>CM036242.1:10622456-11933289 GCA_020698575.1 Bostrychus sinensis | reverse complement strand
ATTAGCCGGTAGGTGGTTGAATCAGTCCTAGGTGGTTTGGACATGATTTATTCACCTGTAGCTATGATGATTGCACATGTTTGACGTTTGATCAGCTTATGCAACATTATGACATATTTTTATCTCCAAAGTGGCATTAATCTTTAATTTAAAGTCCATGACGCACTGTTTAATTCTAGCTAATTATGTCCTGCTGGGCAGCTCAAATTGGCTACATTAGTGCAATATAGTCTGACTCAACTTGTTCAATAAATGTCAACCATGTGGTTCTTTAAATGCATAGATTAAAGAAAACAACAGTGCCCATGCTGTTGGAACACAGAGCCTAATTTTAAAACATCTTGGAAATGTGGGAACAAAGAGAGCCAAAAAATATCTTAAAAATGTTGGAACATGGAGCTTTTTTTTTTCTTAGAAATGTGGAAACATATGGTTGTGGGAACATAAAGCCTAATTTTTTATCTTAGAAACGTGGGAGCATAGGGCTGAACCCATTCATATGACATAGCCAAATGACAAACAGGTACATGAGTAAAATAATTAAATAAAATAGTGTCATAGGATTTTTGCTGTTTCTGTAAATATATGGCAGCAGTGTTGTCATGTTGTAGCATCTACCAATTTAAAAGTTTTATTTTAATATCCATGTATATTATAAACTAAATTGTGAATGTTAAAAAATATGGCTGTTTTGTCTTGTGTCAGACAGGTTAAGGTTAAGGTAGACTTTGTTGTCATTGTAGGGAAATTTGTCCCCTGCATATCCTTCGATCAGTGCAGCTAGGGCAACCTGTCAACAGCAGACCCATCTCCAGATCTTAGACCAGGATCCTCATCAGGAGTACACACTTAACTGGAGGTGTAGCCCTCTGTGCATGTGAAGTGAGAGCGCCAACCACTTTGACACTGTGCTGCCTGGCAGGTAGGGTAGCTTCCTACTGGGCTACAAAGGCTAAAAACACAGCAAGTATATATATATATATATATATATATATATATATATATATATATATATTATATATATATTTATTTATTTTTTTATTTTTATTTTTTTTCATAAACAAGAAAAAGCCCTAGCCATTGGTTGGTTTGGACAAAAATCTCTGGATGTACTTACCTTTGGCTTTGATGATGGCACACATTTGACTTGGCATGCTTTTGATAAGCTTATGCAATGTCATGACATGTCTTTGCACCCAGAGTTGTATTAATTTTTTATCTCAAGCTCCTGACGCACTGTAATTTTTGCAGATCATTACGTCACACTGTGCAACACGAATTGGCCACGTTCAGCAATCTGGTGCATGATAAATAGACTAAACAATTGAAGGTGCCAAGTAGGCTGCATGCAAAATTTAAAAGTCTGACTACAGGCAGCAAAGGTCAACTTGAGTGCCATTTGTGAGTCTACAAAAGCACAAAGGGTTAACCCTGTATCACATAAGGTATCTAACTCTTTAGTAATGACTTGGATAGATTTCATGGTCACTGTAAGAAAGGCTGAGAGAATTATCTCATTAGTATGGAAAGAAGATGACAAAAAAGCTTCAAGGGTTCCGTATTTTCCTCTTATATATAATCTTATAATGCTTGCCGAAACATACACATTCAGCAGTACAATAGGCTTTTGTCCAAGCATTCTAGATACACCAAATAAAGGCTAATTTACATCTCCTAAATCAGAGGTGGGCAAGTTTGATTCCAGTTGGGCCAAATAATTTTTGAACCACCAGGTGGAGGGCCACAAGAATAGACATACATTTCTCTGTCATGGTTCTTTGGCAGCTTTAAATGAACATATATGAGCATGTTCAATTATGTATACAAAATATATAGATCAATCAATAAAAATAAATAAATAAATAAAAATCTTCATCCTAACTGCACAACCCCCTATTTTGCTACATTTTTATGTGGTAAATGAGATAAACATTGGATACTTATTGGATAGAGGCAAAGGTAACCGTGACAAAAGGAGGTCACATGATAGAATGCTTGCTATTTATTGATTGGAGGCAACTAAAACCATGAAACCATGATAGAGAGCTAAATGCTTGGTAGGCTCCTGCAGCTCCCTGAGGATAAATGCTATCGAGTAATAGCAATTAATAAAAGTGGATATCTGCTAAAAAAGTTGACAGGGGCCAACTTTGTCTGGCTGAGGGCCAAGTTTGACCTGCGGGCCAGGGTTTGCCTACCCCTGTCCTAAGTTACTATCAATCATCACTGGGTAAATATCTTCATATGCCACCACTGGACTAGGCCCTATGGCTAGTACAGTTGGAGGTGTGTTGTCTGTTGGCAATCTCATAAAACGTTTATGTATTCTGCGTGATGGCTGTCTTGAATCAATCAGCGTTCACTCTGACATGTGTCTCCCTGTAAGCTCTGCTCTTCTGTAAACCTGTCAATGATGAGATTGGAGTCTTTAAAGATGAATGGAATGCTTTTTACCATGAGCACACTGAGCACTACTGATGTGGACTTATAGATCCCCAAACAGTCCGGGCTTCACTAAATTTAGCACTCAGTGAAGGGTGCCCTTCATATTTTGAAAAGTTGATTTTTTTTTTTTTCTACACCCTGTGAAACATAATTTAGCCCACTGTGGCTGGTGGTGCTGCTGAATCTTCTGAATTTTCCAAAGTCAAAAAGGTGTACCATAGTTGCACTTTATCCAAGGCTGTGTTATGGTATTAGCAGGCCAAGAAAAGACACTCACCCTGTCCATCTCATCCAAAGGCCAGGCAGAACAACTCCCCAGCAAGAACTCTAGGTGGCAACCAAAACCACCTAAACTGGCTTGATGTAGAGGAGCAGCAGCTCTACAATGAGCATGCTATTTGCAACATTAATTAATTGAGAAATATTTCATAATCACTGTACCACATGTCTGTAACTCAGTGCTGATTGGTCCTATGAAAAGTGCAAAGCTATTGCTAAGCTAACTTTCTCCTGTAATCATTAGATTAAAATAGGTCTGGGAGCTTGAGGGTTCCACGCAGTATCTTTGCTGTTCCTAGGACTGCACTCTTCCGGTCCGAGATGTCTGATGTTTTTTCCTGTTTTTTTTTTTTTTTGTTTGTTTGTTTGTTTTGTTTGTTTTTTGTTTGTTTGTTTTTTAGCAGTTGTATTAACCTTTCCTAAAATTTGTATTTGTGTATTTCATCACTAATTTTGATGTAAACACAAATGTAATATTACTTCATTTTTACATTCTCAAACTAAATTTGAGAATTTACTACTTTACTACTTAACTTTTTTTTTTTTTTAATTGGGGTATATTAGTTAAAACAATATGTAGTGAACTGATGTTGTGGTGAGCATTTATATTTTTACATCAATCTAACTTGAATGAAAGGATATTGAAAGTCAGTCTCATTCTCTTTTGTCCCAAATTGGTTGTACAACCTTGATGTCGGTCGTCTTTGGTCCTGTCCCTCTGTGGAACATTCAACCACTGATTTAAACCCATGGCTATTAATCATGAGCCAACTGTGTCCGCAATTTCACAGGGGCTTTAGAGCAGGATCTCGGGCCATAGAAACACCACTTGATTCACCTCTGTTCTCACCTGATGCCCCAGAACTGAGGAACGAGGTCAATCTCATTAGGCCACATGACCTTTAACTATCAAGAGGAAAGTCTTGATGCTCTCATGCAAACTAAAGCACTATTTTTGGAATTGCTTTTAATTTTAACTATTTAACATATTCTGTGTTTGTCTTATATTTGTCTTAAAATAATTTATTTTTTATGGTAGAATGTAAAAAAAAAAAAAAAAAAAAAAAAGAGATCAAGGCTTTATTACCGAGCTTGGCCAATCACATGTTTGCACCGAAACCCTCCATTTGGATGGCTCACACAATATGGAGATAACTTTAGGATTGCAGTCTAATGGTGAACTTAAGCACACACTAAAAGATGTCTTGCCAGATTTTCCCGACAATACACTGTTGGCCAGAATCTCAGCTCTAGTTGGGGACAGTCAGCACAGAAATCTGTTGTGTGTGTGAGGGATACAGACCCAACCAGACCTCAGTCACAGTCAATAAAACATGTTTGAATTTTAAAGCCAACTCTGGAAGCAGTCGTGTAGTTTGTACTGATTATTCCACTGCAAACAAGTGGGACATCAAAAATAGTGTCAGAAAACATAGGCAATAGCTAGCAGGGGCAGCTTGTTAAGAAAGGCGATTGCGTGACACACCCCCACCTGAAAACATAATGTTTTTTGTTTTTATTTTTCGCTGTAATCTATGATAACTTTATGCTTATTTACTTCTCATTTTACTTCACAGCTTGATCTGCTTTTGCAAATGTCATGTCCAATCAGTGTACTTCAGGCAGAACAGTGCAGTCTCTATGGGGCTTGGGGTTTGCCAACGTTACCTATAACATTACCTGTAACGTTGGCAAACCCCAAGCCCCATAAACTGCGAGACAGATCAATAAAGTAACATTCACGTTAGCATGGCTGCGTTCAGAGCAGCTCTGTGGTTTCATTAAGAGTATTTGAGAGTAACTAACTGTCTATTTGAACTTGGTTCTATGGCTTAATTGAATTTATTTGATTCATTTGTGGCGTATCGTAAAATCAAAGAGAGCAGAAATGAATTGAGCAGAAATACCATCTTTTAAGCGCCACACTGTTTCCTGTGTTGTGGCTAATGCTACTGCTAGCAATCAGAGCAGCTTAAATATTGACTGTGGAGACTGCAGACGCTAAAAACACTAATAATCACAGAGAAAGGACTAATTTTACTTCTATGATGCCTTCATTTAGATGTGGCTGCAGTTTGGCTTAAACGAAGCGTAGTGTGATGTGCAGTCTGCAGCGCTAACATACGCACTGTGTTAATGCATGCTAATTAGCCACATGCTCTGGAGCTTTTAGCATCTTTTCCCAAGACCTCGTATAGTGTAAAAAATAAAACTGTCCTGGTCTTTATAAGCAGCATAGAAACCTATAACTAAAAGCCATTTTTTTCCACTATTACTACCAGCAGCTACTTAAAATAAATCACAAACTAAGTAAACCATAAATATTTACCCATTTTTATGTTAAGTACAGTGCAGTTACCTTAAAAGGGTTGCTGCCATCTCCTGGTTAGAAGTGGTATCGTTTTGTCAGTTAACCAGGATTAAAATGCAACAAAATGTGTGGTTGCATAGATGTATTGACTAATGAAGGGAGCATCTTGGTGATCCTTGCAACAATTGAACCCCTTGTGAAATCTGTCAGGAGCTGCCACTGATAGGTAGTAGTGGTAATATCAAAACAACAATAGCAAGATTAGCCTACATTGCAGCCAACAATATTTTGTGTTAGCATATGTGCATGTCCGTAAGAAAGCAAAATTGAGGAAGACGGGACCATTTAATAATCCTGTTTGCACCCAAAAACATACCCAGACTAGTATTTTGTTTAATTTATTTAGATTTCATTTGTATGAGTAATCCTCTGTACTGAGCCTGTCCCTTCTAAAGAGCTGGAAAACGTGCTCCTGCATGTTTCTAAAGCCCATACGCCATCAACAGACTCATTCTGGAAATTTCTGCGCTTAAATTGCCATGCCAAATAGCTATTTTACTATTGTCCAGTCCCTATTTATGCCAGCAGGGGTTGACACACACCTAATACATGCGTTCTCTGCAAAGTCAAAGTAACAGCTCCTCAAAAAAAGACTTTAAAGTTATAAAACATGAAATACTAATGCAGAGCTGTCCAAAAACATTTCAAAAGGACTTTTAACTTAAAAAAGGTCTTTGTCAAGACATTACAGATCTACCATGCATAGTCTAAGGACCTACGCCAAAACCTATTCATTTGTTCCTTTTTTCCTTTTTGCATTAGCATTAAACTGAAAGTTTCATGTAAATATGTCTATAACCTTTTGAGGTATGTTGCTTACAAACAAAACTGGCCCTGACTCACAATGTTAAAAATTATACAAAAAACAAAAACCTAGAGCCACACCAAAAACTAATGACATGTTCTTTTTGGCCCCTTCCTGTCCTTTCTAGGATATACTTGGATAAATTTCAGAAAAATTGCTATGTTTTTTATTTATGTGTGAAAAGTGGAGCTGGGACCATGACAGAAGGATATTTCGGGTAGGGCAACTTTAATTGTTTGACTTTTAATTTGACTTCTTGTCGCAGAATGCTGTTCATTGCATTACATATTAATCAAAATTATGAGCCGGTAACACTTTATGGACTTGATTTGCAAAATACATCAGCAGTTGTCTTGCAGAAAATTCAAGCATCTTTTCACTCACTGTTGTGCTTTATGGCTCATTTGGTTCGTCCTTCAGGAAACCGGAGGCTGTTGTGTTCTGTGGAATTGCCGTGCAAAGCTGTTTCCTGCATTACCTGCAATCACGTACAAGCTGCTCTATGACTGTCAGCTCTTCATCCACACTTCAAAAAGTCATTTATATCCGTGAGCCTCAGCTGTCACCGGTGGATATTACGCTTTGGCATTGAGGACTGACTTCTGGACTTAAGTGTTTCGTCGCAATAGATTTTCTGTCTTTTACAGTAGTAGAGATGCTGAATAAGTACTGTATTCTTGAATAAGTTCAGCTCATGTATTTCAAAAGAAGTGGCCAATTGAGAAAATGTTACTCCTATTTGGTTAACAACAATGTCTTGGTAAATGAGTGGGAATAATATAGTGCTGTGCAGATGGTTTGGCTCCTGGAAGTTAGCTTTTGTCAGACTATTGATTTGACCATAGAGTGTCTGAAAATGGAAACATGCAAACCCATTTGACAGAATCTCTTGACATTTATCTTTGCAACTGAATGACAGCAGCAGTTGAGCTGTCCTTCAGGAAAACTAAATGTTTTATTCAATAAACAGCCCCGGAATAGTGCGCCATAAGGTCAGATCACCTGTCAGGTTTAGAATTTGACATATCCATGGATGTATAATACAGCTCAGAAATGGGAAAAGAATCAGATATGTGTTAATATTATTTTAATGAACAACAGTTGCAGTCTATATACACAAAAGTACTCTGGCATAGGTCATTTGTGGGTTTTAAAATTGGGACTGTAGAGTTTTGACACACATATATATATATATTACTGTTTTGATTGAAAAATGTGTGTCATTTTTAGCCTTTTCAGTGACCTTTGGTGGCTAAAGTGCATATTGCACTTCCACATTCCACCCTCCTCTCTTTTAGAGCATGTCAACAATGTGTGGTAGCTCTTCAGGGACTTGTCTGTGAACAAACTCAGTGGACAAAGGTCTGAGGGTGATTTTACTTGAAAAATAAAACAAAAACAGAAACTTTTCAAAAGCCTTCTTACCACTCCTTTTACATTTTGATGGGAAAAATTATGCTGAACCACACATTATTTTTTACTGAAAAAGTGCAAATGGTCACTGTTGAGATTAGCAATATCATCAAGGGTGAACAACATTTTTTATAGGTTGTTCATTTCTTCTCCAAATTAGATGAATTGCATCTAACATTTTCAATGAACAGAAGGACATTAGCCTGAGAAAAAGGGAAAGTCTGGATAAACAAGATGATTATGGCAAATGGCAAAGTTTGACTATATATGTCAGTGAATGGGATTCGTGACTCAAAGCTTAGCTGCACTATACATCCAAAATATGCTACACTAACTAAAGTTACTGGACCTTAAACTTGTACAGAACACCAAATAACAGGACCTTGAGTTATACAAATGGTTTTAGATGGGATAAGAACACTATCTGCCATACATGCAGTTGCAAGAAAAAGCATGCAGCCCTTTGGAATTACTTTAATTTCTGCATGATTTGGACATAAAATATGATATGCTCTTCATCTAAGTCACAATAATAGACAGTCTGCTTAAACTACTGCTGCAAAAAAATTATATTTTTTCATGTTTTTATTGAACCTTTTTGTAAACATTCACAGTGCAGGATGGAAAAACTATGTGAACTGGATTTGGATTTAATAACTGGTTTGGCAGCAACAACCTCAACCAAATGTTTTCTGTAGTGAAGTTCAGACCTGCACAACACTCAGGAGGAATTTTGGACCATTCCTCTTTACTAAACTGTTCAGCAATATTCTTGGGATGTCTGGTGTGAATTGCTCCGTTGAGGTCATGCAACAGCATCTTAGAAGGCGTATTTTCTTCTGTTGAAGCCATTCTGTTGTTGATTTGCTTCTATGTTTTGAGTCAGTGTCTTATTGCATCACCCATCCTCTGTTGAGCTTCAGTTGGCGGACAGATGGTCTTAGGTTTTCCTGCAAAACGATAAACTTGAGAATTCATTTTGCTGTTGATGATCCATCCAGGCCCTGAGGCAACAAAGCAGCCCCAAACCATGATGCCCCCTCCACCATACTTCACAGTAGAGATGGGGTTTTGATGTTTGTGTGCTGTGCCTTTTGTTCTCTACACTCTCTATCTATAGCGTTGTGTTTTCCTTCCAAACAACTTGACTTTGTTCTGTTCTGTTCTTTTGCAAACTTTAAATGAGCAGTGATGTTTTTTTTAGACAGCAGTGTCGTCCTCTGTGGTGTCCTCACATGAACTCCATTCTTATTTAATGTTTTACCGAATGTAGATTTGTCAACAAAGATGTTAGCTTGTGCCAGAGAGTTCTGTGAGTCTTTAGCTGACACTCTAGGATCCTTCTTCACCTCATTGAGCATTCTGCGCTGTGCTCTTGCAGTCATCTTTACAGGACAACTACTCCTAGGGAGAGTAGCAGCAGTGCCGAACCTTGTCCATTTATAGACAATCTGTCGTACCGTGGACTTCAAGACTGTTAGAGATACTTTTGTAACCCTTTCCAGCTTTATGCCATTCAACCAGTCTTACTCGTAGGTTTTCTTAGAGCTCTTTTGTGCAAGGCATGGCTCACATCAAGTAATGCTTCTTCAGAATGGAAAACTCAAAACTGGGGTGTGTTTTTTATTGGGCAGGGCCACTTTAACCCACACCTACAATTTTCTCACAATGATTGGACCCCAGGTTGGCTGACACCTAATTGCAATTAGCTCTTGAAGAGGTCACTAGCCTAGGGATTCACATACGTTTTCCATCCTGCAGTATGAATGAATGTTTACATAAATGTTAAATAAAAAAAATAAACAATATATATATATATATATATATATATATATATATATATATATATATATATATATATATATATATATATATATATATATATTATGACCAAATCATTCAGAAATCCAAGTAATTCCAAAGGGTTGCAACTGTACATTGCTAAGCTGACATCTGCATGAAAATATTACAATACACTTTCCTAACGCCACAGATTCTACAATAAGAAAAGACAGTGATTGTTTAAAGGGACCTTATTATGCAAAATTAACTTTTCTGAGTGTTCTACCATGCTCTAATGTGTCTTTATCAAAAACATACCTGGAGTTGTGTTTTGCTTCATTCATGACTGTTTAATTATTCCTCTATTGTCTGTCATGGCTGTTTAGAGGCCTCAAAACCCTCTGTTACACAAGCCCCCACCTCTCCCATGAACCTCAAGAGAGCACTGACCAATCAGCAAGCCCTCTACATTCAGTCTGCTCTCATTCATTTATGAAAAAACAAACAAAAAAAAGTACAGCTCTGTTTCCACTGATTCCTCACAGACATTTTTCATTTTGTAGCAAAACGTTTAAGGAAGTGAAGTGCTCTTTTTCTTTTATTATTACACCCTTTAATCTGCTGCAGTTACACAGTTGCAAATAATAGCTTTTTGGTATTCTTTGTTCAGTTGTCAACGGCAAACACTGCTGCCAACAAGTGCTACTCTTAAAAATAGCCGGAGTATGCCTTTAAGTGCATATCTTTGTCTATTATTTGCCTGTCTTGAGCAATTGCCTATAGACTTTCCTCTACACTTAATAGCTTGGTTGCGACTTTGGTGAACAAAAGTTTACAAAGACCAAAGTGGCTGTGTCTGGTGCCATTTTGCTCATAAATAACATGATAGAGTGATACGCCATTCTTTCCTGCCCCTAACACAAAAACATCCATTATCTAAGGTTAATTGCTCATTCTGAATTGCCCTTAGGTGTTTTTAGCAACAAATTAAAATGTCTCATTTGGGCCCTTTTGCTGCTGATGTACATTTTGATATTGCCTGATTTAACTATAGATAAGACTTCATAAAAAAAAGTCAGAAAATGGCTTGAGCAATCTGCTCTGAGCACCGAGATGTGTAATTAGCCCATATCGCTAAATCTCAGTATTCTACCAGAGTATGACTTTTGCACTCGCTTTTCCATAAAGCTGGCAATGGCGAGAAAAAGAGAGCATTACAAGCGGCGCTGTTAATTTTACTCTTGGTTTATTGCCGGACCCCATTAGCGACAATAGACTTTTAAACAGGCTTTTAAATAGGCTAAGTAGCTCTCCAGATGATCACTGTCAGATATATCAGGCGGAACAGGAGCAGGCAGCTGATTGTAGTGCTGATAAATGACAGGCAGACATACAGGGCAGGACACAGGACGGCCCAGCCTGTCAGGATGCACTGATACTGATACCAGACTACAGCCTGTTTAGAGCAGCTAATAGAGCCGCGCAGGAATACCCACCTGAGGCCATCGGCAGGCTTTGCACTGGTTCCACACACTGTAACTAATGATCACACCATATTACAGCAGCTGTAAGCACCGCCAAGCATGAAGTCAACTGTTGACCCTGTTCAGATGAAGGAAGCAGGAGCTGAGCCCAGCATGCACTGGGCCCGAGGTGGAAAACAACCTGTGCAGCAGAAAACACATTCAGGAGGTTTTTAGACATCATGGCCTCATCATTCGCAAGGCAGACTGGAAACTTCTGCAGCAAACTATTTTTGATTAAGTTTGTGACACGCTGTCGTTTCCTCATAGGCCTATGTTTGTCCACCTGAAAGAAGAACACTTAAGGGTTTAAACATTTTTTTGCATTTATTCATCATCATCCACTTATTCCCATTAGGGGTCCTAAGTGCTGGAGCCTATGCAACTATGGTCCTTAGGCGAGGTACACACTGGACAGTGGCCAGTTGATGGAAGAGAGTACCCATGGTAACACAGGGAGGACAAATTATTATTATTATTTTTTTTTTTTATAATTTGCCAACCAAAAAAATGTTGAAGATCTGAAACATGTCTGAGTCAGATGAATGATGCTTTTGTTGTTTGGCGTAAAAGTCTGCTGTGCATTTGTTTTGGTATTGTTACATTGTGTTTTCCTTTTATAGTAAAGTTAGGGAAGTGTGTGAGGACATTGGTCTAGTTTCTAATTTAGAGATAGCAAGAATGATCTAGTTAATTTGATTACTTTATTGGGAAATAATTTGTTTTATAAGGTGCTATGAGCACTATATATATATATATACTACACTATATACTATATATATACAGTATAGTATATATAGTATATATACTATATATACTATACTATATACTACTATACTATATATATATATATATATATATATATATATATATATATATATATATATGTAGTGCAGTGTCATGTATTTTGTTTGTGTGTAGAGTCAATTGTAATTTTCTTTTCATTTCTTTTTTTTTTTGGCAAGTGTGTATTCATGTTGTGTTCCTGTTGATGTTGAACTGTTTAATGTTTAGTAAAAAACAAAACACACACAAAAAACTAAACAAAAACAACAAGGACGTGCATACTGCACCCAGAAAGCTTATGTGACAGTATTTTAGCAAAGTCAAACAAAACTGAATTCCAGTCACAAAGGGGCCCCAAGCCAGTGTAATTTTTGTGTCAGTCCAAAGCTCGAATAAATGGACAGGGCTGCATCAGGAAAAACAATTAGCATAAAAAAAAAATAAATCTATGCCAAAACAATGCAAACCAGTGCACGCTAGGAGGCCAATGATTTGCTGTAGTGAGTCATACAGATCATAGTATCAAATTAAAGGTTACATGGAAGAGATCCAGATATAGTGTATTTAGTACCATAGAATAGGTCAGGAAAGGGCCAAATTATAATAAAAATGTACTTTCTGGTGGGCTGTCAGTTTCCAGGAATTTTACAGTGGTTTTACTAAAACCCTTGAAACCCACTGTGAATGTGATTACTTTCTGTTCAGGCCAGAACACACCAACCCAGTGCACGGCCGCTGTCAGAAAAGGCTGGCTGACCGTTCCATCTCCTCTCCCCTACCAAGAGGCGTAGTAACCATACATAATTGTAGGCAGCTCTAGTTGGTAAACTTCACTGATAAAGGCTTTCTGTAGATAAACGAAAAGTCTCATTTATAATCCCAGTTAGTACATAAATACATCCATGCGTTCCAAGCGTTGTTGGCATCACAGCATTTACACTTCAAAACGTTTTCTATGTCAACACATGTGTGTTATGTCATATAACCAGTAGGGGGCAACTGTGATCAAACATAGCAGCACTGACGGAGGTTTTTACACCACATTTAACAATAAGAGACAAGAAAATGGGGCGAAATTCGCAGTAAGTCTGGTGGTCAGTCCTTGAATATACCATGACTAACTAGAGTTCAGCCTTTTCTTCTGCTGTGACTGCTGAGCTGTGTTTACTTGCGCCCCCCAGTGGTCAATGCATGTACTGCTCCTGCTCTGTTCATCCATATATACACAAGCTCTGGGAAAACGGACCAACATATAGACAGAATGAACGCAGAAGAAAGACAGAGCGCTACATCCATATCCGAATGTGTATCTAACACTTAAGTAGTATATTTGAGCCTTAAGTGGTTTATAAGTATTTATCAGTGCATACATGCAACACTTCTTATCACATTAATGAATAAAATGAAATGGATTATTGCAGATGTTTGCCTTAAGAGATGAGGTTATATTTTGTCTATACAAGGCTAGGGAGAGCATCAGGGATGTAGCTGAATAGTTTTTCGAACAAATATCCCTTGTAATTTAATGTTAATTGGTAGATGTATGGCAGATTGTGAACGACCCACTTTGTTCAACGGTGCAGGAACACACTAAACAAACTCAGCTGATAATCATCCCTGCCTTGACTGCATCTAGAGCTGCAAACTCACAACTGCTTGGATAAATTATTAGGGCAATTTTTGAACTCAATTGATTTTGTTTCTTTTTTTTTTCCATCAGACCTATTTTCACTGGGTTTATTGATATTTTATTTATGGCTACTGCAGCTTTTCATATGCTCCAAATAGAAGTGAGATGTGGAAATGCAATTCGCCCAGCAAAAAGGTGAACCACTGTCCCCTTTAATGCTGTATTAAAAGCCGACTAGACTCTATTATGGCACAATATGTACGCCTGAAATCCATCCACATATATAAAATCAAAAAGCACATAGCTAAGAAAAAAGAACAAAGAAAGAACAGAAGTGTCATGTACTTCCATGAGCACACCTACAGTAATACGTCAACACTTGCCCACTTACGCAGGGATGTGCCATTTATGGTCGAGCTGTCATCTCACTTCTGTGATGTTTGTGTTACCACCTGCAAAGACAAAAGACAAAGGATGAGATGTAGAGAAGACAGCAAGAAAAGTGATGATGTAAGGGGGCATCACACTCACTAGGGGCAATTCAGAGTCACCAGTAACATACCAGAGTCACCAGTAACATACCAGAGTCACCAGTAACATACCAGAGTCACCAGTAACATACCAGAGTCACCAGTAACATACGTGTGTACTGCTTAAATTGAGTTTGTTTTCAAGGTGGGTGGAACTATCACAGAAGGAGTAACAAATCGGACAAATAAAGTGCAGGGCCATAAGCAGAGTGCTGACTAGTATTAACAACAAACACGGTGGTGGGGTTACAGGCACATACGCATGGCTGTTGCCAGTTTTATAAATATAATTCAAAAGGCAGTTGTCAAAAGACTGGTGGACAAAGCCGGTTTGTTTTTGAATGTGGTCAATACATTAGATGCCAACGCGACTTTACTGTAATTAAAATGGTGAAGACAAAGAAAAAAAGGACTGGACAATAACACATACTTCAGCAGACAAACAGTGATGACGGAAAGCAGTGAATGAGAGAAGTTCTAAAATTAGCTCTGTATTAACACCATCTTGGTTATGTTTAATAGGCAATATCTTTAGCTTTTGTGAAGGCTGTGATAGGTCAGGTGTAAGTCATGTGAGGGAGGTGTCTCTCTATGGCAGAGGAACCAGACCCTCCTACCTGAGGGTGACTGGCCAGGATAACCATTTATACCCCTGCCATGCAAACATAAGCAGACTGTATAATGGCCTGTTTTTAATGCAGTTACAATTTGTGGGTTTAACAAAACAAAGATTTGTGTAGAGATGTAATGTAACATAATGTTCAGTGCTGTACCTAATGAGGTGTCTTTGTTGCTAATGGCAATGTTACTGTTTTACAATGTTTTCTGGATGTGGTACAAATAACATACTGGGAATTTTAAGTTTAAAAGATCTGACATATTCTCTTTCTATTTTCGAAAGCCATTTCAGAGTTATTCATTGAGTGATATAATGGTTAGGCGAAATTTATATTAAAATGCAAAGGTGAAAAGACCCATTTACTTTCTCAGCAATAGGTTGCATTCACATGTTCGCAACATTCTTAGTCAGATTAATGGTGATTGATGGCTTAAATCTGATCATACAATGACTAACTTCTCCACTGAAAATGTATTATTGTCTTGTTAACTTCCAGTACCATTTTTTGGAACCCAGACATTCAGTTTACAAACACTGAAAGTGTGAGATTAAGATGCAGGCTAAACTTCTATTCCAGAATTTGCAGATAAAATGTAAATATTAAGCTCTTTTGGCACGATTTATGGTTAATATATTTGTCATTACTGGGTCTATCCACATGAAACAAAAATTGGAACAAAATTCAAATTCTTCTTTGTCGGCAGAAATTACCTAAGAATATCTTTTTCACTTTAGCCTTGCAAAGTTGTGATAATGTTTCAGCCCACAGGTGTGATTGTAGCCAGGGTTTTAAGACATAGGATTAATATAGTTAAGTGTGGACCCAATGGCTCAACGGGTTCAGGTTCAACATTTGTGGATTTTCTGTTTGGATGTTTCTTTTAAAAATAGTGTCTAACCCATAGAATATGACAGGCCCCTGCCCCCCATCTGAGATTTTGCCATCATCAAATTCTATAACATGAATGCAGCCTCTCCTCACTAATTATAACTTATTTATCTAAAATAGATGGCCTTATCAAATACTTTGTTTCTTTAATTGCCTAATTTATTGTGTTGGTTTAATCTGAAAATGTAATTTACAATTGTTAAATGTTTATGCTATTTCTTTTCATCTGTATTCATTTGTTCTGTACCCCAGAAATCAGAATATAAATACAAAAAAACTAATTAATAGTAACAATATAAATGATGTCTGACTGGGCCATTTGCATATGTCTCACAATTCATACTCTAACCTATTGTGATTTGTGCCTACTATTAAGAAAAGCAGAATCTAAAATACAGTCCCTCCCTCGCTCCCATCCCTGAGTGTAACTGACTGTACTGTAGTCCGGGTCATAGTTGTAATGTGTGCCCCCTATTTCCAACACACATCAGCAGGGCCTGTTCTGATTAGCCGTAAAAGAAAACTACTCCCGTCACTGGTCCGCACGTCTTTTGTCAGTGTGTCGAGCTGTAATCAGGGCTCTAGTGTGGCTGGCAGAACGTGGGAGCCAGCTCATTTCACTCAGGCCCGGGCACAATTTCAAAAAATGGCACGGCTCCGGTGATGTGATACAGCTGGGATTACGCTTGACTTTGATGCTCGACGATATGAACATGGTGTGAAATGCATCGCTTCCAGTCTGCTGCCTCTGTTTTGAATTATGACCCACGCGGCGGTGAATGGCAGCCTCGGACTCCTCCAGTGGCGGGCTCTCCAGTATTTGCAGTTACTTATCATCCCTGTCTAAGCAGTAAGCCCAAGTCACACCCCTTCCTTCAGTGCAGACTGCTTTTCCAGTCTAAAATTTCTGAACAGACGTCAGCTGCAGAAAATATTTGTATCTTGCTGACATATGTTGTTTGTTCAACTCAGAGATAATTTATGATGACAAAGATCCACAGTCGATTAAAAATATGAAGATGGTTAAGTTTAACAGTATAATCATTCATGTTCATCAGTATGTCTTCATAATTATTCACATGTACACTTCTTAATAATAGTAAATATTAATGAACAAAGGAAGGGCTGCTCCCTTCATTTCTGGAATTGACACACTGAATTATTCACATGGGGAGGTTTTTGCATAGGTTTTTACACCAGATGCCATTCCTTCAGACTTTGGACTGGCATAAAGTGTGGCTAACATTATGCGCTTTAAAAAAAGTACTGTATAATAGGATGTCTGTGAAGACTCTCACTCATCCAGGCAAAATGAACTGCAACAAAACATTTACAAAGGAGTCATCTCGGCTTGGTTTTTAAAGTTGAAGATGTTTCGCTTTTTATCTAAGAAGCTTAAGAGGTATCTGTGTGGTAAAACAGTTGCAAATGATTGTGTCACATTCTGCATTGCAATTTCTGTTGTATGGTGAGGACAATAGAGAGATTTAATCTGACATTATCTTTTGCTATAGTGTTGCACACCTGAATGTAATCCGAAGCAAAGTGTTTCTCCAAAATGTGATAAAACTGTTGTATAGACTTAATCAATACAAAACGCATTTGTTAGTCCACCCACGCAATATTACCAGTAGCCGGCCCATCACGACACTCTGCACTGACATCTTAGCTTTTTGGTAACATTCATATATTCTCACCGCTGCTGTAAACAAAAAGAATCTAGGTATATACAAAAAAAAAAAAAAAAAAACACAAACAGCATCCTCTCCAGCAATCTTAAAGCACCTCTTTTTATTCCTAACATTGCTTCTCCCACGCCACACTTAAACTGCCTTAAAAACACGCCGCCCGTGGTAGCGCAAATGTAAATATATGCTGTCATTGAAATTCAAAAAACAAGAATTGACAGACAAAAATCTCTCGGCACCTTCCATCTCAGCACTGCACCAAGTGGGCTTTAGTGCCGGATATAGTTTAAATGACATTTAGTTGGAAAATTGTGTATTATTATTATATTTTTTTCCCCACATAATGACTTCGAGGTGACTGACACAGGTTACAGAGTAGATGTGTTGAAAGTGTGAACATGCATAGAGCTCATTGTCAGTAATTGGCCCACCTCCGGTGTGTCTTTGTGAAGTCGTCAGCTGCTTGACAATCAGGAGGTTTACGTGGAGAGCATACTCCGACTATGCTCATAGCTCAGTCACTGTGGACTTATTATGCTACATGGACTTTTCTGAGCCATCGCTTCGGAGTCAGTGACGGCTGGTGGTGACTCTGGGTGGAGGGGCTAATGCATTGAAAATACCGCGCACCACTCACCATCAGCACCATGCTTTAGACAGCAACTGCTCAATTTCCACACCACGGAAATATCATTTAATGCCAAGTTCTCACACAAACGACTGCACATTCAAGGCACTACTCAACATTTATAAACCAGTCAGAATGCTGTGGATAGGAGCGGGGGGCGGGACTCATGCCTGTCAATCACCACACTAATGTAATATACTGTGTGGTTCTTGGGCTTATTAAAGATAGCCCCTTTTTTGTTCTTTGCAGCAATATTGGTTTATTTTAAAGCAAAAAACAATAGCGAGCATGTAGCCAACACAACACAAGATTAACAGTTTATATAAAAAGCATAAATGTCCACTACAAAGCAGTCAGCTAATTTATCTATCTATTAGCTTCATGTCGCTAATAGCCATGCTAAATAACCAATATATTATGCTTTGTCTATCCCCCACCTTTTAATACAAGCACTTAAAGACACTCCTCTTCTGTCTGGCCTTAATGTGACTGACACCTAATCCAAGCGAAAGTATAACAGCTTCCCAAAAGAAGACATTTCTCATTCATTATTTTAAGTTATAAATAGTTAAATGCTAATGTAAAGAGCACAGAGCTCTCACTCTGAACATCTCAGTTAACATGAAGGACAGAATCGAACCAGCTTCTCCTTAATACTGACGGTGCATTCTTGAGGTCTGGGGATTTACATCAAATGTTTGTAGCTACAATTGCTAATAAAACTGAATATTTTATTTGATAATCATAGCTTCACATTTAAATATCAACTCTGACAAAATGACACACAGCACAGGTAAAAAAAAAAAAAGTGTTTCTTTAACATGAGCTATTGAAATCAGGGTTTCTCTTTTAGATGATTAATAATAACACAGTCATACAGGCAAGGTGGCTGGAGTGTCTTGAGCAAGGACAGCATGCAATGCCATTAGCGGGAACTGAACTGCCAATTTTCAGGTTTGTGGGTGAACATCTCTACCAACTAAGCTCCTGCACTTCAACTAACTTGAACTATACTGTTTCTAAGTTGAGGTGCAGTTATAGAAAGAGTTGTTTCTGTGTATAAAAGTAAGTGTTCTGTTCAAATATAGTTACATAAGTTCATCTGCTGCTGCAAATTAATCTATAGGGACATATTCTATAGATCTCACCTTTCACATAATTGTACTGTAGTTTGAAAAATCAGTTTCCTTGAAAATGAAAACGAGCCAACCACTAGAATATCACTTCTTGAGTGAAATTCTACTGCAGAGGGAAATCAGTGTTGTTTTCTGAGCATTTATGGTTTAACAGTATTTACAATCAGTTAAGCATGAAAAGGCTATAGTTTTCACGGTCACACTATGCATTACTGACCACCATTCCTTGTTTGCTCTTTAGTGATCTGTTTAATAGATCAATTTGTTACAAAGTCTATGCTGTAATGACAAATTATTAAATTAAGGCTCATAAACAGTTTCTATATTGTACACCGCTAGACCGCTAGTCCTGTATTTAAATTACATTAGTGCTAATAGTGTTTTACAATTTATAATACATACTATGATTGTCTAAATAACAGGTAATTAAATGGTAAGTTATTCATTTGTGTGGTGAGACAGTGTGGCTGCTTATATCACTGACATTCAAAGTATGTTAAATATACCTTCATCATTTGTTTGCATCATACCGGCAATATAATACCAATATACTTGTATGTCTGTGGTTATCAAACTATTTGCACCAAGTGGCACCACAAAAAATATGTGGCTTTCATCTTTAATGAAGTAAAATGAGACTAAATTCTAACCCAGGTCTAAACTAAACTGAGCAACAAAAGTAGGCATTAATCTGGAAAGATGTATTACTAAATAAACTAAACTGAACAAAACATGGCCTATGTGAGGACTAACACCAGGACTATAATTGGACCTGAACCTGAACAAAAGAAGGACTAAATCCAGAGCTACACTGTGCCTAAACCAGGATCAATTCCAGGAAGAACTTTTAAGACTAAACCAGGTCTGTACTCGGACTAAATCCAAGACTAAACCAGGTCTGTACTAGGACTAAATCCAAGACTAAACCAGGTCTGTACTAGGACTAAATCCAAGACTAAACCAGGTCCGTACTAGGACTAAATCCAAGACTAAACCAGGTCTGTACTAGGACTAAATCCAAGACTAAACCAGGTCTGTACTAGGACTAAATCCAAGACTAAACCAGGTCTGTACTAGGACTAAATCCAAGACTAAACCAGGTCCGTACTAGGACTAAATCCAAGACTAAACCAGGTCTGTACTAGGACTAAATCCAAGACTAAACCAGGTCCGTACTAGGACTAAATCCAAGACTAAACCAGGTCTGTACTAGGACTAAATCCAAGACTAAACCAGGTCTGTACTAGGACTAAATCCAAGACTAAATCTAGGACTAAATCCAGGACTAAACTGTCCTTAACTTCTAACTAAGGCCTGGGTCTGCAACCCTCTGGATCCAAAGAGTCCCCAATTGTTGCCAAAAATAAATAAAAAAATTGCATCTGTAAAGAGACAAAACAAGTTTTAATGCACAAAAGCCACTTAGCTCATAACAGAAATATATGGAAATTATTACAAACCTGGCTCAGGGGGCTGCACCCAATAAGGACACATGGGACAGAAAATAAGATTTAACAAAACAATCTTTATTTAACCAATTAAACCACATTAAATAAGAATAAAATGAATTGGACCAAATTAAGTTTTTTATGAAATAAAGTATATGACAATATGAAGTGTGAAAGTAGTATCAGTAATGTAGAGGTGTTGAAGGTGAGTGTGCAACATTGCAAAAGGTGCAAAAAACTGAGCAAAATGTCTAACCAAGGTTAACTGTATCAAATAGCAAAATAATAAACCAAGGTTTACTATAACTTAAACTAAACCAAAGAAAAACAGAGCAGGCGGTTGTCCAGTGGCCGTGGTGGTCCTCATCTGGTGTCGGGCCTACCTCGTACCTGCTGACCACTGAAATGGGCGTTACTTAAATAGACACCTGACCTAGACGTGCTGGGGCCGACAGGCGTGCCAGGCTAGAGTATCTACTCTACAAACTCTACAAACAGCAGTTTATTATTAAGTCCATAGCACATTCTAGAAAACAGGGAGACTTTTTATCTTTTAATTGACAAGATGATGCAGATGCATGTTGTTTCAAAGTTATCTACATATTCCTTTATTGGCTTCACATATCCAGATGTCAGATGCCCAAAGATCCGCAAGAGCAGGGCTAAAGACCTGCATGCGGTTCCAAAATCATAGATTCTTGATGTCTGAACTAAGGACTCAAGCAGTGGTAGTTTCATTAAATAAAAGTCTAAACCACAGTCAGGGTCATCAGTGACAGGATCAAAGACTAGCAACTGCAAAATGTAAGTCAACTGTTGCCAGTCCTGCCTCAACCACAATTAGGTAACAAGATGATAGTGGTAGTGAACCCCAGAGTCCTGCAATGTTGAAACCAAGTAGATGTCTTTTTTTTTTACAAACTGTTGCACTTCTGAACACGATTGAACTTGATAATGATGATGCAGCTTTATCAAATACACTTAAATCAAAGCCCTTATTACACTTAGCTTTAATCGATGCCACAGTATGACAGCCATCAAGGTGTAACTAGCAGCTGACTTCAGTGACATGCTCTAATTGCATGAGATATAAAAAAAGGGGAAAAAAAAGGAAAAGAGCTCAAAACCTGACCTACTTCAAATCCAAATAAAACATGCAATTTGAGAACATTTAGCATATTTTGGCGATCTGGTAACAATGTGCTCTGGCCAGTCATCTTAAGTCTTTTCCTATTCTATTCAAACAAATACAAACTGCCTAATTAAAAGCACAAAATATACACAAACAAAAAATACATCCAGTTGGAGAAGCAAAACATCAGCACCCTCTCTTTTTAAATAATAATTTGTCAACAGTGCCAAGGTCAGATTTTGCAACTGGCAGGCCGGGCTAGGAAAAATGAAAAAAATCACAGGGCAATATGTAAGTATTTATAGACAAGTAATTTAAGTGTGTTATATTTAATGTGTTATCTCACTAATGAATAAAGCAAACTGGATTATTGCAGCTCTTTCTGCCTTAAAAGGGGAGCTATCATTTATTCATATCTAGCTAAGGTGAGCATAGCAAATATACACTCTGACCATGGCTTAATTCTTCTAAAATGTTTCAATGTGACCAGTTCAAAGATCTGTTGCCGCCCGCTGATTTTCTAAAAAAAACTTCAAGTATTCTGGTTTAGAATCATCTAGTAACCATCACTGTCCACTACTTTTCATTCACAAAATATTTGGACACCACTACAAACCCACTATAATGAACCATATAGTGATTAGGGATGATATTTAGACATTCTCAAGGACTAGACTTCAGGACTAAATCTGGGACTAAACAAAGTAAACCAGAGATATAAACCCTGAACAACTAGAGCAGGACTAAATCTGGATTTAAGGCAGGACTCCCAGCAAGGACATCGTGGGTTTGTCTGTGTGTCTTTGTGTCAGCGCTGCGACTAGCTGGCCCCTGTCTAGTGTGTACCCCGCTTGAGGCCCAGAGTTATTGGGATAGGTTCTGGTACCTGCGACCCCTAATGGGACTAAGTGGAAGAAGATGAATAAACCAGGGCTCAACTTAATAATTTATTGGGTTTCATGATTGACGTTCTAGACACTCCTGAGCATTGGAAACAGCAGTGGTGCCCCTACCACACACACACAAAAAAAGACAGGGGTATACATGCAATTAGCTGTCCACATGTCTCCAGATACACTGAAAAAAATGCAAATGCAAGATGTAAAAGGCTCGCTCAGACTCTCACATGGCTTTATTGTCCTACATCAGTCGCCCTTGAAAGCTCAGTTTTGTTTCCCATTCTTGTCATGTCTGTTGAAACATTTATGAACCGTAACACCGTCCTCTAATGGGAAGTGCGTGTATTGAAATGAAGCACATTATGTGTTTTGGGAAGCGGCGGGGTGTCTTAGTTCCATTCCGTCGCTCCGTCTCATTCCCCCTACCTTGCACGGCGGCCTGGTGGGCGCGCCACGTCCTTCCAGAGGTCACCGCTCTGAAACCCCCGGCGCGGAGTGTGGCCACAAATCTTCGTGCATGAGCAAAAGCGCATTCGGCTCGATACACTTAAAATGTTTGGAATTAAATGCGCTGCCAGGGGAAATTCTCTTCAATCTAGGTTTGGATTGTGGCGCTATTAGGCTTTGGCTATTTCATCCTTGGGTTTTACATGAAAGGGGCCAGTCTAATGATGTTAAATTCATCTTGAAGAATTTGCTGAACCAAATTATAACTATGTCAACTTCAATCTTCCACTTGGGTATCTTCCTCTTTCTTTTGAAGCCCCGCACTCACGGCTAATGGCCATTTTATCGATTCCAATGTGCTAAAGTCATTTGTCATTTTAATTGACGTCCCGTGCTGCCTCTCCTTGTGGCCCATGCATGAGCTTTACCTGATCTGTAGGTTACAATCTAATTTATACATCTCCATTCTGTGTTTATGCTTGTATCTGTTTACATCATCTCCCATACAGACAATCATATTTCGTCGTAAATAAGAGTGAAGGAAAATCAAAGTGCTCCCAGATGCGTTTGACTTTATTTTATTTATTTATTTATTTTTACAGGACTTGGCTTGAACTTGCCTTGACTGACAGTGCAGAACGAGTGCAGTCATTCAGCGCTAACTGCTGCGGATCAGGTGAGCACGCTCTCACTAAATCAAATCATTAGACACCTCTTAGTGCTAACTGTTGCTACACGTGTGACAGACAAAGACGATCTAGTCCTCGTTTTCCAGTTTAATAAGCAAAGCGCGGCGAGTCCTCAAGTGAAAATACGAGATAATGGCGTGCTGTTCAGCCGGGGACGCAGTGGTGCACGTCGCTGGTGCAATTTGTCTTTGATGGTGATATTAACAAGCTCTGATAGAGGAGAAACAGTACAACTTTAGCAGATAATGTCAGACTGACTATTAGAGTGCCAGTGTGCCAAACAGGGCACAAAGTCAAATCTAATATTTGATTTTTATTTTAAAACATGAGTCATGGCGTGTGGTACAATGGGCCGACAAACCCACTTAAACTTAACTAAGGAATCTGCAATGATGAAGAAAAAGAGATTTATGATGAGCATCAAATATTTATTTTAGCATAAAAGCAGGATAAAGAGCTTAATAGGAACTGAATTACACACAATGTCATTAATAGACATTTGGTGGATCGTTTTAATGCTAGAATGCCAAAACAACTGTGACTAGGTTTTAGCCTCCCAAGACGGGTAATAAGCAAAAGACTGAATGAAACACTATAGGTTTCACTCATTATATGCAGTTAATGGTTAGAAATAGGTTGTTTTGATAATCTGCTGAGTCTTTTTCAGATTAATCAATTAAAGGGAATAGGCAACTTGACTTTTCTGAGCTTTCTACCATATTATAATGTTCTTCCCTCATCAAAAACTTACCTGAAGTTGTGTTTTGCTTCATTCACGCATGTTTAAGTAATGCTGCAATCTTTGGCATGGCTGTCATGAGGCATCAAAACGCTCTGTTGCACAAACCTTCACCTCTCTCATGAACTCGCGCCCACTCCAGGAAGCGCTGACCAATCAGTAAGCACTATACATCCAGTCTGCTCTCATTCATTTATTTAAAAACAAACAAACAAACAAAAAAAAAACAGTGTACAGCTCTGTTTCCACTGATTCCTCGCAGACATTTGTCATTTTGTAGTAAAATGGCATCATACAAAAAGTTTAAGGAAGTGAAATGTTATTTTTCTTTGATTATGTTCAAAAGACTACAACACTACACACTGTGCTGCCCTCTGCTGGTCTCTTCACCTGTTTCTTTATGGCACCAGTAGAGCACTTATAAAAATGTTTTCTTTTATTCAGATGTTTTTTTTAAAGGTTGTAAAATGTGCAATGTTGTTCTAGAGGAAACCAAGTTTGGTTTAATAATATGAATAAAGCTTTTTTTTTTTCTTTAATAACCTGATAGTGAAGGATGAGTAAACACATGATGATCTGGTGGCCTAACAAGTGTTTAAATACTTTTGTTTTATTGTTCCTGAAAAAAAAACAAATCAGTTTTTACTCTTTTGTACAGTTTCTATGGCTTTACTGCGCTGTCTTGGTAATAAAATCTGTTGGCACATGGCATGTTTCAGAGTCTATGTATCCTTCAGATAGCAATTAATGGGTTAATAAATTAGCTGATGATTGATGTAATAATTGATTATATTCAATTATTTGTTGCAGCTCTATCGATTTTTGTCCTTTACTCAAATGTCTTATTATCAATTTTAAAGACAAATGAGTTAGGCCATAGTAAACATTGTGCGTCCTTTTGTGACTATTGCTGTTTTTTTTTTTTGGTTTTTTTTTACTTTTGAATATCCTCTGCTGTTGTCATATGTGTTCAGATAAACTTCATATTGCATATGCAGCTTACACACAATGCATGTTTCTGCAGCCATGTATGATGGACACATATGCCTGTATCTCTGGCTTAAATCTCACCCCTTCCTGGAAACTCCATGGATCCCCAAGATGTGACAAATTTGAAAGTCTTTCATGGCTTGGTGGCTCATTGTAATTGATTATAAATAAATCTGCATTGGCAATAGAATGCAACTTGGTTAACATTGTAAGTATAATATAGACTCAATATATAGTCTATAGAACCCACTGTGGGACTGGAAACAATACATAGACTTGCGTAAATATAAATCTTTTAAGCAGTAGCAACAATGCATTGCTCAATTGCTTTGTTAGAGCTAAGAGAAAAAATAGTTCACATTATGTAGCGGTTCCATTTTTATTTTTGTCCTGGAACACTGTCAATGACGTCTGTTCACTCCGGTCAAGGTACTCTTAACTACTGTGGCAGAATGTCATGTTGCCTTTTTTACACTTTTAATATAGGTTAGAGCATTTATTCTGCCTGCCTCTTCACGTATACAGTTGACTCAGAGATAATAATTCAGTGGCGCGCAGCATTTGTTAAAATAATGGGCATCTTGTGTCGAGCCACATTCAAATAAAGTGGAGTGTGAATGAGTGTAATCTCAGACTGTACGAGACAGTATAGCATTGAGTGGATTAGCTATGACTGGATTAGCGATCTGCACCTTCGACTCCAGCGCACCAGTCCATGGAGAGAGCACATCCAGAGGCTTTCTATAAATAGCGGTATCTCAGAAGCCCTGTCTCATTAAACCTGATATTATGGGGCTTTATGTGCTCTTTCCACGTTCACGCCCCTCGCAGGGTGAAGAGCCTATTTACATGACAATGAAACATGCGTAGTGCGATCAGCTCCTAATGGTTTCGGATCGGGACGTGCAACCACAAACGTAATGGTCTGCTAAGAGGTTGAGTCTCTAAAGACACTTTGAATATTTGTAAAGAACCTGTGCTTTTCCTGCGCTGTGGTTGCACACACTTGAGCAGAGTGCAGTGTAGTGCAATCAGATCGATTCTCCCCCTCCCTGCACAAGCTCTGTGAAGGAAGAATTTTATTTTATCTTTATATATACAGTTGAAAGAAAAAGTATTGGAAACCCTTGGAAATACTAGGATTTCTGCATGATTTGGTCATAAAATGTGATCTGAGTCACAATAATAGACAAAAACAGTCTGCTTAAACTAATGCTGCAAAAAAATCTAATTGCAGTTTTAACATGCACTTAACAATGGTAAGCAACAATAACAATTTATTATGTAACTTATTTAGCGGTCAAAATTGTAGTCAGATTAACATAATGATGACACACTGCTAGTCCTTACCTGAAAGTACTGTATATGTTTGTATATGGGTTAGGGTTAGGGTTAGTACAAAGTATCAGTATCAGGATCGCAGTACTACCTGGTATTTACTTAGTATCAGATCAGTTAAAAATAATAAAAAAAAAAAAAAAAAAAAACTCTAGTCTGCTATGCATTAACCACCAAAAACTGAAAATTGTGCATAAACAACATTTACACAAGTTTTGACAAATGAAATTCAAATGACTACACGTGTATATTGTCAGTGCTTAGGTGGAGAACATTAGCAACAGGCACAGTATTTTAAAGTTTTGTCAAAGTTTTAGATTATTTTGTTGTCTATAAACATCTTAATAGCTGGTTTTGATTTTTTTTTTACTCATCTTTTTCATTTTGCTTTTCATGGAAGGAATGCAATTTTTTTAAACCAAAAGTTTGGCATTGCATAATGTTGTTGTGTCCTTGAGCAAGACACTTAACCCACTTTGCCCCTGGTGTCTGTGTACACTGGTGTATAAATGTGTGAATGTATTAGCTGGAACTTGTAGTTTGGTGTTCCAAGAGTATCAGGTTTATTTACCTTTGTCTTAGGAAATGCTTCAGGAATGAACAGTGAATAGAAAATACAGTTCATCAAGACTGTATGTAGCAATTGTATTATAACGTTAACATGAGCAAATGTGCTAGAAAATAATTAATATTATGAAATCTGAACAGAAATATCTGTCAATGCTCTATTTCTACAAATTGTGGCATTTCACATTAAACCCCTGAGTAATTCAGTATTTAACCTACTGAATCACCCTATAATTATTGGTGACAAGTAAATTGTCATAATTGGTCCAGCTCTATAAAGACTTCAGGGAATCTGGAGTGGTTTCTGCAGAAATGATGGCATGTGTTGGAAGCACACTGCCCACAGGACCTGGGAGTAGCACAGTGGTGCAGACAGCCTTGGATTGTTAAAATTCTGGACTTGCTATGTTATACTGGGCTAGTTTCATTAAGCTGTCCAATTATAAGCGAGGTAACCTTATACAGCTGCATGGAATAAAGTGACATTTGCATCAGAATATTATATGCAGACTGTTTAATAAATATTTACAATACCTACAAACAGCGTCTTTATTTAAGACAATACGCAGTATACGGTACATTCTTTCTTAAACCCTTTTGCACACATGGCCAGTCCTATGAGCCCTCTTCCAAAATGTTCAGCAGCACCTCATTGTTTAAGAGCGCCCTCACCTCCTTTGGACCACAGCATCTCTCTGGATCTGGACCTGTTTTAGACTTGGACCGCAGAGTCTCTGTACCAGGACCAAGGGTGTAGCACAAATTTTTGGGCTCCTTGTATCTTTGTGGGCTCTAATGCTTGACCAATATCTCTCGTTCATATCCCAGGCTTTTTGTGGGCCCCTCTTTGCAGTGGGCCTTGGCTAATTTCTTTGTGTTATTTTTTTTACCTCATGTCTTTGGTCTGTGGACTTCAGAGTGTTGGATTTTGGTGGACATAGAGCAAGAGTGCATCAGAAAGGTTTTTTAGTTTTGACAGATAAATGTGGAGGTAATTGTGTTTTAGATAAAACAAAACTCTGTGTGCAGTGTTGTGATATAAGTGTGATGGTGTAAATGTGTGTAGAGTTGTGCCTCTGTGAGCTTTTTTTTGCACCTTAGTCGTCAAGTTTCAAAATGTGTGCATTTATTTTAACTTTAGAATCAAAGCAATTCTTTAAAAAAATGTAATTTTTTTATGAGTGACAATTGTAGCGCTTAAACCTCTGTCACACAGCGGTATAGCTCAGTTGGCAGGGCATGTGCTGCATATACAGAGCAACTACAGCTTGCCTCTGCATCGTGGGCTTGACTCTGGGGATTTCACTAATGTTTATCCCTGCTCTCTCCTCCATAATTCCTGTCACTTTTCCACTGTGCTGTCAAATAAAGCCCTGAAAGGCCAAAAAGAACATTTCATTAAACCTCTATCACTGCGGCGTACTTGGCTCATTTACCAGCTAACTTATCCCGGAATTCCACTGCAAGCGTGAGCGCCATGTAACGCCAGCAGCTGACAGCGCTGACCCTCGCCCACTGGAAGCGTTTTGTAACGGCAACGCAGCTCTGCCGAGCTCGAGGCAGCTGGGGAGGCATGAGGGGAATAACTAGTAACTTGAAGTGTAACTTGAGATCGCTATATTGTTGTTGTCATTTGCATCACTTCACAGACCTTTCCTCTAAAGAGGGTGAGTTCATGGAGTTTTAAAAAGTTTTGTTTTTGCAGAGTCTAATTGTGTGTGTATATAAAACATTTTAATGACAAAAATACATGCATAATGTATTTGAAGAAACTCGTATGCGAATATATAGACTATGATTATAAAAATGTGATCCTCCTTCTACAGTTTCGGTTTCTACTTTGAAAATCGAGATGTTGCACTTGTTCAGTCTCCAGTTTAGTGCAATCTGATCTGTGTAGATTGATGCCGTTGCAGGAAACTAGAACAATGGCATATCTCCAATGAAGCGCTGCGCACTCGCTCCAGAACCGTGGCGCAGCGCTGGCAGTGGAAACGGCCTCATTCACTAGAAAGGAAGTGTACCTGAAGCGCTGTGCATGGCGCACACGCTTGCAGTGGAAATTGGGGGTTAGTGATGTTAACAGCTGTGCTAATTACCCCCCCCACACACACACACACACACACACACACACAAACACACACACACAATCTGAGTGTCTGGGTTGAAAATGCAATAATTTGAATTTTTTCCATGAATTTACATATTGAATTGGAGGACTTGGTGTGTTTAAGAAAATATTTGTTGTGTGATTGTATTTTTGTTATGTGAAAAAAGTCACAGAACCCTCACATGCACTGCTGTGTGCATGACAATAAGTGATAACAAAAAGAAAAAACCTTGTTTGGGAGGCACAGTGAAAAAAACAAAAAAAAAAAACAAAACCTTTACACTGAGTTTTTATAGCACTTTTAAGGGCGGCCCAGTCACCGGGAAGAGTCACTCTGACAAGTCCATCTACAGCAGTTTTACAGCTTCATCAGCAATTAAAAATGTCCAAAAACACTGAGACACAGTCAGTGGAAGCATATTTCAGTCACAAGCTCACTGAAGTTAACAAGGGCTTGCATCTTTATGTTGCATATTTTGCAAGTCACAGAAAAAAAGCGGTGGAGGGGGGAGTGGGGGTGCACACAGAGACCAATGCGTCCTGGTCCTGGTGGGGTGAGGGGGGTGTTATAGAGCCATGGCGGGGGGCTGCAGTTCAGGCCAGAGTGTACAGGAGTGTATTCAGAGGGGACTGGGACAGAGACAGAGACTGTGACTGTCACTGCTCAGAGCTGCTCTGTAACAGCAAGTATGAAGTCTGAGTTAGGATTATACCTGGCCTACACCACCACTGATCAGTGAGATGAAGATGATTTTTTTAAAATAATTTTAATAAGGAATAATTTGTAAAAAAAAAAAAAAAAAAAAAAAAATGAAATCTACAATCAGACTAAAATTAATATTTTTTGTTCCATTAGGGGTCTGATAAAATCATAAAACTGCTGAATTTCTGTGCATAAGAGTGCTCAGACCTGTTCCTGGATTTGTTCTTCCAGAAGAACATTTATCTGTGGAACTGAGAAAAGTTCTTGACTGGACTAGCGAAGGGGTCTAAGAGGGGTGTATTCAGTGAGCATGTCAGAAATATAAGCAGGGCCAAGCCATGTAAAGATTTAAAAACTAATAATAAAATAAAGCCAGTGAAGTGAAGATAAAATTGGTGTAATGTGTTCAAACTGCTGTGTTTTGTTAAAATTCTAGCAGCAGTATTTTGGATTAGCTGGAGCTTATTTAGTGACTGTTTGGTGAGTCCAGCATGAAGTGCACTGCAATAATTGAGACGACTTGAAATAAAAGCACGCACAAGTTCCTCTGCGTCAGGTTTGGACACGAGGCTTCTGATCTTGGCAATGTTTCTAAGATGATCAAAAGCAATTTTTGAAATGTTTAAAATATGTTTATGAAAGTTAAGATCAGAGTCAATAGTTACTCCTAGATTTCTGACATTCAAATAAAGGATACAATTTTTGCCTATGCACCTTTGGACCGACCAATAAAATTTCAGTTTTATCATTATTTAGCTGTAGGAAATTTTGACTCATCCAGAGTTTGATGACAGAAATGCAGCTTGCAAGGTCATTCAGAGGACTGAGATTGGAAGGTGAAACAGTTGCATATAATTGAGTATCATCAGTGTAGGAATGGTATGAAACATTAAAATCTTTATTACTATTCATAAGGAGGAGCATATAAATATTAAAAAGAAGAGGTCCAAGAACTGACCCTTGAGGAACTCCAAAAGGGAGGCTGAAGGACGCAGAGTTGAAATCACCTATAGCCACAGAGAAAGACCTTTTAGTGATGAAGGATGCAAGCCAGCCAAGAACTTTACCTTTGACGCCTAGAAGATTTTTTTAAACAATCAAATAAAATATTATGACCTACTGTGTCGAATACAGCACTGAGATCTAAAAGCACAAGAATGGAAATATAATTTTTATTAAAGCTGTCTATGTGCTGTGATTTTTTCTAAAACTGATGAATGTCAAACAAGTTGTCATCACTAATATATTTCAGAAGTTGCTGGTACACAACTTTTTCAAGGATTTTGGAAAGAAATGGCAGGTTAGAAATTGGTCTGTAATCTTTACAAGCTAGTGGATCCAAATTGGTCTTTTTAACAATGACGTTACAATAACCTTTTTATGAGATGTAGGGAATACACCAGACCCTAAAGATGCATTCACAATTCTTAAAACATCATCACAAACACAATTAAAAACGGTCTTAAAAAACTTGGTTTGGTAAGACATCAAGAGCACAAGCTGCTGAGCTTAGTGTGTGCACGACTTCATGTAACTCACTATACTGAATAGGTGTAACATTGGTTAAATTATTCACACAATACGTGGGGTGTCATCGTGAGGCACAGCAACAGCCTGGTTATTAAAAGCATTAATATGTTTTGTTTTGTTTTTTTTGTTTGTTTTTTTTTTAATATTGGAGATTTTGTTTTAAAAAAAATAGGCAAGCTCATTGCATTTCTTAGAAGTGTAAAACTCTGCTGGTAATGATTTACAAGGATTAAGTAGTTTATCAACAGTCATATTTTTTATGTAAAATAGTTTTGCCTCATCCTTTTCACTATATTATTATATTTCACAAGCTCTTCTTTGAAAGTGCAGTAATCATTTTTTAGCTTTGTTCTGTGCCATTTGCGCTCTAGTTTTCTGCACGGCCTCCTTGCTGTCCACACTTATATAGTATTTATCCATGGAGCCTTACATTTACCAGAAACCACTTTTGATTTTTAGGAGCAATTGTGTCCCTAATATTAGTTAGGCGTGTATTAAACACATCTAACAGGTTGTCACAAGACTGAAGTGAATGAATTGGAATAATGTTGGAAAATTAAAAAAAAAAAAAGTTTTTAAAGAAAACCTCAGTGATAATTAGCCAAACTTACAGACACGTTGAGCAGTTTGGACAAAGTTGCAGGGTAGCGCTGAATTCGCAGGGTTTGGTTGATTTTGCGTTAATAGTTGTGATTGTGACATTGCAAAATCCTAGAGGGACTAATCGATGAACAAGGGCCCACTCTAATGGGCCCCTAAACCTCCCAGGCCCCAGTGCAGTTGCACTGGCTGCACTGCCTGATGTTACACCCCTGATCCAGAGGCTTTCTATAAATAGCGGTATTTCAGAAGCTCCGTCTCATTAAACCTGATCTTATAGGGCTTTATGTTCTCTTTCCACACTCACGCTCCTCGCAGGGTGAACCTTCGTAATGAAGACAGAGCCACAGCCTATCTACATGACAAAGAAACATGTGTAGTGCCCAGCATTATGGGTTGGCTCTGTGAAGAGAAATTGTGTTGCCAGGGAATCACATGTATTATCAATATGATTGTTAAAATCACCTGAGTTAAGGATTGAGTCAATCGACACTAGATAGAAGATCTTCAATTTCATTCTTAAACTCAGTTTTAGATTTTGGAGGTCAGTAATCCGTAAGTACAAGAACTGAATCCACAGATTTCATGAGCAGAGCTAGATACTCGAAAGTAGAGTCAGAACCAGACAAGACACGTTTACATGAAAAGATATTGGAGAAAAGAGTGGCAATTCCACTGCCTTTCTGAGTATCTTTGGAACAATATGAAAAAGAGAAATTTGGAGGATCAAGATTATGACATTTTACAATATGGGGGGTGAGGGGGGTGGGGTGTAAACAATCCCTAAATCAGGACACAAACTTAATTTAAAAACACTTGTTTTTGCACTGTGAAATTAGTACTTCCACAAAAAGTCGGCAGTTGTACAATGAGTTAGTAAATCTGTCCATAAATGTGCAAATCCGCTAAGTATCAATCAGACGCATCTATTCTCAGTGTGAGCACGGTTTTAAAACAGAACAATCACAGCTAAAAACAGTTACAGATTGTTATCCACAAATAGGTTACTTTCAGACTGGACAGTTTGAGACCTGTTGTTAGTCTAGAAAATAGCATCTGGCTAGTTTTAACCTTGGCATGAAAAAAAAATTAAGTGCTCTGATTTTTACTCACCCAGAACAGAGACTGCAACCACATATCTAACCCTAACCTACTCAGAATCTGTCTAAAGGATTTCTTATAGACTGACCAATGTTTTATTGTACCTTAACATTTTTTGACTGCTTACTTCTTCCTACCTGGAGTCACAGCAACATCACATGACGCTTCTGACAAGACTGCAGAAAGTGAGCAGTCGAAACATGGACAACACAAAAACACTGGTTTGTCTATATGAATTATTATTAGTGAAAGACCAAGTGAACCTTTTGGGTTTAACTCATCACATACTCCTCTAAAATACATCGTGCCACAGGGCTCAGTGCTGGGGCCACTACTTCATTCAATCTACTTACTCCCATTTGGCAATTTATTAGATTCCCATAACATTTTATATAATTTTCATGCCGATGACACTTAAATCTACATGCACACATCCCACAGACTGAATTTTTTACACCACTGCATCACAGACAAAAAATCCTGGATGGCGCAAAACTGTCTCAAATTTAATAATAGCAAGTCTGAAGTAATTTTAATTGCCCCTTTTAACCTAGCTTTAGACACTTTGAGCTATATCTATGAAAAATCCCACAAATCTCAATTGTTCATTATTTACCTTGATTACACTGAAGCTAAATGTAACAACTTTAGAGCCCTCAAATTAACCCCAACCCATGTGACTAACAGGATCTGTCTATATTAATAAAGGATTTCTTATAGACAGACCAATGTTTTGTTGTACCTTGACATGTTTCGACTGCTCAATGCTTCCTACTTCCTACTTCCTGGAGTAACAGCAACATCACATGACACTTTTAAGGACTACTACAAAAAGTAAGCAGTCAAAACATGGGTACAACACAAAAACACTGCTCTCTCTATTAGAAGTCAGTTATTAATATTAGTGGAAGACCAAATGAACCTTTTCGGATTATTTCAGATCTCTGAAGATGCTACTGAATAAGCACAAATCTGATTGAAAAATGAAATGCATACTGCTAAAAACAAAAGAAAATGCTATTTAGAATCTTACAGTAAACCAGTATTTACAAGTACATTCTTTCACTCTTACTTACTGTGTCAGCATATATATCTGTAATCACATAATCTCCTCCAGTGTCACTGTGATATAGGCATCATTGCCCATATGCTGACCTCACTGACGGACGTGGGAGCAGTGCTGACTGATTTATCCAGGCGACTTCCGGCTGGCACAAAGAGGATTTCTGACTTTTGACCCAGGAAACCAGCGCACTCTACATAACTCTCTGATGATGATACTGGTCCCCTTGCCCCGGTGCTGCTCTGGATTTACCTCAGAGCTAGTCGCTGTCAACTTGCATTTATTAACACAGCGCACTGAACTTATAGCTGCCACGTGATTTCTGTACAGTAAAGGTCATGGTAAGAGGTAATGGTAGGACACTTCCACTGTATTGTATATGTACACACTAAAGCCTTTTGGCATGGGCATTAGGCAGTAAAAACATGTCATTTCACTGGCTCAGATGGTTTTCTTGAGCACCACTTTTTCATTTCATGTGCCATTATTTGGTATAGATTTTACACGGGATGTTGGGCTCTGACTGAGGCGGAAAACATTTTCTTAAAGTACAAATAATTATAAGAATCGCTAAAAACAGAGTCCTGACAGAGTCTGAACTGAGCTAGGAACATGTCTGAGGTCACCCAGGTCCTGCTCTGGTCCTACACAGACTACACAGTCCTGGCCTCAAGAGCAATACTATTAGAGCGCCCCCTACAGGAGACACAAGTAACAAAACACATGCAGCCTTTTCAGAAAAACTGTCTGCAGCATTTCAGATTAGAGAGTAAGTCCATAGTTTCAGCACCAGGACAATAACAGCTGAATTTTAGCCCTCACTTTTGAGGCCTACCAATGGGCTCAGAGACTGCAGCTGATAAATCCATTTTATACTGATCCAGCCTTGTTATTCATAAAAAAAAAAATCATATTTAAAGCAAGAATTTTATTTATATTGTAATGAAAGACAAATTCCTGTTTTTAAAAAGTTAAACTTTACATGTGCTTTTGTGGATTTATTGGGATTATTCTATATTAGAATGAATATGGCCCCTCCCAATTTAATCAATAAAAAAATAGTCGAAAATACAGTTTATTTTAAATTATTCTAAACTAAACCACACCAGAATGAAGAGCTATGAAGGAGCTTTTTTTTTTTTTTTTTTTTTTTTTTTTTTATATTGTGGATTGCTCTTGACAATAAGCATGCAATCTTTATTAAAGAAAGCCTAAAATCCCAGCTGTCTAAATATGCAAATTATATGCAGATATATCAAAATAATAATTTACAAACAAAATATTTTTACCTGAAATGAGAGTTAACACATCACTAATGATGAATGAACCGAAAAAAAAATCTCAGTATTTTGCTGTTTTGTTTTTTACACATTTATTTATCCTTGTTCAAGTTTCAGATAGAATGAAATGCATTACAGAATAGCTGATTATCCTCACTCGGCTCTTTAAACTCTTAGTATGCTGATTTTTCCATTACAGTTCTATGGGGAAACTGCATGGGAACCAGGAACCAGTCGTGAGCGGTCACCGTTGAGCTCCATTGTTGTCCTCCACACAACAATACTAGAGGACTGGGACAAGTGTGCAGGGGGAGGCGACAAGGACGTGGGAATCGGCAAAGGTATAGTAACTTGGAAGAAACAATACTACATACTCATAATGGTCTGTTGGGAACTGCAGAACTCATATGTTTTTCACCACAAAATATGGAATTTTAACAGCAGTATACACTAAAATGCCAATGATAGGTGAGATTCTGTTTAAAACCCTGAACTCTGTGATGCTAGCACTGAGTACACCCAGCAAGTCCAGGTCTGCTTCACCTATATCAACATTAATAACATGTTTTTTTACGACCAGTGTAGGTCAATGCTAAGCTGTCCCCAGTGAGAGCACTTTATCCGGAGGATCACCAGCTCTCCCTGGGCTTAAATAGGTCAGAGTGCACATGCCAGCTTTCCCCAAGTCCCTATAAACCAACAGCACACAGTATCTTTGCACATCAGGCCACTTCCACCCCTGGCACACTGTAATCTTTAGTGTAACAGAGAAGAATAACATGGTGTGGGTTTGTGTGCAGCTCGTCCCCCTGACATTTAAGTTGAATCCCCACACTTCATTTTGTGCATGAGCGCATTCTGTCATTTAATTATATTTCTTTGACTAAAACTTGTCACTGTATCTTTTTGCCTGTACTCGCTGTAAAAATCTGTCTAGTGTGAGATTTCAATATTCGGTACAAATGAAAGTGTTATGCATGGAAATGCTGCAGAATACAAATGGATTGAGTTTTAATCTCTTAATCCAGGTTGGGGTTTTGTAAGCAAAATATTGTTTCTGATAAAGCATCTAAGGTGAACAATATAGATCTATTCTGCTCAGTATGTATAGTAGGCTAAGTATATACTGCAAATATTGTCCGGTGTCCTGAAGAGCATCGCAAGACGTTTTTCCATTTTATCTTTCAAACAAACACAGGTAATTTCAGAATTTCTAATTTTTCAGTATCTGATTGATAAGTGGAAAACAGATTAGTGTAGCCAGTAAATACAGAGTAGATGAATAGGTAAATAGATATTTTTTAACAATTGTATTGAGCTTGCGCTTGCTATAATGAAAAACCAAGCAGATTTTGTGACAATTTACACACACCCAGAGGAAAAATGCTTCTTTGTGCTAGCTGTTGTGCTGAATGGGTAGATTAGTTTTACTTATACATTAGCTTGATAGTTTTGACCAAAATAACACAATTATGGGTGACCTTATCATCTGTGCATATGAATAAATCACTTAGGACCCATCTGAAGAAGTGGTCTTGGTGCGCTTAGTAACAGATTCTGCTACTCATTTGGGAATAGATTACTTGAATAAAGTATCAGTACTAAATAATACAAGTAACCCAGCAGCATATTGGACTGGTCCCACCATGTCATGTGACAGAAAGTGTTGTGAGGTAGTTCTTTTTTTTTTTTTTTTTTTGTCCTCTTTCTCTACTGTGCACATAAAAGTTATTTATTTTACGATGTGGACATTAATCTTGTTAAATGTACTCATAGGAAATGATTCGTATTAGTATCAATAAGAATAAAATTTCCCAAAAAAGTATTCAGTATTCTATCTAAGTGTGGCCTCGCCCATCATTAGTCTGTATATGAACAGGCCTCGATCCCGTCCAAATCCAAACAACATCAACCTTTTTTGGAGATAACAAGCTACTGCAGCCTGGGAATTAAATATCAGTGAACGACTCTCACTGACAGTAATGAGCCACCGACAAATGCAGCTGCGAAAGAAAACACACAAAAATACTGCAGTATTTACCGTGTTTAGCAAGAAGATAACGGAGTGGAGGATTGAGCGGTGCAGCATGAAAGACCACCATGATTGTTTTCCTCAACAACTGCGTTTGCGTTGCCCCGCCCCCATCATTTCTGTCCAATGGGTGCAATGATCATCACACATGTGGTTTTGTTTACAAGTTATAGACTACTTGCAAGAACTCCAATGAGAAAGTGATAAGAACCAAATGAAACAAAATGAAGTAATTGGTCCGGACTAAAGCAAGCTGACCACTGACTTTCCTGCTCTGACTACACCCTTATACTCTCTGGCTGAGCATTACTGATAATTATTTACAAATAAAATTTACTCTGATTGTTTTCTGTGTAGTTTCTGGTTTGGTTTCCATTATGTGTAGAGGAAACCGAGTAGATGAAACTAGTGTTTACAGAACAGTTTGTGCTCTCACTTCTCAGCAAGGAGATCGTGGGTTCGATCCTTGGGGTGACCAACACACAAACTCTAATGCTGGAGTGTGCATGTCCTCCCCATGTTAAGGTGCATGCATGTGTTAAGTCAGGGGTGTCCAAACTTTTGTCAAAGAGGACCAGACAGTCCTTGATGATTTCTTCTAAGAAGTAAATGCACTCTGTATTTTCTTTTCAAAAGCTGGATAAATATTTTTTTTCTTCTTTTTTCTTTGACAACAAAATCTAAAACCATTTCCAACAAAATAACATGTTTGAAAATTAAAAAAAAAACAACACATTTTTAGCTCAGCCTGCTTTTATTGAATAGTTCAAAACATAGAAGCTCTGACCTTTTATACAATTAGTTATGCAATCTAGAGCTACAACTGCAGTTATTTTCTGACCTACGTATTAGAAGATATAAGGCAGAGAGTAGTAGATGAAAAATACAGATAAAGCTAAGGAAACCCTGTATGAAAATGCTGGTGGGCCATTAGTAATACATTTTGTTATAAAAGCTGATGGCCATATGCAGGGATGTAGCATGAAATTCTGGGCCCTTTGTATTTACCATCTTGGTGGGTCCTTATACTCACTTGATCAATATCTCTTAAACATATTCCAGTCTTTTTGAGGGCCCCTTCCTGCAGTGGGCCCTGGGTAAACAGTACCCTTTACCCCCCCAGTTCGACGCCCCTGGCCATATGAACTCTTAACCCGTGCCACAAATGGCCCAGGGGCTGCACTTTGGACATGTCTGTGTTAGGTGATTTGGTGACTCTAAATCAACCCTAGTGGATGAATGTGAGAGTGAATATTTGTCTGTCTGTGTATGTCGCTGTGTCAACGCCGTCTAAGGCCCAAAGTTACTGGGATAAGCTCCAGAACCCGTGACCCCAAACTTGAATAAGCAGAAGATTTTTTTTTTTTTTTTTTTTTTTTTTGACACTGCACCCAATATGTTGCAAACCTTACTGTTTTGGTCTTCCACTTCACTGGCTTCTTTACAAGCTGTTCCTGGCTGAGGGCATCCCACCTCAGAACGCCCCGCACCTTAACAAAAGCTGACAACAGTGAAACCGAGGCAGGTGGCAGTGTGTGTGTGTGTGTGCACAGATACATTCATCACCAAATTACTCTGACGGGTCAATCCTAACCTCACAGCCCTAGAGGTGTGGGATAAGAGGGATTTCCACTGTGAGAGGATTAATATATTTGAATGTATGTAGCCTACAGAATATATTGTTAAATTGGACAGAGATAGACTTGTATTATCTAGGAATCCGCTGCAGTTCCATGTCTAATTGAGTGAATAGAATGGTAATATCAAGCGTTCAGGTCAGGTCTGTTACACCTACATTCTCCAGTAAATTCTATACAAGATTACATTAAAAGCATTAGCCCACTCAACTTAACATAATACAGACAGCATATGTTTGCAGTAGTTCCTCCATCACTTCATTAAGCACATAACGCAATTTAGGGTGTGCAAGGTTGCGGCCAATAGAAAGTTGGAGTTCAGAAATTTTTTGGCGATGTTATTATGTGCTGATTGGAAAAGTTCATTTGGAAAATATTACACACAAAATCACATTCATTTTTATAACACAAGGCCAATTGGGGGAGAGAAATAAAACCCATGCAGAACTCGAGCGGGCATCCTGACAGTCGCACAGTTAATTTTAGCTCCCTAATGCAGCTTTCAGTAAAATTGGTGGGAAATTCTTGCACCAATTTCCCTTCTCTGTCCGCTTTGTGGCCCAATTATACTCAGCCACTGTGGCGACAACATGGTGAGCCATTCTGTCCCTTTACGCTGCACACTGGGGCACTGTTTAAAAAGAAACACAATTTTCTCAGGTGATGCTAGTGTTGTAGAACTCTAGATTGATCTCGGTGATAAGCCCTCTTTTTGTGGTTTCATTCAGGACAGTGATTCTCAAACTTTTCACACAAAGTACCACCAAAATATTGGGCTGGGGACCACATTTGTCCTATATTAAGCTTTCTTCAGTCTTTTGAAATCATTTTTGAATGCCTCTAGATTAGTATTTCACATTTTATAACTGAAGGATTGATATTATTGTAAATGTCTTCTTTTAGGGAGCTATTGCTTTCCCCTTTGCTGAGAAGCTTGAATTAGGTGCATGTCCCTTTAAGGCCCTCTCTTTCCGTGCTTGCCCCACCCTCTTCAGTCTGTAAGCCAAAGCTGGCATTGCAAACAACACTGAAGCCTAAATCTCATGTAAATTACTACTACATTACTAAATAGGTACAGGTATATTTAATTTGATTAATTTGTGTTTTTAATTTTAATTGTAAAATTTAGTATTTAGTGGAAAGTAGCGTCCTCCAAGCATCACACTGTTTCCCATGCTGTGGCTAATGCTGCTGCTAGCGCCTAGAGCAGCTTAAATACAGACTGTGGAGACTCTGCAAATGTTAAAAACACTAATAAACACAGAGAAAGGAATCCTTTTACCTCTGTAATGTCCTCGTTTAGATGTGGCAGCAGTTTGGCCAAAACGAGCAGCGTAGTGTGATGTGCAGTGCAATAACTTATGTACTTTGTTTATGTATGCTAATTAGCCATATGCTTTAAAGCTTTTATCTTCTTTTAACAAGCCTTCGTTTATAAATAATAGAGCTGGCCTTTAAAAGCAGAGAGGGCAAACACTTATGTCACTGTGAGAATTATGCACACTGTTGCTGCTTCACTGTTGTTTTGAGCTGACATTTACAATAAAAATATAACTATGCAATAATCTCATGTAAAAATAATAAACCTACATTTAAATAACTTTATGCCAACAACAACTCTGCTTGTTTCTTCACTCTTTTTGCCTTATTTTCCTCAATAAAGCTCCCCCTACAATTCAGAGTAGAGCACTATCATAAATACTCACAAGTTTTCCCCTCTGTGTATCTGCACAATTTTTTTTTCTTCTTCCATTTGGCTGCTCTGGAATGACAAAAATCGAGAAATAAAGCCACCACTAGCTTGTTTTGCTAACCGGGATGTGCTGCGAGATCCGAGACTTCTGTGACTCCGGGTTGACAGCACTCACTATTGCAAGTGTCAGTTTCAGCCCAGAGACACCAGGGGGTGATGAAGGGAGCTTCATTTACCCCACAACAACTCATTTAACCATCACATGGACTTCGAAACAGTTTATTTATTTATTTTTTTTGACATATCATCTGCAGCCCTACATTGAACTGTCCCATTTATGTTAAAAGGTTCTCTATTGCTACATTTTTTTTTTTTTTTTTTTTTTTTTTTTTTTTTTTAGCTTTTAACCGTGTTATGATGTTGTTGCTACCTCAAATACATACCTGGAGTAGTATTTTGTTTCATTCACATTGTTTGGGTAATCCTGTGTGCTGTCTCTTCTAACAATCTAGAAATGCTCTGTTTCACATCTCCACGTGGTTGCATTTCTAACTCTCATATGCTGTCTCCAGACTCATTCTGATCATTTCAGCACTTAAACTGCTGTCACTAGAAAGCAGTAAGCTAATTTAGCTATCAGTTAGCCTCATGTTGCTAATAGCTGTGCTAAAAAGCCATTATCTGCTTCTGTTCAGTCCCCATTGTTGCCAGTAGCCAGCAGAAACCTAATCCAAGCGTTCCCTGTTAAAGAAGATGTATTTCATAGGCCTACATACATTATTCTAACTTGGAAAACATAAGGTAAGGTAGACTTTATTGATCCCCGTAGGGAAATTCGTTCTCTGCATTTGTCCCATCCCTCAATGCCACTGGGGCAACCTGTCAGGAGCAGTGGGCTGCCGTGATGTAGCGCCCGGGGTCCCTTCTCTCTTGAGCCAAAAGCCTGGTCAGGAGTATCTAGCTGGAGGTTTTAACTTATTGTTCATGTTTTGAGGTTGATGAGAGAACCCGGAGGAAACCCACCCAGACACGGGGAGAACATGCAAACTCCACACAGAAAGGCCCCACACAGTCCAAGAATTGAACCTGGGACCTTCTTGCTGTGAGGCAAAAGTGCAAACCATTAAGCCACTGCTGCCTGAACATGAAACACTAATCCAAAGATGTCCAAAAAAAAAAGCACAATACAGTTCTTTTAAAAAAGCTTAGCCTGTCATATGTTTGTGCCACCTCAGTTTCTACTTCTCATTGTGAGATAAAGATGGGACCTCTTTGTGCCAGCACTGCACCTTTTTAACATGGGGTAAACCAGCATAAAAGCCACCTCTTTAGACACAAGGCTCAGCAGTTTTGGTTATGTTTAGAGAATGTCTGCAGAAGACACAGTGTTCATAAAGTTAGAGGTTAGAGAAAGTTCAAAATGTCTTTTTCTTGAGTACTTTTTCTAACCCCTAACACCTTAGCTTGCTGAAAACACGCCATGTGAGCGATCTGAATAAACATTGCATTGATTGGCTTGCTTGATTTGAGACCAGAGGTACTAATTAACAGTTACATAACAAGAAAAAAAACTAAACAAACAAAAACAAAAAACAAAGCCATGTTTCGTCCTGGTACAAAAATTCAAACGGATCAGACTGAATTGAAGAATGCATTAGGAGGTGGCAGGTCACATACTGTATATCTGGATTATTTCAGTATCTGGCATGCTCATTCATATTCTGTCCTGCACTGAGAGACATCCTCTATCAGCCAAAGCAGCAGCGACTGTAGACATGCATATGAAGCAGGCAGGTAAGTAACAAATAATCTAATGCTGACTCAGGTGGGTGCATGAAAACACAAGATGTGAATGCAAGCAGACACGCGGAGAGAGGACAGATTGAAAGGTTTCACTGGGCCTTTTACATTTAACTGGTGACTATTACACTTGACACAGAAGTAAAACATGTTGTTCTGTTAATATATTAACACATACAGTATATTTACTCAACCTTACTTTAAAGGGTTTAGGTTAAATGTTTTTGTATCTTTTTTAAATCAATCCTGGTCACCTCCAGAACAGCACTGCACATTTTACAACCTTTAGAACTATGATCTGACTAAAAGAAAGCGTTTTCAATGAATACATTACTGGTGGTTTAAAGAAACAGGTGAGGAGACCAGGAGAGCACAGTTCTGTTATTCTCCTTTGAACAGAAAAAATAAATCAAAATTTGTTGTATGATGCCATTTTACTACAAATCTTATTTCAAATATCAAATATTCTTTTTTTCCCCGCAACTGGGTTTTTTTTAGGAGTTTTTCCTTACCAGGAAGGAGGGTCTAATGACAGGGGATATCCTGGGTCTGTTTAGTTTAGTGTAGTTATTGTTTGTGTTGATATTAAGGTATTTTTTCATAGATAATTCATATTACAGTATGCTATTAGATGATTAAATGCTTTTCTCAAATCCAAGAAAAGATGAAAATTGGATTTTGTTTAAAAAGTATGAAAAGTTAGGCTGGTATGGAACCTTTGAATTACCATTTTGGTAGGAAACGTGCATGCAAGCTAAATGTGAGTCTGTCTCTTAAAATTAGTCTTAGAAAGTGGACAGAATTTGGAGACGTGAATCTTAAAATATCACATAATGTGATTTGCTGTCACCTCGGGCTGATGTCTGAAATGAATTGCACATTACGCAGGTTGGGAGCTCTACACTGCCCTGGGCCACGATTGCCCTTCAAACTGCAATGTCACATAAGCTTTCTGCCATTATGAGTTTGAGATTCGCGGGGTGCAAAGTGCTGCCAAGAGGCTTCCACTTGTGTTTGTGCTCCCCAGAGTAAGCCTCAAATAGAATGTCTCACAAAAGGGACATGACCCGAGCAGACATAACATGTCTCAATACCACAACAGTCTGTGATTAGTTTAAGTAAGCAACAACACTGCAATGATGTTTCTAGTCAACACTATGTACTTGTGGTTTGGAAGTCTTGGAAGTTGATTTTCAGTGTTCTTTTGGGAATGCTACCCATACAAGAGACACAAAACAGATTTGTGTGTTTTTTTTTTGTTTTGTTTTTTTTAAGTTCGGAGAGTGTAGTGACAATCAGTTATTTCTGAGCCGTTGACTCCTTAACATTGTGGGTAAATTTGCCTAAACTGCCTAAAAAAGGCTTACCCACATTCAAATTAAAGCTGTTCTTCAACTCTTTGGAGTACAAAAGAAGGCTGCACAGAGCTGCAGGTGGAAGGAATGAAACATACAATAGGCCAAGAGTATAAGGTATTGACAGTTCCCTTTTAAAATTTGAAAACAATATCTATAAAATATATTTATCTTCATTTGAAATCCCAAAATGTAGACTGGACATATATTACAATTCAGATATCAATGAGGAATCTAATGAAAGGTGACACTTAAAAAAATCCTACTGCATATTCAAAGTCACTCTATTGAGTATTATTGAAATAAAGTCATGAAGCCAAAACACTGTAAAATGATCATTCAATTTAAGCTTTGTGCATTATACAAAAGTCCGAACAAGTTCTATGGTCTAAAAAATATCAGTGCAATGGTTGCAATGATTGTCTGTCTGTGTTCGTCTCTGTGTCAGCCCTGCGACAAGCTGGCCCCTGTCCAGGATGTACCCCGCCTACGGCCCGAAGTTACTGGGATAGGCTCCAGTCACCCGCGACCCCTAACGGGAATAAGCGGTAGAAAATGAATGAATGAATGAATGTATATGAATATTAGAACATATAAAACACACACAGGAAACTAGTGACTTAATAACAGTCTCAATATTGCATTGTAAATTTCTTCATCTAGCTACTAAGATTTATCTTTATCTAGCTTCATCTGAAATGCCATTCTCACTGCTTTTTTTTTTTTTTTTGTGTTTCTTCAGCAATATATTTCCTTTTTCTATTAATTTTGCCATATTTTTGTAAAAAAAAAAAAAAACAGCAATGAAATTAATTCAGTAGTTCAATATTATATAGACTTTTGACCTTTTGAATTAAACTACTGAAATATGTTAACATTTTCAGTATTTTATTCAGGGGTTGAGGTGTACATTGTAAAAAAAATGTTACAAAAACTCAAAACCTCAATGCATCAGGAACCATAAAGATTTTTGCATTTTGGGGCCAACTAAAAATCTCATGTTTTCAACATTTTTTTTTTTTTTTTCAATTTAACGTTCATATGTCTAAAAACTTTCAGTTTTAAGTTTTACTCACAATCATTATTTTTTTTAACTCATCTTACAGCCAACCTACTATCTATTTTTCAGAAAAAGTTGCTGTTAAAATTGTAAAATTGTTTTGTAAAATTTAGTATATTAAGTTTTTATTATTATCAATAATAATACTTTTCTTAACAATAGATAGTAAGTTGGCTGTAAAATGAGTTAAATAAATAATAATGATTGTGAGTAAAAATTAAAATTGAAAGTTTTTAGACCTATGAACATTAAATTAGGTCAATAAATTAGGTGACTGCCATTTTGTGCAAACAGCCTCTCTGACCTCCACCAAACACACAATCTCAATAACACACTGTGATCGGCAAGGTGGGTAAAGTAAAGTTCTTTGCCCAAAGATGGAAGGCTCGTAGCGGGGATCTATCCGCCAACCTTTCAGTTACTGCTTGAACAACTCTGAGCAACTGCCACCCTATATCTGCACAAAAACACACAGGAACTGGTTTACTTTGCATCCTAGCACAATATCTCTAAGCTTCTTTTAAGTACAAAAATAAAAAATGACTGAAATAATGATCAGATAAGTCTAAAATAACTATGAGTTGCAACTCTACTCAGAAGAGACACGGGGCAGGCGTTATGCCAACACTAGGCTTCAGCCAAACCACACACAAAGATGATTTCTTGAAGGCTCTTTTTACCATGATGCAAATTGATTTGAGTATCAAAACACCATCTTGTAATGTCAGTATTTCAGTATATAGTTTTAAATAGTAGTGCTAAAATGCATTGGCTACAGCATAAACAAAGTCTGGTTTAGCTTAAATGCATGCAGGATAAGGACTGTTTTTTGAGCTTACATGGAAAAGGTCTCAGCAGCACCACAGGAAGCCATTATAAAGCATGTCAACAGTGGAAATGATTTTTACACATTAAATATACATTTGTAAATGACAAAATACTTGCTGTTTAAGGGGATAGAACGGTGAGAGTTTACTTCTGTTCTTATAACCCTCTCCGCCGGTGCACTCAGAAGGAACACAGTGAGGCTGACAACTGGCTGTGCACCATATGTTAAAGAAAATACCAAGCACAAATCCACTTTTTACACGTACTGAACATGGAAATAATACTACACCAGTATAAAGCATTTAAAAGGTATTGTTCTGCGCCATAGTGTAACTCAGTTGGTAGAGCTGCAGTCTGCCTTCGGCGTTGTGGGTTTGAGTCCGGACTCTCACAAACGTCATTATTTTTTAAAAGTCGCAAACCCAATCTCCATTTTTATCTCACTGTGCACAATCGTGATAATTGAGACTTTTTTTGTTTTTGTTTTGTTTTTTTTTGCATGATATCAAGTACAAGTTTGCCTCACCTATTTTCATTTTTGATTTATGCTACCAGATATACAGCTTAACAGGTCGCTTTTACTATGCATTTTTTTGGTCCTCTAAGCTCTTTATAGTCACCTGGATCCTAAAATGTTAAGGAGCGCCTGATTGTTTGAACATAATTGAACACATTTCTCATGTGCACATGCTAACTGCCACACTATTTAAGCACCACACCCCGCACTGCTCCCGTTGCCCAATCTATTGGAGAATACACAGAATATAATCTTCTCTTTAGACACATTTATTTATTTAGTTAATTTATTTCACATAAATTTGTGTCCTTAAAGCAGCCAGACTAACCAGCCAATGGCAACATCTTATTAAAATTCTTCTTTTGGCTGTTCCTTTCAGGTGCACACCTATGTTCCCCAGTACCTATGCTCCCAGGTCCATAAAAACTGAGGAACATAACTACCAGTGAATACTAGGTACCTGCATATTCGGAAAACTCCTGATGTCTCCTATTCCTTGTCCTTACCTTAACCTAGGGGTCTCCAACTAAAATTGTTTGGGGTCCACAGAATTAACCTTCTACCTCTGCTGGGGTCCAAGAAAATATGTATATGAAAATTAATAATACCATATAATACTATATTACTGTGTTTTTAATGTATTTATTCTGGAGTAAACTGTATAAAAGTACGATGCTTATGATTTCTGTCAGAAAAAAAACAAAAAACATGTAGGTATAATTTCCACTTTAACAGCAGCTGATGTTTGAATTTGGGTCAGATTCAGATCATACTGAAGATGGATTCATAGACAATTTTCCACTTTCCTCCTGGCAGGAGTATTTAGATAACACTGTTTTAAGGCCTGTTTACACGACAGCGCTGCCCAGGAAAATGCAACAGTCATGCCACCTCCAGTTCACATTTACACCAAATCGCTGAGGGATAAGGAAAACGATTATAAACTGTAGTACCCGTGTTTGTCCAGCAAACGGCGCTGTGGGCCCTGCAAATGCTCTACACCACACAGTGAGTAAACAGCAGAGGAACTGATAGCTCCTGTCTGTAACTTTCCAACTACTTTAGGACCTTGTGGTTTTCTCTACCCATTCTCATAAAGTCTCTCATTTAAGTAAGTACTTGTACAGATCTTACTGACAGTTACTGGACTAAATATGAATGTATGAGACATAAAAGTATTTTGCGCTCGCGAGTCAGCTGACAAGTGCCCTGCAGTCAGCCAATCACAGTCTCCCTGCTGTGAGACCAAAACATCTCTGCCAGCCTTTTTAAAAGATTGCGGATTCAGAACACAGAAACCACCTCTTCATGTAAATGAAAGAGCAAACCACAATCAAACTTTTGTGGATTTGGCACGCTGTCATCTAAACAGCCCCTTAAATTCATCCACACTTAATGTGAATGATGCAGGGGAGTGCAGCTTCTTAATACCGAGTAATTGCGCAAATTAGCGGCTAATTAATATTCACATAGACCCGGTCCATTTACACCTCATTCACACCTCATTTACCCATCAGTGGGACTAGTAAACATGACAGAGACTTTTGCTAAGTCTATTTTAATTTTAAGAACTGTGTTTGTGTGCTGTAGCTAACATTAGTTGCTAAAAGCAAAAGCTAGAGAAGTATCACCAGGACAGTCAATAGTTTGCAAAACTCACCACACATAGACATATCCACATAGATTGTGTTTAATCCTGACATAAAACAAATAGTCCATATTTGATATAACCATTACAGTCCATATTTAGTCCTGGCATGTTGATAACATCAGCCCAGTGTGAGGAAGGCTCTAAAGTGGTGAGCGAACTCCATACAGACACAGCTGGACTGTATTCTGATAAAAGCAGGCTGCCTCTCTGTTACAGTGTGGATCTGTGTTGGAGTTCACTTTTATTTTAGATGTTTTCAGCTCTTTTAAGCTCATTTGAATCTACATCTGTCTCAGTCAGAAAAGTGTACTCTGTAACCATAGTAATCCACAAGGATCCCTTGGATATTACTCGCGCCTGTTCAAAAACAAAATGTAGCATTTTGCTATGTTTAAAGTATGTGAGCATTATAAAAAATGGTTTGGGGTCTGGATAAAAGCCTCCACAGACTGGCAGTTGCAGGAGCCTGTCTTAACCTATGTTAAGGTTAAACTAAGGTCATTCACCATCCTTATGTATATATATATATATATTTGAAGGTGCACATTAGTTTTTCTTTAATAGGAATTTGTTGTGTTGTTGTGTGTTGCTATACACACATGCTTCAGATGCAAAGGGTGCGAGGACCCTGTATCACTGCTTGCAGTTTTAACTTGTTTGTTTACATAAGAAGCACAACATTTGCTGCAGAGTAAGCAGTGGGGGTGGAGCCACGTTAGGGACTTGGCAACAGCCAAACTGCAGACTTATCACTGCTGTAGTGATTTCTCTGAGGTCTTCCTCTAGACATCCTTCCTGGCAGCTCTAACCAACTTAGTAACACACTGACAGACATCCATTCACTCTCAGTGATTCACTAGGGCAGTTTACTAAAAAAATCACCTATACATGCATTTGTTTGGACAGTTGGAGGAAGCCAGAGTACCCAGAAAGAACCCACAGGAACAAAAGGAGCACATACAGACTACATTCTATTTTGAGATGTTTGGACCAGTGATTGAACCACCGTGCGCCCCTCATCTCCGCAAGTAAGCGGGATCAGGCATGGTTAGTACTCAGATATGAGAAATAAATTAAATTGCATTCAGTTTATGTTCAAATTATTTTTAGATTTTTGCAATTACTGTTCTTCATGTATCTTCTGCCTTAAAATTTAGTTTACTTTACACTGTACATGCAAATAATTCTGTTGACACAAGGGACACTGTGGTGGGCTATTAAAAATTGATTTGCAGAACTTAACATTTGAACTATGAAATATAATAGCCTACATGCAGGATATTTCTATGGTATAACTTACTGTCAGGGAACCACAAAAAAGTGCTTGGGCTGCAAAATGTTCAACAGCAAGTATAGGAGCCATATGACAAAAAACCCTTATAATTACCTTGTATGTGACAGGTCATTGTAAAAATTGTTTCTGTAGTTCTTGCCAAGAAGTGGTTATTAAAGCCCATATCTGCAATAGCTATGCTGTATTTTTTGCTTTCCAAAAGAGTGCACAGCGGCCACTGTCTAGAAGAGGTAATGTACTTCCTAATCTTAAGTGCCCTGATAAATAAACACATAATCAACACACACAATTGCTTGCTACATTACACAAGTAATTCTCAGCAGATTTGAATGACTCATAACAAGCTTCACATTCACTAAGCGCATTCAAAAGCCTCCCTTTTGTAATGACAATTCAAGGACCTTGGATCTGTTTGATTGAAAAAATCCAAATTGTAAGGCTTTTAAATATCTGCAGGCTTTAATTAATGCATTTATTTATTACATTGTGCAGGTTATAGTGTGTTGGTTGCAGGGTTCCCACAGGTTTTTAAAAGTCTTAATTTGATTTGATAAATTTAAGGTCTTTCATTTGCTGAAAATGTTTCTGAAGGTCCTACCTTTTAAGAGAGTGTGTTTTTAAGACCAGCCCATCCAATCAGAGAAATTAAAACAAAATCAATGAAGTGTTTGTTTACAGTAGAGATTACCTTTTTGTTTGTCATGAAGGCCAACGCCAAAAATGTCATCTAAAGAGTTGGTAAACAGAGGTGCTCTCCAAGCATGTCTGCTCACAGGGTTAGCTGTGGTTAGCAGCATTTGGGTTAGGGGTGGGTGGATCATTCCAAATATCAACAGTATTACTACTAATAAACCAGCAATGACTTTAAAACAGCTCTGCTTATTTAAGTTCTTCATTTATGTTTTACTGTTTCCTCAGTGGGAACCCTGTGCACCGAGGGTTGTGATTGGCCAAGGCTGTGATGGCGCTGTCCCCTGAGTTCCTTGGCTGGGTTGGGTATCCTCTGCCAGCATCACTTCACTGTGTGTCCCGTGTCGGTGTCCTGGTGGCCAGGGTCTGTGAGCAGCTCCCGGTGCAGATGGCTCCTTGTGACAGCGTTTCCTCACCGGGCTCCTCTGTGCTCAGCCACGTTAGCCTTTTAGTGTGTGTGTAGATGTGTGTGAGGGTGTGTGTGTGTGGTGCTGGATGGGGGAATATTGCTTTTATGTAAAGCACTCCCAGAAGTGGTTGTTGGTGGCTGAAGACTATCACAGCAATTATGGGTCTTTGGTGGGGTACACCCTTGTAGCAGCTATTTTGAAAAGGTTTAAACAGCCACAGTGAGCTGCAGGTATGTGAGTTTTCTTACACCGAATGATGAAACATAATCCATTTAATTGAGAAAAAATCAAGACATTACATCCATTCACAGCAGGTAGAAAATCTGTATGCTCCCATACTGACCATAGCTCTCCACTGACTATGTAACGACATGGCCTAGGAGTTAGCACTCTCACCTCACAGCAAGAAGGTCCCAGGTTCAATTCCTGGACTGTGTGGGGCCTTTCTAAAGGCCTCGATACACCAAGGCGACTCCCAGACTGCCACCGATAAGACGGAGCGACAGCCCGTCTCTTCCCGTCTCCTCCCGTTTCCTCACGTCGCAGGACCTTTTTCCCTCTTCATACACCGAAGCGACAACCGACCTAAAGACCGTGTCTTGCGCATGCGCGTGATGTAATTACCCCCCCAAAGCGGCAGATGGCGCTAGCCAGTGAACAAAGAAGACATATGCATGTAGCGCGCCTTGGTCTGCCACTGTTCTCAGCTTGTTTGAACATTACAGAAGCGTGATCATGGCCGGTTTGGACATTGTTTTGTGTGGATTAGGTGCTGCTCTGTTACTTGAAGAAGATAACTTTCCGCACAGAATTGCAAAGAATGCAAAAATGGCAACAGTACGCTGCCACAGCGGTTTTCACCTCTCATCACTCCGTCACTCCCGCTAAAATTCCCGTGAGCTGATTGGCGCGGCAGCTGTAGTGCTAGGCCGATCAGAGCGCTTCGTGCCAAAGACCAAAGACGCCAATTCAACAACAAGGCCAATTGGCAGAAAACTAGTCAGACGGCCTCCATCTTGGAGCGATGGGGGCTGACGGCGCGTACAGATCAAAAGGACGGAAATGAGCGACGTGGAAGAACTGTTAAGACGGCTTCAGATGGGCGATCGTCGCCTTGGTGTATGGAGGCCTTAAGTGGAGTTTGCATGTCCTTCCCATGTCTGGGTGGGTTTCCTCCAGGTGCTCTGTTTTCCCCCCATCAACCTCAAAAACATGCACATGCTACAAGAACAATAAAGTGTACCTTAACCTTATACGCTGATGTGTAAAGGGAGCGGCACAAAGTAGCTTCAGTTACAGATTTTTACATACTATATTTTAACAGTTTTGAGCTTAACTTAATGTACATGAATTTAATGACATTAATATATTTAATCACATTTTAACTTAAGACTATTTTAGCATAAATCAAATATTTTTAACATTAACTTATTTTCTGAAAGCTATGCATCAAGAAATATGAAAAGGATTATATTTAACATTTTTACAATTAAATGATTTAGCCTTGGCTCTCACAACCCTGGACAGTAGCCAGTTAAATGCAAGGCGAACATGTAGGGGACACACACTGACAGGCGATCACTTACTCTCACATTCACGATGGGCAATTTAGAGTCATTGTTTCACTTGCAACACATGCATGTCTTCGAACTGTGACAATAATCTGCAGTACCTGGACAGATCCCACATTAAGACACGCAGACAACACAATGAAACTTGGATTCTACAACTTTTTGACTGTGTACCTTAGTTAATTCCCAATGACGATGGAACAGAAGCTTTATTTATTTAAACTGCGCAGGAAAATTAATATCTGAAGTTTGTGTGCCAGTACACAGTGGCATTATTTAGCCACAGTTGCTGAATTTTAATGGCAATCATTTAAAATTGTAATGGCAGTCTACCAGGGCTAACCACCCTTTCTTCTGTACTTCAAACCTGCATTTTGTCTGTGTTGTTAGCTTTGCCTGCTTTAGCATTCACAGGGGACTATCACTGTTAATATGACTGACCCTACTTCACTGCACATAGTTGCTATATTTTTAGCAAAGTTCTCTCAGATTGCAACATACTTCACAGATTTTTCAACCTTTAGACAAAATGAGGGAGCACTCTGAGTCACTACGAATGATGTTGGTTGCTGGTACATTTTGTCACACAATGGACCTTTTCTTTTCAGCTTTATCACATGCTAGCACAAAAGCATCATTCTCTTTTCAGAAAACCAAAATATCCATCAAGCAATTTCCCCTTAGCAAAGTCACTGAAATGCTGCAGGTTGTCAGCCCAGAGGGATTATTCAAACCTTCCAGGAGACTCTATGGCTCTTAAAATGTTTTGCATGAATGCCAATAGGGAGCAACAATTTTGGTGTTGATTCTCTAAATGTCATGTCATTTTCAGGATTTAAGAGAACAATACTAGCAATGGGTTTACAGGCAGAGCAAAATTCCTGTTTATCTTTTGTGTTGTGCTCGGCAAATTGCCTTTGTCATATAAAATGTACAACATGTATGCAATATTAATGCTACTATAAAGATTGATACATTTCATTTGTTTTATCTTTGATGCAGTGGTAGGATTTCCTGTATTGGTGAAGTTGTGTGGTTGTTTATCATTACATAGATGTTAGTCAGGTTCAGAGGATAACGGGGCAGGAGGAAGGGTTCATAAGCCTTAAAGCCTCAAGAAAGAAGCTGCACTTTGTCTTCTTTGTGTTGGCTTTGAGGCTGCATAGTCTTCTGCCTGAGGAGAGGGGTGAGAACAGTTTATGTACAGTATGTGCTGGGTGGGATGGATCATCATTGTTTAAGTTTTTTGAGCAGATTTAACCACCAGACTTGGTCCTGTGTCATCCTCTAAAGTGAATTTGGAGAATAGTACATACCTTTTCCACTGATTTCCATAAAATGATGTTATCTAGCTATATACAGTATATACACACACATTTTCAGATACATTCTATGCAGCTGATACACTTTCTGCCCCACAATTTTCACTTTTAGACACTGTCAAAATAACATGCTTTGTTTTGTGTTTTTTGGCCTCGGTGAACAATGCTTTAGTCAACTTCCTGCCATTAGTTTGTAGTTTTGCATTAGCATAGTATTCAGACCTCACCGTGGGGAGGTTTTGTCCATTCTTTCTAAACTCCACTTCCATTACATTGGTCGTCTGCTCATTGATCCACAATGCCATTACTAATCACACTTAAGTGGTATGTAAATGATATCCTCAAACTTGCTGATCTTCGTAACTTTTCAAAAGACAATGCATTATTGATATCAAAATACTTTAAAAAGTATTTAACAAAGTACTTTCCAACAAAATACTAAAAAGTGAAAATCAAAGTCCTAGACAGGAATCCTCTATTTGTGTCCTTTGTATTGACTTTCATAGGTGTGCACAAATAAATAAAAGTATCAGTGTATAGTTTCTCACTGTCAGAAAGTTAACATCACAAAATTTGAAAGCAATAAGCAAACCTTATTACAAAGCCCTTGTTTTTCATATTCTAGTCAGTAAAGTTTTACCCAATGGGATAATAATTTGAGAAGGGCTGAGAAAAAACAATAAAAAATCTAAAGCAGTAAATTTAGCTAAAGTGATAAGGTAAGACTTTCTCTTTGATGCTTGCTTGCTTGTTGTTATTATTGTTTGGCAGTTCAATTATTTCAGTGCTGCGGGGCAACAACACCGGGCCGGGATCAGGCAGTTCACGCTGACGCACAGGAATGTCCACAACAGTAACTTTTCTTTTCTTGATTTGTAATTGTTCTGGGGATAGTTAAGTTTGAGATTTTAACACTGAGGATTTGACAGATAATGTTTCCAGAGGGATTTTTACTCAAGGAGAAATTCTGCTTGTTCAGCATTTGGCTTTGGTTGCTGTTTTTGTTTAATCCCATTCAATATCTCCAAATAGATAGGGCCTTTATTTGGTAATGTGACTAAAAACAATCCCCTGTGCTGAGGTATAGCTCAGTTGGTAGAGAATGTGGTGCATACAGAGTGATTACGGCTTGATTCAATGTCATGGGTTTGAATCTGGACTCTGGTGTTAAAGTGGGTCATTTGGGGATTCTGGAAAACATCAGACATTCTACATCCTAAATTCTGTTCTTTTCATCTGGGAACAACACAAGGATTCTATAATCTCAATCTCTGACTTTCTGAATGATAACATGGCGTTTAGCTATCTGTTAAAAAAAACAAAAAAACATTGTTCATTAGTTCAGAGTTTGTGTCTCAAAGTTAAGGCAGAAACTACCATTAGCATTAGCACATGTTAGCACTCAGAGCCATGCTCATTCTTTTCTGTTGTTTGTTTCAACTTGTTGGCAGGTCACCCTAGTATCTACATATGTAACCAAAATAACTCTTTTAAGATCGAACTACTTCTCTTGGCATTTTACTATAGACCGTTCTCAGTCACGTGACTTGGTTTGTTGACGCCGCCATTTTGGATGGCAAAAAGCCGGTGTAGCTGGCTAGCAGTTAGTGATCATGCATAGAAATTGAGTTCATATTTACCACTTTCTACACTGTTTCAATACTTAACGTTAAGTGTTCTGGTCAGACAACGATATTTAGAGAAATGTTCACTTGTCGATGCTTAAGACCCATATGACATGTCAAAACTACGGGTTACCAGCCTTCAACACACAATCTGCTTTGGAATACCACAACGTTTACAATTATTTAGTCAATCAATCGACAATCTCCCTTTAGAGGGGCACAATTAAAACCTTACAAGAGGCAGAGAGCTCCTTAGAGGCATAAAAATATTTAGTGGCAGGATGGGTGACAGACCTTTAGTATAGGAAAGTGCCCTAAACAACTGTTGTCCATGTGAGTAGGCAGATGAGAGACGCAGATTAGTGAAAAGGCAATATAAATACTTAAATAAAGTAGACTTTCCGCGGAGGTTTACAAGTCTAAAATTACAAATCAAAATTTAAGGCCTTAAAAAGTGGCAAATTTGCTGAGATATGGAGAATTAGGATTTATATGTTTAACCTCATTCAAGCTAGCTGCGACCAGATTCGGAAAGAAACTCCGCGAAAAACATAATTTGCACGTTATTATTTTGTCAATACAGGCATGATATACATCGTTAGAAAGCTTATGTTCTGTACAAAATGGGAATTAAGTTAACTTTATGCTTAAAATAGGACATATGTGTAATTAATGACGATTCCTCAGTATGCCCAAACCGAAAAAACAGACTTTTTACCTTTGAACACTGATTCTGTCCAAAACCAGTCCAATCCAGGATTAGTAACGCTCAATGAGTAAATATCGAGATGTATTTCCATCAAAATATTCCATGTTGTGAAAATAATCCTGTAATCGCCATATCCTCACGCAGAAATGAACAAATACCAAGCTGTCCTGAACATTGTATTTTCTTTTTCTCTCCAGTTTGCTAAATGTCTGTGAAAACGTGTTTATCCTGCCAATAAACCTGAGCAGACAGTAAGAACGAGGCTAACTGACTTCAGATCGGTTTTTACTTTATTTGATGATTACAGCAGGAACTATCTTTTATGTGACTTTTTTAAAGAATAAACTTTGTCAAACAGTGCAACATTAACTTTTTTACTTCAAAAGACAGCTGGTAAATGCTATCACAGATATAGGACACATTAAACTATTTTTGATGAGTAAAACAAATTTAATTTGTTAGGCAAACAGACAGCAGGACTGATGCAAATCGGGCCGTGACAACCGGCTTTTGCCATCCAACATGGCGGCTCCGTGGAAATCACGTGATCAGATGACGCTGTGTGAGAAGGGTCTATACCAGTCATAAGACTGGACATTTTCTAGGAGTCTAAAATGGCAAATATTTTCCCCCAGTATTAAAATGAGACACTGCAGGTGAATAGGGATTTTTTTTTTTTTTTCAAATAAAAATAATACATAGAGTATCAATGTGAAACCTTTCCATTAGATCACTTACTTTAATATAGATCAGTTGAATGATTGAATATACAAATGCATATCCACCGTATGTGCAAAAAACATAATGTGAATATTAGAAAGAGCCAGGTTTAAAATCATTGATTCATTTTGTCAGTGTTACATAAAAAGGTTTTCACAAAGGGGATTATGAGTATCTTTTTTTTATCCTCCAATAAATTAGAAAATACTGACAATAGCCTTTAAAAATATATTTTTTGCCTTGTTTTTAGGAGTAAAACATTCAATAAATCAAGTTAGGAATTATATACCAAGAAAATCCTTTGTAAAAAAAAGTATTGTATTGTTTCTGACTCTCGCAAAAACTGCCTTTGAAATTAATATTTTCAATAGATCTATGGACACAAGTTAACAAAATCTATTAAACACCTTAATGTAAGATTTTGACTTTTTTTTTAAAATTATATGTAAAAAAATACATGTTAATAAAGCACACCAGCCCAAAACATACAAATTTAAAAATGTGCAATTTTTCCTGTAGTGTCTCCCCATGAGGCGACAGTGGCGCAGTGGGTTGGGCATTTGACCAGCAGCTGGTATGAATCTTGGCCAAGATGCATACTGTCGTTGTGTCCCTGGGCAAAACACCTCACCCAAATTCCTTTCTCCAATCACTGTATGTGGCTGGTTGCAAAAGGAAGGGCATCTGGCATAAAAACTCTGACAAATCACTGTGCGACTGGTTCGCTGTGGCAACCCTGAGTAAAAGGGAGAAGCCAAAAGAAAAAAAAGTGTATCCCCTTAAGCCAGTGGAAAACAGACTATTGCACTGTCTATTGCTGTTCAGTGCACTACATTTGTGGACCATAGAAACTACTACACCAGACTCCCACATCATTAGAACATCTATTAATCTAGTGGAATTTAGAATGCAAATTACATTAAATCACATCCCACCACACATTAAACATCTGCTAGATATATTTATAATCAGACAAAGCAATACCGTTCTGATACAGGTGTCATCACATCAAATAATTCCCGCCAGATGCCCTGCTTGACACAAAGAGCTATAGGTCCATAAGTATTTGGACACCGACAGAAGTTTTGTTATTTTAGCCTTTTTTCCCCAAAACTATTCAAAATACAGTTATATAATTCATATGTGCTTAAAGTGCAGGCTTGAGGAGGGGTTGAGGAATTACAACTCTTTAATATGTAACTGCCTTTTTTTTTCAGGGGCTCAAAAGTATTTGGACAGTTGCTTTAAAAGCTATTTCTTGAGCTGCATGGGGTGTTTTCCTCATTAATCCATTATAAACTGAGCAGGTAAAAGGTCTTGATTCCAGGTGTTACATTTGCATTTGAAAGCTGTTTCTGTGAAATCACAGCATGCAGTAACTCACTGGAAGTGAACCAGACCATCCTTAGGCTGGATCAGAAAATTGTGAAAAACCCTTCACAGCATCCACCTTAGTGAAGAACACTCTCCAGGAAGTAGGTCTATCAGTGTCTAGGTCCACCATAACCAGGAGACTTTGGGAGAGAAAATACAGAGGGTTCACCACAAGGTGCAGACTTCATCAGCCTCAGCAATAGAAAGGCCACATTAGCCAAAAAACACCTAAAGAAGCCAGAGCAGAACTGGAACAGCATTGTTTGGACAGATGAGACTCAGACCAACCTGCACCAGAATGATGGGCAGAGAAAAGTCTGGAGAAGGCTTGGAACGGCTCATGATCCAAATCACACCACATCTTCTGTAAAACATGGAGCAGTTTGATGCACGAGTGTCCATAACTTCCTAATGGCACTGGGTCAGTGGTGTTCACTGATGATGTGTCAGAGACAGAAGCAGCCGGATGAATTCTAAAATGTGTAGGGATAAACTTTCTGCTCGGATTCAGACAAAAGCCACAATGTTGACAGTGGACAGTGACCCAAAACATACTGCAAAAGCAACCCAGGTGTTTTTAAAGCAAATAAGTGAATTATTCTGCAATGGCTGAGTCACTCACCAGATCTCACCTGATCGAGCATTAATTTCACTTGCTAAAGAGTAAACTTAGGCAGAAAGGCCCACAAGCAAGAAACTGACTGAAGACAGCTGCAGTAAAGGCCTAACAAAGCATTATAAATTAGGAAACCCAGTGTTTGGTGATGTCCATGGGCTCCAGACTTCAGGCAGTCATTGCCTTTAATTAATTAATACAGCAATTATATAACTGTGTTTTGGATGTTTTGGTTAACAGCTAAAATAAAAAAAACTTGTGTCAGCTTCCAAATCTATCCAAACTGTACATACTATGACAGGATATTTTGGTGACTCAAACCCATGATTTTCTGCACCAGTAACAGGCGTAACAAAGAGCAAAATAATTTCTACTAAATTTACCAGAATCCAGGAAAGCTGATTTATATGTCAGACTTCCACATGTGTGCAGCTTGGTGACAGCTTTGTTAATTATAAGAACCTGATTACACAAAATAAAGTAATTTTAGCTGTTTCTGGTGACAAGCAACATATGTGAAAATGACAGTATGACAAAAAAATAAATCAAATTAATTTTAGTACCTTTACAATATGGTCTTCATTGACGTTTGTTTGCAATATGCCAGACTTGAGGAGCGGTGTCTTAGAGGGGATCTACATTATGCACTCTATAATAACCTGTCAATATTTATGCTTTCCATCACCATAATATATTTGTCATATTTTACAGCCATGTAATTCAATCATTTCCATAGGGTTTCGTATACTAGATGATTGCTGCACATTGTTTGCCTAGTTGGCAGTTCACTAAGCATAAGTTTGAGGCATTTTCAATATTTTTTATTTTTTTCTTGGAGTCTAAAATAGCAGAGATACTGTCCCCAAATATTAAGTCAGAGGAGAATAGACAATTGCATACTGTTGACTGTTCTAAATGTTCCTTCCATAAAAAAAACACTACACAGGACAGTTGGAATTAGTTGAAAATACATGAAGCGAATTTTGAAAATGCACGTAACTTCACATCACTTCTCTCTGCATATACAACAGCGACTAATAGACATAAATATAGACCCTTTTAAGAGAGACATTCAGATAAGTTGTGCACACAGTTTGGAGACAAGAGTGACGTTCTTTCCCATTAACTTTTATGAGGAAGCAAAGAAAAATATTAAATTAGACATGCTAGACTGGCAGAAACTAATGGTTGTTGCTTATACATTTGTTATAATGTACTTGAAATAATATAATAAGATGTATAAGTTAATTTAAAGAAGTAGGATTTATGGTGATTGATGAATTGAATCTGAGCATGCAAACTATTGTAGTCTACCACTGTAAATTCCTGTCCAACATTAAAATTTAAAAAAATATCTTACGTTGCCTTTATTTTAAATGCTAATTAAGTACTGTATTGATGCTAATTGCTACGTTAAAAAATGTTTTCTAACCAGGTTCTGATCCTGCATGTGGTTGTTTGGTTGTCAGCTGCCAAAATCATCTAGTTCACATATGTCAAACTCAAGGCCCGTGGGCCAAATGTGGCCCGCAAGATAATTTCTTTTGGCCGCGAGCTCATTTCCATTTTATATTAATAATGGCCCGCCGATATATTGTGCTCAATCTGTTTGAACTACATCTCCCATAATGCACTGCAGAAGCGGCGCTGGCACTGCCCCTCCCCCGCTGTTTTAGCGAGCGGCATTTAACGAGCCGCAGGAGCAGAGAGAGAGTGAAGGATTCTCCAACAGGAAATTTAACTTTCCACAAAAGAAATGGGCAAAGAGGGGTCAGTGTGAGCAGGAGCTTCTTAAACAGGTGGGACTCTCTGTAAACACTCTACACTTTGTTTGTTGAGCTAATGTAGCAGTAATAAAACCATGCTCCAACCGCATAGCATTGTAAGAACATCTCCTTTACAAACCGTACGTCTTTAAACAGAAAACCAAGTTGTGTCAGTAAAACCAAGTTATCAGCAGAGAGTTGTCTAAGTTCATTCACAGCACTGCCCTCCGTCAGCTCTTTTTCCTTTCTCTCTGTCGCTACTTGTGCTCTAATGCACTCATTAACACACAGCGAGCTAAACCTGCCCAGAAAGAGCTATAATCCTGCTCACACTGTGTCCTGCAGAGGACAGAGAGGTGGACAGTAGTTTGCTCAATAAATGTTAAATAAGCCTATAATACGTGTTTGTGTGTAGGAGCTGACTCAGCTTAAAGTTGTGCTGGGCTTACATAAGGGGCATGACATGCACCTAAATATTTATCTGCTGGTAGTACACTGTCACAATAAAACAGAGTGGACCTGATGAAAACACCTGTCTTATATGAGGAGTTAGGTAACTGTGGCAGTAAATAATACTTAATAAATAATTGGCCAGTGTTAGTCAGTAGTCTGTGGCCTATTTGTTGTTATTTGTTGAGTTCCAAGTTCTGATTTAAAACAAAAATACAAAGCCCGTTAAAACCACAAATCTACACCTGTAGTTCTGTGGGGAAGTATTATTCTATGTTAAAAAGCCTACTGTAGCCTAACTGAGAACAAAAATACAGTAGGCTGGCTTTATTATTTATACAATTCTCTTATTCAGCCCACGACCAAGACTGGTTTTCTAATTTTGGCCCCAGCTCTGATTGAGTTTGACACTCCTGATCTAGTTTGTTCTTAATTTGCAATACCTTAAGGCTTCAGCTAAATCCTACATAGGAAATGTATTATCATTTTAGTTTTTAGTTTGCCATAGCATTCTATGGGGCCTATGTTGTAAGACTGAGATGGAGGCAGGGTCAAATTCTGTGGTAGAATTTGTTGCTAAGGATTCAAAATGGAGATGTTTTGGTATGTTTTATAGTTAATACCTCTACAATTATTGGTTCTGTCCACATGAAACAAAAACTGGCACAATGTTCAATCTGTTCACTGTCAGCACAAATTCTCTAAGGTGAAATAATTTTTTCACTCTAATCAAAAAGTGGTGATATTTTTCAATGACACAGGTGCGATTGTTGTCAGTAGACAGGGCATTTAGCCACAAGATTAATATAGTGAGGTTGTGGATGCCATCCCTAGCAAAAATTCTTTAGTAAGACTTTTTAAAGCACATACATACATACATACATACATACACACATACATTCACCCATACATACGGCCATACATGCATACACACATACATACACACATACATTCATTCATACTTACTTACATACACACATTCACCCATACATACATACATACACACATACATACATTCATTCATACTTACATACACACATTCACCCATACATACATACATTCATTCATACATGCATACACACATACATTCACCTATACATACAGCCATACATGCATACATACATACACACATACATACATTCATTCATACTTACATACACACATTCACCCATACATACATACATTCATTCATACATGCATACACACATACATTCAGCTATGCATACAGCCATACATACATACACACATTCACCCATACATACATACATTCATACATACATTCATACTTACATACATGCATTCATATACTCATACATACATGCACACATACATGCATACACACATACATACAAACACACACACACTCATACATACACACATTCATACACACAAGCAAACCCTTCAATAAATTATGCAAAATTGACCACAACATTTACCATAAGGCTGATTTATTTGTCAGTTCTAAATCATAAAACATCACAAAATTATTCAAAGTCTTTTTGATGACAAGCAACATATGTGAAAATGACAGCAAGATAAAAAGGAAATCCAAAATAATACCTATCCCAGTAAAGGACTCATGTGAGGAGGTGTAGCTTAAGCTGTCTATAACCTGCCAATATCTCTGCTTAACTATCACCATAACATTCATCTTTTAACACCATGTTAATCTGTAATTTCCATAGGGTTGCATATACCTGTGTGTGTGGGACCAAGGTTGTTAAACGTTGCTCCCCTCAACTCTATCTCCACGTCGGAGGTACATTTTTGGAGAGAATGCGCAATGCCCCGAAGCTCCCATCGCTTTGATCTGCTCCTCGGTGTCTGATAAAAAAGTCTATCTCTCAACAGGGGGATCCACAACAGACTGCTGGAGACAAGCCGGGCTGCTTGTGCCAGCTGCTACTACCTTGTCAGATGTAAACAAATTGAACAAAAGTGAAGAAAACACAAGTCGCTGGCTCGGAAAACAAAAGCCCTGACTAATTAATTACAATAGGATCATCAGTGCGGCTGGGGATGAGTGGAAATTGGTTTGAGGAGAAGTGCATCAGTCAACATTCATCCACCATCTGCAGTCCTATCAGTGACCGTCTTTTTGCCCCTGTCATGTTTACACCGCCGTGGAAGGTTCATAATCTCGGCAACATGGCGGAAACTTAATCTTCCCCATCCGGGCTAGTAAAAGTGTAGCATTTTAACAGCCGTTGGCCTCATATTGATGGGTTGGGCCTGGGTGCCTCTGTTATCAGTAACGGTGCAGTTCGTCAAGTCGGGTGTAAAGTCAAACAGCACCAGGGGCTCTAGGGTTAAGTTGGGTCTTGTTCGATTTTTTATTTATCTTTAAGTCAACACTGGGAGATTGGATCACTATTAAAGCTGTGTAAGTTTATACTAGAGGCCATACTGTTGTTTGTCATCAGCTTTTTTTTTTTCTGTGTTTTGGCCTCCTGTACAAACACAGATTTTTCTTTTTTTTTTAAAGGGAAAAAATAATCTAGGCTCAGTCTGTTCATATTTTCTGTAGTGAACATGCACATATCCAAAATGGCCACTTTGGCACTTACACATTTTCAACATACATAACCTACAGCTGTTCTGTGATTGTGTGGTAAAAATGCCTGTCACTCACTTGCATGGGAGCAAGGGGATGATGTTTAGCTCTTCAGGGGATCAAACCTTCTTGTTTTAGCAATGAGGTCTTAGACTTAGACTTTATTGATCCATAAATGACTTGGTCACAGTAGCTCAGTCGCACTTAAAAACACTAGTAAGAAGGAAAACTATGTATAGAGTAGTTATAAGCAATAAAATGAATTGTATGAATATATAAAAATAAAACAGAAAATACACCAGGAACTTTTGTTTTACCCTGTGACCTCTCTCTCTGCAGTCTACTTTGTCCTTGTAAGATTGGGGTTTGGTGTTGTAAAATAAAGAATTGAAGGGGCTATATTAAACATTTATATATTCATATTTTTAAACCAATCTTGGTCGCCTCTAGAACAGCATTGCATATTTGGCAACCTTTAATAAAGAAAGGTGCCATAAAGAAACAGGTGAAGGCAACAGAGTGCAGTAGAGTGTTGGTGTCTTTTGAACATAATTTAAAGGGGAAAAAAGCTGTTCACTTTCTTAAATGTCATGTTTGATGCCAATTTACTACAAAATGAAAAATAGCTGTGTGGAATCAGTGGACACAGAACTGTACACTGTTTTATTTATTTTTTTGATAAATGAATAAGAGCAGACTGGATGTAGAAGGTTTGTTGATTGGTCCATGCTTCCTGGAGTGGACAGGGGTTCATGAGAGGCGGAGGTTTGTGCAACCAATCATCCTGAGCCCTCAGGGTTGCTGAGAATGAAGGATTACTTGAACATGAGTGAGTGAAGCAATACACTACTCCAGGTATGTTTTTGATGAGGGAACAACATTATAACGCTGTAGAAAGCTCAGAAAAGTTGATTTTGTATAATATATCTCCTTTGCATCAACCGTGGTGCAACATTCACAAGTCCTGGGTGCCATCACACATCCTTAGGTGCAATGCATGATGTTTATATTACCACTCTGGTTTTAGTGAGCCTTTAGTTTGATGGTGTAATGGAAGTTTATTTTGTCCAGTTTCTTTAGGTTGTTCCTTTAAAAATAGTGCCACATTCAGAACAGCTGTCATGTCTTGGCATGCTATACATGATGTATCACGGGGTGTTTCAAAATGTTAACAGCTAACGGTGTGAGTTTGATATAATGTTTTCACTGCACTTTATACACTTAAAGCCAACTTCACGCTGAAAGCACATGAAAGGCATCTGTCAGTGGCCCTTGTGTGACATAAATTAGTGCGGTGTCAGTTAATAACTTGACAGTATAAAGAACTAGGTACAAGGCTGTGTGCGCAGTGACAAGACCTTTATATTGGCAACATCTGCTTTCTTGATCGGTATCTGTTATATTGTGAGTGGAGCTGGAAGTCGAACCGCTGCTGTGAAGGAAGTGGCCCTGCTTCACTGCGATGTTCATATATGTAACTTTTTCACACAAAGCAGAAAACAACCACCTAAGCAAGGCAGCAAGACACTTTAATATAGAACAGCAGTGGTGTGGAATTATGCAGGACCAAGTGACGCTGTGACAGGCATCCAACTAGTAAAAGCTGAACCTAATTGTCCAGACTGTCTCCTACACCAAATTACCTGGGAGGGCTTCCACATGAACACCTGGAGGTGGTGGGGAAAACCACCTGCAAGGAACCACCTGCTCATTTTCCCTAATTATGCTTAATTCGAGGCATAGCGGATACTTGGAAACCTCGCCCTTAAAAAAAAAACGACTGCTGAAAAAAGTCAGTTCACAACATCAGCTCACAAAATGTACATGGAAGCCCACAATAAAAACAAAACAATACTTGGATTTCTATGCTGTTTTATAGGAAACAAAAAAAATATGTTATTAGAACTGCCTTGATTGAACAAAAACCGGTATCTCAGGTGATGTTTCTGTTTCTAGTTTAGCAGTTTAGTGGAGTAAATTATTCATTCATTCATCTTCCGCTTATTCCCGTTAGAGGTTGCGGGTGCTGGAGCCTATCCCAGTAACTTTGGGCCTTAGGTGGGGTACAGGGGCAAAGTCTGGCTTTTGGTGTTATAAGGTTCATTGTGGGCGTGTTGCGTGTGATATACGAAGAGAAACTGCGCAAGTAACTGCTGCCGCAAATCTGATATGTAAATGAGAATTTTGCGTGAGCATAAAACGCACTGACAGCGAGAGCAATGCTGTTTGCCAGCTCTGACTGCATCTTTCCTACAGAGATGCAACACAAAACACAATCTGAGAGTCCAACAAATAACAGGACTGACTGTAGTAGAGCTGTGTTCACTGTATCTGAGGGAGAATTATTTTATTTTTTACTACTACTTTTACTTTTTTACTTTTTTTATTTTACTTTCTTTTATTAACTTTGCGTAGTCCATCCTTGTTAAATGTCTCATGCGATTTTGGCACTGACCAGAGTCACGTGCCTCGTTTCCCCTCTGTGAAAGACAGTGAAGGGAGAGGAAAGTCCTTTTCACTGTCTGTCAGAGCCAGTAACCTTTCAAACAATTATATAAAATGTATCAGGAGCCTATATGGCGGGCTGATGGTGATCAAATAAAAATAACAATTAAAAAACATTTTTGATGTCCTCCGCTCGATCAAATCCACACAGCCTTGAGCCTCTGTAGGGGCAGCTGTCAGTCAAGCGCCGCAGTGAGCAATGGGAGGCAATGAGATAAACACAGTGAGTAGAGTTTGCGCAGCGTTTAAAGACTGTTCTGTCACCGTAAGGATTTCAAAGAATGTTAAACAGACTGAAAGCCCAGAGACAGCAGCTGTAAAAGGCTGAAGTTCAGGAAAATACGAGCGAGAATCAAGGAAAAAGTGCTGCAGGTAAAGTCTGTTTCTTTGTTTCCTTCGACTTCAAATCAACACATTACTGTTGTATCTTTGTAAATGAGCCCTGTTAAAGCATTAGAACTTATTTTCAACGCCTCATCTGTGCACTAAAAGCTACACTCTTACCTCCGCAAAACTTTTGCACCTGCTTCTCCAACGTGCCAAATTTTCACGCAGATTTAGCTCCCGTACTCGTGATAAATCAAACAGTGACTGCAAAGCGACTTCATTTGCATTTCCCCCGCCTTGAATTTTGCGCGTTTCGGCAAGAACGCCTTGTTTTACATATTCATTGAATCACAGGAGCAAAATCTGCGCCACGTTGAATTTGCTCCTGTGAGAGACGCAAATCTCAGCTGCGCTTGGGTTTGCTCCATTTTTAGCACGTCTTTTTCATTTAGCGTGCACGCAAACCTTTGATAAATCTGGCCCTTAATCTACTAAACTAGACTAAAACTAAAAAAAAGACTTGCATAACTAAATCTGAACTAAAACTAAATAGCATTTTAGCCTTAAAATTTAGATGAAAATTAAACTGAAATGAAAATTAAAAATTGTTGTCAAAATTACCACTGTTGTCAGGAACCAGAGAGATTTCTGTGAGTTTGTGAAATGACAAATCATGCAACATCCTGCTGTGCCGGGTTAACCAAAACTATCTTTAGCAAGAACATGCAGTACTTCAAAAGGCAATAAAAATCTCACTATTAGTAAGATATAATGTCTCATGTCTCAAATGTGACTGTATTTTTTTATTTTTCTTTGAACGCAATTTATAACCAAAACATTTAAAGCCACCAAAAAGACAGAAAACTTTGTCGGAGGAGGCAAGGGAGAGAAAAAACAAGAGTGAGTGCTCAAGAGACTAGACTTGAGTAAACCCTGGACCGACTTTTGTTTGTTGACAACAGATGAGGGACTGAGAGGCTCGTGAAACAGATAGCGAATTTGCTAGATTGTTATTTGACTGGTGAGTCAGCTTTATGTGTGCCATGTTATGTTCTAGTTTATTTTCTTTATGTTGTACTAACCCCAATCAAAAAAATACTTATTATAGTCTGCTATCAGCTTCTATATGAAGAGAAGTTACAGGTAGCCCAATAATAAGTTTATATACATTAGGTCCTCTTCCAAGTATACAGTACAGTATGTGGATAACCTGTAACGAAAAAAACAAAAACAAAGCAAAAAAAGAAAAAAAAAGAAAAACACTGTTAGTGGCTGATTTAGCTTTATGGACACATTTGTTGCTGGGATGTTTGTTTAAGTATAAGCTTTTTGCACCAATGTAGTTACCTATGTGGCTTATAGAGGCACATGACCTGAAATGTAGCGCAGGATGGCTTTAAAAAATAAAAATAGACATTTTTTTTCTCATATATTTACCTACTAACAAGACAATGGATTGTTGGTTGCTAAATACAATAACAGATGAAAATCTTTAGGTGGACTCTAAAGTTTCAGTTCATTTGTCACTAAGAGTTACTTACTGTTTTCAATTAATCTAAAGCTAATGTTCTTCTTATGCTAATTACTGGCGGCAAGTTGTATACACTCCACTATCCAGACATCTGAAGCACAAACGATTCAAACTAGTGCATAACTATACTGCTGCTGCCAGCTAAAATGAACATCACGCAAACCTATTCAGTGATGCAGACACCGCTAATTGGCTTTTAGTCTGGGAATATTAACAATAGGTCAGATGATGCTAATTTTGCATGCTGTACAGAGAGGCACTCAAAAAATTATCTCCCTTGTTTACCTCTTCCTTTAATACACCGTTTGGCAACATTTCAGTTTCCGACGTCCCTCTCGGTCTTGTTCTCACTCTGACTATGCACAAAGTACTTTCTGAAGGAATGAAAGTTTTGCATCAGATAAACACTAACCACCGCTTGATCAATTCTCCAAATAGATGCATCAACAGTTAGCTAACAACAGTGCGATTGTGTCTCTGTTCAGCTCATCTCAAATGTTTTGGAAGCACAAAAACCTTTGAAAAAATGAAGTCCTTCACTCAACTTAATAATTCAAGCATACAGGTGTAGATATAATTGTTGGACGCTTTATTAAACAAAGAACAACTCTGAATAACTCTGAAATCTCTGAAATACCTTGAAACTGACAAAAGCAGTGATGAATAATAATTTACCAAAATTAATAAAGGCCCACTACCTATTAGCATCACGTTGCTACAAACAAACAATAGAAGGAATCATCTTTAATAATGATTACATTTTAGCACAATTTTAACCTGGCAACACTCTGACAGAGGCTTGTTCACCCTAAATCCCCTGTCACAAACAGAGCAACATGGTCATATGCTGTTCAGTGCAGTGAAGAATGCAGTGATCTGTTTATTGGGAAAAGCAAACAACCTTTGCCCTGTAGAATATCAGCATAAGAGACATAACTCAACTGGACCACAGTGTGCAGTCCACCTCCACCTGAAGGTGACAGCTGATTGGTAAGAACAGGGGATTAGGGAAGCCATTTTTGTAAACATGGAAAAAAGAGGGGAAGAGGCCTAAGATTTATTCTTCCTCAGGTCTACAAATAAGTGCTGAAACAAAACCATACTTAGTTGTTCCAAGTTTCACTGTAACAATAGGATATTAAGTTCAGAGGCACCTTATGGTAATGGCTCACAGGTGGGTAACGGCCCTGCCTCGGACTCCAGTCCAAGCCATTCAGCTGTCGAATGCTGTTGACCGCTACCTCTGTAAGGGAACTGCTGTATATAAGCTTCTACTCAACACAGCAGTTTTCACTAGAAATGACTAAGCCCTGAAAACATCTTCTAAAAAACAAAACTTGTCCAGATGACCTTTCTCTTGAACCCTCTGTTTGTTGCAAATAACCATTTTATGCTCCCCACAGATCCCACCAGGGGGCGACATGCACTTAATCCAAGCTCTCTCTGTAAATTAAAAGTTAACAGCTGTCTAAAATATGTTTTCCATACATATACCCTATTTTAAGTTATAAAATGTGAAATAACAATAATAATGGATTGGATTTATATTTAGGTGCATTATTCATTCACTCCTCAGTCACACTTGGTGGTGAGTTACTTCTGTAGCCACAGCTGCCCTGGGCCAGACTGGTGGAAGCATGGCTGCCATTTTGCACCTACGGCCCATTCCAACCACCAAACACAGTCACACTGACACATTCATACAGGCAAGGTGGGTGAAGTGTCTTGCCCAAGGACACAACGACAGTATGTAATGCTGGTCTGAACTTCGGGTTAGTGGGCAAGCGTCTCTACCGACTGAACTACTGCCGGACTGAGCTACTGAGCTAATAACGGTAATAATTTATTTCAGAATGCCTGAAAAAAGCATAATATGGGACCTTTAAAGGAAATAGACTGCTTTGCTTGCTTTGTTTGTTTTTTAATTGTGAATCAGTAGAACTGTTAAAAAACTAACTAATGAAACTGGCCTGAATAAATTACTTGGAACCCACAGACAAGATAGAAAACAATTTGACAATAGTGACATGTTAAACTACAGAGTGGTGTAGTAATTAGCATCACAGGTCCCTTCAGTCTTGTAACAAGTCAGTCTGCTTTTCTAAAGGGTGAAACGTCATCACAGTGCTGTTTGTTATGTTAGTGTGCACCATACTGAACATGACGCAGAGAAAGCAAAGAGAAAGAAGCGAGTTGTCTGAGGAGACTAGAAAGAAACATACAGTGGGGCAAAAAAGTATTTAGTCAGCCACCAATTGTGCAAGTTCTCCCACTTAAAAAGATGAGAGAGGCCTGTAATTTTCATCATAGGTATACCTCAACTATGAGAGACAAAATGAGAAAAAAAATCCAGAAAATCACATTGTCTGATTTTTAAAGAACTTATTTGCAAATTATGGTGGAAAATAAGTATTTAGTCACTAACAAAAGTTCATCTCAATATTTTGTTATATACCCTTTGTTGGCAATGACAGAGGTCAAAGGTTTTCTGTAAGTCTTCACAAGGTCTGATTTTTAAAGAATTTATTTGCAAATTATGGTGGAAAATAAGTATTTGGTCACCTACAAACAAGCAACATTTGTGTCTCTCACAGAGCTGTAACTTCTTCTGTAAGAGGCTCCTCTGTCCTCCACTCGTTACCTGTATTAATGGCACCTGTTTGAACTGGTTATCTATATAAAAGACACCTGTCCACAACCTCAAACAGTCCCACTCCAAACTCCACTATGGCCAAGACCAAAGAGCTGTCAAAGGACACCAGAAACAAAATTGTAGACCTGCACCAGGCTGGGAAGACTGAATCTACAATAGGTAAGCAGCTTGGTGTGAAGAAATCAACTGTGGGAGCAATTATTAGGAAATGGAAGACATACAAGACCACTGATAATCTCCCTTGATCTGGGGCTCCCCGCAAGATCTCATCCCGTGGGGTCAAAATGATCACAAGAACGGTGAGCAAAAATCCCAGAACCACACAGGGGACCTAGTGAATGACCTGCAGAGAGCTGGGACCAAAGTAACAAAGGCTACCATCAGTAACACACTACCTCAAATCCTGCAGTGCCAGACGTGTCCCCTGCTAAAGCCAGTACATGTGCAGGCCCGTCTGAAGTTTGCTAGAGAGCATTTGGATGATCCAGAAGAGGATTGGGAGAATGTCATATGGTCAGATGAAACCAAAATAGAACTTTTTGGTAAAAACTCTACTCGTCGTGTTTGGAGGAGAAAGAATGCTGAGTTGCATCCAAAGAACACCATACCTACTGTAAAGCATGGGGGTGGGAACATCATGCTTTGGGGCTGTTTTTCAGCAAAGGGACCAGGACGACTGATCCGTGTAAAGGAAAGAATGAATGGGACCATGTATTGTCAGATTTTGAATGAAAACCTCCTTCCATCAGCAAGGGCATTGAAGATGAAACGTGGCTGAGTCTTTCAGCCTGACAATGATCCCAAACACACTGCCCGGGTAACGAAGGAGTGACTTCGTAAGAAGCATTTCAAGGTCCTGGAGTGGCCTAGCCAGTCTCCAGATCTCAACCCCATAGGAAATCTTGGGAGGGAGTTGAAAGTCTGTGTTGCCCAGCGACAGCCCCAAAACATCACTGCTCTAGAGGAGAATCTGCATGGAGGAATGGGCCAAAATACCAGCAACAGTTTGTGAAAACCTTGTGAAGACTTACAGAAAACATTTGACCTCTGTCATTGCCAACAAAGGGTATATAACAAAATATTGAGATGAACTTTTGTTATTGACCAAATACTTATTTTCCACCATAATTTGCAAATAAGTTCTTTAAAAATCAGACAATGTGATTTTCTGGACTTTTTTTTTTCTCATTTTGTCTCTCATAGTTGAGGTATACCTATGATGAAAATTACAGGCCTCTCTCATCTTTTTAAGTGCGAGAACTTGCACAATTGGTGGCTGACTAAATACTTTTTTGCCCCACTGTAGACAAGGATGTAAAGGCTAGAAGTTTAGAGGTGAACCTCACGGTCAAGGTACATCAGTGTCCGATTGCACCATACGTCACTGCACCAAAGTCAACCGATGTAAGAAGACCAAGGACTCCTATGATAAAAGCACATTCTATTGAATTACAAGTCAAAGTTTCCCTACACAGTTTTTTTTCTTTTGTTAATTTCAAGTTATTTCAGTGAGAAAGGGTAGCCAATAATTGTGTCCATGAGTGTATAAGCTTTCCACAACTGCCATTGCTACAGCATCTTAATATAACTACAAAATTAAAATTTACACTAAAGTAAGGGTTGCCAGCAGGGTTCCTATGACCCCTGCTGCTAATGCTACAGTAATTATGCACAAGTAGTACTAATGGTGCTAGTCTGCTCCGAAACACAACCTTTAAAACCATTTTCTGGTACAACTCTGACAAGCTCCCGACTCTGAGTATGTTTGTTTTTTTTAATTCATACATTACCATGAATATATTAACATACCTGATACACAGAAATACAGTATTTTGCCACAGTGATGTTTTAATGTTAGAGAAGGCACTACATTGACTTCTTTATAAAGAATATACACACGGATGCAGAATATGGTAAAATGCAACAATTCAAGATGGTGTCCAAAAGTCTGAGGAATGAGTGAATAAGGACCCATTCTTCTCAAGAAACAGCTATAATGCTTCAAAATTATATTGTTTTCTTCTTTTCAGTGATTTAGTTTTTTTGTTTGTTTGTTTAATTGGCCTTTCACTCACATGGGTGCCAGTGTTAGAAAAAATTTAAATGGAAGCCAAAAGAAAGCAACAATGTAACTTTTTACCTTAATGAAAGCAGTAAGTGTGATGGCTTAAAGAGTTGTTGTAGAGTAAATAAAGCACTCTGCAACTTACTATGACAGCTCTTGACAAAAAACAGCTTTGCAAGAATGGGATCAACGACCTGGGGTTCCTGAAATCTAAAGTCTTGCAATTAGTTGACATATCCCAGTTAGCCATAATAACAATGTAGCAATAGCTTTAGTTCTTCAATTTCTGTTTCTGTGAAAGCAGACTCAGTAAAAGGCAGAGGAACACCCATGTACAAATACGAGCAGAAGAAAAAGCAGAGCAAGGGGTCACACAGGAATCAATTTGACTCCTTTACTCCAAAATGTAGGGGGAGTTCCATAGAGCAAAAACAGGCAAAAACAGCAAAGAAACTCAGTAATCATTGTTATCTCCCTATGGATGCTGTGGTGGAGGCTCATATTGCATTAATTTGTAATTCCTCTGAGAACATGTATTATATATTATATTATTATGGATGGACATTGTGTCAATTGTTCATCAAAATAATCCAATACCTTGCTCTTGTCAAAAAAAAAAAACAAAAAAAAAAAAAACACACACACACAAAAAAAACACCATCTCCTTATTGTCTCATGTCACAGCCTTAAAGGGTCACCTTCCATCTGCTTTTGGGCATTACCAGGCTGTGCACTGGACTGATCCTGATCTGGCTTTGACACCACGTCACAGTGAGAAGCAGTATCCAGCAGCCAATCAGTCAGTGTTAGATCATGGCAACACTAATGGCAAAGGTGATCCAGGCGCTGGCTTTGTGGCCTCTTTTGACTAATGAGCCTTGAAATGAAATACAGTCCATTTGGCTTTAAATCCTGCAATATGTACAACAATTTTCCTCCCTGGATGGCCGTGAATGATTAATTCAGGTGGTGCAATCTGGTCCAGATACGGTATGGGTGACACTCTCCACGGTAGGCTAGCTTTGTGTGTTTGCATAGGTGTAGCCTTCCAGATATGCCCCAGAAAGTCTCAAATGTCATACAATTATCTGAAAAAGCATTAGTCACCGTTTCCCTAATAGTCATAGTGCTATATACTCACATTCAAATTACTGGTTGTTAACTTTGATAACTCAAAAAACATCAAAAAATCAACATACATACATACTGTACATACTATAGCAAGTGACAAAAGCTAATAGATAGAGGCTATTTTTTGAGAACTTGTCTTCTTTGAGCATGTGGTGCCATTGAGCTTCATGACAACCTTCTGGAGCACTTCAGAAGTGTACTTCAGTCAAGATTCAAAGCGTACATAAAACCAATTCAGTGTTATTAGCAAAATTCCAATGTCATCTGGTCTGAAAATGTTTTATAATTGTGTAATTTTGAACTTTATTTTTTCTCAACTAATTCCCCAAAGACAACCTCATCTTCTCCCTGCAGAGACTTAAAAAAGTGCAAGTATCTGATCCAGTGCACCAAGTTAAACAATATAACAAAGCTGGATTAGAGGATTTGCTAACTTCAGGGACTAACTAAAAGCTTAACATCATACGTCACACACTCGGAGCATGTGCATCTTGTTCCGACTGTTGATCGTTAAAGTCAACTTACCTTGGTAAACAAGTAATAAGTGAGAAATATTTTGTTTATTTGGTAAACAGATTAAAGAAGGCAAGGGCTGGTTTATGTGACAAATGTTATTACATACTTGTGTACTAATAACTTAGAAATAAACAGATATAATAAACTAATCCAAACCTTTTTTCTAACCCTAATATTAACCAGTTTGACAAATAATCTCATATTTATCATCAAAATTAACATAAATGCTACATGAGTTGTGGACGTGCACCAAAGCATGCATGGTGATGTCCTTACTAAACCACACCCACCGTTAACTCGGTGTTTTCAGCACTACAAAGCTGGTTCACTCTCTATCGAGGTAGAAAACGCCTCCTGCTCTGGAGTACAATAAGTTAGTTTAACAGTTTAAAAATACACTGCAGCTACTTTCAAAGGTAAGAGCCTGGGACTCCAGTTACTGGAATATCCAATTATGAGACATTATTATAAGCCCTTATTTGTAAAGGCATTATGACAGTATACAAAAAGATATAGTCACCTCCACTGCATTTGTTTTTTCAGTAAAAGATTCTTTTATTTTATATCTTCCTTCACTTATTCAGATTTGAAGTCACTGGTACTGGAGAATCTCGACAGTGGCCAGAGACACACACTCACACTCACACTCACACTCACATTTATTCATTATAGTGACAATTTAAAGTCACCAATTCACCTAAGACATGTTGGGAAGAAGACAGAGTACCCAGAGAGAACCTTCAGTAACACAGGGAGGACATGCAGACTCCACCCAGAGAGACTGTGCGACTGCCGGCTCGAGGATTGATCTCACAACCTCCTTGCTGAGAGGCAAAATCACTAATCACTCACACTTTGTTACAGCACATGTACTTGAGTACTTCTCACTTCCCTCTGCTAGTTAGCAATTAGCTTCACAGGTCTTCTCAAACCCAGTCCCAGAGCTTCTCATTAGGGCTACAAAAGCCTTCAGATATCTCAAACCAGGGAAACAAAAACGCTCCACAGAACAACTTCAATACTCCTTTGGCCCTGCGTCTACAAGTTTGTGCACCACTGGAGCACCACTGTCCTAAGACTAATTCTACCATTTCATGTTTTAACAATGATGGGATAGAGCCGGTTAACATGTCTTTCTAAAATCGTTTGTAATTACATAAAACAAGGTTTTAGCATTAGCGCTGCAGCCCCTTTAAAGTGCCCACAAAGAACTGTGTGAGTGTGTTGCTGTGATGCAACACTAATGCTTTTAGTGCAAATACAGAATTAGACTTCGATCTCACTGAGGAACAGCTCCCAAAAACACAAACAGAAAAAGGGACAAGAACAGACCACACTGATCTGTTACCCATGTGACCCGTCTTCATTACTGATATTAAAAAGCACTTTGGCTTAGGACTTTGGTCAAAATGTCACAAATCTGATTGTGTTGCCCATGTAAACATTGAAGATATTGCAGATATCATTTACTTTGGTAGACTTAAGTGGGGACACAATAAAGACAAACTAATGACAGAGAAGAATGAAGAACTTGACGGCCAATTAAAGCAGTTATTTAATGTAATTTAGCCAAAAGGATGGTTAGCCCTATGTCTTGAAATGTCTTGTGCTATATTTGTGGTTCTTTTAAGCTTCTTCTGGTCGCCCAGAGACACCTTTAAGTAAATGAGTGAATCCAAACCACCATAAGGAGTAAATGTAGTGAGCATTTAGCAGATATGAGCACCAATCCTTTCCCTTAATGCCCAGCAACAATAACAACAACAACAACAACAACATGTACCTTTCTGAGTGCTAAAAAAGAAAGCTGGTCCAAGTTTCCTCTACAAAACACTAATCAAAACCTCACTTTGTTAGACCATGCTGCCGCCTTAAACACAACTATCTGTTGTAGCCATAGCCAGCACTGCAATAGGCTCTTTCTCTGTATTATTTCTAGCCAAAAATGTATTGTTTATGAGTAGTGCAGTACATAAATGTGATAATAAAGTCTAGATAACATATTATTTTATGTACAACAGATATAATCTGACGACTATACCCATGCTTTTAACTCTAACCCAGTCAGCTCACTGGCTAAAGCAAATTTTAGATGGTTTTGTCAGTTTGTGGTAATGTGATACATCTGATAATGTTATTTAACCCAGATGAGAAAGCTGAAAACGCAGCACCTGCTCTCATAATGCTAGTAATGAATCTGGAAAAAAGGGACAGAAGGGAAAAAATGAAAAAAGGGTGCCCCAGTGGCTAAAAAATGTTTTAAAATGGTTGTTTTGTATTCTAAATGTTATTTATTGTTAAATTAATAATATTAAATTGCCTTTACCTAATTATAAGTCCTAAATGCCTAGAAAATTATTTTTTTACAAAAAAAAAAAGGTTTTACAAAAATGCATTTTTCTCAGCTTTTTGTCTGAAAATGTGTTGTTTTTGGTGAAAACTACCATCCTTCATCTGTTGATAAAAAAAGAACAAGTGAACTTAGAATAAAATGCATTTTTTTTTTTTATAAAAAAAGAGTCTCTGCTCTTTCTTTTGGAATTTAAACTTTAAATAAAACTATAGCACAACATTTTCTGTGGGACAGCAAAGATTATTGAAAATTACCAAAAACACAGGCACCGACTGGGAACTTTTTGAGAAAATAGTGGCAGTGAAAGAGTTAAATAATGACTGCCCAAAGTGTGTCCTGCAACCTGAAATCTGTAAAATGAAAGCAGTAGAAAGGGAGTAAATGAATGGTTAAACAGTTAACATTTACAAAGAACTGCAACAGCAAATTAAAGATCTGCAAGTCTTACAATAAAGCTGAAGCTAATAGAACATTGACCCGTTTCTTAAAGGGGAACAATGACTTTTTTCTTTACTTTAAATAAACCAAAGCTTTTGCTGCTATGCTGCACAAGTCAATCTCTCTCCTCTGTTTTACAGATACTTACCTAAACACAGTTGTGGCTACAGAGCCTCATCTCTTCAACTTCTTCATGTTGGCCTTGTAAAATGGCTGTTCGTATTTAGATATTATTTCTCCCTTCACAAATTAATTTCTTGATGCACAATCTTCACATGGCTGCTTTATTTTGATTGCTTGCTGCCTATTTTCTGTTTGCACCGTAGATTGTCAACAGAACTCAAACTTTAGCATAGCTTTGCGCAAGTAGTTCCTGGGTCATGTGCGAGTTTATGCCAGTGTGAATTGTCAGACTGAATAAACAGAAAGCAGTTCATATGTGGATGGCGTGATACTGCTGCTGGTATGCACTGCAACAGCTTTGCTTTAAATTGAAGTTAAAGAAGTTATTGCAGGGTGAATAAAGCCCGCTGCATCTCCCCCTGGCGTATCTTGGCAAAAATCTGCCTTTCAAGAATGGGAGAACCAACCCAGTGTCCCTTTAGATTTTGCAAGAAAGTGTCCAGTTAGCCAAACAACAACTTCCTCATGGCAGACCAGCTAAAAGGCAAAGGAAACCTTTGTACAGATACAAGGAGAAGAAAATGAGAGCAAAGCCGAGTGAGAGGTCACACAGGAGTCAACCGGACTTGAGAGTTTTTACAGTAGTGCCTTATTCCAAAATGTAGGGGGAGCTCTGAGAAAAATTATCCCAAGACAGAAAAGAAACAAGCAAAGTAACACTGTTCCCCTTTAAAATCTTAAATATAGATGTTTTGAAGTATGGTTATTGAGGGCAGTCAGCTCTCCTCACTGCACCGCTGTGATCTTTGCGGGGAGTTTTAACAATGTTTCGGACAGCAGCGGGAGTGAGCAGCTGGACAGTTCTCATCCCACTAGACAAACAAACCCACGAGGGGCCGACATCCGTGCAGCCGGGGTCAGGGGAGTGTCAGGTCAGGGTCAGGTCCAGATTGTGGTGGGAAACTATATCTGCTGAGGGCACATTAAGGATGGTCAGCACATGCTTTACTTGCTGTGATGTAGAAAGATAGGAACTCCAGAGGCACGTCTCTATCAGAGTGTACCGTCCAGGTCAGGTCAGACGCAGCGTGGCATGATTTTAGAGGTGTTTCCATTGTCAAGGATACACTGTTGAAAAGAAGTGTGGCAGACTACTTTAGTAACAATGCGCCTCTGATTTTAACACTGTGGGACAGAAAACAGAAATTGGAAGAAAGAAGAAACTGTATGTCTCTGGTTTATAAATAAAAATTAATTTGTTGTCCACATTTCATTGTAGAGGAGCAGAACATATGATATTAACTGGTAAGTCCCTAAATGTAGGTGGAAAAACTGGAATTTTATATTTGAAAAGCAATGGAAAATCTGGAAAAATAGTTACTGAATCAATCCAAGGATTTACTTTCAGATTCTTAATCCGCTGCTCATGTACATTTACACACATTTTTACCGATACTTACCCTAGTGCAGGGGCGTCCAAACCTTTTTCATTGAGGGCCACATAATGAAAAATATATGTGGGCCACTCCCGAGAGAAAGAAAGTCCCATTTCAGGGCAGCCAGTGTTGGGTTAGTTACTCAAAAAATAAAATAAATAAATAAATAAATAAATAAATAATAATAATAATAATAATAACTTTAATAAAGTTACAGATCACTAGTTACTCTTTTAAAAAGTAATATAGTACTTCACTTAGTTACTGACTCATGAAAGTAATTTGGTAACTTTATCTTTGGATTACTTTCTAACAGCAAGTGAGATTTAGGTCTATAGGCCTGAATGAACCCTATTGTAAACAGAAGTAGCCTACAGCCTCACTATTGTCCTGACCAGCACAAATATTTCTCTCTTAATACAAACATTCAAACAGAGTTTTAGCTGCATTCATTTCAGCAGCAGGGCAGCCTGACACAGCAAATACCGTTCTTTAAGTTCATCTGTCCCTGTGCAGCGGTCATGCTTTCTTACATCAGTAAAAACACCGGGACTGAGCTCCTGTGGACACAGTTTTATTTCACTACATTGAGGCTAAAAAGCGTTTGTGGTTAGCGCCAAAGCGGTGCGTCTCCTCTTCTTTCCCCGCTGAAAACAGTGGCAGCTGATACACATGCACCGACACACGCGCAGAGAGGGGTCAGCGCACGGACAGGACGAGTGGCCGCGGCGCACATGAAGAGGAACAGAGGAGGGAACGGATGAAATTAAAGTAGGAAACGTATTAGCGCTATTTGTTTAATGTTGCTCCTCGCGGTAAACTGCAGGTAAATTATACTAGTGACTATAACGTGAGTAACTAATTGGGTATTTTGTTATTAACTGTAATTATTATTATTTATTATAATTATTATCATTACTGGCGGCTCAAAAGTAATGTGTTACCTGCTGCCTTACTGACAAAAGTAATCTTGTTACTGTAGTGCATTACTCCCAACACTGGGGGCAGCACAGTATGGCTGAAATATTTTTGGCACCAACAGCCACAGATTTCCATTTCTTTATTCTTAATGCCAGGCCCATTTCATGAAAATGTTTGTTGTGGTCCTATTAATGTTTCTTAATTGTGGTCAGAGAAATGGTCATTGATGTAGCATCTATGCATATACTGTATTTGAATAACTGCTGCTTAAAAATGTGAATTGTAGAGAGTCACTTTTGACCACATAGAAGAACTTTACCTTTATAAAATACTACTTGAGACAGTTTGGGCCAATTATGTATGAAGCCCAAGGGCCAATAAAAATGGGCTGAGGGCTGCATTTGGCCCCTGGGTCATATTCTATTCTTCTGCTTTAGTAAATTATAACCATTTATGTTTTAAAAGTAAGCATAAACTACCACTTATCTCATAGAGACTTAACGTGAGTGTTAAATGTATGACAGGACTGTGCAGCAGACACAGTGCCCTTGCACACAGCACAACGGAAATTCACAATATATTATTTCTGAAGAAATTAAAAACCCTTATGAATACTGTGCACTTATTACCTGTTACAGTACAAATATCTGTACCAAGTTGTAACGTAGTGGCCAAATACAGCTTTGGCCCACACCCAGGGCTTAACACACCAGACAGTTCCAGACAAGGTAAAAGCCAATAGGTGTCATAGGATGGATTAAGCACATTATAGTACATCCAATAAGAACAGGATCAACTCAGTGTTTCCCGGATTTGGGAAAAGTCCCATTTCCCGAATGCACAGGTATCTACAGTATGTACCCCGCTATATCTGTCCCCTAGATTTGGAACATCTGAACTTTACCTGGGGACCTTCAAGATTTTCCTGAATGCACATGTACCTATATTCCCCAGTATCTGTTTTCCCATAGTAACTAGTAACAGTATTTAGAAACCGGGAATATAAGTAACATGGAACATACTGTATGTAGACAGGACATGATGACAGAATATAATTTAAAGAAGAACACAGTAACTTTTTTTTTTTTTTTTTACCATAAATAAACAGTTTTCAGAGTCTGTGTGGTGGTTAAATGAGTTGTTGTGGGGTGAATGAAGCGTCCAGTATCTCCCCCTGCTGTCTTAAAGCCAAAAATGTGCAAAGAAGTGACATTACTTTGTGACATTAATATTATTATTATTTTTTGTAAATACATTCCTCTGAACTTGCATGAGACCACAAGACTTCCTATCACAAGTCAAGACAGTTGTTTGGTGTAAATTACAAAATGATCTGACTGTTTTGTCTGAACTAGACAAAAGATATTGTTTGGTGTTAAAAAATACATTTGATTTATTTTGCCGCCTGCCTGTGTTTGTTGCAGGATCTGAAAGTAAAGAATAGATCTAATGTTTCAAAAAGTACAACTTCAAAAAATGTATCACATGTCAAAAGAACACAGAAGGACAATGCACTTTATTGTTATCTTGGCAAATCTTAAAACACTGCTCTATGCAAAAGTGAAATCTGAGCTGCTTACACACACACACACACACACACACGCAAAATCCTATTTACGCAATAGGCAGAAATGTCATTAATGGTTTTCAATTAGAGTTTCCGGACTGTTACAAAGATCTAATAATTTAATTTGTCTGGATACCAAAGCCCATATCTCTGGCTGCGATGTTGAGCACACCTTTTATTTGTATTCTTATTGATATCATGCATGCATCGCCAATGTCCTATGGAAATGATGCTCCTGAGGTCTTTGCCATAAATATCACTCACCATGTTATTCAATTAACCTTCTACATACATCAGTCTCTGCTCAATTACGTGCTGGCACCAGCGCCTCTGGGCACCACTACAAATGAGTGCTAGACCACGGCTGCTTTTTGAAGCCAGGTGCCTATTTTTATTCCAGGGTTGCGTTCCTGGCTGTATTTCTTTCTTTCTTTCTTTTTTATCTCTTCAGGGAGTTAAAAGCCTTAAATATATAGTTCCAAATGGTCAGTCATTATTTCTATTAACAAATAATAGCTGGTGGGGCATGTTCCAAATGAAAAGGAATGTAGAAAATAATAGTTCCATGGGGAAAAAATACAGGAAAGAAATTACAAGCGATATGAAGTAAAGTTTGAAATTACATGGCCATTCAAAGGTATTGTTGCGGACATCAGGAAGCAGGTTGACGTCATATACATATGTACACAGTGGGAGGTATAATTGCCACAAAAAGGGCTCATATTTAAAACTAACCTTTAAAACTAAAAGTGGATATGTGTGCAGCAGCACAGCTCAGTTGGTAGAGTATGCGATGCATTCAGGGTCTGTCTGCTGCTAATAAAACAGTCCTGTCTCTTCACACTAAGCCTGGATCTAGTTCTCTGATTCTGTCAAGTTATTAAAGTGGAACTCAGTCATTTTCCTCATTTCTTCATGTTTTTTCCCTCATTTTCCCCCTCTACAGAGCTCCCCCTACCTTTCGGAGTAAAGCACTAATGTGAATAATCAATACTCTGCCATGATGAAACTTGAGAAATAAAGCCATAGCTAGTTTGTTGTTTGGCTAACCATGAGGACGCTGCTTTCTAGTGAGACTCGAGACTTCTATGACACCGGGTCGGCGATGCTCACACTTGCAATTGTTCCTTTAGGCCCAGAGACAGCAGGGGGGGATGCAGGGTGCTTTATACCCCCCAAACAACTCATATAACCATCACACAGACGCCAAAACTGTTTATTTAAGGTTATTTAACTGAGTTCTGCTTTAAGAGATAAGGAATATATTTAAACCCCACGCTCTTCACATTAAAGTTTTGTCAAGTGAGGAGACGTGCAATTGCTGCGTGCCACATGACTGCACGAAGGAAGCTCTTCCACACACAAGACATTTTTTTCTGAGCACAGATGGCATTCCTCTGTGTTATAATGCCTGGAATATTTTTGGAGTAATTGCATCAAAAAAATGACTCTATGGACTGCTGTTTTTGAAGAACACAGCTAAGACTTATGTTGGCTGCACTGCTAGCGCTGTTGCTGCAGACGGAGTTGTTGCTGCCTGTGTTTTTTCCATGCACCTTTCTTTCTCTTTGTGTTTAAATGGGCAGCACTTTTCAAGGTAAACTGCACCTTTTATTCTCACTTGCTGTTTCAAGTAACGAGAATAATGGTTACAGCTTGGTGGTAACCATGAACATGCATGCGTGTGCACTGCTCTCCGTTTCCTGCAGCTAAATTGGCTGTTTGACTTTGGCTGTCCATATCAAATTAATAATGCACCAAGCTTATTTTCATCCTAGGTTTTTAAGGACACAGCAAATAACAGGCTGTGCAACTTCAGACCTGCACTGTAACGTAGCATTACTGACATTATTGTACAACATGTGTGCTATAGAGTCTTCAGGGCAAGTTATGCTGAGGGCAACCTATAAATATGCAGTATGCATATATTCTAGCATGTAGCAGTAATTAGAAATAAATTACTAGTAAAGGACAATGATGTGTTTCGCTTTGTTTTTTTTTAGCACCATACCATAGTACTTATGGAATGCTCTACTGCATTTCCTAAAGTCAGGAGTAGTCTTTTAAAAATCTGAATATTCCATGCAGATTTCTATAAAAATGGTTTTAAAAATCAAAGACTGTTGGCTAAACATTGCTCCAAAGTAATATTTTTAAACAAGTAACAGGCTATTAGTACATTTTTCTTTCGGAGGCCTCCTCTGTGCTTCCCTGAGAGATGTTGCAGGCATGTCCCACCGGGTGGAGACCCTGAAGAAGGAGGACACGCTGGAGGGACTATGTCTCCCGGCTGAGATTTAGTAGAGCTGCAGGAAGTGTCCTGGGCATCTTTGCTTAGATAGTCTGCCTCTGTGACCCGACCCTGGATATGCAGTAGTAAGATGGATAGCCTAGCCTGCCAGACAAACTCTTTTCCTTTTTTTTTACAAAGAAGTCAGTCTTGTACCCCTTCGCTAACATTTAGTTTCTGTGGTGGAATGACAATGACAGGTGGAGTAACCAATCAGAGAAACAAAGGAGGTGCACCGCTGACCCAAAAACCATGGATTCTTACCTACTTTTTTCATAAAACACCAGAACATGCCAAACTATGAGCAGCTCTGTACGTTTTACTGAACAGGGACAGCAGCAGAAGCAGTTGTACAAAGAGTTGCGGAAGAAAGTCAGTTTTTTTTCAATGTGGTCATTACGTCGGATGTCAATGGGATTAAACTGTTGTTAAAATGGCAACAAGATGAGCCAAAAAAAAAAAAAAAAATCATACAGAGGACTGAACAACAACACAGACCTCAGCAGAATCAACATTTGATGAAGAAAAGCACTAAATGCTGTTAATCAGGCCAGAGAAATTATTAAATAAACTCAGTAGCCAGCGTTACCTTGGTTAACACTTCCTTATTCATAAGACTTCGCTGCAGATAAATGCCTGTGATAGGCTTCGAGAAAGGAACCAGACTGTCCTACTTGTGAAAAGCAGGTAGGATTTGCTGGCTCACCAAGCTAGATGACTGGATGGATGAACGTTAATGTAGACGACCTTCTGGCAGCCCCTTGTGGTACCTCCACAGCCCATCAGGGGGCCCAGACCTCACTTTGGGAACCACTGCACTACTACATACATTAATGAATTTCTAGAACAAGGATTATCATAGGCAGCTTGCCTCAGTCTTCTTATAGTCTTTGCCTGAACATGCTTTTTTTCACAGCAATTCATTGGTATGATTATGCATTGCTATCTCACTCATTTACCTGGACAGGAAGTGTGGGCTGTTTCAATAGCAGAGATGTACTGTGGCACGTCTGAGTGAAGGTCCTCGTCTTTTTACATAACACCTATCTCTGCCTGGCTGTCTGTTTGTATGCTCGCTCTGGATGTGTTGAGTAATGCGCGCTTTAATGGAAATTCATTTATGACACGGCGTTGACCTAAGCTAAACACAGATAACAATTAGCCCCACATAATTCTCCTGGACTCCTAATGCTGTGTGATAGGATGAATCTGTAAAAGCTGCCCCTCAATGTTAAAATGCACATCACTAAGTATTCATGGCCCAGAACAAAGTAAGCACAAAAGGCAGATACGAGCAACATTACTGCCACGTCTCTCACCCTAATTAGCTGTTTAGTTAATTAGACAATTATCCAATGAGGACAAAGTGGGGCTGATTTGAGCTAATATAGCTACTGTAGCCCTGCTGAGTTGGATCCATTATTTAATGTATAATGATTAATCATTAAACAAACCAGGGATGCAAATAGAATGCCCTGCGACACACAGCTGCTGCTCAGCCACCAGCAGGAAGGAGGCGGAGGCAGCAAAAGGCAGGATTTGCCCGTAAAGGAGCACTGGTGCATTATTAATGTGAGGTAAAGAAGCCAGCGCAGTGCCCTGGCCTCTGCAGCCGGATACTGCAGGATGGAGGTTTAGTACTCCATCACCCCCACAGCCAGAATACCCGCAGGACATGCCTTAGTGGACACTGTGAAGGAAGAGATACAGCCTTTGGAAGGAAGCAAATGCTCACATGGACACTGTACATTTGCTGCAGCGAAAGGACATGGCACATGGTTAACATCAAATATAGGGTTGGCCACAATAACAAAAACAGGATAGATATTGCTTCGGTGAAATCCACAGAGGTGTTCAAATTATCAAATGTATTGTATCTTCATTCTTTCATTCTACCGCTTATTTCCATTAGGGGTCGGCGGGGTGCAGTTTACAGTCCTGAACAATCACAAGCTCATTGGCAATCACTGGTAACCACTGGCAACCATTCACTCTCACATTCGTTCTCTAAGGGTAATTTAGATTCATCAGTTTACCTGTACAGTACATGAATGTCTTAAATGGGCTTTATGTAAAATTGACTTTTCTGAGCTTTCTTTTTGGTTCATTCATGCCTGTTTGAGTAATCTATGGCAGGGCCTTTCTGAGGCCTCAGAACGCTCAGTTCCAAGAACCTCCAGCTCGCTCCAGAAAGCACTGACCAATCATATATATACTGTATACAATGCCTGGCCAAAAACAATGTCACTACCCTGGATTTAACAAAGCAAATAGGTAAGAGCCTCCCTGCAGTGGGTCAGGTCTAGATTCTGTAACGTTATGTGCCTAAAGAAGTGAGGTCAGCTGACTCCCTGAATGAACTGAATGACCAGATTTTTTCCATCAAGTGTATTTTTTTCTTCCCTGATGGCATGGGTATATTCTAAGATGACAATGCCAGGATTCGTTGAGCTCGAATTGTGAAAGACTGGGTCAGGGAGCATGAGACGTCATTTTCAGCGACTTTAACCCTATTGAAAATCTTTTAGATGTGCTATTCTTAAATTATTTCTAAATATTTGTATCCAAAGCCATGTTTTCACCTGATTGATGAATTTACATTGCTAAAAGGAGTGCATACTGTCCCATAAAAAGGTACTACTGCCTTGATTTATTGGCCTTTGGTTCCATTAGATTGGTACACTTGAAAATGCTGGCTAAATACTGCAGTTTATTGAGAAGCCTTACTCTTTCACTCAAAACTGAGAAAAGAATTGGAAAACACAATGTCCCATTATTTTGAAAGGTGAAGAACATCTTGTTCTTGTGATGAGGTATTTTATTCCAAGAAGAAAGAATGTCAAATATTTTACTTCTGCGAAAACACATCAAGCAAATGCAACTGCTAGCTTGTCAATTAGAAACAGTTTATTCACTGTCTCAAAGGGAACTTACTCAAAAGCTGAAAATTGGAGCAGTTCTTCAGAAAAAAATTACTGAAAATCTCCAAGAATAACTAGAAATATAACTCTTTTTTCTTACTAACCATGTAAAGATTGACTTAATTATGCATTCTAATTAAGAAAGAAATTATCGACATTTTGAAAGTTTCAAATATGATTTATATCTGATACAAAATAATCTTGTGTGGCAATGGCTGTACGTCAGTGCTTACATAGCAAATATCAGTCTCATGAACACAGCACAGAAAAGCACAAGACTCTTTCTGTTACTGTTCATATTTATATTAGCAATTATGTTACATTATTCAAATCTTACAGTCAGCAGTTTCTATAACAACTGTGACAGGATCATCTGAACATTTACTGTTTATTTAGCATCATATAAGCAAAATATGCACAGAGCTAAACACACGGCTGTCCTGAGATCACATCTAACATGGCTCTACTGTGTAAACTAAACCACATACAGAAACTTTTATTGATTTTAATACCTTTAGCACTAGTTATTGGAACACAAAATTTGATGGGTAAGCTCATTGACCCTTGACCTACATACACAGGTGAAGCCGATCATGAGAAAGGGTATTTAAGGCGACCAGTTGCAAGTTGTTCTCCTCTTTGCATCTTCTCTGAAGAGTGGCAACATGGGAGCCTCAAAACAACTATCAAATGACCTGAAAACAAAGATTGTTCAACATCTCATGGTTTAGGGGAAGGATACAAAAAGCTAGCTCAGAAATTTCAGCTGTCAGTTTCCACTGTGAGGAACATAGTGAGGAAAGAAGACCACAGGCACAGTTCTAGTTAAGGCCCGGAGTGGCAGGCCAAGAAAAATCTCAGATAAGCAGAGGCGAAGGATGGTGAGAAGTCAAACTTAACCCACAGAGCAGCTCCACAGACCTACAACATGATCCTGCTGCAGATGGTGTCACTGTGCATCAATCAACTATTCAGCGCACTTTGCACAAGGAGATGCTGTATGGGAGAGTAATGCGACGGAAGCCTTTTCTGCGCACAAGCCACAAACAGAGTCGCTTGAGGTTTGCTAAAGCACATTTGGACAAGCCAGCTTCATTTTGGAATAAGGTGCTGTGGACTGATGAAACTAAAATTGAGTTATTTGGACATAACAAGGGGCGGTGTGCATGGTGGAAGAAGAGTGCAGCATTCCAAGACAAACACTTGCTACCCACAGTAAAATCTGGTGGTGGTTCCATCCTGCTGTGGGCCTGTGTGGCCAGTGCAGGGACTGGAAATCTTGTTAAAATTGAAGGTTGCATGGATTCCAGTCAGTATAAGTAGATTCTTGCAAACAATGTTCAAGAATCAGTGACAAAGTTGAAGTTGCGCCGGGGCTGGATACTTCAACAAGACAACGACCCTAAACACTGCTCAAATTCTACCAAGGCTTTCATGCAGAGGAACAAGTACAACGTTCTGGAGTGGCCATCTCAGTCCCCAGACCTGAATATTATTGAAAATCTGTGGTGCAATTTAAAGCGGGCTGTCCATGCTCGGGCACCATCAAACTTGACTGTACTGGAGATGTTTTGTATAGAGGCTGTTATTTCTGCAAAAGGAGGATCTACTAAATATTGATGGAATTTTTCTGTTGGGGTGCCCAAATTTATGCACCTGCCTACTTTTGTTTAAGTAATTATTGCACACTTTCTGTAAATCCTATAAACTTAATTTCACTTCTCAAATATCACTGTGTTTGTCTGCTATATGATATATTTAACTGAAACTGCTGATCCGAACAACCAGTGATTTATGATGTGATTTTGGTGCCCAAACTTTTTTCATACAACTGTATATATATAGCTTTAAAAACATTTTTTTAATAACACATCTGTATGTACGCATGTCTATTTTTAAGAAACAAGTTATGTTTAACATATAAAGACAAGCATTCTCAACACAAAAGGGGCAGATTCAATAATACACAAAAATTGTGATAACATTTTTAGGAATTTTTTTTTCCATACACTTTCCATGTATTTGCCAAATTTTGCTCCACTTTTTGTGTATTAGCCAAAACATGGGGCAGCAGTAGTCGGTAGAGCTGTTCGCCCACTAACACCAATTTTCAACCTCGCTACCAGGATTGCATACTGCTGTTGTGTCCTTGGGCCTGTATGAATGTGTTTCTGTGACTGTGTATTTGTATTTGTCGGTGTTGGTTGGTAGGCTGTCACGTGTCAATCTGCCCCAGGGCAGCTGTGGCTACAGAGGTGGCTTACTCTTTGCTTTGCCTTTTTATCGCACACCTGACTGTCAAAGCAAGAGCGTACAGTACCACTTTTTTTTCAGTGTTTATTTTTTTTCTCCACTTCAGAGTCTCCTACATTGTCTAATGTTGCAAGTTGCCACACTTTATAGGCACACTAAACATACCAATAGTGGTTTATTCACCTCTTGTCATTACATGATGTGTACCTCACATCTCTGCAGAGAATGAAAAATCATGTCTCCACAGATCTTACTATATGTACCTCCTCTACCTGTAGTTTAGACCTCAGACATGTTCTGAAAGGCCTGTGATTTCATATTTTAATATTTATGTGTTCTCTCAAGTATCACATGCTTAAAATATAGTCTTGATTTTAAAATATATATCTATTGCAAATCAAATTGTAATTGCAATATCTGTCAGAAAATGTGCACTTACATATTTTTCCAAAATCGTTCAGCCCTACTTCATTCACGTGTGAGAACACAGGTCCTGTAATGATCGGGAGGCACTTTGCTGGGTGTATGGGGCTACTGAGGTTTATGCATGAGTCTGCATGAGTGTTTATTTGTGACTACTACATGTTTTTGTCAACCTGGAAATAAGCTCATCTTTATTCATGATACATTAGATATCTGAACACACTTCTGACCTAACAGAAACCACTGCTTGACCGGCCCCTTTTTCAATTATTCAGGTTGCCGAGCTAATCCCACTGTTTGCTTACCATACATAGATAGCACCTGTCTCCTTTCATTTGCTCAATGACAAAAAGCGGGGGAGGCCAAGTACACATCGGGGACTAAACAATACTTAGAGTCAGCACGACATTCCCATCAGACAAACAGAGTCCCGTGCACGTCCGCTGCGATCCATCAATATGTTGCTTCACGCTGCTTCCCTCTTCCTCGTCAGATCTTAGCATTCTGGGCTGAATTAGGATGTACAGCAGTCAGCGGCGGCGTCCAGCGTCTATATAAATGCTAATGAATGGTGGGGCAGCGAGAGGCCACAGTGCTTTTGTCATGTTAATAATACATTTGCCTCAGAGGAAGTCGCGAGGCAAGGTATGGGCCTGCAAATGAGTGCCGCAGCTTTGAAGATCTAACACATTATTATCTAAAGAGAAATCACATGAAAAGGCAATGATTCTTCGGTGGCGATCTCACACTCGAGCATCAAACCTACTTAGCTGATCTCTTCCTGAACATATGAGGTGAGAATGAGACAGCATGAGCACCGCGCGAGGGCAAAATGTACACTGGCAGGTGTGTTGATTCATGCTGCATTTGTTCTTGTACAAAAGCAGGGCAGTGAAGCAGCGCATTAGAATGCACATTATAATGATTCATGCTCAGCTGCAACTTTCAACACTGTGTATACAATATGTGCAGTACATATATCAAAGTATCAGGAAATAAGTCAGTTTGCTGATGGCCAGAAGGAAGAAAAAGCCTAAATATAAACACATAAAATGGTTATATCTTTGCAACTATTTTGAATATACCAGAGATCATTACTGTATCATTTTGACGGACAGGGTCAGAAAAATTCCATCATGAGCTATTTTTGTCCATCAATGTATATCATATCATCATTAAAGCGGAACTCAGTAACTCATTTCTTTGCTCTTTTTGCTTTATTTTCCTCTATAAAGCTCCCCCTACAGTTTGGAGTAAAACACTATCATAAATACTCACAAGTGACCCCTCGGTCGTCTTTACTTTTGTTTTCCCCTCTGTGTATCTTTACAACATTTTTTTGCTCTGGAACAATGAAAATCAAGAAACCACCACTAGCTTGCTGTTTTGCTAACCAGGATGTGCCGCTTTCTCGCAAGACCTGAGACTTCTGTGACTCCGGGTCGACCAGAGACACCAGGGGGAGATGCTGAACCTTCATTTACCCCACAACAACTCATTTAACCATCACACAGACTCCAAAACTGTTTTATTTAAGGTAAAAAAGTTACTGATTTCTGCTTTAATTACGAATGACTGTGATACCATTTTACTAAGAATAGGCTACTAATATGTAAATGCCATAAAATTACTTTAATCTATTATCTGTTTTTTAATAAATGAATGGGTCTAAAATACAGTTTTGCACGCTCGCACTCCACAATCAGAGTCATTTAGGAGCAGCAGACCAACACAGCTCTCCCCCTGATGCAGCCTGGTGAGCCCTGAATGAGCCAAAATACAAACTTTACACACACACTCTTTCCTATAACTCTTTAAGAGCGGCAGGGTACACTGCCTCAGACCAGTGGCCTCTGCTGCTGTACTGTATGACTGTATGCATTGTGCGTGGCTTACCTTTGGATGTTCCCTGTTAAATTCTCATTGTGCACAGAGCAGTGCAGAGCCATAGCGGCAGGTGTATTTGGAAATGTGCTGAGCTCCTTATGGCCAGGACCTGGTAAAACAGTTGAAGTTTGTCCGTATCTGACTTTGCTTATGCAGAGAGGATCATATGTGACGCGCTCTGAATGTGCTGCTTTATTTTCCCTCTGTCTTCCCAGAGTGAATGTGATAGAAGTCACAGCCGTTTGTTCTTTTATTTAAATGCATATTAACGCTGCAGATAACGCACTGAGGGTCACAGGATGGAAGCCAGTCTGGCTTTACACAGAGAAGACTGCGCTCCACGGCAGTGACTAAAAAGAAGTGAAAGCAAAAGGAGAAGGGCGTGTGTTTTTTGAAACTTTAAAACTCAGCGCATTGCTGTTTTGTGCTCATTTTCAGATTTTGCAGGCCACAGACTGCAGAGCACAGTTTAGTCTTAGTCCACATTGTTTTAGGGTTTTTTAGTTTTAGCGTGATTCACCCGTAGCACCCGCACACAGATAAGTCCAGTCCAGTTTAAGAAGTACAGTATATGAAGCTGAGCCAAAGACGAAACTATGGCAAATAGCGATTTAATTAACTTGCACTGTTGCCATCTCCTGGACAGAGGTGAGAATTGCAACTCCACCTTCCTTATTTGTATTCTGTCAAAATAAAGGACGGCTTTCAGAAAGATTCCATCAAAGCTATAAATAATCCGTCAGTGACGGAAAATTCTCAGTTAGCGTAATCTCTGGAATATACTACACTCCTGATGAAAAAACGTTTTAGATGAGAATAAGCTTTTTCACACTGTAGGGAGTTTTTCCAGTTCCTATAACCTTTTTGCTCCTTTAGACATATTTATTTGTAACAAACCTTAAAGCTCACAGAGTTCCTACCCGGTTTCTATCGGCAGTGTGCATGGGAGCTGACAAAAGGTTCCTGAGGTTGAACAGTTCATAGAACTAAGTTCCTATAATTGTTATGCATACCTAAAGTCACTGGGGATCTTCTAGTTGAGGGGTAAATGCTTTTTTCTTTGGCCCATTGTTACAATGTTACACTTCTATGTCTTTTCACTAATCTGATAACATGGAGCTCACATTTTTTAACCACTGAAATTACAATTATTATGTAAATGGAGACAAACAGCCACAAACATGATTATGAAATTATGTAAATATCCATTTTATGACAATCCAGCTGGGTCCTACTGGTTAAGGAACACTGGTTTTTATGATTTCATTTCCTTTAACATTTAAAAATTATTTCTCTGTTTTTTGTTCTAATGATTTTTTTAAGCTAAATATTCTTGCATATAATATGCAGTAGGTGTATCAAAGTGGAATTAGTATCAATGATGCAGAGTCCTTTCAGAATTTCTTTTATTCAGGCGATATTTGGGAGTCAAAAACTTAATTAAACACACGTCACTATATCTTTTTACTATTCAGATTATATGCACAAGTAAGATCTAACCCACACAGAAAATGTGCCATGCTTACCTGAAATTGTCCTGGAAGATTCCAGTCTTAATTTTTGACCACTGAAATTCTTAAAAAAAAAAAAAAAGGATTTTTAGCTAAGGATAACTACACAGTTGTAGAAAACATGCACTGCATATCTAAATACTCAGCAGTAAACTATTTGCACATATTTATAATAATAAATAAAAACTAATCATCTAGGTTATTTCTTACTGACCCCCCAAAAATTATAATATAGAATTTATTTCAACAGCAGAATCATCTCAGCCATGTGCACCTCTTCAGAGAGAAAGCTCTTTGTGCCGAGTCTAAGGATCTAAGTGAATTGCAGTCTGAGTTTGAAATCTTAAAAAATAAAATGTCTGCTTGACATGAAAGCACTATTTCAAGCTAAATACTGTCTGGTTCTTTAGGATAAAATGTAAAGGTAGACCAAAAGCTGCTTATAACCATGTTTTTAATGTTGAAAATGGATAATGTGGTTTATTGTTTGATTATTGCTGCATGTGTACAGCTTACTGTGATTAAGGTCAGAGAAGCTTTCAGAAACACAGTAAACAGAGTAGTGTTCAGAGCAGGGGTTTCAAACTTGCGGGCCGGGGACCATTTGCAGCCCACCTCCCCCTGCTGTCTGGCCCTTGGCATAATATCAAAAACAATATACTCTGTAATTATTTAGGTAAAACAGTGTTTTTGATGTGAAAATACACAATATTTTATAAGTTGTTTTGTTACTGTAATGTCTAAAAAGGTCAAAGATACCTTGCTGTTGTTTGGCTAATAAAAGAGTTTTTGGCATTATTCAAATGCTCCTTGCTCCCGCACTGCATATTTTGCAGCACGTGACATACTACACTAGGCATCTGCAACCTTGTGAATTAAAAGAGTCAATAGTTACTAAAATACTAAAATAGTACCTGTAAAGAGCCACGACCAGTATTACTGTACGAAAGATGCTTAGTCTCTAATTGGAATATTAATTTTCTAGGCGATGAATAGCCATTAATTGTTGCAAATTAATGGAGAACTGTTAGATACTAATTATCTTTTAATAGGCTAAACAGCAGGAGCCATTCAGTGAATTGTTGAGTTACACGTAGCCAGATAAGGCTAAAAACATTATGTCCATAGCGAAATAAGAAAAGCTAAAACTGCTTATTTCATGCATTTGATGGAAGAATCTGGGGGCAATAGCTCTTGTCTTTGGAAAAACATACATAGATTGACCAGACAAGAAGCTAAACAAGTGTATAAAGGCCCAACACAACTAAATATTGATGGCAAGCCGTGCACTGAGCCCATGGAAATTGCCACCTCACTTAACACCTATTTTGTGGCATCAGTGGAACAAATAACTGCATGTTTCAAGCCAGTAGAACTCCCCGAAATACAGCTAAGCTGCACAGCAAACACATTTTCTATTACACAAATTAATGAAATCAGTATTAAACAAATAATCAATAACTTAAAACATTCTAAGGCCAAAGATATATTTGGATTAGACTCTGACTTCATAAAGGACAATAAAGACACACTAACAGGTCTCATAACCCATCTGGTTAATCTGTCAATTACCTGTGGGGAATTTCCTCAAAAATTAAAACAAGGTCTTATAAACCCATTTTTTACACCTGGAGACCCTGACCAACCCTGTAACTACAGACCAATTTCAATTCTTCCAATAATTTCAAAGGTAATAGAAAAAACCATAGCAACACAATTCATTGATTATTTGGAGCAGAACAATATTTTTCATCCTAAACAGTTTGGTTTTAGACCAAAATACTCAACTGAAATGGCCACCTGTTTCTTAACGGACACTATCAAAAAATATTTAGATAAGGGGAATGTGGTTGGAGCAGTATTTTTGGACATAAGAAAGGCCTTTGATACTGTCAACCATGACATACTTTAGCATAAACATAAAAAATTACACTTTTCCCAACAAGCTCTCAGCTGGTTTACATCATATCTGGAGTCTAGGTTACAGAGTGTAAAAATCAATGGCACTATATCGGCTCCTCGTGAATATAAAATGGGGATACCGCAAGGTTCAATCCTGGGTTCTTTGCTGTTCTGTCTCTACATCAATGAACTCCCAAACATCTGCACAGAGGCTGAGTGCCAGCTGTACGCTGATGACGCGGTCATCTATGTCTCAGCAAAGACTCCAGATGAGGCTGTAGAGCTGTTGGCAGATGGTCACTGTCTCTCAGTGGCTTGAAGATAATTGTTTGTCTTTAAATTGTTCCAAAACTGTTTCAATGTGTTTTTCATTATGACAAAAACCCACAGATAACTTCACAGAGTTCCTACCCGGTTTCTATCGGCAGTGTGCATGGGAGCTGACAAAAGGTTCCTGAGGTTGAACAGTTCATAGAACTAAGTTCCTATAATTGTTATGCATACCTAAAGTCACTGGGGATCTTCTAGTTGAGGGGTAAATGCTTTTTTCTTTGGCCCATTGTTACAATGTTACACTTCTATGTCTTTTCACTAATCTGATAACATGGAGCTCACATTTTTTAACCACTGAAATTACAATTATTATGTAAATGGAGACAAACAGCCACAAACATGATTATGAAATTATGTAAATATCCATTTTATGACAATCCAGCTGGGTCCTACTGGTTAAGGAACACTGGTTTTTATGATTTCATTTCCTTTAACATTTAAAAATTATTTCTCTGTTTTTTGTTCTAATGATTTTTTTAAGCTAAATATTCTTGCATATAATATGCAGTAGGTGTATCAAAGTGGAATTAGTATCAATGATGCAGAGTCCTTTCAGAATTTCTTTTATTCAGGCGATATTTGGGAGTCAAAAACTTAATTAAACACACGTCACTATATCTTTTTACTATTCAGATTATATGCACAAGTAAGATCTAACCCACACAGAAAATGTGCCATGCTTACCTGAAATTGTCCTGGAAGATTCCAGTCTTAATTTTTGACCACTGAAATTCTTAAAAAAAAAAAAAAAGGATTTTTAGCTAAGGATAACTACACAGTTGTAGAAAACATGCACTGCATATCTAAATACTCAGCAGTAAACTATTTGCACATATTTATAATAATAAATAAAAACTAATCATCTAGGTTATTTCTTACTGACCCCCCAAAAATTATAATATAGAATTTATTTCAACAGCAGAATCATCTCAGCCATGTGCACCTCTTCAGAGAGAAAGCTCTTTGTGCCGAGTCTAAGGATCTAAGTGAATTGCAGTCTGAGTTTGAAATCTTAAAAAATAAAATGTCTGCTTGACATGAAAGCACTATTTCAAGCTAAATACTGTCTGGTTCTTTAGGATAAAATGTAAAGGTAGACCAAAAGCTGCTTATAACCATGTTTTTAATGTTGAAAATGGATAATGTGGTTTATTGTTTGATTATTGCTGCATGTGTACAGCTTACTGTGATTAAGGTCAGAGAAGCTTTCAGAAACACAGTAAACAGAGTAGTGTTCAGAGCAGGGGTTTCAAACTTGCGGGCCGGGGACCATTTGCAGCCCACCTCCCCCTGCTGTCTGGCCCTTGGCATAATATCAAAAACAATATACTCTGTAATTATTTAGGTAAAACAGTGTTTTTGATGTGAAAATACACAATATTTTATAAGTTGTTTTGTTACTGTAATGTCTAAAAAGGTCAAAGATACCTTGCTGTTGTTTGGCTAATAAAAGAGTTTTTGGCATTATTCAAATGCTCCTTGCTCCCGCACTGCATATTTTGCAGCACGTGACATACTACACTAGGCATCTGCAACCTTGTGAATTAAAAGAGTCAATAGTTACTAAAATACTAAAATAGTACCTGTAAAGAGCCACGACCAGTATTACTGTACGAAAGATGCTTAGTCTCTAATTGGAATATTAATTTTCTAGGCGATGAATAGCCATTAATTGTTGCAAATTAATGGAGAACTGTTAGATACTAATTATCTTTTAATAGGCTAAACAGCAGGAGCCATTCAGTGAATTGTTGAGTTACACGTAGCCAGATAAGGCTAAAAACATTATGTCCATAGCGAAATAAGAAAAGCTAAAACTGCTTATTTCATGCATTTGATGGAAGAATCTGGGGGCAATAGCTCTTGTCTTTGGAAAAACATACATAGATTGACCAGACAAGAAGCTAAACAAGTGTATAAAGGCCCAACACAACTAAATATTGATGGCAAGCCGTGCACTGAGCCCATGGAAATTGCCACCTCACTTAACACCTATTTTGTGGCATCAGTGGAACAAATAACTGCATGTTTCAAGCCAGTAGAACTCCCCGAAATACAGCTAAGCTGCACAGCAAACACATTTTCTATTACACAAATTAATGAAATCAGTATTAAACAAATAATCAATAACTTAAAACATTCTAAGGCCAAAGATATATTTGGATTAGACTCTGACTTCATAAAGGACAATAAAGACACACTAACAGGTCTCATAACCCATCTGGTTAATCTGTCAATTACCTGTGGGGAATTTCCTCAAAAATTAAAACAAGGTCTTATAAACCCATTTTTTACACCTGGAGACCCTGACCAACCCTGTAACTACAGACCAATTTCAATTCTTCCAATAATTTCAAAGGTAATAGAAAAAACCATAGCAACACAATTCATTGATTATTTGGAGCAGAACAATATTTTTCATCCTAAACAGTTTGGTTTTAGACCAAAATACTCAACTGAAATGGCCACCTGTTTCTTAACGGACACTATCAAAAAATATTTAGATAAGGGGAATGTGGTTGGAGCAGTATTTTTGGACATAAGAAAGGCCTTTGATACTGTCAACCATGACATACTTTAGCATAAACATAAAAAATTACACTTTTCCCAACAAGCTCTCAGCTGGTTTACATCATATCTGGAGTCTAGGTTACAGAGTGTAAAAATCAATGGCACTATATCGGCTCCTCGTGAATATAAAATGGGGATACCGCAAGGTTCAATCCTGGGTTCTTTGCTGTTCTGTCTCTACATCAATGAACTCCCAAACATCTGCACAGAGGCTGAGTGCCAGCTGTACGCTGATGACGCGGTCATCTATGTCTCAGCAAAGACTCCAGATGAGGCTGTAGAGCTGTTGGCAGATGGTCACTGTCTCTCAGTGGCTTGAAGATAATTGTTTGTCTTTAAATTGTTCCAAAACTGTTTCAATGTGTTTTTCATTATGACAAAAACCCACAGATAACTTCTGGATACAAATTAATTGTCAACCAATCCATAAAGCTGATGAATTTAAATATCTGGGAGTGGTTTTAAATTCACATTTAAAATTTAACACCCATATAAAGAAAATAACAAAGACTGTTAGGACTAATATGAACTGTTTTCGTCTTATAAGATCTTGTTTATCAATAAATGCGGGTAAATTATATTTTCATGCAATGATTTTATCCCATTTTTCCTATTGTATCACTGTCTGGAGCCAGGCTAACCAGTCAGCAATGAAAAATGTAGTTTCTCTTTATAAACAAGTTTTGAAAGTGCTGGACCAAAAGCCAATGAAATGGCATTACTGTAGAATTCAAGAAAAGCACAATTTATTAAGTTTTGAAAACCTTATAAAGTGTTCTTTGTTAAAGTTAATTTTCAAATGTATTAATGGTCTTGCCACAGAGATCATAAGTAACACAATTCAAAAATATCAAACCCGAGGCGTCACCACAAGGGGCGCTGCCAGCGGTGACTACAGACCAGCCCAAATGTAGGACTACATTTGGCCAAAGCTCATTCACAGTAAAAGGCCCTCAGATCTGGAACACCATACCTGCCGAATTAAAAGCTCTCCCAGATCTAAAACAATTTACCTGTGAAGTAAAACAATGGCTTAAATCCAATCAAGTCTGTGGACATTAGAGTCACATTTCTACCAGTGTTTTGTTGTAAATATTCTGTATTATATGTATTGTATGTTTTAAAGTTTGTGTCTCTGTCTAATTGTTTGTTACTGTTTGTTTTGTCTCAGGGACCTGGTCTGCAAATTAGCTGTTAGCTAGATGGCCTGTGGACATCGGTTGCATCTGAAACTGTAACAATGTTTTTTTGTCCTGTTCCTTTCAAATAAATAAATAAATAAAACACATTTTCATGACTGTTACGTGGCATTTGGTAAAGTCAGTTTCACCATTTTATTTATCAAAGCTATTAGTACTGAGTAAATTAACTTATTTGGGTTTATTAGCATTTAGTGCTAATGTTAAATACCCAGACCACTTAAATAATGCATGAGTCTGAACAGAGGCTTGCTATGCAGGAGTTTGGTTCTCTCATCTATGAAATCTCAGTACATTTATAACTTATTACCTGCTACTTTTCAACCACTGAAGCTGCTGTTATGATCTAATTGGAGACAAACCGTCAAAAAAGCATGATTATGTGTGAGGGAGCTGTAGTCAACACATATCTTTATCACATGAATTCATTCATTATTTGTTAATTATTCTTATCTATTATTCTTATCTATTATTACTTATCTATTTAGTTGGTTAACCCATTGAAATTCTTGGTTTGTTTCCTTGTTTCTCATCACTTTCTCTTTCTTTGAGGTCATTGGTTGATGCGCTGTCATGGAGGCGCACCCATGAGAGTGCAGGCCAGGTGCACCAAATTGGCCTGATTGGACCAAACCATGAGGCCCAAAGGGAGGGGAGCTTTCTTTTCTACGAGCCTCTTACTAGCTGAGGATAGCCATAGCAGCTGAGACAAATGTTGAACAAAGATGAGGAAATCTGGAAATCATGGCATCAAAGCTCTTTAATTTATTCAACAAAACACCAAGAAAATATGACACTGACTGACATAAATTCCCCCTCCACAGACAACGGGCAACCAACAACCATGCCAAAGACAAAACCCCACACACAAACAGATTTCACTCACAAACATTCCCAGGTCAGATGGGAAATCTCGCAAAACCTCACGAGATTAAACACGACTTCAGCGTACACAACCATGACGTACACAACCATGACGTACACAACCATGACATACACAACCATGACGTACACAACCATGACGTACACAACCATGACGTACACAAACATGACGTACACAAACATGACGTACACAACCATGACATACACAACCATGACGTACACAACCATGACGTACACAAACATGACGTACACAAAGATGACGTACACAACCATGACGTACACAAACATGACATACACAACCATGACGTACACAACCATGACGTACACAACCATGACGTACACAAACATGACGTACACAAACATGACGTACACAACCATGACATACACAACCATGACATACACAACCATGACGTACACAAACATGACGTACACAAAGATGACGTACACAACCATGACGTACACAAACATGACATACACAAACATGACGTACACAACCATGACGTACACAACCATGACGTACACAAACATGACATACACAAAGATGACGTACACAACCATGACGTACACAACCATGACATACACAACCATGACATACACAACCATGACGTACACAAACATGACATACACAAAGATGACGTACACAACCATGACGTACACAAACATGACGTACACAAACATGACGTACACAAACATGACGTACACAACCATGACAGTACACAACCATGACGTACACAACCATGACGTACACAAACATGACATACACAAACATGACGTACACAACCATGACGTACACAAACATGACATACACAAACATGACGTACACAACCATGACGTACACAAACATGACGTACACAAACATGACATACACAACCATGACTTACACAACCATGACTTACACAAACATGACATACACAAACATGACGTACACAAACATGACGTACACAACCATGACGTACACAAACATGACGTACACAAACATGACGTACACAAACATGACGTACACAAACATGACGTACACAAACATGACGTACACAAACATGACATACACAAACATGACGTACACAACCATGACGTACACAAACATGACGTACACAACCATGACTTACACAACCATGACTTACACAACCATGACTTACACAACCATGACATACACAAACATGACATACACAACCATGACTTACACAACCATGACTTACACAAACATGACATACACAAACATGACATACACAAACATGACGTACACAACCATGACTTACACAACCATGACATACACAACCATGACGTACACAAACATGACATACACAACCATGACTTACACAACCATGACTTACACAAACATGACATACACAAACATGACATACACAAACATGACGTACACAACCATGACTTACACAACCATGACTTACACAACCATGACTTACACAAACATGACATACACAAACATGACATACACAAACATGACATACACAACCATGACTTACACAACCATGACTTACACAAACATGACGTACACAAACATGACGTACACAACCATGACTTACACAACCATGACTTACACAAACATGACATACACAACCATGACGTACACAACCATGACGTACACAAACATGACTTACACAACCATGACGTACACAAACATGACGTACACAAACATGGCAATTACTATAGTTTGTGGACTATTTCTAACAGAAAAAAAACAATACAAAAAGAAAAGGCGTTGGTTAAAGGAGTGGAGACAGCGCCATGACAGCTGTTTTGATTTTGGATTCCCTTCCATCACCTCGCTTTCTGATTGGCTACACGTCACATTCAACAGAGCATGTGCTCGTTTGTCCTCGGGACACCACACACGCTGTGATATCGGGCCAAGACAATCCAACATGTTGAATATCCACAATTTGAGATCAGAGTGGTCCCGACGTCCTCCCGAGCAGACCAGAGCACTCTGAACAGACCACACACAGCAGGAATATCTGATGAGATTATCTTTAGTGCCATTACGATAATCGGTACATCCTTAAGATTGTCGGAAGGGGAGAATCGGGTGAAAAATCAGCATAATCATCTTGCCGTGTGAACCAGGCTTAAGACCCCAGATACAAGATTTTTTCAGGCACCATCATGCCCGAAATCCACTTCTCATGTGTGTTGGATATGATTTTGAAAATAAATGCACTAAACACTGTTGACTGTGGTCAACCACGGGTCTAACCCTAACATTAATGAGGTGCTCTTTTGGAGCACACAACATGAGGCACATTCGGCAGTGATTCTTAGCTTTTATGTCTAAGTTCACACATTATAAATGTTAAACAGCCTCCTATAACAGCAGATATTGTGCACAACCTTTTTAATAATATTTTACTTCACACTGAGCAGCAGGGCACAAAGTTTATCCAGGTCAAAACTGTAACTTTAGTCTGTATTTAAAAAAAAAAAAAAAAGAGGCGGAGGAGGAGAGGAGGGCAGTGAAGTGTCGTGCGTTACGTTTCTGATCAGCACTAAACTCAGATCCAATCACCTGTCCGTTCACCGCTGACAGGTGGGCGTTTTCCCAACATGCACTGAGCCAGTGCAGCCTCCGCAGTTGCTCCTGATGAACTTCAGCGGCTCAGGCGCTGGTCTCGTTTGGATCTCACGAGGTTTTGGTGACCATTGCACTCATGACATCAGAGCAAGTTGGGAACAAGTCGGACACAAATCAAACCAGCGTGCACTGTGCACAGACCGACACCGATCGAAACTGCACAGCTCAGGCAAATTAATTTTGCCCTGCAATAAATATTTACAATAAAATAAGAACCATTTACAAACATAGATTTATGTAATAAATAGTAACAGTTAATGTTTTTATCTGCCTACAATGTCCTTTCTACAATGTTCTTTTGTTTAGTTGTTCACATAAAACAGAAAGCTCCCAATTGGCCTGCACTCTGCCTCCATGACAGCGCCTCAACCAATGACCTCAAAGAAAGAAAGTGATGAGAAACAAGGAAACAAACCAAAGATTTCTATGGGTTAACTGACTAAATAGCATCCAATATTTAGCAGCCAACAAATGAATTCATGTGATTAAGATATGTGTTGATGTATAATTAAATAATGTCAATGTTTAATACTTACATAAGCATACGAGTAGTGTTGTATGAGAGTGGGTGGCATACACTTGATCAGTGGGGGGGCTACAGCTCCCTTACATTATGAAATTATGTTATTATAAATTTTTTAACTAAGTCCTGACCTACTGGTTAAGGAACACTGGTTTTAATGATTTAATTTCCTTTAATTTTCCCCTTTTTGTTTCTAATGATGTCTAAATATTAGACTTAGAGACACACTGTACACACAAAGTACACACTGCTGACATATGACTGCAGAGCACACTGTGAATGTAACCTCATAGTAAAGTTTGCAGATGACACAGCTGTTCTGGGGCTTAGTAACAACAGTGATGAAAGAGCATACAGGCAAGAGATGAACAAACTGTGCCTGTGGTATAAGGATAATGACTTACTCTTTACCAAAACCAAAGAGATAGTGGTAGACTTCCAGGCAACTGCTGCTGCCCCTTCTCTTTATATTGACGGAGTAGAAGATGAGACCGTGCCCTGCTTCACATACCTTGGAGTACATCTGACAAACACCTTCAGCTGGTGCGAAAACACCACAAGCATTGTAAAAATTCTCACCAGCATTTGTATTTTCTGAGGAAACAGAAGAGGGCTGGTATGAACAGAAACATCCTCAGAGATCTACCAGTGTTTGGTGGAGAGCACACTGACCTCCTGCATCACTGTGTGGTATGGGAGCTGCATGGTGGCAGAGAAACAGATGTTGCAGCGGGTGGTAAAGTCTGCACAAAGGACCATCGGAGGCAGCTTACCACCCCTCTCTGACATTTACATCAATAGATGAAGGGACAGGGCTTCTTGGATCATGAGGGACTCCACTCACCCTGCACACTCAGCCCCTTCCATCAGGCTGAAGACTACCAGGCTAAGGAACAGTTTACCCAGACGCTGTCAGAGTACTGAACTCTGCTGTACTGCACTTTTACCTTCAGCTGCTGCACTCTGTTGTGTGTGTGTTCATTTTTTAATAGCTATTTATTGTATTTTTATATAGGTATATATTTTTTTAATTTAGTGGCACAAAGACCTGAGTCAATATTTGTTCTTACATAAAAGAGAATGACAAAGTATCCTTGAAGACCACAATTTAAGGGCAGAATTGGTTTTGTTTTTCTTTTAGAACCATTTTGAAATATGAGGCCAATGATAGTGTCTTGCTGCTACAGTACATATAGGATATGAAGCAGCAGCGTGTCCCACATGAGAGGTGCCAGTGCTATATGTCAGGCAGGCAAAGTCTTACCTGTGACAGCCGGCATATGTCAGGCCTGTCATATCCAGAATGGTGAGGAGCTGCTGTGTTTTTGAGAACTGCTCATGCTCTGCCAGGTACTGTTTGTATCCCCAACTCTGGCTCTGATTTTAGACATGCTCGGAACATTAGCCGTATTTTCTTTAGCAGTACATACTGTGGTGAGTGTAACAAATTAGACGTGAAAACTAATCTAAGACGACTGTTGCCTATTCTTAAAGGGGACAATGTAACTTTGCATGTTTCTTTGCTGTTTTGGTTTTGTTTTTCTCTACAGAGCTCTCCCTACATTCAGGAGTAAAGCACTATCATAAATATAAGTTCAGATGACCCCTGTGTGACCTCTCGCTCGGCTTGGCTCTTGTTTTTTCATCCTCATAGGGGCTTTATTCACCCTGCAACAACTCATTTAGCCATCACAGACTCCAAAGGTTTATTTAAGGTGAAAAGTTACATTGTGCCCATTATATACTGTAATCAAAACATGAAAAGATAAAAAGTAAAATGTTATATTAGTGCTAGACAACAATGTTTTTTTTCTGTAATTAATCATGATTATTCACAGTGTTATGCACACAATTCAATATTGCATTTAAATGCAGCGTATTGCACACTTGAATTACATTAGTACTGCTACATGAACAAAAGTACAGTAACATTTGCTTGCAAACACTTTAGACAAATTAGGTGCTTATGAACAGCACTATTGACTTTACACATTAGCAGATAAAAATACATTTATTGTAAATATAAATTTAAACATTATTTAATTACCACTGCTGAGACATGAAGGTTATATCTAGTTTTTTTTTTTTTTTAAGAAAAACAAGTTGCCCTCAGAGTCCACCTCTTCCACCCACTGCATCCAACATGGTCTGCAGAAGCCTCCCCCGCTGTTTGTTCAGGGGCTGATTTGCTTGCATCCAAGATGTATTGCAATTTAAGTGCTTCGGTGATAAGAAAATGCTACTTTGCAATGGTTACAAATAAATTTTGTGAAAATTCCCATGTAAGAGTTTGGTACCTTTCTCCATTTTCCCCACCAGTTCTTTCCTGTTCCAGTTCATGTAGGCGGTAGCATGCTCTCATTGGTTGAGACATGTCATGTGACCCAGATCCAGCGAGCGACAGACTTGCAAAATGATTTAAAAATGCATTAATACAAAATAAAATAACTATAAATAATTAATGCGTGATGATAACAAGTTAACTTGCCCAGGCCTCTTTTATATAGAATCACAATTTGTATATTCTGACATGTACATAAGACATGAATGTGCTTCACCTGCAGGAGTAGTTAGTTTGTCATCTCTGGGCAGGAATGGAAATGAAAAATTTTGCAGATTCTAAGCAGGAACAATTCTAGTCTTCACTGACAAAGTAAATGTAATCATGTTGCTTTTTGGCATGTATTGTAAAATGATTAAGGCTCCTTGTTAGTGAAGGGATTAGTGCCTCCTCCTTACATGACAGAGGTTGGGGGTTCAGTTTCCCGAAGTGAAGCAAAAAACTCCAGCCAAAATTTGTGCTGGTCCTAAGACAGGAGAAATGGAAAGCGTTTCAGATGCATTTGCCATATTCTATAACAATGCAGTAATTATACATTTGTTTAGTACAAAACTGCAGTGACCTCTATAACCTATGCTATAAATATTCCTATCACACTGTACAGATTGCAGAATATTAAATATACACTGCTCAAAAAAAAATAAAGGGAACTATAAACAACACAGTGTAACTCCAAGTCAATCACACTTCTGTGAAATCAAACTGTGTCCACTTAGGAAGCAACACTGATTGACATCAGTTTCACTGCTGCTGTGCAAATGGAACAGACAACAGGTGGAAATTATAGGCAATTAGCAAGACACCCCCAATAAAGGAGTGGTTCTGCAGGAGGTGACCACAGACCACCTCTCAGTTCCTATGCTTTCTGGCTGATGTTTTGGTCACTTTTGAATGCTGGCGGTGCTTTCACTCTAGTGGTAGCATGAGACGGAGTCTACAACCCACACTAGTGGCTCAGGTAGTGCAGCTCATCCAGGATGGCACATCAATGTGAGCTGTGGCAAGAAGGTTTGCTGTGTCTGTCAGCGTAGTGTCCAGAGCATGGAGGCGCTACCAGGAGACAGGCCAGTACATTAGGAGATGTGGAGGAGGCCGTAGGAGGGCAACAACCCAGCAGCAGGACTGCTACCTCCTCCTTTGTGCAAGGAGGAACAGGAGGACCACTGCAGGGGCCCTGCAAAATGACCTCCAGCAGGCCACAAATGTGCATGTGTCTGCTCAAACGCTCAGAAACAGACTCCGTGAGGGTGGTATGAGGGCCCGACGTCCACAGGAGGGGGTTGTGCTTACAGCCCAACACCGTGCAGGGCGTTTGGCATTTGCCAGAGAACACCAAGATTGGCAAATTCACCACTGGCACCCTGTGCTCTTCACAGATGAAAGCAGGTTCACACTGAGCACATGTGACAGACGTGACAGAGTCTGGAGACGCTGTGGAGAACGTTCTGCTGCCTGCAACATCCTCCAGCATGACTGGTTTGGCAGTGGGTCAGTAATGGTGTGGGTGACATTTCTTTAGGGGGCCACACAGCCCTCCATGTGCTCACCAGAGGTAGCCTGACAGCCATTAGGTATTGAGATGAGATCCTCAGACTCCTTGTGAGACCATATGCTGGTGTGGCTGGCCCTGGGTTCCTCCTAATGCAAGACAATGCTAGACCTCATGTGGCTGGAGTGTGTCAGCAGTTCCTGCAAGACGAAGGCATTGATGCTATGGACTGGCCCGCCCGTTCCTCAGACCTGAATCCAATTGAGCACATCTGGGACATCATGTCTCGCTCCATCCACCAACGCCACTTTGCACCACAGACTGTCCAGGAGTTGGCGGATGCTTTAGTCCAGGTCTGGGAGGAGATTCCTCAGGAGACCATCCTCCACCTCATCAGGAGCATGCCCAGGTGTTGTAGGGAGGTCATACAGGCACGAGGAGGCCACACACACTACTGAGCCTCATTTTGACTTGTTTTAAGGACATTACATCAAAGTTGGATCTGCCTGTAGTGTGTTTTTCCACTTTCATTTTGAGTGAGACTCCAAATCCAGAACTCCATGGGTTAATAAATTTGATTTCCTGTGATAATTTTTGTGTGATTTTGTTGTCAGCACATTCAACTATGTAAAGAACAAAGTATTTAATAAGAATATTTCGTTCATTCAGATTTAGGATGTGTTATTTTAGTGTTCCCTTTATTTTTTTTGAGCAGTGTAGATTCCTGTCTGTCAGTATTCAACAGTCCACAATGTAGGTATACATTTTCATGTCAATAAATGTATCTATATTTAATTAAAAAAGAACACATGAAGAACACATTAATAGGTAAACCAGAGTTGTCCCTGATGTCAAAGAGTATCTAATCTGCTGAAAAATTGTATATCTGTATCAATATTAATCAGAAGGCTGGAGCTAATGATAGAAATGACATTTAAGAAAGATATTAAATCTATCTTAGTATTGTCTTCATAATGTGGAAGTTCACCAAACCTCCAAGGCAAAAAACAGGACGATCTTATGGTCCAGTATAATAATTATAATAACATTTAGTGAATATAATAAGTACTGAAATGTCATTAAATGACGACTTCTCTTTTTTATCATGCAGCAGGTTGTTGTCTTTTGTGGAAAAAAATGTGAAAGATATGTATGGTATGTTCATGATAAAGTAAAAACTAATATGGGTTTAGCAAAACATGTGCAAGACATTTTCATGATGCATCTGCTATTCACCAGTCACAGATATTACACTACAAATAATATCTCTCATCTGTTATCTCAACATCAATACATTTTACAAATTAGACTACACAAATATAAATCGGGGAAGTCTGACCTTGTCAAATTTCATTTTTAAAAGAAAGGAAGCAGAAAACTTTTGTATTACGATTTATCATCTCATGGAGTAAAGCTGCACTTTAAATTTAAATACAATTTCCCAAAAAAGTTTATACACACACACACACACACACACACACACACACACACACACACACACACACACACACACACACACACACACACACACACACACACATACAGTGAAGCCCAAAATTATTCATACCCCTGGCAAATTCTGACTTAAAGTAACTTTTATTCAACCATTTTTTGAGCGGAAATGACTGAGGCTTCTCCCAAAAGATAAAAAGACGATGCACAAAAAATATTTCTCAGCTTTTTTTTTTTTTTTACATTTGAACAAAAAGTGGCATGTCCAAAATTATCCATACCCTTCTCAATAATCACTAGAAAAGCCTTTATTGGCTATTACAGCAATCAAACACGTCCTATAATTGCTGACCAGCTTTTTGCACGTCTCCTTGGTATTTTTGCCCATTCATCTTTAGCAATGAGCTCCAACTCTTTCAGGTTGAGGGTCTCTTTGTCATCACCCTGATCTTTAGCTCCCTCCACAGATTCTCAGTTGGATTCAAGTCAGGACTCTGGCTGGGACACTGCAAAACAGTAATGTTTTTGTCCTGCTAGCCATTTCTTCACCACTTATGCTGTGTGTTTTGGGTCGTTGTCGTGCTGAAATGTCCACCTGTCTGACCCGTTCTTTAGATTTTTAATTGATTAGCTGCAGGAGTTGTATAAACATGAACCAACTATGGGCCAGTTTGTGGCATGCTTTTATATGGCCATTACTACAACCAATACTTTTTAGATTTTTTTTTTTTTTTTTCTGATGGTAACTGGCGTCAAATAGCAGTGAGATAACAACACATAGCTCCATCCACACAACACAGCCTCACTCAAGACAGCCTGAGGCCAGCAAGACCTGCAAATGGCTGAGAAACACACTTCCATCCAGGTTATCCAGAAAACCAAGACTTATAACCTGGCAGTCTTTGAGAAGGATCAGCTCTCAAAAATATCAACCTGAACTTTGCTAAACAGAGAGAAAAATAAGAGAAAGAAAAGTGGCAGGAGGAAATAGAGGAGAACGAGCTGAAGGTCACTTTGAAGAAGGCAAAAGATGAGAGTGAGAAACTCCTTCAAGAGTCCAAGGAGCTGACCAAAAAGCTTTGAGAGAAAGAGGAAGGGATGAATGTTGTAGTGTAGAAAAATGCAGCAATGGAGCAGGGAATGAAGCAGTTTAGAGAAGAAGCAGCCTCCCTTGTGGAGATCATGGAGCAGCTTCATGATAAATGTCAAGTAAAGAAGGAGAAGGAAAATGCCTCAGAGCAGCAGGTGGCTGAAAATGCAAATGGTGCAGGTGAAAGCCTTTGTGGTACCGACCGAAAAGCTCCGGTACGTAGTAGTATTGAAAAAAATTATCTTTCGGTACCAAGTTTCGATACCTGCCAGGTTCAGAGACAGTGCTACAGAAAGCTACAGAGCAGTCACTTTTAGCTCCATGTGTTCAGCTGAGTTTTCAACTTAAGCATGGTGACAGAGACAGGACATAATTTCACTCCAGAGCAAAGAGGGCAGACCTGGAGAACCACACAAGAGTCTTTATTTGCTCAAAAATGCTGTAGCTACCACTAACCCGCTGCTCCAGGCAGACAACGTTTGTGTCTGTCACAACACATGGCCATGAGCGTGCGCTTTACTGTGCATGTAGCCTCTGACTTGTCTCTTGTCTCTGGCCATGGCCACAGTTTGTCTACAGTCTCAAAAGAAACACAGGCTGCAGAGTCTGTCTTTGTGTCAGTGAATGACCATGACGTGAACAGCAGCAGTTTGTTGTTTTGTTCAAATGAGAAAAAGACATCTAACTATCACTACTGCAAATACAAAGATCCTTCAATGTACAGACATCTCACTCTGACTGTTTTTAAAAACCAATAAATTTTAATGGCTTTTACCATATTTTTCATCTTATTTATCAACTATGAGCTAATTATTTAAGCTTTTCAAGTGACGATCTAATGAACTTATGTCTTTAACCTAAAGGCACCTCAGCAGTAAAGCATAATGAAATACAATAATTAATGCACTGACCTTTATCATATATATAATGTTCCTGCTATAACAATAAACAAACAACTCTTATAACTTATATAACTATTACTCCTTAATACCTACAGTTTACTGTTTTGTTAACGGGCCTATAATATGTTTTTTTGTAAGTCTTGTAAATTATTTTAGGACATATCTAGATCTGCATCTTACATTTTGTTGGTCAGAAAATGCAATCATTATTCAAAAAAACCTTATTTGGACAAACTCATCATTTGACTGGTGAGAAATGCTCAGATTAGGTTCCTGTCACTGAAAGAGCTCGACCTCCCCGCTGTCCCGCTGCTGCCACACTCCTACAGCGATTCTCACAAAAAATAAAGCATAAATAAAAAGCTAACAAAATATTAATGCTCATATTATATATACCATCCTCTATTGGGTTTCAGATCTCTCAAAGTTTTTATGCTTCTTGGACAGTGGTTCTTCAACTGCAGTACAGGTGCCAGTGATGGTACACAGGCCTTTTCTTTTGGTACTGGTGGAAGTCTTTTCCAGTTCAATTGCTGGTTTAGTTTTACCTAGAAACAACATATTCCTGCACTAGTTGGGGCTAAATTGTAAGTGTAGACCACTTAAAATACTAATAAACATGGCTGCCTGCTCTTGTCCTTTTCTCTAGTCCTTCTTTCAGAGAGACATTCTCTGATCCTGCTCACGGAGGCTTCAGCTCTGAAGAGTATTATGAAGCCCTGGACCCTCCACTGGTATTACATTCCTCTGCCTCCTCATTTTGTTTCAGAAGTGGAACAAGTGGAACCATCTCTGGCAAATCAATAAGGGAAGAGCTGTGGAGCCCGGGTAAGTAAATGAGCGACAGAGCTAATAATCATCTACTTTTTTTCATTTATACTCAATTCAGATATGTATACAGGTGCTAGTCTACAAATTAGAATATTTCTTTCAGAGGTTCAATAAAAAAAGTCAAATATAATGAGTATGACTCACAGTAAAAAAAAATTATTCACAAAATTAGAATATTGTGAACAAGTTAAATATTGTTGGTGTCACACTCAAACTCTAAATGAACTGGAAACGTGTAAAGGTTTCCTTAGCCTTTAAACGGTCTTAGTCTGGTTCAGTTGGCTACACAAACATGGCTCCAGACAGTTGTCCAGTCATTGACCCCTCCACAGAGAGGATAAACCACAAAAGGTTATTGATAAGGAAGCTGCTCCTCACAGAGTGCTGTATTAAAGCATGTTACTGGAAATTTGAGTGGTTATGAAAAAACGTGTTGGAGAAAAAGATGCACAAGCAGCAGGACAGCTGCATCCTGGAAACAACTGTCAAGAAAGTTCACAGGAAGTGGACTGTGGCTGGAGTCAGTGCATCAGGAGCCACTGCACACAGATGGATTAAGACATTTATCTACAACTGTGTGTTCCTTAACCAGAGGCAATGTCTGCAGAATCTTCTCTAAGGAAAGTTAATAGGCCTCTGTGTTTCCTGCACCAGCTAGGCTTAATTTAAGTCGGTCCTAACTCTTACGCCAGGTGTAGCTATGTCCAGCATAATAAAGGGAGTTAGTAATGAGTGCAACAATGTTCACTGAGATTGGTCTTAACTGCACCTGCTGGTATCATGCACATTCATGAGAATTCAGGGGTTGTAGTCGTTGCCTATAGCAACACATTCTACTGAACACGCACCATGGAAGAGCTAAGGTAAACATTTTCCCCTTTACTTATTGGTGAGAGAGGAGCTGAGTGACATGTCACTCTGTCAGAGAAGACTGTCTGGTATTTATTCGGAACTGGGGGGCAACATGTGTTTTGCCGCCTCAGTTGTAATCGGTGCAGCTTCTCCGGTGTAAAAGTGAAAGTGGATAGTGAATCTTTGCATGTGACGCTCGTCAGATAGGTCAAATCCGTGCATCTTTATATGTAGAGCAGTTTGAGTGCAAGTGAGACACACAGCATTGTCTCTGATACTGGCCAGATCGACTGACTTATCATCCACACTAGACGTAAAAATTACACCTGAGGATAACACACACAGGGCTTATGTCTGAGTGGTGCACTAGTCGTAACTGTAAGTTGGTCGTAACTTTCAATTCTAAGCCAGATGTAAGGTTACACCCATGCATACGACTGCTGGTACACTCCACTGCAGAAGTATAAAATCAGCACAGCCTTTTACTGTAAAGTTTTAGAGGACTGCATGTTTACTTCAGCTCACAAGCTTTATGAACCTGCGGGACTTGGATCCTGCCTACAGTGCCTAAAGTACCCCAATGGGCAGATGATCATGGTATTACTGGGGCAGACTGACCAGCTCTACATGCCTGAACCCCAGAGAACCTATGGAGTACTGTCCAGAGGAAGATAAGAAACTGCACTGAAGCAGTAACTCATGCAAAAAATATGTACAGTGATAAAATAACATAGGTAAATAGGTTATACCAATACTTTGTGGCTACTTGTAAATAGTTTGTTACACTGACAAGAACAATGTTTGCTACTTACTACTACTACTGTTTACTGTAATAGAAGTTACCTCTAAAAGAATCACCACATGAGTGTTATTATTAAGCTTGTTTTGACAGAGGGGAACTAGACCTGGGACTGAATTTTTTGACAAGTCAGACACTCAGAACAAAGGAAGATGGTTCCTTTATGGATATATATTATATTATTATACACTGGAGTAATGGTGCCAGCACGTCTGACAGATATCAAGTCCAGCGCTGGCCACAAGTGCTTATGCCACAAAAAACAGAAGCAGAAAAAAAAGAAAAACAGAAAAAAGAGAAGCAAAGCGCAAATCTGACCATAAATAATAAAGGAAGATTATATAAGGGAGGAATTGTGTTATAACTAACTTGTGCATGTAAATAGTTACTGTGGAGATGCATCTTAAATCTGCTCTCTAAATCTGATGAGGAGCAGAATTGTATGGGTCAGAATATATGAATACTTATTAAAGATGTTTATGGCTGCAACAGTACAATACCATTTAATTACAGAAGGACATACAGTATAGTGGCGAGCAATAACTCCAGCAAGGCCCTGAAGTAAGTAAAAAAAAATAAAAAAAATCCTGTGGTGATTTGAAACATAACAAACTACAGTTTACACAAAAAGACCTTGGCCTTGGTTTGATTTCAACTCTTTCTGCCTCCATGTACTTCTATCCCACACTGTGCATTCACAAGAAGAGAAAACCAATTGCTGAGGTGTTTTTTTTTTTTTTTTTTTTCTCCTATTGCCCTGAACATATGAGGTTATCCGCGGTGATTTAACCTGGTAAAAGGTGGACTACCTGAGTGACACATGATATGCAGGGCTAAACCTGAAGTTGTGCCTTGCTAAGCTTTTAATCCTGTCCACGGTACAGGCCTGGGTTCACTGTGTCTCGGCAAGGCTGTGTGTTTACAAAAGCCAACAAAGCCTACAGCAGGAATACAATGAAACAGTGACCTTTGACAACGAGACTCTCTGAATGGGACAGATATGTTTTGTGAATATCCACATGTGACATACGTACCAAGATATACAGTATGTGTAGGATCTGCACTGATATCTTTTATTTTTGGCTTTTCCCCTTCTAAAGCAAATCGTCTGACTACTGTTGTTTCAGCTGGATGCCCTTCCTGATGCAACTCTCTGTATATGCAGGCTTGGGACTGACACAAAATGTACCCTGGCTTGTTGCTGCTGGATCAGAGGCTCCAGCAAAACATTATACAATTTTAGGCTGCCTATGAAAGAGCCTCCAAACTTTTTATACCAAATATTTTAAAGATAAATCTAATATAACTAATGCATTACATATTAAGAATGTGGGAAGTTAAAACATCATTTGGGCAAAGTCAAAAGTTCAGCTCATGTAGCTCCTCATTTGAGTCAAAAGTCAATATTAAATGCCCCTTATTATGCTAAATAGACTTTTTTGAGCTTATAACCGTGTTATAATGTTGTTTGCACCTCATGCCTGAAGTAGTATTTTGTTTCTTTCATGCATGTGTGAGTAATTCTGTACGCTGAGTCTGTGCCCTACTCAAGACCTGAAAACGTTGGTCTCTCTGCTCCACATCAAACATGAAACCAGGGAGGCTCACACACTGTCCCTGGACTCATTTTGATCATTTCAGCACTCATAAGCTCATTTATCCATTTGTTAGCATCATTTTGCTAATAGCTGTGCTAATAGTGGTTATGCGCTAACTACTTCTGCATTTGGCTAAACAGAATGATCCACTTCCGGTCACAGCTTGTAAGCGAGCAGCCGGACAAGGGCAGCTTCAAAAAACATATTTATGTCGCACATGGGTTTTAGCATTTGTGTGTTAAATATTTAACTAGATGCTGAGCGCGGAGGCGGGATATTGTTGTGTCAATTAACTAAAGCCGTCACCAGGCGCACTTTATTTCAGTGGATATAAAGCACACAGCAAGTTAAATTACATGATACTCGATCACAAACAACACAACTGCCCATTTTAGCACAGTCTTAATTTATTATACACCTATTAAGGCACTTTGACGTATTTATTAATTTCTACACAACCGTTGTTTTGAAGCCGCTTTCACAGCTCTTTTGTGGCGTTTTCAGATGTTTTTGTGCACACTGTGGCTTTTTTTGGTCGCATACTTTAGTAAAATGTTCCTGTGTGCTTTATATCCGCTGAAATAAAGTGAGGTTTAGTTAATTGACACAACAATATCCCGCCTCCGCGCTCAGCGATTAGTTAAATATTTAACACACAAATGCTAAAACCCTTGTTTGAAGGATAAAACTGCATTAGTCCATTGCAACGTCAGTTTGGTGATTTTAGTTTGCGATGTGTACGACATAAATATGTTTTTTGAAGCTGCCCTTGTCCAGCTGCTCGCTTACAAGCTGTGACTGGAAGTGGATTATTCCGTTTAGCCGAATGCGGAAGTAGTTAGCGCATAACCCCTATTAGCCTATGTGTTTTTTTCTATTTTCCACAGTTACCACCAGGGGGCGACACTTAACCCAAGCCTTCTCTGGAAAGTAACAGCTCCAGGTTCAATGATTGACCAACAGTAAATGAATGAGTGTGGGAGCATAAGGAAAATATGATGTTTTTTGGAGATTCAATAATTATTCAAAAGGAATATTAAATTATACTGTTTTTTAAGAGATTTTATAATGCAGGCTCATTTTGCGTGTGTTTAGTCCTTGCGTATTCTGCATTTTGCAATACACTTTTGTTGATTGGAATTTGAGGAATCGACCTGCTGCGAAAGACAAACATGCACTGCGCATTATAAACAAAAATATCTACAGTCTGAAAGAACATTACTGTGTACTCATATATAAACTACATTAATTAGCATAAATTCATCATTATTTTTCCACCATGCAAGATCTGAACCAGCTTCTGAAATGTTTGTTGTCACTCTAAGGCAGCATTTTCAGTTACAAGGTCATGGCTAATTGAAAGTAGAACTAGTAATGGAAATGCTATTTTCTAGTAAATCTTAGAAGAACATTGTGAGAAACATTTTGATATATGCCCATGTATTTCTAATGTTAGCAGGTTGTCTGCTCTGCCATAGGTGTTATTGACAAGATCATGATGCTAGAGTAACCTGTGGATTAAAGATTAAACTTGGTATACCCTTATCACAGAGTTCTGTTGCTGTGCTTTTCTTTTTCTTGCGGTCTATTTGAAGATAATAACATTTACAATCAGTATACTGTATGTAAAGCATGAGGACTCGCTGGTGAATTTTTTATTTTATTTTTTTCTTTATTCGTGAAATGTCTTACTGTTTCATGTTATATTAAATCAAATGTTATTAAGTCAAATCTTGTTATTTGGAGAAGCTGGAAACTTCAGTGAGAAAAACATAAAAACAGACAAGACAGCAGGTAAGAAGCAGGTTAGTTGGATGACAAATGCTGTATTTTATGATTATTTTATTTCATGAGACTAAATTAAGTTTAGTTTACCAAGGTCTTTTTAATTATTTTGATTGAGTATTTCAATAAAAGTTGCTAGCCTTAAGTGCAAATAAGATATTTACCAGTAGAGCCATAAATACTCAGCCTAGCCAATAAAAGCTAGTACACCAACCTTTAGGTTAAAACAACTGCGCTGGTGAGTTATAGGGGCAGTATGAAATTACTCTAAAAGGACACTCTAAAAGAAATATAGACAAAAATAGGTTTTAATGGTGCCATGAGTAGTATATATATTTATATTTCATAAAAAATACACACACGTCCCAAGAATTGATTGTCCGGTCAGGAAAGCAGAAAGACTGGCAACACACAGATTATTGTTTTGATTTAGACTGCAGTACCATTTTCAAACCAACAGAGTGTGCATGCTGCTTCCAGTGCCTTTAAAAACACAATTTGACAGGGATTATTCATCAGTAAAATGTTTTTAAATTGGTACCCTCTTAATTTTACTGTTAGTGAGAGGAAATTGTAAAAAGCATGACTGTCAGAGAAATTTTAGCTGGTAAAGTTCTGACTTAATGAAAATAGGCGGAGAATCACTGATGTCAATCAAAACACTGAGGTTTATTCCTTTTTCTTCCATCAAGGAGACAAGTCTGTACAAAGCACAGTTGTCTGGTGTGAATGTGTGTGCTCTAAGCTCTTAAACAACAGTTGGCCCTGGTCTGCAGTACTTTTCCACTGCTTATCAGAGGTGCAGCTGTGGCATCTTCATGTGTGTGAGTGTGAATGTTTGGGTACAGTTCACAGAGTAAAAACTTACCAGTGGTACAAGACACAATATATGAGTTATTTTACCATAATATTCACACAAATATTTCTAACATGTCTAGGGTTGCAACGATTATTTTTGATAATCGATTAATTTGACGATTATTGTTGTGATAAATTGTTTAAGTATAGTGAAGTGTGTGTTGTTAAAGTGGTTAAAAACTTGTGTTTTATAATTCTCATTTAAAACTGTAAAAAATCAACCAAAAATCACAAAATTTGAACCAGATGATGCTACAACTGTACCACTTAAAGACTTTTGGATAGAGCAAATACACACACAAAGATATTTTTAAGCAGAAATACAAAATGTACATTGTTACCTCCGCCAAGATGTACATTTTGGTGTCATTGGTGTGTCTGTGGGTTTGTTTGTTTGCTTGTCTGTGTATTTGTTTGTTTGTTTGTTTGTTATCAACATAATTCGAAAAGTTATTGACAGATTGGATGAAATTTTCAGAAAATGTCAGAAATGAAATAAGGAACAAGTGATTACACTTCGGGAGTGATCCGGATCAACATCTGTATTCAGGATTTTTTTTTATGATTCTTTACTATTGGGAGATGGGGCTAATTTTGCTATTACAGCTTCTAACTCAACCCAATAATTACAAGATGACATCATAGCTGTTGTAATCTGACATAGTTTGACCAGGATCATGTTGATATTCTGGTTCTGGTGATCCAGAAGGTTGTAAATACAGGGGGTACATATGAAAATGGATATTGCACAGCAACAAATGTCTCCTGAACCAATAGAAGTTAGTTTCAGGTCTCACTCCTCCTTCCTAGGAGCATATAACCCAGCTCTTACCAGTTCAATTTCAGAATTGAGAAAGCCTCTTGGATAAGAGGTAAAACGTCTTCAACTTTAAAAATCGAGTCCAGATGACTGCCTTTGAACCTTTTGTTGCAAAGCAACAAATGTAGCTACACACTTGCAAATAACACCAAATAAAAGATGAGGTTTTTCACTTTGAGTAGTTTGTTCACAGATTTGATGCATCTTTATTACTTACTGAGCTAGATCCTGGCCTTTAGGCCTTTTTCTCAGGTGAGTGACCTATGGCTTGGCGGAGGTCTACAGTCTCAGAGTGCTTCTAGTTATTAACTATTTTTGTTGCTTTACTGTTCTGTCTTGGTAATAAATCCTCTCTCTCAGCACACGGCACGCTTCAGAGACTATGAACACCACAGTTAATGATTAAACGATTACTAAATTATTTGAATAATCGATTATAATTGATAAATATGATTAGTTGTTGCAGCCCTAAACATTTCCCTCCTGTTTATACTTTAATGGTTATTATGGTTCAGTTTCTCTGTGTGACTGCTACGGTGCAGCAACCAAAAAAAAAAAAAAAACAACCAAAAAAAAAAAAAAATGATACAACTAGACCTTTTTTTTTTTTTTTTTTTGTAAAATTGAATTTACTCATAGTAGTTCCAACCATTACAAAGCAACAAAGCGCCCGCAGCCGCGATGTTTGTTACAGCAGCTCCATTAATCACTAAGGCCTTGCTATTGTCTGAGTGCACATTAAGTCGATTGTTGTTCGCAGTCACAATGGGCCTGTCTTTTCTTTTTTAAATCTTCCGTCTGTTTGTGCTGTTCTGGGCATTTTTTCACAGCTCGTCCATGTAAAGCAGGTATGCAGCACTCCAGCAAAGAGCATCACATGGGACGTGCCGAGCGCTTATGGGGGGGGGGGGGGGTCCCAGGGCAAACACTCAGCAAATCTAACCGCGTCAGTATCACCTGGCTTCCATTACACTTGCCAGCAGAGGAGCAAATGCGCTATAAGATGTCTGTCAATACGCAGATCCGTGCTTGTGCTTAAGGGGTGGATCTTTAGATTAGCATTTAGCCTCAGATTACCGAGCCAGCAAGTGTCTACCGTCAACCCCAAGAGCACTCTTTAAATTCTGTCAGCCAGCAGCTCTGTCTTCATGATTTAACTGTCAAGCTCATCCGTTTTCACTGTAACTCAAAACCATTCACAGCAACAGAGCGGATATCATGTTGCGGTGGAGTAAAAAAAAAAAAAGAAATGGAGAAAGAAAGCTAGTGATGGAAAAGCAGTGACACAGATGAGATGATTATGATGTCAATCTTAGTGTCCTATTACACAATTTTCTCCTTTACTGAAAGTGGAATTTATGTCAGGTTGACATGTGGGAGTGCGAACAACTGCTGATTATCATCTCTGGGAAGGAGTAGATAACAAATTTGTATGTTGTTAAAGTAAGCAGCCGTATAGACCGCTAATGCAAGGATGTTGTCATTGTTTGTTTCACTTTACGCAGTACAATAAATAAACCATGCAAGGTGTACACCAATTACTGTATGCTGCATAATTACTCATAGATAATGGTACTAATATAGGCAGTAAGCAAATTGTTATTTTTTAACAGGAGGAAAAATGCAAATGAACACTCTGCCAAAGCACTTTGTTGCAGGACAACATTTCTAATTATATAACTGTCTCTCCCAACTACATTAGATTTTTTTATATGTGAGACTGTTGCTGTGCACTTTCTGTTAATCCTGATTAGAGCTGCAACTAATGATTATTTTAATAATTGAGTAATCTGTCAGAAACCCTTATGATGACAAAGAAAACGAGGCCAGTTACGTCTCCCGGTATGGCGCAGCCGGGGCCCCACCCTGGAGCCAGGCCTGGGGTTGGGGCTCGATTGCGAGCGCCTGGTGGCCGGGTCTCTCCCCACGGGACCCGGCCGGGCCCAGCCCGAAAGGACGACGTGGGGCCATCCTCCCGTGGACCCACCACCCGCAGGAGGAACCGTAGGGGGCCGGTGCAAGCAGGATCGGGCAGTGGTCGAAGGCGGGGGCCTCGGCGTCCCGATCCCTGGACACAGAAACTGGCTCTGGGGACATGGAATGTCACCTCACTGGGGGGGAAGGAGCCTGAGCTTGTGCGGGAGGTTGAGCGTTACCGACTAGAGATAGTCGGGCTCACCTCCACGCACAGTTTGGGCTCTGGAACCCAACTCCTTGAGAGGGGCTGGACTCTCTTCTACTCTGGCGTTGCCCGCGGTGAGAGGCGGCGGGCTGGTGTGGGTTTGCTCATAGCTCCCCAGCTCAGCCGCCATGTGTTGGAGTTTTCCCCGTTGAATGAGAGGGTCATGTCCCTGCGCCTTCGGGTTGGGGACAGGTCTCTCACTGTTGTTTCGGCCTATGGGCCGAACAGCAGTGTAGAGTACTCGGCCTTCTTGGAGTCCCTGGGAGGGGTGCTGGAAAGTGCTCCAACTGGGGACTCCGTCATTCTGCTGGGAGACTTCAACGCTCACGTGGGCAGCGACAGTGACACCTGGAGGGGCGTGACTGGGAGGAACGGCCTCCCTGATCTGAACCCGAGTGGTGTTTTGTTATTGGACTTCTGTGCTAGTCACAGTTTGTCCATAACAAACACCATGTTCAGGCACAAGGGTGTCCATCAGTGCACGTGGCACCAGGACACCCTAGGCCGGAGGTCAATGATCGACTTTGTAGTCGTGTCATCTGACCTTCGGCCGTGTGTCTTGGACACTCGGGTGAAGAGAGGGGCTGAGCTGTCAACTGATCACCATCTGGTGGTGAGTTGGATCCGCTGGCGGAGGAGGAGGCCGGACAGACTCGGCAGGCCCAAAATATTGTGAGGGTCTGTTGGGAACGTCTGGCTGAGCCTCCTGTGAGAGGGGTCTTCAACTCCCACCTCCGGGAGAGCTTCAACCAGATCTCGGGGGAGGTTGGAGACATTGAGTCCGAGTGGACCATGTTCTCCGCCTCTATTGTCAATGCAGCCGTCAGGAGCTGTGGCCGTAAGGTCTCTGGTGCCTGTCGTGGCGGCAACCCCCGAACCCGGTGGTGGACACCGGAAGTAAGGGATGCCGTCAGGCTGAAGAAGGAGTCCTATCGAGCCTGGCTGGCTTGTGGGACTCCCGAGGCAGCCGACGGGTACCGGCAGGCCAAGCGTGCTGCAGCCCGGGCGGTTGTGGAGGCAAAAACTCGGGTCTGGGAGGAGTTCGGGGAGGCCATGGAGGAGGACTATCGGTCGGCCTCAAAGAGATTCTGGCAAACCGTCCGCCGCCTCAGGAGGGGGAAGTAGTTCTTCACCAACACTGTTTACAGTGGAGGTGGGGAGCTGTTGACGTCAACTGGGGATGTTGTCGGGCGGTGGAAGGAATACTTTGAGGATCTCCTCAATCCCACCGACACGTCTTCCGTTGAGGAAGCAGAGGTTGGGGACTCGGAGGAGGATTCATCCATCACCCAAGCTGAAGTCATCGAGGTGGTTAAAAAGCTCCTCGGTGGCAAGGCACCGGGTGTGGATGAGATTCGCCCTGAGTACCTCAAGTCCCTGGATGTTGTGGGGCTGTCGTGGCTGACACGTCTCTGCAGCATCGCGTGGCGGTCGGGGACAGTGCCTCTGGACTGGCAGACCGGGGTGGTGGTCCCTCTTTTCAAGAAGGGGGACCGGAGAGTGTGTTCCAACTACAGGGGGATCACACTTCTCAGCCTCCCCGGGAAAGTCTATTCCAGGGTACTGGAGAGGAGAATTCGGCCGATAGTCGAACCTCGGATTCAGGAGGAACAATGCGGTTTTCGTCCTGGCCGTGGAACAGTGGACCAGCTCTACACCCTCTATCGGGTGCTCGAGGGTTCGTGGGAGTTCGCCCAACCAGTCCACATGTGCTTTGTGGATTTGGAGAAGGCGTTCGACCGTGTCCCTCGTAGTGTCCTTTGGGGGGTGCTCTGGGAGTATGGGGTCCGAGGCTCTTTGTTAAGGGCTGTTCGGTCCCTGTATGATCGGAGCAGGAGTTTGGTTCGCATTGCCGGTTGTAAGTCGGACCTGTTTCCGGTGCATGTTGGACTCCGGCAGGGCTGCCCTTTGTCACCGGTTCTGTTCATAATTTTTATGGACAGAATTTCTAGGTGTAGCCAGGGGCCGGAGGGTGTCAGGTTTGGGGACCACAGGATTTCATCCCTGCTTTTTGCGGATGATGTTGTCCTTTTGGCTTCATCAAACCAGGACCTTCAGTGTGCACTGGGGCGGTTTGCAGCCGAATGTGAAGCGGCTGGGATGAGAATCAGCACCTCCAAGTCCGAGGCCATGGTTCTCGACCGGAAAAGGGTGGCTTGCCCTCTCCAGGTCGGAGGAGAGTTCCTGCCTCAAGTGGAGGAGTTTAAGTATCTCGGGGTCTTGTTCACGAGTGAGGGAAGGATGGAGCGTGAGATCGACAGGCGGATCGGTGCAGCGTCTGCAGTAATGCGGTCGTTGTATCGGTCTGTTGTGGTGAAGAAAGAGCTGAGTCGAAAGGCGAAGCTCTTGATTTATCGGTCGATCTATGTTCCTACTCTCACCTATGGTCATGAGCTTTGGGTCATGACCGAAAGGACAAGATCCCGGATACAAGCGGCTGAAATGAGTTTCCTCCGCAGGGTGGCTGGGCGCTCCCTTAGAGATAAGGTGAGGAGCTCGGTTACCCGGGAGGAGCTCGGAGTAGAGCCGCTGCTCCTCCACATCGAGAGGAGTCAGTTGAGGTGGCTCGGGCATCTGTTTCGGATGCCTCCCGGACGCCTCCCTGGGGAGGTGTTCCGGGCATGTCCCACCGGGAGGAGGCCCCGGGGAAGACCTAGGACACGCTGGAGGGACTACGTCTCTCGGCTGGCCTGGGAACGCCTTGGGGTTCCTCCTGAGGAGCTGGAGGAAGTGTCCAGGGAGAGGGATGTCTGGGTGTCCCTGCTTAGACTGCTGCCTCCGCGACCCGGCCCCGGATAAAGCGGAAGAAGATGGATGGATGGATGGAGTAATCTGTCTTTTTACAATGAATCAATTAATAACCAGAGAGTGAAGCACAAATAAATGCAATGACCCTGGTGCCCTGACAAAGACAAGTGGTTAAAAACTTGACCTTTACAGTTCCTGTTAAAGATTTGTAACAGTACTACAAAATATTTATTTTTTTTATGCAAAATTTTTCATTTTTTTCATCAAAAACACAAAATGTACATTCTTGTGTACTCTTTCTGTGGCTTTACTGCTCATTTTAATAAAACCTGTTCTCTCAGCTCATTGCATGTTCCAGAAACTAAGAATACCTCATACAGCAATTAATCAGTTGCTAAATTAGTTGCCAATTATTTTTTCATTTGATTATAACTGATTAATGAAGCTGTAAATTTAACCAGGAAGACTGATCTCCTTTCCCCATCCATCGCAGCAGCAGAACCATCAGCCTCCTCAGCCTCTCTGTCTCCTCCTCATCACCACCAATGTCTAGGCTAATCTCTCAAACTCTTCCTTCATTTTTGATGTCTCTACCTGTCAGGGTCTAAGCGCCAACGTTTATTCCTTCAATAAATCATCAGTTACACTTTACTCATTTGTCTGTGTTTGTTTTAAGTCTCTCCTGGTTGAAATCTGATTAGTTGTTGCAGCCCTAATACTGATAGAACTACCTTTACCATTACTCATTCTTCTGAAACATACTCGCTTTTCCCACCAATCTCTGGTCCTGTGGCATTCACTCTATAAAGTCACATCGGACATGCTTAGAGTGCTCACGCCTAGTGATGGGAATTTTGGCTCATTTTAGTGAGCCGGATCATTTGGCTGGGCTCACCATAAAGAGCCTGCTCTTTTGGCTCCCAAATGGCACTACATGTTACCACCTGTACCTTTTATATTTCAACCAAATTTAGCACAGTTTTGACTAATGAGTTGTGTTGTGTACTCATATCTATCTCAAATACATAGATTGTAATGAAGAATTCAAAGGTTTTGTTGCTTTGAAACTACCTAATAAACTGACTCACTTACAGAACCACAGCATATAAACACACCTATAATAAGCTTAACCAATGTTGACATTTTTATCTATTTAGACAAACTCCGAATAAAAAGCAGGGCTTTATTTAGTATTAAAAAGTAAAAACATCAGCAAAAGCTGACTTCAGTACTCAAACTACCTTATCATAAATATATAACCTAATAAAAATAAATAACAGAAATATATTACAAGTGCATTGTGCAAAACAGCAGCACCAAAGCGCTTCAGGTGTCTCTCTCTGAACTAACCACCATCAGCTATCTACCTGTAACTTTGAACTTATTTTTTCAGAGCAGATTGACCTTGAGAAAGACCCAGTGCCTCAGCTAAGAGAGGCTGATCTGGTTTCTTATCTCTGTTATTATCTGCTCTGTTTTTGAAAAATCAGCTCGCAGATTTCACCATTCAGTTTAAAGAGCCCTCCTTGTATCGGCTCGTTCGCGACCGACCCATCACTACTCACGCCGGATGCGCACCTTTACAGATTGAACAATTAATGCTTTGCCTTGATAAACAATTACTCTGCTGCTCTCTTTCCTTCATCTTGTTGGCAAGTGCCAGGAATCTAATCAAACCATGCACTTGCACACACTTAACCACCTGAACACAATGCACTGTTTCAGCAACGGCTCGTCTGCGCCAATTTTTTGTACGGCCTAAACATCTACTCATATCAGTATAACGGTATGCACAACACACTTAGTGATGCATTTTGGTCATCTTAATAAAGTAGATGGCATCTCTTATATTCCCTTTCAAATCACCTAATGGAATATAGTTTTTTTTATTTTTTTTAAAGAATTATTTTTTTATGTGATAGCCACCTCTCAGCAAAGTGGTTAGTTTGATTTCTCAACACGTGGCCTGATAATGTGGTGGTTCAAAGCCCAAATAAATGAAGAGTCTTGCGTCAGAAAGGGCATTCGGCGACATGTAGACAAAAATATGACAAAAAAGAAAAGGAAAAAAAAGTCAGGCATCATGAGCCCACATCAATGGAGACTGGTCAGGAAGGTCATCCCGCCTGAACCTGTACTCATGATTTACTGCAAGAACTAGAAATGTTCTAAAGTGCTGCTGGAAACAAAACAAAAACAAAAAAAACAAAAAAAAAAGAAGAAAATAAAAATTGCCTTAATTTGATATTGGCAATGAACTGGCCAGAAAAAAAGTCTCGAGTTGTATTAATGCAAGTGCTGGTGGAATTTAAGTAAACAAGTGCTTTGTATAGCGTTCAGGTTAGGAAAAGGTGAATGTACAGGTAAAGTAGCTAACACTTACTGACTGCAGAATACAAATTAGTTGAGTACTGAAGACTGGCGGCACAGCGACATAGTGGTCGGGTCACCTCACAGCAAAAATGTCCTGGGGTCGAGTCCCAGACCATGTGGGGCATTTCTGGGTGGACGCTACATGTAAATGTATTTACAACATAATTATGAAATTTTTACTTTTATTTACAAAAAAATACATATTGAATGATCATATTGACATATACTGACAGTTGTGGTTTTGCTTTTATGAATACAACAACCAGAGTAAATGTCCACTGGTGGATTTGCCAGATATTGTTTGTACAGACACAATCAAGTTCTGCTTATTCCTCTTAAGGGGTGTGTGTCTGGAGCCTATTCCAGGAACTACAGGCCTTAGGCAGGATACACCCCGGCCAATAGCCAGTTAGTTGGCCTGGCTGACACTAGGAGATGTACACTGACAGACAACCAATTAGAGTCACCAGCTTACCTAACACATGCATGTCTTTGTACAATGGGAGGAAGCCAAACTACACCAGATTTTTGTTGACTAATGTTAATCTATTAAAAATGTATATTGCTGTCAGCTTATCTTGCAGCACCCCAGGTATTGGTTATTCTCTACTTAATGCTCATGATCAATGTAACTCAAATTAAAGACAGCACCTATAAAGTAGGGTCAGCACAAAACTAGGTGCATAAATATCAACAATGACAGGTACAAAATTGGCTGTTTTTCAGCTACAGACGTTGCTCACTGTGAGTCATCAACAGTGAAACGTTTTTCAGCTTCTTATTTTATGAGCTCAAGATACGTTAATAATGGCTCAGTAAAACATTTTCACATTTCATGGACACAGTTTTGTTTGTGTGTTGGCCTCACTCAAGATGTGGCTTCAGAAAGCCTATAGCTGACTGAATGAAGGAAAGAACGGTTTTATTAACCTCAAGGTTTGATGGAGAAGCAGGAGCAGCAAAAGAATGGAACTGAACAGTTTAAAAAGTACAATTTCGACCAAAAGTGTGCAATGTAGCACAAATAAGTAAAACTGTAGCATTTTACAATAACTTACATCATAAAGCATTATTTAATGGTCATACTATGCTACATCAACTTTTCTGAGCTGTATACTGTTTTAATGTTGCTTTCACCTCCAAAACATACCTCAACCTCCACCTTCTCCAAAAAGCGCTGTGGCTTTCTAAAGCACATACACTGTCACCAGACTTGTTCTAATAATTATAGCGCTTAAACCACGGGCGTTATGTCAGCTCATTTATTTGTTAGCTTCATGTTGCTAATAGCTGTGCTAATTAATCATTTTATTATGCTCTGTGAATCCTCCACTTCTCAGTATGCCTCGTTTCATGTCTGAACTTAAATCCTTCCAACTTTATTCACAAGTGAACTAAAAAGAAGATTTGAGACAGTAGTACAAGTAGTTACAATGCAATGAGAGCTGACAGAAGTTTTAATAACATATAATGTTAAAATATGTCAAAATGTATTTTAAAAAAGAATAATATGTGCCCTTTAAGGATAAAAAAAATAGTAACGCATTACTTCAACATTAACAATATTGAGTTATAAACTTTAAGCATAATAATAATGCATTAGTCTTAAATAGCTCTTTTCTAGACACTCAAGGTTACTTTACAGTTAAGTGTATGATTCATTCACTCCTCAGCCACACTCAGTGGTGGTGAGTACTTTCTGTAGCCACCTCTGCCCTGGGCAGACTGATGGAAGGTGGGTTATTCTGCGTCTACAGCCCAACAAACACAGTCACACTAATGGATTCATGCAGAGTAGCTGTAGTGGGGATCAAACCACCAACCTCCGGTTTAGTGGGCGGACACCTCTACCGACTGAGCTGATGTAAAGCAATGCAAAATTATAAACTTCACTGGTACTTTATTATTCTTTCATTAAAATATTGTTAATTATCTATTTTTTAATACTTTAGGACTGATTAATAGTGGTAGGTAGGTTATTTATGTAAACTGTATAATCTTGTGGATGATGATGCCAGATATAGTTAATGGAGGCTGCTTGATCACTTGACCTTATCATGAAGCAATAATATCCACGTCTGCACAGGTAACTTTCTACTGCTAAAGTACTGTGTGGTAAAGGTTCAGTCAGCATTTGGTCTTTGGTTTCATCAGTCTGCTCCTTCCCTTTGAAAAGATGAAGCAAAACACTTCAGTCTGCTGTTTTGCTGATTGGACGATAGATAATCCTTAGTGGGAAGCACAGCGGCAGAGTGGTTAGTGCTCCTGTCTCACAGCAAGGAGACCGTGGGTTTGATAATGATCTCTCTGTGTGGAGTCTGTGTGTCCTCCCTGTCTTACTGTGAGTTCTCTCCAGAAATAGAGAGAGATGGTGGAAGAATGAATAATTCTTGAAAACAAGAGAGGGAAAATACTAGATGATGATGTTTTCTTAAATAAAGCCTGTGTTGTTCTAAAAAAAATCTGTAAAAGAAAACTATGCTTAACACTGTATTTTTTTTTTCAAAAGCATTGTATTCATTGTTTTTCCAATAAATAACAAGTTTTGATGATTGTCAAAGTGCATGCATGATTATAATCTTCAAAAACAAACAAAAACAAAAATTATGAAACAAAAATGGGTGAAAGATAATTCTATTTTTTTACATGTATTTTATTTCCAACATAAAAACCTTTCATTCATCTTCCTCTTACACAGGAGCCTATCCCTATGTTGTGCTCTATATAGTGATAATGCATTTTGGAGTGGTGTCTGAACAGCTAGTGGATAAAAGGTTGTGTGCTCAAAATTTCCCACAATGCATTTTGAAAAGTATTGGACATTGATGGTCACTGGATGGTTAATATGGACCAGGATGCTTTGTGAGTTTCAGAGGAGAACAATGGGACTGTGACTGTTTTTTAATCTGTACAAAACACATTTGGATGAAACCAGTAGGGATGATGTTTTTACTTTTCTGTTGCATCATAATCATAAATAAAATGTAACCGTAATATTGACTTACCTTAACTTATGCAGGCAAACTAACAATATCTTCCCTCTAATGCAAAAACAGCTGTGATAACCCAGTCATCCAGAAATTCATGTTAAATAGAACACATATGATTAACATTTATCTATAAATACTGAAATATCAATGAGGTTCAGTCAGGCTTTGTCACAGAAGTCCATTATCACAAGAGTGAATTTTAGGATTTTTTTTTTTTTACACATACATATGTGAGTATGTGAAAAAAATAGTTAACAACTGGGAGGACATGCAAATTCCACCATTCCAAAAAATGGTGTGGTGGCCAGACAAAGGATCAATCTTACCACCTCCTTGCTGAGAGGCTAAAGCAACTGCTCTGTCCCACCCTGTCCCCCAACATTAAAAACCTGTCCCAAATTAGAAATGTGGTGACATCTGAAGGAAAGGAAGCGGCCAACAGGGACTTTTTGTTTTGGATCCTGACCCAGAAGTCAATCAAATTATGATTGTTGTGGGATTCATGGTAGCTATTATTATTATTATTATTATTATTATTATTATTATCAATAATAATAATAATAATAATAATAATAATTATAATTATAATAATTATAATGATAATAATAATAATAGATAAAATAAAAAATGAATAAAAAAAGGGTACACGGTGGCAGAGCGGTTAGTGTTCTGGCCTCCCAGCAAGGAGATCGTGGGTTTGAGCCTTGGGCCGACCAACACACCATCACACAAACTCTCTGGGTGGAGTCTGCATGTCCTCCCCATGTTACCGTGGGTTCTCTCCGGGTTCTCCGGCTTCCTCCCACCGTCCAAAGACATGCATGTGTTAGGTGAATTGGTGACTCTAAATTGACCCTAGTGAATGAATGTGAGAGTGAATGGTTGTCTGTCTGTGTTCGTCTCTGTGTCAGCCCTGCGACAAGCTGGCTCCTGTCCAGGGTGTACCCCGCCTATGGCCCAAAGTTACTGGGATAGGCTCCAGTCACCCGCGACCCCTAACGAGAATAATTGGAAGAAAATGAATGAATGAATAATAATAAATAATGCATTAGTCTTCTATAGCACTTTTCTAAGCACTTAAAGTCACTTTACAATTTGGTGCATTATTCATTCTCTCCTCAGTGGTGGTGAGCTACTTCTGTAGCCACAGCTGCCCTGGGACAGACTGACAGAAGCGTGGCCGCCATTTTGTGCCTACGGCCCCTCCAACCACCAAACACAGTCACACTGACACATTCATACAGGCAAGGTTGGTGAAGTGTCCTGCCCAAGGACACAACAACAGTATGCATTGCTGGTAGCGGGTATCAAACTGCCAACATTCAGGGTTAGCGGGCAAGCATCTCGACCTGAGCTACTGCCGCCCAACAGCAGTGGTTAGCACTTTGATCTAACAGTAAGAAGACTGAGCTTACTGTCTTAAACCATGCATGTTGAAGCAAAATTTTAAGTTTAAATCGCACCCATTACAAATGTGATATTTATCAGGCGCCTGCTAAGTGTTAGTCCTGTGATTTGCTGGACCATTATCTGGGCTGCACTTCACCTCATGCCTAAAGCAGCTTGCATTCAGCAAGCTGTAAAAGATAAGTGGCAGCAAATAAAAGAAATATCATTATAGCTGCATATTCAGTTTGCCTGAAATGGCCTTGAACAAATATCTTGTTTTATTGCAGAAAAGAGATTTCCCGACTGTGGCAACATAGCAGCTGTGTTATGAACCCAGCTTCTGCAAAAATAATTACATTTGATGGAGCAGTCCACAGAAAATAAAGGTGACAAATGTCAAAATACATAGTGCTGAAGTTGTGTGGCTTAGTGAATGTGTCGGCGGCTGTGTTTCTTATTTGCATAGCATTCTACAGCTGTCAAGACGGAGACACCTTCAGACCTTTTCACTGTAATGTGCGCTGTAATTATGTTTAACAGTATTCTTCCGTCTGCAGGCATCAGAACTTAATCGCCATGGAGCCAATGCACTTGAGGGAAAAGTGCTAGATTTTTATACAAGCTATGACTCATCTGGCCCCTGTCAACAACAATAGACAAGCAACAGATGCCTTTTGCCTGCAAACCAGCACAGTGTCTAACAGAGTGTACAACCATGCTGTTTGCACAATGATAATTTGTTAGGAGAGCAGTCTTTTAATGCCCATAAATTAGACTAAAATGACCTCTCTTCTCAGCCACCTCCTCTGGCACATTCATCATAATATAAGGCAAGGTAACTAATTATAACCTTCACAAAAGCAAGAAACCAAAATTCGCAGTGCACACCGAGAGACTGAATAAATGGCTGATCATTAAATAGATAATCTCTCCATCCCTAGGTAGGTTCTGCACAATAAACTAAACAAAAGTTCCATTTGGCTGCTCTCTTTCCTTAAAGGAGCTATATTCTGCTAAATCAACTTTTTGAAACTTTCTACCATGTTATAATGTTCATCAAAAACATACCTGGAGTTGTGTTTTTTTTATTTTTTTTAATTCATGTCTTTTTGAATAATCTGGCCTTTCTGAGACCTCAAAACGCTCGGTTCACCAAATCCTCGCCTCTCCTCAAACCCCCGTCCACTGACCAATCAACAAACCCTCTTCATCCAGTCTGCTCTTTTCCAAAAAAACTGTGTATAGCTCTGTTTCTGCTGATTCCTCACAGCTATTTTTGTTCATTTTGTAAGAAAATGTCATCATACAAAAACTTAAAGAAAGTATCGGAGCATTTGTTAGTTAGTTAGTTAGTTAGTTAGTTAGTTAGTTAGTTAGTTAGTTAGTTACTTTACTTCTTTCTTCACAGCACTAGTAAAGTGTTTTCTTTTAGTCTGATGATGTTTTTAAAGGTTGTAAAACATGCAATGCTGTTCTAGAGGTGACCTGCTGTATTAGTCTTTGTCAAAAGTTGCTAGCCAATTCATGTTTTTACAAGCCACAATTTAATAAGTGAAGTTTTTGTGTATATTTTGTAGTTGGCCTATACAATAAGCTTTCTATAATTATAAACCCTAACCCTAAAAAAGCAGCCGTTACAGAGGGGGACAGAGGGGACAGGGGCAGAGACAGAAGGCCCTTTTACATAGGACGTGGCAGGCGGCGAGCGCGGCGGTGAATTCCTTTGATTTGTATGTAAAAGCCTCTGCATGCTGAAGTTAAAAAAAGTTCAACTTGGGTGCAACACGCTGTGACATCAGCTCGGGACATCCAATCACAGAGCCTGAAAGGTCTGCAGTACAAGCGGGACAGTTTCCTATTGTCATGTTAGAAAGTTAGCCTAGCATACAGGGGTGTAGCCCTCATGCTGTGACTGTGAGAGGAGTGTGGTGGTCCTGGACATTACTTTCAGTGAGATGGTTAAAGAATAAAAGGCTAAATTGCCTTTCTAAAAATTTGCCTCGACTGCTCCTTGCCAACACCACTTCCTGGTCTGTGTTGTTGCCATGCCCACAAACTGCGCGGTCTGCTCCCTCTCCGCCGCCGAGTGGAGCGGCGCCGCTGATGTAGAGCACCGGCCGCGTCCTATGTGAAAGGGCCTTGAGACTGTCACAGCTCAAATCTGCAGCAAGAATGAAGTCTGTTGTAAGTTTATACCTGGTCTATTTCACCAATGATCACTGTTTTTCTTTTAAAAAATATTATTATAGTGAATAATTTGTAAAAAATAAAATAAAATAAAAAAACAGTCTACAAAGGAATCTACAATCAGATTGAAATTTATGTTTTTTGTTTCCTTTGGGGTCTGATAAAATTATAAAACCTCTGAATATCCTCTTACCTGTTTTTGGATTTGTTCTTGCAGAAGAACAGTTTTCAATTAGGAAAAAATTGGTAAATGCCAAAAATCCACCTAAGAAGGGCTTAAGTACAAATTTGCTCTAAGAAAGGTTCATGAATGAGGCCCATTGAGAGTTTGCAGGTAGAGAAAATCAATTTACTTAGCCTTACTTCTTCTATTATGATTGGAGTCATTGGAATTTCTCTTAAAGCCACCTACAGCACCTGGATAATGGTGTTCATTGTTCTGCTGCATGTACAGTGTTCTGCTTACTAGTGGTTAAGGAGACAGGTTAACAGGTTAACAGCCAGAAACATTATGGGGTCTCTCCTGCTCAATCAAAGCCAGATTTCTAGCTGTACTCAATGCATATTTCTACCATGCTGGTCTTATCTGTAAACGCTTCACAGTCATAGCGATTGTAGATGAATTAATGTAATGCGCTAAAAATACATGTGCTTTCTGAATGGGCTAAAGTAGACAGCCTGCTTATTTAGTGTACGAATGATTACAATTCCCTCGTCCTTTATTCCATTAGAGCTCAGATTTGGCAGCATGAACAATACAGCCATTAAAAAAAAGAAAGGAAAAAAAAAAGTAGAAAAAGTAGACAATTTTAGGATTTTATGAGAGCAAACTTCTAAAAATCGAATTAAAAAATGACAGCCACCGGTGCAGGTGTTAAGGCATGCGACGTGACTCACAAAAACTGTTCGTTTTCAAATTCTCTCATATCTTTCACCATGTGTCTAAATGGCCTTGGGAAAGAGCACAGAACAAAGAAACAAGCTCTGCAGTAATAAAACGGTACACCTACAGAGCAGTAATAATGAGAGAAATCACACCATCAACTCCAGTGTAATAACATCCGGATCCTACTGTAAACTCTTATAATGGACTGACATAAATACTGCCCCTGGTCTGACAAACAGAAAGCAGCAGAAAGAAACAGATTTTTAGTGTACAGGATTAGCCATGTTAGCTACATTTCCTATTTTAAGGAACTATGCATCTTTGCTTCTTTCTTTGCTGTTGTGGTAGCATTTCCAACCCCATATATTTCAGAGTAAAGCACTCTTGTAAAAAAAAAATGGCTGACTTGTGTGTCACCCCTCACTTGGCTTGGCTCTTATCCGTATAAAGGTTTGCTCCGCTTTTTGGCCGCTGCTATGTCACTTTGTTGCAAGACCCAAGACTTCCAGGAACATCAGGTCGGTGCTCCCATTCTTGCAAGGCTGCCTTTTTGCTGAGATACACCGAGGGGAGAGACAGGGGGCTTTTTATACCCTGCAACAACTTCTTTAGTCATCACATTTCGAAACGGTTCAGTGGCCGTGTCCCAAAAGTCACACTTGTGCACTTGTGCCCTTCAAATGCACATTAACAAGGGGGACAAGTGTAGTGTTTCCCAATTCTCTTCAATGTTTGAAACCACACTTTACTACGCACTTCACTGCACACCTCCAGCAAGTGAGGGTCTGAGCAAACTTTGCATATCACCCACAATGCATTTCGTTGATTTCATGTTTTCAAACAACACTGTGTTTGTTTCTTTGCAACTTAGCAGCGAGCGTTAATTGTCAAAAATGAAAAGGCGTGGTTTAACAACTGAACTGAAAATGTAAATAAATGTGCCTATTGTCCAACTCTGTTAAAACGTTAGACACGTCTGATCTTTCTGTGGCAAATTGATCCACTTATCAGCTTTTGTTAGCTTTCAGATAAATCCAGCAGCAGTTTAGCAAACAGTGCTAAAAGACAGCACTGTCCCCTCTATTAAATGTTTTTACTTCGTGACTTTCATAACACGAGTTACCAAGAAGTGTGCACCGCTCCAATCATTTTTAACAACCCTGGCAACTGTGGCAAGTCTTTTTCAGAAGTTACTGGCCAAATAGTGTTTTCACTAGCCACAATTTAATTAGTTCAAATGTTTTTCTATTTCTTTTATAGCATACTATAGGCTTATAAGATAATGTTCCACTTTTTCAGTGGTGTTCATCTTGGGATCTTATAAAAAAGAATGAATAAAGTTAAGAACAACACAGTAAAGTCAGTATTCCTTGTGTAAAATGTAGAATAAATATTTGTGAGCGTCCCATTTTGATGGTTGGAGTTGGTGTGTTGCTGGCCTGCTGTTGGATTGTTTTGATTTTTTTTTTTTTATCCCAATGAATAAAGTCTCAGTTAAGACATCACTTTTCAAAATGTGTGTTTTGGGGATAAAAATAGCACATCATATGTTTTATTGGCCCTAAACTGAAGCAACCTGTATCCCAGTAAGTTGATAATATAGATTTCTATATCAAAACATTTATTTCTCGAGTCCGTCCCACTTTGTCCCACCAAATTGCTCAGCTTGTCCCACTTTTAGTACTTTTTGAGGTGGTCACCCTAACTATAGGCTTAAAAATGCAGAACTTGGTTTTATGTGTAGTTTTATATATATATATATATATATATATATATATATATATATATATACGTTTCATTTATAGACAGGGATTTATCAAATAATTAGAAAATAGGTTTACAGAGACAGAATAAATAGTATCGTTATTTATAGTTGTTTTTTTTACTTTAATTATGAAAAATGACTATGTATTAAATTGGTCTCGAAAAGGTGTCTCAAACATAGCAGCAGGATTTGGCTTGTGAGAGTAACTAGCCATGGAAGTCTACCAGCATACAGCAGATTGGCTAGAGCTAATGTGAAGCCCTGCCTGGACTTTTCTGCACTCAAGCACTTCATGTACTTTCAGAAAATGTGCACTTTGTAGGCACTGGGACAGGGTCAATGAAAGTAGAAAAGTTGCCTGATTCCACCAAAATGAGACAGATATTAGTCAGCAGCATCAGGTTTAGCATCTGACACGTAAACAACTTCATATATATATAAAAAAACTACAAACATGAACTCTGGACCTTTTGAAAAAATCTTTTCATTTTGTTCATTCATCTTCAATTGATAGCAAAATAACAGCCCAAAAGATAAAAAGTGACCATTTCAGCACTGACTATGTTTCCTGCTAGACTGTCCAAGTTGTAATGCGGTGTATTTAGGGTCTTTTTGGCTATTATTCGGCAGGACAGTGGAGAATTGACAGGAAATGGGAAACGGGAAGAGCTGTAGTCGGTCTGTTTATGTGCTGCCTACTCTGCCACTGTTTCTAATTTATGAGTTTAAGGCTGTGAACCACAAACAGCTAGTGCTAATAGGGTAGTTTTGCTTTTGACATATTTTATATTTCTGTCTTATTTAATTTTGCCTTTTTATTTACAAAAACAATATATTTTTATTTGAGAAAACTTTAGCATTTTGTGTGTTTTTTCAGTCCATTTCCGATTTTTAGCTGAATGAAGATTCTTTATCATCTAAACCAGTGGTTCCCAAAGTGGGGTCCGGGGCCCCCTGGGGGTCCGCGAAGGTACTACAGGGGGGCCCCCAGAGGCTGTCTATATTTCTATTTTTATTTCTATTATTATTATTATTATTATTATTATTATTATTATTATTATTATTATTATTATTATTATTTCAGACACATGGTTTTGGTTCATAAAAACAAATAAAACATACAAAAATATAAAAAGTGAATGAAAATATTAAAGATATTAGGGAGGATTTTTTTCGACTGCTGAGAAATCAGCGACTGTTTGTCCTTTTTTGAATAACGCGCATGCGTCAGGCCCCGCCCTTCACTGTTCCTTTCCAAGGAACTCCTCCACAGCGACGTGCACGAGCGTTGGAACACGAGTGTTTGTTTACAGCCGGCATCAGCAGAGATTCACCTAAACCTAGACCTGCATTGTTTGTTTGCGCGACCTTTGACCTAGTTCCCCACACAGACCCAGTCACATGCACAGTCCCTAAATGTGAGCACAAATATATGTACTTCTGCTATTGGTAGCATTAGCAAACTGACTGCTGTACAGTTGAAAAGGCTCAACAGATAAAGAAAAAAGGCATTTTTTTCAAATGATAAGATAAACGAACCTGTCCAACAGAAACTTGGCGACCAATGCATCGTCTGAAGCCCTTTCTGTTCCTACAGCGCATGCCGTCCTTTGAAGGAATCGCCAATAACTACACGGGTTTTATTCTGCTCTTCTACAGTTTTTCTCCTCCTCTGGTACACTTTCCTTTTGTGACCGCCTGGTTCATGGTTTTCCTCAACCATTGTGCTCTTCGAAGTCAGGCTGCCCGCGCTACGATGTTAACACCGCTAACGCGGCGCTAATGCCGGACTACATAAACATAGTGTATACACATGCGCAATTAATTACAGCTGTATATTTGTTTTAAAATATTACTTTACGACAACTTTTAGTCAGTAATCAGTGTTTTTGTAATGTTTTTATAAAAAAATTAAAATATTTTAAAAAAGCACGGCAGAGTGTTTTGAATAGAGGGAAGTTTTATTGTTGGGGGTCCGCGAGGGATTTTCAGAACTTTAAGGGGGCCACGACAGTCTTGACTTTGGGAATAGCTGATCTAAACAATACATTTAAGTGTTTAGCTTCAATAGCAACCAAACCACACTGGAACCACAGTCAAGACATTGCCAAAGTTTCCTGGTAAAACACAGTTACCTAGCATGTTTGATACTCTGAAACACCTTTTTTACTCTCTTTGGTTTTATTAATTGGACAGAGTATAGTGGGAAATCAGGGGGAGCGCGGGAAGAGCCGGACTTGAACCCACCCCGGTGTTCGCCCTGCGTATGCACCACAGCTCCACCACTGAGCCACACAGGAATGCTTTTAAATCCATGCTAGACTGACTTGTTCATTACTTCTCCATTTTCAGTCTGTTAAAACGACCAGTGTAAGAGAACTCTCATCACCTTCCTCCCTTTCTCTTGGCTGTCTGCAAAGTTGCGGTGCATTAGTCGTTGTCTAGAATAAGCCCATTGTCATTTGTAACTCCAGTTGGTGGAGTGCTTGTAATGATGATGACATAAACAAATAATCCCTCCGTTTGTTTTTTTCAAGTACACAGGCAGAACAGAATGGCCTTTTCCTTTAAAACCAACACATTTTTTATAGCCATCCACAGGATCTATAAAACAAACAAAGCTCTATTCATCTGTCACATAGCAACAGGAGCTGTACGCCATTGTTTGTGCGATGTCTTGAACTCATTTGAATTATTAATAAAGCCATCGCAGTCATTGGAATGCAAATCTGACACCGCTGCCTAAGTGGTTTCCAGACCTCACCGCAGGAATATGCTGCACCTCTTGACATTTGTGCCCTCAAAAAATTCCATGTAGTCTGAAATGAGACAGGCTTCAAAACAATATTTGTGTTTTTTGTGATGGAAGTATGCAGTGGGGAGGATGTTTTTTCTTTCTACTTTCAGCAGTTCTGGCTAATCCGTTCCTCTTCTCTTCAACCAGCTTCATGTCATCTTTCACTGTGGTCTTCCTCTAGGTCAGTGTTTCCCATCCAGAGGTTTGAGGACCCCTAGAGGTATGCGAGCACATTGCAGGGGGTACGTGGAGTTGTTTGATCATTTATGGCTTTCAAAGACTAAAATGAACCTAAACAGGACTAACCCAGGACTATACAAAGGGATGCAACACTAAAGAAGGATAAAACAGGGACTAAACCAGGACTAAACCAGGACTAAACCAGGTCGGTGGATGCATGAAATCCATGTATTGTTCCCATAATATATTATATAGCCTTGTGATTGCCAGAGGGGCCTACAATGAGAAAAAGGTTGAATCTGGTGAAAAACAGTAAAAATGTCAAATTTCACAAGTTTTCCTCAAAATGAAATTCTGACATTTCAGCGTTGTTTTACACTGCAGTGTCAGTGGGATTAAAAAAAAATGTAATAGATGTCAGTGGAGCCATTTTTGCTACCAAGATTTTCAAAGAAAGTATCTGTCGCTACACTGCAAAAAATCAATATCGGCAGTAGTTAAAATGACTTGAATAAAAGATCATTTTGCTTGAAATAAGTAAAAATGCTTGTAACAAGACAGAAATAACTTAAAACAAGTCAGATAATCTAGTCTAATATTAAATAAATCCAAACTAGTAAACAATTACTCAAATCAAGATTAATAATCTGAATTCAAGTCATTTTGACTAATGACAATAATGATATTTGCTGTGTATTTTTCAATTTTTCTCCTCATCTTGGACACATCCAAGGTTCTAATCACCACCGAAGGCCCAACCCCGACTGTTTACTATTTGGAAATTATTAAGCTTTAGCATTATTTTTATTTATTTATTTATTTATTTATTTTGTTATACATTTTTTTTCAAACTGCATATAATGAAACTAGTGTTTAAAATGATTTAATGTTTGGTAGTTTTGGGAAGATTTCACATAGTTTAAGAGATTTATATAAAAAAAGCAGACATATGATGATTTTATAGTAGTTTAAGACTACATTTTTGTACACAAGGGTCACAAAAGGGTACAAAATCTGAGGGGAGCACAAAGGTTAAAAACATTATGTGACTAAAAGAAGATATTTTCAATAATTACTTACTACACCTGGTGCCATTAAGAAACAGCTAAAGAGACCAGCACAGTACAGCTCTGTGGTGCTGAAATTGAAACAGAGAAAAAAAAGCTTTTAGAAACAGAAAAAAAAAGCTTTCTTAACTTCCTTAAAAAAATTTGTGTGATGACATTTTATTACAAAATGAAAAATTGCTGTCAGAAATTAGTGGAAACAGAGCTATACACCATTTTCACCATCTCGTCCTGGCCTGACAGCGGTGTCCTCTGTGCACAAGGCGTACGTGCCCCAGCTTCACTTCCTCAGGCTCTGTCTGGGCGCCAGGCACGGCTGACATACAAGCGTAGTTTACAATAAACAGTTTCAATCTTTTTTTCTTTTTTCTTTTTTTTTTGTCTTTAGATTTTCAGCACCACGGACAGCAGCCATGTGTTAATAATGTTAATAATGTTAACATTATGAACATATATAAATAATGTTAATGCTTGGGTCGGGCTGGATTTTTCTGGGCCCGATCTAAACTCGAAAGAGTAGGCTGGACAGTAATGGAGCAGATCTCTGTTGAAGTGCCCCTGCCCTGTCTGTGGCTGTGATACAGGGGGCGCCGCGGAGCAGCTGCGTGTCCACTACTTGATCATAAAAACAAATCTATGATCTGTGAAGGGTTTGAGGGTGCAAAGTTTGCAAATAGCCAAATGCTGCTCAGTCTAAAAGGCAGACAGGACTGTAGTCAGTGGAGCTGATGAGGCCAACGTCCCGGCCCCTCACCTGTTTGACACTGTGACAGGAGCACTCCCACGGAGTACAGGGGCCCCGTACCTTTCCCAATCTCACTCACTCTTAGGAATCAATGTTAAAATTATAGGACTAAATTTAATGGCCTAAATACGTAATATTAAGTTTAGGGTTATTTTGATAAAAAGCTATTTGCAGCAGAGCATGTGGAGAAGCTGGAAATACCCCTTCCCCATCTTTCCCTTGCTGTTAAAAATACATTATTATTATTATTATTATTATTATTATTATTATTATTATTATTACTTGATGTTCTCTGATAACACTTTGTTAGACTCCAATAATGTTTGCTGTATGAGTCTTTGATGACACCAGCTCCATGCCCATCTCTCCCACACCAGGCCTGGCTTTTAGACCAGTCCTCCACTTTATTGTAGAGTGACACACCCTGTGGTGGTGGCGGAGACATTCTGAACACAAACGCAAAAAGCTGCATCAAAGTCACCTCCGTCTTTGTGCCAAGCGGAAGATCGGGCCCTATAGCCTCTTTTCCTCAGTGCCACTGTCTCCACACCACATCACTGTTCTTACACAAAACAGAAACTATAATAAGGATGAGTAGGCAGAAGATAGAAAGCTAAATACCAGATGTAACCTACCAGGTATGACTCATCATGACCTTCAACTACATCAACTAGCAGCAATACTTATAGTCACAAGCACGATTCCTCCTGTGAGAAAGACAGCACAAGGGTTGCTCACATAGAGAGCGCATTGGTGAGAGTAACACAAAGGAAAACAGAGTCAGTAAGCAACTGCAGAGCACAGACACAGGTGGTGTAGTGGTCACACTGTGAGACAAAGAGACAGCTGCCAAAAATTATGAAGGCTCATGGCAACAGAATGTGAGTGAGTGCGTGTACAATATACAACCATTTAGGCTAGTGTTTCCCAGCCAGGGGTACGGGGTCCACGTTGGCATGTGAGCACTTTGCAGGAGGATTTATTAATCATTTATTCCCAGTACGTTAAAAACATATTGATGCTCTTTTCATATTGCACTTCTGAAACCTGTAAAAGAAAAGCAAACAAGTGCCTCGCTGACTGATGAAAAGCTGAAACTACTAAAGAATATTATGTGACTGGTATATTGTGTCACATATTTTTATATTTAATAACTTTTTTGGCACACAAACTCTCTGGGTGGAATGTGCATGTCATGTTACCGTGGGTTCTCTCCGGTTTCCTCCCACCGTCCAAACTTATGCATGTGTTAGGTGAACTGGTGACTCTAAATTGCCCCTGGTGCATGAATGTGAGAGTGAATCCGTCTGTGTGGCTCAGTGTCAGCCCTGTGACCAGCTGGCCCCTGTCCAGGGTGTACACCACCTAAGAACCTTGCTAAATCTATAAAACAATAGTTATAAAACAATCATCACAGGCATTCATTATGAGCACTATGCTTAACCTGAGGCCCACCTGCTTCTCTTTTAGGGCTTTTAAATTGTATTTTTGGCTGGTTATTTTTTTAATTAGGCCAAAGACCCCAGAGATGGCATAGGGCCTATTGTGATTGTTAATTTTGGAATTTTAGTATCAACACAAAAAAAAAAAAAAAAAAAAAAAAAAAAAAAATTCCACTGTCTAGACAAAAAAACCTCTTCCCTCTAGAGCCATTTTTGGCCCCATTGACTCATTAAAAGCACTTTTATTATACTGCCACTGCATTACAGAAATGTGAAATCCTGTTGATTCCTCTGTAACCCTGTCATTCAGAGGCTAAAATACACACAAAAAATCACTCAGGTATTGTGGGAGGTAATTACTTGCATATAGAGTGAGGCCGATGTATCGGCCGGCCGATATTATCGGCCGATATAGCCCCTGAGAAAATGATCGGTTTCCAGCCTAAATCTGGCCGATATAAACAGTACCATTTTTACTGTGTGCTGGAATAAGACCTGTTTACTTGCAAATGATGGCCTTCTGCTATTTGTCCAGCAGAGGGCGCTGGCACCAACTTAGAGTGTTTCCCAGCAGTTTGGCTTTTACTCTGCAGTTCATAGGAAACTCCCCAAATCACCTTCTCAAGGCCTGAAAAGCTCAAAACGGCAATAAAAATATTTTACTTATTTCTTTACCATAAAACCTCATAGAACAATAATTCAAAATGCATTTTGTATGCTCCATGCTCCACTTGCACGGCAAGTTTAAACGAAATTTAAGTTAAACAAATTTAGTTAAACTTAAATAAAATATATATATATATATATATATATATATATATATATATATATATATATATATATATATATATATATATATATATCTTTATTTACACAATTAAAAGTTCCACAATCCTATGACCGTTGGAACAAACAGCAACAATAATAAAAAATTATAATCCATGTGAATGTGCAAAATGCACAAAACAATTATCTCCAAATTTAATTTTTAAATACTCCTTAAACTCCCCCATAGTTCGATTAAGTACAACACAGCCATCATCCAATACATTTAGTACTCTTATGGCCAGTGTCAAGCATGACCTCTGCAGCATGCTGGCACCAGGCAATCCTCCAAATAAATAAATACAATACATAAAATATATAATAATACTCTCGACACCAATGTCCACTATAACCTCCATAACAATCAGCATAAAGAACAATAAGCAGCTTTCTACAACATTTTAAAAATAAGTTTAGTCTAATAAAGTGGCCTGGGGTGTACACGCCATATTCATGTAAACAAGAGCAGAAAGAAAAATGCTATAAAATAATCTTTCCTAATGTATAATGTATCGGACGATTTATGGGATATCGGTATTTTTTTGTTAATATTGGTATCAGCATCGGCCTCAAAAAATCCATATCGGTCTACTTACATATATATACAGAACCGGCCCAAGCCTTCAGGGCCCTAAGCAGAATTTGACTTGGGGCCCCCATCATTTCAGTGCCACCAGTGCACGACTACTGACGATTCAGATCCCTCAGATGTGACGCAGCCGTTGGTAGCTGCGTAGTTGTTTTGCCAACATCAGACAGTGTCCTTGAGGAGCTTGTGTCTCACATATGAAGTATAAATGAATCTACCGCTGCCTTAGTCTGAGCTTACCACAGGAATAACTCACAGTGAAGGGCCTCAGAGCCGGGAAAACATATAACTGTCCTAAATGAAGCTGTTCAAACATTAAAATTACTCATCAGCCAGCAGGAAGGTAGAAATATTAAACAGGAATTTCTTTATTTGTATTACAGTTTTTATCATTATATAATACATTAGTTTTAATCAACATGTGTATAGACAGTTCAGGTACTCTCGGGGGCCCCCTGGCGGCCTCGGGGCCCTAAGCTTATGCCTTGGCCTAGCTTTGCATAACTACCATAGGAAATAACAGTGACTGTAGTGTGTGTTAAAAAAGGCAATAAAATGGTTCATGTAAATAAACTGGCATTTAGAGATTTAAATTATGATCCAAAAATGTTTAAGTTTTTAAAATAAATCCACATTAGCTGCACATGATTGGGATTTTTTTGCTTTATGTTTAATAATAATATAGTTTCAAGTTTAATAATGATATAATATTTTATTTTTAATTATGATTCAAAGCCTGAGGGTTATAGAAATATAAGCTAGCTTCTTAGCATAGTTGCTACATCTGCTAATGACAAACACCACAGCACCCAATAGCCTTTTGTTGTTGTTTTTCATTACCATTAAAATGTAAAATACCTCTAAATTTCTCTCTTTAAGTGGTGTATGATGTGTTCATGTTTGTATGGAGAATATGAGTCATTTTGTGTATTTTAGCCAAGTACAAAAAAAAAAAAAAAGGTTGTACCATCTCATGTCAGATTTTTTTCCTTCAAATTCTCAAAATTAGGATCATGACCCTAAACAAATGCAAGCTGAATCTGACTTATTGATGTCTCTTCTTACAAGAGAAACAATCTGCAAATATACCCAGAGTGCGTACAAATGAACGAGCTCCTACAGTACAGCGGGCATGATTCATAGATGCACACAATGAATTAAAGTACAAGCCACAGCTGTCGGCGGGGAATTGGATATCACTGAATCACAGCTCATAAATGAAATGCATGTCAGGTGCACTGCCGCAGCAAACACTCAAAGCAATAACTGCGTGACACAAGGACAGTTGGGCCACACAACGGCGTGGGAGGTCGGTTAACGCTGTCAGCTAGTTGTTGTTCAGAATGATGTTAGTAAAAAATGGGAAATGCTACTTATAATAATAATCCCAAATGTAAGCCTTGCACCTTTGCATAAGCATTTCATATTTTACCTTATTTTTATCTTAAAATAATTTATATTTAGTCAAAACTTTGGGGAGCTGTTGTGCATGTCTCTCCTGCTGCTGGCCCCGCCCACTTCTCTCAGTCAGCCCAAATTGGTGCTGCAAAAATTGGAAAGTAGTAGCAAGTTATGGTGGAAATAATACTGCAACCTGCTCTACTTCTAAGCCTTTTTCTGACTAAAGCCCTCTACAGACAGTGCTCCCTCCTGACCATCTACTTTGAGCAATTAGCAACTATTAGCAACATGAAGCTAACAGATAAATTAGGCTCCTTTGTATTGACAGTTCAAGGTGGATTAAGTGTTGAAATGTTCCATGATGGTACCCCTGGTCAGCCAGACTAACATTTTCTATATTATACAAAGAATTTAATCTGGTACCTAATGGTTTGAGTGGAACAATCACAGGTGAAGGAACCAATCATAAAAATGAAGGGTGTAAGCAGTGCGCTGCTGATCTCTATCCAAAACAAACATGGCACTTTTGAAGAATTGTTGCAGGTTTTCCCATAAAACATCAGTATACTGCATCTATTAAATATTATAAGCAACCCTGTATTTATTGCTGAACGAGCAGAAGTAGCAAAAGCCAGTTGTACAAAGACTTGCAGAAAAGTCAGTTTGTTTGAATGTGGTCATTACGTCAGATGTCAACAGGACTTTACTGTTGTTAAAATGGCAACAAGACAAATAAACAGTGAACAGAACAACAACGCAGACTTCAGCAGAATCAGGTGACAAAGCAACTAACACTGTTATATTGGTGGGAGAAGTTACACATTTTGCTCAGTTTTATTCCAGCCCCATCTTGGTTATTTTTGATAAATTATCTTCCATTAGGCCTTGTTGACCCAGTAGGGAAATTTGTCCACTACATTTGACCCATTCTTCAATGGCACTAGGGCAACCTGTCAGGAGCAGTGGGTTACCGCAGAGCAGTGTCTGGGGACTCCTCTCCAGATCTTGACCCAGGATCCTGATCAGGAATACTTAGCTGGAGGATTAGCCTATTGTGCATGTTTTAGGTCAGAGGTCTGCAACCGTTCGAATCCAAAGCGCCAACCGTTCCCAAAAATACAAAATTTGAATCTGCAAAGAGATGCAACCAATTTCAATGCACAAATGTGTCTTAGCCTGGTTGTGAAATTAATAATTTAAGACTAACAAAGAACTGTGTTAAACCCCACACTGATTATTTCACTTAGGCCTTGTACACACAGAAATGTTTTCCATAAACACAGCACCATCTCAAAAAATGTTTGTGTCAGGTATTTTGCAGACACCAAGTGTTTAGAAATTACATAAAAAAATAAAGTTTAAAAGATTTAATTCAGCAGTTTAAAATAAAAATGATAGTACAATTTATAAAATGCCCAGACTTATAAGGTGCACCAAAAGTAAAAAAATAAATAAAAAATGACCATGTACCAAATAAAAAGAAACAGGCCAGAGCTATCATCAATTGAAAACACTAAAGTGATTTCTCTAGGATAAAAAGACAATATAAAATGGATAAAACTCGACAGTCATAAAACAGAATAAGAACAGAAGATATTTGATTTCCTAAAGTGCATGTACGTCCTCTCTTCTCTTGGCCCACATGTCCGTGCTCACGTCGGCTAGAGAGGAAAACAAGAGAGGCCCTTACTCTCAGGATTCAGCCGATGCCAGCCACACGCAGGCAAAATGTAGAGTGGTTCACTGTTCCTTTACTTAACTTGTGATAGGCGTTGTACGGTTTCCCCTGCACAGTACGTTCTGTCTGGGCCTCAGTGTCCTCTAGGTCCTGCCGCCGTGGCGCCTCTGGCTCGTTCCGCGTCCCACCGTGGCCACTCAGTCGTCTGCTCCACCGTGCTCCCCTGACCTCCTCGTGCACGCTCTCGTTCTCCTCTTCTTCCGGGTTCAGTTTGTGACCCTTTGCCCTTCCTTTTGTGTCCGCCCTCGTCTGCCCTCTGTCTGGCTTTTAAGGGAGTACTTGTGTGTTGACAGCCAATCACACTGGGGTAGGGAGGAGTGATCAATTAGTCCCATTTTCTCTCTAGTCCTTGGAATAAAACAAGCACAGCACACGGAGCACGGCAAGCATGAAAAATACACAATAAATGATAAATCCAATAAAAACAATTCACTCAATAAATAATAGACTAAAATGAGACTAAAAAGGCTATAAAATAAGATCACACTCCGACATTTGTTTCCACACAGATTCACACAAAACCACTGAAAACGCTGTAATACATATTCGAGGCCTGTTAGTGGCGCTGTATTGCTGTCACAGAACCACACCCAAAATGGACGAGAACAAATGGGGCGTGCGCAGAAAACTGGTGCGATGTAAACATAAGAACATGGAGGTGAATATGAATGTGCAAGCTGCAAAGGGGAACTTTGCGCCATAAGGCATTGCATAAGCCATTGCTGAGTTCAGCGCATGCAGGTTAAGGGAGAGGTGGAGCTATGGCGTCATTGTTTCAGAATGAAATGATTGTAATAGGGCTCTCAAAATGCCAGACAAAATGCATATACGATAAAAAACCTTTGTGGATACACCAGAGCCCATCTCCATGTGGATGAGGCTTAGAGAACTTGCGCTAAAACAGTTGCGTATATCCATAACATACACCAGAAAACAGGGAGAAGGCTGTATTTCATATTGACATGCTGATGCAGCTTCAGGTTGTTTTATAATCGTCATTGCTTTATTGACTTTTTCATAACCCGATGTCTCCTGCCCAAAGAGCTGCAACAGCAGGGCTAAAGAGTGACATGTGGCTCTAAAACCACATGTCTGTTTTAGGTTGATGGAGAAAACCGGAGTACCCAGAGGAAACCCACACCCAGACACCGGCAGAACCGGCAAACTCCACACATGTGACATTACAGATGACAAAGGGGTAATTATATTTCTTGTTTATACAACATGTAAAAAGTACTGTTTGTTACTATATATAGCCCCACTAACACCTCAGGGAAAATGCTTTGAGTAAACATAAACAGACAAGTCATTAAATAGGTATACAGCATATTGCCAGTGATATCAAAGCTTAGTAAAAATAGCAATTTAATGAGGGTTGAAAACAACGTGAAGCCAAAATTTTCATGAAGCAACCAATTACTGTTTAGTTCCGGTTGTGATCCTTCTTTTCAGGCGCTGAGCTAAATTATTTTCGGTGTGGACATGTTGCATTCGGAGGGATAAGAAAGCAGCATGTAGCCTGGATGCTGTGTCACGACCCGTCCTCTGCCTTCACGATCGATTCCTCCTGCAAGCACACATGGGTCATTAGCTAAGACCAGTCACCTGTGGCGCGCGCTGTAAAAAAAAAAAAAAAAATACTGCTGACTAACCTGTTTAGTGCGTCTCCTTTTTAGGGACAACAGCGTTCAGCTTTTGGTTTGTGTCTTGGTTCTGAATTCACTTTTTAAGAAGAAAATTGTGTTTTTCTTCATTTTTACTAATGAAGAAGTTAGCATTGCATGGTAGTAGAGTGGGTGCTGCTCTAGGGCAGAGTAAAAATATTTACATTGTAGGTTCAAGGCTGGCCAACACAATATCTTTACTTTTTTTTTTTTTTCTCATGCCGTCAAATAACATGCATGTAGGTTAGAAACTATTTTTGCAAGAAATATTCAAAAGGAAAATTCACAAATGTTAAACTTAAACTTTTATACAGTAGTCAAGGTCCATGATCTTGCTATATGTGTCCTACAAGGTTGTGTTCACATAATGTTGTAAAATACTAAAGGGCCTATAGTTTAACACTGAGATGGACTGCGGGTAAGAATTCTATGGTAGAATCTGCTGCTAAAGATTGAAAATGCAGATGTCTTGGTGTGGTTTATGGTTAATATCTCTGTAATTACTCCACCTATCCACAAGAAACAAAAACTGCCACAAAGTTGAAAGTCTTCTTTGTAAGGACAAATGACCTAAAGTGACGTTATTTCTTCACTACAGCGTCAAAAAGAGGTGATATTATTCAAACTCACAGGTGTGACTATGGTCAGTAGACTTAGGATTAAGCCACAAGATTTTCATGATGTGGTTGTGGACCAAGTTGGTAACACAAAAATGATCAGGTTTAATATTTTGAGATTTTCTGTTTGGATACTTCATTTAAAAATAGTACGTCATCAATACATTTACCAGTACATTTATATAGGCCCCAGCCCTCCATCTAGGGTGACCACCTGTCCCTCTTTTGGTTGTAGTGCACATCTGTCCCACCGTCCCACTTATACAGATAATGTCTGTCCTTTACATTGGCGCTCGGTGGATCTTGTAAAAAAAAAAAAAAAGATTCAAGTAGGCTAAAGAACAAGGTAAGGTCAGTATTCTTTGTGTAAAATGTAGAATAAATACTAGTGGGCATCCCGTCTTGATAGGACAGGACAGGCCTCTGAGCTGTGAGCTGGTGCTGGTGCTGTCGGATTGTTTTGAGAAAATACACACTCAAAGCTTAGATTTTTTTTTTTTTTTTTTTTTTTTTTTTTTTTGGCCCACTTTTTTTATTTTAATGAAAAAAGTCTCAGTAAAAGCACTACTTCACAAATTGTGTGTTTTTTTGGATGGAAACAGCACATTGTATGTTTTATAGGCCATGAACTGAAGCAACTTGTATCTCAGTAAGCTGTTAAGTTTTTTTTTTTTTGAGTATCAAAACATGTAGTTCTCGAGTCCGCCCTCCTTGTCCAACCAAATGGTACAACTTGACCCACTTTTTGAGGTGGCCATCCTACCTCCATCTGAGGTTTTGACATCAAATTCAAATTTTTGGGTGTTGTAGGATAAATACAGCAAGATCATGGAACTGGTCGATAATAAATGATGAGGTTGAACATGTGTAAAGTTCACGTGATGTCACAGAATTATAAAGGTCCTATAGATGAGAGCAGCCATTTGTCACTTCCTTGTCGCCAGAACGTTAACTCCCCATTTTGGAGGAAAACAAACCAGCTGCAAGTGGGAGAGAAGCTGGTGGTGTGAGGCCAAGCGCTGCTACGATTAGTTTTGTTCTTTCAATAATAAAAGAAAAACCCAATTCGAGATTTTAATTACTTGCTCACAGACTAAAAGAAACCAAAGGAAGAGATCTGTGGCCTCAGGCGAGACACAGAGAGAACGGGAAGATAAAATAACCAGTTAGACCCCAGTTTACTGTATAAGTACACTACAATGCATGTGTCAGATGTTCACATTTAAAAGAGGCAAGTCACTCTGTTAATGTTTATATCTGAATAAATATTCCTACCACAAAAAACATTTATTCACTTAAGTTTAGTTAGTTTCAAGATTAAAGATGGCTATTTGATACAATGGTTTTATAAGCTTTTATAAAAGGGACATATCCTTTTAATATAAATGTTGATGTCGTTTCAGTCCGGACTAAATTAACTCTAAACTCTTAAGTTTAGTTTACTTAAGTAGGCCAACATTTTACTGATATTGTATTTGTCATGAATTACGTTAAATGAAGTATATTATTGTACTAAAATCTGTCCACTACATGGGGTTGTTCACCTGTGACAGAGGAAGCTAAGTTAGCAATCAGCTCCTATTTTAATGAGTTTCTTCAAATAACAACACTAATCATTCTTTGTCAGTGAGGGAATAGAACCGTTAGCTTAACAGACGATTTTTCTCATGTTTCTGAGAGTTTGTGTTTAGTTTTTTAAGTCCCAAACGACAAAAGATTTGATAATTTGTATTTGCTGGCATTGAGTAAATAGAGACGTTTTCACCCAAAAGGGGGCGGGGACTTGGTGCAATGGTAAAATACCCGGTTGGTTGCTTTCATCTATTAGTTTAATACACGCTGGAGGCAGGTCAGATCTCTGTGGTAGAATCTGCTGCTAAAGAGTCAAAATGCAGATGTCTTGGTCTGGTTTATGGTTAATTTCTCTGAAAATACTGAGCTTATCCACATGAAATGCTGAATCGTATTCTCTTCGTTCATAAGACTATTTGTTGCTTTCTGTTCCTTATGCTCGTACAGAATTGGGTAAAAAGGCATTTGTTTACTCTGCACCTTTTACATGGAGTATGCTACAGAAAGACTGGAAACTAACTGATTTAATTTCTTTGAACACTTTTAAATCCAACCTGAGAGCTTTTGAGACCAATTCCACAATCTGCACTTGTTTTTCATAATGTTTTTAAACTTTTATGTCTTATGTCTGTGTAAATATGTAACTGTGTTTTGTGTTTGCTGCTGCCTCTTGGCCAGGACTCCCTTGAAAAAGAGGTTCTTAATCTCAATGGGATATTTCCTGGTTAAATGAAAAGGTCAAATAAATAAAATAAAATGAAACAACAACTGGAACAAAGTTCAAAATCTGACCTAAAGTGAAGTTATTTCTTGACTATAGCGTGAAGTGGTGAACTAATCAAAACACAGGCATGAATGCTGTCAGTAGACTCAGCCTTAAGCCCTGAGATTATTATGGAGTGGTTGTAGACCCCGTTGCTAACAAAAAATGATTGAATATTGATTATCTTTTGTGGATTTTCTATTTGGATATTTATTTTAACAGTAGTACCTTGCCTATACGTTTAGTCCGTCCCCTGCCCTCCATCTGAGGTTTAAACATCTACAAATTCGAGAATGTAACCTATTGATTCTTTTATACTTACTAAAATGTTGCTAGTTAATATGATTAGTTTTAATGACACTTATTGTTACAGCCTTTTGTTGCCCTTGTCTCAAATTGTGCTATTGAAATGTGGCTTTATGTGAGTTCTATTTTTCATTTCACACATTGTCTTCACTTCTGTGACTGACTGACTAGTGGCTATTGTGGAAGGAGCATGACTGTAACTCTCCACACCAAAGGGCTTGTGGTTGAAGAGACATCCCCACCGATCATTACCATCAGCACCAAATCTCACCTTTTCAGAGCAGGTCTGTTGAACCGAATACTTCTGCTGGCACTTGTCTATTTTAAGAGTATACTAGACTTTCCAGTTCTAGTGCGCACCAAGAGGATTGTAGAGGTCAAACAGCGGCACTCCCTCTTAAGACGATGCCTACCAGTTTTGTTTGTCCTCTTGGAAGGGCAATTCTAGTAATCAGGAAGTGTTTGCTGAAAACAAACAGAGCCTGGCTTCTTCCTTGCTTTTTTGGCATCACATCTGGACTGGAATCTGGCAGTCAGAAAATCCATTTCTTGTAATGTTTAGGAAAAGGAATGTGAAGAGACAAGAGTCGTTCCCTATTTAGAGAAGACAATAAAACATCTCAATTAATGTTTCAAATGATATCTAAGTTATGGGTTCAGAAAGCCTTTTAGGACTTTTCTAGGACTGCAAACTGGCTCTGAATATTGCTTCTGCCCATTTCAGCCAATTGTCATGTCTCACACTAGATGGAAATTTGTATGTATATGGGTTAATCTCAGTGAAGTATAAAATTGCTCTCAGCCGTGAACAGATGGTTCCTGCATTTATGTAAGTGTAAAAATAGCACGATTGTACAAAAAGTACCTGCATTTTCAGTAAATGTCAGATTTTGCAGTGTACTACAGATTGGTCAGATAGTAGGACCCAGTTTTATCCCCTCATCATTCAAGTCTTCACCATTTTCACGATCTTACTACAGCCTTCGTAGCTCATGGCTTTTACATCTGTGTCATCATTTTACTTAATAAACCAAGACACTGCAGATGAATAGGGATTTTTTTTTTTTTTTAACTAACATATATCAATGTGAAACTTTTCCTGTAGATTAATGACATAAATATAGAACAAAAAATGTATTGCAGGTTTTGAGTAATTTAATGTTTTCATATGCAAGATGCGTAAAAATGTGTAAATGTGCATATTTTTCTAAAGAGCTAAGTTTAAATTTCATGATTCATTTTGTCAACAGGTTACATATTTTTGGGAGAAAACTCTGTGAAAATGTTCTAAATATTATTAAGAACAAGATTGGGAAATTGGGTGCTTGTAGGTGCTACTGAAGTGGAGATATCTGACTCAGAGTGTAAAAAAATGGCCTTTGAAATTAATATTTTCAACAGAAATCTTTACACAGGTTTACTTTATCTCAGATATCTTCATCCCAAAACCTCCCAAAAAAAAAAAAAAAAAAAAAAAAAAAAGTTTTAAAATAATTATAATATTAAAGCATCTCATTAAATAAAATAAAACAAAATATTATTAACCCAGTCTTGTACTAAATGCTTGGTAGGTACATTTGGTAACATCAATATAATAGACAGCATAAATGTCACCTTTAATATGCTGTGAATGGTTATTTTATGAATAGGAAAAGTCCTAGCATTAGACCTTGGGGTATCCCACCATAGCCATCAGTGTTAAAGATGTACTACCCAAATTGTTTCCCTTGCATTTGAGGAAAACTAAATATTCAGTCAATCGTACAGCATAACAGAAGTCAGTTCTGAAAAAAATTAGACCCTTAGACCTCAACGGGGCTTTAATGTTAAGTTTTTTGACAGAGGGGGAACTAGGGAATTTTTTTGACCTAACACTTGCACAGAACAAGTCCAAGCTCGTGCACGTCTTTATTTACTGGAGTGATGGCAACGGCTAGTTCATGGAGAGATAACAATTCCATTTTTTATTTATTTATTTATTTATTTTGTTTTTGTTTTTGTTTTTTTACATTTTGGCAGTGGGCCTTTGAAATTATTAAAAAGAACCGTAGGCATTTTAGAATTTTTTTTATTCATGAATACAGAGTACACCTGAGCTCCACTCCACAAAGCACCACTTGCACAATATAATACAACCGTTAGCTCTCCTTCTGAAAATCTGTGGATTTCATTTATATTAACTCCTACCCAGGGGTTGTAGGAAGCCAGCAGGATATCCTCTAATAAAAATAAAGTGGATTGTCTTCATACAAGAGGCCTGGCCTTAAAAGCATTAAATAGGTATTAAAGTTAATTGTGTCAAAACATTATATTAATATAACAAAAAAGTCAATGCGATAAATGATGGCAAAATGGCAGCCATACTTCCATCACCGAATGTGACGCTATATATGACTAATGCATTATCATTATTATTATTATTAGTAGTAGTAGGAGTAGTCGTAGTAGTAGTAGTAGTACTGTATTTTCCAGACTATAAGTCGCTCCAGAGTATAAGTCGCACTAGCCAAAAAATGTGTAATGAAGAAGGAAAAAACGTATATAAGTTGCACTGGACTATAAGTTGCATTTTTTTGGGGAAATTTATTTTACAAAATCCGACACCAAGAACAGACATTTCATGTTGAAAGGCAAGTTATAGTAATAATAGAATAGAGAACAACAGGCTGAATAGGTGTGCGGTTTGCTAATGTAACACATTGATGGTTATTCAGCTACATGAAGCATAAACAACGAACTGAATAGGTGTCTCGTATGTTAACGTAATATATTAACAGTTATTCACATAACTATAGCATAAAGAACATAATATAACAAGTTCACCAAACTCACCATCTCACTCCTAATCACTAAATCCTTTAAATTCTTCATCCTCGGTGTCGCTTCTGAACAACTCCGCCAACTCCGGAGGTAGACGAAGCGCCGCTTCCTCCTCTAGCAGTAATGTTTATATTTTAAATTGTCAGTGGTACAGGTGCAGCAGATGCTGGTACACAAGCCTAGAGCGCCCTCTAACAAACACCTGAAATATTTTAATATATAAGTCGCACCTGAGTATACGTCGCACCCCTAGCCAGAGAATGAAAAAAAGTGCAACTTATAGCCCGGAAAATATGGTAATAGTATTAGTATAGTAATAGTAGTAGTAGTAGTAGTAGTATTCAAAGTAATCATTGAAATGCATGATTTCTTCATGATTATTAATGCAGCACTGGAGTTCTTTCATCTGTATTAGACTTTTAAAATAAAACGCTTGAGCTTCAGAGACAGATAATTCCTCAGAGAGTAGTATGGATAATTCACACAGATTATTGTTCTGTTGTTGACAATGCTGGCATTAGATTGCACTCTAAGTGGCATTAAAAAGTCTTAAAGAGGTCTTAAATTTCACAAGACAAAACGTTAAGCTAGCCTGTAAGAAAAGGGCTTGAGAAACACTGACACTACACTGATAACCATTTGCACTCGCTCGTCTATCACAGTTTACATTAACCATTGTTACATGCATGCCCTTGAAGAATTAATATATTGTATATCATCAAAAACACTTTAGTATGAGAAGTATCTACTGAGTACCAGCTGAGAGCTTGTGGCAGCTTGTACAGGTAAGAAGTGAGAGATCTTGATTTGTAGTGCAAGAAAGTGTGCAGCAAAGGGGGAAGAAAGCAAGAAATGAATCAGAGGCAGGTGGAGAACAGAGTGAGTCGCCTTCTGTGAGGTCCTGAATAATCAGCACAAGCGTTCCTCAAGCTGTGCCTTCTTATTGGCGCCGGCATAACCCATGTGCAGTACATATAGCACATAGTATAGCAGGAACATATACGTCAAAACCTTCATTATAAGAGTCTTTGGGCACTAAGTGGATATGCAAAACCTGTAACTGAACACACATTTCCATAAAAGCAAACTTTAATATTCACAGTTTTGTCCATGAAATTAAGATAATTGCAGTCCTTTTGGTAGATTAATGCTCACTAATGCGGTTAGAGAGCTGTCTGGAGTATAAATTGTCAAATTAATTTGTTGGTTTTGGAAATAATGTTAAATTCATCACATTCATTCAGCCAAAGGGCTCCAGGTACACTGTGTTGATCCTAATGGTGCTGCGTGCTATTAGTCCAGGGCAACTTCATTATTTTAATAGTGACTGAGCAAAAGTCACAGTTACATCTGCAAGGCCATGGTTTTGCATGGCCATAAAATTGATAAAAACGCGAATATCGGTGTTTGTGTGCAAATAGACTTAAACTTTAACAAATTCAGTTGCACATAAAAACAAACAATTGTAAATGGTAAAATACGTATGGAATATCTGTAAGTAATAAGTAACTAATAAAATTAAATGAGTAAAATGCAACAAAATACACCAAAAAATAAATGTAGAAGTGAATAAAGTAAATAAATAAATTACTCAAGTTTGATCCTAGTTTCAAGTCCTGATTTAGTTTCAGGACTAAGACTAAGTTTTATTCCAGTCCTTGGTCATAAATTTAAAGTTTTGTCCTGGTTTTGGTTCAGTCTTGGTTTTGTTTGTTTAGTTCTGATTTAGTTTTCGTTTAGTTCTGGATTCATTCTGGTCCTTATTCAGTAATACATTTTTTCTGAGTTGATAATTATTTTGTTCCACATTTTATTTTGAGTTAGGCTCATTTTAGCTTATTAAAGGCATTAAGGAGTTTTTTTCTGACAGGCTGAGAAACCAGATACTGTCCATCCATCATCCATCTTCTTCCGCTTTTTCCAGGGCCGGGTCACGGTGGCAGCAGTCTAAGCAGATGTGCGCAGACTTCTCTCTCCACAGACACTTCCTCCAGCTCTACCGGGGGGACTCCAAGGCATTACCAGGCCAGCCGAGAGACATAGTCCCTCCAGCGTGTCCTATGTCTTCCCTGGGGAGTCCTCCCAGTGGGACATGCCCGGAACACCTTCCCAGGGAGGCGTCCACGAGGCATCCAGATACTGTCCTTTTTTTTAATAAAGTGCATGCGTAAAGCCACCCCCCCATCCTTCACTGTTCCTTCCCATGGAACACCCCCTGCAACACGAGTGTTTGTTTACAGCCGGCATCAGCTGGGACTGGCCTACTACCTCTACATCAGTGCCTGTACTCCAGCTACAGGTAGCATTAGCAAACCGCCGGCTGCTTTACACTGTCACAATATAAGTTGAAATGTTTCAGTAGCCACAGAAAAGCTTATTTTCACAAAACAGTAAGTTAAAGGTACCTGTCCAGTAGAAACTTGGCAACCAATGCATCGGTCTGAAGTTCTGTCTGTTCCTAAAACACACATTATTGTTTAAAAAAATCACCAAGAACCACAGAGGTTTTACTTTGCTCCTCTGCAGTTTTTCTCCTCTTCTCATAAACCTCAAAAACAGTTTGTGATCATCTGGTTCATGGTTTTCCTCAGGCATTTTGCACTTCAAAGTCTGGCTGGCAGAGCTACAATGAGGAAAACATCAGGACTTACTGTCCTTTGTATGCATGCGCAGGCAGTAAAACACACACATATCACCAAAACCAGGAAGTCAGAATGATTGACAAGTCGATGGACACATTGTTTGCGATCACCATACCAAAACCACTGGCTGAGGTTTTTAAGGTCCCACAGAGCCCACAGTTTATTGATATTTTTTTTCTAACACACCTATTTAATAGCCTGCTACTGGTCAGTGGGGCCAGTTTTAAGAAATATTCCAAAAAGATTTATTATCAACGCTACTTTGAAAGCCAGTTGGAGGTGAAAAGTGAGATTCTGTACCTTTTTAAGATTTGGATCAAAGATACTAACTACTTCTACTAACTTAGTTTTCTCATTCCCCACCATGGAGCCAAAAAAAAAAAAAAAAAAAACTCCAGTGTATTAAAACAATGATTTACTATGTCTGCTCTTGAAATAAAGGAATTTTCTCCATTCAGAACTCTTATATTTATCTTTTTATATATAAGATAAGATATAAGATAGGCCATTCTCATTTTTAAAACCATATGCCTGAATTTTGATGTTTTACCAAAATGCATTTGCGTGTCAGCCAACTTTACTTTAGCCTCTGTACAAATGCAGTACTCATAAATTCCCAATCACAACCAATGTCACAACACATTGATTCAATCATCAAACTTAATGTGGCAAACCACTGTTCATATTATTTGATTACAGTTTGATTGTCTATGTAATAAAATTGTCAGGAGGTCCTCTACTGAGCACCACAGACACAAATCAAGCGCCTGCTGGGAGGACGCGAATCAACTGAGAGGACAATAATTCATTTGGGAGTGTGCCTTCCTTTTGAAATTAATCAACCAGATCAACACTTTGTTTGTGACATATTTTTATCCTATGACAGCGAGCATATCCAGGATGTTTGGTTCACACAAATAAGATCCCTGTTTAGCTGCTGCTTTAATTTACTTCAGGTTTGAATTTAGAAGATCAGACAACATTAGACTATTTTTAACCCGTTCCAAACAGATGTCCATAGATTTTAGAAAAACACCACCGCCATCCTCAACGGACAACACATCAAGGAGGTGGAAGGATTCAAATATCTTGGACTCATCCTTGATCAGGTCTTAAAGTGGGATCAGTGGACAGACTGTGTTGCAGCCAAAGCACAACAGAGGCTGTACTAGTTTTGTTTTGTGGCTAAACTGCTGTGCACAGTGTGGAAGAGGTCTACTCAGAGAAAATCTTGCGTAAAGCTAAACCCATTCTCTCTGATCAAAGACATCCTGCCTTCTCCTCGTATGCTTATTAAGAAAAACAGACCTAAGTTATCATTCATTCCCCAAGCAATAAAGTATTTAAATACTTTATCCTTACATCCTGCCCAGCTGGACTGATAAATCTCACTTGCACCTGTAATCTTCTTTATTGTTTGTTTTTTCTTGTTGTCACTGTGCAAATGTTGTGGAGCCCATCAAGAGAAATATGCTGCAAACTAATTTTCCAAAAGAGTCTTCTACCTAACCTCTCCAAATGCAAAACTTTGGAATTTAGTTAAAGCAGTAAAACTAGCCTGCCATCTTTTCTAATTTCTGTTCTTTGGAGTAGACAACAAATGCTGGCAGGTTAAATGCAATTTAATATACATTTAATGTTTCCCTATTCTGCTAAATCAACGTTTTTGTGCTTTTAACCATGTTATAATGTTATTTCCACCTCAAAACATACCTGGAGTAGTATTTTGTTTCATTGACGCATGTTTGAGTAATCCTGTATGCTGAGCCTGTCCCTTCTAAAGAACTGGAAACGCTCGGTCTCAAGGCTCTAGATAAACACCAGGAAGTGCTCCTGCTCATTTCTAAAGCCTATACACTGTCACCGGACTTGTTCTGATCATTTCAGCGCTTTAATTGCCGTCACTACAAAGCAGTCAGCTCATTTATCTATCTGTTAGCATCATGTTGCTAATAGCCATGCCAAATAGCTGTTTTATGCTCTCCCCTTTCCATAATGGTAGGTCAGACACCTAAATCAAGCATTCTCTGCAAAGTTAAAGTCACAGCTCCCCAAAAGAAGATGTTTTCCATGCATATACATTATTTTAAGTTATAAAACATGAAACACTAATGCAAAGGTGTTTAAAACTATTTCAGAAAGCCTGAAAAAGCACAATATAGGACCTTTAACAAATCAGAAAACACAAGGCAGTACCAACATACTCAGAATAAATCATTAACTATTTGAAAAATAAACAACCAATTAGAGAAAGCATTTCCTGTTAAAATGTTTTTAAAAAAATGCCAGGTCAGTATACTGTTTTTTTGGCAGAAGACATATTTGGATATGAGGAGTTCCAGACTGACTTCACTTTGCTAAAAAGGTGCACTGGTTTGATTGGTTATTGTAAAAATGCTGACACACCACCTTCTAACACTTTTGAGATTGTTTAAGTAAGCTTCAAGATTTACTGAGTTACTTACTGAGATACAGCCTCCCAGTGCAACAAAGGTACATTGTCAAAACAGGCATATTCCAAATGGTTAAACTGCATTTACTGTGCTTTAATACTTCATTAACCCAATCTCAGTCACATTCATTCACTAGTGTCAGAGAAAGTAGGTTTCAGTGTCACGGCCAAGGTCATCAGACAATTCTCTCTAACTACGCTGCTACAAATGCAGTAGTGTCAACCTAGTGTTAAGAAGTGCTCAAAAATCTGGAAAGACATCTGGGTTTTGACATATGTTGACATAGCCATCTTGCTAACCTTCACAACAATTGTCCTTGCAGGGGAAATTTGCTAGTTTCTTTGCTGTTTTGGTCTGATTTCTGTTGACCTCTGTGTGACCCCTCGCTCGGCTTGACTCTCACTTTCTTCTCCTTGTATCCGTACAAAAGTTTCCTCTGCCTTTTGGCTGCTCTGCCACGACAAAAATCATAACAAATAAAGCCAGCCCTAGCTTGTTGTTACACCTAACCAGGATGTGTCACTTTCTCTCAAGACACAAGACTTTATGGCCACTGGGTTGGGTCTCCCATTCTTGTAAGGCTGTTTTTTTTATTGTTTGTTTTTTGCTTTAATACACTAGGGGGAGGTCATTTACCTTGCAACAACACATGTAGCCATCAAATGGACTCTGAAATGGTAAAAAAGTTGCATAATTTTCCTTAAACGTCCATCAGAACCAATTGATCATTGCACGTATGAATATGAAATTGCTCATCCTAAAGCTTCAGAAAACGTAAAAAAGATGTGTATTGAAGTTAAATAAATTCATAATGCCAAGAGGAAATGCTCAGGAAGGGTAGAAAATAGGAAATAAAAGTAGCAAGAGTTATACAGGAACGATGGAAGAACAAAACAACTAATGGCGGTCATTGAAAAATGTCAGAAAGAAATAAAAGGCACGCGTGAACACTTACTGTGCTTTGATCAATGTAACAATAGAGTAAAAAAAATATATGTGTTTAGTGTTGATTTTGCACTTTTCAATCATCAAAGGAACCAAGGCCTTTCTCAAACAATACAATCCCAGAGGTGATTCATGTTTTTTTTCTGAAACAAAAATGGAATCCCCCACCAAGAAGGCAGTCAGGCAGCTGTGCACATGGGCTAATGCTATGCCACCTGCTGCAATGCTCCATGACAAAAACATGTTCATTTCCTTGTGACCTCATATACAGTTTACAACACATCACATCAGATATTTGAAGCTTATCGTTCAGCTAACGTCAAGCCCTGAAGCTTAGTGGTAGATTATAGTGATTTTGCAATGATTCCCACCTCATTAAACATCCTCCAAATGCATTGCTAATTTCATTTCATTTATTTGTTTATTTGGATGGGAGAGTGCATATTAATGAACTTACAATATCTGAATAAGTTTGCACGAAATTGCCATGAATGCTTTTTATTTATTTTTTCATATTATTGTTTTTATATACTGTATTTGTTTTTTGCAATGTTTTGCTGCATAACCATTTTTGTTTCTGTAAAGCCATTAAAATCCTTGATAATAAAGCCTATAGATGCTGAAAGTCTTTTTTTTTTATCATATATGTTATTATTTGCTGTAAATAGGTTTTCCACAAATTTCCTCAATGTTATTTTTTGTTATTATTATTTGTATTGTTATGTTTTTAATGTGCAGACTGTCACAACTAGTGATGGGAGTATTGATACTGCGATATCGATATATTGATACTTATACAATACTCATTAGGGTATCGAGTACTTGAATAAAGTATTGATACTAATTAATACATGTGAAATAAAAGCACATCCATCATTTGGGGGAAACCTTCTGTGCTAAAACTCCCCCAAACAGCAGCATTTGTGTCTGGTCCATCCATGCCACGTGACAAGAAGTTAGCAGTTTTCACTACTATTTACACTTAAGTTATTTATTGTATACTTATGTACATTCAAATTGTTAAATGGCCAGTAATAGTCATGGGATTTGTCTTCAACAGTAACAACATTACAACAGTAAAAACTTCACCAACAGGAAATCATGAGTATTGAGTATCGGTATCGGTATCGACAAAATTCCCCCCTAAAAGTAATTAGTATCGTATCGAATCTAAAAAGTGTGGTATCGCCCATCACTAGCCACAGCTCACATGTCAGCTATGGTAGCCTTACAGGGACATGCTTCTGTCAGTTGTATGAAAAACTCAAATAAATAGGCTCCACATTTTATTTTAAGGAAAATCTTTGATGCTGTAACTTAAAAAGTTTGTAACTCAAAAAATTTTGAACACCCCTACCTTTTTAGTCACACCTGTCGCCCTAAGCTCAAAAAATGCACCAATAAAGACTGCCGTTGAAAAATGATCTAATGGTCAATAATTCTTTTTTTTTTTTTTAATTTGAAATTAAAATTTCAGAAACAGAATGAAATTTTGCTATGTATGATGAGTGCTGAAGTTAATCATCTATTATATAATTTTTCTGTGCAATGCATTTTTTTGCACCTTAGGATGGAAAGGTGTGACTAAAAATGTTTTATCTGCTGCTATACAAAAATTTTAAATCTAATAAAATCAATCATAATGCAAATTTTTGACACTCCCAAGCTCTGATTATCCACCAAAAAAAAAAAAAAATCTAATTTGCATTTACAGAAAGTAAAAATATCTATTTTTTGTGATTTTTGCCATAATTTTAAATCAACTTTTAATCACAAAAACTGGTTAAGGGTTAACCCCTTAAATTCCAGTTTATGTGGTGCATACACATCCAGCACAAACCTCTGCCTCTGCTCAGTCTGGGACCTTTGTCTACTTTGCCCTGATGTGCACATCTCTGAAAGAACTATATTTTTGGATTTGTGCACACACAAACACAAACAAATTCATTTCTCAACAAACACTTTCACACCAATGTATAAAACACACCCAAATCATTTTAGTTCAAAAAAGGTTTTTTATTTGCCTTGTAGGCCTGAGAATTTATACAAACACTAATGTAGCCTTTTCCAAATCTGTACCTCTATCTACCATATATGGGGGAAATGGCGCCACCTAGTAAAAAACAATAAAAACTAAAATTCCAATCCCTCACTATCATGAATCCATGAAATACTTGATAAAAATGTGAAATTATATTGCAGTGACAGTGTATAGTAAAAATGTAATTTTAATGGGTGTCAATGGCACAAAAAATGTCGGTGTGACTATTTTTAGACACCTTTTAAGAGGATTTTTCAAAAAAATCTATGCCATCTATGCCATTTGAATCAACACAGCAAAAGTTATCCACAAAAACAGGTGCAAAACATCAAAAAATGTCTTAGGGGTGTAGAAGGGTTCATTTATTATTATTTATTTATTTATTTATTTATTTATTTGAAGGTATTACAATTTAAATGAATTTAATTCATTTAAACCATTTATAAACCTTATGGAGACCTATACATTATAATCATAAACCTAATATACATCCTACTATTTACTTTGACAAATGCATCATTGTTTTCTGTTTACAATAATCTTTAAGTACTGTACTAACGTTTTGGGTGCTGTGTGAAAAACCAGAATGGGCAAAGGAAAAAATTATTAATTTTGGTGAAGATCAAGATAATTGTTTGGATCCAGGAGTATTTTAAGGGATTCTGTACCAGTTAGGACTTTACCACATAGGACTAGTCTGAGTTCAGTCATCAGTTGTTGCAGTGCAAGTCCGAGTCTAAGTCCAAGTCATTAAAATAAAGTTTGAGTCACCAAAAGAAACATCCAAGTCAAGTCCAAGTTGAGTCTTTGTAAAGCAAAGTCCAAGGCTCATGTGCAAGTCCGGAGTCCAGACCTTTTATCAGGGCCTGATAGGAGTTTTTTTTAAATATGCCAGAATGGAACCTGTGAAACAAAAAGAAATAAATGATTCAACTGCAGTCTATATTTTAACTTATGGTCACAAAAGTATTTAGGCGTTAACATACAACTTGAAAACACCTTTTGAACAGATATTACATCCTGTATATATACGGAGGTGTGCTCTGCATGTAAGTGTGACTCAAAGGGGCATCTACGATCAAGTCTGAGTCCAGGGTGAGTCCTCGGTGCTTAAGTCCAAGTCAGAGTTATTGAAGTGCATCAGCATGAACGTCGAGTAGAGTCACGAATCACTGCTCCTCTGAAACTCAAGAGCCCAAGTCAAGTCCCAAGTCACCAGTTGGATTTTCGAGTCAAGTCATGAGTCCCAAAAATGAGGCCAATAACTGACTGTCTGGCTTCTACACTACAAAATCAATATCTACATTAGATAAAATTACTTAAATTTAGATTATTAATCTTGATTTGAGCAATAATTCAGATCATCAATCTTGATTTAAGCAAAAATAACAAGATTAGATTTATTTATTTATTAGGTAACTTATTATTAGATTATTTGCCTTGTTTCAAAGTATTTTTTTCCTGTTTCAAACTTTTTTTTACCTATTTCAAGCAAAATTATCTTAACCCATGGACAGATCATTTTCCTTGAAATAATTAAAAATTGCTTGAAACAGGGAAAAAATACTTTGAAACAAGGCAAATAATCTAATAATAAGTTACCTAATAAATAAATACATCTAATCTAGTTAGTTTTGCTTAAATCAAGATTGATGATCTGAATTTTTGCTTAAATCAAGATTAATAATCTGAATCTAAGTAATTGTATCTAATGTATTTATTGAAAATTTGCAGTGTACTTGGATATAATTCTCTTTTTTTTTTTTTTTTGTAATTTGGGGTGTTTTTATATACAGTGGGGCAAAAAAGTATTTAGTCAGCCACCAATTGTGCAAGTTCTCCCACTTAAAAAGATGAGAGAGGCCTGTAATTTTCATCATAGGTATACCTCAACTATGAGAGACAAAATGAGAAAAAAAAAATCCAGAAAATCACATTGTCTGATTTTTAAAGAATTTATTTGCAAATTATGGTGGAAAATAAGTATTTGGTCACCTACAAACGAGCAACATTTGTGTCTCTCACAGAGCTGTAACTTCTTCTGTAAGAGGCTCCTCTGTCCTCCACTCGTTACCTGTATTAATGGCACCTGTTTGAACTGGTTATCTATATAAAAGACACCTGTCCACAACCTCAAACAGTCCCACTCCAAACTCCACTATGGCCAAGACCAAAGAGCTGTCAAAGGACACCAGAAACAAAATTGTAGACCTGCACCAGGCTGGGAAGACTGAATCTGCAATAGGTAAGCAGCTTGGTGTGAAGAAATCAACTGTGGGAGCAATTATTAGGAAATGGAAGACATACAAGACCACTGATAATCTCCCTCGACCTGGGGCTCCCCGCAAGATCTCACCCCGTGGTCAAAATGATCACAAGAACGGTGAGCAAAAATCCCAGAACCACACAGGGGACCTAGTGAATGACCTGCAGAGAGCTGGGACCAAAGTAACAAAGGCTACCATCAGTAACACACTACCTCAAATCCTGCAGTGCCAGACGTGTCCCCTGCTAAAGCCAGTACATGTGCAGGCCCGTCTGAAGTTTGCTACAGAGCATCTGGATGATCCAGAAAAGGATTGGGAGAATGTCATATGGTCAGATGAAAGCAAAATAGAACTTTTTGGTAAAAACTCTACTCGTCGTGTTTGGAGGAGAAAGAATACTGAGTTGCATCCAAAGAACACCATACCTACTGTAAAGCATGGGGGTGGGAACATCATGCTTTGGGGCTGTTTTTCAGCAAAGGGACCAGGACGACTGATCCGTGTAAAGGAAAGAATGAATGGGGCCATGTATCGTCAGATTTTGAGTGAAAACCTCCTTCCATCAGCAAGGGCATTGAAGATGAAACGTGGCTGGGTCTTTCAGCAGGACAATGATCCCAAACACACTGCCCAGGTAACGGAGTGGCTTCGTAAGAAGCATTTCAAGGTCCTGGAGTGGCCTAGCCAGTCTCCAGATCTCAACCCCATAGAAAATCTTTGGAGGGAGTTGAAAGTCCGTGTTGCCCAGCGACAGCCCCAAAACATCACTGCTCTAGAGGAGATCTGCATGGAGGAATGGGCCAAAATACCAGCAACAGTTTGTGAAAACCTTGTGAAGACTTACAGAAAACATTTGACCTCTGTCATTGCCAACAAAGGGTATATAACAAAGTATTGAGATGAACTTTTGTTATTGACCAAATTCTTATTTTCCACCATAATTTGCAAATAAATTCTTTAAAAATCAGACAATGTAATTTTCTGGATTTTTTTTTCTCATTTTGTCTCTCATAGTTGAGGTATACCTATGATGAAAATTACAGGCCTCTCTCATCTTTTTAAGTGGGAGAACTTGCACAATTGGTGGCTGACTAAATACTTTTGTGCCGCACTGTATTGATACACCTTTTTTGTTCATAGCCTTTCTTAAAAACCTTAGTCTTTTGCACAGTACTGTATTTTTTTATTAAATAAAAAAAACTACATATGTAAAAATAGTTGACTGATTGTTCTATGTGCTTCAACTGTATGCTACATCATTCACACTATGTACCTTCTCATGATAATAATTTTGCTGCCTATTTTTCGTCTAAGTCACAGCACTCAGGGAGAATACAACTGAAGGTTATTGCGACACTCCTGTTGTTGCTGCTGCTGCTGGTGTTGTTTGTTTGTCTTGTGCATATTGAATGTGCTCCATCACTTTGTAGTTTACCCAAAAGAAATCTGTAACTCAAAAGCGGAGAGTGTCAACGGTGCAGTCCGAAGCAAATACATTGTCTTTGCTGGTGCCGCGCTTTGAATACATAATGACATAAAGAACACATTGAGAGGAGCCAAGATGAGGCTGGAGCAATGTGGGCTGACATTTGTAACAAAATGACTGGAGATTCATTTATGGGGCTCTGGCTTCCCATTTGATAGGAAATGACTTTTCTTTACTATAGAAGCATGCATTTTTGCTAGCAGTCATTTTCAATAGAGGTGATTAAGATTGAGGCCTGATTTGCTGCGGGGAACAGAGAACACTTTTTGCCAAATGATTCAGAGCACTTATATGTCGCGCACAAGGTCACCGGCATTTAAACTGATTATGCAACGTTTTCTCTAATAAAGATGCATTGTGTAGAATGCTGTACTTGAACAAATGGAACATATCAGCCTGTATTTTTAATAAAGTATAAGCACAATGAAATAATATTATTTGCAGCTGTGTATCTTGCAATATATATCTATATAATCTATATAATTCAGTAAAATGTCATTACTCATGTTTAACCTACAACAGGGGTGTCCACACTAATTTTACTGAGGGCCACATACCTCGCCATAAAAAAAAAAAAGTCCCATTTGGCTGCTCCCTTTTTTTCAGCGGCTGAATACTGAATCAGTAATATGAATACTAAGGCATAGGTTTCACCCTGGATGCCCTTCCACAATCATACGTTTATCCAGGCTTTGGACCAGCACATTGTAAAGCAGAATTTTTTTGGCAACCAACTATTAATTTACTTTTTTTTTCTCCCTTGATGTCAGGTTAATCTCACACAAATATTATACATTTTACATTTGGGCCATTAATAAATAACATTTTCCCAGTTATACTTAAAGGTCCTGTAAGCAGTGTGCACTTGTTGTGCTTTGAAAACTTTACTGCAGTCTAAATAAAAAAGAATGATCTGTGGGTTGCCAGTCTTTTTGCTTTTCTGATTAGACGAGTTTTAAAAACCTGGCCATTATGTAAAATATATTTTTAATTGTGAATAAATCTGCTGTACTATTGTTATCAGTAAAACTAATATTTGATTTAAACATGTTTATGTCATATCTTGGCACGAATGTGGGTAGTTTTTATAAAAAATAAAAATTATATACTGCTCATAGCACCTTTAATATCTTTAATAAACATCCAGAGTGCTTAACTGGCTCTGAAAAATGTGTATAAATGCAGTTACATTTCAGGTGCTCTTCAAGGATGTGGAAACTACTTAGATCACAAACTGCAAAAATAATTTTACAGTAACAAGCAAGGGGCTATTGTGTTTTGCACGTCTCTATTTTTGTTTAAAATTGTATTTTAAAGTCCCATGGTATGCTTTTTCAGGTTTCTTTAAATCATTTTGGCACCTTTCCATTAGTATTTCATGTTTTATAACTTAAAATAATGATATTTGTATGGAAAACGTCTTCTTTTGGGGAGCTGTTACTTTGATTTTGACTTTGAGAATACTCAAATTAGGTGCCTTTTCACCCCCTGCTGACAATGGTGGGGAATGGCCAGAGCATAAAATGGCTAATTAGCACAGCCATTAGCAACATGATGCTAACATGAGCAGATAAATGAGCTGCCTGCAACTGAAGTACTGAAATGATCATTACTATTCTGGTGATGGGGTGTAGACTATAGAAAGGCACAGGAGCATTTCCTGGTTTCGTGTCTACGTAGAGTGGTGAGACCGAGCAGTTTTAGGTCTTGAGAATTTTAGGTGGCATATGATTTGATGTGGCAACCCTCACAACTCTCTAGTATTCACCCATTCACACTCAAAGACACTGACACAATGATACACACAGAAACTGAAAACACATTCTGATCCACTGTCCCTCATTACTACTGAAACTGAGCCACTTTTTTCATACAAATGTATTCTTTGATAGAATTATTATGAACAGTTCATTTAGATCTTTATGTCTTTACAAATAAATGATGGGGCACTTCTTCCTCTCACAACCTTTCCACTGTGAATACAATCCTGGCCTTTCTTTCTTTCTCTTTTGGATCCACTCTTGCTGACGGAGCCAGGGGGAAGTGATGAGGCCCAGGAATAAATCAATTGAAAACAGCTTGTTGAGATTCACCGCAGAGCTGCACAAAAGCAATGAGGGAAAACATCACACTCATATTTTTCTTTTTACATCTCTATATGAAAAAGTATAGGTCCAAACAGTGTTATTGACAAAGGCTTCCTTCTCTTCAATGTGTGTTTTGATGTTTACCACCATGTGTTTGTTATTCTATCTAAACCTATTTGCTGTTCCACTGACACTACCAATACATTCAAGTATAGGCCACTACGCTGTAAAAGAGATCTATGATATAATTATGGATAGGTAAGTTATACTCTACAGTAGGTATTTGTCAGCATGCTCTCATTTTGGAGAAGGCGACAGGAGCAATTTTTATACATAATACAGCAGTCTTTAAAAATCACAGGACTTAACCAACAGGGCTTTAATACCTACTAAGTGCAAGTGTATGTTTGATAGAAGGTATATGTTTTGACCATTTTTTAAAAATAATTGGATATTATGACTTCTATTTTTGGTCCTCATTTGTCCATCACCACAACTTAGAACATCCCAGTATGAGCTCTTTGATTGCCTCTGTACTCAAATTTTGCAACATAATACAGAGTTGCCATCAGAAACATTCAACCTGCTCAGCTCCAAAGAAATTATAATGATGTGAATGAAGATAATGAGAATAAATGACATCAAATCATAAAACAACAAAAACTGAGCTGAGTTATTTTGACAACAGAAGTTGACTTACCTTGGAAGTTCATGTAAAGAATGTGACACTTGTGACGACCCCAACAGGTTTTCTTGTGCATATTCTATGCACTCTAGTTCTCTCCCACCAGGCAGCCACAGCCTTTGTTCTGTTTTCTGTTTTGTTTGTACTTTGACATATCCACGTACACAAGCATGCACCACTGACACTCACCTACCAATTTGCCTTCTTTAGATCAGTTTGCTTTAATAAATATCCTTTGTGTTAATGCTTTTAATCATGTGTGGTCTCACTCTTTGTCTGAACCCTGAGCCAGTTTATAACAAATGGGGGCTTGGCCGGGATTTAATGCATATTGTCCCTTTAGCTTCAGTACTTTGTGGAGCATTCTTTAACTTTTATAACTTCCAACAAATGGTTTCGGTTATTGGCGACAAGCTTCTTACACCTCTCGAGTGGAATCTTTGTCCATTCTCCACCTACAAAAGCCTCTAGTTAAATGATAAACATCACTTGGCTTCTGTGCTGCAAGTGCCTTCTTTTAATCCCATCAATTATAAGTGGAATTTAAATCTGGTAACTGAGAAGGCCACTGCAGGATGTTCCAAGATCCTAATGAAAAATCCTGTGATAAATCCTTAAATTCTTTGGAGGGTTGAATATTTCTGATTGCAGCTGTACATACAGTGTAAATACCCTGTTTTTTTTTTTTTGTTTGTTTTTGTTTTTTTTGTTTTTGTTTTTCTGGTACCATTTACAATGTGGTTTAGTTTCTATGGTATTGCTCTTGTCTGTTTCTCCAAACTAGGAATGTGCTGACAACTACTGTAGAGACTGAATTAGCTATCCATTATCCATCAAGACAAATGTTCTTTTTAATGGGGCTCCATGAATGTTTTAAACATCTAATTAAACCGGACTTACCTTGTTCTTCTTTTTCTTTTTCCCATTAGGGGTCACACAGGTGGCTGGAACCTATCCCAACAACTATGGCCCTTAGGTGAGGTACAGCTTGAACAATGGCCAGTTAGTCACAGGGCACACACTGACAAGACAATTAGTCACTCTCACATTTATTCTCTATGGGCAATTTAAGTTGACCAGTTCATCTATGCATGCTTCTCAATGGACAGTGAGAAGAAGACAGAGTACCCGGAAAGAACCCATGGACATAGAGCAAACAGGTGACATGAACAAAATGTAAGTTTTGATAGATACTGACCACTGCAGACCAGGAAACAGCCCACAAGTTGAGTTTGGAGATGCTCTAACCGAGTCGTCGAGCCATCATATTTTGGTCCTTGCCAAATTTGCTCCCATCCTTACCCTTGCCCATTTTTCCTGCCTCTAACACATCAACTTTGAGGACAAAATGTTGACTCGCTGTCTAATATATCTCACCCACTAACAGGTGCCACAATGAAGAGATAATCTGTGTTATTACCTTCACTTGTCAGTGGTCAGTGTTATTTCTGATCAGTGTATATTTCAAAATTGCTACAACTGCAAATGATATGACAAGAACATTTTCATCAACACTTTTCACCACCTTCTTTTGTGTGCAGTGTTTCAAAGCAGTCGGTTTTCACTGCAACTGAATATGCAAGAGTCTGGCTCACTCTTTCTATTTCCCATGCAACGATGTTTAATGAATGCACAAACACAGGGCTACAGTTATAGCGTATTATAGTGAGAAACAGCGTGAGATATAAATCAGATATGAAGTCAGTACAATCTATTCATCATTTGTGCTTTTATATATTGTACATGTAGCTTTGTTAGATGAAATCAAAAGTTCTGATTTTTTTCTTTAATACCCATTAAGTCAACTCTATGCTTACTGAGAAAAAGGAGAGGGAAGGAAATGTACTACTCCTTATATGCCACCTGAGGGTCAGGTTGTGGTTGCCTATAGCAACAAAGACAATTATATGAATTTGTCTGAAATAATGAAAGTTGAATGATAGATCTAGTGTTTCATTTACTTAATGACTGCTATTACTACATCCACGAGGCCCGATCCCGTCAGACCTCAGAAGCTAAGCAGGGTAGGACCTGGTCAGTACCTGGATGGGAGACCGCTGGGGAACACCAGGAAGCCGGTGTGAATGTGAGTGAGTGAGTGAGTGGGGACTACGGATGGAAATTAGCTCTGAGCTAAAATCCAGTGTATTTATGGCACTAGCTGTTCATTAATACACGCTGTTCCATTCAAATAAAAAAAAAAAAATACTACTCACATGCAAAATGTAGTTGTTGCCGTATAGGTGTTAATGAAGAAAAGACATTACACCTCCATATGTAGTGGTGTCTCCCTCAATAAATAATTTCTATACATTATGTTACAACCTGAGTTACTGTAAATGCAATTTTTATCTGATGAAATGAAAGTACATGCACCTTTTATTGTTTATAGGACCAAGTCAAGTTTCCTTTTACAGCAATAATTCTCAAACTTTTCACATCAAGTACACATCTCAGAAAATATTTGGCCTTTTAAATACCACTTTCGTTGGTGGCATGGAGGCTAAGTAGTCCAGGGTTTGAGTCTTGGACCATGTGCAGCCTTTATGTGTGGAGTTTGCATGTTCTCCCTGTGTCTGGGTAGGTTTTCCTCAGGGGCTCTGATTTCCCCCATTAACCCAAAACATGCACAATAGGCTAATCCTCCAGCTAGGTACTCCTGACCAGGATCCTGGCTCAAGATCTGAAGAAGGGCCTCCAGGCACAGCCCTGCACTCCTAACCTAGACTAAACCAGGACCAAAAGTGGACAAAACCAAGACAAGACCAGAACTAAATAAGGATTAATCTAGGACTAAACTGGGCCAAACCAAGACTAAATCAGAACTAGCTCCTGAGTACCACCAACAGCTATCTGTGTACCACAAGTGGTACTTGTACCAGAGTTTGAGAACCACTGTTTTAGGGCCTGTTTACACAACAACACAGACCAGGAAAACACAACAGTCATGCTGCCTGTCAAAATAAGAGGAAATAAAAGGAATATGTGGGACAAATATGACAGTCTTACAGAAGGCTAAATGAGTGAAGTCACAAAAGTTTACAAATTTACAATCAAACCTTTGCAGATTTGCTTTACTGTGTGTACTTATATTAATGAATGATTTAAAAAAATTTTTTACAGGAAATATTATTTTGCTAGGTTTATGGTGATCGTTGTGTGAAAAATGCTTATTTGGAAAATACTGGGTTATTGGCCCATTGACCTACAGTCTACCTTTATTATAATCAACTGTCTGAACTCTTACATTAAGGATTTTAGAGTACACATTGTGTGGAATTTTCTTACGTAGCTTACCTGAAACTTCCTGAGCTCAGCCAGTGTTGCAGTTAGACTATTATCAGCGACCAGCAATTTAATGTTGAAAAGGAGGGAAGATTAATCAGCAATTGGGAGAGTTCTCATGTACCAACGCTTCTGGTACAGGCTGGACATTCTCTTCTGTTAATTCCTTATTAAGCCAAGATGATGTCTTAGGACGATTCCTATTACAATATTCTTTTGTGTGACAATGTTTCTGGAGGCATAATTTGCATTCCTCTCAAAAGTGGAATGCAAAATCTCCCTCTTTTGCAGTAGCTTCAGTGCTATTGTTATTTGTTTTTCTGTCTTAGTATTTGATTAGTATTTTATTATTGATTGTTTTTTTTTTTTGTTTTTTTGTTTTTTTGTGTGTGGTTTTTTTCACTTTTTCCTGACTCCAGCTCCATCTTTTACTATTAGAATGAGAGCTGAGGATTTACCTAAGCGGTGCTGTATTGGGCCACTTCATATCCTTAAAAATGCCACTAAAAGCTTGCTATACTTACCTGACCCATATCATAGTGCTCTAGTAAAAACATGCCTCAAGACATCTCAATATAGTACGCCGTCTACTGCGAGTCTCCTGTCTGCAGTGCTCTAAGTACACTGGCGCTGTCCATGGTGCTGAAGTCCCTTTATAGCGCTGTGGCTGGAGTTGCTGAACTATGGGCAAAGAAAATAGTTAAAAGGCAACCGCTTTTAAGCTTGGTCACTGGATTTCTTAATGCTCTTGGGATTTATTCTGATGTTGACTTATCTTCTAAAGCTGCATTGTGCACACTCATGTATGCTTAAGAGATCACTGGACATTTATACCCTTTCATCTACTCATCAGCAAGCCTTCCCTAATCTGTGTGCCTACTGCAAAATTAGCTATTAATTTTTTTTACTTTGTATCTCTGGATGTTATTAGTCAGGCATATACATATTTTCCATATTCTAAACAAAGAATTAATCTGCTCTCTCCCCTATGGCATTGGCTCTATCTTGCAATGGTAACAGTGCACAGACCTGAACTCAAACCAGGGATCTCTCTCATTCAGGGGCAAAAACTATATCCAATGACCTTCAAAGCCTTACATTTCCCACTAGTAAAGAATCTACTAAAACTCATTTGTTCCCTTTCTTTACTGACCCCATGTGGCAAGATATAGTATGTATCTTTTTCCCTATCTCGCAATGGCATTAAAAAAAAATTCTGGATCCAGTACAACCAATCAAGTAAACAGTGCATTGCATCAAGCCCGCCCAATTTTAGAGACATGGTTATAATTGGTATGGAAATATTTGATTTAGGTAGAAACTGGGTTGAAAAGGAGGGGTTCCAGACCACTCTTATGTGCAAACAAAGTGAATGGGTCTGGATGGCCAGGTGTTGATTGTTTTGTAATGTCACTACTTTGTCATACAACTATATTGTATTGCAACTGATTCACAATCTGTCATTTTGTGCTGAGAATGACATCACATCAAAAATGGTGATGAAAAACGTGATTGTAGCATTATGTTGCCATCAATATTCTTATCACTGTAGATCTATGGATCCACATAGGTGACTCAGTTTGCAATGTAGTCCCTGACTCTATCAGAAAAGTCTTTTGTTTGCAGCTGATGCTCTGACACTGATGCCGGTGAAGGTGTTTGACACGCTCACATGAGCAGTCACATCACAGCCAAATGAAACAGCTCATAAACCAGGACACCTCTCCACTCCTCACTAAACGCTTTTCATCCCGCAGTGTTTGATTCAGACGGGCTTTAATCAGAATTAAGCCTCGGGGAATGTCTGAGGCGCTATACACTGTGGTGACGCCTTTCGTTTAAAGCTGTAGCTGCACTTCTGACACGGCGGGAATATAGGACGTCGGATCATTGACTGTATTCAACAAATAGACTGGACACATTAAGTCAGAAGCACAAACACTCATACTTAAGTGTATCTTGGATTTTACATTAAGAGAATTAATGGATTCCTTTTCTCTCACTGACCATCAAAAGTAACTACCTAGCTAGCATACCAATATGGAAAATTGTGCCACATTTCAATTTGATTCAGACTGACCTTATGCTTTTGTCTGAACAGAGTGAAAAGACTGCACTTTGCCAGCTACAGCATATTTCTAAATGCACTGTACAAGTAATAATATTTAAGGCATACCTGCAACTAACTGGCCATAGTCCCGGGTGTACACCTGCTGCTGGTCCATAGTAGATATGGGCTCCAGCCACCTGCAGCCCATAATGAGAAGATGTTACTTAGTGTCAACCATATTTGTAACTCGTTCCTACTCTCACCTATGATCATGAGCTTTGGGTCATGACCAAAAGAACAAAATCCTGAATACAAGCGGTCAAAATGAGTTTCCTCCGCAGGGTTTCTTCCCTTAGAGATAGGGGGAGGAGCTCAGTTACCCGTGAGGAGCTTGGAGTAGAGCCGCTGCTCCTCCACATCGAGAGGAGCCAGCTGAGCTGGCGGAAGGAGATGGATGGAAGGCATACCAGCAACTCTTATCTTAAACATAAAGAACTGAATACAATACAATACAATCTTGAAAATCTATGGATATGGTTTTATTAGTCTAAAAAGCATGTAACCAGCATTTCCATTTCCCCATCTGCAGTTTTTCTTATCACACAGCCTATTTTGTATATTCAAGAGGTTATAGAACCAAACTGGTTAACAGATCATGCTAAGTAGCTAATTAGTTTAAAGTTTTCAAGCTGCAATAAAGAAGGTAAGGTAATAATACATAATCTTTTGAGTTAACTTTGCTGAATTCTGATTCTGAATTGGACCAGCCAAAAATAACATCCATGTCTCCTCATTTTCTCCTCAGACTTGTGATTTTATTACCATATGTTTTTCACATTAATCCATTTAGGTCCACTTTGCTCTAGGTCCAGCCCAGGATGGTGCTAACACAACCTATAGTGGTTATATCACAGTGCACACACGTCAGAGGATGAGAACCGTGTGTCTGCACATTCACCATGATGTTCTTATAAGGAATGGACTATAGCGACGCCAGGCTTACTTTTATTTTACCTGTAGAACAAATAGGCCTATCTTATAGCCTACAAGAATAAACAAATAACCTAAAAACACAGTTATATTTAGTACAAAAGTGGAAACCGTTCAAAATGTCTACTTTTTTCTAATGACCTCACTTCTATAGTAAAATACATCTGTTAGTCCTGACTATGCAGCATTAGCTCTCAAACACACACATACACGGGAGAGATGGAAGCGCGCGGGGGGGAGAGAGAGAGAGAGAGAGAGAGAAAGAGAGAGAGAGAGAGAGACAGGAGAGGGGGGGGGGGGGGGGGGGTGTACTCGCGAGGGACCTCTGCTGCTCGCGCCTCCTCGCTCGCGACGCACATCAAACGGCGGGAAGGCTCCGTGTCGGTGACAGCAGACAGAGACGAGTGGAAGACGCGCGGACGGAATAAACGCAGCGAAAGCCGGGGCTGTTCGCAGTTGGTTTCCCAGCGGCCGCCAGTTGTCGAGTCGCGGTTTTCGAAGTTGTTTGGCGGTGTACTGCTGCTGCTGCTGCTGCTGCTGCTGCTGCTGCTGTGTGGGGCTCGCTGCTTTGCTCACAAGAGGAAACGCTTATGTGATGGGTTTTTGGAGCGAAGCCCAACACAGCTCTCCTTCGACTGGGAAACGGGCTGAGGGTGAAGTTCGCCACGAAAACAGCGGGGAAATATCGGAACACGACTTTGACTTGGATTAAAATCACTTATTTGACTTCTCTCATTCTTCGCTTCTTCTTCTTCTTTTTTTTTTTATTTTTTATTTTTTTCCTGCCCTGGTCTTAAACATGCTAGAGCTCACGTCCGGATTGTACATGCTGCCTGGCTGATGGCTTTACTTGTGGATTGTGCTTCTCCGATTTGCCCATATTTGGAGTTATTTGCCACACATTTAGGTCAAATGACCGTCTAATGTCCGAGCTGCGTGTGACGAGCCATACTGTGACATGGGTAAAACAGGACTCTACAGCCTCCTTTACTTCATCCTCCATTCACCTTTTATCATTTGTGCACATGGTAAGTGAATGTCAGCGATTACCGAATTTAATACTGCAAAGTAAAAGGCAAATAGAAGCTATTCTTAAGAGCATGGTGTTGGTTTTATTGGCTTTGAAGGTCATTAAACTGTGGTAAATTGCTTTCCAAATTAAGTCCAAGGCAGGTTATAGGTCACACGTGTTGTAATAAAACCATTACTGCCTATAAATCCTAGTAAATCACTTAGAATGGGGCGATAAGCTCCAAAAAGAGCCGAATATTTCTGTCAACTGCAGACTGATCCAAAGCAACAGTTTCACATTGGCTCATCCCTGCCCCTGCTGTCTCTCTCCCTCTCTTTTTCTTTTTTTCCTCCTCTCTCTATCTCTCATACATATGCACTGAAGCCACATTTACCGAGGTCCCTAAAGATGTGAGCGTGGGGGAGGGCGAAGACGTGGAGATGCCTTGCGCCTTCAAGGCTGTCAGCGCTGCGCCCATGTCTCTAGAGATCCAATGGTGGTACCTAAAGGAGGACCTGCCAGAGGAACTGCCTGAAGAACTGCAGATCAGTTCACCGGCCAGCAGAACCAAGGTAACCCGCAAGGCTGATTCAACTCCAGGGAGAAAAGAAAATTGGAAATGGTATGGATTGAGACATAAGCCCCTTGGTGTGCGGCACTGGCTGTAGGCTTGTTACATCAAACATTACTGACCTTTAGATAATTGTATATGTTAATGATCTACATTCCATGGAAAGAGAAGAACACTTTTTTCAGTATCCTGGTTCATATTTGAGTACCAGTGAGTGTTCAAGTGGCTTTTTTTCCAAGGGCATGTGATTAGTCACATTGACTCAGGAGAAAATAAATAAAAAGTGTTTGTGCCTTTGACATTTTCAGCTTTTAAAAGTACAAAGTGAGAACAACTGAAACAACTTTTTTGATTATTATGATGTCGCCATTTTCAAAAGCTCACTGTTGCAAAGGTTTCAGTTCCCCACACACAGTTACATATTGCTCTACTATGATATGCAGTATATGCTATACATACAAATATACCTCAGCATGTTTGATATGCGACGAGTTATTTGTTAATAGGATATATCCTTTGAAACATAATGCAACATGTGATCCATAGTTTATCTGGACATAGCTCATAACATTTTCATCAAGTACAATACATTTTGGAAAAAACATACACATGCGCAGATAAGAAAGATATGATGAGACATTGATTATAGAACTATGTAGATATGCACACAGTATGGTGCATCTCTGAAAGAGTGATATGATTGGTCAAAAGGAGCCAGTAGGTGTTTCCAGTCAGATGTGGCTTGGAATTTAAACATTCATTCATTCATCTTCTACTTATTCCCATTAGGGGTCTCGGGCACTGGAGCCTATCACAGTAACTTTTGGCCTCAGGGGAGGTACACCCTGGACAGGGGCCAGCTAGTCGGAGGACAAAAAAATTACTGAGAATTTAAGACTTTAAGAATTTGTCACGCTATTCTATTAAAAACATAGTTTACCTGTTGCTAACATTACAATTACAGTGGGTCATTTTTACCCCCTCTTTCAACTCTGTCACTATTGGACAATATAGTGTCACTAAAACAAGTAAATCAAGTGCATATCTTTCCATTGTAAGGTGTATGCTAAGGTTTTAGGCATTTTGTATTGAACTAAAAAAAGCACACATCATTGTCACTCATTAGAATATTAAAAGTTCAAACTTCAATATCTGAAAAGTGTGGAACTCCACCATTTTCACATATTTATGTAGGGTTTAGGGCTACAACAAATCAAACTCTCAGAATGTCAATGTCAATTTGATTGTTTATTATGATAAAACACCCTCAAGTAAAATATATGTTATATATTGGTAGCTTTGCCTTAATTATGAATTATGTAGCAATCCAGCTAGGCCTGCAAATCATCATGCGTTTACTTGCATTTCACTCTCTGATTATTAAGATTAATTTGAAAAATAATTGACATTAATCAGTCAACAAAATAATCACTAGCTGCAGCCCTACTGTGCTTTAATTGTAATTATACATATTAAGATAACAATGGGTATGGTCATTATTGTGAAAAAGTGTTTTCTCAAAAGAGCAAAAGTGACCCACTGTTAGCACTGGGAATAAATTACTATTTTGATTTCAAAGAGCTTAAAATAAACTGGGCAACCAATAACGTTATTATAGGAAATGCTGAGGCAGTTGTAGGTAGATGATTTTATTCTAGAGTTACGATAACAGACAGCGTCACTGATGAAACAATTTTATCACAAATTTCACCTAAACCGAGTCAAAAATGACCTGCTGGTAGTAGTTCTAGTGTTGACATAGACTTGCTTAAAAAGTTGGGAAGCACTATGTCTACATGAAACATGATTATAGAATAAAAATATATATTTATTAAAAAGACAATACAATGTTTTGGGTTCTGCTTGGGTATCACAGAATGAATTTCTAGTGGTACCCTTAAAAAAATTGGTTGTAGATTTTGTGGTGATGACTGATATTTTTTATGAGGAATTTGGAGCTGAGATAAAGCTGGACTACTAATAGCCTTATTATTTTTTTTAGTTTAGTTTGGTCTTTGGACTGGGGAAAAAAAAAACATCTTCATATTCAAGAGCAGTTGTAGCTTTTGCTGCAGAGGTTGCTCAGTGATCATAAGTAATAATCACTTCTGCATACATTTTAGACATTTGCGAAGCATCGATTTGGAAATGCTGCCATTTATCTGCTCGTCATTGCACCCCGCCGATATGTATCTGACCTTGTGTGCCGCCTTGTTTGTCATTACAATCAGGCGTAAGCAGCAGAGCGCGTGTTGGGTGCGTGGGGGCCGTGTCACTGCGACTGCAGAGAGGGCACTTGTTGGTGGTTATCAACACCATTACATTCCTCTCAGGTCCTCTGCCTAACACCGCCATGATAGGATATTGTGGCAGGACGCGCTGGGAATTAGTTTTCCCTTCAGCATGACAAATCAGCCCAGAGTCTTTTCCAGTCATCTGAGGAGTCGGGGACAATCACATCTGCGGCGTTTCCTCTGCGGGTTTAAGCACATTAAAACATGCAGCGGGGGGGCAGAGAGGAGGGGATAGAGGGAGAGGTTATCAATGGCGTCTTTGAGGAATGTATGCTACCAGCTCTCTCTGCTGCCGTCTGCCTTTCTGACTGGAGAAAAAAGCATGTCTCGTTGCTGGGGTTATATAACAGCTGATATCTTGTTGCATCTGTGTCATTTAAAAATGTTTTCCTTTTTCAGATTGTTCCAAGGGAGGCCACAAAAATAAGCGTAAGTGCTCACTTTCCTGTTTGCTCATATTTTTTCTTTAACACCAAGCATAGTGGATTCATAGAGTTTAAAACAACAAAATATTTCACACGGAATATCTCTCTGATGCTTGCACACTATCAGAAGGTGGGATGTTATCTGTGCCTGAGATAGAGCCCGCTTTCATCATCTCCAAGCATTCTGTAAAGCTTGCTCTCTAGGTATCTCTGAATTTGCCTAGACTATTTGTTTTCTTCATTGCCGTGAAATAGCAGTGCAATTTTGCCCTGACAGTGAAGTTTAACTCCAGTTCTTTAGGCACATTTCTCGTGCTCCACGTGGACCTGTACGGTGGTACCATTGTTAAACATGTTTTGACAGGTTTTGCTCTGATAATATGTTACGTTTAAGCTGATAAAGGGCGCCCTTATTAGAGGAAATGGAGGCTGCGTGAACTAATGTGCCGGCCTGCTGAGCAGCTAATACAGTGTCAGCAGCCGGGGCTTTTTGATGCCAGAACCTCTGCCTTCAGTCATAAAACATGATCTTGACCTTGTTTGGTTCACACAGTGTGCTGGACTCTGTGGTGGGGCATCTCATCTCAATGTCTTTCATTCTTTGTTTTTTTCATAACAGCATTTATTATTCACGAACACTATTTTATTTCAGATGTTTGTGTCTGATCTTCGCTTGTATTGTTTTTGCACTCGGTCAGCTGTGGTTGTTCCAGTGAGATAATTCAGTATTTTGTAAATTAGATACTTTTTGAGCTAAATTTTTCCCTACAGTAGATACTTGGAGTTTGGAGAAACAAACAGAGCAACACCACAGAGACTAAATTGTGTATTGCTGTAAAAGGGGTCAGTCAAATTCCATTTTAAACACGTCTAAAACATCGAACTTTCTCAGTCACGGTTTGGTCCATTGAGGCTTTATACAACATATGTTGCTGAGAAATGACCCAAATTTGGGTTCAGATGGCCACATTAAAGTGCTTGTACAAATGAATGAGCCTGGCCAGCTTTTCTTTTTTTCTTTTCTTTTACTCTAAGCAGAGAATTAGTCTGTAGTTTGATTCTTAAAGGGCAAAACAAGTGGACAGATTAAACTACCTCTGAATGCAATTGGATAGACATGCAATCAGAATTCAGGGGACAGTACCAATATAAGCTAACTCTTACATAGGAAGCATTGATTTTACCAAAAGTCTGTTTGAATGGGAGAGGTTCCATATTTAGCTAAGAAAAAGTAGGCCTTGGGAAGACATAAACAAGTACCATTATAAAGACTTCTGTGTGCTTCCTTTTTTGAATTCCATGTTAGTTATAAAAAATGTTTTTTTTTGTGGTTTTTCACACAAACCTTGTGTCAGTGTCCCAGTCTTCTTCTCCAAACTGGGGTGTACTGATAATTCCCTACTGTAAGCTACTGCAGTTACTTATCCCTAATACTAATATTAATACAAATATGCCACAGGATTTCCAGAGCAATGTTTTATGGCTTAAAGAAAGCCCTGGTTCTCTAAGACTTTGAACAAACCTGAATTTGTCATTGTTTAGATGGTGCTGTATTTTGTAGTCTGTTGTTGAGGTATTCACACTCAGAAACATTCTGTGTACAAGAAGAGGCAGTCAAATACAGGCTATTAATAGATGCTTTCACTGCTGCGTTCTAATAGAGGGCCAGTAATTGGGGAAACTTCCACTATATGAGAAGTAATTATATTTCAAAAGAGAACTTGAAGTAAACTATGCATTGACACAGCGTCAGACCTATGTTCCCACAGCCCTATGTTTCCACATTTCAAAATTAGGCTCTATATTCCCACATTTCTAAATTAGGCTCAGTGTTCCCGCATTTCTAAAATATCTTTGTCAAAAAAAGGCCCTATGCTCCCACAGCCCTATGTTCCCACTTTTATAAAATTATTATTTTTTTAACTGGGCTCTATGGTCCCACTGCTGTATGTTCTCACATTCCAAAATTAGCCTTTATGTTCCCACATTTCTAAGATATTTTCCAAAATTAGCCCCTATGTTCCCACAGCTCTATGTTCCCACAGCTCTATGTTCCCACAGCTCTATGTTCCCACAGATTTAGGGTTAGTGTTGTGGTTGGGGTTAGGGTTGAACATGCACCATTTACAGTAAAACAATTGTAGACATTTGGGATCATAGGGCGGGGGAACATAGAGCTATGGGAACCTAGACATCCTCCCATTGATTTGACTTGTGCTGTTGTTGCAGACGGTGCGCGTCCAGGGTAACGCCATCTCTCACCGCCTGAGCCTGTCCAAAGTGAAGAAGGAGGACGAGGGCGTGTACGAGTGCCGCGTGTCCGACCTGTGGGCTGACGAGACTCAGGAATTTACCGTGCACGCCGCCCTCCGTGTCACCCGGGCCGACGGCATGGTGGCTGAGGAGGCCGTGTCCCACATCCAGAACCGCTGGCCTCTCAGGAATACCAACGCGGGGCTGGGAGCAGGAGGAGCAGGGGGAGGAGGGGCCGGGAGAGCCACCCTAGAGCCCGGCCAGGTGGGACCCGGAGGTCAGAGGGCAGGAGCCAAGGGACGGGGACCGCAGCAGGCTCAGCCGGGCCTCCTGCCGTCCATCTCCTCCACCACCGCCTCCACAGTGGCCAAGTCAGCCGCCTCTCCACTGCCAGGCTCTGCAGCGCTCTGGCAGCAGCTCGGAGCGGGTGAGTCTAACTGTGACCCTGAATCAATATCAGCATTTTACATCGATTAGTATTAAGGATGGATGAGGCAATATTTTTGAGTAGGCCGCTGAGTAGACAAAATACGTACTAACATAAAACCATGATAGGACTCACTTCTCCTGTCAGACTTTAAACAACAATATCTAACATTATAGGACTTTGCACTATTTGAAGGGCTTGAGCCAAAATATGGTTTCATAAGATGGCTCTGTCATTTACATTTACAAACACTTGTATTTGGCAAGCTTGGCATATTTAAGAGCAAGAAAGATTTTAACTGGAAAAGCTTTACATCCTTGTGATTTGAGGATTTGTATTTTTTTTTTAGTTTCATGTGGTACAATGTGGTAATGTATGCAACTTAAGTATTATAACAAACAAAGACAAAGAGTGTTTTCTTTAATAACCCCATATATTTAAAGGGGCTATATTATGCACACTTTTCTGCCATGTTATAATGTTGTTCCTGCATCTAAACCATGCTTATTTTGTGTGTGTTTTCTTTCACTCAAGCCTGTTTGAGTAATGCTGCATTCTCTGGCACTGAGCAACTATACTGACCAATCAACAACCAATCTGCTCTCATTCTTTTATCCAAAAAACAGTGTACAGCTCTGTTTCCACTGATTCCGCACCGCTATTTTTTTTGTCGTAAAATGGCATCATACAAAAGTTTAATCTCCTTTTCTATGTTTCTGTTTGAAAGCCTGTTACAGAGCTGCACTCTGCTGCCCTCTCATGGTCTCTTCACCAGTTTCTTTATGGCAGTAGTAACGAAATTATTGGAAACACTTTCTTTTAGTCACATAATGTTTTAAAGGTTGTGAAATGTACAATGCTATTCTAGAGGTGACCAAGATTGGTTTAAAAAGATAAACAAAAGTATAATGTTGCCCCTTTAAATTATCATGAAATTTTATATTGATGTGATGATTCATGGTGAGACATGTTCTTTTGATAAATGATAAGAAGAATCACTTCAATCAGTCACAGTTGTCTTTAAAAACAAAATTAGTCTTCTTGTGCTATGTCAAGAAACATAATACAAAATTAATCTCAAGCTACCATTTTGTGATTTTGACAAAAAGTTACATAGTGTTGCTTTAATTAACAAAATAAAGTAAGATGACAGAAGTTAGGCTGTCAGAATCCTTTTGTGAGACAGCACCCAATGACTGCTTCGAGTAGAGCACATCTGGCTTCATTTTTCTTGCTTAAAATATAAAGTGTGAAAAAATGTGTTTCATCATTTAAATTGAAATGCTCGGTGGGTTTAGTTTTTTAAGACTCTCTTTTAGATGAAGACAATATGAAGACAAAAACAAAAGCTTATGCATTTAAAAATCCCCTAGAATTTACTAACAGAGCCAAAATGGTTGCCTGCTGCAGCCCCTCCACACATTTCCCTATTTACAAGAAGCATCATATTTTCTTCCATCCTAATAAACCTGTTTACGCCTGGTTCTATTTTCAGTCTGTGCCTCAAATGAAAGATGAATCATTTACAACTGCTTACTGCTAATGATTTCACCTGTTACTAACTGTCTGGGATGTTCCAGTGCGTCCCATTGGCTGCTGCCCCATATACGAGGGGACCATATTAGCACCATGCCCAGTATGGAGAAGTGGAGGTTGAAATATGCCTTCTTCTTTACTTTGATTCAGCCATTCTAATAGGCCTTTTAAATCTTTTCCACTCATATTTTTTCAACATCAGAGCTTGGATTCCTGGTTACAGAGCCACAGTGACCCCTAGTGGTGACTGACAGAATGATGCTTGGTTTCTATACTGTTCTGCATGCTGCGTGTGTCCGGTCACTGGTCGGTATCTGTCTCAAGGTTCTTCTGTCTTAGCGGATCAAATCTGGTCGCTTCTGACAGGCTGTTTATCTTTTTCTTGTAGACAATTTTTACTATGAGGCATTCTTTGTACCTGTCTCCAAAATCTGATGTTGTTGGCATGTTTTCAGATGTTCGACCATTTGAAAGTCTAGTCTCAGCACATTCCTTATATCTGCAGATTATAGTGTTTTTTGTTTTTTTTTCTTTTGGGAGTAGACCCCTGTCCATTATTTTAAAAGCCATTATATAATTGTGCTTCTTTTCAGAGTGTAGAAAATAAATTGAGGCAGTTTCCACTATTGATTTTCACTTCACTTATGATTCCTGGCTGTGGATGTCTGCATTATGGCAGATCCGGGGCTTGGGAATGCTATCAGAGTAAAGATCAAGCGAGAAGCACTAGAGGGAGTGCACAGAGGTAGCTGCCAATCAAAGTCTCTACATTCATAATTCACATGTTTAATAGTGCATAAACTGAGGAACTATTCAGGTTCACTTGTCAAAAAAGTAGGACTTAACTCTAGAGACCTAAAAGTACTTCGAACTACTTATGATTACGTATTTGGGTTGTTGACGAACTGGAAGGTTGGTTGTGCAAGCGTCCTTGTTGAATACTATGTTGCTACCGGTGAGTGTGTGGTCATTTGCATATTGGAGCAGCTGGATGAATGTGATGCAGTGTTTTGAGTTAAAATGCACAGTTTAAGGTGTTGTATAAATGCTAGCCATATGGAGTACCATATTCACAAATATTTACGCATTTTGCAGAAAAAACAAGCTGTTATAGATTCTGTATGTTATATTATCAAATACTGTTTCTCCAGCAGCATTTATTGAGAGTTGGTCATGTCATAGGGGCTTTTCCAGCTGGTGTAGAGGGTACACACAGGCTAATATAGAGAGACAGACAACTAATTTTCATGCACTATGGACAATTTAGACTTACTTATACATGCATGTCTTTGAACAGAGAAAGGAAGTACCAGTGCTTAGATGTGATCCATCTAATAGCAAAAATAACTAAATCTTATGATAGTATAGAGATTTTTTTTTTTTATCAGATCAGAATTTGCCTTTGTGAGAGAGCATGAATATCTCTGCCTTCATACATAGAGTATGTGTCCTTTGATGGTTGAAATGACTGAAACATGATGGAGCTCCTCCGTATTCATTGTGTATTCATACGCCTGAGCCACACCTCTGTCACACTGGTGCAGTCTCTTTTGATCAGGGAGCACTTTGGTTGACTTGTGTATGAACGTGTAACAGGGACTTATTAGAGCCTGTGCCAGCAGGTTGCCAGATGGTGCAGCGAAGGATGGGAGCGAGACGGAGGGAGAGTGCATGCAGAGTTGTAATCTACCTTCTCCCAGCGCCTCTGCCTGCCCCAGTTCTGTTCAATGAAGCATACTTGTGAATAATTAAAACTCATCGAAGACTAGTGGAGCTGCTGCTGAAGCTGAGAGCAGTCATTGAGGCTCATATGCTGCATGGCAGATGCTGCGTGGAGAACTGAGACATGCAAACACAATGTGTTGCTATAAAGGGCCTGTACTTAGCGCTTCACAGCCATGTGTTTGCATTATAGTCAGCATAAGTGCTGGGCTATTCACTTTCCCAAGGGTCTGCATGAGAACCAAACATGTTTTTTTTTTGAAGGCATCTGATTCTGAGGCAGACAGTGCACCAGTCTTGAGGAGTTTGTGGATGACACTAGTTTTAACAACTACCTGTACTTATTGGGAGCATAACTCAAGAATGAATTTCTGATTAGGGCTCTGTGTTATGATCAAGACATCCCAAATATGATAATGTTAACTATTTAGATAAATATTTAACCTGTAAGCTGTTGAATTGGCACAAAGGTAAAATACAATACTATATACATAAAAACTCCATATTAGAGCCACTAACTTTCATACTTGGTTACACAACAGATTTAATTGAAGGCCCTGTCTCAACATTTATTTTAGGGCTGGGACTTTAACGTGTTAATCACGATTAATTAATTACAGAGAAATCAACGTGCTAAAAAATTTTACGCAATTAATTGCATTTGTCTATGACAACATGGAACTTTTCTCAGTGACCTAGTTTCTTGTGCATGGTAACCAGGGCTGGACAAATGTGAGTGGATTTCAGCGAACACTTGTGAACAGTTGTAATGTGCCTATACGAGTGCTCTACAAGCAAATGTGAGGCAGAGGCTGGCCCGCCCCGCACATCTAGTTCATGGTGCCACTTTTCTTTCACTTTCAAATGCGCAGCTTCATGGCGCCGCTCGTCGTATCTCGGATCATTCTCACAGCTGACTGCTGCATGGACACACACTGGGGACAGCAGTCTATTGGGTTCAGATGTGAAGGGGAGAGGACAGGTCCATGCGGAGGTCACATGCGGAGCACAGAGGAGGAGAGGGAGGAAAGAGGTGCACCACGTTCTGCTACGTGCACGGGAGGCAGAGGGAGGTCGATGCACAGACGTTGAATTCTGCTGTTTGACCATGGTGTTAGTTTGAAATCAAGTTAAAATATGTCAGAACATACAAATAAGCTCCTACATTTGATTTCTGACATATAAATATTGCTATTTGATAAAAATGTGATTAATTACAAAGCCTGTAATTAATTAGATTAATTTTTTTAATCGAGTCCCACTACTAATTTTTTACATGCAAAGGGTGAATATTCATCGCATAGGGGACCATAAGACCTATTTTTGTATTCTTTTGTATTTTTTGCATGTTTCTCCGGCGGAAAGCCACAATAAAAACGTCATGTTAAAGAAGTACAAAAGTGTTTTTCCATTGTCTGGTCCCTAGACTTTACCGAGGCCTGAGTTCATGTAAGACAAAGATCTGTCTAAAATGAAGCATTTTGAAACCTTTTGGTTATTGTTTGAAGAAATCTTTAGAGAGTGAAATTGGGGCTTAGCAGAAAGGTCAAATGTTATGTTACGAAACATTACAACTCACAGAATCACACAAAGGGACTCAAGATTTGTCTATAAAATTCTAAAGGCCACCTGCTGCATCCACTCAGACAAAAAGCTATACTTTGCAATTGAAATGAGTGCAGTTTCTTCCTTTTATATCTGTTATCATTATCAAAAGCAGAAATGAAATGAATAAAAGCCTGATTGATTTCAACATACAGTTGGATTAGGTTTAATTCTTGATTGAGCTCAGCGGGCTGGAGAGGGACAAAATGTCTGCTCTAAATGATAGGTGCTTGTGCGAGGTGATGGAGGTATTACAGTTGCTCTGATATGTGCTGTTCTTGGTGGGTGAGCTGTAGAATTTGAGACAAGCGTTAAGCTTCTGTTCTCAGGGCTTTGATCACGCTTTCAAAGGCGCCTCACATGGGCCAGGGAGAAGACTTTATCAGAGCTGATTTTGCTGCACTAGAATAAGGCTTTTTTCCCACTGAAGCCTCTACAGTCTGCCTGTCAGTGGGATCATCAGGTTCCCTATTAAAGTGATCACATAAAAGCAGCAAGTCATATCTGAAAGTGATTGACACTTTGATGTTTATTTGTGTCCGGTTCAGATATTTACCAAAATTATATAGTCAGCCCAAGCCCTTACATACAGGTATATAGGAATGTCCCGATCCTGATCAGGAGATTGGAATCGAGCGCCAATCAAGGAATTTTTAAATGATCGGATCGGAATGGATTTAGTCACGTGATCAGGCCAATCTTATGTTTTACATCTGCCGCAAACCAAAACACAAACCACCGCAGCTTGCAGTAGTAGTGTGGCAGTAGAGCCGGACAAAAAACAAATTCGATTTTTTTTTATATATTTTTTTTTACTTTGGTTGATGTCAAAAGAGGCTCTATTGTAGTCCACTTCAGTTGAATAGGTCCTCCAAAAGCTGCAGCTGTTAGCGGTGTTGTGGCTAATGCTAGCACCTACAGCAGCCTAAATAGTGACTGTGGAGACTCTGCAGATGCCAAAAACACTAATAATCTCAGAGAAAAGAGTCTGTTTACTTTGGCAATGCCTCCGTTTAGATGTGGCAGTAGTTTGGACAAATCGAACAGCATAGTGTGATGTGCACCCTTCAGCGCTAACTTTACGTGTCTTTGTTTATGTATGCTACTTAGCCACATGCTCTGCTTAGGTCTTTTCACAGGCTTCTCATGGTGTATTTTATAATAGACCTGGCCTTTAGAAGCAGAGAGGACTTAAACTAAAAGACATTTAGGTCCTCACTTATGCCACTGAGAGAGTAATATACTGCTGCTGTTTTGTTCAGAAATTTAGCATAAAAAACATAGATATGTAATATGTTATTATATTACAATGTTTTTATATTACCAATTACTATATTACAAAGTGCAAAAAATAATAATGAAAAAGATCAGTATCGGGACTCAGATCGGCCAGAACCAAACATAAAAAGATCGGTATTGGATCAGGAGCCAAAAAAGTTGTTTGGGACATCCCTATAGGTATATATTGCCTCCACCAAGTATGTCATGTTTTTGCTAGCAATGGTTAGTTGGTTGGTGTGTTAGCTAGTCTGTTAGCAGGATAACTAAAAACATCAATTTGATTGTATTTTTGAGAAGTTCACTTATGGGAAAAAATTATTAATTTTCACTACAGATTTTTTTATTTATTTATTTTCTATGGCTTTTGTTCTATTGCTAGATAGGGCCAGCCAACAGCCAAAAGAAGGCAAGAATTATTTGTTGAACAATTTTTGGCTCAAAGTTGCTGTATCGATACCTGATATGAAGGTGTTGAATCACTCCGAATTAGCTAATATCATTCTTGAATTGCACAACATTATTTTAATCTATACATATTGTATCTTTGTAAAAACAATACAATACACCACTGCTAACCATATAAGTCGTTATAAAACAGTATGGGGTGGTAATGTCATAGTTCTAATACAACTTCAAATTTCAAGAAAAAGGAATGGCCTCAGTTACAAAAATTAAAGGGGGCTTCCTCAATTTCCTACTGAGTGTTTTCCAATTTTTCTATTGGTGTAAAAATGTATTCTAAAATTACACTAGAAGCACTTACAGAATGCAGCCCTTTCACCAAGATTTGACATGTCCACCAAGGATCCAGGCTATGTTCCATATCTACACCAAAAATGTACCATTAAAAACCTTTCCTGCTCTATCTAATGTTGGCCACAACTTTTTTTTAAAGATATTTTAGGCCTTTTTTGGCTTTATTATATAGTGCAGTGAAGAAGTGACAGTAAATCATTGGTGAGAGAGCGGAGAAAGAGACATCCTCTAAAGTGTTGGAGTCTGGGCTTGAACCCACAAAGCTGAGGCAGGCTGTGGATGTATAGGCGCCGCAGCTCTACCATCTGAGCTATAAGGTTCTTAAAAAAAAAAAAAAGAGGACACTTAAAAAAGCTATACAGTGTTCTAATGTGATACATGGATATACTGAGATATCATGATTCCCATGCCTTTTTTTAAGTACTAACAAAGGTGTCACATAGGTAAGTTGAGGCAGTTTGAGCAGAAATAATGACTTGTTTCATTTATGCTACTATTATACTATTTATGCACTATTGAAGCAGAGGTTCCACTAGACTTTTTTGTTGTTAGTTTGGTCGGCAGTGTTTGAAAATTACAGCCATTAATGAGATCTACTGGCCATACATTTAAATAATAGAATAACAATCATGACCAAACTCATGACATCAATAATATAAAATGGTGATTATTCGCATTTGTGAGTGAATAAAACTACCAGGCAAAGCCTTAATTTACACACAAATATGATAATGCTTTGCAAAAAATGGTGATTAGACAACGTGCGTGAGTCCATACGCACAACAGCACTGGGGCACACAGGCGGAGAGAAAAGTCCCTGTGTGTCAACTCATTCATCTCAAAGTTTGTCGAGTTGAACAATAATAAATTCATTTGTAGGACTAATGCATAAGAACGCTGTCAAAATGGGCTTTTTTAAATCCTTGGTTAGAATACTCTGTGAGTCTTATGCACCGGGGCATCTCTCGTGTTTTTGCGCATTATTTTAACTGGATAATGTTACACCAAAAAAGTATTTGTGTTCTCATTATCACTGCTCATTTTGGCACTTTACTGCTTTTATTTGACTTTTATTTTAGTCCTGGGGAGAACGAGGTCTGCGCTCTGGGCACTAGTGCAAGGTGACTTAAATACTGATGATAGATGTTTAATTAGCCTAACAACAAGCTTGTTTTAGCACAAAAAGAATCCGACATAAAACAGAAGCAGCCACAGGCCAACTCCTGGCAAGAGTCTGCGCGCATGATTTCCACGAGGAGCGACCCTGTCAAGTTCTCCGCGATTATTCCAGTGCCTTACGTTGCGGCAATGCCCGTTAGTGCTGCTCTATAGCAGCGTCAGTGCAAGTTTTAGCTCTCAACCCATAGTGACCTGTGGTGCTGGAGGCTGGAGGCGCATCCTCCGGTGCTGCACACATCGCTCCACAAGCGAGAGGTGCCTTTGCTGCTAAAATAGACTAATTGTTGAAGCACATAGCACTTTCTGAAGGCACCAAAAAGAACGACTCAACCTGGTGGTGCTTTGCTGCAGCCTGTGGAGTCAGGCTTTGGCACTTTCCTGAGTGGTCAGGGCACAGAGACGCACTGTGGAGACTGCTTCAGTTTGCCTTAACTCACGTGATTTACAGATTAATAGTAACTCAATAATCTTCACTCATTCTTATAAAGGTAAGATGTACTTGTAGTCCACGGTTCCTTTGAAGAGTTTGACGGAGAGAGGAAAGAGGTGCTTGATGGTGCTTTTGGGTGCGCTAAGTAGGGCTGTACGATATGGAGAAAACATGTGATATTCGATAACTTTGTTGAAAATTGTGATAACATGATTGCGATATTTGAAAATAGAGCCTACTTTTCGAACATACTAAGTTTAATTCACTACATTTCACAAAAAACATAAGTTCCCTTATTTACAAGTCAAAACAGCGACAAAATCAAAACTTAACACAGACTAAAGCAGAAATAAAACAAGGCTAAGTTGTGACTAAATTAATTAAATTACCACAAAAACTGGACTTTTTAAAGATTTTTATTTAGTCACAACACATGTTCTTTTAAGGCTCTGGTGGAAAATGATTCTTCAGTGTAAATCTCTGTCAGATGGAAGACCACAGCGTTATTGTGATATATTTAGATTCGTGTGATACGGATATTGCATTTGCTGATATTGTGATAACGATAATTTTGCGATATATTGTGCAGCCCTAGTGCTAAGTAAAATAAATGTTCGGCTAAAGGCTTTTTATGAGCTTTTTAAGATTACTATTATAATTTTGAAGCAAAATATTCCCCCAACGTGTCATTCATTTTTTTTATTGCTATACATCCAACATACTGGATATTATTGCTCACAAATTTTTTTTTTTTTTTCCTAATTTTATTGGTCAAAGCAGCCAAACGGAAGCTCTGTATGGAAGTTGATGCCGTGTTGGAGTAGTACTATATGTACTGTTAAAAAAAGCATGATGTAGCACGATGCATTTGTTGTAGTTTTAATTTCACATTCTTGTGTGTTGTGTATACAGTATGTTGCAACAGGAGCAACTCCTTTTGTTTTATCACACTAGGAACATGCATGGTACACACTTAAATGGACAGCCATCCCCATTATGTCACAGAAAACATTTTTTTAAATTTTACCAGGTAAGCTACTTATTGAGATTGAAAATCTATTTTCCAAGAGTGACCTGGCCAAGAGGGCAGCAAAGACATAGTTACAACAATATAAAATAAAACAACAGTCAAACAGAGCAACACACACTGCACTATATATATATGTACACACACACAAAATCAAATATTGGTACAAAATTCGTCAACAACAAGCAGTCACATTGACCAATAGTATTAGTTTTACGTTCCTTTACAAAAAATGATTTAAATTCTCCTTAAGTAATAAGTTCTGACATGTTCAGATCCTTTTGTAACTGATTCCATGAAGAGGGAGCATCGTGTTTGAATGCTGTCTCAACCAGCTCTGTCCTGACCCTAGGAACTGCCATTTGAAGGATTTTTTGAGAACGCAAACCATACATCTGCTGGTTTTTACACATGTATTTACAGAGATAAGATGGGAGAAGCCCAATGATACAGCCTACTTCATACACTTCATACAGCCTACAATGGTGAACACGATTTCTGCAACCAGTAATAAATGCAAAGCATTATGATGCACACTATCCAATTTCTTGAGGTGTTGTGTAGGTGCATTCATGAAAAGCGGATCACCATAATCCAATAAGAGTAAAAAAGTTGCAGAAATCAGGCATTTCCTTGCTATAGAAGAAAAACAAGATTTGTTCCTGTAGAAGAAACCCAATTTAAACTTCAGTTTTTGAACAAGGCCCTCTATATGTGGCTTAAAAGATAGGTTTTAATCAATAACAACACCCAAATACCTGTAAGAAGGGAGTATTCTACTCCAGCAGTTTTGATTATAGGGAGAGTTGACGATAACTGTTTTTCTTTTGAGAAAACCATGAGTTTGGATTTGTCTGCATTTGATACTAGCTTTAGCTGATTAAATGAGACTGCACAACAACAAAGGCAGACTGTAAAAAGTTAAAAGCCTGTTCAAGTGCAGTGGAAGAACAATAGATGACAGGGTCGTCTGCATAAAAGTGAAAACAGGCATTGGACACATTTAGACAGAGATCATTAATATAGACCGAAAACAACAGTGGACCTAGATCAGATCCCTGAGGGACCCCATTAGAAACAGGAAGAAAGGAAGAGGACAACCCAGCAAAATTTACACATTGTATAAGTTTGGACAGTAACATTGCCAGCACAATCTGCTGTGTGAGAAATAACTATTCATCTACAGCTAATATGAGAGGACAAAACAGGCTTTAAGGCTAACGCCAGATTTAAATAATTATTTAATTCGTGAACTACAAATCATTATGAAGCACACAAAGCATGCTACAGTGCTCTGCAAAAGTGAGTACACTCTTCTGCCTAACTTAATATGTTGCTGCACGTACATTTTTCAGATTACCAGACACTTTTTAATGTTAGATCAAGACCAGAGTACAAAATGCTGTTTTTAAATGCTTATTTTATTCATTAAATAAAAATGTTATCCGAATCTTCTTTGGCCATTGTGCAAAAGTAAATACACCTTTGTTACATCATGAATTAACAGTGATTAACCACAGTTTTTGAAAAGCAGAATAAAAGGAAAGGGTTACAAAGCCATTTCTAAGGCTTTGGGACCCCTGCAAACCATGATTAGAGTCATTATCCACAAATGGAGAAGACTGGGAACAATGGTGAATCTTCCCAGAAGTGGCAGAATGACCTAAATGACTTCATGAGCACATCAACGACTCATCCAGGAAATTGCCCAGGTTCTGACGCAGCAAAGCAGCCCCAGAGCAGCACACAACCACCACCATGTTTGACTCTTGGTATGGTGTTCTTTTTATGAAATGCTGTGTTAGTTTTACGCTAGATGTTACAGAACACATGCCTTCCAAAAAGTTTAACTTTGGTCTTGCCAGTTGACAGAATATTTTTCCCAAAGTCTTGATTTTTTTGTAGAATTGTGTACAGTGATCTTAACGTACGGTGAATTGCAGTTGATTCATGATTTAACAAGGGGTGCAATTACAATAAAAGATGAAATTAAGTGTGATATGGTGTAAGCAGTGTTGGGAGTAACGCGTTACAAAGTAACGAGTTACAGTAACGAGATTACAATTGTCAGTAACGCAGCAGGTAACGCATTACTTTTGAGCCCCCAGTAATAATATTACAGTTACTAACAAAATACCCAATTAGTTACTCGCGTTACAGTCACTAAAGTCAGTTTCATTTACCTGCAGTTTACCGCAAGGACATGGAATGAAATTGCATTAAACAAATAGCGCCAATACGTTTCCTAACTTCATCCGTTCCCTTCTCTGCTCCTCTTTATGCGCGCAGCGGCCACTCGTCCTGTCCGCGCTGATCCCTCTCCGCGTGCATCGAGGCGCATGCAGCTGCTGCTGCTGTCAGCGGGGAAAGAAGAGACCTGCACCGCTTTGGAGCTAACAACAATTGCATTTTAGCGTCAATGTAGTGGAGTAAAACTGTGTCCACAGCACTTGAACGCTGCACAGGAGCAGAGGTGAACTTACAGGGCAGTATTTGCTGTGTCAAGGTGCTCTGCTGCTGAAATGAATGCAGCTAAAAAAACTTGATTTCATTTTTCATTCATTTAGGCCTTCCTGTTAGGAAGTAATCCAAAAGTAAAGTAACTAAGTTACTTTCATGAGTCAGTAACTAAGTAAAGTAATATATTACTTTTTAAAAGAGTAACTAGTAATCTGTAACTAGTTACTTTTTTGAGTAACTAACCCAACACTGGGCGTAAGAAATCCAGAAGGATGTACTCACTTTTGCTGAGCACGGTTTCTCTGACTATAAAAGTGTGCTCCCCTGTCAATCAAAAGTTAGTGGGAAAATTTATCATAAGAATTAATTATATATAGTTACAGATATCTAATTACACAGACTAATTTTTTTTCTTTAAAAACATAATTAAAATTGTAATAGAAAATTAATTGAACCAAACATTTGGTGAATAATGACACCCTTCTGCGTAGTGCTGAATAATAAAAATGATTACGAAAGTGAAATAGAGTACTGCAGTTCAATAATGGATTGATATTTTAGTGAGTATGGGAATTTGCTTGTCCTTCATAAAATATAAAAACGTGATATTTGAGTCTGTTCCTATTCCCCGTAGGCAATTTATACCGACGGGCTTGGTCAATACTGCTTCTCGCTGAACATGACCTTTAGCCATACATGCTTATATTTCATGATGCATGTGGTGATTTATGAAGCAGACGTTTTCCCTAGGCCCAGTGAATATTCTACCAGAATTAGAGTTGGGCAATATCCATTTTTTCATACTGTCTTATCGCCCCCAAATTATTCCGGGGTATACGGTTTAAAATTGAGTTAAAACGGTACTTTGAAAATGTAGGGAGTTGTAGTAAATACAAAAAATGTGTTTCTGAAGTGTTTATTTGTAGAAACATGACATATAAGAAGTTATTTTGAAACTGGGTAAAACCCAGAGCGTCAGTTTATCCTCCAACACATCTCTCACATCGCGGCGGGGCTTCAGCACCGCGCTCTGCTTCTGTGGCCGCACTGAGTACAGCAGCGACAGTCACAGCAGAAAACTACATGGATGTGGATGCTGTTCTTACTTAACGCACATGAACACTTGTTAAAATAATTTGTTGCTCCATAGTCAGAATAATGTGGCTTTCCACCGTCTGCTTTTGCATTTTTTAACTGTAACATAACACTGAGGGAGACCGTCAAACAATTTAGTTTTCTCATAATCCCCACTTATTTGGGCAGTTTATTCATTATTATTATTAGTTATTCTACTTGGTTCACCTGGATCAGCACTGTTTAGGACGCGCTTCCTCTCGTGCTTCAGCGTGCATAAAAAAAAGTAGCAGAAGTAGGCCTGTCCAGGGGCAAGGTGTGCGTCATGGCGTATAGTTGGAGGATCTTTCCACGTCCTCACAGCGCATAGTGCTTCACGTTAACACACAGCGTTAAATTCCTCTTTTCTTGAGAGTCTTCTTTTTGCTAAAGATATCCTCCGTGTGTGTCCCGCTTGAGTAGTTTGACAGATCGCAGAGAGAGAGTGCCGTGCAGTAACTGCGCAATGACATGTTTAGGTGCGCTGCGTGATTATTTTAATGTGATGGCAAAAGACGTTCCTAAGCTTTTATGGCACACTTATTTATTCAGCTTTATTACTTAATTAGTAAGATGTCACTTGTTTGTGACCCCCAACATGCCTTTGGTTGATTAATTGCTGCTCGACTACATCCCCAGATTTTCCAGACATTATATTATGACTTAATATGGATAGAGCATTTACCCCTGAACTTAAAGATCCACATGTCAGTTCCATATCTGGCCACTATATGAAGATAGGCCAATGGAGAGGTGGAGGGTGATTCTCTGTAAGTGTTTCTAGTTATATTTTAATTACACCTGGCCAGTTGGTCATTACATAATTTAATTTCCTCATTACTTACTTGAATCTGTCAGTTCTTCCTTTTTTGTTAGACATTTCAATTAAAAACTGTCTAGCCTCAAAGTCTCCTTTCTGCGTTTCTCCCCAGCACTAACAAAGAGGCCTCAAAACAAATGTTTAGGTGATTTAGTGTGCAAACATCTCATTATGTGATTTCAGATGCTCGAGTTTGCCATGTTTTGTTTAATCAGGACAGGTTTAGAACAAATAAAACTCTTTTTTAGACGGCTGCATCTGTTTCGAGCAGCTTAAACTGTTGTAATGAGGCACCCCCTCTGGAGAAGCAGGACGTGATGGGCAGTGAAATGAAAAGTAAGAGTGACTGCAAGTGGTCAAGTGGCAAAAGAATACAATGTGAACATGCACTGACTCTAGACATAGATTTGCAACAGCTTAGCACATGGAGTACATTCTGTATTCCTCAGTAAGCCCTAGGATTTGTAATTAAAACTCTCATTCTCATCAGTGATTAGCAAAGAAGTTCTGAAGTTACGTGTTCACTGCTCATTTATGTAACTTACATCTGTGCTGCTGTGTGCGATGATTACTGATGCAGCACATGGAACATCACAGTCTAAAGCTGTCTTTCTCTTAAGCTTTGGTCTTACTGCACAATTCAGATTAATGCCTCTGATTTTTTTTCAATTGTTAAAACTGCATTTTTAAGCAGAGGACATCAAAATATACAACTGACAAACAAAGCTTTTCAGATTGGATTTATTCAAATTAGATTTGTTCATGTCAGTGAAATGCATCCTGAATGCATTTTTAAAATGTGTAGACCTTTGCTTTAGTCTTTTATGTTTTATACTGTATACATATTTTTGGGGGGAGGTGTTATTTTGACTTTGCCGAGAAAACTTGGATTAGGTGTCTGTTGCCCCCTGCTGGTAACTGTGGGAAATGGACAGACCTAAAATAGCTAATTAGCACAGTTATTAGCAACATGATCCTAACAGATAGATAAATTAGCTTACTGCTTTGTAGTGATGTTAGTTTAGGAGATGGAATTATCAGAATGCATTTGGTGACAGTGTATTTGCTTTAGGAGCACTTCCTGGTTTCACGTGTCTACATAGAGCAGTGAGACCCAAGCATTTTCAGCTCTTGAGAGGGGGACGGCCTCAGCGTACAGTATGTCTTTGAGGTACAAGCAACATAATAGCATGGTTAAAAGCTAAAAATAAAGTTGATTTAGCGTAATAAGGGACCTTTAAATGGTTGTATGGTCATGGAAGGTATTTCCTACTTTGCCTGCAACACATTTTTTTTTTTTTTTTTTTTTTTTTTATACTGAGCCTCGAAAATGGTTACAACCTACATCTAGCCTCACTGCAATAGGGACACTGGATATGTACAGTAACTTTGAATATAAATTACATTAACAAACTTAATATTCACTGCTTTTTATGAACTTGGCAGCATGTCCCCTGGCTGCTACATTGAGCTTGAGCTGTTTGTGTCACAACACAATTCTAATTTCAGCCCAATTAATTACACACCCGTCCGGCAGAGCTCCTCTCTCTCCAAATTCACTTTAATCCATTTCATGAAGCAGCTAACAACGGGATCATCCAATTTCCGAGACACATAATGGTGCCAACATGCCGTCTGGATTTAAGTGCTGCATTGTAATCATTCAATTCTTGACACTGTTTTAGCTGACTAGACGACCACAGATAACATGCTTGCGAGCAAAGTCAGCATGTATTCATCTCCCCTTACATCCCTGGCGGAATGACTTACAGAGCACACACTGTCTTTACTTGACTGAACTTGGTTGAATTTGCAAATCAGTAGCAGATTATCTTCTCTGCGGTAAATCTTTGAAAATCTAGTTTCCACAAGCTCCCTGAGAGACCCAGTGTGACAGTTTTCAGCGGAAGTATTATTTGATACCGTATAAATGATACATCCCCAGCAACGGCTCACAAAATGGAGACTAATATATTGCAAGCAAAAGGCAGAAAGTTTAAGACAGAAAGGTGGCCTGGCATATAAGCCTTTATTAAAGGCAAGGATGTGTCTTGATTCTTAAAGGGCTAACTTAATTCAGTGTCCAGGGTGTAATGCTATGGCTAACATCTGTCATCTGACCTGGCATTATCTTTAACCTTTACAAATGCAGTGGCCTTTCTGCAGATACCCAGTGCAAGGCATTAGCATACATTAGCGGCTCTTGATGCAAATGGAAAGGTACAGTGCTATATAGTTGAATTAGGCTTTGAAATGTAAAATGCTGAGGTGCACAGGGAGGGTGCTTGAAGAACAGTGGCCGTAGAGTGGGAAGTATTTTTGTCCGTCCTAATCTCTGAGTCCAAAGTCATTCAACAAGAGCTTTTTCTTGTAGGCCACATGACTGACCCTTTACTCAGGGCAAAGTCTCATTAGGGCATTATTGTATGGGGATTTTCTGCATGTGTAGTTTTTCAATTATGTTGCTGACTTTATCTCAAGCCTCAGCGTACAGCTGCTTTATTTGATTCCCATATCTACTGTATGTAAACAAAACAAACACTTTTCTTTGGAAGTTGTCAAATTCCAGCCCTAACATCGACTGTAAGTGGTGTCTATGGAATGAATCTCATGCGGGCAACGAGATTTCTTTTTTTAAATTTGTGTATATTTTTTAAGGAGACGTGGAAAGTGACTACATAATAGGTACTTCTAAAATAACTATTTTTTAAAGAAGTTGTTAAGTACATACAATAGTAAAAAAAAATTATCTTGGTGGCAAAGTGGGTACCATGTTTACTGGGTTTACCTTCGTTTAAAAAGTTATTTGTATCCAAGCAGATGTTCAATACTTTTTTAGATCAAGTAATAATTTTGTTCAGTTCTTTAACTTCTTGTTTGCTCTCCATTAGTAAATTAATTAGCCCCCTATTTTTAACTGGCAAATCAGATTTTTGATAGATCAATGTGTGTGTTAATGATGGTAATGATGTGCTGGTTCCAAGCCCAGATAAATGGAGAGATGCATGTCAGGAAGGGCATCCAGCGTAGAACCTATTACAAATTGTCTGTGCAAATAATATGCTATGTGAAAGGGACTACTTTATTAATAATGTATTGAAGTAGCAGTGCTTTTACTTAAGTGCAGACTGCTTAAGTGCTTCTTCCACCTTTTTTTTTTCAAAATGGGTGATATGTGAAATTATTTCTTGGGGGTATTGAATTCCATTACACAGTTGGCAGGTGGGAAACTAACTTCATTCTAACTGAAAGGTAGGTGCAATGTTATAGAATAATCAGTGGCGAAGTTTCTGAGGGTGCGTTCACACCTGTCATGTTTGGTTAAGTTAAAAATTACTCAGGGTTGTTCACTTGAACAAGGGAGAAAGCTGTCATCAGAATCTCGATGTGCATCAAATGTGCTCCTCCAAATAAACTCTGGCCTAGATCAATTAAAATGTAAATGCCTCACTGACCAGACACATTAAAATGGGCCAAAGCACGATGAGAGCAACACCATAGATGGGAAAAGTTCCAAATAATGAGTAGGGCCAAATGTGGAGCCATAAATAGGTAACATGCTTATTAGTATCTGCTCCAGCCCCATGTCAGGTTTGCTGGAGAAAATATATAACAAGCCCATTCAGCACCGCTGCCAGCATTTTGGTCATGGGGGACCCTGCAGCAAAACATTTTGTGCTATGTTGCTGACATACAAATCTGGTATCCACACATAAATGGATCCAGACAGTTTTCTGGATCCAAAAGGAAAACTTTTCCTTTTACAAGCAAGCGGAAACTAACCATTACTTTGTGCAAAGGCAAGAACATAATTAAATCTGGTAAATTTGGTATTTTTGATGTAAACAATGTAAAGCAATAGCAATTATAAGCACCTGTGCTCTTTTAGCATTGCCTGGATTCTGTTTTCAGAGTTTTTTTTTTATATAACTTATTAAATTAGCAAAATTAGCAAATTTATTTTAATGTTTGAACTTTTGACCCTCACTCCTCAATTTAAAGTAGCCTTTAGTTAGATTTACATTTTCTGCACTTTTTGAAGCATGAGCAACTAGAGAATTTGTCAGTCTGCATCTGTGGCTACAGAAGCAGCTTACCACCACCAAGCATGTGGGGAGTGAATGAAGCGACTTTGAGTTTCCATAAAAAAACGCTATAGATGACAGATGCATTATTAGTATTTTCATTATTTTATGTAAAGTCAAATCATACATATAGAGTAAATATACATAAAATTCATGAAAGCTAAATCTTTTGCTTGAGTGTTAAAATTGAATACTCACTGTATCACACAGAATGAGGAAATGAGTCATCAAAGTAATTTTAGCAAAAATGTCTTCTTTTTATGTTGGTCCAAAACAGGGGTCTGCAACCTATGGTTTTAAAGTCGCAGGTGGCTCTTTTGTCCTGCTCTTCCGGCTTTTTGGGCATCTGACATCTGGATATGCAATAAAGGAATACGTGTTATGCACAAGCACCAAGAAACAGTGAATGGATGCAAATGTAGTTCTCTGAGTGAGATAATCACTGCAGTGTTAGACACAGTTCTGTTAGTTTGCAAAAATTAATGACCATCTGCAGGCTATATTTCAGTTATAGACTAAGCTACTTATTAAAATTAGTTGCAGCTCTTTAAATTTTGTATTTTTGGGAACAGTCAGCCCATCCAGAAGATTGCAGACCCCTGGTCCAAAATAAGAGAGGCAAAACTCAGTCTAAAACGCACTTTACATTTTAGTCTGTCTAGTCAGTTTTTCCATTCATCTTGAATGTTAAACAACCCTATTACAAACTAGAACAATTCAGTTTGTTATGCTGACGTGCCAACTTTATGTTGTTTAATCAAAAGCAGTAGTGACCTTTGACTGCGCCTTGAAAGGTGCTAGAAAAAATATGCCTTTCTGTGAAAATGACCCTGTGGTGTAGTTTCAATAGTTGTCATGTTTGATATTCAGGGGTTATTTTTTTCCCAGACAAAAACAGGCTGAATAAGATGAGTTTGACTTTAGTGGCCCACAGCCTTTTTCACATCTCATATCTGAATGAGCCCTGATTAATATTGCCATGGTGCGATCTGATATTTTCACATTTGAGTCCTTGAGTAGACTGTCAGCCGGGCAGCCTGCTCATGTCTGCTCCCCACTAAATCAAATGGAGCTTAAGAGGCTCACTGACACTCCTCTATTGACAGAAAAACCCAGAGGAATCCATCCCGGGTTAGAATTTTTCCCCCGTTTCGTCTGAGGTGGATCTGCCCAAAGTATTTGACAACAGTTGAAGGTTAAAAAGCGTGGCGAAATTGAAAGATTACCTCATGCACGCGCCGGCTCCGATGCCTTATCCGCAGCAATAACAAGCGGCACGGTGGGGGGAGGAGTGCCCTAAAACGCCAGCATCTGTCACTTTTTCTGCAATGTCATCTGACTGAGTGGCAGAAACAATTAATATGGGAGGGGGAGGGGGCAGATAAGGTGGCAGGTGTCTCAAATTGCCTCTCGTATTTTCATTTCTCATCTGTAGTTTTGGTGGCCTCGCCTGGTTATACTGTAGATAAACGGGTCCCTATCCTCTTCGCTGTCCGTCATAGAGGCACGCTTTATACACAAATCGCCTCACATCCGTCAAGAGTGCGGAGCGGGAAAGCTATCACATGACCAGGCGGAGTGTATAGAAGTTAGCTCTCGCGTAGCCATCAGTCATTGTCACATCAAATTATTCACTGAAATGCAGCTGCAATGTTGGAGAAGCTATAGAGTGAAGAAAATATTGAAAAAGCAAGTGAATTTGAGTGGAAAATAATCACATTTACATTTACTTACATTTGGGAATGCAATTTTTGCATCTGGGTATTTTAACTTTTTATAAATGTATGTTATTGTTCACCATTTCTATCCTTGACTGGGTTTAATAATCCCTTTAGAAGTTTAAGGATAAGTGTAATCCTACAACACTATCAGGCCGGGTATATTTTACCCGCTACTGTACACACTGAAAAAAATACTTAACACTAAAATATATTAATAATTAGAACAACACAATGCAAATTGAAGTACCATTTTTTTATTTTCAACAAAGGGATGTGCCAAAAAACAAAAAAGGCATCATGGGAGGACCTGACTCACCTACACACTCTACATTTAATTATGGAACCTTTCACAAAATGTTTGAAAAATAAAAAAATAAAATAATCTTGGAGGTAGTAACTTTGTTCTTTGGTCCACCTATTTGTGGAACATGAGCCTTGTCTGGTAGGACTGAAAGTTGTTAGTCTTCATTTTGTAGAAAAACACTATTATTTTTATCAGATCTACAGCTACTCAAGGACCCATGTAACTCAAACAGTAACACAATGAAAATCAGTTAACCAGTACATTGAAAACAAAAATGTACAATGATATTCATAACATATTTCTATTTTAATATAAAATGTTCACCCTATTTAAAACACTGCATAATGCTAGGTATATTATGGGATTTTTGTACTGTAGTTGATTATTGTTGGCTGTTCAAAATAATAGAGGACAGGTTTCCAACCAGCATCAGCCATTCCAAGTGCATCTAATGCCACAATCTGCAGATTTCTGAATTAGAATTTATCTGTGTTTATCTCCACTTATAGCTACTCAAATTATTAAAACTGCCCAATGGTAATAAAACCCTTTTAAGACATGCCTTATCCTATGGAAATTTTCCCAAAATGTTCAGGAGTACTTCATTGTTTGAACACCACTGTATCACCCATTAATGTAATAATTCCCGCAAACGTAATAAACCACAAATGTATTAAGAAGTTATATGTTTTAAATGTACCAAACCCACAAATGTAATATTTTCCCACAAATGTAACAGCTGCTTCCCTCTGCAAATGTAATAACCAAACTTTCCACAAACGGGTCAAAATCATGACTTACTATAAATATAATAACATCCCACAAATGTAACAAAATGATTATTGGTGAATTATGAACATATACTACAAAGATTTTTTTTTATCTTTTTGCAGATTTTAACTTCTAAGAAGAAGAAAAAGGCAATAGAATGCAGTCAAGAATTGCTGTTAATTCATTAATGCCTAATGTGGCTAAATTGTGACATACCCCAGAATTGACTTTAATGCCTGATGGCGCTAATTTGCAACATACCCCCCCCCCCCCCCCCCCCCCATCTTATTTTTGTCTTTTATTTTGGTTTGTGCTGTACTTTCCACTTTTGCCATGTCACACATATGTTCAAATACATGTGTTGAGTGTTTAAATCTCAGTCACTGCAAAACACATTTATCAGTTAGCTTCGTGTTGCTAATACTTGCGCTAATTACGGTCATACACTACTCTGCCCCCGAACTGCATCCGCTCAGTAAAAGCACTCAGACAATCTCCTTTAATGTTTGAACTCAAATCCTGTGGACATCCTTCCAACTCCTCCTGGCATAGTCCTGAGGCAATATAAAGGTTCTTTTGTGGCTATATATGCTACAGTTTACATATAATGGCACAGAGTGAGATAATATTTTATTCATCGTTTCTGTCTTCTGTTGATCTCTTGATATAATTAAAAATTGAGAGCAGCTCCTATTCAGTAACTTTTATATTAGGTAAAATAGTGAAGGTGTTTTTGGTAGACAGCAGACTTTTATTACACTGACATTAAACTAAGGTCAGCAGGATAACATTGTGAAATGTGAATGACAGTCCATAATTTCTCGGACATCTGTGCCCTGTAGATAAAGATACTATGCGGCTTCATACACTAGTGGTTCAGATGGCCATTTACAGCATCTAAAGTCTTGTTTATGCCTTTCTGTAGATGGAATTACATTTTCATTCAACCTCAATGATGCAGTGATAAAGACATTTTCACTATGTACTTAACTGAAAACATAATAAAAGATAATATTGCCTTTTTTGCAAATAGATTTTAAATGCCTGCATTGTGAGACAGGAAGCATTGGAGGTAGTGAAGTGTAGTATGAAAGCTGATTTGGTGATGATAATGCTGTTTGAGGAAATTGCTAAATTTACCATTGCAGTGTATTAAATCATTTGTCCTTAAATGAAGTGCCTACAGCCGTTAGGAAAATGCTGGGTCAGATTAAAATGGCAGCTATTAAAACTATATTGTGGTTAAGATTAGGTATAATAAAATCAAGTTTCAGATTATACAAGTGCAAAGGTTTGGAAGTGAATGGCTGCGGTGTTAAGAAAAAATAGTCTGAGGCTAGGAATGTTTGAACAGCATTTAGCGCAAATATTGAATCCACATCACAAAAGCACATGATTGCCTGTGTTTGTGGTAATCACACATAGATTACAGCACATTAGCCACCTGTCATTTTGATTAATGTAAAAGAGTGTATAGCCATGCCTTATGTTCAACATTAAATTACTGTAAACAGCCGTCATGAACAAGGCTTGGATCATTAACTAAGAGCTTCATCTTGAGCTGTGTCAGCTAAAAGTTGCATATTGCTGAGACTTAAGCAACAAATGTTTTGCTAAATCCCTAAGCAATCACCCTCACTCACTCTCCAGTCTTCTTCTGGTATCCACAATAGAAATATGCATCACTGAATGTTTAAAAATAAACTACTAGTAACTCCATTACCAGGTATTAACAGATACAACATTGCATATCATATTTTTTAAGAAAAGAAATCCACAGCCATAATATATTCACACAGCGGCACAGTGTTTGTGAATTTACATTTGCATAGATTGCTGCATATTGTGTGGGTCACAGAGATAAAAAAAAAAAAATAGATATATGCTTATAGTATTATCCCAGGCAAGGAAATCTAAGATTTAAGCCTATGTCATGTTTGTCACTCAAAGATGTTACAAATGAAACTGCACTTCAAAAAGCAGGATTCAAAATCTAAAAAAATAAATTAGAAAGAGATGTTTCTAGAGGAGTTATAGGATTTTATTCAAATTCTGCAATTCTGTATTAAATGATTGTCATTAAAAGTTGATCTCCTTACATTCATAAGTATCTAAATCCACCTCTTGGTGCGTAGAAAAGCTAGGCTATGTTTCATAAAAACATTGGCCCAGAACAATGCAGTTGGTTACATTACAGAATTCACCAACAACACCACGCTTACATTGTACTGTGTTCCACATTATTGGCTCATTTTAAGACAGCATTAGACTTTCAGTGTATGTGAAAACTGTGAAGAGATAAAATGGATTTCAGTTGAATAAGCTAATCTGTGCATTAGCTACTACATTTTTTTTTAAGGCAAACCAGAAAAACACCCCTTAAAACTGAAGTACTACGACGTGGCTTGGAGAGCTACTGTATTAACTACTAATAACTAATTAACTCTATTTTTTCCTTTATTTTTCTATTCTATGATGGCCATTATATTAAGGCACTGACACAGTTTCCCTTTTCTAAAAGTTCATATATTAGCATATTTTTAGTCTAATTAAAATAACACATTGATTTTTTTATGGTAATTTTGCATTGCATATAAGTATAATAATGTTTAGCTAAAGAGATGTCTAAAAAGGAAAAAAAAAAAAAAACTAACATTTTCAGCATGTCATAAGGTCATTATATTAAGGCCCTGACACCCCCCCTCTTTTCTAAAAGTTCACATATTAGCATATTTCTAGTCTAATTAATACAACACATTGATTTTTCGTGGTAATTTTACATTGCATAGAGATATAATAATGTTTAGTAGTTTAGTATTTTCAGCATATGTTAATGCCGTAATTGTGTAGAAGTTAATTAAAAGGGGTCAACCCATGTTGCATATTTGAAATAACCTTCATGTTTGTTAAATGGCTATTAATCATATATCCAGAAGCAGTAGGAGCATTACAGGAATAAAATAGCACATAATTACATAATTAGCATGGGGCAGATTGACGCAGACAGGGGCCGGCGCATCAAATCAAGTGGATTTTTATCCTCCTGTCATTTCCGTATATCTACACAGTTGAACTGAACCGGATGGTGTATTGCTGCTCTGTTGGTAAAGATTGGACGGGTTCACTCTAGATTGCTGATTGTAGTGGTATGGTATGTGGTTAGATGGCGTCTACTGTGCGGCTGATTGGGTTCATTTTGGGTATTATAAATGACTGGCTAGCAGAGAGAAATACTTCAACAGGCCTAGAAACAGTCTAAAGAAAGAAATTAACAAAAGCACTCTGCATTCATTTACATTGTAGTTAAAAGTTTACTCACAGCAAAATCTACTACTATTGCTACTACAATGACTGCTGCCACTGCTGCTATTTCTGGTACTACTTCGAACTAGTACTGCTAATGCTATGGCACTGCTACTACAACTCTGTGTCCAAACCTAGAATTGAATCTGAGACTCTAGTTGTGAGTTCTGTGCCACTGGTCACAAGAAAAGAAAAGCTTGCATGTAAAGAGTAGAGTGTTGGGTTTGGAGTGTTTGAGTGCTTATTACAATAATAAAGCAATCACACGACACCATTTTTTTCATAAACAACTCTTTATGAAGTCTTAAGGACTATGTAATTCTCTCTGTTTTATTTGCTTGAGCCATATGTTGTACATTGAGAATCAGAAAGAGTTTTTATTTTTTTTATTGCATCTGCTAAGGTCTTCTGAAATGACCCCTAAAATAGCAAACTTTGAATCCTTCACAAACGAATTACTATGTATATGGCAGCAAATACATCACAATATTAAAGCAAGTCCAGCATAAGCATCTTTTTCCTATGGAAACAGCAACATTGTGAGTGTGTATTTTTGGAAACCGCATTTATTTCTCACAATTTGCTATGGCTCCAGCGTTTTGAGAGTTGCAGAGGAGGCTTATGGAAAGGGCAGGAAGAAGACGAAATCTACTGAGACAAAGTGAGACAGTGAGACTGACTGACGCCGGCCTGTGCATGAGAAAACCCTGCTCCTCTGGGAATGAGTCCTGACAGCTGCTGCACCACCGTGTCTACACCAATGTGCGTTTGAAGGCTCCCGAGCTCAAGACAAACTCACGTAAAATAGAAGGGCAACACTTATTCTTTTGCTCATGAATTTAGTAGAATGATAAATAACCTTTATGCAAAGAAACTGTGTAAGTCGTGTGCGAAATGAATATACCACTTCCCAGTGGAACCACAGCCGATCAGTATGGTGACTGCAATGTGGAGAGAAGCACTGCAATAAGTTTAATTTAGAGACATGCTGCCTTTTTTTAGCTTGACATGAAAGGCAGTAAGCTTCATGCCAGTATTTGTTTGTCGATCGGCCTGTTAATCTCAGATATTGGCCAAGATATTAATAAGTAAATAGCTGTGCATCTAATTAAAGCTTTACCGGTCAATCTATATATAACTCGCCACAACTTTGTCATTGTCAGAAGCAATTTTAACAGTAGACAGGTCTGGAGGATCTTCCCTATTGGCCGAAGAAAGAGTTGAGCTGATCACATGAAGAACAGCTTTTTTAGCGTCATTACACAAAGACAGGGGATCTTTACTTGTGCCCAGTGAACTTCCTCTATCTCAGACAGACAAAGAATGGTGAGGATTTATCAGCAGAAAGTTGTAGTTTATAGCAGTTTGTGTTTTGTCCGATTTTGAGCTGGAGCTTTGTGACTGGCTTACAGGATAGTGGATAGTATTTTGTTGGATAGTATTTTGTTTTCATATCAGAAATCTTGCATTCTCAATTAATACAAGATAAAATAACAAAATAAAAACAGAAACCTCTACCATTTCTATTTGACAAAGTCTAGTGTGCTGTTGTTGTCTATGATCCACATTTACATTTTTCCTGTAAACAAAGAGAGGTGTGCGTGAGAGTCTAAGGCTGTGAGGCTCAGTGTGTGACCATCTGGTTGTTGTGCGGTCTTCATGCCAGGTTACATCAGTGTCAATACAGACTTTCTGTTTATTTACTCCACAGAGCGGAAACCCACATGTCGTTTTAATTATCTTCTTTGAACTGAAACAGAACTATTAGGAAAGGAAATGTATCTACTTTTATGAGGACTTGGCCTACAAAACTTTACTTGCATCACTGAAATACACACATGCACTACATAATGCAGTGAAATTCCAGGTGTTGCTGCATTTTTTACAGGTGATGTTTGCTTTGCATGTTGTCAAATTGATTAATGACGTGTTTATTTATTTCAGATTTCTTTGTACCAATCAGGTATATGCTGTGTATCAGTCTAATATATGCACAAACTAGAAAAGCATATAGATAAAAGAAAAAAAACATAAAAAACATTTTCACAAGTGGCTGTTTGTAACTTCCTATATATATATATATATATATATATATATATATATATATATATATATATATATATGTATATATATATATATTAAGCATATATTACTCATTAAGCAGGTCGCCCATATTGTTGTTGTGTCCTTGGGCAAGACACTTCAAATGCATGCCTACTCATCTAATAACTGTTTTCTTTAGTCCCAAGTCCTATGTTGACGCTGACTTGCTACTTTCACCTAATACCCGCTGAGATTATTGCAGTCTCATCTTAGATGAGGAGCTATCATTGCTGTGACTGGATGGAAAAAAGTTTATTTTGGACAGCACGCCCCATCAATAGCATAGCTATTTCTTCTATTTCTAGATCTGAGTTCAATGTTTTCAGTGTTTTTGCTGTTTGTTTGTTTTTTTTGTCTTTTTAGGGGGGTGCACGGTTTTGCTTGGTAAACAAGAAGCTGCATGTATTAGCTTATACAATAAAAAAAAGTCTGTAAATTAATTTCTAAAAGTCATTTTATATTTATAATATCAAATATTAATTAAAGCTATGCATTTTTTTTAATGGGTTCAGTTTTGCAGGATTAGAAAATGTATTTTTTTTTCAATGAAAAGAAATAGGCAGTCTAAGAAATAGATTTAACTTGGGAATTAACAAAAGTCTTTAAGTAAAAGGAACAATATCCAAAGAATATGATTTATTTTATCTATCACTCAGTATTTTTAATATTTTTTTCACCTCTGCATTAAACCAAGAATTAAAAGGCTGAAGGATGTACGATTGTATGAATCAATGTAAATTCATTGAATGAACAAAGCCAAACTAAAGCATAACCCTCTCTACTTTAAAATTATATTTAATTCATAATGTTGTCGAAGGTCAGTGACTAAGCTCTCAGCCTTTCAGTTCTAAACCACCATTAACACGACTCATTACCACTGCATTTCCTTTTCTTTTCTCTTGTATGAACTTACCTTTTTGACTCCACTTAACCCATTATTATTGTTTGTACATCGCATACTGTGTGTACATTTTAAATTAAGTGCAACCATGGAAAGGCTGATTTTTACATCATTGATTTTCCTACAAATGCTTTCAATAACAGATATTGCACTTTCTGTATTATCCTTATGGCTATTTGGCACTTTGCCTGCCACAAAAAGTAACCTCACACATCTCCTTGTCAAGGTTTTAGGGTCATTTTAATTTGGCTTCAAAGTGCGCCACATCATTGCTCTATTGCTAGCATTTCATATTTTAATTCCATAACAGAAAAGCCATCGTCTGAGCACCTTGATTGCACTAGGGTCTGTATTAAAATGAAACAAATCATACTAATAATCAATTCATTTGACGCTTGAATTTTTAAAAAGGATGAAGTGACCGTAGCAAATAGCAATTGCTTGATTTAAAACAATGTAATGTCATGCTAACTAAACATTTTGTTGAGTTGAAAGAAGTGTGGAGTTTGCATGTTCTCCCCGTGTCTCTGTTGGTTTCCTCTGGGTGCTTTGGTTTCCCCTACCACCAAAAACATGTACAATCCCTCGCAAACTCCCTTGCGAAGATATTGTCCCCTGTTAAATAAAGGTCAAATACAGACCTTACTGCAAACACATGTTGCCAACAGTCACTGAAAAAGAGTATGTGGGACAGAGTTTTTAATTTTCTTTTGATAGGCCTAGCAACGTTTGTGAGAGCATTTGAGCATTTCGTTGTCTAAAGTTACTTTGACAAATCAAGCAGTCTCTGATTCCACATCAGGCGCAGTTGTTAAACATCCGAAGTCTTTCAGTCGTCAAATTTTGCCCATCTAGGGACCATTGGTGTTGACTACTATTCATGATGTATTGTGGAAACATTTGAGTGCACCACTTTTGAGTGCACTGTACATTCATACTATAAAAATATTGACTATAAAATATTGTAGTCAGTACATTAGGGCTGCATGATATGGAGAAAACATGCGATATTCGATAACTATGTTGAAAATTGCGATAACGATATTATTGTGATATTTGAAAATAGAGCCTACTTTTCAAACATAGTAAATTAAATTCACTACATTTCACAAAAATGTAAGTTCCTGTATTTACAAGTCAAAACAGTGACAAAATCAAAACTTAACACAGACTAAAGCAGGAATAAAACAAGGCTAAGCTGTGACTAAATTAATTAAATTACCACTAAAACAGCACTTTTTAAATATTTTTATTTAGTCACAACACATGTTCTTTTAAGGCTCTGGTGGAAAATGATTCTTCAGTGTAAATCTCTGTCAGATGGAAGACCACAGCGTTATATTTAGATTCTTGCGATACAGATATTGCGTTTGCTGATATTGCGATAACGATAATTTTACGATATATTGTGCAGCCCTACAGTACATACGTCATCACTGTGTGAATGTGAAGTGTGAAACTCTTTGGACACAGCTACACAAAATTAATTGTTTTTAGACTTTCTGAAATAAGCACAGTTTTCAAAGCCAAGAAAAAATTTTGATAAGCATAAAAATGTGCCAACATTGAAGCGGCGCATCAAATCTGCAAACCCCAACTCCCTTTCTTTCTTTTTTTGTTGTACCTCTGCTATAGTCAGTACATGAAGCACCTATCTATAATACTTTCACCTACATCTCACTGAACTAGCTCTGTTTCTGTTTCCAATAAAGGCGTTTAAAGTGCATTTTATCACAACAGTCGGAGACAGCTGAGACCATTGGTGTAAATCCACTCTTTTTATAGAAAGGGAGTTTATATGACTTAATTATAGCTGGCAGACCTATAAAAGTATAATTTATTTGTAGACAGTTTGATATTGATTTTTTTTGCCCAAAGTGGGAGAGAGTTATGTTTCTTGTTGAAACTGTGGAAGCTTCGAAATGAGCTGTAGGCTGGAGATGGCATTTTGGCTGAACCCCGAGCACGGAGAATTACAATAATCCTGACCTGACAAGATGTAAGCATGAATGGCTCTAAGATCCGCTGCAGATAAAATAAATGTAAGGTCCCACAGCCTGCTTTTTCTTTATCGCTTTCCTGCCATTTCGCTGTGTGCCTCCTGCATCACAGAGAGAATGGCAGGTTGATTGTTTTCACTATGAACATTGATCAGTAAACAGTATGCAATCACGTGTACAGTAAGGTCTTAGTTACCATGGAAACTGACACTAAACCCAATATCAAATCTACATATAGGTAGTTGCTCCTAGACGCATAGATAAATCAATTGTTTTTCCATTCATCTATTTATAATTCATGTTACATCCAAGTGAGGCAATCTGAATTATTGCCAAATATAGTCTAATTATAACTTATGTTCAACAACGCAATGGAGAAGGGGGCAGTAATTTCAATTTCCCACAATCACAGTAACACGGCAATAACGGACCCCCCCCACCCCCACCCCCGGTGCTGGAAGTAAATTCCCATTTATTTTGCTAAAGACATTTAGAAAAATACATATATTAAGAGTTTAAAAGCTTGATGGAGGCTAATAAGCTACAGGGAAATTTGTGAGTATAGCATCAGAAACTTGTTAATAGGCAAAGCTATGGAGTGGAATAAAATACATTTTAACATTGATTTTTTTTTTTTTTTATCTCTGAGGATTTAATAAAATTTGTATAAAAATCTATTTATGTCTCCTCACACTCCTACTAAATGATGCCATTTAGTTCATTATATAATAGCATTTAGTGCTACACACACATTAGCTCCTTTACCCTTTTCAACAAAGGCTGAATGCTGACTAGGTTTAATGGTCACATGAATGCAGAATAGGCCTGGGCAATTGGTTAATGCTTGTTACACACTCTGTGCCAGTCCCAACCCTGGATAAATGTAAAGCAGGAAGGGCATCTGACGTAAGTTGAATTATCCACACAAACTATTTAATCGATTATTGAAATAATCAACAACTAATTTAATAATAAAATTGTGTGTGTATGCTTTATCCAAACATCCTCCAGTGGCATTGTTGTTGCAAATTTTGGAAAAATTAAGTGATTTTTGGTAGAACTTTTAACAGGAAAAGGTAAAACACCACAAGTTTTTAACCACTTTAACAACACACACTTCACTAGCTGATTAATTGATTATTCAAAACAATAATCGACAGATTAACTGATTATCTAAATCATCATTAGTTGCAGCCCTGTGGTTGTATGGATGGGCTGTGTCCTGAATGAAAGAGAACGGCCAAATTGACTTTCTTTTTTAGATTTTCACTGGTGCATGTAAAGTCAGACAAATAGAAAAATCAGGTTAGACATTTTAATCAAGCTATAAACATAGTCCAACTAAGCTCATGCAAATATACTAAGAGGGACATACCAGATCATTTCCACAGGGAGGAAGTCTAGGAAGCATTAAATCAAGAGGCCTACCTTACATCTCAGCTCTCTCTCTCTCTGTTCCAGTACAAAGAAGCTCTGCTGGTGCGTCTTAGTTCATCTTCACCTCAATTATGTAAATACCCTAAGATACCTAAATCTCTTCCACCTGAGGCAGGAGCTATCCACCAACCTGGAGAGGACAAGCCCTCTTTTTACATCTACCATGGCCTCAGACTTGGAGGTGCTGACTCTCATTCCAGCCATTTTCAGCTGCACATTTTCTTAATGCAGCAGGACAACATGATTTTGTAAAAAGCAGAGATTAGATCCTGTGGTCCATGAACGTGACTGCCTCTGGCTCCTGGCTGCACAGAAACAATTGTGTCCATGAAACAATAAAATTATTAGCCATTGAGCAGCCCTTTCAGAGTCTAGCAAGCACCAGGAATCTGTATTCTGTTGCTATATTATAATTTTAGTCTTAATTCTGGAGTCACTTACTTTTAACTTTTAATTAATACAAAATTGTGTTAACAAAAATGTATGCATATTAAATGTGAAGTTTGTTCAACAACCAGGTGACTCTGAATTTAATAAGAGCAGCCCTCTTGTTATGTACTGCTTACTGGGAGCGGTTTTAAAGCCCCTTCATGCTAATGTGCTAATGTGCTAATGGTAAATGAGATTGCATTTTTCATTCAAGCCTTCCCGAGGGAAATTAAACTCATTACACGGGACACAGGAGAGGAAATACAGTAAATGAGCCCATTTGAAGCTGTCTGACATGGCAGTGCACGCAGATCATTTCTCCTGGATTCTGTTAAATAGTTATTTATCCTCAGTCTGATGTTGGAGCGGCCTTGATTGTTTGTCTACACCGGTGGAAAATGGATGTATTCATCAAAAGGAAATGCAGTCTTTACAGAGAGGAAGGTGCCGCTGCTTTGGTGGATATCATGCCAGGATTATACCGTTTTACCAAGTAAGCAATATATTTAAGCCTCTGCATCAGCCAGAACCGTAACTTAAAAATAAATATGTTGTTGTAATAACAGATGGGACTGTCCCCGTGTGCTCTCAGTCCCTAGAATACCCAATCTGCAGGGCACTCAGGGTGATGCCAGCATTAATAATGACTGTGTTAGGAGTGTCAGTCTGGTGATTGACCATAGCCATGTCATGTGACCCGCCAGCGCCAGCTCCGAGTCAAATCAGGCAATGGCCTCTGTGGACTTTTGACCATGCAGTGGTCTCCCCGGCAGCAAATGTCCTCACTTGAGTGGCGAGACAGAGAGTGGGTGGACTTTTAAAGACCTCAGACTATCAACAAAATTGTTATAAATATTTGTTTTCATTCCTCATGTAGTCATTGTTATTGAGTTATTGTTATTGAGTGTGATTATTCAGATGTATTCAGGCATATAAACCAAACTTATAATATTTTGTTATTTTGTTATATAAATCAAACCATGCCAATTAATAACAAGTAATTACCAAAAATAAATAAATAAATAATATTGTCTCCTTAGACATCTGAATAGGACTAAGAGGAAGTAAAAATGTATTTAATGCCACCCCCTTTTGTAAATCCTTCACCACACAAAAATAAATTCGACTTCCTTTTTTAACATCAACGTAATTTTCATTATTGTTCTCTCAGTGCTAATGTCAGTGTGCATATGAACCACCAATACTCAAAGGGCCATATTTACTAAGACAGGTGCTAAATTGTGAGTGCAGATTGAAAAATTGCATTACCTATTTGTGGGCATGTTTCATGTGATATAAGAAGATAAACTGTGCAAGTAATTGCTGCCGCAAATCTGATATGTAAATGAGAATTTTCTTGAGCATAAGACACACCAATACCAGGAGCAACGCTGCCTTGCCAGCTCCAACTGCATCTTTCCTAAAGCGATGCAATAATAATAATAATAATAATAATAACAATAATAATATTAATAATAATTTAATTGCAATGCATTTCACTTTCTGCTATTAACTTTGCATAGTCTGTCCTTGTTAAATCCTTGTCTTTCCAACAGTGGAGAGACAGAGGAAAGGTAAAGTCCTATTTACTGTCTGTCAGAGCCAGTAACCCTTCAAACACACAATACATGTATCAAGCAGGCTATATGTAGTTCTGATGGTGGCCAAATAAATTTAAAATTAAAAATATTTTTGATGTCCTCTGCTCATATCCTACATTAAACAGCAGCGCAGCCTCGATCCACTGTGGGCAGCTGTTAATCAAGTATCGCAGTGAACATTGTGAGGCAGTGGGATAAACACATGTGAGACTGCCCTCATGTCGTAGCCTGTACACAGCGTTTAGAGACAGGAGCTGTAAAAGGCTGAAGTTCAGGGGAGTGTGAGAGAAACAAGAAAAAACTGTTGCAGGCAAAGTCTGTCTCTTTATTGACTCTGACTTCAAATCAACAGTGTTGTTGTTGTTAGTGTTGTATTTTTTTAAATTATCCCTTTTAAAGCATTATAAATTACTTTAAATCCCCCATCTGTGCACTTCAAGCTGCACTCTTTCCTCCAAAAAACGTTTGCTTCTCCATTCTCCAACATGCTAAATTTACATGTAGATTTAGCTCCCGTACTTACTGATACTTGTGAAAAATAATGACCGCAAAGCAACTTCTTTTGCATTTTCTCTTCCTTGAATTTTGCCCATTGTTACGACCGCAACAATGGAGGACACACCAGACAAAGAATAAGGTTTAACAAAATAATATTTATTTAACCAATTAAACCGAATTAAGTATGACCAAACCAAATTGAACCGAATTAAGTTTACTATGATATAATAATTAAAGTGCCAAATTAGAAAAAAGAAGTATAATACAATATGAAGCGTGAAAATGGTATGGTATGGTAAAATGGTAGTGTAGTGGTGTTGAAGGTGGTGGTGAACGAGTGTGCCATGTTGTAAAAAGTGCAAAACTAAGTAAAATGTCTAACTAAACATAACTATACTAAGTAGGAAAAATAGTTAACCTAGCTATGCCATAACTCAAACTAAACCAAACCAAAAACAGAGCAGGCGGAGTGCCAGTGGCCGTGGGGGTCTTCACATGGTCTGTCCTACCTCGTACCCCCTGACTGCTGTATGGGCGTTTCTTAAATAGACACCTGACCCGGACATCCTGGGGCCCACAGGTGTGCAAGGCCAGATATACTACCCCGAATGCCCACAAGCGGGCATCACACCCATTCTGGTGAGAATGCCTCATTTTACATATTCATTGAGTCACAGAAGCAAAATCTGCGCTGCGTTTGTTCATCTCCTGTGAGAGACGCTAACCTCAGCTGCACCTGGATTTGCTTCTTTGATAAATCTGGCCCAAACTGTTTATCAATATACCTAGCAAAAATAAAGTAGTCAAGTAGGTTTGAGAATAAGTCAGTTGAAATCAGTGGCGTTCTCCTAGATGTCAGGCTTTCCTCATTTTTAAGACTGTAGTTGTCACTGATATAAACTCTTCTTTTAATGGTATAAGATTTATCTTTTGTGTTGTTCTCATGTCGTTTTTGTGTTTGGTTCTTATGATTTGCTGGTTATTGTATGTGTCAAACAGCTCCATTTCAATGTTCAGTGTTGAATGAGCGAAGAAGCACTGTGCTCACTCTGTGCTGTTAGAGGAGATAAAGCAAGGTTGTCTTCCTTTTGTGAAAAAAGACAAGACTTGATGGCACTGCCACAAGCACTGCTCTTCTGTGATTGGTCAGCACTGTGCCAGGGGCCTTACTGTGTTTGGCTTCAATATCATCACCAGGCAAGTCATATGTTTATACACCGTTAGCTAAACTAGTGATTAACTGGCCATCTATTAGTATGAAGTGTGGCAATTTAGAGTATTTAGTAGAAATAATTTAATTAAGCTAGCTTTTCAGCAGCTTATTAACAAAACATCATCCCAACTGAGAACCAGTGCCCTGGAGCAAGCAATGTCACCACGGCTGGGGCAACACGGAGCAGGGAGAGAGCCAGTAGTGCAAAGGGTATGAGGACGCAGGTTCATCGTTCTGGCATCTTAAGTACTAAGTGGTTGGCAGTATTAAGATGTACACCACAATCCAGTGAAGTTTTGGAAAAGTGAAGTACTGAGATTTATGTTTCTTTGCTATGTAACAGCTGTTAAATGTGCCGTATTTGCTTTAAGTGGAATAGAAAGAACAGTGTATCAGAAACACCATCCCACTGGTTTAAATTGGTGTTGGTTTGTTCATGTGTATGTTTTTGTTTGTTTGTTTGTTTTTTACAGAAAGGCCAACAATGGGCCATTTAGGAGTTTTTGTACATTTGCGAAGTAGGGCCAAAGCTCCAGTGACTTCGTTTGAAAAAAGAAACAAATAGTTATTTGTGGATTTTCAGTTATAAGGGCTCAATAAGTAGAGCATTTACCCCTGAATTAGAACAGCTGATTCAAGTCCATGTTTGGCCATTCTGGTCTGTGCTTTCCCAGTGCTTTTAGTTTTGACAGCGTTGTCTATTAGTTTAATTATGGCTATGTATTCTCGGGAACAGTGAATTGGTGGTAGAGAGGTCGTCCTATAACCTGAAAGGTTGGAGGTTCAAATCAAGCTCTCCTCAGTCGTTGTGTCCTTGGGCAAGACACTTCACCCACCTTACCTGTGTGAATGTGTTAATGTGAGTGTAGTGGTGGTCAGAGAGGCCATCTCTGTCAGTCTGCCCCTGGCCAGGGGGACTGCAGCAGTAGTTCACCGCCACAGAGTGTGACGGAGGAGTGAATGAATAATATAGTTATAAAGTGACTTTAAGTACAAAGAAAAGCACTATATACGGGCGATGCAATATTATTATTAGTAATGGTTCTCAATTGCTTCACATTAGCAGACTTTGATTAATGCTTGTCAGTTCACAGTACAATTCTAAAAGTAACTATGCCCACAATGGTTTAAATGACATTTTATCTGTTAATGAAACTTCCTTTTCTTTGCTGAAAAGGAAACAGCAGAACTGGATCTGCTATTATCTCTGACAATTCCTGTGTGACCAACTACAAATGCATCATTGATCGAGTTTTTCTTTCATGCTGGACCTGTGACTCACATATGTGGTTTGTGTTCTAGTGAACACAAACCACAATACAAGCATTGGTAGACAAAACATCCTGGGTGACTGAGAATAGAAGCAACTTATAGATGACAACATTCACCGGTTGATTGGACATTGGACAATTCTTAGCAGTTATTAGCAAGACAACTTGTGTGGCACTTGTAATTGCCCACTTTTTTTGTTTTTACTCTCATAATGTAAAATGCCAAATAAAAATATCACCCTGACCTGATCCATATCGTTATCTTTTGGTATAAATTGTGCAACAAGTTTACAGCGGATCTAAACAACAGCTGGCAACATGGCACAGACATCACAGATTACTTGCAAGCTTTTGTAAATCTAACACACTCTTAGTATGGCACATGCTGCATAAGAAAAATGATGCATGATGCTTACATGGGCAAAAGGAGCACTTATTCATTCAACTTCTTCCATTTATTCCCATTAGGGGTTGTGGGTACTGGAGCCTCTCACAGTAACTATGGGCCTTTGGTGGGTTACATCCTAGACAGTGTCCAGTTAGGGCTGACACAAAGACATACTCATAAATGATGAAATAAGCAAGTTATAATGCCAGTTTATGTTACAATGTCTTAATAGGTGCGAGAGTGGGCTTCCTGATTCTTCCCTTTCCTTAGGTGTAGGAGGTCAGGGGTTCAATTCCCTGCAGTGGAGCAAAAAATTCTGACCACAATATCTGCTAATCCCTTGTCATTTTCCATTGTGTCAATCCAATCCATGCAAGGTACCCTAGAGAGGGTGCAGCTGAAAGGATAGTTATTTCCTGATAGTAGCAACAGTAAAAAGAAAAGAGAAGTTGGTTCAGACAAGGAACAACATCTTAGTTTCATTATTTTTGTTGTGGACACCATTCTTGCCAACCATCCAATTTTGTTGTCATTATATTTTACACCCATTGCAGTTAATATTGTATCACCTGCTTAATGTAAAGTCACTTGTTCATGTAAGACTAAGTCCCTTCACATATCCTTTGGTCGATTTCGGTCGGTTAATCCCTGTGCTGGGCATAACTTCAGTCGACTAACAATTTCTTTGGTCGCCTACAGCCCTACACCTCATACAGCTGCAAAATCACCAATGCTTTTATTGTCCTTTCTTTGTGATTACAGACCTCCAAATAACCTAATATACTATATAGACCCAAGGCATTTTCATTCCCATATGCCATTTTCTGCAGCCTGACTATTGTTTACTTCACATGTGCTGCTCTCTTCCCCACTCCTCTCATGTTATATATGCTGAGGTCTGTTTTTGCCTGAACAGTTTACGTATCTGAGGCGTGCAATATACTTGACTGGTGCACATCCAAGCATACAAAAGAGGCATGAGCAGGCCATGAGCGCTAGAGTCGGGAATGAGAAAGCCGGAGCATCCAAACTGCTTAAGGATGCTGCCGGTGTCATAAAGTAATGACTTGGGCTGTTTCCGCGGGTATGAGACGAAGCACACATTTCCATAAACAAGGCCACTAGTGAATAAACCATTCACATGTTCTGTTTCTCGAGCTTTTAGAGATCAGATGAGCACAAGAAAAATGTAGATCTTCAAAGTGCTGCATAACATTTACTCAGAAATTCTCTCTTCTCGCACTCTGACTTAGCCATTAACTCACACTCAAGCTCTTCATCATCTGCATCACTGGGCAGAGATCTTCCTAACAGCAACCTACAGTCAACTGTTAACACATTCGGATAATGTGGGTTTTTTTTTTTTTGTTTTTTTTACCCATTATAGTAAAGTTCTGACAAAGATTTCAAGCTTTTGACTTAAATTTAGTGTTCTTGCGGTGATAGAATCTGTTATTGAAATGTTTTGGACAAATAACCACTCCCCCGACCCTTGAGCACTTCTGGTTATCGTCCTCTATGACTAACCACTCTTCATTTTGTCATTGCTTTAGTTCATTTTGTAAAACTACAAAACTATAATGTATTCCACCTTTTCTGTTGATATGGTTGTCATAACTAGGCTTTTGGAGTCTTATCAGTCAGAGAGGGACTGGGAGAGAGATCTGCTTTAACTAAAACTTGGATTGTGTTCACTTACTGTAGGCCTACTTTAGTTCTGTTATGGTGTGGTGTGGTATGGTAAATAAAACACCAAATAAAATATTGTTGAATGACCAAAAACACATGCAATTGAAGTGCATGGCTAACACAATCAAAACTATGCAACTATTGCAACAAAACCATGGTATATACTGTATATATGCAGTAATATACTACTGCCTTTCTCTGGTGATTATTAGTCAACCCTTACCCCTCTATTATTATTTGAGCTGTGCTGATTGCTGGCAGCATCATTACCCCTCACACAATGGACTTTTAAATGTATTATCTTGGCCAAGAAGGTTATGTTTTTGCCAGCATTAGTTTGTTTGTTGATTAGTCTGAAAGCAAAAAACTAACACAGAAAGTCATATTTTGGGTAAGTAATGTTTCTCTATAGCTTAGCTTCAAGTTCAGATCTGGGCACCTTATCTTTATCATTGTGAGATAGGGTCAAAGCTTCAAATTTACATTTATTGCTAAACCCTACACTATACTATCCAGTGCTTTTCAGATGTACGTTTTTAAAATATAAATATGTTGACACGAAAAAAGAAAAGAAAGAAAAAATCAGGATACTAGTTGAATTGAAAAAAATCATGTCCATGTAACAGGTGTTCTTTTTTTTTTCACCCTGCTCCAATATGTTGTTATTTGTATTTGAGATTTGTATTGTATGAATTTCAAGTCCCAGGGAGAGTTTAATGAGAAGCCCGTGTTACTGGCTCCAGTTTGTTTATTCCCAGAGCGGTGTAGAGAGGATTTGTATAGAGGAGCAGGTGCGCTGAGGTGGCCAGATGTGAGCAAGGTTGTCCAATTTACAAGCCCGGCTGCTCTAAAACCTCTCAACTTTATTTACCGAACAACACTGCACAAATACAAAAGCCAAATGTAATGGCAACACCTTATGTCACCTGCCGAACACAATATGTAGGTCTTGGCTCTTTGTTGTAGCTCTCTAGGAAATAAATATTTGTTCTCTGTGGGTTTCATCTCACTAAATAAACTGCTTGGAGAGAAAGATTGAACATTATAGTAGAATTTTGTGAAAAGGTTTGGCATTTGAAAATTGCATTTATTTGTGAAAGCAGTACTTTACAGAAACTGGCCAAAATCATCAAATTGGCATAAGCACATGTTGCCCCTGTTTTCTAGAATAAACACAAAATTAAGTTATTCCGTTATACAAGGCAGGAGACAGGCAACCCTGTCCCATGTATCACTGCTTTGCCAATTTTCTAAGATACTTGAAAAACTGTTCATCAAAAAGTTAGATTTATAGAAAAGTATAACCTCAGTACGGTTTAAGGGAAAATAGCCAACATCACTGGCAATAATGGATTAAACAGAGGAAATTGCTAGTTGCATGGATAAAAGGAAGCATATTATAGGGTTTTTTATTGATCTAAAAAAGGCGTTTGATACAATAGATCATGATATATTAATGAAACTGGAAGGATATGGCATTAGAGGGATGGTGTTAGAAAAGCTTATATGGAAAATAGGAAGCAACATGTGCAAATGGGTGATTATAGTTCTACTGTACATGCCCTGACTTTACGATTGGAGTCCCACAGGGGTCAGTATTGGGTCCAGAACACTTTATCATGTATATAAATGATTTATGTATGACATCCAAAAAAAAAGGTTTTATTTGCTGATGATACCAATGTTCTTTGTACAGGAGGAAACCTTAAGCAATTGATGAAAGAACTAACAAAATAAATTAGTAAATTAAAAGAATGGTTTAGCATAAATAAATTATCAATAGACTTAGAGAAAACTAAGTATATGTTGTTTGGTAATTGAAACGCAGTTACAAACATACAATTGATGTTAGAAAGAGTCACTGAAACAAAATTTTTGGGTGTAATATTAGATCATAAAATTTGTTGGAGACCACAAATTAAAAAAAAATATATAAGAACTAAACTGGCCAAGAGCATTGGAGTCCTGGGTAAAACAAAACACTTACTTGAATTATAAAGCACTGTACATTTTGTTTTCTTCACTTGTAATTCCATATCTGAATTATTGTTTGAAGGTTTGGGGAAATGCATATCAAAGTAACCTATAGCCCTTATGCATACTTCAAAAGAGAACAGTTATGGAAAGTACATAATGTTGGATATAGAGAACACACTGTTTTTAATGTCACAGGAACTAAAATGAATGGGTTTTGTTAAATTTAAAACTGTAATAACTATGTTTAAGGGAGGAAAGACTTACTCCCAGGTAATATTCAAAAACTGTTTTGTGACAGAGAGGGGGGTTAGTGATGGGCAATACCACACTTTTTAGACTCAATATGATACTGATTACTTTTGGGGTGAATTTAGTCGATACCAATACAGATACCCTGATACTCATAATTTCTTATGGATGTAATTTTTTATTTAAAAAATTGTTACCCTTGATGACAAATCCCGCAATTAATACTGGCCATTTAACAATTTTAATGTACACAGTATAAAATAAATAACTTAAGTGTGAATATTGAAAACTGCTAACTTCTTGTCACATGACATGGATGGAGCAGACCAAAATGCTGCTGTTACAGGAAGTTTTGGCACAAAACACTGGAGTAAGTTACTCCCAAGTGATTATTTCACAAGTATTAATTAGTATCGATACTTTATTCAAGTACTCGATACCCAAATGAGTATTGTGTGAGTATCAATATATCGGTATCCACTTTATCAATACTCCCCTCACTAGTTATTATTTAAGTGGAGAATTAAACTTAAAAAAACAGTGTGTTTGTACAACAGAAGGGTTTGTGTATTTCAGGATTTGTAGTTGTATTGATTTGTGGAACAGATTGGGGGATGACTTGAAGAGAAGTGTGAATATTAACCAATTTAAAAAGAGTTATAAAAAATATATATTTTGTATGTACAGTGATGAGGAGCAGTTGGGATTGGGACAAAGTGAAATGATTGTGGCTTGAGAATAGTTTCTAATGTTTTGAATGGGATGTGGAAAAGAGAGAGACTGTTGTTTCTGTTATTACAGGAGAAATGTCTGGATGAGGCCCTGCTATGGACTTCCCAGACCTACCTCACCCTACTCCGCTGTCTGGATGAGGCCCACCTGCTGCATCCTCACAGACCTGAACTATGATCCTATAGATGAGCTAATGGACTAACAGTCCTGACATATTGCCTGTCTGTCCTGGGAGAGGATCTCTCCTTCAGTATGGGCTCCATAAGGTTTCTTCTTTTTTTCCCACAGCTGGGATTTTTTAGGAGTTTTTCCTTACCGAGAAGGAGGGTCTAAGGACAGGAGTGTCCTGGGTCTGTTTAGTTTAGTGTAGTTATTTTGTATGTTGATTGTGTGTTATGTTTGATTGTGTGTTTATGTTTATAACCAAGTTCGAAATAAATAAAGTCAATCAATCAATAATTTGTGACCCCTAGTGGCTAACACTTATTACTCTAGAAAATGTATTATGGTCTGTTTAGTAAATGGCACCATTCTTTGAAACACAGCCATTCTGTTTAGAAACACAAAAAGGGTCTATTCACGTTGGTTTGTAAAATTTTGCTTTCACGCTACAATATTAAAATCTGTACCATTACTGTTTATTGAAATCATACCAACAGGAAAATGCCTCATTTACATTGTATAATGTGGTGAAAGTGTTGTCACTTCATTTGCCCATCCAAACAGTACTGGAAGGTCAATGGATAATATTAAAACAATAGAGCAATTAATTGAGTGTCCAAAAAATGGTGTCCAGCTCTGTTTCCACAAATTTCTCACAGCAGTTTCTTATTTTGCAGTGAAATGGCATCATACAAAATGTTTAGGGAAGTAAAAAGCTTTTTTCTCTGATTCTGTTCTTAAGAGCACAACACAGCTGCACTCTGCTGCCCTCTGCTGGTCTCTTCATCTGTGCTTTCATGGCACCAGTAGTAAAAAATGCAGAAAAAAATAAAAAATAGTCATTAAAAAAATTGTTTTCAAGGTTGTAAACGTTGGTTTAAAAAGATAAATTAAACCATAATATAACCCCTTTAAAAGAGTTGCACTGTTCATTTCTTTACTTTTTATTCCGTCATGACTAATACAACTCTATATACGTCGCTGTGTGGTGGGCCCAAATATGGCAGACTCATTCCTTAACGGTTGTGACATGACATGAATTCTATTAGATGCTAAATTTGATATTTTCTTCTGTGTTTTTGTCATCCAGGTTGCAGCATCCTGAGCTCTGTGGACCCCCTGCTGTGCATCACTCTTCTGTTCCTGCATAACCTCCTCCCGTTCCTGTTGGCCCACTGAAGACATTTCAACCAAAATCCAATCCGCCACACTCTCACTTTGTCCAAAAAAAAAAAAAAAAAGAAAAAAACCAAAACCAAACAAGCAGCCGGTGGGTCAGGGGTCACATCCAATACTCTCGCGACACATCACTGCAGGGAGTAACGGCGATACAACCGACAACTGAGGACTTAGAGAGAGGGGGAAAAAAAATGGGATGAACTGTATTGAGAGCGAACACTGACTTTTTGGACTCAACATGAGCCTGTGTGGTTGTTTGGAGAGAGAAAAAGCAGGATAACGGGATGCACACATAGCCTCTTCAGCGTGGCCAGACGAAGCGCTGCCTCTACTCTGCATAGCACCCGCTTCACGCATGGCCCTCTTCATAATACGTCACTGTCACCTTTGTTTTGCAGCATCTCCACTGTGAATCCTGCTTTTAACCAACAGCAGTCACTTTAACGTGAGCCCTCCTGTTGGTTCGAAGCATCTGTTTTATGAAATGTGTGATCTCAGTGTTATGTTTTTGCTTTTAACGGAGGGAGAGATTCAAAACATCTACATTACACAGAGATGAAATTATTCAGACAGTGTTGGTCTAATGTACTTTTTGTCCACCCAGTAGATAAAAGTAGACAGTGGGAGAATAGTGGGCTGTGTGGTAAGGTGTGAAGAGGAAGCTTGGGTCGAAAAAAAAAAAAAAAAAAAAAGGTTTTCTTTGAAATGCTGAGATTTAATTGGCCACATTTCCACTGGACAGTACAGTATCAGTCATTAGTGCACAGTTGGATATGGGTAATGTAATGACTTTAAGCTGCTGAATGTGCAAGCGGACGACGTTAACAACATACAAGCTCAAAACAAATCCTGTCATAGATGTATTATGACAAACAGCATGCAGTAAAGAGAGAAAAACAGACATTTCTTGCTCTAAATGTATTTTGAAGCTGTAGAAAATTATTGAATGAAGATTTGAGCCAACTAGTCAGGACTGATCATGCAGATAGTCAATTTTGAGAACATTTTGAACAGAAAATAATGTGCTTTGCAACTAGAGGTCGACCGATATGGGTTTTTCTATGGCTGATACCGATTTTTAAAATTCAGAGCAGCTGATGGCTGATAAACCCTGCCATTTTTTTGTATGTGAGGGGGAGCATTTTCTTAAATTTATTAAAGAAATTATTATATAGCTATTTGTCTTAGTAATACTTATTAAAATGCAAACAAATGTGTTAGAATTGGACAGTGAGATCAGTTAAAGATGAGTTTTTTTTTTGTTTTTTGTTTTTGTTTTTTTAGAAAACCAATAAGGCAATCTCAATCAAACTTGCTCTGTGTTGGGAAGAGCTACACAATGTTTTTAAATTTTTTGTTGTATGCCATAGAAATTAGCAAAACCGTTTTATTGTTGTTTTGAGCTTTTCAGGCTGAGATAAAGCTATTTTGGATGTTTCCTATGAACTGCAGAGTAAGAGTGCAGTGTAAGACTGTTTGATGGTTGGGGAAGCTGGGGTCCTTCAGTCACATGGTTGCAATCGACATTAAAGGGCAAGAATCAGCCGACTGACTAAAAAGAGACAAAAATCGGCCTAATATATCGGCCAACCGATATATTGGTTGACCTCTATGTGCAGCTATCATTAACATTAATTGCGGCTAACAACTAACTTTGCATCCCACTCAAATAATACATCCAAGATTTTTTATAATAATTTGTTTATTTATAGTCAGCATATTATAAGGGGTGACAGTTGTGCAGTGGGTTAAGTGCTTGCTCTCCAACTGGAAAGTTGCTGGTTCGAGCCTCGCTCAAAGAGCATACTGTCTCGTCCCTTGGCAAGACACTTTACCCACATTGCCTCCTTCACTTACAGTATGTGACTGAAACGTTTAAGCAAAGGTCAATAATGGACCAAGAAAGACATTTTGTGTCTTTAATGTTGATCAGGAACACGTTCTGGATCCGGGGATGTTTTAAAGGATTCTGTGCTATTGCAAGATAGGGCCAAAAAGAGGGCTGTAAATGAACAAATGGTTTAACTTTGTGGCTAAATAGAAAGGTAATTTGCCCATGAATAATAAAATTCCTGGTTTGAGTCCAGATTAGGGCATTATATCTTTACCATTGTGAGATAGAGCCAATGCCTTGTTGGTGGTCTGTGCTCTCCGAGTGAGGCCTTGGACATTTACTGACCTGTACCACTACAATGGAAATGTGCCTACATTGCCAAGAACGAAAAAAAAAAAAAACTCTATCTAGAATATGTACCTCCAGATATCTGTTGGCTATTTGACAGATAATATATTTTATTCAACTTCATAAATGAATGCAGTTTGTGACAATTTGTTTATTACTCAAAAGCAACATTATGTAACTTTTTACTTTTAAATATATAGCCTCAAAGTCATTTGCATGGTTCCTTGATATTAAAAACAGGCCAATAGCCACTGAAAAACTGCATTATGTAAGATGAGGTGAGCAAATGTAGTCTTACTATGTCCTATTTTCCTTTGTTTTACTTCTTTTCATGTAAGGAAAGTTACACAATGTTGCTTTCAATTTGAAAAATCTGCATAAATTTGTTTACAGCAGCTATCAAGTTACACTAAAATAGCTTTTGCCAAAACTGCATTTCTGTTGTTGTTCTTTTGCTAACTGTCCACTATTGTTCCTCTGTCTACAGTCCAGTCCACACAGCCAACACGTTTGTCCTCATCGCTGTATTTCATTATGTAAACACGAATAATAAGCTGATCTATTTTGATTAAGATAAGGCACACCTTACCATTGTTGTTGTTCATCACCTCCAATGATGTTTATTTTTATTAAATCGATGGTGATCAAAGTGAAGACATTTCATTTCTACCAGACAAATAGATTTATTGGTATCTTGCCAGCTGCGGTTCAGATGAAGGTTTATTGTTTTTGTAATAAAAGGTAGATTTGAAAAGGTGTCACGAGCGAATTTGTGTCTTTCTTTATAAAGAGGAGAGTTAGGCGGTAAAAGACTTGAGGTAATCCTCATTAGATTATCTCTTTAAGTAAACACTAGCTTCACGTGGCACTCTTCAGGAAAGTGTCTCTGTGCACAAAGGGATTTAAATGTAAGGTTTGATGTTAGGACTAAATTATGGCTTCTTTGATGAGCACAATTATCCTCCCCAGACGACAGTGCTTTCATGTCCACAGTTCTCCGGTGAGCTCAGATCTTTCAACCCTCAGGACTAAAACCACATTTGAAGTAATACAAAGCTATCACAAAATCCAATGAGGAAAATGACAATTTGCGAGCTTTCATCATTCATGGAGTGTTTTAAATGTAATCATTATTTAAGTAATGATATATTTAGTTAAATCTAGCCTCATTGTGGGGACGCTAAAAAGTAAATGTTGGCTTGTACCATAATCAAAACAAACCGCACTGCACACAGAAAGGCTCAGGGGTGACGATAAAAGAAAAGACAAATGTAGTAAGTCTGTCCTTCCAGCAAGGGGCATACTCAACTCATAGTCAATACACACAAGAAGTAATAATTCCATTCCAAATCTATGCCGTAAGGCTCAAGCTTATCCATTTGAGTCCGAACCAGTCGGTGTTTGACCAATGGTGTGGCAGTAGTAGTTTGTTGCTTACCTGCGGTCATTGGAGGTTTTATTAGTCTTTGCTATGATTGGCCACTAACTGGTGATTCATCCAGACGCCTCCAAATATTCGACTGAAGTTCCTCTCCTTTGCAAACACTTTGAAGGGGAGCCCTCCCAGATGATTCTGTGTGGCACTCTATATGTGGAGCACACCATCAGATTAGTGGATTTCTGTAGAGCTGATCCATTCTAAAGCCAGGATTTTTATACTTACAGAAAATACCACACTGTTTTTTGTTTTGTTGTTTTTTTTTTAGATTGTTACTCTGCACAGTCAGCAGTCGACAGGCAGCACAGATTCTAAAAATTGCATTTTTGTGAAGTTAAAATGCGTAAGTCTTGTGTAAATGGGAGGCCAATCTGAAACAGAATCATTCTATTCAGAATCATTGTCTGGGAAATGGCCTCATTGTTAAATAAGCATGTGGGTCCCTAGCTCCAAAACACTTTACAATTTGATGTCAATAGATGGAGCAAGCTATTTTTATTCTTTTTCATTTATGCTGTTTTTTTACCCAACAAATGCTGATGCCATTAAGCTATATGCTTGCGAAAATTAAAAAAAAATAGGGTTTGGAAAAAAAAATCTGTATAGTTTTTTACATGCGCTTACATCATGGTTTATTTACCACATTTCCCACAACAGAGAGACAAATAACTGACTTTGCCTGGAGTGAACGGCGACAAGATGAGAAACTACAGGTGAAAAAATGTTTACAGTGACCTACAGTGGCTGTAGGGTAGCAATAGTTAAATAGTCTGAGACCTTTGGAGACCCCACTGAAAAACACAAAAGTGGCCTATAGACCTTTTCACGACTGACATATTTAGATAAGTCTTGGTTGGTTCTATCCCATTCATCTTAAAAATAGACATTTTTAGACAGCAGAAAGCAATGTTGTTGTTGATACATGCTAAAATGTATTATAAATTAATAGTATCCAAAGCTGACTGTCACCAGTTCCAAAAGTTAACATAAGAATGCTAAACTATTGTGGTCCACCACATTTGCTAATCTTATCTAACCAGGCTCTGATGTTTCTTGTCAGTTGCCAAAACTACACTATATTTCCAAAAGTATTCGCTAACCCACCCAAATAACTGAATTTGGATTATGGTGTGGTTGTTTTTAGGAGCTGGGCTTGACTCCTTAGTTCCAGTGAAAGGAACTCTGAATGCTTCAGCATAGCAAAGAAATGGTTAATTCCATGCTCCCAACTTTGTGGGAACAGTTTGGGGATGGCCACTTCCTGTTCCAACATGACTGCATCAGAGCACAAAGCACAGGTCCATAAAGACATGGATGTAGTGAGTTTGGTGTAGAAGAACTTGACTGAACCTGCACAGAGTCCTGACCTCAACCTGACCGAACACCTTTGGGATGAATTAGAGCGAAGGACTGATGAGCCAGGCCTTCATCCAACATCAGTGTCTGACGTTGGACGACACTGTAGATGTCTGACGTAGATAGCTGCAAAGGGTTGGCCCACTCCACATTAAATCTTATGGATTAAGAATGAAATGGATTAAGAAAGAACAGGTAACACTTGCTATGAGCTCGCTGGTCATAAGACGCTATAAACACATTCATAAAGCATTATAAAGCTTTCATAAGGCTTTATAATTATTGACATAAGTTGACATAAATATGTATAGATACTCATAACTACACTTATATGGCATTATAATCTTTCGTTATAGGCGTTTACAACTGAAGGTGACACAGTGTATTATAAAGTGTCTTTGTCATCATGAGACCAGCAGTGTTGAGGTCAGTATTATAAGGCTTCATAACAGAATCCATGACTAGACCCAAAGCAGCTTATGTGTACTTGTGTCAGAATTCCATGTCTTATTCATATATTTTTTGTCAATGGTCATTTTACTGCTCATAAGCACTAATTAAGAGATACAAGCACCCATTGCATAGGCTAGGTAAAGTGAGATTAACTTATAATTACTCACAAAAACTCATAGGGCACCATTATAAACATTAAGTAAAGTGGGGTTTCCCATCATACATAAGCACTAATTAAGAGACACTTTACCTAGCCTATGCAATGGGTGCTTGTATCTCTTAATTAGTGCTTATGAGCAGTAAAATAACCACTGACAAAAAACGAAGGTTGAGAATATAGATAGTCACGTGATTCATGAAGCCACTAACAGTCTTTTTTTTTTTTTTTTTACATCTTCAAAACAGTTACAGGAACCTATTAAGATAAACAAGAGGCCCATTGTTACCAATGGAGATGTTGTAACTCTCTCTCTCTCAACAGCTCTGAGCGACAGGCACCTAATCCAAGCGATTTCTGCAACAGTGAAAGAAACAGCTCCCCAAAAGAAGACATTTTGAATAGATTTACACTATTTTAAGTTATAAAACGTGAAATGTTGATGCCAAATGTATTTCAAAAAGCTTCAAAAAAGCATAATAAGTGCCCTTTAACTATATTTAGTTCTCATTATGTCATTCCTATTCTCATTTATTGGACATTTTACTCCTAAAAACATGCCACTCAAAACAAGCTGGTACATCTCAAAGGATTAGCTTTGAATAAATTCAAAAACATGCTGAAAAATGATTTTTTTTTCTAATTTACTGAAACTCAAAGTAAGATACCCAAAATTAAAACATTTATATGTCATTTCATTTAATTGTTGTTTACTTATTAAAATTAGTGCATATTTAAGCAGATAATAACTAATGTCCATACTGAAACATTTAATTACACAAAACTTACAATACCAATGTTCATGTTGATGGCAGTAATCTGATGAAGATATCTGGTAGTTAAAATCTAACCAACTAAAATCTATTCACCTTCACTCTCTCTTAACATTTTACCTACCAAAAATAGTGGTTAGTGACTCACTCTGCAGACTTTCTTAAACTTCACAGTTGAGGAACACAGAGAGAGTCCCTGGCCGTATTTGAGAGGCCATTACACTGGCAGTCCCAGGGAGGCTGCAGCTTCATTATGCAGAGCAAAGCACTCTGTAAAGCACCTTAGGCACAGAGCAGCGGGTCCGCACTGGAACGCTTCACTGAGGAGTCTCAAAGTAATGGGTTTGTTGACCTCAAAATGAGAAAAACGTGGCTGGCACTGTCCTCCCTTTTCTTTTGACTGTGGAGTGTTTTTTAAAAGTCACACTGCCTTGGCTTTAGGTGAATAAGGCTAAAATGTGAATTAGGAGAAAAGCATGACGTGAAAGAAACAAAAGAGAGACTCCAGGGCCAGGATAGAACAGACATGGCAGAAAAAAGAAAGATTTTAGTCATTTTAAACAGAATCCTGACTTTAAACTGCTCCTACCTGCAAGATGTACAGTCCTACAAAAAACAAACAAGTTTATTTGTTCAGTAGTTCAGTTGAAATTGCAATGCATATTGTATATAATATAAATACTAGTACTGGAACTTTAACAAAGAAATAATTATTGCATTAACTAATTACACCTTTCTATGGCAACACTGATTCTATCCCAATTCCCTAATTTCTGGCACATGGTAATCAGGGCTGGACATTAACAGTGGCCAAAATGGGAATAGATTTAGTGTTTGTGCTTGGACATACAGTATTCACACCTGAGTACACCAGCGTAATGCACAACTTGTGACTTCTTTTCTTTAACTTCCCCAAAGTTAAATAGGCTGCTTCACTCATCACAAAGCTACGTTCGTTCTCACAGCGGCCTCACACAGGGAAATGGGCTAAGATTTCCAGTCGAGAGGTGTCAGAAGCTTGTTAGAAATCGCTGAAAATGTTTGTTAGAAAGAAGTTATAAAAGTTGCTGGATGCTCCACAAAGTACTGAAGCTAAGGAGCAAGTATTACTGCCAAGGGGCATGTGTTAAAAGAGTCACATTTTTCATCTGAACTTCAAAGTTACGTAAACTTCTGTTGTCAAAATAACTTTTCTGAGGTAAGGAGTTGAACATTTTTAGATACGTATATAGTCTGTTTCCTAGACTTTTTGTAAAGTATGGGACACATATTTCTAAATTTTGAAATACCAAAAGACTTGTAACTCTACTTCTTGGTCTGGTTTAGTGCCGTTTGTTCATGTTAAGTGTTAGGTTCAGTCATTTTTAGTGTTTTATTATCTTTAACCTAATTTATTTATTTAGCTTTTATGGCTGTTTTTGCTGTTTACTTCATGGATTTGTTTCCATTGAGTGTCCTGTTTATAATGCAGTAAATATATTTATGATTGCCGGTTGGTTCTACTTAAAGGGGCTAAATTATGCAAAATTGACTTTTCTTAGCTTTCTATCTAATAATGTTCCCTCATCAAAAATACACCTGGAGTTCTGTTTTGTTTCATTAACTCCTGTTTGAGTAATCCTTAATTATCTGTCATGGCTGTTCTGAGGCTTCAGAGGTCTTTTTTCCACAAGCCCCCGCCTCTCCCACAACCCCCCGCCCACTCCAGGAAACACTGACCAATCAACAAGCCCTCTACATTCAGCCTGGTTTCATTCATTTATCCAAAAAAAAAAATAGTGTGCAGCCCTGTTTCCACTGATTCCTCACAGCTAATTTTCAAGACCTGTTCCTGTTCAACCCAGCTGCACTCTGCTGCCATCTGCTGGTCTCTTCACCAGTTTTTTCATGATGTTAGCACTGTATTTATTAGAAAACGTTTTCTTTTAGTCACATAATGTTTTTAAAGGTTGTAAAATGTGCAATGCTGTTCTAGAGGTGACCAAGATAGGTTTAAAAACATGAAAAAAAGCATTATATGGCCCTTGGACTGAGACACTAATACAGTAATATTACTTCTTGGGACCTTTGGGTCTCTGCCAGTGTGTAGCCTTTTAGTCTGTTGTTTGACCTTTGAATGTCTGGAAACAGTAGCTCCTTTGCACTAGAGAGGCTTTTTATAACAATAACAATATTAGGCTAAGAACAACTGAGACTTGCAGGGTTATAATCTCATATAAACACATGACGTAAAAAGGACAAAAGAATTACATCACTTTGTAGCAAAGGTGGGCAACTTGAGTCACATGACTTGACTTGACTTGACTCACAATTTTTAGGACTTGAGAGTTGCTTGACATATATTCTAAAAAGACTTTTACAGTATTTTCCGCACTATAAGGCGCACCTAAAAGCCTTTAATTTTCTCAAAAACCGACAGTGCGCCTTATAATCCGATGCGCCTTATATATGGATCAATGTTGGTTAATTATGGCTACCGTATTCAGGGGGCGTCGCCGAATTAACAGCGGTAAAAACGATAAAGGGGAATTCCAGTCCCAGCTGTTCATGTGTGCCATAGGCGTGTTTATGGATCCTGCCGCAAAAGAACAAGGAGTGTTGGCGCCTTATAATGTGGTGCGCCCTATATATGAAAACAGTTTTAAAATAGGCCATTAATTGAAGGTGCGCCTTATAATCCGATGCTCCTTATAGTGCGGAAAATACAGTATATTAGACTTGAGCTAAATGACTTGAAATGTGTGACTTGAAAAACTTGTTTTTTACAGAAAATCTATAACAAATTTTGGTGTAAAATGAAAAAAAAATGTATGTAAAATGTAGGAATATGTGTTTTAATGAGGCACATTTGTGTTTAGAGCCATGCAGGAGACTTCCGCTTTGACGAATGCTGCGCACTTTGACATAATACAGCAGGAGACCAAGAAAACATCAAATTCTTACCGATATGTCTGAGGCCACGCTGACTTTTCTGAGGTCATGACAAATAGGTTTCTGTGTCTGTGCATTGCATGTGTTCAATCTTAAGGCCTGTGTCAGAACTTTGAATGTGTGAAATGGTCAAGCAAAGATGAAGTAAAATAAGTAAAATTTCAAAGAAATTCCAATACAACTATATACAGATAAAACCTGCACAAAATAGTTTCTTATATCATCTCAACATTTGGTTATGACATTCTGAATCTTCACTTGAGAAACCCTAAACTCACGCCCCCGGGAGCACTGCAGCAATCATTTCTGAAGAGAGACAAGAGAAGAAGAAACCTTGCTATTAGAAATCTCATATAGGTCTAGACAAAATTAGCTAAAAATGTCTTGGTTTTGCCCCAAGCCTTGACGGTGATGTGCAGAATAAATAGAGAACTTGTTTTACCCCACACAACGTCACTCAAGAGCCGTTCTGAGAAACCCGGAGACGTACAGATATAATTGCAAGTGGCTAAAAACTTGAATTAAAAAGTGGATGTCTGGAGAGTTACACTAAATTTCTGAGAGATAATAACTGGAGATGATTATACGTCAGCGAGCAGATGTCACGTCAGACAGAGGCAGCCGCTGCTTCGTCTTCCGCTGAATTAATCTCATCTGACAAAAAAGAAAGAATAGACTTATGTAAGCTGCAAGATGTCCAGCTAAGTATCCTCCTAAAGTCACGATCTGAGTGGCCCGCTACAACAGGTGGCTGAATGTAACCCAAAATTAATCTCCGGATTTGTTTGATGGATAATGTCTAACTGCTTATATTTTGAAACCTTGTCATTTTTTTGTGATTTAGGTTGCCTTATGCAGAGTGTGATGTAGGCCATTGGAACGTCACGGTGCGCTGGCCCACATACAGAGACACTGAAACAATGAACAATGCAAGCAGAGCAGCCATTTTGTTCCAGTTCCAGAGAGGAATGAAACAGGTCCAAAATATGATGTATTTATCTCAAAAACTGCCTGGGAATCAGTTTACCCAGTGGCATTACTTTAAATTTATTCATAATTTATGATTCAGTATGTTTTGAGCTTTCTCAAATAAAATAGTAGAGTAAATTACAAATTTTATACCAATACAGTTTATTTAAAAATCAGAACAGTGAGTGCAGCAACAAATGCCTTTCTCCAAATAAGCAACAAAAAAGAAGCTGGTGCAAAAATGTTAGTTTTATGCCAACATTTATACAAATATGTGCACATCATCTGTAAAACCCTCAAAAAATGAGCTGTAAATGAAAAGGGTTAGCAAGCATTTATTTAATATAAAATACGTATAATATTGTCAAAACTCAGTGTTTGATCATGTTTTTTACAAAATAATTTTACTAAAAGAAAACACCAAAATACAATATTGTCAAATAAAATATTGATTTTTCAAAATTTACTATATTGAGAAGACACTGAAATGTTGCAGAATTAACAGCTGCTGGCGAGCAAAACAAGTGCATTGTTTTAAGCGTCAGTTACTTTATTACCTCAGTTTATACAATGGAAATGAATAATGATTGTTCCTGGCCACATCAGGGGTTTGACTCCTGACATGGAGACTCCTTGTCTCATAAGATTTGTGACTTCATGATAATAAATCCTCTCCAGACCGTCCCATCTGCTGCAGCCGCACCGCTGACAGTTCACCCAAAGGTGTGGCACTTGGGTCACATGTGGAAGGGGTTTAAAACCCAGCTCTGTGTAACACTATCAGGTTCATATGTGAAGAAATATGTGTTAGTTTCTAGCCCAGATAAAAGGAGAGGTTGCTTTGGGAAGGCATCTGGCATAAAAACCTGCCAACGTATCCATGCAAGCTTTTCTACCATAGTAATAAGTAAATGTATAATTTTTCAGTGCCAGCTGGGAAATAAATATGAAAGGCTGAGACAGACTTAGAAATACTCAGAACAAAAGCATTCATTATTTCAGTTGGCAGATTGGACACAAATTGGGTTTTTATATTAAATGCCATCATTATTACAGATACAGCCCAGGGACATAACTTTCCCATATCTCCCCTGTTTGACTTTAAGTCACTGAAGAATATGATTTGTGCAGAGAGAATATGCAGCACCATACTGTAGACTTAAAATATATCTTTTAACAATTTATTGGATTAAAAATAAATATTGTAAAGATAAAGAGTTATACCTTATTGTGGTAAGATAAAAGCCTACTCAAGACACACTTTATAAATAGAGGAGTAAAACAAAGTAAAATGTATTAAACTCACCACCAGCACAATACACCAGTACAAAAAACATAATTAAAAATCTTTTCTTTATGAGCAGAGACAAAGAGGATAGTATAGACTGTGTGGGGCAGCTGCAGCGGTGAACATCTGGTGCCGGAGTGTGTGCGTGTGTGTGTGTGTGCGTATGAAGCTGCCACATCTGACGGGCCCCGCAGCCAATGCACACACATCACACAAATCTGATTGGATCCAGGTTAAACGAGGTCAGATGGCTAACACACTTTAGACTAATGTGCTCACAGCGGGCTTATCTAGTGCAGACCAGCAGGAGGACAGGACCAGCCAGGACCAGTACACATGCAAACAGTGTTTTTGGGGAGCTGTTCTGTAGAAAGAGAGTCGTCTGAGGTCAGGCTGTCTCTAAGTGTGACAATTGTTTGGCTTCTTCTGAGCGCAGTCCCTGGTGAACCCGCTGACATGTGACTCATCTGCGCTTGTTTTTGCTTTTGACATTGACCAAGGCCTAGATTACAGTCAGCCTGCTCCAAACGGGAACACAGCAACAAGATAATCTCAAGAAGCAACGGTGACACGCCACAAGGATACTGATGCTGCACGCAGGGTTTTAGAAATACTCAGGTCTATCATGTTGACAGCCAGTTTAGTCCTGGTTTAGTCCTTGTTTAGTCCTGGGTTGGTTCTTGTTTAGACCTTGTTTAGCCCTGGTTTAGTCCTGGATTGGTTCTTGTTTAGACCTTGTTTAGTACTGGTTTAGTCCTTGTTTAGCCCTTGTTTAGTCCTGGTTTAGTCCTGGGTTGGTCCTTGTTTAGACCTGCTTTAGCCCTGGTTTAATCCTGGTTTAGACCTGGTTTGGTCCTTGTTTAGAGCTGCTTTAGCCCTGGTTTAATCCTGGTTTAGACCTGGTTTGGTCCTTGTTTAGAGCTGGTTTAGTCCTGGTTTAGTTCTAGTTTAGTCCTTGTTTAGTCCTTGTTTAGCCCTATTTTAGTCCTTGTTTACCCCTAGTTTAGTCCTTGTTTAGTCCTGGTTTAATCCTGGTTTAGACCTGATTTGGTCCTTGTTTAGTCCTGTTTTAGTCTTGGTTTAATCCTGTCTTTTTTCTAAATAAGTCGTGGTTTAAAGTATTTTTTATCCTGGTTTAGCCTTGGTTTAGTCCTGGGTTAGTTCTTGTTTAGACCTGGTTTAGTAACAAAGTAATAATAATATATGTATTTTTTTCTTCTTTTTTTTTTCTTTTGGCTTCTCCCTTTCTAATTTGGAGTTGCCACAGCAAATCAATCACACGGTGATTTGGGTGAAGTGTCTTGCTCAGGGACACAACAGCAGTATGTGCTTCGAGCAAGGTTTGAACCGCCGGTGGGTGAATGCTTAACTCACTACAGCACTGTCGCCCCAGAGAAATTTCGCATTTTTGCTTAAAACCAGTACAACATCAACATTTAGAAGTTTTGGTTAAATATATTTTAAAAATGACATACATTTTACTTGTTTTGTAATCCAACAACAAGATGTCACAAGCTAGTGTACTTTTGTGCTGTACCGATTTCTGGTGTAAAACCTATGCCATATTATCCGGCAACTTACTGCACTCTAGGAGCAGAGGTAAAGAGAAGAATCTAACTTCATAATTCATAAATATACAAATAAAAATAAAGATATTACTCGTTGGGTGACATGGTGGCATGATGAGATCTGTTACATTAGATTCAAGGCTATTAGTCTCCTGTTAATCCCTTGATTACTACTATAAGTCTATTTTTCACTTCACTCCGCTTTATACACTCCAACAACAACAACAACAAATAAATAAATAAAAATAGTGATATGATTGATAATGATTGAAAATCCACTAGGCTTTTGGTGGCCCTAAAAAAGATTTTGTTTGTAACCCACAGTATATGATATAATAAAGAAAAGAATTTAATTAATTGCAAATCTCTTACTTTATTTGAACAAGGTCTATTGTAGCAAATTAACTAATAAAGAAATATTTTGAAGAATAAATAGGAACAAATGCAAATTAATTAATAAATCACACACAAAAACAAAAAGGTTATACTTAGGTTATACTCCTGCACGCTTTTTTCCATCTCCAATTTTCTTTTCAAGTGTTTGTGGCCCTAAACATCCGAATAGAGTTTTTATGTCAGGAACCAGCCCTGGGTCCTCGTCTCAAGAGCTGGAAACACTCGAGTCTCACAGATCTGCATAGAACGTGAAAACAGGAAGTGAAAAAGTAAAAATTAAAGCTGTCTTATTTTAAGTTATAAATCATGAAATACTAATGCAAAAGTGTTATTATTTCAAAAAATCTGAAAAAAACATAATACAGCCCCATTAGGAAAATTGCAATCTGCCTTTGTTAACTTTTCACATATCCCACAACTCATTTAAAATACTGACACTTTTAAAATAACTTTAGAATTAATTATGTATTACATATTTTGACTATATAATAAAAATAGCAGGTGTAAGATATCGAAAAGGCTTCTCTGCTTAATTAAAATTTTAATTATAAGTTTGATTTTTATGACAAATAAATTATTACGCTGCTTTGCTTTTTATGAGCGATAAAACTCACAGCAAATTTAACTCTGAAAGTGAGATCGCCATGTGTTTTGGAGAGCAAAGCAGATTATACATTATTATTTTGGTAATAAAAGGCAGTTAAAAATATACGTTTGTGATGTTTTTGTTGTTCTGTTGGCAGAGAGAGGGCACAAACTAATGGAGCACTCAGGTTGTGTCTCTGAGTTGTGCAGGATTTGCGCTGCAGATTAGACCACAGTATTTAATCCTGTGCTGAAGCTGAGGTCATGTTTGTTGACTCAATGTAACGTTGACTCCATTTCCCATCAAGCCCGGGAGGGATGATATGATGTAATGGACTGATGAGCTTATTGGTATTTGTAGGAAGAATGTGTCTCCCTGTGGTCATTTACCTGAAGAGTAGATACAGAAGCAGGCCAGGCTAAATGGAAGGCGGAGAAAATGCAAATTCATTCATTTACCGCCCGCAATATTATTTATCAAGGCTCACCATGACTTTGCGCGCGAAAATAGCGTATAAATTTAGCACGTTGGAGAAGGACGTGCTAATCTTTTGCACAGATATGGCTGCTGTGATTCGTGTGAGACGAAGGAGAAGAAATGAAGAAATACGTAGGGTTAGAGCGTTTGCCACGCGTGCAGATCTATTTGCCATGACGGATGAAAAAATTATTCACCAGCACTTTCAGCTCTTCTTGGTTAAATTTTTGCTTCCGTTTGTGTTCCACTTCCGCACCTTCCATGACGCAAAACAATACACGCAACGATGCCGTTTAAATAGCTCCACCCCATCTGTTTGCACCTGTCACCGGCCACGCAGTTTGTCTTAGTAATTCACGTGCAACACGCCCATTAATAGCAGCTGCATATTTTCTCACTGCACTCGCAGTTTAGCACCCGTCTTAGTAAATATGGCCAAATCTGACTTATTTTATTGTGACTTTAGCTCCACCAATCTGAGGGCTAAAACTAGCTAACTCTATAAGCTAGACCAGCTATTCCCAAAGTCAAGAGTGTCGTGGACCCCTTAAATTTCCAAAAATCCCACGTGGACCCCTAACTATCTAACTTCTCTCTATTCAAAAGATTATATCATATTTTTCCTCATATTTCTATAAAAACATTACAAAAACACCAACGGTTAAAATTTTAAATGTAATAGCCTCTGGGGGGCCTCCTGCAGTACCTTCGCTGACCCCCAGGGAGCCAAATGCAGGTAGATTTCATTTGTGGTGGGTAATGAAGCCACTTCCAGTAGCCACTATGTCCAGTTGTACAAATGCACAAATTGAGAGGATTTCTCTGAGGCTGCTACTTTCACTTTGCCACAACTAAAGTTTGCTTGATTACAGAGCACGTCTCACCACACAGCTCCTGTCCCTCTCTCTCCACTTTGATGGATGCATTTACACACGCACTCACGCACGGGAAATTTGGCGACACTGTCTGGGAGAAGTGCGCTGGGACAGGAGGAAAGAGCATGCAGGGTTCAGGCTTGTGTGTTGCTGCATCAGCCTCAGCAGGACAGAGGACACACTGAAATGAAGCACGGGACGCTAGACAGCCTATTCACCTGTTTGACAGCGCTGTAGTTTACAAGTCCCTCTGTGGTTTGGGTTATCATTGAGACAAATCTATCATTTAATTTAATTAATTAGGAGGCGAGTGGACAAGTCGCTACCAACCTGCTCTTGCTCTGAAAACAACAATCCTTATAGGCCTATTAATTAAAATAAACAGTAGCCTAATAATTTCAGGATCATTCAAAGCAGTAGATAATTATGGGGCTTTTTCAGCAGATTTCACTTCTGTCTTTGCACAGGACAGGGACCTTCTCCAGGCTGAGGCTCAGGTCAAAGATGTACCTGAGCACCTCACAGAGCTTGTCTGCACAGGTCTTGAGCAGCCTGGGGATGATGCCATCTGGTCCTGCAGCTTTCCTGTTCTTCAGCCGCCTCAGTTCTCTTCTCACCTGAGCCGATGTAAGGGAGAGGGGGGAGGTGGGGGGCAGCAGGGGGCTGGTGGTGGAGTATGTTGGTGTGGAGTGGAGATGGGGGGTAGGGGAAAGTGAAGATGAAGGTGGTCAGGGGAAAGGGCTGGTAGCAGTGTGAAGAGGGGCGAGGAGGGAGTGGGGTTAGAATCAAATCTGTTGAAATTAATGTTTTTCAACAGTTTTAATTCATTGGCCCAGTACTGGTCTCCATCAGCTGTCCCACTGGCACCACTCCTGAGATGCCCTCTCCACACGTCCCGCATGCTGTTCTGGTCCAGCCGCTCCTGCAGCTTCTTCCTGTAGCTGTCCTTGGCCCGTCTGATCTTGTACTGGAGTTCATGCTGAACTCTCCTCTGCTCCTCTCTGTTCCCTGAAATGAAAGCCCTCTTCGTCTGGTTCAGCAGGGCTTTAAGCTCAGGGGTCACCCAGGGCTTGTTGTTGGAGAAACACCGTACCCTCTGGGTTGGCACAGTGTTGTCCACACAGTGGAGATGTAGTCTGTGATGCAGTGGGTCAGGCCATCAATGTCCTCTCCATGAGAGCTGCAGAGTGTCTCCCAGTCTGTGGTCTGGAAACAGTCTCTCTTGCGTGCACAAACAAAGAGCTCCTCCTGAATACATCAAGAGAGAGTGCGGGTGACGGTGTGTGTTTCTAAAGGGCATCAGTCTCTCATTGGCCTCATCATTCCACACTTTCAAAGACTACTTCTGTGCCAGCTGTCTTCTCACCCTGGGTGTGTATTCGGGGAGCAGATGCACAAGGTTATGATCGGAGCGTCCAAGCAGAGGGAGGGGGGCAGAGGTGTACGCGTCCTTAACATTTGCATACAGTAAGTCCAGCGTCTTGTTCTCCCTGGTGTGGCACTTCACGTACTGGGTTAAAGTAGGGAGAGTGGCAGAGAGTGAGCCGTGATTGGGGAGGGACTGTGGACGACGAGTCTGCATCTGAGTTACTGCGCTGTAGAGCAGCTCATGCAGCTGCTGCATCAACTGTCGGAGGGATGTACACATTAAACAGTATATTGTGCAAAAACTGCCTCAGGAGATAACATGGCTGCAAGCCCACAGCGAGTAACTCTATATCCCTGGTGCACAGTTGTTCCTTCACACAGATGTGCGCCGGGTTGCGCCATCTCTTGTTAACATGCAGCATTAGTCCCCTGCCTTTCCTCTGACCACTCTTTACATCCACGCACGAAAGTTTAAATCCATGCAGGAGCCTGGTCAGCGCCGTGAGCTTGTTGGTCTTGTTGGAGAGGGAACGAATGTTTCCCATAATCACAGAGGGTAAATATGGTCTGTACCTTTGTTTCCTCTCCTGGAGCTTTATCCCACTCTGCAGCCTCTTCTCTTTCTTCGTATCTCTGTGGGAATCTCCGGCTTCTCTGCAGAGCTAACAGCTGATCCCTGGTGCAAAACAATGGAGCTTGGCTGAATCCAAAGGGGTCCCCTGACAAAGTTCGAAAGAGTCCCGAAAAGAGCAAAAATTCTAATAAAAAAGTGATAAAAGCAGAATTGCAACGGGTTCTGACTACTTTAAAGAAAAATAGAAAAGCACATCTAAAAGCAATAGAACAAACTAAAAAAAATGAAGAAATGGGGCAGAGCTAGTATAACACGCAGCTGTTCGCACAGCGCCATGTTGATCGCCACTAGCTACAGCTACACACATTTTGCTCAGCGCAAACCTTTTGTCAGATGAAGCCAAATCCTGTCTCTGTGGAAACAGACACACCATTTTGTTCGTTTCCGTTTTCTGTGTCTAAAGGCCTCGATACACCAAGGCGACTCCCAGACTGCCACCGATCAGACGGAGCGACAGCTCATCTCTTCTCGTCTCCTCTCGTTCCCTCCAGTTTCCTCACGTCGCATGACCTTTTTCCCTCTTCATACACCGAAGCGACAACCGACCTAAAAACTGTGTCTTGCGCATGCGCGTGATGTAATTACCCCCCCCCCCCCCCCCCCCCCAAAGCGGCAGATGGCGCTAGCCAGTGAACAAAGATAAACGGAAGTGACACAATGTTTGCGGAGTACATATGCATGTAGCGCGCCTTGGTCTGCCACTGTTCTCAGCTTGTTTGAACATTACAGAAGTGTGATAATGGCCGGTTGGGACATTGTTTTGTGTGGATTAGGTGCCGCTGCTCTGTTACTTGAAGAAGATAACTTTCCGCACAGAATTGCGAAGAATGCAAAAATGGTGACAGTACGCTGCCACAGCGGTTTTCTCGTCGCTCCGTCACTTCCACTAAAATTCCCGTGAGCTGATTGGCGCGGCAGCTGTAGTGCTAGGCCTATCAGAGCGCTTCATGCCAAAGACCAAAGACGCCGATTCAACAACAAGGCTAATTGGCAGAAAACTGGTCAGACGGCCTACGTCCAGGAGCGATGGGGGCAGACGGCGCATACAGATCAAAAGGACGGAAATGAGCGACGTGGAAGAACCGTAAAGACGGCTTCAGATGGGCAATCGTCGCCTTGGTGTATGGAGGCCTTAAGAACAAAGTTTGTTTCAGCTCAGACATTCCATACTTGATGAGAAGCTGAAATAGTAGGCTACTTGGCAGGCTGGCACCAAAGGGAGGGGCTACTGTATATGCACTTTTAAAGCAAAAAACGCTTTGCGCCCAATAGAGATAAATTAAACACGTTTGAAAATTAAGCCTACTATATTTTTAAACATTATTTTGGTTAGATAATATCGACTTAACATGCTTTTCTTTATAAGACAGTATGTCCTGAAGGTTCAAACTGAGGGTAAATAAAGCCTTAACTGTGGGAAACATTGCAGTGACAGTGTCTTATTAGCCCACGTCTATTACTGTGAAGGGCTTTTGAGAAAAGAACAACTTCAGACTGGATTAACAAAAAACAGGAAACAATGAGGACGATGGACATTTATAGCTCATGCTGTAATCATTGGACTGACTGGAGAACAGTTCATGCTTTTTCATTGCGATGAGTAATGTGTGTAGCAGTAGTTAGCAGTGATTAGTGGAGCTGCTATTACTCTATTAATCTTTGTGCTCCCCCAATTTTGCACCACGTGTACAAAAATATGCGCTCACAAACCGCTATAAATCATACATCTATACTTTTTTCTGCTTGTTTTTTTGCATAAATCTCTTAAACTACTTGATATCTGCTAAAAAAACAAAACAAAGCAAAAAAAAAAAAAAAAAAAAAAACACAAACAAACATTAAATCATTTTCTAGATTTTAACCCTTTGAATACCTTTTTTATATGAATTTTAAACGGTGTAAAACAAAATACACTTACTGGAACCAAACTCCTTGAGAGAGGCTGGACTCTCTTCTACTCTCAGCTCAGGCGCCATGTGTTAAGAGTTTTCCCCGGTGAATGAGAGGGTCGCGACCCTGTGCCTTCATGTCAGGGACAGGTCCCTCACTGTTGTCTCAGCTTACGGGCTACAACTTGTGCAAAATGCTCCTGCCCACCTTCTCACTAACACTTGCAAACACGACCACATCACACCTGTCCTCTGCTCTCTCCACTGCCTTCCAGTTCAGTTCAGAATTCAGTTTAAGCTTCTGTTGTTTGTTTTTAATGCAAGTAATGGTTTTGCACCTGCATATTTATGTGAGATTTTAAGCTTCTGTCAACCCAGTAGAGCCCTGCGCTCTGCTGGACAACAGCTGCTTGAAGTCCCATGCTCCAGGTGTAAACAGTGGGGTGATCGGTCTTTTGCAGAGGTGGGACCTAAACTCTGGAACTCTCTGCCCATTGAGTTGCGCACCATCACAGATCTGCCTCTGTTTAAGGCCAAACTCAAAACCTTTTTACACAGACTGGCCTTCGACACGTACTGTTATGACATTTTCTGTATGTATCATGCATAATGACCATTTTGTATTCTATTTTATGGATTATTTACAGTTTTTTAACAATGTAAAGCACTTTGGTCAATGCTGGTTGTGTTAAAGCGCTGTAGAAATAAGAGTTGATTGATTGATTGAACAGCAGTGCAGAGTACCTGGCCTTCTTGGAGTCCTGGGGAGGGGTGCTGAAAGTGCTCCAACTGGGGACTCTATTATTCTACTGGGGGACTTCAATGCTCACGTGGGCAGCAATAGTGATAGCTAGAGGGGCGTAACTGGGAGGAACGGCCTCCCCAATCTGAACCCGAGCGGTGTTCTGTTATTGGACTTCTGTGCCTGCTGGTGAGTTGGATCCACTGGTGGAGGAAGAGGCCGGACAGACTCAGCAGACGCAAACCTATTGTGGGGGTCTGTTGGGAACGTCTGGCTGAACCCTCTGTCAGGGGGGTATTCAACTTCCACCTCCGGAAGAGCTTCAACCAGATCCCAAGGGAGGTTGGAGACATGGAGTCTGAGGGGACCTTGTTCTCTGCCTCTATTGTCGATGCAGTCATTTGGAGCTGTGGCCGTAAGGTCTCTGGTACCTGTCGTGGCGGCAACCCCCGAACCCGGTGGTGGACACCGGAAGTAAGGGATGCCATCAGGCTGAAGAAGGAGTCCTATCGAGCCTGGCTGGCTTGTGGGACTGGCAGGCCAAGCATGCTGCGACCCGGATGGTTGTAGAGGCAAAAACTCAGGTCTGAGAGGAGTTCGGGAAGGCCATGGAGGAGGACTGTCGGTTGGCCTCAAAGAGGCTCTTGCAAACCATCCACTGCCTCAGGAGGGGGAAGCAGGGCATCACCAACACTGTTTACAGTGGAGGTGGGGAGCTGTTTATTTTGACTTTGGGAATGTTGTCTGGCAGTGGAAGGAATACTTCGGTAGACATATATCTGTTACGGACGAGGAACACAGTTCATCACCCAAGCCGAAGTCACTGATGCGGTCAAAAAGCTTCTCAGTGGCAAGGCAGCGGGGGTGGATGAGATCCGCCCTGAGTACCCAGCCTCTGCTTCTTCAATGGAGAATATCAGCCAAGACACGTCTCTGCAACATCACGTGGCGGTCGGGGACAGTGCCTCTGGACTTGCAGACTGGGGTGATGGTCCGTCTTTACAAGAAGGGGGACCAGAGGGTGTGTTCCAGCTACAGGGGGATCACACTTATCAGCCTCCATGGGAAAGTCTATTCCAGGGTGCTTGAGAGGAGAATTTGGGTGATAGTCGAACCTCGGATCCAGGAGGAACAGAGCAGTTTTCGTCCTGGTCGTGGAACAGTGGACCAGCTCTACACCCTCTATCGGGTGCTTGAGGGTTCGTGGGAATTCGCCCAACCGGTCTACATCTGTTGTGGATCTGGAGCAGTGTCTCTCATAGATTTCTTCCGAGGGTGCTCTGGGAGTGTAGCGTCCAAGGCCCTCTGCTACAGGTTGTCCAGTCTCTGTACAACTGTAGCAGGAGCTTGGTTCACATTGCCGGTTGTAAGTCAGACCTGTTCCCGGTGCATGTTCGACTCCGGCAGGGCTGCTCTTTGTCACCGGTTCTGTTTATTATCTTTATGGACAGAATTTCTAGGCACAGCCAGGGGCCAGACGGAGTCCAATTTGGGAACCACAGGATTTCATCTCTGCTTTTTGCAGATGATATTTTGTTTTCTTCCTCAAACCAGGACCTTCAGTGTGCACTGGGGCGGTTTGCAGCTGAGTGTGAAGCGGCTGGGATGAGAATCAGCACCTCCAAGTCCGAGGCCATGGTTCTCGAAAAAAGGTGGCTTGCCCTCTTCAGGTCGGAGGAGAGTTTCTGCCTTAAATGAAGGAGTTTATGTATCTCGGGGTCTTGTTCACGAGTGAAGGAAGGATGGAGCGTGACATTGACAGGTGGATCGGTGCAGCGTCTGCAGTAATGCGATCATTGTATCGGTCTGTTGTAGTGAAGAAGGAGCTGAGCTGAAAGGCAAAGCTCTCAATTTACTGGTCGATCTACGTTCCTACTCTCAACTATGGTCATGAGCTTTAGGTCATGACCTAAAGGACAAGATCCCGCATACAAGCAGCCAAAATGAGTTCCCTCCATAGGTTGGCTGGGCGCTCCCTCAGAGATAGGGTAAGGAGCTCGGTTACCCAGGAGGAGCTCGGGGTAGAGCCACTGCTCCTCCACATTCTGAACGCCTCCCTGGGGATGTGTTCCGGGCACGTCCCACTGGGGGAGACCCCGGGGAAGACGTAGGACACACTGGAGGGACTACGTTTATCAGCTGGCCTGGGAACACCTTGGGGTTCTTCCAGAGGAGCTGGAGGAAGTGTATGGGGAGAGGGTGTCTGGGTGTTCCTGCTTGGACTGCTGCTCCCGCGACCCAGCCCCGGACAAGCGGAAGAAGATGGATGGATGGTATAACAAAATAGTGCTAAAACTAAATTATTTTCCAAATAATAAATAGTAGAGGGATGTGGCTTTGGTGGTGATTAGAGCCTTGGATGTGTCAAGGATGAGCAGCAAAATTGATTTGACTGCATTAGCATTTTTAATGTATTGGCAGATTTCTTTCAAAATCTTATAGCAAAAACTATATTCCTGTTTCAACAATGGGGCCATGTCATTATCGGGAGCCTTGACATCCATTAAAACTGCATTGTTTTAATCTCACTACTATCACCCAATTTGTGATGTTAGCATTTCATTTTGAAGAAAATTTGTTGTATTTGACATTTTTACTGTTTTTCATCTAATTCAACCTTTTTCTCATTGTAGGCCCCTCTGGTAATCACATGGCTCTATAATATAATAGAGCAACAATAAAATAATTTCATGCATCTGCCTATAATGGGAAAAAAGGTTGAATCTGGGGTAAAAACAGAAAAAATTGGTAATTGTATTATTTTTCTTCAAAATGAAATGCTGACACCACAGTTTGAGTGATTTTTGCTTGTAAAGACAGTGAGATACAAAAATGTGTTTTTGATTAAAGTGAAGTCTCCTTATAATCACATGGCCCCATTATAAAAAAATACAAACATTTCATGCATCTGCCTACAGTGAATACAGTAAAAATGTCAAATTTCACCACGTTTCTTCAAAATGAAGTGCTGACATTGCAGAATTAGTGTTTTTAAACAACTTCACCAACTCTAAGTTTACAACCATAACTAGCATATGCTAACATGCACAGAGTCTGTTGTATTTTATTAGAATTTCCCTCCAATATTTTTGTAAGATAATAAGTTGATTGAATGAATTAGGAACATGTCTCCTGTAAAATAACTATATCTGAATCTTTTGAACTAATTATTTTTGAGTTGTAGATAATTATGAAATAATTTATTTAGTCATCAAATATTTAATATGGATGATAAAGAGGAACCCTAAATACCACCTGTTATTCAGGCTACATGTTGGGTATTAAATATTCTTGTTTTTATTTTGTTTTATGGAAAGCACAGATTTTAAGACACAGTTTGGAATTTTTCATTGAGGCTTGACTGAACCATCTTTAATGGGCTGCCAATACACACCATTAATGCAGCTCATTCACTCTGACTGCTGTTAGCTCGGCTGGGCAAGCTCAGAGTGGTCTTTATGAAACTTCTATGTTTATGCTCACTCTAGCTAGAAGCCATAAGCCACGTTTTTCTGAGTGACTTTTCTGTAACAGCCCTCAGGGTTGTGAATCAAGCTCAGTCACAACAGAAACCTACGCTGCATTTTCTAGAGCAGGCGCTTCACCAAAGAACACTTTGAGCAGTCATCTGTGTTGGAAAGAGGAATGCTTTATTGAACCAAGTTGAAGGAGACATTTTGGAGCCTGGCTACAAGAACATGGATATTTTTAATTAACATATTTTCTCATCTATTTAAAAGAATATGTCTTTATCAAAGCATGTGGCAAGATATCCCTGTCCACATGGCACTATGTTTTACTTTAAAAATAAAAGCTTCCTGCACACCATCTAATTTGCAATGTGAGACTTTATTAGGATATTATTATTTGATCTTAATAAAGTCTCACATTTGCAAGTTAGACGGTGTGCAAGAATCTTTTCTATTTGATGTACTTTTAGGCTTCTTCCTCTGCTCCTACACACCTGTCCCAAGGAACTGATGTGCGAAGTTTTCATACTCTAACTATATTTAATTTTAAAAGTGCAATTAATATTTAAGACTCAGAATTAAATATGCAGCCTATACCTGTTCTGCTGATGCTGAACAACCCAACTCACAGCTGCTGTGGAGTAACAATGCTCAAGAAATACCCCAGCGGATAGACTGCGCAGATGTTTTGTCCATCTGACACATCTGAATTTTTTGTAATGTTCACTTTGGAAAGCCTCTCATTTTACCTGTGGACACAAGAGGTTTTTAAAACTTCCCATTAACAAGAAGTCAGGCTCTTCATTTCCATATGTTCTGTTCCTACTGCTGTTTAGAGGTGACACACTGAGCACTCTTGTGTTTCTTTTGAACACATCCTTGCATGACAGACATTTATGAACTGAACTGTTGTTTGTTTGTTGCTTGGTAAAATCCCCATTAGACCTAATTCATTCCAAAGTCAAATGTAGCACAAACAACACGCTTTTGCTAACTTGTAAAAAGTAGCAGAAAATCTGAAGTTGGTAAAAAAAAAAAAAATCTAGCTAGAATATTTGGAAAAATGAATCTGTTCCAATTCATGCAAATGGACATCCAGGGTTTCCCAAAATTAAATTAACGAGCTACTTTTCCTCTAAATATAGTAATGTCTGCACACCGTAAAAATCACTCTTTTTTAATACTCTGTAATGTGCCTTCCTTACTATTTCTGTCCATATTATTACAACCACTGCCCTTACACCTGTTGATGGGTGGATAACTATGACTTCTGCTTGTCACATTTCAGGTGCATTCATGCAAACTAAGCAAAAAATAGCTAGATTTTTAACATATTTATGAAACCATAACCAGCGGTGCAGAGTGTAACGTAGGTGGCCCAAGAGAGGCAGCTAGTGCAGAGTTTTGGCAGACACCCACGGAGCTCTGGAGCCTAATCTCTCGCCAGCACTTAAGCAGAACGCCAGGGAGGCACACAGTTTTCTCAGCGCTGTGTCAAACTCTACAATTCTTAATCTGAGGATGAGGTTGGAAATCCGGAATTATAGGCTTCATTAGTCACCTCTTCATTTCTGATCATCTGAAGCTCAGGTATACTTAATTCTTTTTAAGGACTGCGATTTACGTAACTGTTTATTCTGTTCCATATTCAGTTCCCAGTTATGCAAAATATTATGAAAACCTCCCTATTTTTTCAGCCTCACATGCAACGCAAATGTGCACTGTGTATTCTGACATCTTTCTATCAGAAGCAGCATTATCTTCTTGCATCAAGTGTCACTGGTTCACTGCTGTTCCTTCCTTGGACCACTTTTAATAGATACTGACCAATGCAGACACCCCACAAGAGCCGCAGTTTGTGGAGATGCTTGCTCTGACCCAGTCATCGAATCATCACTGTTTGGCCCTTTGTCAACCTCACTCAAATCCTTACACTTGCCCATTTTACCATCTTTTAACACAGTGGTTTTCCTTGAAGCCAGGCCAACCTGACCCCATCTGCACAAACACCTCAGAAGAATCAAATGATTAATTACAAAAATTTAATTGCTAAAGTTTTTTTGTTCCTTTTGTGCTTGTTTTCCAATTGGATGTGTATATATTTTTTTAGATTTAGGGTGTACTCATACCACCGTACAGTGCCCAGGCCTAGAACTCCATTGAAGCATGGAACGTTTGCTTAATGTTAGTGCCTCCCATCCTTGCCCAGTACAGTTCATGACTTTGGGACAAATGTAGAAGGTAATTTTGATGACCTCGCAAACTCAGGACAGACAAAGCTCTGTGGACCCCCATACATTATCTAGGTCTGGGCCACAGGTTGGGAACCACTAACACATCAACTTTGAGGACAAAATGTTCACTTGCTGCCTACTATCAGGTGCTATGATGAAAACTTCACATGTCAGTGGTCATAATGTTACGCTTGATCTGTGCACATAGTGTCCAAGGGTGTTTCCCAAAATCCAGGATCCTTCGTAGTGATCCTAACCCTTCATTAGTCCCTTGTCAAGTGCTGTTCCAAAGGGCTTTAATTCCCAAACGCATCTCCTCTGGTTGGCTTATTCACCAAGGACGCACCTGTGTGGCCTTTGCAGGAAGGAGCCTGGCAATTAGGAAACACCCATGGAGTCGGGCCCTCCGAAACAAAGCCGAGTGTCCTGCTAACGTTGCATTTGAGCACTTTCTAGGGAGAATGTTCTAGGGAACATTCTAGGGAGCGTGCCGAATGCGTTCTAGTATGCGATCAAGTCTCGCGCATGGAAAACATGACTCTTGTAGGGACTTTTATATTGTATTTAAGAATGTCTTAATTATTAAATAAAGTTTGCAAAAAACATTTTTTTGTCTTTTTTATTGTTTTTAATTTTTTTTTCATTGTGAGCATTCTTCATGAATCAGCCAAATGGATGAGCAGAGCTCTGGAGGACGTGGGGAATTTAATCATTTTTAGAGCAGCACTGTGTGGAGCTGATGACGTGGATCACTCCGAAGTGGTTCAGCCTTGAAGGATCCTGGCAAATGAGAAACACTCCATGTTTACAGCTGCATTTACTACTCACTTTTTATTGACGGTATCTTTATTACATTTTGCCTAATTCTGAAGGCGCAGAAGTGGTCTTAAGTTTATCTTGTGCCAGGATGTAGTAACAGAGATGCTATAGAGGGAGATAGGTTTAGATTGCCACAGTGTAAATGAAGTATTTAGGGTACCTAAAGACTGGAGGAAAGTCAGCTTAGAGAAGTGGTTTGACGTGGCAACCCCTGAAAAAAGGCTGGATGACATAGCTCAAAATATATATATTTTTTTCCCCATCTCTCAACCGATTTACAATTTGAATTGATTTTTTTTTCTTTTGTTTGCTGCAATAAAAAAAATTAAATGCTGTTTAATTGTTTTTTAAATGAGATTATTGCATAGATACATATTTTTATTTTTGCTATATATTCTAAATGAATGCAAGTGCAACAAAGACACCAGTGAAAGCAAAAATGTCCTTTCTGCTTTTAAAGATCAGATCTATTATAATTCACACCATTATACACCACAGAAACCTGTGAAAAGGATAAATCTAGAACATGTGGTGCATACATATGAGGCCTGTGAAAAGACGCTAAGCAGAGCATGTGGCTAATTAGCACATAAACAATGACACGTAAGTTACCACTGTTACTGCTGTTGCACATCACACTACGCCGTTCGTTTTGGCAACAAACAACTGCAGCCCCATAAAAAATTCAGCTCAGTTTTGTGCTGTTTTGATTTATGTGTATAGACTACTGATGTATTTAATCCATACCTTGTACTGAAGTTCACATGATAATATAATAATGCTATTATTTTGCCATATATGCAAAACAAGTACACTATTGCATATAGACCTACATTTTGTGAAGGGGATGATTTTTTTTAACCTTTATAGGGCTTAATTTATTTCCCCCTGTTTTAACCTGATATATTACTTTAGAAAACATATCAGGCTAATGTTAGTTATGATTAGATAAACTAAAAGTCAAAATGTCTATAAGCAACTATCTGAAAACACTGTGTGTTGTCGCCGGTATTTACTTAATATCTTTAACAGTTTTAAGATTTTTGCAGTTAATATCTCAGTGGTTCCTGGGTCTATTGACATGAAATAAAAACTGACATAAAGCTTAAATGGTTCTCTGTCACAATCATTTCTTCAGTTCTGCTCTCCCCCTCTCCTGTTTACTGAGCAGCCATCTATGAGCGCAACCTGCCCCTCTCTGCTTGGTTGTATACGCACGTAGGAGGAAAAAAACACTCACAGACTGGAGCGCGATCATTCTCTTAAAAGACCCAGCTATTTTAACCCTCTCATTCGTGAAGGACCCATCAATTCATTCCACTTTTTTATCAGTTTTTTTATCAGCCAGGAGCCCAGCAATCCCAAACAAGCCACTACATTTTCAGAAACAAGCCCCAAAAAATGCAAACTGCGACCTCTAAAATTTGTGAGCAACTTTCCAAACAATGAAGCCCAAAGTCGCTTTAAAGAAGTGTACTTGGCAATTGTGGTCTTTAGTTTGTTTAGGTTAAGTACGTTGGCTGTTTAAACTGAGCAGACCCGGGACACTGTGCTTGCTGCGGCCTGCTGTGTGCCGCTGAGTCATGTGACAACACGGTGACGCAGAACGGAGCAGAGAGAGGCGGATCAGAGCATGCTGCGAACAGCTGACAGACAGCGGGGGACAGCAGGGAGAGACGCCCCAGTGCAAAATTGTAAACTCCAAATTAAATGTTAAGTAATAAAAGGCATCATGAAACATGTCCTCTGCTCTACGTTAGCTTATTTCAAGTTATCTTTCTGTTTAAAGCATGTAAACGGTAGGGATGTCCCGATCCTGATCAGGAGATTGATATCGGGCGCCAATCAAGGAATTTTTAATGGGTTTAGTCACGTGATCAGGCCAATCTTATGTTTTACATCTGCCACAAAGCAAAACACAAACCACTGCAGCATGCAGTAGTAGTGTTGCAGAAGGGCTGGGCAAAAAATGTGTTTATTTGTGCTGGATGACATCAAAAGAGGCTATATTTTACTTCAGTTGAAAAGGTCCTCCAAGAACTGCAGCTGTTAGCGGTGTTGTGGCTAATGCTAGCGCCTACAGCAACCTAAATAGTGATTGTGGCAGCAGCTTGGGCAAATCGAACAGCATAGTGTGATGTGAGGCATTCGGCGCTAACATAACGTGTCTTTGTTTATGTATGCTAATTAGCCACATGCTCTGCTTAGGTCTTTTCATAGGCTTCTCATGGTGCATTTTATAATAGACCTGGCCTTTAGAAGCAGAGAGGACTTAAACTAATGCCACTGTGAGAGTAATATACACTGCTGCTGTTTTGCTGCTGTTTTTTTCAGACATTTAGCATAAAAACATAGCTATGATTTATGTTATTATATTACAAAATGCAAAAAATAATAATAAAAAAGATTGGTATCGGGACTCAGATTGGCCAGAACCAAACATAAAATGATTGTTATCGGATCGGGAGCCAAAAAAGTTGATCGGAAAATCCCTAAAAAAGAGGCACAGAGCCAGGTGAACCTAAAGGGCTGCTGCCACACTAAAATGAAAGTAATGGAAACACTCCATTGCCTGCAGTTTAATTTACATAGGGGAGAAAAAAAATGTAATTAAAATTTTTTGTTAAAAAATTTGAGATTTTATTTTTAGGCCATATCGCCCAGCTCTAATGTATCTCCAAAAAAGCGCCGCACACTCTCGATCCAGAACTGCGGCGCTGGCAGTGGAAATGCTCTCATTCACTAGAAAGGAAGTGTATCTGAGGCACAGTGCTGCGCGTCGCCAATGCTTGAAGCGGAAATTGGGGTTTAGCCTGTAGGAGGAAACCCAACCCAGCACAGGGAGAACACGCAAACTCCACACAGAAAAGCCTTGCTCGGTCTGAGAATAGAACCCAGGACCTTCTTACTGTGAGGCTACCATACATACATACATTTTTACTTATGCTCCTTAGTTAGAAAAAGGCCCATCTGCTTTTCTATGTAAATCACGACATGAGTTCATAACAAAGATAACATCAAATAATTAATAACAAACTGGCTGATATCCTGACAAGATCTATAATAAACTGCCAGCTCAAGATAAAGAAAGCGTTATTAAAAGTGAAAGAGTGTAATATTAGCGGTGTGTGTATCTGTGGTCTTAATCTGAGCACCAGGCTGTGGCTCACTGTCATTGTTAATCGTGGATCTGTGGTCTGCGTTATGTAAGAGACTTGTGAGAACGTATCCCTGTCTGTGTGGTGTGTTCAGGGCAGGCTGCTGGTGGGATTCCAAAGCGGCCCGCTCACATGCTGTGCCCGGATGGGACTGATGCGCTGGACTGGTGACAGATAAGGGCACGCTACATGTGATATAGACTCACATGCAGCAGACTGGTAGCAAAGATTTGTGAGGGATTCCTTCAAGGGGGTATTCTGGATTTGGAAACAGCTTGATCGCCACAAAAACATGCTCATCTAATGACAAAATGTGGAAAAAATGTGAGATAATTGGCAAAAGTGGATGAGCTATTTTATTAAAAGGTTTTAGTTAAGTGTGAAAAATGCTGTTAACAAAGAGTGCTTTAAAAAATCCAAATGTTTCTTTGTTATTCTTAATCAGAAAGTGATTTAGGTTTTAAAGTTCCAGATACTTTCTAGATACTTTACCATGGTGAGATAGAAGAGTTTTGTTGTTGAATGGAAAGAGCATTTATCCCTGAACTACAAGATCTTTGTGTTGGAGTCCAGGTCTGGGCTATATATCTTCACCATTGTGATAGGATGAGTGCCTTGGCAGAGGTCACAGGTTTGTTTGACCGTGCTAAGTGAGAAATAAACCAAACACACAAACACAGGGACTTTTGCCCACAAATGCACAGAGTCTAGTGAACTAGTGTGGCCCCGTGACTAAATGTCCATTGTCAAAAGCCTCAGGCCCATAGTTGGTAGAACAGGGACCAGTAAAGATGGATACCTGGTATAATAACAGCACCAGTGATATGTCATGACACAAATGAAGAGAGACAAAAGTGTGGCTACAGTAGAAACCAGCGCAACAACAAAGAGTAATCTGGCAGAGAACACAGAAAGATGGTAGACTAATGTTATGCTAGCGGTCCACAGAAGGAATAACCATAGAAACCAACTAAACCCAGTGTTTATCTCTGAGTGCACTCGTAAATTTCCCTGAAACACAGCTGTGACCATACACAGCTTTTGGTATTTATTTGTATAAAAATAAACTACAGTTTTTTTTGTTGTTTTTTTAAATTATACTTATTTCATATATTTATTTAGATTTATATTAATTATATTTGAGTTCAGTTCAGTTTATTTGCCTTTGCCGTATAAAAAAAACACATTGGAAAATTGTTGCAAGAAGCTCAAAGTTCACTGTCGACATATAAACAGACACAAACCCATGGACACATCCTAAAAACACATAAATGTTTGGAAACAATAGATAAAATGATTAAAAAGTTGCCTATGTTGCTAAAAAATGTCAAATGTCAATGTTTTTTTTTTTTTTTTTTTTTTTTTTTTTGGCACAATCAATAAGCAGTATCAATAAGAGTAGTAGTATCGTTAACAATACCCATCACTAGGGACCAGCTCCTAATGACCCGACCCCTAACCAGAATGACAATAGAAACAATGCTTGAATTTGCAAAATGTAAGTAGAAACATAATTGGGGTCAAAAAATTAACAACTATAGTTCACTGTGACAGATTTTCTTTGAACTTAAAAAAAAGAAAGAAAAAAAAATCGCACTACTTTGTGTTTTCATCTCAAAAGAACACTTTAAGTTGGATTTTCTCCCACTGAATAGCTAGCTTGCAGAGTTATAATCTTGTGGGAAAACAGGCCTTATTTCAAAAACAATTTTAGGAACTTTTTTTTTTTTCTATTTCCAAAGCTCCGTAAATCCATTTCTTCTTACGAGAATCAGGAACACTACAATCAGGAGCCTTTCTGTTAAAGGAAATCAAAGCCAATCAAACACACATTTTTAGACACCACTCTCTGCCTCTGTATAACAAGAATACTACTGGGACTACAGGAGTTACAAGAATAAACACTGTGATTCATACCGGTCGGACCTGGGATACCGTCCTGAAGAAGTTCGACTGCAGATGCCGCTGTTCCCTTTCCAAATGAATCTGCTTGGAATGATAATTGTACTCATTCACTGTCGCCTCACAGCAAGAAGTTCCTGGGTTTGTTTCCTGGGTTGCTTGGGGTGTTTCAGTGTGGAGTCTGCATGTTCTCTCCGTGTGTGGGTAGGTTTCCCCCATCAACCTAAAATAAGCACAGTAGGCTAATCCTCCAGCTAGGTTCTCCTGAGCAGGAACTTGGCTCAAGATTGGCCCCTGCTCCCCAAGTGGCATTGATGGATGGGTCAAACGCTGAGGACAAACTTCCCCACAGGGACAATAAAGTATACCTTACCTTAAACCTTAATAGATACAGATAATTGCTAAACTTGGGTCTAGAAGTTTAAGGTGCCAAACTTTAATTTGATGTCACATTCTAGTATTCTATGAAAGCAAATTGGTCCAGTTTTTCATTTTTTTTATTTTTTTTATCGTAATAAATGCAGGAATGGTGTTGTTATGTGAGTTGGGAATGCTAGGTGACACATTTTGGCAATAATACCATGCTGATTAGGTATTGTTACAATGATGCAAATGGTGCCAAAAGAAAAAAGAAAAAAAAGAAAGAAAAGAAAGATAAAAAAAAAAGAATAAAGGAAAAAACTGAAATAAAAAAATAAATGCAGGCGAATGTTCAAAAAGTTAAATGAGTATCATAGATTCTTCTCACACAAAGTGGAATATTTCAAACTTTTACTCATTTAAGCAGTGATGATTACAATCTGACATTATGTAATTGTCTAATTGTATTAGATAGCATAGTGAATTTTGGTTTTCAGTCATCACCATAATCACATAAAAAAATAAAAAAAAAAATCATAAATTTTTATTTAACTCCATGTTCATTGAATCTATGTAATACATATGTTTCACTTTGAATTACACTACTAAAATCAACTTTTCCAAAATGAACGTGATGGCTAAATGATGAATAAAGCACCCTGGCAAAAAAAAAAAACAGCCTTGCAAGAATGGGAACACTGACCTTATGTCACTGAAATCTTGCGCTGAGAAAGCTCCCTTGTCCCAGTTAATATACCAGCACTGACTTTATTATCTTAAATGTTTGTCATGGAGAGGCCAAAAGATAGAAGAAACCTTTGTTTGGATGCAAGGAGAAGAAAATGAGAGCAAAGTTAAACAAGGCGTCACACAAGAGTCTGAAAAATGCAACCAAAACAGCAAAGAAATCAAGTTGCATGGTTTCCCTTTAACACGAGACGTAGATAATTATGGGGTGCCATTGGTCTGATGCCAAACCGTAGTGTAGTGGGAGAGGTGGGCTGGGAGGAGGGAGACTGGTGAAGCTTTAAGTAATGAGTAGTAGTTAGTAGTAAAATTTAAGTTTGCCTTCTGTGACCTCTCTGCTGCACTAGAACGCCTCTCTTACCTCTTAATGTTTACAGTGGCACGTGTAATTTCACCTGGCCCTCCATTAGCCCCACTCTGAGTGCTGCATGTGCGGACGGCTGAGCGGCGCCAAGGAACCGGCAGAATATGAACAAGATCATAAGTCAGCACCATTTCTTATAAAAGTATTCACGCCCCACCATTTTCAATATTGGATGTCCATAATTATATCTCCATGATTGGGTTTGCGAGGACAGTCAATAGGCCATACAAAAGAAAAGCATTAGACTTTGACACCGCCTCCGTGTCCCGCTGGCTCCGTGAATGCCCCGCGGAATTACTGAGCGCTGCGGAGCCACTCCAAAACGCTTTCCGAGGAGCGCTAATTACATTTGGACACAATAAGGTTTCCATGAAAGCGGCCGAGCAGACAAATGAGCACCTTTCAATTTGCTTTTATTTTCTCCCTGACCTGCCGTGCTCCACCATTTTAATCTCCTCTTCCAAGGGGATTTAGGGAAAGTGAATTCACCACAATGTCGGGATGATTTGATAAAGCGAAAGCATTCTAAATGTAAATGCCAGAGTTGGATTAGGCGCAGTGTGGGCTGTCCAGGTTGAATTAGTGGGAGAAGGAGGGATGCTGCGTGGAGTGACAGATTAGCAACAGTAATTGTAGTCATGGGGGTGAATGTGCGTGGTCATGCGTTAACCACTGTCCATATGAATATACAGTGATGTGGACATACACTGTAAGAGAGCTGCTGTACATGGAAGATGAAGTACCCAATATTACTACTGCCGTCCCGGGTGCGGCAACAGCAAAATCTTTTACCTATAGTGTTTCTATCCCCACCACTCACCAACACCAACAGTTTATTTTGTAAACAAATGTAAAACCCAACCACTTTGCTCCTCAAAATACTTATATACTGTATCACCCAACTAAAATTAAGCTTTTTTTTTAGTGCTTGACTGTGTATGATCACTGGCCAGTCTTATTTTTTTAGGCCTTTTTCTGCTTTACTGTAAAGAAAAGCCAGGGAGAGACATTTGGCAAACTGTTGGAGTCCAGATTTGAACCCACAACGCCGAGGCAGGCTGTAGTTGTTATGTAAATGCGCCACAGCTCTACTAAATGAGCCATAGCACGGCGCACTGGCCAGTCTTATAATATTGCGAAAGAAGCATTTTTGCATTTTATTCCACACATCAGCTTCTCATTTACTTTTTCTTAGAGGTTGCACAAGACAATCACTGGATAATTGCAGAGCAAAAAAAATCTGCCCCTTCTTCTGCACTTGATCCTAAGTGCATTCTGGGTAGAATAGGGATTTAGACTCCCTTTTACATGTAAAAGGTTCATTTTATATCTCTTCATTTAAGAAAAAAAAATCTGTCCATAGTAGTTTTGGGAAAATATCTCATTCCAGAGTTTGCAACTTGAAATTCAATTCCCCCACACTGTGACACACATGCATCAATATTATGTTGATCTGAAGCTGCTGGTTGAACTCCAACAGCAATTACATTAAAACATTCTGAGAAAATATTTTGAAATAATGAAAGGATTTAGAATTAAGGAAGAAAAATACAGAGGAAATTGAATGAGCCATTATCAGAAAGTTATGTCTTAAGGGAAGGCCATGGAGGGCAAGTATGTTGTTCACTGACTGGAAGATTGTCGGTTTTATCCAAGCTCCCTCCGGTTCATACTGGTGTTGTGTCCTTGGGCAAGACACTTCACCCACCTCGCCTCCAGAGTCAGCAACGATGGTTATGAATGCGAGTTGTGGCCGGCAGCAGTATGGGACAAGGGTGGGCTCAGCCCGCCCAAATTTAATTCTTGCTTACCCAATCAAAATAGTTTAACACCCCCTTGTAACTCCTGGTTGGGTGACCACCCCCTACAGAGGGAGAGGTGGCCGAGGCGCAGCACGTATCGTTACTTTTCTCTACAAGTGCCAGGTGCTCTGTGAGCTCCCCCACTGTCTCCAGGTGTCTCAGGCCCAGCAGCAGCGCTCCTTCTGCCTCTTTCTCCTCCACTCTGTGGCTCTGTGTCACTGCTGTCACATGACCCAGCAGCACACAGCAGAGCAGCAGATTGTACTGTCTGCTCTGAGCAAACACACCTAAAGTTTATGAATTAAAGGGAATTTATTACTAATTAGGGTTGGACACGTGTTAACGCATTAATTAGCCTAATTAACACCAACAATTATTTTATCGCACAGCGCGTCAGTGCAAGTGATGGGTTGTTCATGAACGAGCCCGTTCACAGAGCCGCTCCGTCAGTGAGGTGTGTTTGTCTCTCTTTCTCTCTCTGAGCAACGCGGAGCGGGTTGCGTTCGTAAATGGGTGCACACAGGACAGAGGAAGAGCACAGAGACATGAGAGCTGATGGTCCTGACACAGAAGACTTTTAGCTTCCTTACAGTGTTTGTTTCGTGTGGATCAGCCCAGGACTCACTGAGACACAAACTGCTTAAGTCTTACCCTTATTGATATTAATAGTGCTGGGCAATGATTACAATTTTTTATCGCGATTGATTGCATGATTTTTTTTTTTATTAATCACGATTATTCGCAGTCTTGCTATAAAATTCAATCAATAATGTATTCGGGCTCTTCCAGCTCCTAAGTGGCTCTTTATTTGATAACTTGTAACTTTTACAATTCAGCCAATATGTGCAGTTTTGACTTGGTTGCCTATAGTGTATATAGCACCATTTCAAACATGGCAACAAAAGGTTCAAAGGCAGTCACTTGATCAAGTCCAGATGACTGCCTTTGAACCTTTTGTTGCGATGCAGTTCCCCTGGATGAGTGAGTCTTCACAGACACATTTCAAACATGCTTCACACACAAATAATATCATTTAAAAAATCATTAATTTGCAGACTACACTACAGCAGATACAGCTAGACCTATATTTTCATCTTTGTTAACCTTTGTAGCTGGACTTACTAAGTCTCCCCTCCTGCCTCTACTGCTGTCCTCCTGCTGCTGCTGCTCACTTCTCTCTCTCTTATATGACTATCAAAAAATGTATGGGAAGTAAATAACAAATTTTTGCCCATTTTTCAAGTAAAACATCACTGATACAATCTGAAAACACCACGTTATTTAACAGGCTATATTTAACATGATTAACGGTTGTAAGACTTTAGTGGTTTGTATCTCAGTGAGTCCTGGGCCGATCTACATGAAACAAACACTGTTAGGAACCTAAAAGTCTGCTCTGTCAGGACCATTGGGTCTCTGTACTCTTCCTCTGTCCTGTGTGCCCTGCCCCCTGCCTGGTGTCACAGAGAGAGAGAGAGAGACAGACAAACACACGGCTGCTGAAAGAGCCAGCTCACAGCTCTGTGAACTGGCTCTTTCATGACTGACCCATAACTTGCGTTAACGTGCATTAAAATAATTATCAGCATTAAATAATTAATGAGTTAACAGGATAATAACATGTTAATGTGCCCAGCCCTAGATATTAAATATAGCCTGTCAAAAATACGTGTGGCTAATTAACACTATCGGTGGCAACACACAGAGTTTTCAGATCGTATCAAAGATCTTTTGCTTGAAAAATTACCAAAAACAAGTTTTTTACTTCCCATAACTTTTTTGATAGTCATAAGAGAGCGAGAAGAGCGCACACAGGAGAAGCAGGACATATGAGAGCCATAGGAGGAGGAGAGACTTTTGAAAAAGATGTGCGTGTGTTTTCTACAAAACACTGCTGAACAAAAGTGGAAATCACACATCAGCATGGTATATAGCACTCTCGCCTCTCAGCAAGACGGTCCCGGGTTTAAATCCAGGCAAAACAGGGCCTTTCTGTGTGGAGTTTGCATGTTTTCCTTGTGTCTGGGTGGGTTTTCTCTGGGTGCTCTGGTTTAAAACTTGCACAATAGGCTAATCCTCCAGCTAGGTAGGCTGACACTTTGCCAGAGCGGAATGGAAGGATGGGTCAAACAAAGTCTTTCCCTATTCTATGCAAAGAAGTTAGTCTAATATCCCTTCACACAAGTTTTGTTTCAATGGGTGGAACAATCACAGGGTGGAGTAACCAATCAGAGAAATGAAGGGTAGGCCGTAAACAGTGCACTGACCTTTTTTGCCATAAAACACCAGAATACGCCATATTATGAGCAGCTCTGAACGGGGACAGCAGCACAAGCAGTTGTACAAAGACCTGCGGAGAAAGTGGGTTTGTTTGAATGTTGTTGTTACGTTAGAAGTCAGCAGGACTTTACTGTTGTTAAAATGGCAACACGATGAAGAAAAACATCCCACAGAGGACTGAACAACATCGAGGATTCAGCAGAACCAACAGGTGACAGGAACGCAACACCTTTAACCGAGAGTGAGAAGTTATTAACTTTGCTCTGCTTCCATTTTCGTAAGACGAGCTGCAGATAAACGGCTGTAATAGGCCAAATCCAAATCGACTGAAGCACTTCAAACTATCAAACAGGAGAGGCTGGTACACCTTAACCTTAATCTTAAAAAGTACATGTGAAATAATGTAAACAAGGCTATCATAGAACTGGTAAAACTTAATTGCCAGGGATAATATTGCATTGTTCTTATAACACATACACTGCACATACGGCCTCTCCTACCACCACCAAACACAAAGTAACACTCTACACACTGGAAGCAAGGTGGGTGAAGTGTCTTGCCCAAGGACACAACGGCAGTATGCAATGCTGGTAGTGGGGATTGATCCGCCAACCCTTCCGGTCAGGGGGCGAATAGCTCTACCTCCTGAACAACTGCCGCATGAACTCTTGCTAAAATACAAAAATATTCAGCAACAACAACCATGACTGTCTGCAACCAACAGCAATTACCTTAGACTTAGTGAAATCCGAACAGAAAATGAATTCATGTGAAAAGCAAAAAGCAAAAATACAAAGTAAGGAGACAACATGGAGGAAAGGTCAAGGCTAAGGTTGATAGACTGTCAGAAACAGGTACGTTTATATTTCTGAGAGAAGTAGCTCTGGAATCTGAAAATACAGACAGGTGAAAATACATTTAATGCAGATATATACAGCTTTGCCCCATGCCCCTATCTCTCCTCCACAAACTACAGTCACTTTTACACGAAGAGCTTTAGATGACTGGGTAACCCTCCTGTCAGTAACAAGCTAACAAAAGAACATTTCATATATTCAGAGTAGCAGTATCCCATGGACACCTTCATAACATTAGTCCAAACTAGTTGTGGGTTAAATTCAATTTCAAAAACTATAAGGAAAAAAATTGGGCTTCTATGTCAGCAAGAATTTCTGCAGGTGAGAAGGGTCCAATCAGGTACTAGCAAGCGTTCGTCGTTCATCGTTCGTTCATAATAAAGTGGCTGCACGGCTAACTGACTCCAATCAGCAAGGCCAAATCCTAGTGTAACCAGGTGGTTCATAAAAATTCCCACCGGCAGCAGTGTCATGAATGCACCAGTTATGTGACCCAACTTTGACTGATTAGCAATCCTAGTAAAAGAGCTCAATGACGAAGATGTCGGCTGTGTGTTTTGTGGCACGGGTGTTTGAGCCGAGAGCGCCCTTACCCTACCCTTGGTTACACTAGCTTTTTGTTTTTGTTTTTATTTTGTTTTTTTACTAAAACAAAGTCCATGTTGATCTGAAACACGTTGGTGCATAAGTTTTATCTTTGAGAGCCACGATTTAAGAAAGGCTTTTAAACTATACAAAAGACAGAGTGCCTTGGATTCTGTTGTCTGTGGAAAATTTTTCAGAAGTGTTCAAAGTTCAAGCTAAGAACGGTGGCCCTGAGCAAGTCACAACAACACATGGACAAAAACTGAAACACACAAATTCAGAAACACTCAGACAAATTCAAAAACATGGACACAAGTTTGAAAACACGCACACACTAATTTGAAAACATGCACATAAACCCTTAACCACTACAGCAAAAACTAAAACAATGCAGCAAATGAGATTAAGGAAAGAGTAGGACCTTCGTGCTGGACTGTGACAGGACAGAAGAGAGTTGTTTCCAGTCTGTTTCTTGATATGTGTGTGTGTTTCCAAATTTGTGCGCGTTTCCAAATTTGTGCGTATTCAGTGGCGGAGCCAGAAAATTTGGCCAGCCCGGGGCCACAGCTCACAGAGAGATGACACAGACATAATCTAGATTATGTTTTACAGACAATTCTGTGCATGTACAAATACATTAGAAAGTATTTGTAAGTACATAATGCCCTAAAGTTACACTTTTAACAACAGCACATACACAATCCATACAAGACTTAAAGCAGAGTAATTCAGTGGTTGCACAATATATGTGCATATACGTGCCCCTCAGGTATAGCAGTATTTTTTTTTTTTTTTAAGTTGTAAAAAATAGGGCAGGGGGAGGTCTGGGGGCTCCTCCTCCAGAGAAAATTTCAACAAAACCTTTGCAATTTCCTGTATTCTGGTGCATTTTAGAAAATATTATATTATTTTTACCTGGCTGTAGAAAATATATTATTCATGATTTTACTGTTCTCCAAGATTCAAGACAAAACATTCTTATAACTCTTCTATTTTAAACATGAGCTGCTGCTCTACTCACACAGAATCATAAATCAAATTATTTAGGCATTAACTTTTGCTTTTGTGTAAAAATCTGACTAAGTTTCTCTTAAGCCCTTTTCAGATAAGACACTTTGGGCGCTGAACTTGGCAGCGGAGTGGGAGCAGAGCGTGAAGTTCGTGGGCATGGCAACCACACAGACCAGGAAGTGATGTTAGATTGTAGCAGTTGAGGCAAATTTCTAGAAAGACAATTTAGCCTTGTATTCTTTTACCCTCTCAGTGAAAGTAATGTCCAGTCCTCTCACAGTCACAGCATGAGGGCTACACTCCTGTATGCTAGGCTAACTTTCTAACATGACAATAGGAAACATCCCGCTTGTACTGCAGACCTTTCAGGCTCTGTGATTGAACACGCCGAGCTGATGTCACAGCGTGCTGCGCCCAAGTTGAACTTTCTTTAACTCCAACGCCTGGCAGCTCGGCAACAGTGGCTGCGCTCTAGCACCTCACTTTTGCATACAACTCAATGGAATTTGCTGCCGCGCTCGCCGCCCGGCATGTCCTATGTTAAAGGCCCTTTAGTGGTTCCCCAGGGCCCAGTGTAGCCCCAGCCCCAGACCCCGCTCTGCTCCGCCGCTCCCCCAGCTCAGAAACTGAGCCTTCAGTTTCATATTAGTGGGCTGTAAGCAGAAGTGCCAGAAAACATCACAGGCTACAAAAGTTTTGTCAGGCCATCTCCAGAGCTTTTACACTGTAATAATAGAGCTAAGATATTGTGAGGAACATGTCACAAGGTGCTGTGCTTGGTTGTGTCGCATCACATGTTACTGCTCGTCTTATTTTAAACAGCTGTTTATGATCAGATCTCCGAGAATATGTGATTGATTATCATCAAACAAAGACTGACCTGAAGCTTGACATGACAGAACACTTTTATGGATTCAGAAGTCTCCATTTTGTCCACAGTTTCTTGTTATCTGCTGTAATTGATGAGGTGATGTCAGCTGATCACATCACTGATTGCGCGCTGGCTGCAGGATGAGGCAGTGGCTGGCCTCCTGTCATTAAGCATTTCTCTTTATCTGTAGATCTGCTGTAGAACTGCTTCTTTCCTCTGTTTAGAGGAAAGAAGCAGTTCTACAGCAGCTGAAGGCACAGAGTGAGCAGTGAGGACTTTGTTTCTTTATGAGTTTGTTTGAGGCTGCACTGAACAAACGAAACTCAGTCACAGCGGTGTGCAAATTTCCAAATTTGTGTATGTGTTTCATTTTTTCTTTGTGTTATTGTTTTTGTTGGTGTGACTTGCCCTTCAGGGCCACCATAAGTAACCCCCTTTTTTCCACAGAGTACTTGTCTCTTAACTTTACATATTTTACTTTGCATGTGCACCCATGCAGCGCTCCCATCAGATTTTCATTACCACTCCAGCTTTATTTTTCATAAGGGAACATTATAACATGGCAAAAAGCTAAGAAAAAAAGTTGATTTTTACATAATATATCCCCTTTAATGTTTTCCGTCTGCTTCATTGTAAAAATAAATAGGAAAAAACAACAACTATAGCTTACAACAGGTGTTCAGGGATACAGATTTAAATGAGTAATGAGCCTGAATGACAGCACAGATGTAATGATGCGTGAAAGTGTGTAATGCATTCGCTGTGGCAGACCACCGCTGACGAATCAATGCTGTGGCGACGTCTCAGCAAATGAAGCTCCATATGTGTCGCAATCTTCAACAAATCCCCCACACAAGAACCAACTGACAATCACGGCAAACTTCTGCAGATTGTACTCGATCTTTCACTTCCACCCCCCCCCTCCTCCTCTCGGTGGAGGAGCATTGTGCGCGCTCGTCGATGAGGCTTTAGCGCTAAGCCCACTCCACAGAGCCCTTTCCCCATTTGCCTGAAATATGCTAATCCGGCTTTACTTGTCTTTAACCAGAGGAGATACCGTGGCTCTGCTGGAGAAGGCACAAACAGGATGCGTACAGTGTGTAATTTCATCAATGCTGTACTATGGACATGGACACACACACACACATTCCCTGGAAGAGCGCACGCACACAAGTTTTTAACACGTGTTCGACGTCGTGTTTCATTATTGACTTATGGAGTATGTAGTTTGGCTTAGGAATCATATAGGCTCATGTTAATACTAATAGATGTATTAGTTCCCACGGTGTTTTTTTATTAGCATTTAGCATTAGACATTTGTTTGATTGCAGTCATAAACATTTGTACGGTTTGAGAAAGAGGCATTAAACAGCTTGTAAATATAGAAGGAATGTGAGTTTAATGGCACATTATGTAAATGTAGTTGTATATCAATCATTGCAGTATTTAAAGGTCTATAGATTTTTTTTTATTTTTTACCCCATGTGATAGTTGAACAATAAAACACTACAGTACAGGTAAAGTATTTACATTTCCTCTTAGCAAAAAGAAACACCAGGTTCAGGTTATTTGTATCTGTGGGTTAATTTGTATTGCACTTTTGAGAGTGGTGGTCCCACATTTACAGACAATCATACCATACAATACTACTTGAAACACTGGCAATATTCAAATCCACTTTATTTGTATAGCACATTTTACAAACAAGACCGAAGTGCTGCACATAAACAATAAATAACAATAAATTACTCTATTTACCTCCACTAGTCCCCATTAAAATAATAAGAACTAGTAAAACCAAATAAGAGCAATACAATAAAATAACAAAACACATGAAAAAAAGTATAAAAACAATCAAATTAATGCAAACATAACAATATAAAAGACACAGGATATAAACACATATGACAATAATAAAAACTTTAAAATAAAAGTGCTCCAACCCTAAATGGAATTACTGCCACAAAAACTGACAGTACAATGAGATAGAAAGAGAAATGCAATAGGTAAAAACAATAAAAACAATAAAACATGGTGTGTGTTCAATATATTAATGCACCACACATGATATTGTGCTTAAACAAATCAATGTCAAAATGAAAGGTGAAGAAACAGAAAAAACATGAATAATAATAATAATAATAAAATAACAACAAGAAAATGAAAAAACAAACAAATAAAAAACAAGAAATATAAAAAAAAGGCCCAGAATGCAAATAATATAAATGTATATATACTCTTTAAGCTTTTGGTGTCTTGGAGAAAAAAATGGGGGTATTAGAACAATTGGTGATTTTTTTTTTGAGGGGGACATTTTTATGTCAAATGATAACATCAGGGGGGAGTTTAACTTGGAAGGACATGGCCACTTTTGAAAGTATTAACATATTAGAGATTGTTTAATAGAGAGTTTTCTATTACCCTCTTTGGTCAGCAAGGCATTAAAATGGTTTAATGTTTGCCCATGGGCTAAAAACAACACAGCCTTAAAACAATATGGGAAAGAAATTTGGGTTGTACAATTGATGATGCCTTAAATGTGAAATGGAGGTCTTTGTAAATGCATGTTGTTTGTGCAAGTGTTTATATTCAAGCCTTACTGTTTTATGTTTTGTGCTATGTTTGTAAATTGTAAAACTAAAAACAAAAACAAAAAAAATGTTGGTGTTGTTCTGTGTCTCATGAGTGTTGACTCTGAGGAAAAAATATAATTATGATGGAGTTAAGAATGTGATAAAGGGAGACCATATGGTGGAGATATAAGAGAGATGGCAGCAATAACATTTTTTTTTCCAGAATGATAAATGAATATTTGATGTTGTTTTCCCGTTCATAAGCCAGGAGGTTGTGAGATTGATTCTTGGGCCGACTGTCACAGGATCTCTCTGTGTCACCGTGGGTTCTCTCCAGCTTCCTCCCACAGTCTAAAGACATGCATGTGTTAGGGGAACTGTCTCTAAATGCCCCCTAGTGCATGAATGTGGGAGTGAATGGTTGTCTGTCTGTGTTTGTCTCTGTGTCAGCGCTGAGACTAACTCACCCCTGTCCAGGTTGTACCCCGCCTAAGGCCCAAAGTTACCAGGATAGACTCTAGTACATACAACTCCTAATAATAATAGGCCAATAAATAAAACATTTATTTCATTTTTTCTATTTATTTTCTCATTTAATTTTGTTTTATGTAATTTTTGTAATTTTTTTTTGTTAACAATAAAAAAAAAAACCAAAATTAAACTAAGTCTAAACCAGGATTAAACTAAAATTAAACCAGCATTAAACTAAGTCTAAACCAGCATTAAACTAAGACTAAACCAGCATTAAACTAAGTCTAAACCAGCATTAAACTAAGACTAAACCAGCATTAAACTAAGTCTAAACCAGGATTAAACTAAGATTAAACCAGCATTAAACTAAGTCTAAACCAGGATTAAACTAAAATTAAACCAGCATTAAACTAAGTCTAAACCAGGATTAAACTAAAATTAAACCAGCATTAAACTAAGACTAAACCAGCATTAAACTAAGATTAAACCAGCATTAAACTAAGTCTAAACCAGGATTAAACTAAAATTAAACCAGCATTAAACTAAGACTAAACCAGCATTAAACTAAGACTAAACCAGCATTAAACTAAGTCTAAACCAGGATTAAACTAAGATTAAACCAGCATTAAACTAAGTCTAAACCAGGATTAAACTAAGGTTAAACCAGCATTAAACTAAGTCTAAACCAGGATTAAACTAAGTCTAAACCAGGATTAAACTAAGGTTAAACCAGCATTAAACTAAGTCTAAACCAGGATTAAACTAAGTCTAAACCAGGATTAAACTAAGACTAAACCAGGACTAAACTATGCCTAAAACCAGAACAAACCTCTAAACCAGGACTAAGTCGGGTCCAAACCGGGACTAAACCAGCAACAAACCAGGTTTAAACCAGGTCTACCAGGACTAAACTAAGACTAAACCAGGACTAAGCCAGGTCCAAAGCCAGAACAAAATCAGAGTTCAGAAACTGAGCACAGCTTGGGGAGAAGCACACAAATTTAGCATAGATTGGGAAATTTCTGAACTAAATAAAATTTTTCTGTTTTCAAATAAAGTTTCCTTTGAGAGAACTGGTTTATAGACCACAGCATGTCCCTTCAGGGCTACCATAGCTGTAGCTCTGAGTCTTCTCAACCTCTAGTAGTGTCTAATGTGTAATGTTAGACTGAAACAAAAATAACTTGATCAACTAACGTGGCATGGTGTTGTTGCTGTTAAAGTCTCTGAAATGACTGCAAATCCCAGAACATGATGCAATGAAAAGGTTTAAGCATAAACTGCTGCTGTGTTTCAGAGACTTGGGCAACAAAATACAAATGGAAAACAAATGATCTGGTATTGCAATCTGCTCTTTGCCCACCAGATGTCGCCCAAACATACAATAATTGATAATATGCAGGCTTTTTGTTGCCTATATAAATCCACACATACAGGACACCAGGAGAATTATGAGTTTTGATAATGATAAAAAGATTGTAATACCTTAAGCCACAAGGGATCAGTAAAGGATGGCCACCACATCACCTCTGGATTAAGATTTAAGGTACTCTTAGATGATTCTTTTAGTGATGAATGAGCCGACTCTAAGAACAGATTCTTTGGAGTGAATCTGAAGAGCCGACTCCTGCTCAGTTCTGCTAAAAATTCACACAAACTGAGTGGAATTTTATCAGTCCCTGGTGAGAACAGACTAGGAACATATGTGGAAGAAGTAAGGTGGGCTCTAATTTTGTAACTGTAGTTTCTGCATAAAAATAGGGCTTTTATTTAAAAAAAAAAACTGATTAAAACCAAATCACAAAGCATTCATAATGGCTAAATTAGGCCTAAATAAAATGCTCCAAGTGATACTAAATAGAGAGCCATTTGGGAGCTGGCTCTTCTACAGGAGCCGAGCCAAACAAACCAAATCTTTGAGAAGAGCTGGACTGCCCATCACCAGATCCTTAATGTTTGTCAGATGTGAGGGCTGTGTCTAAATGGATTGAGGATACTGTTTAAAAAATAAAAAATAAAAAATCACTATCATTATTTTTAACAGCCAACTTACTATTCATTGTGCAGAAAAAGTATTATTCTTTTGGTAAATTTTGTATATTTAGTTTTTATTATTATCAATATTAATACTTTTTCTGAAGTTGGCTGTAAGATGAGTTTAAAAAATAATGATAGTGAGTAAAACTTAAAATTTTAAGATTTTGGACATATGAACGTCAAATTAGGTGAACAAAAAAAAAAAAAATTAAAATAGCTATTGAAAATGTGAGATTTTAAATCAGCCCCAAGACTCAAAAATCTTGAGGGATCCTGTTGCCTTGAGTTTAAGGCAACTTTTTTTTTTTTTTTTTTACAGTGTATATCCCTGAACTAAAAGGTCTCTGGTTCGATTGTAGGTCTGTGTGGGTCGAGTAGCCAGAAACTCTACTCACGTAAAAGTATGGTTACTTTAAAATAATATTACTCAAGCAGGAGTACAAATAAGTAAAAAAGTATTTGGGAGGGAAAAAAAAGTCTGAGTTATGTTAATCACACAAGCAAAACATATAAATGAATGTGCAAATACTTCCAAACAATTTATATTTATTTTTAAAGTTAAAAAAAAAAAAAACAACTATAACATCTTTATAAAATAACACACACACACAATCAAAATCTTCTCACATTTTCACAAAATAAAGCTTTTAAAACCAATACATAGGTAACAGTGGGCAGCCAAAAGTTCTACTCAAGTAAGAGTAATGTTACTTCAAAATAATATTACTCAAGTAGAAGAAAAAACATGTTGTGATAAAAAAACTACTCTTAAAAATACAATTTATTTTAGAAGTTAATGGAACAGAGTAAATGTAACTCACTGAAAACATAAATATTGTTGAACAACATTTGAATTTCAGAAGGTAAACAGGAAGAGATGCGCGTGGAGCTTTTCTGAGGGTGGGCTCTTGTTGTGGAACTAGCAATGGTTCGGTGAATGTTTTATTAAAATGCGCATGTTATTCAGTCCACAAAATGTATTCCATTGTTAGCGGCAGAGGAACCCCCTGCTGAGCCAGTTGTGTGTGACAGTCCAGATGGCTTTAGAGCTGCAGCAGGCACAGAGCAGGAGAGGAACGCGAGTGTGGGGCAGGTGGCCACGGTGCAAAAACATGGAACTACACAAAACCTGTTACAGAACATCAGCAGAACCTGGCATCGAGCTGATCTCAGGTATCGTCAGTGTGTGTGCAACATCTGGACGTCATATTATTGCTATGTGCAAATGGCATTTTAAAAAGATGGAGATGGTAAAAACTAAAAGATAACACATGGCTTAGTCCTGTAAGGGGCCACAGGAGGCTGGGGCCTAAGACGGGGTCCACCACAGACAGCGGCCCGTTAGCAGAGGTAAAGAGGTATTTACTCTGTTCTAAGAGTACTTTCATCAACATACTTTTACTTCTACTGGAGAAATATTATTTTGTAGTAACAATACTTTTACTTGAGTACAATTTTTGGCGACACACCTCAGTATGTTTCCAAAATAATTTGAAAAAGTTTTATGCTGTGAAAAAGTTTGTGTTTCTAGTGTCTTAATTTGTTTTTGTTTTTTTGATGTAATTTATTTTAAATTTGTAAAAATGTGAAAATACTGCATTGCAATATCAGCATTATTTTATATTTGGTCTGGCTGATTGCATTAGGATTAAAAATAGTGTTACATTTAAAAGTTACATATTAACACTTACATGGTATTTAAGTACTCTTTCTACTAAATACCAATACAGTTTATTTTGAAGACAACTTACTATTTCCTCTTGAAAAATATAATTTTGAAGTAACAATACTCTTTTTTGAGTAAAACTTTTGGTGACTTTACACACCTCTGTATGTTACCTATGTATTGGTATGTTGAAAAAAAAAAAAAAGAAAGAAAGAACGGAAAAAAGAGAAGATTTGGAAATGGGGAATTTGGATTTTTTTTTATTTTTATTGTTTGTAAATGCAAGAATTTGCGCATTATTTTATATTTTTGTCTGTCTGATTACATTAATTAAAAATAGTCATACATGTTAAATTATACTGTATCAAATGCAGTGTAAAGTAAAATAAAATAAAGCGTTACAGTATTGATAACTCACTCACAGGTCACCAGTCCACATGTCATTTCTATTTCCACTTAGACATTCTGCTAAATGTTCTTATTCCTTTCTTATTTATTGTGAACATATATGTAAATGTAAAAGTTTGTATGTTATTCCTAATTTGATTGGCCACTCTGATCGGCCTTTTAATCATGCACGAGTCATATTATTTTGGCAATAATCAGCCGTCATGTAGTGTTTGCTTTTATTCATAAGCCACAGATATAGCAGCTTATTTTGTTAATATCTCCTAACATTACTGTTGTAGTGATAACAGAGATGATGGTCGCCCTGCATCTCCCACAGAAGCTCATGTACTGCTACAAACACTGCACCCATCATTCTTTTATCTTCTACATTTTAGTTATTTTTTCAGATGAATATTACAATTCACAAGCGCCCTGTTCTGAAGCTATACTGTGCATTTTTCATCACTAGATGGCGCCACAGCCTTTCAAACCAACAGCACACAGTCTTGTCCCTGTGTTGGAGTTCCTGCTGCCTTTTCCTCTGTCTGTGTGACAAATAAATGATGTGTAACTTTTCATAATCACTATATATATTTCAAGAATACAGGAAACAGAACCACCATTTTGTAAAATCCAGTTTTTTATTAAATATACTAAAAAAAACAGTATGCTTTTTTCAGGCTTTTTGAAATGATTTTAGACACCTTTGCATCAGTATGTAACGTTTTATAACTTAAAATAATATATATGGATCTTTTAGGGAGGTGTTACTTTGACATTCTTGGATTAGGTGTGTGTCGCCCCCTGCTGACAACAGTTGGGATTGGACAAAGCACAAAAAGGCTACTTAGCACGGCTATTAGCAACATAACGCTAACAGATAAACAGATAAATGAGCTGACTGCTTTGTAGTGATGGCAGGTTTAAGGGCTGAAATGATCAGAATGAGTCCAGCGCAGTGAGACTGAGCGTTTTCAGCTCTTGAGAAGGACAGGGCCTCAGCATACAGGATTACTCACACATGCGTGAATGCAACAAAATTCTACTCCAGGTATGTTTTTGTCCGTGACATTATAACATGGATAAAAGTTCAAAAAACACAATTTAACTTTTTTTTTTTTTTGCTGTTCTAAAACTGATACATCTATATACTACTAAAACCATAAGGGTGTCAGACATAAAACAGATATGGAAATAATAAAAAAATATATATCAAATGCAAAAAATGCATTACAGGCATCTGGAATGGTATACCAGTATGCACAGTAATGAGTCACCAGTTCATTTGCTCAAAGGAAGACATTTTAACTTCCATCACATCCTTTTACATCTTTATTATTTAGTCACCTTTATTGTTTTACTGAATATGAATTAAAAAATAAATACATTTTCAAAACAGTCAAGTTACAAGATTTACTATTATTTTTATATACAGTAGGACTTGGGCAATGATGATGTACATGAAGACTTTCTTACACATATGCAAGCTCTCAGAGAAAGTTTTTTTTTTTTTTTTTTATGTTTTTTTTAATGAGTCCTATGTTCATTTTTACTTAATATTTAGTCAAAATTTCATCAGCGTATACTTCTGGTTCTCCTACTCAGATATGATTATACAAAGACTGCCCCACTGCTCCTTCAGCCTGACTCATATCTGTTTCTCTTTATAGTACCAACCTGCTCTTCCAGCTCCCCTTAGAGGCTGCTATCTTCACTGCACCACGTTTTTTTTTTTTTTTTTTTTAGTGAATGTAGGTTCCTGGACGTTTTGGGATAGAATTTCTCTTCCCTAAAGGTGGTGCTAGAAGCAAGCCCATTGAGCTTTTGTGGAAATGGGAAAAGGGGATTTCCAGCACTGTCTGCAGACAATGTATACACCACACCAAAGTGATTAATGGCCTCCCTCTAGATTTTTTCATACCCAAGTAATGCTTTAAAACATTGCATAGTGCCTTTTTGATAGACTTGTATCTTTGCTGTATTAAATAACATTGTTAGTTTTGCTAATTCTAAAAGTAATTAGTATCTGTACCTTCGAAATGTGTGCACGTGAGAGGAGGATGAGCTCCCGGGTTGAATGTTTCGATCGGCGGCAGGTTGAGGTGAACATGAGAAGGGTCAGTAATCCTGAATCTTAGGTTTCCTGTTAATCGCTCTTAAAGGAAGTGCTGCGAGGTTCCCACACGCACAGGACAATGAGGCCAGTCTTGGCTCCTGGAATGTGGCTAAAGCTACCTGCCACCAGTCTGTCCATATATCCATCTGTCCATCTGTGCAGGCAGCCATGACCCCGCTTCCTCATTCCACCACTTCTCTTTCAGGCCCTCATCTTTGTGGGGAAAAACACTTTTGAAGCAATTGTAACAAAATGTGATTATATTTGATTTATTAAAGCTGGTGTGTACTTACAAACAAAGTTCAGGTACATCTGGGTTTGTATTCTTCAGATTTGGTTAATTTGATCATGGAATGAGTTTTCATTTGACCTCAGTCCATTTTAAAAAGTCTTGATCCAGAGACAGCAGTGTTTCTGGATCATGTTCACGTATAGGCCTCACTTCTTTGCATGATAGCTGTAACTGTGCTTAGAGACAATGACTTCTGCAGTGGTGGAAGAAGTACTCTATTTACCGAAGTAAAAGTACAAATAAATGTGCAAAAACTTACTCAAGTAAAAGTATCACCTTAAAATTTCAACTCAAGTAAAAGTACTCACTTTTACATGTACTTGTGAGTAAAAAAGTAAAAGTATTTCGCTCAGTATTTTGTAAGTATTGATGAAATTAACAAACCGGTTCAAAAGAGAAGACTGAATCTAACGGTGAGGTCTTCTGTCTTTATTATTCTAATGTTTCTAGAGGAGTATTACTTTACTGCATCTGACCAGACAGTGGCGCAGAAAGTGACCTTATCCCGATCCCTGCTCTTTAGACTGGGCGCAAAACCTAATCTAAAGAGGTTGGATGTGGGCTGGGCTTGAATTGGCGCAAATCTAAGCTGAGCGACAGCTCAGTGGAATCCAAATTCTGAAATCATGTCCTTAGAGTACGCCCCCAGCTTTGCGTCCTCCTCTTACCGCTGCCTCTCGCCGCTGCTCAGGCTCTGTCAGGGCCAGGCTCGGCTGAAATACAACAAACTGTTTACAGTATACACTTTACATCTTTTTTTTTTTTTGCTTTTCAGCTCCGCACACAGCGGCTGCAGACAGAGGAAAGTGAATGCATACGATGGAAGTGGGGGGTCAGGAACACTAATAAATGTTGGAGTTGTGACTCCAGGTCGAGAACCAAATGAACCCGACCCGAAGTTCAGGCTGGATCAGGCCCATAATTACACACAATGGTTTGGGTCCGGGTCAGGCCAGGCCTTGGCCACGACCCCGAGTCGTGTGTTCTTACGCAGGGAGCGTCCCTTTCCAGCAACAGGAGAGCCAGGGCTCATGTGAATAAAAGTGCGTGACCGATGCGCACTGTTTAAGAACGAGCCCATGGAGAGAATAAGTTTACCTGGGTTGAGGCGGTGAGAGGGGCTGGGGTACTACAGGCTCGAGATGTAGAGCGCAGTACAGCGTTGTAACCCCCAGGGTTACGAGACCAAAGCAGGGACGGTTAACACACATCTTCAGCTACAGCAGGCAGCTCGTACTCTATCAGAAAACAATTAGTTTTCCTCAAATACAAAAGAAACTGACAGGTAGTGCATCTTTAATCTAATAAGATTTTTTTTTTTCATAAATAAAACAATTGTCCCACTTCTTGTTTTCTTGTACCAAGTTGCTGCTGTCAAATTCAAAATATATGATGATATTAATATCAGAATATTGTGTATGTAATGGTAAAATGTCTTACTATTTTTTTATGTATTTATTTATTTTGTAATTAAAATAAGGGTGTATGACATTTGCATTCTGTTTTAATTTGCATGACACAGCGTCCAAACTTTAAATTGGGGTTGTACATATGCTCATGTATAGGAGCGAATGTTAACTAAATAAGATTAGAACTATGCAGTCTAGTTACCCTTTTTTTTTTTTTTTTTTTTGCCCAAGTCATCCGAGTTGAGTCTGAGTTGCTACAGATATGTCCAAGTCGAGTCCAAGCCAAGCCAACTCTGGTGTGGGTTAGAGTTTAAATCACTCAAAAAAATTCAAGTCATGTGTACTTGTGGGTGCAACACCGACATCTTGAGTGAAATATTGGTTTCTTATACTGTACTTCATTAAATGACGTATGCTTGTTGTCAGACTTAAGAGTACTATGAGAAGTATATATTTTTAATACTTCATAAAAATTACCCACATGCGTCCCAAGATATGAGGTGAAAACATGTTCAAACTAATATTAGTTTTACTGATAACAGTGGTTCAGTTGATTTATTCATAATTAAACTTTTTTTTTTTACATAATGGCCAAGTTGTTTATGTTTACAGTTTTGCTTTGGTTCTTCTTTTAGGGCCAACAGCCCCTCTTGATGTTTATATAATAACATCTTGGAACATAAAAAATGCAACTGCAATTATTTTTTTGACCAACTAATTAGAAGACACAGGGCAGAAGGCAGTAAATGAGATGCACAAATGTACAGACATAGCGACAGAAAGAGTATGAAAATGCTGGAGGGCCATAAGTAATCAATTTTGTCATAGAAGCTGAGGGCCATATGAAGTCTCAACCTGTGCCACAAATGGCCCCTAGGCTGCACTTTGGACATGTCTGTTCTAGCTAGTGCAGCTTTAGCAGAACCAGAGGCAGGAAGCACATCCATACAAAATACTTCTGTGGTTCTGCGGTCTTTTGAAAACCATATGTTTTGCAATAGAAAAAAGGCACATTATATTTACAGTTTTCTTTTAGGGCAAGGAGCCTATCCTGACAGCTATGGGCCTTAGGCGGTGTACATCCTGGACAATGGTTGGTTAGTCGCTGGCTGGCACAGAGGCATGCAGTAACAGAGTACCCAACAGAAGGAGGACACAGGCATAGACATAGTAAGACCTCCTTGCTGAGAAGTAGGAGTGCTAACCACTCTGCCACTGTGCACCCAAATTACAAAATTATAACACATAATCCTTGACTACTTAATTCAAAGAGAGTGAGGTTGAGTGGTATGGTATGGGTTGGTATATAGCTCAATGGAATTTGCGAAAAGTTGTATCTGCTATGTAAAGTTGAACAGTACGCTGACAGTTAAGGTACTTTTTATTAATTTTGACACTGAAAACAAACTGGAGTGGTATGTAAATAATACATACCTCTCCAGTTGAAACATGCCTTTAAGGTACTGTAAGTAGCATGCACTCATAGTCATTTTAAAAAGGTACTGCAGTCTAAATCAAAACATAAAATGTAAACAAAAACAACATATTTTTATTTGTGAATAAATCAGCTGTACCATTGTTATCAGTAAAACGAATATTTGATTCAAACATGTTTACATCATATCTTGGCACACATGTGGGTAACTTTTATTAAATATAAAATGTATATACTTATGCTTATATTACTTATGCTTATAATACCTTTAAGTCAGTACAGGGTTTGTACAGTCATGGAAAACCTGGAAAAGTCAGGGAACATTCAAATCCAACTTCCAGGCCCTGGGAAAGTTTTGAAAAGTCTGAGTAACATTGGGCCACTCCTAGTTAAACCTGCGCCAGCTAGAATACAGTAAATATAAATGTTCAGTAGAAACGCTGTCTTCCTGGCCTCGTTTTGTTCTCAGTGCAGGAAAAAGTGACCAATATTTTATTGGATTAAGATTATTGGATATAAGATTTTGGCTCTTTTGGTTTTGGTAATGCTTTAAAACAACAGAGATGAGTAGTTTATATCTAATATAGCATAACTAGCCTTTAATCACCGGTGTATAGGCTATGAGTCAGTAAAATTTGTGGAATAATATATTTCTATTTATTATTTATTGTTTGTTTTTTTCTTCTTTTTTTCTTTTCTTCAACTGACTAATTTCCAAATGAAACTGCAGCATAGTCATTTTTCAGGTCTTAGAAATTTAGTCAAAAGTTTTGGAAAAGCCATGGAAAAGTCATGGACAATTCTTGGTAAAAAAGTGTATGAACCCTGTCAGTATACAACAATAATCATTAGCATACAGTGCTTGAAAACACAACCGTGTGACCTCAGCTGTCTTAAGGCGTCCTGACAGATTTACAGTATGGACCTTTGTAATTTTTAACCTTTTGTAAATGTTCTGTTGGGTGGCGTGCTCCCACCACCCAGGACCTTCAGATCATATGACATCTTGGTGCTTCCAGGTCTGGAGGTTACAGTAAACATTTCAGTCATGGGCTGTCTGCTGGTTGAGAGGTCAGGGGGGACAAAAATGGCAGATTGGCGCAGATTGGGTTGCTGTAGGGATGATGTGTTTAAACCTCCATATTAGTGCTCATCCTTTTTACAACACAGGATTACTGTAGCACCCCTGAGGGCCTTGGCAGCACCTTTAAGACGCTCGGCTGCTCCCACAATATCCGCTAATCGTCGGGTTTTCACAGTCCCGCCACAAGTAAGCTAAGCTACAGCAAGCTCATTATCTCCGGGGGCTAGCGCTTGCAGTAGGCTAGCGCTCAGACCCTGGATGACCCTCAGAGGTCAGGGGTCGGCGTCCATGGGTCAGGCATAGGGGGGGGCTGGTGGGTTGCGAGGGCCAAGGAGGGGAGTCTATACAAGGTGTCTGGCATGATAAACGTGGACGGAGCGGGACAATAGCGGTGGCCAGGCTAACGACCCTTCTGTGATCTTGATCTATAGTTTAGCGCGAGGTGTAAATGGAGGGCAGCCATGCAGTCTCTTTAACTTTTAATAATGAGGATGAATAGTAGAGGCGGCTATGGGAAGGAGCTCAAATGAAACCTTAAAGAAAGACGGCGTTGGTGAAGTGGTATTTTTCACACCGTGTCACCTTCAAAGGGGCATTCCCATACCTGTAAAAGGATCCTGGGAAGTCATTGTTGGCGGTTGGGGGTAATGTGATCTGCATACATCCGTCACTCAGGCGTGTTGGGGTTGAGCGTGCGCTAACTTTATTGACACTTTGAGTTAAATCGGTTTTGTTTAAAAGCGAAATGTTGAGTGATGAAATGACCCATCTCTGATCATTGTCCGCAAGGGTCACCGTCAGGGCCACACTGAAGTTTGGGGACGGGTGCTTGAATGGTTTGATTGAGTGAACAAGTATAGTTATAAGATTGTGATTACAAAATAACTTTATAGGCGGAATTTTTCATGAGGAAAAGGTAATACTCAATTACACAATATATTTGCATATTAATATTCATAGTGAGTGTAAAATTAATCTTGATACATGTATGTGTTAAGTAAGAATTGTGTCTGTGAGAGGCCATGTTAGCTCTATATTGGTCCATGTACGTTTTGTTCAATTGATTTTTGTTTGAGGAACAAAAATAAAAAAATAAAAAAACAGTTTATTTTTCCTTTTTTTTTTTTTTTTTAATGTAAAAGAAAAAACAAATAACCGTTTGATTTGTCATTTTTTAGTTTGATGCTTAGTACAAAAAATTTACATTTGAGGACCATCAATACTTATTTTTTCTTTAATCGTTCTACATGACCTGGCAGTTGATCTCGTGTGGCCTGTATAGCTTACACTTAACAGTAGTTGGAAGGTGGAGGGTCACAAATATCAGCTAATGTTCTCTGAGGGTCGCAGCTTTAAAAAGCTGAGAACCACTGGTCTTACTAAGTCTGAGAGGGATTCATGCAAAGCTTTAACAACCGTCACTGTGAACCGTCACAATAAACTGTAAGCTACACGGGCCACACGGAACAACTTCCGGGTCAACGATTAAAGAAAAATTAAATATTGAATTATGTCCCTGAGCCGGTCCTCTAATGTTCATGTTTTTGTACTAAGCATCCATCCATCTTCTACCATTTATCCGGGCCTGGGTCGCGGAGGCAGCAGTCTAAGCAGAGATGCCCAGACTTCCCTCTCCACAGACACTTCCTCCAGCTCTACCCAGGGAACCCCAAGGAGTTCCCAGGCCGAGAGACAATGTCCCTCCAGCGTGTCCTAGGTTTTCCCCCAGGGCCTCTGCCCGGTGAAACATGCCCAGAAAACCTCCCCGGGGAGGCATCCGGGAGGCATCCGGAACAGATGCCTGAGCCAACTCAGCTGACTCCTCTTGATGTGGAGGAGCAGCGGCTCTACTCCAAGATCCTCCTGGGAGACCGAGCTCCTCACCCTATCTCTAAGGGAGCGCCCAGCCACCCTGTGGTGAAAACTGATTTTGACCACTTGTATCCGGGACCTTGTCCTTTCAGTCATGATTCAAAGCTCATGATCATCTGTGAAACTGGAGCAGGAGCTTTGTCCACATTGCCGGCAGTAAGTCAGACCTGTTCCCGGTGCATGTTGGACTCCGGCAGGGCTGCCCTTTGTCACCAGTTCTGTTCATTATCTTTATGGACAGAATTTCTAGGCACAGCCGGGGCCCAAGGGAGTCTGGCTTGGGGACCACAGGATCTCATGTCTGCTTTTTGCAGATGATGTTGTCCTGTTGGCTTCATCAAACCAGGACCTTCAGCATGTGCTGGGGCGGTTTGCAGCCGAGTGTGAAGCGGCTGGGATGAGAATCAGCACCTCCAAGTCCGAGGCCATGGTTCTCAACCGGAAAAGGGTGGTTTGTCTCCTCCAGGTCAGAAGAGAGTTCCTGCCTCAAGTGGAGGAGTTTAAGTATCTCGGGGTCTTGTACACAAGTGAGGAAAAAAAAAAAAAAAAAAAAAAAAAAAACTTTTTTTTTTCATTTTTGTTTCTCAAACAAAAATCAATTGGACAAAAGGTACACTGACCCACATTGTTTTAGTAACCAAAGAGATCTTTTATGTGTGATTGCTATACCGTAACAAAGTATATTTACAAGAGTTAGATATTCCAATATATATCCAAGATATTGGCATTGGATGGTCTAATGCTAATTTGTGCTTTTAAAATGTATTGTAGTCTGCTTACCTTCTCTGCTTATCTTAACTTGTTAATTTAAAGACAAAAAAACTATGGCTTGGCTCTAGGGAGCAGAGAGGAAGAGGACAGGGATGAAGCTGTAGTGTTGAAAAGTTGGCTGGCAGGAGGTGGGAGCAGGAGTGAAGAAAAGACCCAGAGACGACGGAGGAGCACCAGCGAGCCCACTCTTTCCGCCCAGGCCGTGTGTGTGTGTGTGTGTGTGTGTGTGTGTGTGTGTGTGTGTGTGTGTGTGTGTGTGTGTGCGTGTGCGTGTGCGTGTGCGTGTGCGTGTGCGTGTGTGTGTGGAGGGGGCAGTGGCAGCTGTCACAGGGGTCAGGCCCGGGATGCCTGTGATCAACTGAGCATGAAATCTGCCCTGCACAACCCAGCACATACACGCACACACAATACAGAATATACTGGGATTCAGTGCATGTAGAAACAATACATACTTAGTGGGTCACATCATGTCCTTTTTACTATATAGATGTTAAGATAGAAATCCTATAGCCTATTGATAACATTCATTAACATAAACAAATGTTTTGGTAATGTTAGTGAGATTCAACACTCGTGTCATTGCATACTCTACCATTACACATGTACTGTACATTGTATATGACATGTACATTTTTGTAGTGCTCATGTCATGAGCTGAAAAGAACGCCATCACAGGGAAAAAAGAAAACATGATCTCCAATGATTCTGCACTTCTAGGGCTTCTAAAAAACATATAAGTAAAATCTTGTGCTTGTTATGTTCGAAAGTATGCAACTTTTTTCCTTGGATTTAAGGAAAATGGTAAAGTTGGCTAATGGTGCATTGATTTGTCAAAAAAACAAACAAACAAAGAAACTGAAAAAGTACAGACTTCAGAAGCATAAACTACCATTAGCATTAGCATATGCTAGCAGCCAGAAGTATTTTTCTTTCTCTGGCAGAGGTTGAAAGTAACTAGATATTTATTCATTACCAAAGTAATGAACACAAGTATTATGTTGACCCTTTTTTGACCTGTCAAAGACAGTAGTAGTAAAGTAGTATTAGTAGTATGCTTATAGTAGCAGTACTATCTACTTAAGTAAACTTTATGCTCAATACTTTTGTACTTTTGCTATATTTTTGAATGTGGTACTTTTACTTCTACTTGAGTAATATTATTTTAAAGTTTGGGGATTTTGAGACTTCTTCTGATCTTTGCATGGATGTCATCTTTTGCAGGTGGGTGAAAAAATGTCATCTTTTTTTTGGCTTCTTGGCATTTCATACTCTGCCAAATCCAACCCATCTTTTAAACATCAGGACCTAGCCAAGTAAATTTCAGATACAGCAAGCAGAGAAGATGAAAATTTCACCAGTCATAATAATCACCATTTTCACAAGCTTCTGATTTTAGTGTCAATTTTTTTTATTTCATTTTAATCTTTGGTTTATTGGTATTTGTCATTAACCTGGTCAGCCAGAATAACTCCTATTCTCTACAAAGAAGTTAGTCTAGTATCCCTTCGTTTGAGTTTCCATGGGGGAACAATCACCGGAGGAATAACCAATCAGAGAAACAAAAGGCAAGACAAAAGGTGGGAGGATGCAACTAGTGTGCAGCTGACCCATATCCAACATAAACAGTGCGCTTATGAAGAATTGGCGCAAGTTTTGCCATAAAACACCAGGCTGTATTATTAGCAACACTGTACTTATTTCTGAACAGGGACAGCAACCTGCTTTTTTAAGACGCGCTGCAGATAAATGGCTGTGATAGGTCGGTTTTGGCTTGCTATAGAGTTTGTAAAACCTACCTCATGAAGAGAGCACTGAGCGATGGATCCGCCATATTTGGGTTCATAAGTGACAAAATAAAATACAGTTGCATTAGTCACAGCGTGAAATAATAAAGTAAACAAACAAGTCTTCAAACAACTATTTTAACTGCTTTGTCACTCTTGAATACTTTTGTGTGAACACTAACTCCAGTAATCACTCTATTGTTTTACTCTTGAAAACGGCTTGCAGTGGCGTTCTTGACGGCTTGTGTAACCACTGATGTGACGACATGTTCCCGATCTCTATAGCAGAGGAACCAGACCCTCCAGCTTTTGAAAAGAAAGTAGCTAGGGCTGGCTGGCCAGGCAGACATTCACTTATCCACTCTAATCCTATAGCCTAAATATTATATGGAAATGTATAAAGACGCTAATCAGACACCCTGACTGATTTTAGCCACATACCTGGAGCTACCTGAAGGAAAAGCTGTTCGAATGGTTGACCACAGAAGCTTTGCAGAAGTTAACAGAGACAGAGAAAAGTTATATTCATTAGGTTAAATCAGCAGCTGGTATCTTCATCACTCTGGCCTTGGCCAACATGGTTGTGTTGGCACTTGGCACACATTGAACCCTACTTGTTTTTGGGTACAATGGTGCTAAATGTCTATTGTGGTGATAGAAATCAAAGGCTGGCCACTGGGTTGGTCTGGTGAAAATGCTGCTGCCCAGACAGCCGCAGTGCCAAATAGGCAGCTGAAGGAGGCCAGGCCACCCAGGGCGACACAGCCCCCGGCCCCCCATCCACAGTGTTGTCTGTGGAGTGTGCCACCCTGTGCTGGTGCTGGCTGGAGGTGGGAGGCTTGGCTGTGAGCTGAGAGCATTGGACGCTAACCCAGACAAACACACACGCACGCGCATTCACACACATACTGCAGCATTCCTGGCCTTCGGCTGATGCCAAACAGCAGTCTGCTCCCTCCATGTGGCTGATTGTCTGCGGACTTCCTCTTCCTGTTCTCATCCTCTCTCTCCGCCCACTGCTTTTCCACCTCGGTGTTGACAGAGAACAGAGAACCCCATCACCTCATTTGCACTGTCTGCCAATCACTGCACTCAGCCTTTGTCTGCTTTCTCTGAATGAGAACATCCAGTTAATGTTCTGTTAGTAGTGATGCTTGCATAAGATAGACTTTGTACCCTGACATTGTGTAGAACATATTGATTTTGTGAAAATATTTTGATGGTTATAGCACAAAATCAACCTTTTTAAATAGTGTACACTACTTTAAAATAAGCAATACTCAAAAATTAAGCCTATTAAGAATTAACAGTAATAAATTTCACACTAACGTTTAGACCACTGTGTGTGATTTAAGCCTTTGCTGCCTGGTTATGGTTTGGTGCATGTACATAGAGTTAGCCACTGACAGTTATCGTATGTTTGAAATAAATTAGTTTACTGTCATTTCAACAAACAATACATTGCTTGAATTTTTTCAAAAGCATTTAGAAGAAGACTTACTGCTCAACAAATTTAATCCTATTGACATTAAAGTCGATGTGTATAGTATAATGTTGATGAGTGTCCAAAGCTTAAAAAGTTGTTGCACTTATTGTGGCACTATGGCAAACTTGAATTTTGTCTAAAAATGTACAGTATGTATCTTCAAACCAGTTTAAAACATGCCTTAAAAGTACAATCCTTCGTAAGAATCATCTCATAAATTGCAAATGGCCTTGCCAATATTAATCAGCCTTAACTTCCTTGTTTTCTTTGATAATGTTTTCCTTTGTTGCACTTTTAACTGTATAAGCAAACATTGCCAGTGCTGGAAAATCCACTTATATGGTGGGATTTTCCTGTAGAAGCCAATATTATCGTGGCTTTGTCTAAAGGGGCGGATTTCTTTGCCTGTGAGTGAGTTATTGGCCACAGCTTATAGGAAAAAATTAGTTTTGTGATATCGCAACATGTTGTACCAAATTAACCTAGTACCTTGTAACATTGACAAGCTGTGTAGACCAACCAGCAAATGACACAATGACAAAAAACATACACATTGTACATCAACATCCCCAACATATCAACTTACCAGAAGCAAATCTGTCATTCAGGAGCTTCTGGAGTTGTCTGGCATTCAGCTCTCCATTCTGGCAAATATAGTATTTTATTAACATAACAAAACAACAACTGGAATAGAGCAAAGGTATGTGGTTGGATGCCATTAAAGATAACATACCCAATCAGCAGAGAGATCAAATATTCATCTTGGGTCACTGTTGTCGCTATTTTCAGTGGAGATCGACAAGTGATTGACAACATAAGCAACATAAGCAGCATTTGTCAGGTGGTCCTGATTGCCAGTCCAGCCCTGACTATGGCCCTCAAGCATATGGGCTTAGTATAATATGAGAACTTTAATACATCCATGACCAGTACAGGCACAGAGCAACCTTCATTATAAAGAACCCATCCCAGCCAGCACACACCAGAGAGTTTTGCAGCCTTTAAACCAGGAAAAGTAACTAAAATTTTAATATTACCAAACTTCTGCAGTTGTTGCCTCCATACATGCATGCAGGGTTAGGGCCAACAGACAGCATAGAAATAAAAGGTTATGTTTATCCTGTCTGAGTTTTTACAAAATCTTACAAAAAATGTGCATATTGTGTCCTGGAAACTCTGTTCATATCTTTGTCATAGGATCATAGTGAGTGGTATGTTTAAAGTATTTCATTGTATACTTCTGGAAGATTTTCCTCTTTGTTTTCACTACTAGAGTCAGGATCGTCTTCATCACCGCCTTCAAAAGGGATGGAAAAAGGTTAGTTTGAAAATTTGCCATCTGTCGTTTACACGTTACCCCAAACATACGATAAACTTCTTACCAGATCTTAACACTAGACTTGGTGTAGACAGAGAGGACGAACTTGGTTCCCATGTATTGCTGCAATCACATACTCTCCAGGACTTAGACTGTACCATTCTGTCACCTCTCTTGCTCTGTCGCATGCTGGTTTCAGAGGTTAGTGCTTACCCCTGGGGCCAATTTTCAGACAGGAACAAGAACAATGGCATTAATGACACAATAAAATATAGCAAAAGATATTGTGCTAACACTTTAGATTAAGTCACTCATCTTCTGGGCTCACCAAAAAAAAAAAAAGGTGTCCACAGTTTTGGACACCTTTGCATTTGTATTTCATGATTTATAACTTAAAATAATGTATATGTATGGAAAACGTCTTCAGTTCTTTTGGGGAGCTGTAACTTTGACTTTGTAGAAAAAGCTTGGATTAGAACTGTTGCAATGGTGGAGACCGGACAGAGCATAAAATGGCTTATTAGCACAGGTATTAGCAACATGTCACTAACAGAGAGATAATGAGCAGACTGCTTCATAGTGACAGCAATTTAATTATCAGAAACGCACAGGAGCACTACCTTTTTACCTTTATAACAAGGTTAACAGCACAAAAAGTCAATTTAATATAATAGGGGACCTTTAATAACCATGTAATTAATATTTTAATGAATAGTTGTTAGAGACTGTATTGACATGAGCTTATTACTCAAGAATTAAACATTAAAATAATATTACTGAGGAATTAATAAAACTAATTTATCAGTAGCGGGTGCTAAATAGCGGCCATGTTGCATTTGATTTATTATTGTATCAGTAACTGTATCAATAATAGTGGTAACATGCAGTAGTATAGAGAGGAGGGTTTAACATTTCTATCAGCAAATTCTAAGCATTAAAAGGCCAAAAATATGATTTAAAAATAACAAGAAATATGTACTGTACATATACATACTGTATATACAGAATGTTTTAATCAAAATAACAATCAACACACAAAACATATGACATGTTACTTTTATGGATATTATATATACAACATTTAGAGATTATCATTTTGAAATTAGAATTTGTATTTTCCCTTAATCCAGCTGGCAGCAGCATTCCCATTATTTTTATGAAAGAGCAAACTGAAAAATTAAATTAGATGTTGAAAAATCTAGATGATGAAAAAAAAAAAAGGTTTTGTTTATATATTTGGTAAAGTTTACCTTGAGTTAGTGTCACCCAGATCTGAATCAGTTTCATTTACTGAAGTTAACTTATTAAAATAGTGTTTGTGGTGATTGATGAATTAAATCTGAGCATACACTGACAAACTTTTGTGGTTTTTCTCACTGTGAAAAAATGCACCATTTAACATACAGGCACACAATAATAACGTTTGTGGAAAAATTAAGTAAACATGCACAATGTGATGATATGGCATGCAGTTAATGAAAACCAAAATTCAGTATTAATTAAACTGAAATATTACATAATATTACATAATGAGGTGACAGTGGCGCAGGAGGCGGAGCAGGTAATCAGGTTGGCGGGCCGATTCCCGCTCTGTACTTGATAAAACATTTTGTGATTGATCTGCGGTGGCGACCCTGTAAGGGAGCTACAGTAGCATAATATTAAATAATCATTATAAACGTGACATTCTAATTTATTGATGTGTACCTGTATGTGAAGGCACTGGAGCTAAAGAGAGACACACTAACCTCAGGTGTGCACACAGGTTAGGTCTGCTCTCTTTTCCACATGCAGTGTTTCACTTAGTAGGCCCTCAGTAGGAGATGAATAATCATATTGTGTTTGACATTGCCGCTGCTGTCTCCCAGACGCCCTCGTATGTCAGCAGCTGCCACTGACAGTTCAGATCTCCGTCTATGAAGTTTGGATTCTCATGGCAGACAGAAAGTGCGTCAAAGTTGTAGCAAAAGTCCTCCAGTTCAATCCTGGTCATAAAAGAAAACACATTTAATCTAAGTAAAGTACAACTAGAAGATGGTCAGTAAGAGTCAGTCTGTAAACAAAAACTCTCCATCTCTGTCCTTTTCACATTTGGCCCAGTCACCTCTGCTTAGTTCATCCCATTATCGACACTGTTGTCACACAGGAGACAGAATTACTGACTAAACATGATAAACAAATACATGTTTTTGTATTTGTATTAGGAATCAACTGTGACAAAAACAGGCCATAAAACATCAGTGAGAAAGTGACTATTTAAGCACTGGTTGTATACATGTTTATACAGCAAAACAATGCAAAGAAGAAACAGGAACAGAGAAATAAGAAGCAAAAAGAAACCGTTTTTTGCATGTATAATGATGTGAGTAGGGGAGACAGGGGCATGTTGTCACACTTTTTTTACATTCCTTTATATATATAGTAGGAGCAGTACATAATAGAGCTAAAAAAAACTACAAATCAAATGAAAGAGCAACATCTGAACTACATTTCGTGGATCTCATGTTTATATCTTGCATACAGAATAAGAAGCATTCAAACATCAAGATGGAAGGATGTGACAACTTGCTCCATAGTGGGATCAGTTTTCACACTGAACTTTTACAACAGTTTAAAAACCACACACTGTATTTACTGTAAAGTGCAGCATTTTCTAGTTTAAACTTTGACATTTAATCCTTCTACAAACAAAGGGCACCAAATTATTAACTGTATGTGACACAGAGATTAAACAGAGCAATACTGACAAAAGGTTGTAAAAGGTATTTTAGTGATCACACTGCTGTGAGACTAAACCCCCGTCAATTAATACTGAGTAATTATTATTAAATGAATTGGGTAATGTTCTGATTTACAAATGAGGTTTTATATGTGATAGCTTACCCAGATAGGTGTGACAGCTTGCCCCGCACTCCCTGTTGGACTGCTCTGGGTTATATGCTAAGTTATCTTATGATTATCAATTTGATCCACTGCGATAAGAAACTTGCGTGTGCTGTCTGACATCCCCGCTCTGCTGGGGCCTCTGACCCGGCGGGGCTGCTGTGACTCTTTCTCCCTTTTAGAGTGCGTTGAATCTGGTTGTGTCACAACCTACTTTCAGTGAGGATGTGTTTATTTCGCATCAGGAGCAGAATGGTATCTGTCCTGAGTGCGTGAAGCGCGACCTGTCAGCCACTGCCCCCTTTTGGAACTGGACCCCACGCTGTGGCAGAGGCGATAAGGGCGCTGAGTGACTGCCCTGTGCATCAGGCTTAATGAGCCCGATCAATAACAGTGTATACCTAAAACTTATGGATACTAGAGTACTTGATAGATGAGTTCTACACTTGTCAAGCTTTAAGTAACGTTTTGTTTGATGACAATCAACCTCTTACTCAAGGAGACACAATCATAAACAGCTCATGAAATAATACTGCAGTAATGAAAGATGCAATCTGAAGCTCACGTTACTGTGGCGGTGCACGACGCCTTACGCACAATATTTTAGCTGTAATATTATAAAAGCAACATAAAGAATTAGTCCAGACGTCCTGACACAAGCTTCTGAGCCTGTAGTGTTCTCTGGAGCCTCTGTCCACGCTCAGTGATGAGAATGAAGACTCTGTGACCCTGTACTGCAGGGGCGGAGCAGAGCTGGGGGCTCCACTGGGGAAACCTGGTCACACATTTAGACAAAAATAAAAGTTAATTAAATATAAAGCCTAGTTTTTTTGTAGTAGTAGGGGCAGCTCATAAGTTGTTATAATAAACTATGTTTTGTCTAAATAAGCTGTAACCATATTTTTACTACAATGTAGCCCGCTCAAAATATCATAACATCATCTAAAATGCAGCAGAATGCAGGAATTTACATCTATTTTGTTAAAAATGTCCTGGTGAAGGACCCCCAGACCCCCCGCCTTATAATAGTCCTATAATTAGTCTAACTGTGTGAACTGTGCTCTAACCATAGTGCCCTGCCAGCACCAAACAAAGGGGCTGGTAGTGGTGATGGGGGCTGGTGCTGTAACGCAGCAGAGATAACTGCAGGTTTGCAAAAACCTAACACTGAGCACTGAGCTAGAGGGGTAAGCTTCTCTGTTTGACACAGACTGTTAGTACAGTATTACTGAATCATCTGGGACGTAAGCTGGATGTAAAAATGATAGATATCTACCCCAAAGTGAAATATCCTTGCATAGCTGTCGAGGGATTGCTCCAGTGTGTCAGCCTGTCCCATCAGGTCTTTGCTCAGTATGAGTGAGCAAATCACAGCCAAAAACCAGAAATTACCTGAAGAATGACAAAAACACGTTTAGATGATTCTGCATAGTTCAGATGTTTGCTAGTTCTGACAGCTAAATGCTTTCTTTTAGCTTGATGAAATGAAATAAAAGTCTTGCTCACCAGTTAGCCCCTGGCCAAAGCCAATTCTTGATTATCTGTCTCTGAAAACAGGATCCACATTAGCCAACATTTGATTTGTTAGTATTTCCTGTAAAAACAGCAAAATTACATCAAAGGAATTCTTAGGTTCAGCATCCTGGTTATTCTAACTTCTTATACTGACCACTGAAAAAGTGAACATGTGCACTGAGAGCTACAGTACAGTTATTGACAATACTGAGAGAGTGTCTATTCCAAAACTGGCAAGATATTTGCAGGACTGCATCACAAACATCATACTGTAGCTTATTTTTGGTTGGCGCCATTTGACTTGTGCCACTTGGGAAGGACGGCACCTTTTTGGTACTTTGTCATTAAAATTGTTGAATATTTTTTACGTGTTAATGCAAAATGTACCAAATTTGGCCAGTGTCATTATTTTATCAGAAGTTCCATATTTCAGTCTCATTTGTCAGTTTAAGTCTGTGATACACTGAGTACAAACAATTATTACACTAATGGTCTTTAGCACCATTTTGGTCCCTTTGACTTCCATTAAAGCTTTATTTTTTGTTTTCACTATAGTGGCAGAATCAAATTGTACTTTACAGGTGATGACCATTGTCAATATAAGCTTTTGGTTTAAATTTTAAATTGATTTTTTTTCAATTTGAATTTTTTTTTCAAAGTGACTATGTGACTGAGGGCTCTAGTACATACTGTTTCAGTGATGTTGGTTTCTCTTGCTTTGTCAATGATTGTGGGGCATAAATGACTTCAATAAAAATAGTCTGGGGTGGAGGGGTGTGAAGGGAGACAAATACTCTCTCTCTCTCTCTCTCTCCCTCTCTCCCTCTCTCCCTCTCTCTCTCTCTCTCTCTCTCTCTCTCTCTCTCTCTCTCTCCCTCTCTCCCTCTCTCTCTCTCTCTCTCTCTGTGACTTAAAATCAGATGCACACACTATTCAAGTTGCACACACACACACACACTGATGTGTGAAATGTTCAGAATGTATTTGTTGATAAGAACCCAAGTAGATTAAAATATTGGAATGTTTTAAAGTAGAAAAATATCATCAATTATATATCTATGGCACTTTTATGGTGAGCACTTTTGGTACTAAAGGCAACAAGTGTTACCCAGCCCCCGTACCTTCGGAAAAATTAGAATTCATCAAAATCAATATTGCTGTCAATCAATGACATGCTCAAAACCACAAAAATATAATTCATAGTTGGTTTATAATAACAAAATAACATTTAAAGGGTTAAGACATTTTTTTAAAAATATTAAACTATAACAGTTTTTAAATGAATTGAAGTTGGTTAGAAGAACTGAGTCATTTAAAGTGGAAACAATATAATATAAAATATTATAATAACACTTTTTAGGAGGTGAGATAGCAAATCCTAATTAAAAAATTAACATCAGCTAACCAGATCTGTGTTATTACTGTAGAAGAGACACTATAACAGTATTAACCCTAACCTTAACCCTAACCCTATTTAAATGGCTAGTTATAGAAAGCATGCTAATTTTTATCCTAACGTACCTGTTGGTGTTGCTCTGTCTCACCTTATTCATTTAACATCAACCATGCTACACACAGGGACACGTGAAAAAACATACAAAAAAAACTTCTTATTTACTAGCTGGAGGATGGAAGACTAGTGTTATTGCAATATATTTAGATTCTTGTGATACGGATATTGCATTTGCTGATATTGCGATAACGATAATTTTGTGATATATTGTGCAGCCCTATTTTCCAGTGAACAAATTACAAAATGGCTCATTACTATTCATTGAGATTCTTCCTGTTAACTGTTTGTGGTTGGTTGAAGGGGTCATGCCTCAAGGCCACTTCAAAGGAAACCCTAATGATGGGAAATGAAGCAACAGTTGACAGGAGTAACTGCAGTCAAACCGCAGAGTGCCCCGGCAAAACATGGCCCGAGCCTGTGGACGGTTCCCAGCGGCAGCAGCAGCGGCGGCAGCTCACCTTCCTCCCAAAGTATCAACAAACACAGGCTGATTGACCCCCAGCTCCACACACAACAGTGCCTCCAGGAGCAGCCATGTGTGACCTCCTCTGTGGAGACTGGGACGTACCATGTTCAGTTGGAGCAGTGACACCTAGACAGGCATAAATAAACACAACAGAAACACACATACACACAAACTCACAGGTAAGTGGTTTCCTCAGGTTGGGGCAGAGGTCAGGGCGGTGCAGCTCAGGTTGGGATCTAGGTTACAGAGGTGGTCCCCATTAAGGAATCTTATGACACAGTGTATATATTTACATCCCGCTGGAGAAAAACTATTTATTGCCTTATTCTGATTATAAGCTGTATGTAATCGTGGGAAGCTAGGAGAGGCATTCAACAGCACTCAGTATTAAACAGACAGAACAAGATTAGTCTACCGTTTAGAGACTTACCCTGAAAACTAGGAATGTCCCGTCGGTGAGCTCATTTTATTCTCATCTGTTTAAAAGCACAAATTTACAATGAGGACATGAGCTGCAACTGTTTTGTCGCATTTGTCAATCTCCCCTTTCTGTTTTGCCGACTATTCACCGTATAAAACCAAAGTTGTGGCTGGTTAGCCCCATGCCTTTACCTGCCTTATGTTTTCCTTTATGTTTTTGTAAAATAGGTGTTTGCTGTGGTGAATTTAACTATATTTTCCGCCCTCAAGAATGAACTTCTTGATTTGTGATGTTTACATTACTGCTGTTTTTGTGAGCTTTTTAGTTTAAGTTTTAGTATAGCAGAAGTTTATGTTGACACTTTTTTTGTTTTTGATACTTGTAGATTGTCACTGAGCTGTTCGAAAAATAGAACCTATCTTGACGCTACCTTGACACTGATGTGACACTTTAGTTCTGCGCTGCTGTTGAGTTGGTTTAAATGAGGGGATACGCACACATTTTTAGATTAAGGCCTCTGCCGCTAGCTTTTTAAATTTTTTTTTTTTTTTTTTTTTATAAAAGTGTAACTGCTGTAACTATGTTTATGTGGCTTTGTGAGGCACATTTACCAAGTGAGGAATGCATTTTTCTGACTTTATTGGATTTCATTTTGTAAAGTCTAAGTCAGGGGTGTCCAGCGTTTTTTTCATAAAGGGGCCATAAAAAAGTAATAGTTTGTAGAGTAGTGCCACTCAGTAGTGGATTTTGCCTCAGCATAATAACAATCCCTTTTGGCTGCTCGCTTTCCTTCAGGGGTCTCCACCTTGGCATAGCTTTTACTCTGGATACACAAAGAATGACTGCTTCTTAAAAATTTGGATTATAAAGTGTCACTTATGACTGCATAGAAACTCCTATGTTGCAGTAAAAAGGACTACATTAGGCAATTGAGAATGAGAGCCTTTAGGGCCAATAATTGCATCTGCTTACAGATCAAACTAGCTGCGTTTATTTGTTTTACTGCAGCAAACTTTTAGCTTTACTGAAGATGGACTTTGAGCTTACACAGAAGTGCAGTATGCTCTGCAAGTAAACGTAGTGAACGTGCTCTTTGCTGTGTTGTATAAATGCGCCTATAAACCTTAGTGTATATAACTAACCTAGTGCACAGTTTAATAAAAATGGCATTTGTCACCAAAAAATGCAATTTCTTAGTTTTGCCAAATCAACCAACTACATGTGATTAATGTCAGTGTGTGGGTAGAGAACATTAGCAACTAGCTTAATATTTTTAGGTAGATTTTTTATTTATTTATAGGATCATAAGGGCTTTACTGTATATGCTAAAAGCTACATGTTAGTCACTAAATCATGTATTATGCTGAAATAGCAGTTCCTGAACCATGACAGACTATATGAGTTTTTCCAGTCTTAACTTTGTCCGATGTAACTGAACCAGATCTGTGTCGTATTATGTGAAAGTGGATTTATATAACTACACTAAATCAGTTAGTTTTGACATCTAAAAGCATTTCATTTACTGGTTTCAAAATAAATGAGAAAGACTGCCCCAAAATAAAAAGGGAGTCAATCCAATTTTGTTTGAAGGTTTTGACCCCAGAAAAAGTTGAGCATATAATGAGACAGCTATTTTTCCCAAATCAAAAAAATCTTGTGTAACTCAAAAGCACTGTCAGATTTGGTTTGTTTGTGCACAGTCACACACTCCCAGGTAAGTGGTTCAGGGGTCAGGTCAGGGGGAGGTCTGGAGCTCAGATTATGATCTCGGCTCCCAAATCCCATGACATACAGTATAGTGACAGATTATCTCTTGTTTGTCCGTCAACATGCTGCGGGTAAAAATAGGGGCCTTTACACTGGGGATGGATGGTTGGAAAATCAATGGCTGTGGTTTGATCTGTTCTCCTTCACAGCAGTCACACTTAACAGTACAGATTTCAAACGCTTGTTACTGTGTGTTATCTTTATTCAGGCTGGTGACTTCACACTGTTGACACGTTTTATCAGAAAAGTCAAACCAAGGACGTAATTTCCCTCCCATTTAGCCGCGGTCTGAGCAGCTGCCATCTGAAACACCCTTAGAGCGATCATTAGAAGAGGCTGGATAAGGTACGCTAAACTTTTTTACTCGGTACTGCACAGGTATCATGTGGTGAGAAGATTTCTGGCACAATGACTTTAACTTGCTGTAATATGAATGCTGTTATTCTGCGTTAGATTACTGTTGTTAGGAAATACCTTTGAGGAACTTAGAGTACTGTGAAGAAGTCTTTGATAGATTTTTAAGAACAAAGAAAGGTGGATCATTGTACAAAAATACAAAAAAGTGCAGAGAAAGAAAGAAAAATCAAAACTAGAAGCATTCAGAGCATAGAATTCTGCTGTTCTTTACCCTGGACTTAAACTAAAAAATCTTCCAGTTAAGGGATAAATGCTTTTTTGATTAAATAACAAAACTCTTATGTTGCACAATGGTAAACGATCTAATAAAATTAATCATCTGTTCTTTTAGTGAGTGAAGTTTCAGCCCATTTCTCAGAATAACTTAAAAAACTGGATCCTGGATCTTTCCTAGCCAGGCCAGCCAGCCTCTCCTACTTTCTTTTTGAAAGCAGGGCAGTCTGGTTCGTCCCTCTGAGGCATTTTGGAACTGGCCTATCACAGTCGTACAAATGCAGAAGCTAACCAAAGTAGCGCTGGCTACCAAGTTAATTTTACCACTTCACTGATCAGATTAGTGGTCTCTAGAGCTTTTCTTCATCACCTGTTGATTTTGCTGAAGTCTGTGTTGTTGTTCAGTCCTCTGTGTGATTTTTTTTTCATCTTGTTGCCATTGTAACAACAGTAAAGTCCCATTGATGTCTGACATAACATTCAAACAAAGCCATTTTTTCCACAACTAGCTTCTGCACTATAAAAAAAATCTATATTAGTTAAAATTACTTGGATTCAGATTATTAATCTTGATTTGAATAGTTTTTACTAGATTTGATTTATTTACTATTAGGTTAGATTTTTTTTTATTTGTTTCAAGTTATTTCTTTCATTTTTACTTATTTCAAGCAAAATTATCTGCCAATGGGGTAAAAGGAATTTTCTTATCCCATTGGCAGCACCTTTAAACCTTTAAAGGGGCTACCCTTTGGGGGGTTCTCATACTTTTTGTGGCAACTGTAGATTCTATGTTTTTCACAGCACACTCCATTTCATTATTTCTGACGATCACTGTGCTCACCATTTTGACTTGTATAGAAAGACTGGCTGAACTTCATTATACACCCATAGACACAAACGTACACTTTCATTTACACAGTCATCCTGTTAAAACTCCCATCATATCTAACTTCTTAAATCCAATTCAGGACTCACCATGATTCCCAAGGTCCCAAGAAAGACTGATGTTATCAGTAACATGTTATCATTCATACAAACAGGTTTTCAGTATTATGCTCCTCATATATGGAATATTCTCATAAAACAGTTAAACTTGGAAAGTGTCATTGAATTAAGGTCCTATATTATGCTTTTTTCAGGCTTTTTGAAATAGTTTCAGACACCTGTGCATTAGTATTTCACATTTTTATTACTTAAAATAATGTTTTTGTATGGAAAACTTAAACATATGTAGTATATACAGTATGTATATGAAAAAGAAAAAAAAGAAAAAAAGAAACTAACAAACAGTGACCTCATCCAAAATTAACCATTTTATTCTTGGCCCATTACTGACCTTTCCTGAATTTGTCATAACAAAAATAAAAAATAAAATTAGTTTTTTATTGAAGCACTCTTATACTGTATGTTCAGCACTGGAAAGTAACTTTATACACAATTACATTTAATTGAAAAAAGTATTTTCTGTGTAGTGAACATACTTTTGCCTCAACAAAACTTTGCTGGTATATTATATTTTGCTGAATATTCAAAGTTTGGACTGTTCCTCAATAATTGTTTAAGTCTCAGCAGTGGCAGTAGCTCATTCTCTTACAGTGCAGCTTTGTTCATGTCATGATAGCTTTGATAGCGTTTGCATCATACACGTGTTTACATGGGCTTCTTCCAACATGTGCTTTTCTACCAACTTGAACTGAGAAGGTACAGTTAGCCGCCTCTACAGTGTCCTCTAGAGGTAGCTAGCAGACCTTAGCATGCGGTATCAACAAGTGAACAGCAAAACAAAACAACAGCACAAGATCATTTTCTTCATAAACTTCAGTCATTTCTCTAAATAAAATATGGAACTCGAGATTGGTCACTTTTTTCCACACATGCAGATTTTCTATAATTTTGTATAAGATATCTCCAAGTGTTACATTTCTGCTCACATTGTTGTTTGAAGGCAGCTTTTTTTTTTTTTTTTTTGGTCAGTGCAACAGTGCCTGTCTGGCTCTGGTATTTATGTGCCCTTTGAGCGCACCAGCACAGTGTGGCAGAGCACCCACCTCCTGCCCCGCGTGCATGCGTGCCGTATAGTACAGTATAGGGGCGACAGAAGGATTGGTGAGGCGATAGCCCCCTTTTTTTTCCCCCTGAGCCAGAAAAAGAGGGCAATTGTGTGCGAGCAGCCTCCTCTCCCCGGCCTCGCATGCCTCTGGAAGTGCAAAGAAAAGACAGAAAGAGATTTAGAGAAAAGGGAGAGGGAAGGAGGGAAGGCCGCTTCGCTGTGCAGCTGCTCCTGCCCAGGCCTTTGGATTACATCAGAGTGGACCAGAAGAAAGGGAACAGAGAGGAGAGCGGGCCACGGGGGTTGAGGCGGGGTGGGGTGGTCGGGATGGGGGGGTGTGGGGGGGTGGGGGGTAGGTAAGGGGGGCACCCACAGGAGAGCGCCAGGCACACTCCACAAATCAGAGCCCATTTTCAGCAGCCTCTCCTGGATCTGTACGGCTCTATCAGGGCTTGTAGTGAGCGGCCCTCCACTGAGATGTCATTGTCATGCTCCTGAGCACGCACTGGACACACACAGAGGCGGGCGGCGCGTTAGTGTGCCCCAAAACACTCACACCATTGGCTCGTACTTAACTTTCTTCACCAAACTTCAATTTCATTAAAAACCATAAGTAACTTCACTTTCTCTGTTTTTATAATATACTCACCACGGTAAAACCAATAGAACCATAATGTACCCAAAGTTAAAAAATAAAATAAAATAGTACAGCCCTCTTTGTGTCTATATTGTGGATAAATCAAAACTGCATGTAGGGAATAAAAGCTGTGAGGTATAATCTGCAGGATTTCTCATTAAAAGTAATATACTATACCAATTACATAGCAGTAAACCATTTTAATCAACAACAATAGAGCAATATATACCTGAAAATCCTGCTTATTATGCCTTTAAGTTTTGTGTTTTTATTTGGGGTTAAAAATAACTTTACAAATCAGGCATTTACATGATGAAAGCATATTGTGTGATATCTTAAAAAGCCATCTAGATTTGATGAATAGGCTATATCTCTCCAAAGTTTAATCTCAAGTTGGTATAAAAAAAAAATAAAGAAAAATAGACATGGTGTCAGAGAGGTCACAGTGTAATATTCAGATAGTATGAAAACTGAATACCTGTAATATCTGGTCTTGTTTAATTAACATTTCTCACTCTACTGTAAGATCATTTAATTATTAGTTTCATTCATGGCATGGCAGCAAAAAAAAAAAAAAAAAAAAAAAAAAAAAAAAAATTCACATCGAAATGGCACTCAACTGTGGAAAGTAATTTTCTATCACTTGTTTGTACAGCTGCCCAGAGAGGACAAACTGACTCAAGTACTGCTCAGGTTGAAGCAAAGTGACTGGAGGTTGTTTTTAGCAGCTTTGTGTATAATATGAGCAGTTTGTTCTGGGAGTGGATCCCTCCTTCATGTGGTTCTCCCTGAGGTTTCTCTTTTTCCCATTACTTTTTTTTTTTTTTAAGAAGAAGGAGGGTCCTGGGACAGTCTTTTACCTGTTTGTTTATGCCTATTTCTGTAAAGCCCCTTGAGGAAACTGTTGATGTGATATTGGGCTACACTGTAAAAAAAAAAAAAAAAAAAAAAAAAGTTGTGAAAACTCAAAAACTCAAGGCAACAGGATCCCTCAAGAACTTAAAATCTCAAGTTTTCTACAACCAATATTTTTTGTTCACCTATTTTAACATTCATATGTCTAAAAATGTTAAATTATACGTTTTACTCACTATCATTATTTTCTTAACTCATCTTGCAGCCAGCTGACTATCCACTGTTCAGAAAAAGTTGTTGTAAAAATTGTTTTGTTAAATTTAGTATATTAAGTTTTTTATTATTATCAATAATAATACTTTTCTGAACAGTGGATGGTCAGTTGGCTGTAAGATGAAAAATAATCATAATGAATAAAACTTAAAAAGAAAAGTTTTTATACATATGAATAAATAAATAAATAAATAAATACATAAAAATTGAAAACTTGACATTTTGAGTTGGCCCCAAAACTCAAATGCCTTATGTTTTTGCAACATTTTTTTTTAACAGTGTAGAAAAAAAAACTTAAATTGAATTACAGTTGTGTCAGATCTGCATCATTTTTACTCTTTTTTTTATTTATTTATTTATTATTATTATTTTACTGTTTACGTGTATTTAAATGCCACATATAAGGCATCAAGATAACTAATAATAATACTTTTATGTTGATATTATATTTGTATCCATGTCTTTCCCTTCACTCTCAGGTTGAAGCATGTTTTCTGGAACTCTGGTGGTGGTGCTGTTGGTCCTCATCCTGTGCAGGAGGGTCTTTTGGCATGGACTCTGCATCCTGATTGGTCAGAAGTTCTTCAAGAAGCCTGCAAGGACTCCACCTGTGACCTCTCATGGACTCAATGGACTCTTAACTAATAAATAATGTCCTAACAGCAGTCTAGAGTATATGATTAAAGGCAGACTATAAAATGAAATATAATTAGTACAGATTAAGTGGAATTTACCTTTCAAATGGATAAAAATGTTTTAAATTTGTATAATGATGTCTGTGTTGCTAGTTACATCCATGTTGTATTGCATCTTTCTAAACTAAAACTACCGGCTCTTTACCATGACCTGATTAATATGGTTATATGCAAGAAGAGAAATTCATTTTATTTTCTATAGCAGTGGTTCCCAAAATTTTTGGTTTTGTGTACCCCCAGGGCCTGATTTAGTCCTGGTTTGGTCTAAGTTTAATCCTGGTTTTAAGGCATGGTTTAGTCCTGGTTTAGACTTTGTTTAGTCCTGGTTTGACCTGGTTTATTACTGGTTAATTCCTGGTTTACTTCTGGTTTTAGGATTGGTTTAGTTCTAGTTTTAGACCTGATTTAGTCCTGGTTTTAAACATGGTTTAGTCCTGGTTTGAGCTGGTTTATACCTGGTTTAGTTCTAGTTTCAGATCTGGTTTAGTCCTGGTTTATTTCTGGTTTTAGGCTTGGTTTAATTCTAGTTTCAGATCTGGTTTAGTCCTGGTTTATTTCTGGTTTTAGGCTTGGTTTAGTTCTAGTTTTAGAGCTTTTTTAGTCCTGGTTTATTTCTGGTTTTAGGCTTCGTTTAGTTCTAGTTTCAGATCTGGTTTAGTCCTGGTTTATTTCTGGTTTAGTCTTGGGTTAGTCCCTGCTCTATCCTTTGCTATAGTCCTGGGTTAGTCCTGATTTAGTTTTATTTTGGTCTTGGAAAGCCAAATATAAAAAGGTACTATAAATGATCAAACAACTCCACGTACCCCCTGCAGAGTGTTCATGTACCCCTAGAGGTCCCCGTACCCCTGGTTGGGAAACACTGGTCTACAGGACTGATTTTAACTGTAACTGGAGTTTAAACCCAATGTAAAACACATCTGGATAAAGTGGTTCATTCATCTCAGAGTTGCTCATGTGAATCACTAAAGAAAAACACAAACACTAGAGCAGTAGTAATAATAATAGTAACAGTACCTAGCAAAGACACGTTTTATATGCTGGTGCTTTTGGATAAGTCAATAGTTTGATTATAAATTGAATGAATTGACTGTAAATGTATTTTTATAAATGAGTTGATGATTACGCCAACAGCATTTAGTCCAAACAAATCCAGTTTATTGTTGCCATTACATTGCCATTACACACCAAGACCACACAAATGCAGCATTAAACTGAGCAAAATAGTTTTTCACAATCGTTTTACCCCTGTACTGAAACTTGGATCCAGTGGATACTTTTTCTTCAAACTTGACAGCAGAGCTCAGGGCAAATGTTTTGACACGTTTCTCATCATTTCACAAAGCCCTCAGACAGTTTCATTGAATTCTCTGTGTTTTTTTTCGGCGTAAGGAAAAATGTTTCATGAACTTGTAAATGATCAACTTTTGTGGACAAACAGGGCACTTGTGTCACTCTCTGCAGACAGGAGTCAGAGAGAAAACAGACTGTGGATTTCATAAAATAGATGTATGCAATTAGGACATGAAAATCAAACAATGAGTGAATAAGGGACAAAATTTATTGAGTATAATCACTTCATTACCTAAATTTGATACAAAAATAACTTATAGAGCATGTCTGAAAAGTTGCAAATTGTTGTTTTTTTTTACGTTTTGCAAAGATTTGAGGTTTTCTGCGTGAACTGTTCAGCAGATTTTTAGTGAAGAAAAGTGTTTGAGGAAAAAATGAAAATGGCCTAATTTAGCCACGAGTTTTGAACATACTGTGTAAAAAGCATTAGATGAGAACAAACCAAGCTTTCATGACACTGATAAACAGATGATAGAAGGACATTGGATTGCACTGGGAGAGCTTTGAAGAATGCACAAACTTTGTTTTGCCCATTGCCCCGTGTATGGGATTGTGGTCAGAGTTGTGTCCACAGCTGAAATACATACCCATGTGTTTCTTTTGTTTTGCTAAAGAGCAGCCATCAGCAGCAACTTAGAACACCATTGTTGTTCCATGCTCTCTGCTTGCACCTCGAGGAAAAGTGAAATTTGATTGTTCGCTGGGCTTTGTGCAGGAAGGAGGGTGTGAATAAACATGTAGCCATATTGTTCTGCCGGGACGTGAAGTGACATTTTTATGAGAAGGCTTCAAACTCAGAGAAAAGCAGTTCTTCCACGAGGCACTTAACCATTGAAATAAACACTACTGACAATCAATCCTCCTTTACTCCTTCACTTAACTCACCACCAGCAAAATGCATGTACAGAATTCTAAAGTATATGTCAATGCACATTATATTGAATTATCTATATCTTTGCTATGTACACAACAACAATACATTGCTTTGCCACAGGAAATCATCCAGTGATTGTTCACTTACGTCCAGCATAGGTGCTTAACCCAGGCACCTGTCATGATGCAACCCTCTCCACTTATCCGGGCTTAGGACTAGCTCAAAAATGATTGCTTGGAGAATTACACCCCTAATATGTGTGCTGTTACCCTAATACACTTCACTCTATGTTAATGGTGATGGTAGGAATGCTGTTTACTCCGGTAACAGAACAATTATTGCCTTTGGTTCAAAAGATAAAAGAATTTTCAACGTTTTAGGAGTTTTGGAAACTAAATGTTATTGTAATGAAAATATGGCCAAAATATGGGCTGATCCCAAGCCTGAATAAATGGAGAAGACGGCGCGTTTCAGTACAGCAAGAACTGAAAGAGAGATCTGAAAATTTGTTATTAATTTTAAAGATGCATTACTTATTTAGGCCTTATTATAAAGCGGAAGAGGAAACAAGGCCAGGGACTACATTTTTTGATCAATCACACTAAGAACAAAGAGAGATGGATGGTCACATTCAGATAAGAGACACTTTCATCGGTCCAAACTCGTACTTGTCTTTATACACTGGAGTAACTACCAACATCAGCGCTGGCTCCAACTGCTTACACCAGGGAGGACAGCTTTTTTTTTTTTTTTTTTTTTTACTTTAACTTTTTCCAGATTGTCAAAAACTGATTGCAGTCAGCCTTTAACCTCGAGTTAATATCCAGGTTACTGCAGAAACTACTTTTCTTGTCAGTTCCAATTGGCTGATAAGTAAAAGAATCCTATTATAGCTTGCAGTGTGTAGTTTTTGGCGACATCTGGTGCAAAATTTGGAGATTGCAGTTCCACACCTCTTCTTCCTGTATATTATGTTGCTCTGTTGTACACTTGCAGTAATGTACATTAGCTTTAAGTTAAGCTTATTGTCTTTGGTTGCATACTTAATAAGAAATTGAGAAAAAATAATCAAACTGTTACAGATTATGGTACATATGTTCTTTAAGGAAATGCCATAACTGTCACATAAAGGTAATTGACACAAAATAGAGAGTTTCAACTTAAAGTGTCAATTTTTCTAAGACAGGTGTTTGTTAAATGCTTTGTTAAATGATCAATAATAATAATAATAATAAAGCAATGGAGCTATAGAGCGTCTTTGTGGACACTCAAAGCTCTTTACATCGCACTTTTGCTTGTTTGTTTGTTTATGCTTATTTCTGTAAAGCCCTTTGGGAGAACTGCTGATGTGCTATTGGGATAGATAAAATTGTGATTTAAAAAAAGTGTCTTGCTCAAAAGACGCGACTGGATTCAAATTGCCAAAGTTACGGTCATAAGATGTCCGCTTTACACACTGGGCCACTGTCGCCCCAGTGCTGAAAACATAATGAGTTCTTGCCCTTGAGCTAATAATGAGCTGCCCTTTGTTAGTTGTCCTTCTCCATTTTTCTGGGCTTGGAACTGGCACAAAGTGAGGCAACACAGGTATTTATGATCTGACAAACCCCACACTTCCACACATGCATCCAAATACATCCTAAATCAAATGTGGTTAAGCTATAAACATCATATATTTTACAAGTGCCAGCCTGTAAGGATGTGTTTTTGTTATTTGGTATAAAACTCTCATTTTGTTTTGGAGCAACAGGTATGGCTGAGGGGACGTGTGAGGAATGTGGTGGACAGATGTCAACATAAAGAACCTCAGCCCGCCACAGGAGGGGTGGGGGCGAGGGGGAGGTGTCCGAGGGGCGACACAGAACGGCCCCCGCTCTCTTTGAAAGTGGGTTTCCTTCCCTGCAGCTACAGATTACCAGCCTCTTCAATGCTAATGGCCGCTACAAATAATCACTGGATGGGAGCAGGGACAGCCAGACCAGAGAGCGCGTGGTGTCCCAGCAGTGTAGGTGCCATTGGGTGTTAACTATGTTCTCCTCACTAGTATGACACATACCTGGTTGTTAATGCTATTGGTTAATGGGTTAGAGCAGGGGTCTGCAACCTTTGGGATCTAAAGGACCAATTAATCCCAAAAATACAAAATGTTAATCTATTGAAGCGCTGCAACCAGTTTTAATGCACACAATGGCTTTGCCTATAACTGAAATAAAGCCAATGGGTAGTCATTAATTATTAAGAACTGTGTTTAATACAGCTTTTCTCACTCAGAGAACTAGAGTTACATCTGGTTTCTTGTGGCTCTTCTCATCACTTCTAATATCAGATGCCCAAGGAGCCTAAAGAGCCGCATGTGGCTCTAAAACCATAGGTTACAGACCCCTGGGTTAGAGCAAGTAAAGTTAGAAATAAAGATTGAAGATTTTACTGACAATTTTGAGTTAAAGTCCAATAAAAAATATGGAAAGGAAAACATTAAAATAAAAAAATAAAAAAATTCAAAAATTTGCATGTCGCTCATGTTTGCTCAGTAAATATACAAAAACTACCAAAAGTAACAAATGTGTGTTATCATTTTACAATATATTAATTTAATTTATTTAATTTTATTTTGCAGCATTGGCAGTGTATTCCTGGCCTATTAGAAGCAAGTTTTAATAGTTGCACTAAACACTTTGGATATGATATTTACAGCACTGGTTCTCAAACTGTGGTACGGGTACCACTGGTGGTACACAGACATCTTCTAGTGGTATTTAGGAGTCCAAATTAGTTTTACTGATTCAGAGCCAGTTCTACTCCTGCTTGAGTCCTGCTCTGGTTGGGCAGTAAATGTGAAGTGTAGACCATTGCTTAGTCCAGGTTGAGCCCCAGCTCCTTTGTAGCTCTGTTTAGACCGGGTTTTAGTCTAGTTTTTATCCCTGTTTAGAGCAGTTTTAGTCCTGGTTTTGTCCTTTACTTAGTAATGCTCATGATTGTTAATTACAGATGGTACTTTGTAAGCCAAATATTTTCTGTGGTGGTGTGAAAGATTTGAGAACCGCTGCTTTATATGGTACACAAAAAGAAGCAGATATCTACACTTTCTTGCTGAATACATAATTTGCATGCCAAGGTTCAGTGTATGACGAGCACTCAACTAAGGTACATGCACGGTAACACAAGCAGGCTTTTCACACCACACACATTGTAAACTCACTTTGGAAGAATCTTCACTGCCGCACCGAGCCTGTGACGCAGCACTCAATAGCCGCTGCACTTAAACGTCCTGAATAAACCAAGACAGTAAATGAACTGTGCTACTCTATAAGCTGTAAACAAGGGCCATACAAGCCACAAAGAATACATTCCTCACACAAGAGGGTCTACGCTGCGCCGCTCCCCCATAAAGCCCAGGCAGACGCAAGCTCTATAAACCAGCCTCACATGGGACAACCTTTGGCATTCTATTACCAAGCCACGGTTTCACTGCGTCAATTGGTCCGAGGAGGTGAGAAGAGCGCTCGTCCCGGTCTGAGGGAGGCTACGGGGGTCCGCGCTTTCAAGGTGGTCCCATTAACAGTCATTAGTTTTATAGCGCTCCTCACTACACACACCACTTCCTGGATGACCCCGAGCAGCAAAGCATGCACTGATGCTCCTTTAAATGTTTTTAGATGCACTGTCAGGAGCGTTCTGCATGATATTAATTAACTTATAGAGAAATAAGGTAATGTCACTTCTTAACAAACTACTAAACTTAACTAGGACTAACTTCATGACTGAACAAGGAGTACATTTAGGACTAAACTAGGATTAAAAGGACATCCTCTGCAGTTTGATTTAGGGCTCAAAGTGGAGAATAATGTTGACAGTCGAAGAGTAAGAACATGGTTACCTGAAAGTTTATTTTTGTTTTTTTTTACTTATACAACCTAGTTCCATAATGCACTCTTGAATGAACATTTAAACTTGAATCAAATGCTTTTTTTAAATTATTATTTAAAGTGCAGAACATAAAACAACACAACATTTAAAGAGATTACTATGTAGCCTATCTACATATTAATATATCAGCTTGTCCATGTTTGTATCCTGGAGGGTTTGTAGTGTTTCATAGTGAATCCTTTAGTGCTGCATTTGTTTTCACTGGGACACCAAATCAGTTTCTGTCTTTCAGGTTTATTTATTTTTTATTTCCAAAGCCCATGATGCAGATAACTACAAAATGTGATCATTTTGTTGTAGGTGTCCCGTCTGCTCTTTTTTACATGGTGGTCTTTGGGGAAAATCCTTTCTGGGCCACAGGGGATTGTTTGTTGCACTGGTAAAACTGGTGGCAGGGGATGGTACCTGAGGCAGTTCTACTTTTACAGGGGTTTGTTTGTCCTGTAATTGTCAAAGATGGCCCACTTATGATTTTTCTTCTGAACTAAAATGTTTAAAAAGACACAAAAGCCCTATTCGCATGGGATAAGCATTACCCATGGATCTCTGTAATTCGTGAATTACCCCCCCGACAGTGTTTTTAGTCGGACATTCACATGGGATAAATGATTTCTGTAATTTACTCAATTTTATGGATTTTATTCCGGATGTGACATAATGACAATCACACAAATTTATAATAAAAATCTCCGATTTCATTTATGTTTCTAGCTCTACTTAATTTTAAGCTTCTATCTTTTATGTTGCTTAACTGTACTGACAAAAAAACAATCTTTACCTCACTCTAAAATGCAGGTCATTCATTATCTTTGGAGATTTCTCTTCTTAAACAGCAGGCACTCACTCTCTCTTAATCCATTCACTGAGATAGTCTCTCTGGATCTAACTTTAGCACAAAAAGCATTCACACTTTCCAAAAGAGCCTCCATGTTGCGCCAAAAGCGTCTAATGTTGCCATGATGACATGGGGTGTGCTTCCAGGCCACATATTCACCGTAGTTAGTTTGATCTTTTTTATTTTTTAATCGTAGGAAAAAAAAGTAATCATTTAAGAGTAGGACCAAAAGAGACTTGTTATTATGAATATAGTTTAGATACAGACTAAAATGGAGCATTAAAAGACATTTTGGATTGCTTTTACGATCTTTAGGAAACGATCTGCCAACAAAATCAGCCTGAATCACAGACATGGGGATTTGCACGGGACTAGTTTAATCAGAGGACCTCTGTGTCGGCTGAAATATGGTCGGTCATTTTCAGGGGAATTTTTACAGACACGGCAGATTCGCACGGGATAAAGATCACAGACGAACTTGGCGATTATTGCAAATTATTGGAGGACCCTAGGTAATACTAATCCCGTGCGAATAGGGCTAAAGTTTGGTATTAATACACATTGTTAGATGATGAATTTCAATTAGTGTGTTCAATTATTGCTGTGTGGGGCAAACTTGAGGGTCAGTTTGACTTGAGCAGCTCAGTTTTAAGTTAGTTTTGTTAAAAGTAAGACATTTTTGTCTTTTAATTCTGACAAAAAACTACCACAAACTTGCATATTTGTAAATCTTAAAATGCTCATTTATTCTTCCATCCTTCAGGACAAGCAGGAGCACCTCATTGTTGGCAGAATCATAGTCAGGACATGCAGGAAAACTGAAATATTGCCTTACTCTGACTCCCGCTCCATTCTCTTAATCAGAGTGAAGCACCTGGATAATGCAGTTTATTGTCGGACTTCTGCTGCATGTATACAGCGTACTCTGTTTAAGCTAGGAGAGGCATTCACCAGCACTCAGTACTAAACAGACCCAACAACATTAGCCCAGTGTTTAGAGACATACTCATGCATTTTTTTAGACCACAAAGACATATTGTAGGTCTCTCTGCCAATCGTGTTTAAAAGTGCAAGCTAGACTATCATAGCTTTGATACGTTTATGAGTTAAAAGTTTATATTTGTTACTAAACTTTAGGTATCATGTAAATTTGTTGCGTTAATAGCATTTAGCACTTCAAAGTTCTAGCGCTACTGCATCACTCTCAGTAATTTGGCTCTCTGCTTTTCATGTAGATTGAGACGAGAGTGGTTTGGACAGTTTTTTTTGGGAGAAATCAGACTAAAGACAAACAGTGAGTATCGTCAGAGCTCTGCATGTAACAACTGTGAAAGTTGCAACAAGCAAGTCAAGACAAAAGTATCAAAACCTGTACCTGAAATACTCTATTCAAAAAACTTTAATTTATATGCAAAAACAAAAAACTAAAATAGACTATGCCTGTTTTTTGTGATATTAATATTGTAATTTGTGTTCTTGCGATACATTTGAGAGATATTCTGCAGTTCTTCTTTGAAGTGAGTAAACAATTGCACACTCCATCCTGTGTTTCTTCTCAAGGTGGACACATTCTTCCATTCGCAGGCAGACAGATACACTCAGGGATCACACAGGTCAGGAGGAGAGAGGACCCAGCCGCCGGCATGTGAGGAATCTTAACAGCGTTTTAATGACGTGCACAGCCAACAACGGGCGCTGTTTGTGAAGAGAATCATAAAAGAAAGAGTTTAAAGGTGGCCCCACACGACTCACGGTCAGGTCTACAGGTCGACCACTAATAAAGATACTTTTATCACATACAACACTTTTTTTTTTTGGTGGGGGGTACATTCTCACAAACGAATTACATTTTTCATTTACTCAAATCTCTAAATAATTTGTTTTTGTAGTAGTAGAAGTCAAAATTGGTTCTCAACAGAAGCATAAAGTGGTAATGAGAGGCCCCAGTGGTGGTTTTCAGAATGGGCCCTGCAGTTATGAAGCACATTCTGAAAATCAAGTAATACTTTCCTGTAAAATATTCAAATGCCAAAAAAAAAGTTTATTTTTGTTCATAAGTAAACTTTGTAAACTGTGGAATTATGAAATTATGCCTATCATACATTTTTTATCTTTTTTTAATCATAAGAAAAGCTTCTTCTTAAATGGAATCATTCTTGCTTGCTGATTTAAGTTAACTTACTTTTTAGTTATATTTTCCTAAAAAAATTTATAATTACTAATTTTGCAAGCCACCTAAATACTTTGTGTATTTTAGTCTGGTCTCTGTGGATTTAAGTGGTATGTTAGATGTTAGAACGATTGTATACAAACAGTGCAATATTTATATAATATGGAAGAAATAACATATAAACTAAATGGTAAAACTGAATTATTTAGGACAAGATGATTTGCTTATACTGACCAAATTATTTGAAAGAAAAAAGTTAATTGCTGTCCATTATTCCAAGCCTGGTCCATGGGATGTTGTTGTTCCAGAGTTATTGTTAAGTTGATATGGTTAATTATAATAACAATAAAGACAAAGTCATAATAACTCTGCAAAACAAGCCATTTATTCTGGATAAGTAAAGGAAAATGAATATCTAGAGTAATGTCAGTGAATATGTGTGTATAATATATGTGAGCAATGTGTTTATTTTTTGTTTTTCTGTGTGTGTGTGTTTTTCTTTGGGGTTGCTTTTTTGTGTTTTGTTTTTTATGCACAGAAGGTGGAGAAAAAATGGTGTCATAAAGTATGTTTTCGAGCATTGTATTGTATGAAGGACACAATAAAGTATATATAAAAAAAAAAAAAAATTCAGATCCTACCACATGAAATCCATCCACACCAAGGGTAATTTTGAGATAAAACTGAAACAATACAAAATGTCTGTGGCTCTGTGAAATAAAAATCTGGCATGAATTTGTTTGGTGATGAATAAAATAATGTGAAAACACTGACACGCTTAACTTAATATTTTCTTAAACTTTTCCTGCTATGTTGACCTAACTCTGCATTATCAACACTCCTCAGCCACACTGTGCTTCTCTCAAACAGTGACTGAAATTCGAGTGTGCAGATTTAACTCGATGCCAGATTTTTCAGATTCCACAGAACACTGCTACCCACTGACTCAGGACAGTGGACAGATGCAGGAAGACATTAGGCTCATTACAGATTACCCAAACGGGAACAAATCATTCAGTGAGATGCTACATGCCCACAGGCCCGCACGGTTAATTAATGACCCAGCTCATGCTTCAGGCTATTTCCTCTCCGGGAGCTAATGACTGGGGCGATGTGCCAGTCACACAAATCTGTGTCAGATATCATAAAATTAGGTGACACAAATACATCCAAATACTGTTATTACTGATTCCATTTGCAGACAATTTCAGAGGTGGTCAGTTCTTACACTGCGGCCACAATATTATTTATTTATTATTATGTATAATAATTATTTTTATGCACACCTCTGGTATTTATGAATATCCATAAACTGTAGATACTCACTGTGTCAGAGCAGGTACTGGGAACATTTACCCCCCCCCAGGGTCCCCCTGGCTTCCTTTTAGGGCTTTTCATACATATTTTTTGCTCTCATTTAGGCATTTCTTATGCTAGGGGGATGATATTTGACAAAGATGTTCATTAATAAATGAATTTTAGAATTTCAGTTCAACTGTATGGGCAAAAAACTCACATTCTTCCTCTTAAAGCCCTTTTTGATCCCATTGACTCTCATTAAAATCACTCATTTTCACTCTGCTGCCAGTGTAATACATGAATGTTAAATCATGTTAATTCCTCTGTAACTCTGTCAGTCAGAGGCTAAAAAATACACAAACAAAAAAAGCATCACCAAATCCACCTGTTACTCATTGCATTATGGGAAATAATTCTCTTATAACTCCCATTAGATAACAGTGATTGTAGACCAGCTCTTTTGAAGCTTTTTTACCTTTTTTTTTTTTTATCTGTTTCAGCCCTTTTTTGTGTGATTTTCTGCCCTTTTTTTTTTTTTTTTTTTTTTTTTTTTTTTTTTTTTGTAATGACACAAAAACTAAAAATGTATCAACAAGTTTTAGGACTAATCAGTGCCAGTAATTCCTGCACCCATAAAAAAAGTACCTTGCATCTTTAAATAGTAAATAATGCATGTTTTATTTACAAATATGTTGGAATTATGTGAACAAACTGGCTTTTAGATGGTTAAAAAAATAAAAATGAATTAGCTTTTGTTATGTTTGATGAGGACAGGGGTTAATGATTGAAAAACAAAAACTTTTTTCTTTATTTTTAAATGTGATCTCGTGATCTAAAAGGTTTTTAAGAGGAAGGACGTGATTTTTTTAAAGGAGGCCTGAAGGTTATTATAGAGTATTTAATTTGCTCATAGTCTATTTTAGATTAATTAGCTTGACTTGTTGTAGTTTAGTATAGTGTTTTATTTAATTGTCTTTGCCAGACTGGTCTCTGTTACTCTTTGTGCTCTTGTGTGATACCACTGTGCTACTGCTGACTGTGCTTATGCTGCTGCAACAAAGTCCCCACTGAGGGACTTATAAAGGTTTTCTTATTCTTCTTATTCTTATTGTTTTACACTAGCCTACCCTACTGCATATAATACTGCTCTAGAAATACACATTAGTTTATCATTTATCATTTATCAACTATCATTAAACATAAATGCATTGAAATAGACCAAATGGAGTGGCAGAAATAAATAGTTATCGCAAAATTCTGCAGTGCTGTTAATTTAAAGTGCATTCAATTCAGAAAGTCTATTAACATAACAACAGCCATTTAAAAGTTAAATAGCCTACTATTAAAGCATAGACCAGTGGTTCTCAAACTGTGGTACATGTACTTCTGGTGGTACATGGGACTCTTTTGTAGTTCTGATTTAGTTTAATTTAAGTTATTATGGTTTAATCCTGGTCGTGTCCAGGTCCTGGCTTTGACATGGTTAAGTACGAAATTAGTTCTGGTTTATTTCTGGTTTAATTCTGATTTAGTCCTGGTTTATTCTTGGTTTAGTTCTGGTTTAAGCCTGGTTTATTCTTGGTTTAGTTCTGGTTTAAGCCTGGTTTATTTGTGGTTTATTTCTGGTTATGTACTGGTTTAAACCTGGTTTAATTCTGGTTTAATCCTGATTAAGTCCTGGTTTATTCCTAGTTAAGTTCTGCTTTAATCCTGGTTTATTTTTGGTTATGCCCTGGTTTAGTTTAATCCTGGCCATGTTTAGGTTTAGTCATGACTTTAACAGGCAAATTCTAGATTAGTCCTGGTTTAGACCTGGTTTAATTTTGGTTTATTCGTGGTTTAGTTCTGGTTTAATCCTGATTTAGTCCCAGTTTATTCCTGGTTTAGTTCTGGTTTAATTCTGGTTTATTTCTGGTTACGTCCTGGTTTAGTTCTGGTTTAGTTCTGGTTTAATCCTTGTCATTTCCTTATTTAGTAATGCTCTTTTAAGTTCATTGAAGATTGTTCTTAGAAGGCCAAATATTTCCGAGATGATACTTGGTGTGAAAATTAGCCTATAGCCTGACTTGATAACATAAGTAATTGCAGAGGTGGGGAGGAAAAATACTTCAAATATGTACTTACATATAGGTACTAGTATATCAAAATAATATCACTCAAATAGAAGTAAAAGTACTAAAAGTGAACAGCCCAATCAAGCTTAATGTGTAGTCCAAATGACTTCTCATTGTCCTAGATATGTCCGCCTCATGCCCAAAGCAGCCGGGATATGCTCCAGCCATCTATATGCCCTATAAAAGTGGTAGAAAATGAATAAATAGTAAAAAGTATTCCACTGTATAAGTAGTTACAAAAGGGCAGTGAGGGTGAATGGGCGCTGCAGCATAAACTTTGTCAGAGGAAAAGCTCCGTTTTGTGAGAATGAGTCCCGTTGCCCGCCGCTCTTGTCCCAGCGAAGGCTATGCGTCATGCCTAAAGAACCAAATCTCGTCTTTTTTCACTGGTAGCGTGGGGGTCATGGTGAGCTATAGTGAGGCCTCACAGTGTGGTGCTATTTAGACGCACATCTGCCTACAGGACCGCATTACCATGACTGAATGCACGCGGGCCATAGAGCAACACCCACGCTCAAACATTTGCAGCTTTTCACAGCGAAAGGTAAGAACTGTGAAAGCTAACAACATACCATGCTTTTGAATAACGAAACTATGAACCAAACTCTGAACAAAATATGAATGAAAATAAAGTTAGTTGTTGTGTTGTGTTGTGTTGTGTAAAGGTACTGTAAGCAACATGCACTATAACAAGTTTTGTCCTGCAGCGATTCTGTTGACAATACTCCAAACCTGTACTTAGATGTAAGATCTAGGGCAAAATAGTATCAAAATAATATAAGTCAAACAAATAAAATATGAAAAGTGAATTAACCAATCAAGCTACTGTATATGTGTAGCCCTAAGGACAAGATTCATTGGGGAATATAACAGGTTTTATTATCCTAATAGCCTATAACAGTGGATACCAACCTTTTTTGGTTTTGTGTGCCCCAGGACCCGATTAAGTCCTGGTTTAGATCCAACTTACTCTTAGTTTAGTTCTCATTTTAGGCATGTTTTAGTCCTGGTTTAGTCTTAGTTCAGTCCTGGTTTAGACTTAGTTTAGAGCTAGTTTAGTTCTGTTTTAGACCAGGATTGTGGTTGGTTTTGTCATGATTTGGACCTGGTTTAGTCCTGATTTACTCTTAGTTTTGTTCTGATTTTAGGCATGGTTTAGGTCTGGTTTAAACTGGTTTAGATTTTGTTTAGTCCCGGATGAGACTCTGTTTTGTCCTTTAGTGTCCCATCCCTCGCTATAGTCCTGGGTTAGTCCTGATTTAGGTTTATTTTAGTCTTTGAAAGCCAAACATATAAAGGTACTTTAAATGATTATGTAACTCCATGTACCCCCTGCAACGTGCTTGTGTACCTCTAACAACAACTACAACAAGTGCTCCAAAACCATGTAATCTGATAAACTGTTGCTAATAGATGCATAAATACTAACTTGTGCTACTGAAACACAGATTTATTGTAAAAGCAAATTTATTATTATCATTATAATAAATTAAGAAGAAGAAGAAGAAGAAGAAGAAGAAGAAGAAGAAGAAGAAAGAAAGGAGAAAGAAGGAGAAAAAAGAAGAAGAAGAAGGAGAAGAAGAAGAAGAAGAAGAAGAAGAAGAAGAAGAAGAAGAAGAAGAAGAAAGGCAGGAGAAAGAAGAAGAACGAGTTGAGATAAATTACAGTTATATGCTTGTTTTAAAATAGTCAGTGTTTTTTGTAATGTTTTTATAGGAATATATCAAGAAAAACATGACATAGAGTTTTGAATAAAAGGATGTTGTGTAGCTGCGGGTCCTGCATGGGATTTTCAGAAATTTAAAGGGGCTGTGACATTATTGACTATGGGAATAACAGCAGATAAAGTGTTTATATAAAATGTTTTAAAAAAGATTAATAAATATTTAGTTGTTTTCTTTACACAGCCCTATAAATTTGTTGTTTGTTTTTTTGTGTTTTTTTTTTTTTTTTTTTTTTCATTTACACAGCTCCAGAATTTATCATCAGTAAAAGTTTATGCCAATTTTCAGCAAAAATGTTTGTGGAAATTAAAAATAACCACATATTTTAAGAGGACATTAAAAGAAGTGAGTGTTAAAGCGTGTCTAAATCAAATTATTTTGTGCTACAATAACAGCAGTACATAGTTTTGTCACTGTGGCTTGTGACTCTAAAGTTTTATAGATTTTTTTTTAATAAAACAAAGTTAAAATGGTTTTATTGTTCAGTTTCAGTTTGAGTTTGTGATGGTTTACTGCTTTTTACTGAAATATTTTGAAACCTAATGTGTTCCAAAAGACACATTTTACGCAATGCAAAAATATCTTAAGAGAATGATGTTTCGGTAACAACTCGCACTATAAAGCATTAGTTAAGTATTAGTTATGCATTAGTAACCAATGAATTGATTATTTACAAATCATTACTTCAACCCTTGAGCTATAAACATTGTTATTAATGTTTAATTTTTGAGTAATAAGTGGATGTGACTGAGTGCAAAGTCATAAACACCAGTGTTAATTCAATATCTATAAGCTGTTTATGGCTTTAAATATTGGTAATTACATATTTATTCATGCTTTATTACTGCCTAATAGTGGTGTTTAACCCTTCTACACCCCTAAGACATTTTTTGATGTTTTGCACCTGTTTTTGAGGATAACTTTTGCTGTGTTGATTCAAATGGCATAGATTTTGCCTCAGGTGTGTATTTTTGGGTGAATTTTCAGATTTTTTTTTTCGAAAAATCCTCTTAAAAAGGTGTCTAAAAAAATAGTCACACCCTTACCCCTAAGACAGTTTTTTTTTGTGCCATTGACTCCCATTCAAACGACATTTTTTATAATTCACTGTCACTGCAATATAATTTCAATTTTTTTCAAGTATTTCATGGATTCATGAGAGTGAGGGATTGGAATTTTAGATTGTATTGTTTTTTGTTAGGTGGCGCCATTTTCCCATATATGGTAGATAGAGGTATAAATTGGGGAATGGCCATATTAGTGTTTGTATAAACTACCAAGCCTGCAAGGTAAATAAAAAACATTTTTTGAACTAAAATGATTTGGGTGTGTTTTAGGGTTGTCATAAATTGGTGTGAAAGTGTTTGTTGAGAAAATAGTTTGTTTGTGTTTGCGTGAGCACAAATCCAAAATGTAGTTCTTACAGAGATGTGCACATCAGGGCAAAGTAGAAAAAGTGCCCAGACTGAGCAGAGGCAGAGGTTTGTGCTGGATGTGTATGCACCACATAAACTGGAATTTAAGAGGCTAAATTTTATAAACATAATTATTGTTTGCTATGTTTGGTGAGGGCTGAAGCCAATCCGTGAAAAAAAAAAAAAAAAAAATGGATTATTGACCATTAGATAATTTTTCTTCTTTCCTCTTATTTTTTTGTGCTTAGGGCAAAAGGTGTGACTACAAAGTTAGGGGGTGTAGGAGAGTTAAAAGAGTTTAAGAAAAGTTTAAAATAATCTGAAATGTGAAGTGTAAAAGTTTCACTCCTGTCATCTCTTGTGTGAATTTGTGTAACACTTTGTGAGTTGTGTTGTGCTGTGACTGTGGCGTGTAACCCCACAGCCCTTTATTCTTTCAGGCCACGGATTCAAACAGAGGACAACATTTTCAGATGTTTGCATTTAGTGAATGTGTAATTACGGCATATTGTGTCTGGCAGCCATGGCAGTGGCCGCCTGTCCGCTCACATTAGGTTGACTTAATTGTGTGAACATCTCGAGCCCGGGCTGGCCTGCTTTCGGCCCGGGGATGTGAGAGGGGACACGTAAGGAAGAGGGCTGGGATAGATTTATAGAGCAATTATATTTCTCTGTTATTTCATATAAAGGTGGAGAGTTGTGCATGATACAGTTTCGAAGCATAATGTCTATCAAAGTCTTATATTCTCAGTTGTTTCCATGCATGTATTCAGTTTTACATAGGACTGGGTACTGTAGGAGTATTTTTCCATTCTATATTATCAGAGGTGGGTATAAGTTACAATTACTCGAGTAACTTTTTGAATAAATTAGACTTCTAAGAGTAGTTTTATTGCAACATATTTATTTACTTCTACCAATATTGTTTTGAATATTATGAGTAGAATTTTTGGCTACTCTGCCCATGTTACTTATGTATTGTTTAAAAGCTTTTTGTTGTCAAATAGAGATAGTACATTTGTGAATATTGTGTTTCTTGTGCTTAGATTAAAAAAAAAAAAAAAGTTTATATTTTCATAGTTTATTGTTTGGAAATACCAGGATCTGCACAATATTGTTTATGTTTGTCTGTGTGTATACATCAATACTAAAACATAAATCAGGTGTTCATGTAGTGTTATAGAAATCTAAAGGACCTATATTTTAACACTGAGCGAAGGCAGGTCAGAATGCTATGGTAGAATTTGCTGCTAATGAGTCAAAATGCAAATGTCTTGGTGTGGATTATGGCTAATATCTGTGTAAGTACTGGGTCTATCCTCATGAAACAAAAACTGGCACAAAGTTTTATCTGTCAGCGCAAATGACCTTAAGTGAAGTTATTTCTTTACTAAAGCATGAAAAAGTGATGATATTATTCAAACTCACAGGTGTCAGTAGACTCGGTGAGGTTGTAGACCCAGTTGCTAACAAAAAAATAATCAGGTTCAATATTTGAGGATTTTCTCTTTGGATATTTCTTTTAAAAATGGGACCTTCTTTAAATATAGTACCTCACCTATACTTTTAAACAGGCCTCTGCCCTCCATTTGAGGTTTTGACATAATCAAATTATAGAATGTGAACGCAACCTAGCGAATCTTTCAGTGTCTGATGATTTAATCCCAGTTCTTGGGGTCTCGATTCAATGTGGAATTGATTTTCCATTCAGTCATCATCAGAATCATTATTTGATTTGATTCAGACCGTGGTGCTGTTGCAAATATTGCCAAGAAAGTGGGTTTACACATTAACACAATGGAAACAAAAGGGACCATTTATTCCAAACATTTCTTTCTCTAGATTTTCAACCATATTTTTTGATCCCTGTTACAAAAAATAAAATTATGTAAGGCAAACTTTGAGCAAAATTAATGGCTAAATTAATGTAATTTAAAGATACATTTTTCAGCATTGAATTGATTTGATTCAAGGGTAAGAAGTCACTTTTTTTTCAACACCCCTTGTACTTGTAAACTAGTAGTTTTGCAGAAGATCTTTTTATTATTTTTTTTTTTTAACTTTTACTTGCACTCTGTTGAGAGGTTCAACAGAGGCTAATCAGCTATGAAGTAACTCATGACCGTAAAACGATTAATTTTGCTATAAATAAGTATCTGAAACTTGTCAAAAGGCAAAGTTACAAACACATTCTGCTGAATTTTCAAGTTTTAGTTCTTCTTTTTGATCATGAGTCACCAAATAGCTGATTAGCCCTCGTCAAGCTTTTAATACGTATATGCATTTTTTGATAAGTTGATGGGAAAAAATCAAAGGGAACTTTACTAAGGGAACCTTGAGTGGGCTCCATTTATTTTATTGAGCACTTTTTATCTCTACTTTACCAATATTATTTTGAAGCAGCAATACTCTTACTTGAGTACAATCGTTGTCTACACCACAAATTTCATATCTATCATGTCATAAGCAAAACATTTTCGAATACTTTTTACCTCCACTTGACCAACTTTCAGGTCACATGTGAACTGACTTGGGATGCAACAAGTAATCATGCATTTAGAATATGATTTGTCGCTGTAATAATCACTAAACTGTCATGATTGTGTTTATATTGGAGAGAGCACATTCTCTTGGTGTCCGTTCCAGAAGTATGTGTCGGTGTTATGTGAGCCGCTGGGAGGCTGAGGCGGCGGTGATTAGCCTGGTACACGATCCCTGCTGAATTGAAGCCTTATCAAAGAGAAGCTGGAGGATTTATGTGTTGAGTTCCTCCCTCCTGTGAAAGCGACCTTGTCCGTCCATTCAGCCTCCAGAATGCCTCAGTGTAGTGCGACGCTTGTAGGAAGATGCCTAATATATGCACACACACACACACCTTTGACCAGGCCTGCCGTGAGGGTAGAGCTGACTATTGTGAATGCAGATGACTGGTTATATACGCCACTGCACTTGATAGTAGCTGTTATGACTCTACATTACCAGATAAAGTACATAACAATACTGTACATAATCTAAAACCTGTGGTGTTTGTAATGTTGTAGTCAAGGCAGTATTGATCAAGACCAGGACCAGTCCGAGACCAAGAAAAGGTCGATACTTTTAAGGACTGAGACCAAGTTGAGGCCAAGACCAAGGCAAACCGAGACCAGGTCAAGGTCAAGGCCAAAGCCTGTGAACTAACACTAAAATTAAGGAGAAAAGTTCCCAAAAGTGGTTCAAATACATTCATGATGATTTTAACTAATGCAACAGACTCCACATACAGAGGCAGAGCTGTGCCTGGTTCTTCTGATGCCGGAAACAAATTGCTTTTAAATGTTTAAGTAGCCTCTAATATTTTCTTTCTGCTGGTAAAAAAAAAAAAAAAAAAATCTCAAAGATCGCCACATCTGAGACTGAGACAAGACCGAGGAAAATTGGATTCGAGACGAACACCAAGACCGAGTGAAACTGCAGCCAAGACCAAGATGAGACCAAGACCATAAAAGATTTGTCTCAAGACCAAGACCACTCTCAGGCGCCACTAGGTGTTTGTGATCCTTTTCTTGTTTTAGTAACTTGTTAGGTGGCTCTCACAAAACTAGGATTGTATGTGGCACCTGGGGTGTGAGTGACACTGATCCTTGGTTCGTTTGGACCAACGGTTTCCCAGTTATGACAGTTACAGGCGTAGGTTTGTTGGCAAAGAGACCTTTTCCTTTGCTATTTTGTGAACAACATGATGTTGATGATTGGACCAGATTAACTTGTTGTAGTGGGTTACTGTTTTGTTATTTACATCAGATTCTCATCTCCCAACACTCCCTGCCCTCCCTGCAAGTGCGTGGTTCTGTGTAACAGATCATTCTAGATAGTCAGGTTAGACTGTGTTCACAGAGAAAATAATCTATAACAGGTAATACAACACACTTTCACTTTCACATCTGGTTTAGACCAAATCCTCTGGTGTGAAAGCTCCTGCGGACAGTGATTCGGACCAAACTGTTGCTCTTTAGAAAGAAGATGGTCTTGGTCTGGACCAAAGTCTGGTTCACATTTAGTGTGAAAGCGCGTTCAGCAATAGTTCAGACTTTTGGATAAAATCTAGGACATCACACTGATTGAGACACGCAAAGATAAACAAGCGTAGGTGTGAAAGATAAAAACAGTCCTCAGTTCAGTTAAAAAATAGAGTAGCCTCTATTTTATAGATTCTACTGCTTTAAGCTCCACTACAGCAGCTGGCTTTTGTGCAGCTCTCTGATTACGAATAAGCGTCATTAGCAATTTACACAGTGCATTAGATATTTACACTGTTTTAATGTTATATTAATAATAGCATGTCTCTATTATATCTACATCAGTCTGATCTTATATTATAATAATAAATAATACAAATTTTTTTTTTTTTAATACAAAAATTTTATGTATATCTATATGTCGCTGAAGTCCAGCTCAGGCAGAACCTGGCTTTTGTCAAACAGACCAATCACAGACACAGGTAAGTTTGTAGTTTTTGTCCATGTCCTTTATTTTTGCTGAGTTGACCTGAGTCAGACCATCTAAATACTTATTTGGCTGCGTCTCATTATGCCTGCTGTGTGCCAACTTCTTTGTTTTGTCCTCTGGTGAAACACAAATGTCACGTGAGTGAAAACTATGAATACCAGATAATTCACCCATCTTGCGTGTATGAATGTGTCAGTGTGACTGTGTTTGATGGTGGTTGGAGGGGCCGTGGCCACCAAATGGCAGCCACGCTTTTGTCAGTCAGCCCCAGGGCAGCTGTTACTACAGAGGTAGCTCACCACCACTGAGTGAGACTGAGGAGCAAATGAATAATGCACCAAACTGTAAAGCAACTTTGAGTGTCTAGAAAAGCACTATATAAGACTAATGCATTATTATTATTGTTATTATTATTGTCTCATCATCACTCAGAGGAAATACAGTAAAAGCTCAGCTCACATAACAGATGCCTCGAAAATGACAAAGTCCCTTGGATGAAGGACAAAACATCTTCTAAAGAACAAACTTTGTCCAGATGCCTTTTTCTAAATTGTTCTAATTTATGTAAGCATCTTATCCTGACTGGCAAGCAGTGACTCACGTTTTATTTAATCAAAGCAACATCAAATTTAGTTTGGACTGGTCTATCTTTCAGCTACTAACCTTTGATTGTGAAAACCTGGATTACTGAGAACCCCCTCAGACATGACACCTGAAGATACATGTTTGTTGGTTGTCTGTGTAGGTTCTCAGTCATCCAGGGGAATTCAGGTAATTTGGTCAAGGTTGTTTATGTTTAGACTTTTTATGTTAAGACTTTCCCCCACTTCATCTGAATGACCATCTTATTCTGGTGTTAGGTGAGGTGACAAGATGTGTTTTTTTTTTTTTCCTCATGCAAAACGTAAATAAAATGAAATAAAACATAAATCAAATGGATTCCCAATCCCTTTGAGAAGGTGGAGAGGTGAATGTTACAGTAATAAACAGCCATCTGACAAGGTTTCATTAATTCTTTTCACCACCACATGTTGGTTTAGAAAACAGCCCTAAATTTATTTTTTTCTAATGAAATGAAACTAAGAGAGCTTCTCTGAAAAGTGGCTGAGTCAGAGAAATGATAAGTGAATGTGTTTACTACCGGACATTGATCATGTGTTTGATGCCAACCGTGTTACAGCCTGTGCGTGGGTGATGCCGCTGGGTTGTTCAAAGTCACAGCCGCTTTATCACTAACCAGGCCTTGTTTGCACACCATAACAAACAGAGATACTGCAGTTATCACTCAGCCTTGTGTCTCCACCTGCTAACCCAAGTCACCTTGCCTCATTATGTTTGCATATTATTAACCATTTTGGACATTCAGAGTGACCCCCAGTCAAACATCAAGGTTTATGTGAAATCCATATAAGCCTATAGGTTTTCCTTATAATACACTGAGTCATCTGCAGTAATACACACACCTCCAGTTCTGTGAAATATGAAAAAGTCAGGTGATTGGAAGTAGCCTGCAACCTGGGGTTGGATCTATATGGTGTTCTATTGAACACTTTAATGAACATGGATTGGACATGAAAAAAAATAAAAAATAAAATCACCTGTTAGTAGAGGCCCATATATATATATATATATATATATATATATATATATATATATATATATATATATATATATATATATATATATATATATATATATATATATGGGGCCTAACCTAACCTAAGGCTTATATGGATTATGCAAAATCAAATTTTCAGAGCTTTAGTTATAATGCTGTTCCCTCATCAAACACATACCTAGAATTGTGAAATGGCATCACATAAAAGGTTTAAGGAAGTGAAGTGCTCTTTTTCTTTGATTATGTCCAAAAGGGAGTAACAATCTGCACTCTGCTGCCCTCTGCTTGTTTGTTGACCTGTTTCTTTATGGCACCAGTAGAGTACTTATTGAAAAAGTTTTCTTTTAGTCACGTTTTTTAAGGTGCTCTGAGCAGTAAAAATATGACCCACACATGTGCAAAGATATGATCTAAACATGATGTAAGCACATGCTGTTTACAGTACCTTTAAAGTTGTAAAAAAATGCAAAGCTGATCTGCAGGTGACCAAGATTAGTTTAAAAATATGAATAAAAGCAAAACAAAACCCCTTTAAGTTATTACACAAGGCTTAATTATGATGGCACTGTATTAACCCTCTCCAGGCAGCCATTGCAGATTTGCAACAGCTAAATGCTCATTACCTAATTACAAAAAAAAAAAGTCAGAATTGTTTATTACTACCCCATATGATAATGTCCCCCAAATATCAGATTTTTCCTGTTAATAAAACTTAATTTGAGCCTGAGAGGGTTAATTACAAAGTTCTTCCTGTGATAACAAGCTTTTGGACAGTAACATGTCCACTTTTATTCAGACCAATCCAATTCAAATATGGGATGCTACTACTGGCTGTTGGTCTACACTACTGCTAAGGAGAATTTAAAAGTAAAGTATAGTTTTTGGCAATTTGTTTTGGGCTTGAATTTGAGAGTGGACACAGGCTAAACCTCCTTATGGTGCTTCCAGCCCTACTATATTCCCTTGAACAGAGGTTAGTGTGGGCCTCAGCAGTTCAGAGCAGTGTACGCAGATGAATAGACAGTTTATCAGCAGTGTCCGCGCTGACAGCTCTGACTGACTTGGCCTTTCTGTCCCTCTGGATGACCGTCAATAGAGAGCCGGCTTGGATCAACAGAGCCTTTCTGTGACTATGGAAGCTGCTCATTGGACATGCTCTGGAGGACAGATGCGCAACAAGTGTTTCAGTGTGGCTTCCGCTCTTTATGCACACACATACACACTCACACACACTCTTCTCAGATAGACTGGTTGTATATTAGGCACATGCCAACGTGACGCCTCTCTGTTGCTCACAAATGGTGTGTGTGTTATGGCACACAGCCTGGCACACGGCAGAACAGATGTAAATCTAACAAGCCTGACGTTCCCGCCAAACTGACCCCCGGAGAGAGCCTCCCGAACCCCCCCACCCCCTTAAACGCACACACACAGACAGCCCAGGGCTTCCAGTGTCTCCCGCCAACCTCAGCAGCCCTCCATACAGCGCGCTCTGGGGCTGATACATGTCCAGCCCCCCTCGCACATGCTCCCGGACAGAGTGGCCTTGTGTCGGGCACATGGCAGGGCAGTGAGTGCGCCGGCTGCCCGTGGTCAGGCAGGTGCTGCTTTTGTTTCTCAGACAGTAGCCTCATCAAGACAATGGGTCCGAAATGGACAGTTGCCGAGCACACTATATTATAGTCCACGAGTCCCCTGGCTGCTGCTTGGTCACATGTCACAGCCTCTCACCAAAACACACTCATATTTTGGCTGGATGACATGTGGTAATGGCTACAAAAGAAAAAGCTATTGGTATTCCCCTAACCTGTAAGACAAAAGGTAAAACAGAGGGGTAAAATATTCTAAAAGTTTGCCCTAAAATAGAATATGCATGTAAAAACCGGGTCTGACATTAACACTATAATTCAGGTTGATTCTTATTTTGCGTAGTGACACAAATACTCCCACTAGCTACTTTGGCCAGTTGAATTTTAATGCATAACCAGGCCTGTATCTGAATTTATGTTGCTCTGTTTAGTGTACACAATTTATTATATAGTAATTCATTATGATTAAAGAAAAAAATATTACATTTTATATTTAAAAGATGTGACATCAAATGCACAGAGATAAATATATATTCTGCCTATTATAGGCAAACCTGTTTTTTATATTTGATAAATCCCTGTCCAGGCATAAAACCAAATTTTACTTTTCTTTAAGCTTAATGTATACGATAAAATATACACAAAAACTCTAGTTAGTTAGGCTAGTAAAAACACTAATTGGCTTGTAACTTTCAACAAAAACTAGCCACGGTGGCCAGGGAGAAAAAAAGTAATTGTCAAGCCTCGAATACTAAGGTGACCAAGTTTGTATAACATTCATAATAAGGATTTGTTTTACCAATGTGACAGCCAGCTATACTCCAAACACAGACAACCAAATTGGTCAGTCATATTCAGAGAATATTGTGTAGCCATTTCCTCACAAACTCAGGCTACTTTCCTCAGCAAGGTGGCAGTCTATGTTCCAGTTTCTAGATTCCGTGTCCAAGGATTGGGTCAGTGAAGAACCTGCCTTGAACCACCCTCAGATTACACAGCACCAGCCCCTTATGCTTCAGCCTGCAGGTTGTGGGTCTTCAGGCTGGACCTGGCCAGGTCCTCTGGGCAAAGACCATGCCACTAGGCACTCTCCTGCAAGCCCAATGGCAGGTGTGGCCCAATAATGTGGTATATAGTATAGTATGAACAGCCGTACAAAGTTTATTGTGTATGTGATGCCTAATTCTGACACCTGACATGGTTAATCATTTGAATCAAATGGTAGTTGTAGGGAGCATACAGGCAGACCTCAGCCGTGATTACAAAATGACCATCACCCAATGGACCCTCTTTTCAAATGACATAAAAGGACCATGAGTGAACATGAACGCCAGGCTCAGAATTGATTTTTAACATATCAGACAGCGCTGCTTAATCACTGTGATGTCTGCTGACCAAAACATAACTGACCACCTGCCAGGCATAAGGCCAGCCTGTGGTCACTGGGACCAAACAATATGGAGCCTAAAAAAAAGTAAGAGGGCTTTGCTACTAGCCGCCTTGTGTTCTCACGCCATGCTTATCTTCCCACAACAGCTCCCTGACCTTATTGTGTACACTTGATCAGCTTCCTTGTGTGAGTGCGTCTGAAGTGTGGCTGTGGCAAAGTGGCAACTGCTCCTCACCAGGAGGCCTCCATCTTCTCCCAAAGCTGACCTGCTTCTCAACTCATTAGTAAGACACTCACTCTCTCACCACTCAAAACTTTCTGTTACAGTTTTCTCAACAATACCAGTGCTCCTGGTCATTTTACACTGGCTCAGTATATAACGCTGTATAGTTACCTGAGGTGCATTCACATAAACTATTTGGAGAACACTGTCATTGTACTATATGTTCTCTTCCAAGGGTATGTTACTTTTGAGTACATTTCCTTTAACCTAACCATGTTCATAGGTGCCTTTTGCAAAGTTTTGTTTGAGAAACACACTTTACAGTTATCATAAGCATACTAGCTTCCTAAGACAATTCCTCAAATTTGGTATTGCTTTACTTTGGACGCATTAGAATCCTACTTTATTTTTACTTGCCAAAAAACAGTGTCTAGCTTTGAATGATTAAAAATATGGTCATCCAAAACATATGGTCAATGCAACACAGCCAGTTCTGCAAAATGGGTGCATTGTGTCCCTAGTGTCCAGCCAATAAGGTTGTCCCAGGTCTTTTGAACCTTGTAGCTTGATGAGTTAATTGAGTAGAAAGTTTATATTTACCCGTTTCGAGGACAGACCTTGTTTGGGCCAGGGCATTCATGTTAGGACATCCATGGCCAGTTTAATTGCACCGACATGACTGTGTGTGTGTGCGTGTGTGTGTGTCCAACTGACCAGACTCAAGTTTCATTGTTTTCTCAGAATGTGTCCTGCTGCTGCCTTTGTCCGGGACATGACTGGCTTTATTATGGCATCTGCACTCATCCACCCACACATATACAGTGATGACCAATTGAAAAGATGACTGAAGAAGCAGTATGTTCATATTCTCATTTACAGTGCACACCGCCTATCTTTAAGCCAGGGTGTGTGTTGGAGACATTGTCCTTCTCTGGTTGTAGCGACAGACTTGTAATGATATAGCACACAGCAGGGTTCCAACTTCTTTTCTTGTGATAATTTGTCAGAACTGTCTAAGTGAAGATACGCTCAGTGCATAAATGCTAAAGCACACAGGACAGCAGAATTGCTTCAGATCTCACTGTCTTGGACTAGAGCCAAAATATCCTCAACTCTGTAAACCCTGACCAGATGACGACTTTTTCACTTTGTTTGGATTGTGTATTGTTCTTTAACTTTTACACCGACATTGAATCAAACTTCACATTACTCTTTATACAGTATGTCAAGTGGGTGTACACTATGTTCCCCAGTACCTACGTATGTTTCTATGGACTGGGGAAAAATGATCCCTGTGCATTCAGAAAAAATACCTACTATATGTACCTGCTGTACCTGTGTTCTCCAGTTCATAGTAACCGGGGAACATAAACACCACAGAATGTACCTGCACATTTGGGAAGGTTCCAATGTTACCTAAGCCTAAGGTCTTAAACACACTGGGTGCATCGGGTGCAACTGTGAGTCTACTCGCGTCAGAGCTGAGACACAAGGTTGTTCACAAATGCAGCATGGCAGCTCCCTCTCTACAGAAAAGCCATTCAACAGTCAATATGAGAGTACAGCCACATATAACAGACCTACAGTGATTATACTGAATAGGCATATGTTTACCATCTCTGTAGGCTAGAGATTGCAAACTCAAACCTATTTAAAAGTAACAGTGAAAGTCCTAATTAAAATAGGAAAAATAGGCAAAGCTTCTATTTTCTGGAATACCTGCATCAGAGGCATGTTTCAGGCGTCACGGGAGCCTTGCATCTCACACAGCCAGTGTGTTTGAGTCCTAAACTTAACTTGTGTTTCTTAGCTATCGGGGAACATAGGTACTGTGGAACATAGGTATCGGGGAACCTAGGTACCAGGGAACATGGGGCTATTCCAATGTCAAGTTTGACTAATTACTGTTTGACTTATCCTATGATGTTTCCTCTAAAGAATAATGATTAACAAAAATCAACACCCACTGTCAGATTAAGCTATTTTGCAATGAGCTAGCAAGTTAACAAAAGCTATGCCAACAAATTTAACATAATTGAGTGCTTTTACATGCACTTTATCATTTTTATTGTTTTTCTTTATTTTTTATTTTTTTTTAAGCATCCAGTTTTTGTCTTATTGCAAGTAAACACCATATCTTGATTTCAGAAACCCAAACATATCAGCAAACTGTATAGGTTATTGAATACTACAACCACCTTCAACCACCTTGAACATATCTGGGGTGGATGACACCTATCCTGTTTATTCAATAAAAAACAAACAAAAGCCTGAATCATCATCCACCCCAGATATGTTCAGTATACTCCATTTTAACATAAAAACATGGATGACAGTGCTAACATTCCATCCCCACTAAAGTGATTTCTAGAGTCTTTCTGGACTCTATATGGGAAGTGGTCGCCAAAGAACAATCCTCAGTTCTTACAGGCGGGTGTTACGTAAGCCTCCACAGCATCTGCATTTTTAACCCCAGTTAAAGATGTTGCCTTGAGCAAACTTCCTCTCGAGCATGTTGTCTAGTGTTCAAGTAGTAACTTCATAAGCCTTTGACATCTGCGGTGTAAAGAGGAAATACCCACAGGTGACTGGAGACAGCAGAGCAAACAGAAGTAAAAGATCGAGGCAAATACAGCCCACGTGCCTCAACTGAAATTTACGTTGCGTGATAAGTACAACAGACAGAAACAATTGACTCTGCTCATGACTGTGGTTCCTGCAGTTTGACAGGATGTGAACAGCAGCCAAAATATACAAGGATTTTATTGCATTGGATAATGTCATTTATTACTGTCACATTTAATGGTCACCTAACACTTTTACATTTTTTTGAACATTTGAACATTTGCTTTATTTTCTTATATATAAGATAAATTTTGAGGTGGTAGAAAATCATATGGTAGATAAAAAGGTAACATGTAAAATGATGACTGCAGCAGAACATGAAGAGATGGGGGATAACAATGTGTTCTCGGTATTTAAAAACTCCTAACACATTTTCAATTGTGTGTATTGTTACAGGCACATTCAAACCTAATTTATGGACAGAAGAATAAAAAAAATCTGTCTGTCTGGGGCGCCCACCAGCCAGAAAGTCGGTGGTTCAAAACTCGCTTGGAGCACATGTCATTGCATCCACCCATATTGCCAACTCCAGTCACAGTATGTGGCTGGTTGCAACAGGAAGGGCATCCAGCATAAAAACCTGCCAAATCACCATGCGACTGGTTTGCTGTGGCAACTCGGGCCACACTTTGGACATGTCTACCTTAGATGATAGAAGGAAGCTGCATACACAGAGACAACTTCTGGCCACATAAGGATGACACCCAGACTCCACCCCCTTCCCCGTGAGTTGGGCAGCCTGGGGATAACACCTACAATATAATTTTATGACATAAGTATACTTAGTGAACTGAAGTGCACAATAGAATATAACATTTTACAGAAGGTATAATAATATAGCAATTAACATCAAAGGTATGGGTTATACCATGTGTGATAGAGTCAATTTGAAACTGCTTTTACTTTCCAGTAAAACCTGTTAAATGTGATTCACCCTCCGCATTCATGTACACCATACAAAGGTCAGATCTAAATCTCCTATCATTCTCCAATACATCTAAACTCTGACAAGATCATTTGACTAATGGTAGATTAAGACCTCATCTGTTATTGGCTTTTGTTATTCATGACACAGGAACAGCAGTCCTCATTATGAATAGCTACACTGAGAAAATGTACAATTTGCAGGTCTCGAGTTGGGATTAGCCGTCGCGACAGTTTTAACATTCATTTGCACATCACACAGCTGCGTATGCTCTTGATAATTTAATTGCCGCAACCTTTCATGTGACACCGTTTTGTCGTGTAGAAACTCAGAGGTACTTTTTTCCTTAACTTTCACCTTCGTCTACCAGAGCCAACTTTTCACTGATTATGGCTTAGATTAGTACATCACTAGGTACATGTGAGATATAAATCGTGAAGAATAATGAGTGCGGTTATGTTTATAGCGAACACGAGCAAGGTCAACAAAAATAATGCAATGTAACAAATTGTTATGGCAGTCAAAAAAAATATCTGTGGGACTCTGTGTCGTGTGTAAAAAATAAGTTCTTTATTACTATATGGATGCCAACATGTTTAGACAACAAACGACTTTGTCAGGGCAGGAAGCAAATAAATTGTGTGGCAGTACAAGAAGCTTCTATTGGTACAAGGAACAGTAGAAGTCCTGCGATATTGCTGGGTTTCAGATGACACCATAACATTTTATAGGCCGTAGTATTTAATTGAGATGGGGGCAGGCAAAACTTCTGTAGTTAATATATTTTTTATTTTTTTATTTTTTTTGGTGATGTAGGATAAATACAGAGAGATCATGGACCTTGTCACTATTATAAATGATCAGGTTCAACATTTGTGGATTTTCTTTATGGATATTTCTTATTAAAATAGCATGACCTCTACAGTAACACTGGCTCCTGCCCCCATCTGAGAGTGTGGCATCAGCACATACTAAAATCAAGCTCAGTTGGTAGAGCTGTGGTCTTTATACAGGGCGACTGCAGCCAGCCTTGGCATCGTGGGTTTGACTTTGCCAAATGTCTCGCCCCACTCTCTCACCCATGATTCCCTGACACTTGTCAACTGCACTATACAATAAAGCCAAAAAAGGCCCAAAAAACAAAAACAAAATAGAAGATGAGGATAGATTTCTTTTTCTTTTTTATGTCTTTCTACATTTTGAATTCATGTGCAGCTAACTTTTTAACAATGCATTGGATTTGAAACTGTCTAAAATGGTTTCAGTAGGAACATAAATGGTTTTGAGTGACTTTAAACATATATATATATATATTTTGGATGGGGCTAAAAGAGGTGTATTTTGGTGGCACAGTGGCGCAGTGGTTAGCCCTTTGGCCTCACAGCAAGAAGGTCGAGGGTTTAATTCCGTACGCTGTCTTTCTGTGTTGAGTTTGCATGTTCTTCCCATGTCTGTTAGTTTCCTTTGGGTGCTTGGTTTTCTCTACCACTAAAAGCATGTGGGTCAGGTTGGCCCATAGTGGCGATGTGCTCAGCCACAGTTGCTCAGGACTAAACCTGCATTTGACCATCTACACAACCTTGTTTGTATTATAATAATTAAAACACTTTACTTAATTTATTTGTTTTGGGCCTTACATGGTCATTCTCCTTCCATACTCTTTTTTTACTACTAATATCACATGCACGATCCCACTCTCCCTGTGTGGAATATTTTTATCTTTATTATTTTATTGCTTATTCAAATATAGAAATACTGCATACATTTTACCTTTGATCTAATATCAGTGACTGAAAAGGGTTTGATACATCAGTTACATAGTGCCATTCTTCATCAGAGCTAAAATACAAAACTTCAGACTAAAGTGACTGGGTGACAAAGTTCTTTGACAGTTCACATGTGTATGTTCTTTGTGTTTCAACTGGAAACACACAACATCTAAGGTAACCGCACCTTTCTGGCAAACTTTGAATCAAAGCAAATGTGTTTTATCTATTACATATTAACAAAAAGGACTGTAGGTTACAATTGGTCAACATTGTTTGAATGTTTAATTAATTACTTATTATAAAATATAGAGACATACATATACAAAACTCACACCTATAATTTTTCTATTATATACAAGGAATTTGTCTTGTCCTTGCCAATTTGAGTTAAATTTCCAGATGGCAGAACAATCTACCTCTGAAAATGAATGGGTGGACAACAACCAATGAGAATTCAAGGACCAGTGTAATTATGCATGAGACACTATCCTAAATTTACAACCACAATGCATCATATTGGTATGCAACTCAAGTGAATAAAAAACTTTTATTTATAGGATTTGCATTTCCGTAAAATTTTAGGGGCATGGTGGCAGAGCGTTCAGTGTTCTGGCCTCCCAGCAAGGAGGTTGTGAGTTTGATCCTCAGACCGACCGTTACACGATCTCTCTGCTTGTCCTACTCATGTTATCATGGGTTCTGTCCGGGGACTCTGGCTTCCTCCCACCCACCAAAGACATGCATGTGTTCGGTAAATTAGTGACTCTAAATTGCTCCTAGTAAATGAATGTGAGAGTGAATGGTTGTAAGTCTGTTAGGGGTTTAATGATACAGTTACTATATTGATGTACCTATATCTGTTGTTTTTTTGTTTTTTTACAATACAACTATATAGTGTATCATATTCAAAACATTATCTTGTTTTGAATTGTATAATTTTCTAGGTAGTGTATATCAATATACATGGGAAAAATTCTATAATATTGGAAATATTGATTAGAAATTTGCTTTTTCAATGTAATTTAAGTGTTTTTAATTAACTAAAATGGTATATTCAACTGCGCTCTGCTCTTTGTCAGCTGGGCATAATCAACCCTGGCCTCAATGCTAGATTTGAGAGTATACTTTTATGACTTTTGGCAAAAGGTTGCTGTATCGATTGTACAGATATCAAGGTGTTGTATCGTATTGTATTAAAATGTATGTTTCTAAATAAGCCGATTATTTTGTGTTGGATCAAAACAATTCTAATAGTTACGCCACAAATGTCTGTGTATCTTTGTGTCAGCCCTTGCAACTAACTGGCCATTGTCCACAGTGTACCCCGCCTAAGGCCCATAGTTACTGAGATAGGCTCCAGTAAACGTGACCCTCGTGGGAATAAGTGGAATTAAATGAATTAATGAATTAATGAGTTTGAATTTTAAAGTGAAGCAGCTATAACTTTGTTTAAAGGGAACTATTAAAATATGGGGCAAGAACTGACATTATGCTAGTACTTGTAAAAGGGCGTTACTTATTTGTCTTAGGAAGCTTTTAATTTGGTCTTAAAAATGTGCATCGACCCATGCTGAACTCAGCGATCATGCGCGCACTTACCTATACAGCTCATTGTGGATGCAGGTGTTGAACGTTAGCATGTCAACCTTGTGTTGTCAGCGAAGCGGACTAGGTGGCCCATAGCCAGGAGACAGCCTAGCAGCCCCCAGGCGGACCCCCAGCCTGGGCCACTCGAGGAGCAGAGGTGGCTCCCGTGTATATTTGTGTGCAGAAGCCCCTTTTGTACACGCTGGTTCTTGTGCTTGTGTGTGTGTGTATAGAAGATCAAGGGTAACCCTGGCCATAGAGGAGGTCAGCGGTGTGACAGCGAGGCTCTCCTAGCGACGCAGCCCAGGAATGTTCTCAGGGCCTGGGCCAGGGGAAGTCGGCTGCCCTGGAACAATCACACAAGAGTTAATATTGGCCCTGGAGGTCAGAGGTTAAATGCCTGCAGGTCACAGGATGGAGGAGGGCTGCTCCAGACGCAGGGGAGCAGGAGTGTGTGTGTGTTCCGTGAGCTGCGGACGTGCCTGCAGCACCAGTCTGTCCAGGAAAAGAACGAGAAATGAAAAATCCTACCTTTTTTTTTTTTGCTGTGTATAGTCTTTGGTTTATTGGTGTTAAAAATCCAACTCAAGACAAATGATTACCTTGGGATCATTTAAAGGTGCTATATATTTTTTTATATTTCATAAAAAACAACCCACATGTGTCCCAAGATATGATATAAACATGTTTAAATCAAATATTAGTTTTACTGATAACAATGGTACAGTTGAGTTATTAACAATTAAAAATATGTTTCACATAATGGTCAAGTTGTTTTTGTTTACATTTTTTTGTTATGATATATAACAATAGATTTTATTGTAAGATATGTGTTAAAAAAAATATGTAATTCTACAACTTTTAAAGAAACACTATGCCTAACTTAATGAGCTGTTCCCACTGTTTCCACCTTCTTAGTTCCCATACTGAAACAGCTACAATTGCATAAAGACTTGCAACATTACAGTGCCAAAAATGTAGCGCCTCAGACCACTATTTTACTTTTTATTTTATGCACTTAAAGGTTGCAACTAAAGGCACATGTTCAAACATATCTTTAAGTCTGCAAAAGAAGCCCAACTACTTTTGCTTAGTAAGTACTGTATGTGCATTGCTAACTGCCTGTCTCTTGGCTTCACATTTCTCACAGCATTGCATAACATCTTGGTTCTCTGGCTAAGGCTTCACGTTGTGTCATACATCCGGGTTTGATGTATGTAGTGCATGTGAAAACCTTCCAGAGCCTCCATTGTCTGCAGAAGGAGTGAACCAGACTCCACCTCTTTGCCTAGCTCTCTCGATCTCCGGCTGTGTTTTTAGCTCCCCACCTCGTAAGGTTCAGGTTACGCTGGGAGAGGAAGAATGTATGAATGGACAGCCACCACGTGCACGAGCACACACGCACACACACATACACAAATGCCCTCGGCGGCTGCTCCGGCTCGTTCATTCACAAATATCTGCCAGAGCCTGTCACCTGACCTTGTCCAAACAGAGCAAACCCAGATACACAAGGCTGTTGACTTGTGAAGGAAACACACTCTCTCTGCGTTTACATGCACAACTTAGGCGGACTCTATGCTCATAGCTTGATTAAGCCCTCTAACTGGATGTCTCACTTTGAGTTTACATGCACAGAAGGGAATTTAACCATTCATCCATGCTGCATTCATCTGGTCCTAGTAATTAACAGCATTTAGTCAAAAGAAGCTAATAATGAACCTAGCTTATTTGTTGTGCTAAATGCTAACAAACTTGACTAATTTACTTGGTAATCGTAGATGTATTTATAATTATTAATGGTATCACTGTAGTACTAGTAGCAGCAGTAGTACAAGGAATGTAATTTCAGTGTAGTTGCCATAGTAGTCCTTGTAGTAGTAGTAGCAGCAGCAGCAGTAGCAGGCTGGTAGCAGTAGGCCTATAGAAGTAGCCTAATAGCACTAGCTGTACCTATAGTGATAGTATTAGTCACAGTAGTAAAATAAGTTTGATTTTTTTACCGCTCTGCCCAGGTTGGTTCTAGTAATTAAGAGTATTTAGACTTTATTAAAAAGAGAAAAGAAGCTAACAATAATAGCTTCATTGTTGTGCTAAATGCTAACAAACTAGATTAATGTACTTGATAATCGTAGATGCATTTATAATTATTAATGGTAACAATGTAGTAAAAGTAGTAGAAGTAGTAGCAGTAATAGTAGTAGTAGCAGCAGCAGCAGTTGTAGTAGAAGTAGAAGTATTAGTTGTAGTAGGTATAGTACCTGTAGTGATAGTATTAGTAGTATGTTTTTTTTTTTTTTTTTTAGGTAACTCAAGTAAAATTGTACTGCCTACTTTTACTTCTACTCAAGAAATATTATTTTAATGTAGCATTAGGGTGACCAGATGTCCCTGTTTAACCGGGACAGTCCCAGTTTTAGGCTCCTTGTCCCATGTCCCGAGGTAGATCTGTAAAAACACTAATATATCCCAGTTTTCAACAAACCATGTCCCAGTTGCCTCCATTTTAATCAATAGAAAAGCACAGGAAACTAAAAACACATTTGTATAAAGACTTTTGTCTCCAAAATCATTTATCATTATTTTTAATAACAAATGGCCATTAGAACTAAAAACTAAGTCAAAGTTTTGAATTAGAAGCTAGACTAACTAGACTAAGCCCTAGCATCATGTATTTTAATTACGTTAAGTTCTGAAGCTTTTTTTGTCACTTATTTGATTTCAAATGCAATGTGATTAGTGAAAAAAAATATGTGTTCCAGTTTTTGGGTCTAGAAATCTGGTGACCCTAAGCAGTCTTCACCATTGTACTGCATATATGTTTTCTACCTGCTTGTAATTATAGCCTAGAACATAGCCCAGTGTAAGTATGAGGGTACATTTGTTCATTTATAGACACAGTTGAAATATTAATTCCTGTGATTGCCTTCAGTCAGTTTTATGGCAGTTGTGTTGTACAATGGCGGGACGCTCAGGTGTGGAGTATTTAGTTAAAGGGAGGGAGGTGTTCGTGTTTTTCCTTTAACTGGAGCATAAACAACATAATCCTACACAGTTGTGGAGAAAGCTAATGAATGAACACATGGGTCGAGCTAGGCCGTGAGAAACATGAATGAAAGCAGACACAGTGCTAACTTTAACAGACTGAGCTCTGAAAGACAAGAGTTTATCAATGGACTTGCTAATTATAGTGCCAATAGCCCATATAAAGCTAGCAGTAGAAATTCTATATTTGAGTGGTTCTCACCTCTTCTCAAATTACACCATAAGTAGGCCTGCACCATTCATTGTTTCTTCACACAAAACACAGCAAAAGGCTGGCTTTACAACTAGCGTAGAGTCAGTTTCTATCTAAACGTCATTGCTATTAAAAATTCTAAAAGGCCTACAGCTAATACAATATGACACTTAGCATAATAAAAAATGCAAAGTACTGTGCTTGCAAATTATTTCTCTGTCAATCACACACATTGACACAGCAATGATAACTATTTGTGAAACATCATCAATACTTTACAAGTCTATGAATCAACACTGATTATATGTCTATGTCTATAAGCTATGGCACTTAAGCACAAGGCTATTGCTAACTAAGCTAGCCTTTCCAGGCATCCACGGCTTATACTGTTATCAAAAAGCAGGGTTGACAGTTTCCAGCCCAAACAGAACTTAAAACATGCTCAACACAATAAAAAAACAGCCCAAATCGCAACCACTCTAAATGTTAAAACTGTTATACATAAGAAAGAACACAAAACTAAAGAGCAGCACTAAAAAAGTAATACACACGGGTTCCCCACAAACGATGCCATCAGAGCACCAAAGCCTTCCTGAAATGCCAACATGAAATGTGAGCAAATGACAAATGAATCACTGATTTTAAAACAAATGAACTGATAAATGAGTGTGAGGACCCAACAGTTTATTGAAATGAGCATTTCTTCTTTGCCATAAAAATTACAACTATTTTATTGGTATTTCCACCAGAATATGTTCTAAAAATCTGCCAAATGTTGAAAAAGCAGCCCATATTTTTTAAACCAACCCAGTGTTTAAAAGAAGCCCAGTAGGGCAGAAATCAGCCCAATCTGGCAACACTGCAAAAAACTTGAAAAATGCACTTAGTGACCCTAGTCTATAACTCACTGTAGCCTAGCTTTCTACTGCAGCTAACACAATGGGCTACTAACCCTGTAGAGTATGGCCCATACCAGTTTTAAGCTGTTTTCCAAAATAGTTTGTTTTACAGTTATATTGTATACTGGGTGTAATTAACATGGAACTGCTGTCTAAGATGAATTTGAACAAGCTCTGGTTTTGCTAGTAGCTTCTTCAGGTGTAGGCTAGGATTAGTTGCAGGAAGTTTTCTATTTTTGCCATAGAAATTTTATAGCTTTGTTCTTTTTTATTAAACAATAATTTTTGACATCTTTACATTAGTATTTCATGTTTTAAAACTTAAAATGATGTATGATGTATGGAAAACATCTTCTTTTGAGGAGCTGTTACATTACATTTGCAGAGAACACTTGGATTAAGAGCCTAATGCCCCTGCTGGCAACGGTGGGAAAAGGTCTGAGCTTTATAGCATGGCTATTAGCAACATGACGCTAACAAATAGATAAAGGAGCTGACTTCTGCGTACTGATGGGAATTTAAGAGATGAAATTATCTGAATGAGTCCGGTGATGGTGTATGGGCTTCTAAGAGCACTTTCTGGTGCAACATTATAACATGGTTAAACATAAAAGCTCAAAAAAGTCAATTTAGCATAATATGGGAGCTTTAAATATACTGTACAAATAAACTCTTCCTGTCACTTCTCACACATGACTTTAGCTGAAATATTTATAGTATGGACATTACGGACATTGTTCTACCCATAGAGATAAATAGAACTCTAGAGTGGCCATAGCAACAATTTCGGCGGCCATCTTGTGACTGTAGGAAAAGGCTCATTCTAATGCTAAGTAACGTAAAAACAATGACATAACTTCAAAAAATAAATGTTGGAAATTGAGAAACAGTGATATTTTTGCACTGTGAGTCTCAGTCAGTACATTTTTTACTGAAATACAAAAAAATAATATTAACATTATTAATATTGCAGTAGGACCACTGTCTGTTTGTATTTGTAAAGGTGTTAGAATAGCTGACCATTGCACCAAGTATAAAGTGAATAGTGAATAGTGAATTAAAATGTGCCTATATACCAAATTGGAAACTGAGAATTGTCCAAAATGTCTCGGAGCTGAAGTACATTAAGTAAGACTAGACATTAGATCAAGCACAAATATAAAAAAGTTATCAAAATAACAAAATAAATTAAAAGAATATTGTGAAAGCAAGTGCAGCTCCCTGTTTGTTTACATGGCACTTAGTAGAATGGCTACAGTCATAATGTGGCAGCTGCACCAGAGTCAGTTACTGCAGTTCACCATTAAAATGTCCGCTCTAGTGTTCTTTTTTATCTCTTTGGTTCTACCCACATCTGATATTAAGCTTTTTACCGTTCTCATCACAGTACTGTGCTTTTTGCAACAAAAGCACTAAAGGTTAAATAAATGAAAGAATAAATATGGATTGAATGGCCGTGTAGCAATTGTGAACGTGATAATATCCCTGCAGGCCCTCTCTTAACCCTCATTGTGCTGTAAACCGCTCCACTCCTTGCAGTGTGGGTGGATCAGGTCTCTCACACCTCAGTTAGAATAACAGGAATATCTACCCTACTGCCCCCATTAGAGCGGCCTGTGTTTCCCTGAGCTGGCTCGGTGCAGTGTAAATGGTTTTATCAACAGCCTCATGTGACATTCCAGCAGGCGAGATCAAACACGGCGGTGCATTCAGGTTCAGCCACCCTCTGTCCTTAATCAGGTTTAATGTCTAACTATATGGATTCCAAAGGCGTGCTGCATTTACAAGAATGGAAAAGTGAAAGTAAATAAAGTTAATATTAAAAAGGTTTTCTAGTGATATATTTGTGACTTTTTAATGTGTAATACTGGGAATATAAATCAAGAGCAGACCAATTGTAAAAGTTTCCATTGTGTGGTGCATTGCAAAAGTGAAAACATGGGATCAGAGCACAATGTGTGTGGTTGTGAGCTGACTCTGCCTCTAGGGGGAGCTGAAGCAGTTAACTCCTCACAATACAGCAGTTCTCATGGTTCTATTGTATATTAGTTTTAGCATGTGAGTAAATGGTGATATTGCTTATTCTTTATTATTTGTTTTAAAATATATTGAAGGACATTAACATTGTTTACACTGATAAAACAAAAGTGTTATTAAGTGTTGCACATTTGTATGCAAGTGCATTTCAGAGGTGGGTAGGAAACTTATTTTACTAAAGAGTAGTTTTATTGCAACATACTTTTTACTTCTGCTTGAGTAATATTATGTTGAAGTAACACTACTCTTACTTGACTATTTGTTATGTCTATGCTTTATGTTTTGAAAAAGTGTAAAGATTTAGATGTGTGTTTTTTGATAAAGGTGTGATTTATTTATTTTTTGTTCAGAAATACCAGAATTTGCCCATTATTTTATGTTTTGTCTGATTACATCAATACTAAAACATAAATCAGACATTACGTCCGAACAGTTTTTTCACCAAATACTTTTTTACTTTATTTATTTAATACATTATATATGTATTATAGGTTTTTACAGTGTCATTTTAGCATATTTCTGTTATTTAAGACAGAAATTATTCACATTTAGGTACTACCACTCTTTCAGTGCATTTATATATATATATATATATATATATATATATATATATATATATATATATATATATATATATATATATATACATATATAATATTAATATAATATAATATTAATCAGACATACAATTCACAGCTATAAAATTATGCAGAGGTGGGTACAGTAGCCAAAAATTGTACTCAAGTAAGAGTATTGTTACTTCAAAATATTATTACTCCAGTAGAAGTGAGGTATTTGGTCAAAAAACTACGCACATACTGAGTAACTGTTTGGACATAAAGCTTGAGTACATTTTTTGGCTATGTTACATATCTATGGCTAGGTTTCAAATGTTTTATGTTGAGATAAAGTGAGAAGATTTTAAAATCTGTTCCTTGTGTCTTACGTTGCATTGGTTTACACATTTTTGTAAATTATCTGCTTCAGAGATAAAATTTGCTAAATCTTACATACTTTGATAAGATGAATTGGAAAACAAATGATACATTTGCTGGTTAGCTAATGTTTCCAAGATATGTAATGATAAGTTATACTGCACTTTTGTGACGCAAAGGTTACCTCACCATAAATATAACAGAAGTTATCTGCACTGTTTACACAGTTCCGAAGCATCTCTGCTTCCTGAGGTCACTTTTCACACCCGGAGGTGATTCTTGGAGGCCCCTAGTGCTGTGTCCCGAGTGATCAGCTGTTTGTATACACGAGGAGATGGTCTGGTTGCCAACTGATGACGTGCACGGCGTACGTCTGTTGATATGCTGTGCCTAAATCCTCATGTGCTCCACAACTTGTTTGTGCCTCACTTTTCTCTGTGTAGTTAAGTTTTACATTAGATCGAGTAAGTGATAATTAGGCGTCAGACCCCGCTCCCCTCACCCCTCGCAGCACACGGATGCTCTCCTCTTACCTGTGTATTCAATCCTCCCAACATCCTACTGACTTGGTCCTGCAGTATGTACGCACACATCAGGAGGAGATTGGGAGGCGCTGTTTGTAAAGGGCATCATAGATCAGTGTTTGCCACTGCTCATGAAATGTATCTACAGCATGCATTTTCTCCATTTCCAAGACACAGATTACAGTGAATATATCAAACAAAGCATGTTCAGTCAAAATTCTGGTCAATGAATGTATTCTAACGTGCAGACAGTGTTTTGAGGTAGGACTGGTAATTAAGAGACAAACATTTCATTACAATCAATAGACATTCTCTTGTTGATACTGTATCTAAAAAAACTATACCTAATTAGCACTTTTGACTTAAATTTTCTTTAGTGCCCCATATTAGATAAAGTTTCACTACTTTTATTCCAGAAGCATTTTGCTTGTAGACCAAAGAAGTCATTTGTTTTTAGTAATTGTTTTACTGTTGTTTATTGTTTGGAAATACCAGCATTTGCACATTATTATATATGTTTTGTCTGTCTGATTACATCAATACTAAAACATAAATCAGATGATATGTCCAAACAGTTACTCTGTAGTTTTGTTTTGTTTTTGTTTTTTTATTTACCAAATATGTTTTTACTTCCACTTGAGTAATTCTTTGCATGACTACTTTTTCCTTCTACTAATATTATTTTGAAATAATAATACTTGAGTACAGTTTTTGTCTAATTTACCCCCTTTTGCCCTATAACATATTTTATAAATAACCATCTGTGAAAAAATAGATAGCTGTTCAACCTACACCAATTGTCAACATTAAATGAATGGAATACCGATTGGTCAATTCCAGCACTTTGCTTACACAGACCAAAAAAGAACAACACAAACAGAAAAAGTGGAAGCAACATGAAACTTGGATAAATGTTAAATGCACTAACTAGATGCTCAATAACACAGAGATAACTGCAGGATTCTACTGACACTGAAGTCAGAGCTTAAAGTTCAAGCTAAGCTCTAATCTTCAGTTTGATGTAATGTATTGTGTATGTTGTGTATGTTTATCTTTGGCATAAAATACATACAGTACATTTATTATGACATGGCTAAAATACAATGAAAATACAGTCTATTTTTCTGTATGGCTTTGTTCATCTCGACTGGTGGGATAGTCCTGTGCTCTTGCCTCATGTGTCTGTCGTCGGGGGGCGGCCTGAGCAGAACACAGTTAGCATGTGTGTTCAGGGGAGAGGGAAACAAAGTGTTCCTAAAAAGTAGACAGACGCCCCCTTCACTCCATCCTCCCCTCACACACACACACACACACACACACACACACACTCACTAGTCTCCACGGCCTGCTGCATGGAGTGCTGCTGGATGCATGCTTTTATTGCATAAGCGACTGAAGTTGAAGAAATGCTCAAAACTTCTACTTGAGTTAAGTAAAAGTACTGTTGTGTTAACCTAATATTGTTGGAAACAGAATTACAAAAAAAAAAAAAAAAAAAAAAGTTTGAATGCACGGTAATTGTACTAATACTACTACTACTTATACAACTACTGCAATCACTTACTACAGCTACTACTGCTGCTGCTGCCACTGATGATACCACTGCTTGTTGCTACTACCACTACTACTACTTGTACTACTAATGCTGCTGTTGCTGTTATTGCCAAGTACCAGCACTAAACTGCCACTACTAATACTACCTTCAACTTTATACTTAAGTGTGCTTCTCATCTAGTTTGTCCACTCTGAACAACAACAGTAAAAAAAAAAAAAAAAACTTAAATGAGTTCTATATAGTGTTTTGTGTCAAAAATAAATAAATGCAGACTTTTATTTAGATGTCATTGCACACTAATAATAATATTTAATATTTACATACTACTGCTACTGTTACTACAAAGTACAACTGTAGTACTATACTGCCACTACTAATACTAATAATAGAAGCAAAAGCAGACCGAAACAGAAAGATATCATTTGTTGTGACATAATAAAAAACCTGTTACTTCTCCATTCAATCCAGTAATTGCCACTAATGTGTTCCCATTTTTATACAAGCTTTTCCTGTTTGGAACTGCCATCGACGCTCACAACCTTAACAACTGCAAGTACACAGTAAACTGTCCTCCGTTTGTGGTTTTGAAGAGAACTTCCTTGGAAGCGCCCTGAGCAGGTCTATGCATGAATTATAACAATAAATATTACAATGACAAATATATGCTGAAAAAACTATTTCAAATATTTTAACCTTTCAGCTTGTCCAATTTATGAAGCTAAAGCGTCTATCACATTGGTTCTCAAACTGTGGTATGGGTACCACTGATGGTACACAGGCTTCATCTGGTGGTACTCAGGGGTCAGTTCAAGTCCCGATTTAGTTTCAATTAGAACCAGATTTATTCTTGTTATAGTTTAGTTTTGGAGCTTAAATTTAATATTCAATTTAGACCACTGCCTAGTCCCAGGTTTAGACCCAGCTTAGTCCTGGTTTAGTCCTTCTTTAGACCTGGCAAAGTCCTGGTTTATATCTGCCTTAGACCTGGTTTGGAACTGCCTTTTTTCCTGTTTTAGACCCAGTTTAGCCCTGGTTTTGACACGCATTAGAACTGGCTTAGTCCTGAGTTGGATCTGGATTACTCCTGGTTTAGACCTGGTTTAGGCGTGGCTTGGTCATGGGTTAAACCTGATTTAGTCCTATTTTATCTTTATTAAGTAATGCATTTGTTTTTTATGTTAATCCCTATTTTATCCCTTGGTTTGACCAGGGTTAGTCAAGGCTAATTTTAGTCCAAGATGGTACTTGCTGGAAAGCCTGGTTTAGATCCAGCTTAGTCCTGGTTTTAGTCCTGCCTTAAACCTGGTTTAGTCCTAGCTTAAGGTTAAGACTGGGTTAGTCCTGGTTTAGAAATGGCTTAGTCACAGGTTAAGACTTGTTTAGTTCTGGTTTAGTCCTGGTTCAGTCCTGGCTTAGTCACAGGTTAAGGTTTAGTCCTAGTGTAATCCTGGCTTAGTCACAGGTTAAGACTGGTTTAGTCCTGGTTTAGTCCTGGTTTAGTCCTGGCTTAGTCACAGGTTAAGGTTTAGTTCTGGTGTAATCCTGGCTTAGTCACAGGTTAAGACTGGTTTAGTCCTGTTTTAGTCCTGGTTTAGTCCTGGCTTAGTCACAGGTTAAGACTTTTTTCAGTCCCTTTAACAGTCCCTGTTTTGTATTTATTCAATAATGCATTGTTTGTGTTCATCCCTATTTGATCCCTTGGTTTAGCCTGGGGTTAGTCCACATTTAGTCTCATTTTAGTCCAACATGGCAGTTGGAAAACCAAATATTTCTGAGGTGGTACTTGTTGTAAAGAGTTTGAGAACCACTGATCAACAATGAATGGTTATGAATTACAAACAGAAGTCGTAGATTTGAGCCAATGACTAAAGCCACAACAGTCAGTGCAATCACACAGAAGAGAAGAGAACAACATAAATTAGTAGTTAGTGCAATCAGTGCAATTAACAAGTCTTCAAACTGAACATTATATTGTATATATAAAGAAAGCTTGATATAAAAAACACATGAAACTAATGTGGTTTCCATAATAGTGTGATATTTCAAAATGCATACATAGAAGTGTAGATTGTTTTTTGCCCACTTTTGGTTCGAAAGTAAATAATGCATCTCCAGAGAAATTTTCAGTTGCAACCAAATCATTTTATTCATGAATGCTTTTAAACCTTTATGCAACAGTGTGTACTTAAAGAGACACGTCTGTGCTTCTTCAGTAGTACTCAGTTGTAGAAAGAGGAAATATCCAATGGGTTTTATGAAGCTTTAAGAAAACAAAGGATTTAGAAGTGATTATGCAATATTGATAACATAGTTGTTGCTGACATGTTTAATTTTTTTCATCTGTATACTACAACATTTTACAGATAGCACCTTTAAATCTGTTACTCAAAATGTGACTGTGGCTATCTTATAACATACTTTGGACCTCAAACATGTCTTGTGAGTATGAAAGTATGACAACCATGTGGAAGAGTTAGGTAATGGTCACTTTTGCTCAAAATCAGAGCTCTAAGGCAGTAAGGAAACACGTCTTCCCCTGCACACGCCTAATTGAATTTGGAGCTGAAAATCAAGCACCTACCGTCCTGCTCTTGGGCCAGCTTACGCTTCAGGAAATAGTGTGTGTGTGTGTGGGGGGGGGGTAAAATTGCCGTGCAGGAGGGATCAGATTGGTATCAGCGCTCTTCCTGGCTGCTGTAGTCCAGGGGTATTAGACATCAAAGCGGCCTGGGTCCAGAGGGCTCCTGGCTGACCTGGAGGGTCACCATGTGTGGTCAGCCTTTGTCCAAACTCCCTCACTCTGTCACTCTTAATTGAGTTGCAAGGGAAACTATTCATACAAGGATACATTTTGAGTGATAACACTGAATGCATGGACATCTTGGGAAATTAGGCAACTCCTCTCCTTAGATTAGCCTTGTTTTTTACACTTTGTAAGTTTCTGCTACCATTGATTCAAAGTTGACAAGATAATGTTAAATCTTGGCTGAAGGGCAGGGCTGAACTTTCTCATTTTTTACTCAACAAAACTCTTTTTTTAGAGCTACAGTAGCCCTGCACAGACACGCATGTTGTCTATGAACGATCCCAGCACAAACATATCTGATGGTGAATTCTAATTTAAAAATACAAATGCATGATTTTTTGAATGTGTTAAACATTCATGAAAAAAAAAAAGTCTGCTCTAAAGGACCATTCAGTGTGCTTCTCTTTCAGCAGTGCTCAGTTTGTCCACTCTGGGCACCTGTAGAAACAAAAGGAAGCAAGTATTATAACTAAAATGTCTTCCACTGGGTTCAGTAGAGTGTTGTGAGTCTAAATATAACAAGATAAACCACAATAATAATAATAATAATAATAATAATAATAATAATAATAATAATAAGAAGAAGAAGAAGAAGAAGAAGAAGAAGAAGAAGAAGAAGTCCTGGTTGCAGGGGAGAAGTGCATGTCTTCCTGTTGGCTGAGGGGATTGTGGAAGTGGGCATTTTGATTCGTCACTTGGACAGAGGGCTGGGAAAGCTCCAGAGTTGTTGCCATGCGAGAGTGGTGGGATGATCTGCTGTGAATAGAAACAAAACACAAGTATTCTGTGCTGGCTGCTCCTTCTTTATCCTCAAACTTCTCTTTGTAACCTCTGAGGTAACCATCCCCGGTACCTCAAGCACACACACAACACACTAATCCTTCAACACTGTTTAATTCTTAAATATGTATGCTAAAATGACAATAGTAGCTGTCTACAAAACAGTATATCCTTGAAGTAAATACTATAAACTATATTATTATATCTATATTTCTTTTTTTCCCTAATATTTATAGAGATGACATACAACATTTTGGTTTAGCAAATGCATGTGAGATTATATAAAAAGGCAGTGTATATGAATGCATAGAGACGGCAAGCAGGCAATACAATAAACCTGGTAAACTAAAAAAAAATGTATTTTGGGAGCAGCATAAATACAGTATAAATTACAATAAACTCAACACATATACATTGAAATAATAAAAATAATAACTAAAAAGCAATCTATATCTGTGCCATAATGTCTTGTCTGTTCCTTTCTTTCAGGGGTTGCCACAGCAAACCAACATCCTCAATTTTTTGTTTCCTCTTTCCAAATCAAGCAACATATTTTCACATTTGAATGATGCTAACAGTCATATGCTTTTTTTTTTAATTTTCAAGCCAAAACACAACATTTTTTTATTGGTGGTAAATTGTGCTAACCCCATCTCTAGCTAACCTTTCACAGTCTTCTCCGCCCCTGATAAAAGTTTTATCTGTGACGCAAAGCGGGGCGGTGGTTTAACGGTTGCACATATGGTCAGCTTGAGGTCGTGTAAAACTGCCTAGTGCCTTGTAAAACAATACACAATTGCTCATACACAGCCACTGGTCCATAGCTGTAGGACTCAGATTAAAATAGACCCTTCTATGAAGTGAAAGTACAAAAGTAGCTGCCTTTCCCTTTACATTTTTAGCTGTTGTTGTGGTCATAGTTGTACAAATCTATGGAGGTCGACTGATATGGGTTTTTCTATGGCCAATGCCCATATCAATTTTTAAAATTCATTAACACAGCAGAATTTGGACTGATATGTAGGGCCAATTTTCTTAAATTAATGAAAGAAATTAATATAAAATAGCCATTTGTTTTAGAAATGCTTATTAAAATGACAAACAAATATGCTAGAATGTGACAGTGAAAACATTTAAAGATAATTTTTTTGAGAAAACCAATAAAGCAATCTCATTCAAACTCTGTGCAAGTAGAGCCTGGGAAAAGCTACAAAATGCTTTTGGATTTTTGTTCTACAAGGTTCTATGCCAGAAAAATTAGCAAAATCTTTTTATTGCCACTTTGAGCTTTTCAGGCTGAGAAAAAGAGATTTTTGATGTTTCCTATGAACTGCAGTGTAAGATCCTCAAACTGCTAAAAGATGGCTTGGGAAGCACTGAGCTGTCTTCTCGGGACTTCCCAAAGCATCTTAAAGACAAATCTCACAGATCTGTAGCAGGGCTGCCACAATGGACTTTCATGAATTGACAGTGAGAACTATTAAAGATGAGTTTTTTGAGAAAACAAATAGCTTGGGGAGAGCTACAAAATGCATTTGGATTTTTTGTCCTAAGAGGTTCTATGTCAGAGAAAAGAGCAATATCTTTTTATTGCCATTTTGTGCTTTTCAGGCTGAGAAAAAGCAATTCTGGATGTTTCCTATAAACTGCAGTGTAAGAGCCCAAACTGCTACAAGATGGGTGGGAAAGCTGGGGTCCTTCAGTCACATGTTTGCCTGACATGTGCCTAACCAAAAATCAGCATAAAAGTGGCCAACTTCTAAAAAATTTTAAAAATCATCCTGATATACGTTGGCTGCAAGATACAAATCTGCTTTAAAGGAATTGCATATAAATCTGGTAGTTTAAATACGAAAAGTTTACTTCATAAAATGAGAATTTGCTGGTTTAACACTGAGCATACTTCAACAAGCTACCACTACCTAATAGAAATTCTGTCACTTTTTTCCTATTTATTTTTATATTCTTTTAATAAAACAGCTAAATATTGAGCCACTTGCTAATGTTCTCTACCCAGGCACTGACATAAAACATCGTGTAGTTGGTATTGTTAATGTGCAATTTGCAGTTTTGGCTAGCCAGTTCGTGCATTGAAATTATATTGTGATGTGCACCTTAAAGACTCTGAATGGAGGATTACTACTGAAGGAGCTACCATTTACAGTACACTTGGATAGTGTTTTTTATACTAAACAACAATAGTCATTAGAAGTGGTATTTTTAATCCATGGACTTATTACCTTTTCCGTTTTCGCTCATGAAAGGTCATAATTTAGGATGACACCAGACACGTTTACACAAGTACAGATTTTTTTGAGTTCATCCAGACATGTTATGGCTTATGATAGGAATTAATGTCTCATTGTGCCCTAACAAAGTGTGGTAAGCTCACATAAAAGCATCTGGGTGGAAGTGGAAGTTGTTATTGCGTTGAAACTTGACAAAGATGTAATGAAGCACTTGGGTGTGTGTTTATAACTGTCTAAACATGACATTTTCCTGTGAAGAATTCTTGTGTGATTAAACTAGCTGGTTTTCTGGTTTTGTGTATACAGCTGAATGTCTTGGTGGGTATTCTCTCTTAGTCTGGATGGTACGGTCTGGATAACTTCTAAATATTCTTGCCGTGAAATGTTACATTTGTATGTGAGAAATCTGTCAGGCAATACATCATATTAATTGTTGGAGTCCAAAATTTTGAAAATTATTTCTAATCTAGTATAATACAAAACCTTCTAACCTCTGTGCTATATACTGTTGAATTGTTATTGCTAATGATCACCAGAAAGAATTAGATAAAGTAATTTCACCTTTGCCTTGGTTCTAAAATGGGACTTATTTGGGGCCCAAAACTCAAATACCAAATAAAAAATATAATAATAAAACCCAGTTGATTTTTAACTTGATTTTGATAACGTTTGTGTTTTGTGTTTTGATTTCTTTGTTTCCGGCTTATTCCAGCTTTCTGAATTTCAATTACAATTCAGAAAAATGAACCAGTCTACTACTTACCTTCTTTATAAAAGCAGAAGGGTCTGGAAGCTAAATCATTCATTTCCAAATGAATTGTTCGATAACGACCAATCACAACCACTGCAGTTTTTCAAAAGCAAAAGATAATCTATTTATACAGCTTATACAGGGCAAAAATGAGAACGTCTTTCACCTGATTAACGCTGTTAACTGCTTTCCTTCACCTGTTGATTCTGCTCATGTTCGTGTTGTTGTTGTTCAGTCCTGTGTGATTTTTGTCTTCGTCTTGTCGCCATTTTAACAACAGTAAAGTCCCGCTGACGTCTCATGTAAAGACCACATTCAAACAAACTGACTTTTTTTCTCCAAGTTTTTCAACAACTGGCTTTTGCTGCTGTCCCCTTTCAGAAATAAGTACAGAGTTGCACATAATACAGCATAGACTGGTTTTTCTCTATCAGTTCACCATAACTGTTGTTGATACAGGTCAACGGCGTGCTGCTTATGTCCCGCACTTTGTTTCTCTGATTGGTTCCTCCACCTGTGCTTGGTCCGCCCATAGAAATTCAACATAAACCAAGGCACCAGACTAACTTGAGAAACTTGGGAAAAGAGGTTTTAGCTTCACTTTTTTAATGCAGTGTCTACCTGTTGGAAGCAATAGTTTTCAAACCAACCAAATTTATCAAAGTGTGTTTACTTATTATGAAACCTTTGTACATTTTTTGACAATGGTAAATGACCTGTACTAATCTAACCCACTCTGTACCGCTCTAATGGAACTGAGGTTTAATGTTATCATGTGGTATGTGGTATATCACTTCTAAATATAGTTTGTAAAAAGCTTTTAAGAACTGTTGAGCGGAGTTCCAGGTCAGCATGTTCTCTGTCAGATTTATACTCATGAAGATCTGAGAGCTTTTGGCATTTGACGTTTGGGAGAAAGCTGGATTAACGAGAGGAAACTCAATCAGACATGGGATCAACATGCAAACTCCAAACAGCGCTTGGGCTCTTCCTGCTGCGATGGAGGCTCAGATAAATCCATCCCGTAAAATATCCATTTTAAATAATGACCCGTCACAATGCACCTTAAAAAAAGAAACAGAAAAAAAAAAAACTACAACTCCGATCTAAGAAAAACGACTTGTACGTTTCTTGAAATCCAAAACACATGCGGGCTAGCTTTAGCATGTGCAGAGCAGTATGACTTTACCCAGGCAGCTGATTCCCACAGGCCTCAGTCAGTGGAGTCCACGGGTTAGCGGGGGATCCCCAGTCCACGAAAGACATGTGTGGTCCCTCCGTCAGCCCCCTCCCCCCTACGCGGCACTGTTTCACTGGCTGAGGCTCCCCTTCCAACAATCAGGGCCTTCATGGGGGCTATAATGACAAAATGAAAGCCAGTTGTGTGTCTGTGGAGGTTTTAATGACTTTCAGAGCTGCTGTGGAAATGCTGGGCTCGCTCCAAATACACTGCGGCTGCTGCAGAAAGACAAAGGAGCTCAGGGGAGCTGTACAGGAATGATGCTGCCCTTTGACCAGAGACAGTTTGCTTCTTGTGTTGTCATAATTAGTGATAACAACAGTTCACATTATCCTATTTTGTTAAAAGCTCAGTGGTCACTTTGTTTTCTTAAGGGTCACCTTATTCTCAAAGTTGCATTTCTGGCATGTTGTGTGTGAAATGGTCTCATTTTTATCTTACAAAAGGAAGCATGCCGCCCAATTCACACTGAGAACTTTGCATGTGCAGCACGTGTCCTGTAGGACCACAACAAATCAATGCCATTCAAGTCAATGTGTGAGTTTACGCCAGCGGTGTTGCAGTACATGTCTGGCTCTACAGCAGAAATAGGTAAGGAGTCTATTTCTGATGGATGCCGCAGCCCCTATAGGCATAAAGTTGAACAGACCAGATTAAGCCAGACAGGAACTCAGATAGGGACCAGTGAAGGGGATCCGGTATATTTCAAAATAAAACAGCATTTGCAGACTTTAGCTCACATTGCTATGTAAACATAGCTGGGGACATGGGGTCACAAACCAGATTAGATACCATTAAACATGAGCAAAGCAAAAGTATTTATAAACATAGTAAGCTTAAACATGGCAGAAGCACAAAGTGATGTAAATGATATCAAAATGAATGGGAGATTGTGGTCGTACAAAGGCTGACGCTGCTTATATTTACATGTAGCTTCACAATATGTAGGGTTATCGCTTATGACTTCCAGCGTGAACTCACTACTCTCCCATGAACTCCACTGGCGGTTGTCGGTTACGTGCCACGTACACAACACAGGCTGAAGAATATAGTTCTGGAGACGCACTGCACAAGCAACGCATTCAGTGTGAATGACAGAACAGAAGTTGAAATAGCTCATACATAAAATGAGATTCATTCTGCAAAATGAGGCAGCAGAGACACTTGCCCCCAACCCAGTGGTTGGCAGTTCGATCCCCGCTGCTTGTCATTCTGCCCTTGGGCAAGACACTTGTCCCGCCTGTCTGAATGTGTTAGTGTGATTGTGTGTTTGGTGGTGGCCGGATGGGCCGTAGACGCAAAATGGCAGCCATGCTTCTGTCTTCAAGTGTGACTGTGGAGTAAATCAATAATGCACCAAATTGTAAAGCGACTTTGAGTGTCTAAAAGAGCACTATTTAAGACTATTGCATTATTATTATTATTATTATTATTATTATTAATCACATATAAGGTCTAAATGATTGGACCTATTGCTTATAGAAAAGAAAAAAATGCCTCTGGGTGGAAGCATAAGACCTACACTAAAAACATGAAATTGTCTGTATCTTTGCTGCCACTATCTTGTGAGGTACCACAGAGATCCATTATTAGTCCCCAAGCATTATTATTATTATTATTATTATTAACCAGTATAACTTTGACCGTATTGATATTTAAAAACTTTGCAAGCCTCTCCTTTCACATAACATCTGGTGTAGTAAAACAATGGTGTCCTAGTGTTCTCTGGTGAGTTGTATAATCCAGTGACTTGTTACCTTCCTGACAGCAGCCTTCTCACTGCCTCTGGTCCCTGCAGTCACACTGAAGATGTGGCTGTTTAATGTTGATTTTGTGTTGACCTATATAAATGACAGGACCTTCCTGTTCCACTTCCTGTTGGCCGGGAGGACAAGATGAAGCTGCTGTCTCTCAGAAGCTTGAAAATGTTTGCATGGTCTACGCCCTGCTGCAGTGAATGCAAGGTAAGATTTCCATCAGTGGCACAAATTGAGCAACAATGTGCAACCAGTGAGCAAGACACCAAGTACAAAAAGGACAAAGATGCACATTTTTACATTATTTAAACTGTACTATATTTAATTTATCTAAACATTTTATATTTTTAGTAGATAAAGCATTTGACACATAAACAAAAACAAACAAAATTAAATAAAGTGGTAGTTTAAACACACCTAATTACAACTATGAGAGCACAGATACACAAAACGTGCCCGACACACCTCCAGCCTGACATTTAGTTGCTGTTACAAGATGACAAGATGTAACAAGCAGTTCATGTGAACTATGCATAAACTATGCAACCAAAGTTGCATAGTTAGGCCTGTAATATCTGGCTAAAATAGACTAATCACTTTGTTTTTGCTTTTGTTAAAACTTCTTTTTTCTGCCTTTCACTTAATGCTCAAAATCAATTCAAAATAAAGTTAGCAAATCAGCAACAGTTACCATTATAGTGAAATATACTTTTGAATATGCACTTTTAGGCTTTATCCAACTCTGTTTGACTAGTTTTCAAGTCTAGTTAAATGGTGTCTTATTAGCAAAGTGCCAGGTTAAATCCAAGCATGTGGCTAATTTACATACATCAATACATATCACACATACAGCGTTACACTCTTCATGTATATGTAGATTTTGGGCCACTTCAGAAACTAAGGCTTTACAGAGGTGATATAACTGCTTTGGTCATTATCATCATCATCCTTTACACCTACAGTCTCTTCAGACAGTTTTGTCACCACAAAATAATACAAAATAAAAATTAAAATTAAGTTAAATGACATATAATTTATGTAGTTATAATTTTGTTGCTCTTCTGTGCACCTACAGAAATGTCTAATCCAACAGGCTTTAAGATATGCATGCCAAACCCTAATTAAAAGCACTACATCTATGCAGTTCATGTGGCACCCATAGTCCTCCTAATGATATAAAGCACTGATTATATTATAAGCTGTGACATGCTCACAAACTATAAAGTACTGCTTTCCTTCATCATGTCGCAGGTGTAATGCTCATTTGAAGTGTTGGCATTTAGCAGAGGGCTTAAGTACAGAACTCTACTTTCTCTTCAGGTCACACAGCATAGATTTTAATTTTTTACAACTCCAAAGCACAGTCATAAACAGTATGAGTTTTAGTTTAAGTATGAGATTTAAGGTATTTTAAGATATATTTTATCAACTTTATATTGAAACGTGAAACCTCGACTGCCATGTCTATTATCATAAGCATAAAGAACAAGAATCCTAATGTGTTTTATACAACGTATGCATAGTAATAATGCATTAGTCTTATACAGCGCTTTTCTAGACACTCTTTACATTACAATTTAGTGCATTTTTCATCCATTCTTTAGTCAGGCTTAGTGGTGAAAGCGTGGCTGCCATTTTGCGCCTATGGCCCCTCCGACCACCACAAACACACATTCACACAGGCGAGGGGGGTGAAGTGTCCCGCCTTAGGACACAATGACAGTATGCAATGCTAGCAGCAGGGCTTGAACTGCCAACCTTCAGATTAGTTGGCAAGCATCTCTACCAAATGAACTACTGCCGCCCCACTGCATTTTACCTTACCTTTACAATGTCTGTTTTATAATGGTAGTTTTTCACTCTTGAAAGAATTGCAATGTGGGGTACCTCAGGGCAGCTGTTTAGGGCCTTTGTTGTTTTTAATATTCACCAATGACCTTCCTCTTGTGTTAGATCATGCCAAAGCTGTGATGTATGCAGATGACACCACGATATACCTGCCAGCGTCATCTGCTGAGGAACTGTCTAGTGCCTTAGACAGTGATCTCAAATCTGTTGTAAAGTGGGCTTGTGCCAATAAATTAGTTTTGAATGTAACTAAAACAAAAAGTATTTTATTTGGATCTAATTGGAAATTAAAAGCAAATCCACAACTAAGCGTGTCAGTGGATGGCACAGTTATCAGTCAGGTGGAGGAAACAAGACTTCTTGGAGTCATTGTGGACAGCAGACTCAAGTGGTCGAAGCAGATTGAGCACACTGTTGCAGTTATGGGAAGACAGCTAGCTGTTATTAGAAGATGTGCATCTTATTTGCCCAAAAAAATTATTTCACTAGTTATTAAAACTGTAGTTCTGTCTCATCTACAGTACTGCCCGATGGTGTGGTCAAGACCTTCAGAAAAGAACATTGGAAAACTGCAGTTAGTGCAGAATAAGGCGGCCTTGCTCTTAATTGTTCTAGATATACAAATATTCACAGCATGCATAGAGCTTTAGGTTGGTCATTGGTGAAAAACATTGTTAATATTGCCCTTCTTTGCTTTTTTAGTTTTATATGATTAAGGTTTTATATGATAAGCTTTCATTTAGCTGTGCCTTTCATAGATTTAGTACAAGACATGTGGCTCATGGTTATTTTACTCTTCCAAAATGTAATAGAAATGCAGGGCAAAAAACTGTTATTTTCCGGGGAATGAATGCATGGAACTCCCTTCCCTCAGATATATTAAACACAACAAGCACTAAAGTTTTTAAAAAAAACTTTGTTCAAATATTTTAATGAATTAAAATGAAGCCGTATTTTTTATTTTTTTATGTATATGTGTACATGTATTTGTGACTGTGGTTGTACATCTTTTGTGAATTCTAAAAGTGAGTGATGTTTTTGTGTTTTTTGCTACCTTTATGTTGTAGACCTGTGATGTGACTTGATTGTATTGTATTGAATGTTGTAAATGTGATTTTTATGATGAGGACCCCAGGAAGAGTAGCCATTGTCAAGGCAATGGCTAATGGGGATCCTAATAAACAAACAAACAAACAAACCTTAATTTGAATTTTGCAGCTTTAGGATTAGGAAGCACAAGCCCTCAGGTTATCTGTTTTACTGCTCTAGGTCCTCCATTTGGTGTTGTGTGGCATTATGCATAAATCCAACATAACGTAACCCTGAGCATCCAGTGACATTTAGCTTGGAATCTTTAGCTGTTGTACCTTATATGGAGAGCTAATATGGAGCATTTAAGGAGCAGCTAAATATGAAATATTTGAAATAAATTTGGACATAAGTGCCTCAGCATTTCACTTTTAAAAACTTATAATAATGTGTATGTTTTGAAAATGTTTTCTTTTTTGGAGCTGTTACTTTCACACTGCAGAAAACGCTTAGATTAGGTGTCTGTCGTTTTAAAGCCCTACTGGCCCCTCCCACTTTAGTGGCAGCTCCCTGCTCTTTGCAAACATTATAGTTTTTTCATCTGCTCTGCTGCTGGACCTTTGGGCTGAGGCCTTTCTTTTTCAAAAGCCCTATAAAGATACTACTGCCGCTTGATCTCTGTTGAGTTGGGGAGATTTAAGTTCAGTCATGAGAGAAGAATCTGAGTGCCTGTACTGAAGGGGATAGACACAGTTATTAGCAACAGGAAGCAAGCAGATAGATAAATGAGCTGACAGCCTCGTAGCGGCAATAGTGAAATTATCAGAATGAGTTTGGCGACGGTGTAAACGCACAAGCTCTTCCTAAAAAAGGTGGGGTCTACTTAGAGTGGTGAGACCAAGCATTTTCAGCTCTTGACAAGCACAACGCCTCGGCAGACAGGATCACTCAAATGTGTGAATGAAACAAAACCTTATGTTCTTGAGGAGGAAACAACATTATAACATGATACAACACAGAAAAGTTGATGTAGCATAAGAGCAGACATTTGAGTTTCTAATGACATTCAGCTTGTATCTTTTAGCTGGTGTAGCCTAAATATTTGTACATACAGTACCAAAAAAGTATGTGAACCCTTTGGAATTACTTGGATTTCTGCATGATTTGGACATAAAATGTGATTTGATCTTCATCTAAGTCACAACAATAGACAAACACAGTCTGCTTAAACTAATGCTGCAAAAAAATTGTTTTTTTCATGTGTTTATTGAACATGTATTTAAACATTTACAATGCAGGATGGAAAAAGTATGTGAATCCCTAGGCTAGTGACCTCTTCAAGAGCTAATTGGAGTTAGGTGTCAGCCAACCTGGGGTCCAATCAATGTAAGAAGGTGTAGGTGTGGGTTAAAGTGGCCAAGCCTGATAAAAAACACACCCCAGTTTTGAGTTTGCTATTCTGAAGAAGCATTACTTGATGTGAACCATGCCTCACACAAAAGAGCTCTCAGAAAACCTACGAGTAAGAATTTTTGACTTGCATAAAGCTGGAAAGGGTTACAAAAGTATCTCTAACAGTCTTGAAGTCCACGGTACGACAGATTGTCTATAAATGCAGAAGGTTCAGCACTGCTGCTACTCTCCCTAAGAGTGGCCGTCTTGTGAAAATGACTGCAAGAGCACAGCGCAGAATGCTCAGTGAGGTGAAGAAGAATCTTAGAGTGTCAGCTAAAGACTTACAGAAATCTCTGGCACAAGCTAACATCTTTGTTGACAAATCTACATTGGGTAAAACATTAAATAAGAATGGACTTCATGGGAGGACACCACAGAGGAAGCCACTACTGTCCAAAAAAAATATTGCTGCATGTCTGAAATTTGCAAAAGAGCACCTCGATGTTCCACAGCACTACTGGCAAAATATTCTGTGGACAGATGAAACCAAAGTTGAGTTGTTTGGAAGAACATACAATGCTATGTGTGGAGAAAAAAAGGCACAGCACACCAACATCAAAACCCCATCCCCACTGTGAAGTACGGAGGAGGGAGCATCATGGTTTGAGGCTGCTTTGCTGCCTCAGGGCCTGGACAACTTGCTATCATCAACAGCAAAATTAATTCCCAAGTTTATCCAAACATTTTGCAGGAAAACTTAAGATCACCTGTCCACCAACTGAAGCTCAACAGAGGATGGGTGATGCAACAGGACAACAACCAAAAACATAGAAGCAAATCAACAACAGAATGGCTTCAACAGAAGAAAATACGCCTTCTGGAGAGGCCCAGTCAGAGTCCTGACCTCAACCTGATTGAGATGCTGTGGCATGACCTCAGAGGAGAGATTCACACCAGACATCCCAACAATATTGCTGAACTAAAACAGTTTTGTAAAGAGGAATGGTCCAAAATTCTTCATGAGCGTTGTGCAGGTCTGATCTTCACTACAAAAATGTTTGGTTGAGGTTATTGCTGTCAAATGAGGGTCAATCAGTTATTCAATCCAAAGGTTCACATCAATCCTGCATTGTGAATGTTTACATAAATGTTCAATAAAAGCATGAAAACACACACACACACACACATATATATATATGGATTTTTTTTTTTGCAGCATTAGTTTAAGCAGACTGTGTTTGTTTATTGCTGTGACTTCGATGACGACCAGATCACATTTTATGACCAAATCATGCAGAAATCCAAGTCATTATTAAGTATAATGGCCATTGTTTTATTGAATATGTATTGTGATTTGCTGAACTTGTGTTGTGAATTGTACATTGCTAAACGTGTATGCCTCCAGAGCAACAGCGGGAGCCAGGCCTGACGCTGCAGCAGTAAAGGCATGTGAGCACATTTTCAACAAGCCAGACACGGACTAAATGCTGCGGAAACATGACTCCTGAATTCCACAAGTCTTAGTTATCACTCAGCGGTCGAGAGAGGCAGCGGCAGAGTGAGGAGAGAGAGAGAGACTGGGGGTCACTGTGGGCTCAAGGGATCCAACCAATCAGATTGAATATTACACGGGCCAAAGCCAGTTGTCCTCCGTAAGCCTTGTGGAATGGAAGGTGTGGGGTCAGGTAGGTGCTCATACATACACTACTGTGGGGCTCATTAGGCATGTTCACAAGCTGTTACACATGCAGTCACTCTGGTATGCTTTTATTACATGGGTATTTATTTCAGTGGAAAGCTGCGGGCATGTAGCTTCAGCATCGTGAGCAAGTGGAAAATAAACTCCTTTTTAGAGCATGTAAACAACTATGGTACATTTCAGCAATCCACTGCTCAGTAAGAGTAAACCTCATGGAAATATAATGATGGTCTGAGGAAAAAAAAAATCTCTTTAGTTCATGAATGCCTGGATGTATGTCATGCAAGAATGTATGCTCAACAAGAAACATCTGCAACACCTTTGTCTTCTCTGAGCAGTGGTAGAAACAGGAAATAGAACCAAAATGATTCCATCCAATGTTTTCTTTTTTTTTTTTTTTTTCTTTTTTTTTTTTTTTCATCAGCAAATCCTCCAGGTACTCCTGATCAGGATCCTGGCACTAGATCTGAGGAAGGGTTCCTGGGCACTGCACAGCGTCCCACTGCTCTGACAGGTTGCCCCAGCGGTACTGAAGGACGGGTCAAATGCAGAGAACAAACTTCTAGGGTTGTAGTTGACCAAAGACATTGTTAATCAACCAAAGGAAGTGACTTCACATTCATTAGGAGATAAAACATTTAGAGAAACCAACTTTCTTGATGCAAAGAGTGGATCCAATTAATCAACCAATAAAATTTTTGTCGATCAAGACCTCAGTGACTGAAAAATCAACTAAGCAACCAGAGGCTGTCAGCCCTACAAACATCACTACGGGGACAATAAAGTGTGCCTTACCTCTTAACTTTTTGTCCAAAATGTTTAATTTACCAAATATTTTACATTTCTTACCTCACCAGTGGTCATAAACAGGAAATCATACACAACAACACAACACCTGACCACCGGCAGCAGATGCAGGGCGACTGCTTTGTCTCCTCATGTCTCCCCTTTTCACCACTAAAAGTAGCTACAGACACCGCAGTGACTCAGACCCACAACTGAGCAGTGCCCATGTGCAATAGTCAGTGAATAATAATCATACCTGCTAAATTAAACTCGTTTGATGACAGTAATGAATAAAAGAATAATAAGAATAAGAATAAGAATATTCTTATTATTAAAGGGACTGGATTATTTTTTATTTTATTTATTTATTTTTGAAATGAGATAATGCATATTAACATGACCACATTAAAATTAATCATGTAAACATGCCAGATTTAGCAATACAGGCAAATTTTCATTTGCTGTCCCATTGCAGCTGTTTGCCTCAGAGGAGGATTATATTTTTATCTGCACGAGGCTACTAGCTAAGGTAAGCTAACATCAGATTAGCGTCACTGATGTGGGGAACATAATGAAAAGTTGTAGAACAGGAAGTTCCTTAAATTTTAATGTTACACACGAGCTGTTAGACAAATTGCGAATTGCAAATTGGCCACAGCCAATCAGAGCTCGTGGAGCATGACGCCTGACGCTGACTCCTGTACAATTGGCCAGAACTATGTTAAACTGTGTCCCACTACGTGCAACGGTGTGGAACACACCAAACAGACTCACATCGCATCAAACCATCCGACCGCGCCCAATGGCCGATAATCATCCCGGTGTGTCCTGGCCTTTAGACCTGTAGTGTTGAATTGCGATGGGGGCATTGTATTGCTAATATAATGATTTTTGGGTGTGAATGGATAAATACAGCAGGATCATGGACCTTGCCACTAATATAAACAATTAGGTTCAACGTTTGTAAATGCTTTTGGATGTTTTTCATGAAAATAGCAAATGTCTTACACAAGAAAACTGGCTCCTGCCCCCCATCTGAGAGTGTCACATCATCACTTTCTAGAACGTGAAAACCCCTAAAGGGCCTGTGATGTGAAAGGCTTAAATTATATGGTAGAATTTGCTGTTAAAGTGTCAATATACACTTTATGGTTAATGTAATTATTGGACCTATTCACAAAACAAAAACTGGCACAATGTTAAAAAAAGTCAAAAAGGAGGTCATATTATTCAACCACACAGGCATGACTGTTGCCATGGACAGGGCATTAAGCCACAAGCTTAACATAATCAGGTTCAATATTTGTGATTTTCTGTTCAGTAATAGATTGTGTTCACATGATGTCATAGAATAGGGTCTATAGATTAAACGTGATCTGGAGGCAGGTAAGAATTATATGGTAGAATTTGCTGCTAAAGATTCCAAATACAGATGTCTTTGTGTGATTTATTGTTAATATCTCTGCAAGTACTGGGCCTGTCAACATAAAACAAAAACTGGCACAATGTTCAAAGTCTTATCTGTCAGCAAAAATGACCTAAAGTGAAGTAATTTGTTCACTACAGCATCAAAAGAAGTGATATTATTCAAACTCACAGGTGTGACTGCTGTGAGTAGACCCGGCATTAAGCCACAAGATTATTATGGTGTGGTTTTAGACACAGTTGCTCACAAAAAATGATCAGGTTCAATGGATTTTCTGTTTGGATATTTATTTAAAAAACAGTACCTCATCTATACATTTATACTGGCCCCTGCCCTCCATCTGAGGGTTAGACATAAGCAAATTATAGAATGTGAACAACAGAACTATTGACCCTGCTGACCAAGATAAGTGGAAGAAAAAGGTTGAAATCCAACTACAAGGGGTCATATTTCACCACTTAAGATCATTTTTAAATAAACTGTCCTTTTTTCCCAGACCCATGGACCTATTGCAGTAGTACAGCAATTTGGTTCGCATTGCGTTCACACAAATATGGCAAACAGTTATGACAAAACAACAGATGTCTAAAACAAACAATACTATCATCTCTTTACATATGAAGAGCAGCAGTAAGTCTTGATGGATTGGCTGATTGGCGGTGAATACACAATGAGACCAACAAACAGGTTTAAGAGAAAGATTGTTGAGAACCAGCAGACACACAATGCCTCCCCTCTGGCTTCCCTATCACTGTCCAAAGACATGCATGTATTAGGCTAATTGGAGACTCTAAAATGCCCCTTGTACATGAATGTGAATGAATGGTTGTTTGTATAAGTCAGCTCTATGACTACGACAAACTGGAAGAAGAATAGTACAAATGTAGTAGGCATGAATGCAGTTATGTTCCAATCAAAGTGATGTTGTTTTCTGCTCATGGGATGGGGGTGAGCTAATGTGTGCTCTTCAGTAAATGAATGCACAAACCCCACAGACCGGAAATCTCACATGGTTTAGCACTTAGCAACTCCACCAGCCCATTCTATATCCAAACATAAATCTGCTGTCTCCCCCAGCGGTGACATGTAGACCAGCCCTTCTACACAGGCCTATTATTAACACTCAATGTAGCTGAGTCAAATCTATACTCTTTATCTAAGGTAATTCCGGTAATATGACTAGCTCCGAGCAAAAGTGTGTTGGAGCTTGTGTCTGGATATTTCCAAATGCCAGAATCAATTGATAGTAATGTAGAGGAATGATAATGGTATGTCGCTACAATTACAGCTGTTTTTTAGTTAAATCACATAGGCTGAGACTACATCTGCATTAATAGACATGACCTTTTACTGCAAGATTTTCATGAATAAAGAGATTCCCAAACTTTTCACATTGCAAAAAAAAAAAAAGAAGTCTTTCTAAAAACTAATACGTGAGTTATTAAAGTCACAAGGAGTGTAGCATTTCTGCTGTTTGACATTCCTACGTCTATCTACACTTCACAAAGGTCTTGGGTTAACATCTGAAAGTCAAGTTAGTTCTTTTTTTTTTTTAAAGAGATGAGTCAACAGACAATAACTTCCTTGTGATCAGTAAAGTTGTTAGCATGTGGCTATTTTAATGTTGTGGAATGACAGCTATGTAGCATTAGGTTGTGTGTTTGCAGGATGGTGAACAGTGCTTGTTCATTTGTCCTAAATGCATCATGGCCTTGCAGAACAAAAAAAAAGTCTGAAAACAGTATGAGATAATTTATAATTATTAGTAGTAGTAGGAGGAGGAGGAGGAGGAGGAGGAGGAGGATCAATAAGAGTAGTAGTAGTAGTTGTTGTTGTTGTTGTAGTATTTCAGAAATGTATTGTTACGACAATATAACTAACTACAAGGTTTATACAGGCACAAAAAAAATCTAACCTGGTTTAGACCTGGTTTGGTCTCAATTTTAGTTTAGTGCAAGTTTTCACAGAGCACTGTGTTTTTTATATATAAAATTATTTTCAGTTACATTTTTGCCATCTCTCTCAAAAGTCACAAGCCTGTGTACTCTTTGTCCCGGTCCAAAGCTTGGATAAATTGAGAGACATGTGCCAGGAAGTGCATCTGGCATAAAACCTTTGTCAAATCAAATCAATATGCAGCGCACAGCACTCTTTGGAGGTGAATGATTTTGGTGTGGTGTGGCAACTACCAGTCCACAGTCTACACTGCTCAAGGCCCATGGTTGCTGAAGGGGTTGAATGAAAATGATTATGTTCTGCCATGCAAAGTACTACATAAAATGTTCAACTGTGTAAATCAGCCTTGTTTTACTGGTGCGTACTGCGGGAATTCTTATCCATCCAGGTCATGGTACATTAAAGAGAAACTAAATGCAAAGTAATTCTAAATGTAGATGTTTATAATTACAAATAACCTCTTCATTTTATCAATTTAGTATCAGTGTCAGGTACAGTTTAACCCACATGAGCTACTAAGCTAAAAAGGCACTGTTGCTAGTAACTTGTAAAAACCACTAGCCACAGTGGCCAGGGAGCAAAACAAAAATGAAGGTCAAGCCCTGAATATAACTGCTGTGTACTCCGCTGCCATAATCGTTAAAGGGAGAATATTGCGCTTTTTTTCAGGCTTTTTGAAATAGTTTTGTATCATTTATGTATGCTCAAACATGTATCAAACAAAATACTTCTCCAGTTATTGGGGCGATGGTGGCGCAGTGGGTTAAGCATTCGCCCAACAACCGGAGGGTAGCCGGTTCGAATTCCATCTGAAGCGTTGTGTCATTGGGCAAGACACTGCACCCACCTTGCCTGTATGTATGAATGTGTCAGTGTGGCTGTGTTTGGTGGTGGTCGGAGGGGCCGTTGGTGCAGAATGGCAGCCACGCTTCTGTCAGTTTGCCCCAGGGCAGCTGTGGCTACAGAAGTAGCTCACCACCACTGAGTGTGACTGAGGAGTGAATGAATGGACCAAATTGTAAGGTGCTTGAAAAGCGCAATATAAATCCAATCCATTATTATTATGTTTTTGAGGTGTAAACAATAGTATAAGATGGTTAAAAACTCAAAAAAGGCAATTTAGCATAACAGAATAATAGAAGTCCTCTAATTTATACCACTACTAATTACTACCACTTTTTTATGCTTTGTGTAATTAGCATGCTAGTCAGCTTTCTAGTCATTGTTTTCACCTGAGGATGCCAGCCTTGAGTAAATGAGTGGCCAGCCAAACTGTAACACAATCACCAAAAAGGTTCATTTGGTCTACCATTAATCTTGACATTTGACATTCTTGACACTTCTTATTGATAGTAGTATTATTCTACTGTTCCTTGGCATGTTTCGACTACTTCTTGCAGTCTTCCTCAGAAGGCTAGCTTAGTTCTGTCTTTTCCTTCCTGATCTTATATTGCTTTGCATGCGAGTTCTGCTGCTAAGATGTAGTCTTCGTGTGGTGTCTTAGTTGGGGCAATGGTGTAATAACCATTATGCCTTCATCCTGACACTAAATGGAATCTTAGCTGATTCCAGTACCGCACAGCGGGAAAGTAGTTTAAACAACTCAAGGTGCAATACAGTAACACGGCTCTACTGTTCAGAAAACCTTAAAGGTCTTATATTGTGTTTTTTTCAGGCTATTTGAAATAGTTTTAGACACCTTTGCATTATTATTTCATGTTTTATAACTTAAAAAAATGTGTATGTATGGAAATGTCTTCTTTTGAGGAGGTGTTACTTTGACTTTGCAGAGATTAGGTGCCTGACACCCCCTAGCACGCCTATTAGTAACATGCCGCTAACAGCTAGATAAATTAACTTACTGCCCCGTAGTGACAACAGTTTAAGGTAAGGCAAAGTAAGCTATATTTTATTGATCCCCATTGGGAAATTCGTTCTCTGCATTTGACTCATCCCTCAATGCCTCTGGGGCAACCTGTCAGGAGCAGTGGGTTGCCGTGATGCACCACTCTGCGACCCTTCACTAGATCTTGAGCCAGAAGTGCCTAGCCAGAGGATTAGCCTATTGAGGTTAGCTCTGAAATTACCAGAATAAGTCCCCTCCAGGGTCGCCAAAGAAAATCCTCTACCTTCTAGCATTAAATAATTTGCATAATTATTTGGAATAGGCTTTTACGCCGGATTTCTGTTGCTGTTATCTGGGCTTGGGACTGAGCCACACAAACTAATGCTGCATTTATGAGGTGTGAGTAGTTAAAATGAGAAAACAAGCTCATGTTGGGGGTGTTGCGCTTTATCACGAGACCAAATAACAAACAAGCCTAGCCACCTGAGTAACCCAAAATACTGCATGTGTCTTCTTTTCGCTGCCTCTTCAGGGGTTGCCACAGTAAGTCATCAGGTGTGGTGGTCACTTTCATGAAATACATATTCATTTGGGATTGGTTTTACATCAGATGCATTTCCTGATGCAACCCTCTCAGTTTATCTGTGCTTGCGATCAGCACAAACAGTACACTCACTTATGACTGGTTGGCTGGTGTCTTTACTAGTTTGGTCATGCTAGGGTTTTTTGAATGGTTCATACAGCCAGGGCAATGGAAAGGAATAAAAATACTAAACCAGAAAAGTGTCTACAGAGAATCTGTAGAACAATCCATAGGTGTAAAAGAGCATTCCAGTGTGACAGCAACCTATGCCGTCTGTGAGGAGTGCCTTATCACTGTATTAAAGTGTCTTTGTTTGAGCCGCTCAGTAAATCTGCGGCCATTTGTCATCGCTCCTGGTCCCAATCCTGTTTTGACTAATGTCGTGTTTGGCCCGGCAGCTTTTAAATTTAACCTTTCCCACATGGCGGAGTTAAAGTTTAGTGGGCCAAGCCTTGAGATGAGCCTGTATGGGCAGGAACCAACGAGCTAACACTGAGACAGGGCTTCACGAGACACATTCCTTTAATTTTCCCACACATGGAGCAAAGAAATGAATGCTATCTTATCAGAGCGCGCACGAGGAGACGCATATGTTGCACCATGTATGTCTGCATTGTCTCCTTTGTTGTTATCTGCTGCCACTCTGGGTCAGCGGGTTAATGTGGATGCTGGTATTCAAGTGTGGAATCTGCTTCACTGAATTCATGTCTTTCAGTAGGCACATGGAAATTGACATTTTATAACTGCATTTTTAAAATGCATGTAAATGTCTTACTTCTGCTGGGGAGGCAGTAGTTCTGATTTTGTAACCCTCCTGGATAATGTACAGTTGCAATCAGAGGGATTCATCAATTAAAGATTTTTCCAGAATTGATTGATTGATTGATTGATTTATTCATATTAAAAATGTAAACATACAAAAAATACATATACATTATTAATAAAGGATAACACAAGAAAGTGTCCAGCACTTATGTCCATTGTGGTCCATATACCTGAGGTCACACAACACAACAATAGACAAATCTAAGATATACATGTATACATAATAATAAAAATAGCAAAATTAGAAATAAATAAAATGACTAGCCTCCTGATTAGAATAAAAATTCCATAAAAACTGTTTGACTAGAATTTTGAACTGAGACTTGCTCCTGACACATTTTATGTGACTAGGTAATTCATTCCATGATACTATACCAGTATATTTAAAAGAATTTTTACCAAAAGACTTTATACTTGGTACCTGAAAGTTCATGATACTTGCATATTTGCAGCACAGAGGCCATCAAACATCACTGAGCTACAGGCTTTTGCACATGATAATGGGCAAAAATTACATTGGAGAGATGGAAGACTTGTTAGCAATAACTGAAAATGTTTGTTAGACGTTATGAAAGTTAAAGTTATAGTTTTTTTTAATTTAAACTTTAAATTTAAGTCAATTACTGTTGTCAAAATAACTCAGATATGTGACAATCAGGCCTGTCAACAAAGGTGGGCAAAGGGGTCTGTTGTCCCGGGCCTCACGGTTAGAGGGCCCAGAAATGGTCCCTCTTCTTACATTTTTAATTATAATGGGCCCATGTGAAGTCTTATTGCCCAGGGCCCCAAAAAGCCTGTTGACAGGCCTGGTGAAAATAAATAATTTTTGTTGTTTAATGAGTTTTTGTCATTTATTCTCATTATCTTTCATTCACATCAATATAATGTCTTTAAGGTGAGCATTTTTCGAAACAGCAGTTACAAAGTGCTTCACTGTGCAAGAAAAATACACCAAGTCAATGCATACAATGCAAAGCAATAAAATCAAAACTGTAGTTTATCATCATACTATTGCTGTACAATGTACTCCAGAGCTAGACAGTGGCAATGAATACCAGAGTTTTTTTTTAATTGAAATGCAAAATTTTAAATAAGAAGTTCAAACTATTAACTTTGATGTTGTTTGCTTAACTGTAATACTTAACATTTGTACAACATGTAAGGTCCAAAAAAAGGTTTTAACTCAAGTAAAATACAAGGCACACACAGAATCAGAAGGCCCAGGGTTTGATTTCAGCTTTTGTTTGCTATACAGTACTCTTATTTACAGTACTTTTTTGTACTTTTAACTTTTATTTTTATATACTGTATAAGTACTTTATCATTGAACTTAAAATGTGTTTTTTATCTCTCTAAAGTGCTTTACCAAATATATGTTTGTTGTATGTACTAATTATAACTACCTTACTTTACCTTACACTGACACATATGCCTTTGCTGTTCCAGTTTGTACAGCTCTGCTCTGAAGACATGAGAAAATATGCTGCACCTAATCCTCTGTGAACAGACCTTGAGTTTCACGTGTTGCATAACTCCAGTCTTTTGTCGCATCTCTGTGTGGCGTCCACAGGCGCAAGCGTTTCAACATGTTTGTAGAGACTGAATCAAAGGGAAGCCCTCAGACGTGTTCACGGCTCCATGCTTCGGTTACTGTGTGATTCCCCTCAGCCTCGGGCCCTCTTCCTGCAACTGGGGGCTCCTGCCAGCTGCTGCCCTGATTTCCGGCTTGCGCAATATCTAACAGCTAGCGGGTTTCCCCCTGAGCAGCACAGGGCCAAGTCCAGGTCAGCATGCAAATATTATTCAAACCATGAAAAAATATGGAAATAGGCTAAACAAAGCACGAATTGAGGGGCCCCATGTTACGCAACCAGCTTCTGTGCAGTCAGGGTTTGTGAAGTATAAAAGAGAAAGAGCCAGTGCTGCCAGATGTAGATCAGCGTGGTTATATGAATAGAAGTTGCAACATCACTCACCAACAGGTCGGAGAAAGCTATGTGCAGCATAATGAAGCAGGCTGGTTCGCTCCATTGTAAAGTGCATTGTCCCATGTCGGTGGGGGGCAGGCTGGGTCATACAGGACAGCAGCTGGTGGGTGTACAGTAGACAGCGTCAAGTCCACCTCCAAAGACATACGTTGTACAGTATAGAATGGTATAAGAATCCAATTAACTTTTTCAACTAGTTCCTCTAACTGTTGCTGTAGCTTAAGTGCAGTTAGGCTTGGACACATGCTACAGAGCAGGGCAGGGGCACAGAGTAACATATGGGTCGGACAACGCGGGCCAGCTTTCGTTCCCCATGTGCATGACCTGTCGAAACATTACCGCTGTTTCTTCCTCGGAGCACTGTGAAAATAGATACTGACCACTGCAGACCAGGAACACCCCACAGGAGCTGTAGTTTTGGAGATGCTCTGACCCAGTCATATAGCCATCACATTTTGGGCCTTTTCAAACCGACCACAAACAGGTGCCATGATGAAGAGATTGGTGCATATACAACATAAATTTTAGACTGACAGAAATGCAGTATATTTTGGGTCACTGTGGTTAACTTGTTTGGTGATTATTTTTTATCTTTTATGTCACAAAGCTTAAAAGAGAAAGCCAGCCTACCATAGCTTGGTAATCAGGGCTTGGCATTAACTTTTTTGCTCACTGGCCACTGTGGCAAATCATTTTCAAACATTACTTGCAAATTAAGGTTTTTACTAGCCAGAAATGAATTAGTCCAAATGTTTATTTTATTAACTTATTGCATTTTACAGCATACAATAAGCTTAATGGAATGTAGTGCTTGGTTTTATGCATAGAGAAGGATTTATCAAATATATGGAAAACAGGTTTACCTGGGCAGAATACATTTGAACTTTTTGCATGTGGTCTATCTTAATATATGTTTTTTTCTCAGATCATGATGAATTACTCTGTTCTAAATTAGGTAGTCACACAAAACACCACTAAAGTTAAGTCTGGAGTAGACTGGCAGAGATGTGGTTGCTATTCTGCACCTAGAGCCTCTCCAATCACCACCAAACACACTTTCACACTAACACATTCATACATAGGTGTACATAGTGAACTGTCTTGCCCAAGGACACAACAACAGTATGCAATGCCGGTAGCGCTGATCAAACTTTTTGGGAGCGGCAGTAGTTCAGTTGGTAGAAATGTTTGCCAACTACCGGTGTTGCATACTGTTGTTGTGTCCTTGGGCAAGACACTTCACCCACTTTGTCAATGTACCACTGCAGGGTGTGGGGAGAGAATGAACACTGCAATGTAAAGCAACTTTGAGTGTCCAAAAAAGTCCTATTTAAAGTTGATGCATTATTATTATTATTATTATTAACTGAAGAAAAAACACCAATTGAGTTTTGAGCAAAGTGATTGTGTCTTAAAACCCTCCTATTGTAGTTCAAGTCGACCAATTATAAACATTTATCTAAAATGGGCCGGGCTTCAAGCAGTTCCTCTAATTTCTTCTAGAGTTTTCAAATTGAGCTGAGTCTGCAATTTCTAGCCATTATCAGGGATGTATAATTGTTTGTATAGAATGTAAAAAGATGGATGACAAGCTAGCTACATGAATGCATTAGACTGAGGGGAGCACTGGGACAAAAATGCAGTTAAACGGCTTAATCCAGCACAGTCCTTCTAAGCTCTGCATCTAAACATACCTTATAAGTTTATCAATATCCTAACTAAATAATATTAATAATAATAATAGGGATGATAACTTTATTTGTTAATTTGAATTATAATGATTATCAAAGACTAAACAAATATAAACACTAATTTTTACAGTAATTTCTGAAATGTTAAGCTTAAATAACTTTATATGAGTTCAAAATCATTTTGTTCTAACGTTTTCACAACTTACAAGACATACATTCAACAGGATGTGAACTCTTCTAACTTTAACCTCTCCGTCTAAACAGTAGGCTTCTTTGTTGCAGGGGAACCGAAGGTAGACCCTGGGAATGTGGCCGTGCAACTAAGGTCGCTGAGTTGAACTGGAGTTGTCGCAGTTCAAGCGAGTCTGTCAAAACCCACAATCCTGTAAAAAAGTTAGTGGTGTTGTGTCCAATAGACCAGTGGTCAGTTTTTTGTGGCACTGCAGTAGGTACATCTCCAGCTTCAGAGTCACCAAGAGGAAGCAAGAGTACCTGGAGTGGACATGCAATCTTCACTAAGAGTTGTGTTTTTGGCAAGCACACACATTCATTTCACAACCTTTATGCTTTGAAGGCAAAACACCAACGTGCACTCCCCATAAACCCCATAAAACAAACGAAAATTCCTGTCGGCTGCTTCCTTCTCTTCAAGAGTTGCCGCTGCAAACAACCACTACTCTAACCCTTCCTCACGCAACACTTTCCATTGGTCCAGGCTTGGGTGCAGCAGGTGGAGTTTTAGTTTCACTTTGGAAATTGAACACACTAACAGGGGACTTCCTGCAGAACCTACAATATCCCCAAATCAAACTTCTACCCCAAAACTGTGCGCACCCTTGAGATGTTCCCACATCCACTAGTGGCCACTCTTGGTGTTGCAGCAAATTGCATGCTGCTCAAAACTGAATTCCCTATTAAAAATCTGTATCAAAAGCTAACATTGTGCAACGTTTCAAGATTTCCTCTTAGTAAAGGATTTTGTCAGCTGCAGTGCAAACTGAAATGGGACTGTTTTGTAAATATGCTTTTTATGAGTTGCAGATGTATACAAATTGTCTTTTGTTTAGCAACATATATTCTCACAAGATGACATCTTGCTCTCTTATTTAGGCATACTAAGAGGACTGTGTCTGTCATGTCAGGGGACAAAAGACAAATTAGGTTACATGTCTGTTACACAAAACTATCAACTGTAATGCTCACTCTTCAAACCTATTGGTCAGGACCAGCCTTGCATCCAAAACACGGTGGTAAAGTGGTTTAGCACTGTCACTCATAGAAATTAGATCCCAGGTTTGACTTCTGGACCAGGGCCTTTCAGTTTAGAGTTTGTATGTTCTCATCATGTTTCAAGATCCTGGCTCAAGATTTGGAGAAGGATCCCTGGGTCCCACTGGTCCCCAAAGCAGAGAACAAAAACTATAACTTAACCTTGGGGCGACAGTGACTCAGGAGGTAGAGTGGTCGTCATATGGTCGTCCCCAGTTCATACTGTCATGTCATTGGGCAAAACACTTCACCCACATTGCCTGAATGAACGTGTTAGTGTGACTGTGTGTGAGTGAGGAATGAATGAATAGTGCATCAAATTGTAAAGCAACTTGCAAGTATCTAGAAAAGCGCTGTATAAAACTAATACATTTTTAAACGCCAAAGCAAATGCTCAAGTGTCATAGTGAGTATCTATACAGTATGCCCCAATAGTTCCTTGAAAAATCAATTCAGGGTCATGAAAGGTGACGAGGATCCAGACGATGTTGATTATGAAATACATTGTGCATTCCCGTTACTTTTTATCTATATCTATAATTGATGTTGACAGATTCCAACTAATTGTGGCTGCCGCATTCTTTTTTTTTTTTTTTCTTTTCTTTTCTTTTTCTTTTTTTTATATATATCTGGGAACATCAAGGCAGCCCCCCCCCCCCCCCCCCCCACACACACACACACACACTGCACTCCACCCTCCCAGTGCTCTGCAGCCCTCCGAAGGCATGCAGCTTGCTTTGTAATTTGCCACTTTTGGTTTTTTTTCCCCCTCCCAGTCCTGGTAAGTGCCTGAGGTGACACACTAGTAAATATTTGGAGAGATTTGATGAGTAGGAACTGGCAGAGTAATACGTCTCTCAGGCCGGAGCGCACACACTCACCCAGTACTAATGTTTACATGTGGCGCGGATTTGATTTTGACATCAAACCGGAGCGCACAGAGCTGAAGCAATCCTTTGTATTATCTGCGGTAAGTCGAGCGGTAACCTCCATGGCTGAAAAAAAGGAAGCAATGCGGAAGTCCCAAAGCCCAAATGGCCACTTGGAGCAGGCTCCCAAAACACGCCGGTTCCCATAGACCACCATGTAAAAATGTCCGGCTTAATGAGATAGTAGCCTTGCAGTAGTACAACAGCTTTGGTAGAGTTTAGTTTACTTGAGATGTAATTGCAGATAAGTGCATTTTAGTTTTGGAAGCCATTTGATGTTGAAAAGCCTAGCGACCCAACAACAAGAAAAATCATGTAAAAAGTTATTGCAGTCACATACAGTATTTTTGCCCAGCTCCCATCTCTATGAATGTGTTCCTTATAACTAATAATTATTTGTATATTATGTGTAACTTACCCTAAAGGAGATATTTAACGCAAAAATCATTCACGTCTGTTTGAGTAATTCTCTATTCCATTGGTTCCCAAAGTGGGGTCCCCTGGGGGTCCGCGAAGGTACTGCATTTCTGTTCAATTTAAATTTCTATTCATTCTTTATTTCAGACACATTTGTCCATAAAAACAAATAAAACATACAAAAATATAAAAAGATAATTAGTAAATAAAATAATAATCTAATTTGAAATGAATTACAGAAATATACTTGTTTTAAAATACTACCACATGGGTCCACATGGGATTTTCGCAAATTTAAGGGGGCCACAACGGTCTTGACTTTGGAAATAGCTCCTCTATTCTCTGGCGCTGAGTTTCTGAGGCTTCAGAACGCTCAATTTCACAAACCCCCGCCCACTCCAGGAAGCACTGAACAATCAACAAGCCCTCTACACCCAGTCTCATTTATCCAATATGTATATAAAACGTGTACAGCTCTGTTTCCACTGATTCCTCACAGATACTTTTAATTTTGTAGTAAAATGGCATTATATAAAAGTTTAGGGAAGTAAAAAGCTGTACTCTGCTGCACTCTGTTGCCCTCTGCTGGTCTCTTCACCTGTTTCTTTATGGCACAAAAATATATAAAATATAAAATATATATTGGAAAAAATCCTTTTTAGTCAGATAAAGGTTTTAAAGGTTGTGAAATGTGCAGTGCTGTTCTAAAGAGAATAAGTTTAAAAAGATAAATAAAAGGACAATATAGGCCCTTTAAGGTAGTTTTGCAGCTTTGTGTGTAGTTCTTAATTGTTGTACTGTAACTCTGGATCTATGGTGGTACTATTGTTCCTTCTGCTCAAGTTCAGCAGAATATAGTCATACACTCCCAGTAGCCTTTAGTCGCTTATATAATTTGAGCAATAAACATGCATTAAAGTTTTCTATCTACTCACTGACAGCATGCACACAGTTGTCTCTTTTTTTTTTTTTTTTTACATTACTTTTTTCAAATTTTATAAAAAAAAAAAATCACCAATCAACAGACATCCAAGTGCGGTTCTATATTTTAGTGACCACAATGTTGGAACCAAATCTGAAGGGTCACAAACAGAACATACTGTAGAGCAGTGGTTCTCATACTGTGGGGTGGGTACCATTGGTGGTACTCAGGAGTGCTTAGCAGTTAAAGTCCTGATTTAGTTTAACTTGGAGCTAATTTTCTTCATGTTCAGTTAGGAGCTTGTTGTGGTTTAGACATGGTTTAGACCTTGTTTGGACCTGGTTTAGACCTGGCTCACAGGAGACCTGATTAAATCCTGGTTTTATTCTGTTTTTGTACAGGTTAAATCCTGGTTAGTTTTGCTCTGGTTGGAGATGAAGGGCATTTTTACACTGGCACTGTTTAGGTTGGCGCAAAACAGCTTTTGACCTGAGTGCGGTGTGCCTGTAAACACAACAGCCTCACTCAGGTGTGCATTAAACAGCAGCTCTGAGAAGTAGCAGCCAAACACATGAAGGACTGGAGCATTCCCTGAGCAGTGCTTGCATCATGGTGCATAGTTGGACAAACTTTCCACATCCTGCACTGAGCTCCAGGTGTAACACCGTGGATACCACAGGCTATAGCCGCTGCATGTATCCCCATAAATAATTTGACAGGTCATGGAGAGGGGAAGCCGTGCATTAAGTGCGTGATGATGCAATCAGGTGCGCTTTGTAACATTTTGAAATGTAGCGCTCGAGGCCTAGTGTCATGGAATCAAGTTCGTCGGTCAGCTGACAGTCATCACATGGGTTTAGTGTGGCGTTTGAGGCTAATGGTAAACATTAGCAACATAAGTGTGAAAAGTGAGCCACCAGCATACTGGGTTTATATAAATAATAACCATTATGTTGATTAAGGTTAGATCCTCTACCGTGATAGGGCGAGGGGAAACGTCTCAGGAGAGGGAAGTCTGTTTATTTCTGCGTTGACAGTTGTGCAGGGCTTGTGGAAAAAACAAACAAACAAAGAAAAAACAATAGGCTTTGCTGTTCCAAACCTTAAAACCCTGAACTACACCGAACTTCCCAGGATACTCCAGGTGGCTAGACACTGCTATGTTAACCAGGGTTGTCCAAATAATGTGTGAAATTGTTGGGGTTAATGCAATGTCATATATCATGTTTAAAATGTGCTTACCTAACATGGAAGTGAGCCCGAGAAGAGCAGAAGACTGGCGGAGCATGGAGCAGACTCTGTAACGAACATGAAGGAGACTGGAGCTGTTGACATTCCAGTCATATTACAGCCATGAGGATACGCTCCGGCGGCCAGAAATCAGATGTGTTTATTTGGAGACAGATGTACAAGCATCAAGTCAGATTGCTATAATGACACAGCAACAGACCTTTCAATTATGTTCATTTGGAAGAAAAGGAAGCTGTACAAGGAGGTGGGCTGCTGGGAAAATACAAGCAACTACTCATTAAGTCATAAGATTTAATGGACGGGCAGATACATTTGTTGGGACATCTTTTAGGCCTGTGAAATGGATACATTCTATATGATTACAGCTGAGTGTGTGGAAAATCCTGTTTTCGTCAATACAACTTTTACAAATGTGAAAATCTAATGCACCTTTTCCTACTAAAGATCTCAATACTTACTATGCCCACCACACCCAAGCATTGCAAATAGGCGACAGTGATGCTATGCTTCTGGTGTTGCTCCCCATTATATCTATGTCTTATCAGCAGCCTAAAAGTCATGTCGAGTCATGTGCTCGACACACGGGAGGCGACATCACTTTTCCTCTACGTGTTTCCTGTGGAAGCTGAGCGACGAGGCGATGGTCGTGAAATGGTGCGCTTGGGCATGTCCTCGTGCACACGCTCGCTTGTGACACGATCCAAGAAAGATGAAAAATGTTCAACTTTTCATCTACGTCGCCCGATAAGAAACAATCAGCGGGAGTTTAATCAACGGACCAGTGAGCGGACTGATGCTCCTTAGACACTGAGATCAATATGGAGGAAAAAATAATACCCTCGTGTCAGGCTTTAAGACATTTACAGATAAGATGACAGAGAGAAACAAAACATTATTCACCGTTTTTTTCTTGACTGCAATATGGGCTGCATCATCTTTTTCTTGTTATAGAAGAGACTTAAATAAAAGTCTACTCTACCTAAAATTCTCTTAAATTTGACTGCTTGTAAATTCTGTGGCAGACTCACGATTTGCTTTGGAACTGAGTGAAACACTTGCCCGGTCGCCGGCTGCTGCCACTTCTCACCGTGAGTTTTGTCGGCCGCTGTCGTTTGTCGCCTCCTGTGTGTCGAGCCCATCATGCTGAAAACAACAGCTAATAAAAAGTTAAAGGCTTGATGCTAGCAAACACAATGAGGTCAAATGAGTATACCAATCTACTCTGAAGAAGAAAACACGAGCCAGGTTGGTTTGGACGATCAGTTACTTGGCTTTTCACCACTTGAGCCCAAAGCTACACACAATATAAGATCAATCTACCAAAATAAATCTAAGGACTCACCAAAGACAATACAAGACAGGTAATTTTCTAATCCCAAGAGCCAGAACTAATTTTCTTAAACACACTTTGTCTTTCAGAGCCATGAAAGCCTGGAATGCATTGCAAGCAAATTTTGTATAGAATTAAACAAATATCAATAAAAAAAATATAAAAAATAAAATAAAATACAATAAACAGATTTTAGGAAGTTCATACCTAGTAAATGATCAATTTTAAGAATAGACCTTCTCTCTCTTTTATCAAGATACAATATGAAATGTAAAGGATTAATTGTGATATATGTTTGTAGACCTTTTATATGTATGCCATGCTGGATAGATGGTCTAGGGCATATTATCTAAAATTTTTAGATTTTTTAATGAAAATTTATGAAATGTTTACATGCAGTTAATCTTCAATTCCAATTCCTGTATGATAAACCAGTAGTTTCCAACCTTTTTTGTGTTGCGTACCCCCCTGGAAAGGTTTTGGAATTTTATATTTTGATGTTAAGTTTTGGAAAAGTTTAGAAATTTAAACAGTAACATTGGGCCTCTCCTAGTTAAATCTGCACCAGCTAGAATACAATAAATGTTCTCACTGAAGGAAAAAGTGACAAATATGTATTTTTTGTCAGAATATTTTAACACTACAACAATACTTTTTAGGTTTTTGGTTTTGGTAATGCTTTGAAACAGCATAGATGATTAGTTTTTATCTAATATAGCATAATTATCTTAAGAAGCCCCAACATTTTTTTTTCTTCAACTATACTTCAACAACTGACTACTTTCCAAATGTAACAAATGTTTCCAAATGCCTCACGTTGGGCATTTTGAATATTCTTTAAACACATGTGAGCCATTTTTCAAGTCTTGGAAATTTAGTCAAAAGTTTTGGAAAGTCATGAAAAATTCTTGGCAAAAAAGTGTATGAACCCTGCAATAAAACACTTGAGCTTGTCTTTCCCAGGTTTTAAGAGTTTAATATGAAAAGACTTCCAATACCAAATAATGAAATAATTCCAAGTACCCTCTGTAAAGTGATCCCGTACCCCTAGGGGTGCCCATACCCCTGATTGGTAAACAATGTGACAAAACATTGAGTTATAATGGTGTGCACATGATTCTAAATTACCAGTTCAAACTATCACCACACACTTTCTTCTTGCTGTTTTGTCTCCCACAGCTCAGCTCAGTTGTTTTTGCCCATCTGCCCACCGACTCTGATGGAGGCAAACCTGGCTGTTTTGTTCCCCTGTAGGAGGGCGCGCCACCCAGGAGGCCTGCAGCACTCTCTCAATGTGCTCTATGGTATGTGTGTCACTCGTGTATCTGATAAGCGCTGTCCAAATGCTCCGGGACCGGGAGGGGCGCATACCACATCTGGGAGGGCTGGGATGAGGTGCAGGCCCACATCAGCTGACTGACAGACGTAACTCAACACACGTAACACGTTCAGAATGGTCTATCTGTAAATAAGGCTGGGTTATGAAATTAAAAACCACAGTGCTGACATAAAGGCAGTAAAAGTATTGCATTGAGAGATAGCGGTGATAAGGCAGTGCTATCAAACGGGCCGCGTGGCAAAGAAAACAACTCCTCGCTGCATTGCATAATAAAATCGTGTGATCTGACAGATGAAGGAAAGATGAGCATGGGTGGCTGACAGAGCAAAGCTAATGATATTTATCATTAACCTCTGGTATTCTCACAGCGACCATAAAAGGACTTCTTATTGGAATAGGAATTTTCACTTCCGAGTCAAATAAATCAATGTTCAACACAGATATGGAGCTGTAATTGAGGACACACAGAGACGACACCGCCTGCAGCGGTTAGCCAGCGTGCCTCACATACTGCTAGCATACTGCAGTGGTTCCTAAACTTTTCACAGTCCAGTACCCCTTCACAGATTCAACCCCCAGCCATGTAGCCCCGACTCCCATGCACAAGTCAAATAAAATCTATCTATCTTCTTTTTTTAATTTTCTATTTACCACAGTTTGGAAACCACTGCTGTATAGTATAAACCAGTGTTTCCCAACCAGAGGTACGAGGACCCCTGGTGGGTACACGAGCATTTTACAGGGGGTACTTGGAATTATTTCACAATTTCTTTCCAACGTGATAAGAAATTATTTGCAATCTCATATTGGATTCGTCTCACTGCTTAAAGAATATTAATTGAATTTTATATTTATATGAATTTTATGTATTTGATGAAATATTTTTGTAACAAACTATTTAAAATTTATGAAATATTACTATTTATTTTTAAGATACAGCATACAATATACAGTAAAATAAGTATATTTAGTAAAACATTTATATTATATTATTATAGTTATGTTCTCTGTTTTTTATGTTGAATTTGTACTTACAATAAAGTAAGTATAAAATGTCTGTACTAATAAACACAGAGGTTTTATAGGAGCACTTTTTGGGGAGTATCAGGGGTCCTCATGGTGTGACACAGCAAAAAAAGGTTGGGTAACATATACTGTATTTGATCTGCGTTTATCTTTGATTCTGGGTGTTTTTTTAATATAATGTCTTTATGGAATGCATTACAGCGGGACAGTAGTGCTGGTGGTTAAGCAACTCACCCACTAACCGGGCGGTTTTCACTCTCACCCACTGCATCCTCGGGCAAGACACTTCACCCAAATTGCCTACGCTAGTCAAAGTATGTGGCGGGTTGCAACAGGATAGGGCAATTGGCGTAAAAACATAAGCAAAAAGTCAGCAATTACATACTCTGACCTTTAGATCTTCTCAGCAGTCTAGTTTCAGTGGAGTAAATGTCTGTTTCTGTTATTTTACCCTTCAATGCATTTTTCAACTTGGCCAAGCTATACTCATGAATTGATCAGGCCATTTAAACAAAATACTGTATTTTTCTAAGTTACATGCATGTTGACATTGACCCATATATGCATGTGTTTGGATCATGAAAGAAATGACCCCACTGTGGCACCACACATTTGGTTACTGGCTGACAAGGACTGATCCTGTGACTTTGTGACAGGCATTTAGACCATTCACACTTCTCTCACATTAAGTCATCACTTCTTCTTCTTTATTTATTTACTTATTTTTGTTAGGAGGTGCTTTACCTGAAGCCTTTTTCAGCTACTTTGGGCCCAAGGCAGAGTACCGCCTTGACAATGCCCAGTTTGTTGCAGGCCTAACACACATTTATACACAGTGAGCAATCGGAGATATATAGACAAATGTTAGCCATAGTAGTTATTATTTAATACATATAGAGCGGTTTACAAATAGATACGTTTTTTGCAAAGGTTTTGGTGAGTTGTGTAAAATTCTGTCAGTATGGGGGCAGGACAAAATGATTAGTTTTGGTGTGCATCCAGATCACTGTTTAGATCCAGGAGTGTTTCATGAATCTGTACCATTTTGAGATACACATCAAAGATGCAGATTACTGTTTAAATGTATTACTTTTAGTAGTTTTTTTTTTTTTTTTAGATATATCCCTTAAGTCCAGATCTGGGCACTGTCTCTTTACTGTAGTGAGATTCATGCAGGTTTTTGTGTATTTTTCAACATTGACAGTGGTTGAAGAAGTACTCAACTTCTTTACTTAAGCAAAAGTACCACTAAAGAAGCATAAATTTGCTCAAGTAAAAGTATCACCTTAAAATGTCTATTTAAGTAAAAGTCTAAAAGTACTTACTTGTAAATGTACTGGTGAATAAAAAAGTAAATGTATTTCACACAGATTTAACAACTCATGAATGTGTTAAAGAAATTTTGCTGAAAATTGTGCTGATTCCAGATGAAATAAACAAACTGGTGCAGTAGAAGAGACTGAATGTCGCTGAGGTCTTCTGTCTTTATTATTCTGATGTCTCTAAAGGAGTACTACTTTACTGCATCTTTTATATTCAAGTACTGTGTTTCTACAATGAGGGCACAACAAAAACATGATTTTACACCAAAACTCAAAATACTTTGTACTTCAAAGCAACTCATAAATGTAGTGGAGTAAAAAGTACAGATGCTTGTTCTAAAATGTAGGGAAGTAACTGAGTACTTTTACTTCATGGACATTATATACAATTTTCTCCATAGCTTTAAATCTGTCTAAGACTTGTGCACAGTACTGTACATGACTTAGATACAGTGAAACTTTCCCTGACTGTGTGGCCGTGAGGCTGAATGCTGCAGACAGTGTGTCCCTCTGCTGTGTGTGAGACAGCTGCTGAACACTGAGCCCAGCACATAGGTCCTGATTGACAGAGGTCTTGTGGCTCACGCCTCGGCACGCCACTCCTGTGCCACTTCCTGGGCCTTTGTGATGGAGCCCTCCTCACAGACCATCTGCTGTGGCAATTCACCGAGTGCATGCCACAGCAGCGCACGGCTCGTCTCTCTCTCCTCTCTTCTATTCAAGCTCCCTTCGCTCGCTCACGCTCTTTTCTTTACGAGGAGAAAGCAGGGCTATTCAGAACTTTTGTTTGTACTGGCCCCCCGCGCACACACATCACTCCTCTCATCAGACAGCAGTGGTTCCTTACACTTCTGTTAAACTCATATTTTCATGAACTCTAGTGAACTCCGGGGGTTTACTGCTGACTTTGTCACCAAACACAATTCACATTCTTGGTGGAGTTTGGTTTAGGACGTTTAGGAAGTTGGATCATCCCACCACAAAGTTGAGAAATTAACCATAATAATACTGGTTGAATGGCATGGAAGGAATCCTGTTGCAAACCTAAATCAAGTCAAAACATTTCATCAGCCCATTAAGTCAGTTATTATAAATTAAGCGGTAGATACATGCATAACATATTATGAAACGCATGTTTATATTGCTATACACAGAAATTCTGCCTTTATGCAGCTATAGTTTACATTATGCCTTTTTAAAGATATATATTTTTGCCATTTTATAGGCTTTATTGATAGGTCAGTATAGTAGAAAATGGGGGAGAGAGTGAGGAAAGACATTCAGCAAACTGCCAAAGTCTGGACTCAAAACCATGATGCAGGGGCAGGCTGCAGTCGCCCTGCATATGCCCCACAGCTCTACCACTGAGCACTTACATTATGTCCCAGTCAATCTGATGGAACCAGAAAGAGACAGTCATGACCTAGCACGCCAACTATTACTATTGCTGGTAGAGGCTACTAGCTACATAGCAACTAGCAGGCTAGGTACACTCCAGTTATTGCATGAACAGCAGAAGACAGTGACAGACAGAATCATGCAACACACACAGTGATTTGCAATTTTAACAAAACATTATAAGACATCCTTACTCACTTTTTTTCAAACCACAGCTTCCTGAATTTTTTTTTTTTTTTCACATATGTTTGGATTTTAGCTGAGGGGCTATATCATGCAAGTTTTCTGAGCTTTTTACAATGTTATAATGCATTTCCCTCATCAAAAACATACTTGGAGTAGTGTTTTGCTTCATTGACGCCTGTTTGAGTAATCCTCTTTTCATTGGCACTGTTGTCCGGAAGCGCTGACCAGCCCTCTACTTCCAGTCTGCTTTCAATCATTTATCAAAAAAAAAAGGTATACAGCTCTGTTTCCACTGATTCCTCGCAGCTATTTTTCTTTTTGTAGTAAAATGGCAGCGACCAAGATTGCTCTAAAAATATGAACAAAAGCTAACTATAACGTCTTTAAGTGAACCAGTTTTGTCATTTGTGCTGCACCATTCTTAAGACTAGAGCAACGTTCGATTGGTGTACATCAATACTATATCCACAAACACACTGACAAAGCTATTGAAGACATTGAAGATAAGTATATTTCTTAACATTAAACAATGCGCCAGCAAGCATTTTCATTGTGAGGACACATTCCTGTTGACACTCCACACAGTCAGATCTGAATGCTTCCAGAGTTTTCAGATCTGAGGACACATTTAGGACATGCGAAGTACACTTGAGATGTGGTCACTCTGGACGGACCACTGGTCTTATCTAAGAGTCTTAATCACTTTCAAAACACTAGAGGCTTTTGGCTCTGTGCTGAATGCATTTAGAAGGATTTACACTGTCTGTGTGGTTCAAATGTAAGGCACTTTTCCACTAAGCAGAATGGTACGGGACGTCTGGGAACGGTAGCCCCAAAACCTGCTCGTTTCCATGACTCTGGGTCCAGGAGACCCACGTCTGTTACATAAACACTGACATCACACAAGAGCAACAATAAATGAGTTGTGTTAATAAATGAGATAAAGATGTGTTTGAAACTCACTTTTAAAACATGAAGGTGCTGGCAACATTTAATAAAAAGACCAACATAAATCCTGGTGTGTGTCTGTGTGAGGCTGGTGTGTGTCTGTGTGAGGCTGGTGTGTGTCTGTGTGAGGCTGGTGTGTGTCTGTGTGAGGCTGGTGTGTGTCTGTGTGAGGCTGGTGTGTGTCTGTGTGAGGCTGGTGTGAGTCTCTTAGGCTGGAGCTAAAGCTGTATTAGCTTCAGTAAACAGGAGACTACTTCAGGTTTACCTCCAGCTTTCTGTGCATTAAAATCACTGCACCACTTAAACACATTTTAACTACTGAACATATAACCACATGAGTTTAACTCGTGTTCAGTCCAGTCTAAACTAAAATGTTTAGATTCTCGAAGTGAAAAGCCGTACTTCGCTAAACTGGAAACAGCTGTTGCTAATATACACTAGCTTTATTTTCAGAAAAAAAATCAACTCAACATTAGTTTGTCCTTTCTGAGAATATGGCTGTCTATCATAAGAATAAGTAAATGTTTGAGTAAAAAAAAAAAACATTTTCGCTGTTTGCATTTGCCATTTGGCTTGTTGTTTGTGCACAAGTGAGGATTGTCTCTCGTCCAATCAGCTCGCAGCAGTGCCCACCTCTAACCATTCCAGACGCTTAACCAAGCTGGACCCCATCAGGGGGGAGTGCCAAAAGTAGAACGGTTTGGACCCCTTTTTGGGAACACTTTGGAAAGTGGAAACACCCCCATAATGTATCACAATACTGCTCACACTCTTAAGGTTAAAGCGTCTGGAGGATGCCAGGTGAGTGTTCTTCTGATTATGTCCTGACAAGTGCAGCATTTGTTTCAGAACTCAAAGCTTGTGGCCAGGTGAGCAAGCTTCTTTACACTGATGGTGGAGAATGCACCAATATCAGTTTTACATGCTGAATATTTGAAGAGGTAACCAACATTTCCAATCAATAGTGTAAAGTATAAACAAACCAGACCCACTAGCATTGGCTTATAGAGTATCAGCTTCTCTGGAGGATCTCCTGACTTTGTTCACACATCACACCCAATGGAGAATGTATTAGAGCTCCCTATGCTGGATATCATACAGGTATGAACTCTGAGCGGATTGTGTTGACACCTTATCATAGCACATGAGCTTAAGGGCCTTAGCGTTGCTTTAAGCTGGCTCAGACCATTACCTACAGCATTGCCAGCAGTCACAGATGCTCAGTGACGCCTAATAAGCCTTTTACTCATAAGGCACTTTTCCACTTGGGCGGAATGAGCCGGTTTGGGGGTGTTTCCACTTCCAAACGTGTTAGCAAAAAGAGTCGTTCTGCTTTCGGCATTCCTCCCCGACGGGGTCCAGCTCAGTTAAGCATCTGGAACAGTTAGAGCTGGGCATTGCTGCGAGCTGATTGGACGACTCACTCAGGCAAAAACAAGCCAAATGACAGAAATAAAAGGCAAAATGTTTTCTTTTTTTTAATTAAATGCGCACTTGTCCTTGTGATAAACAGACGTATTCAGAGAGAGGACGAGCTAAAAGTTGCGGCGACTTTTTCTAAAAATAAAGTTAGTGTATAATAGCAACACCTTTTTGGCGACATATAGCTCTTGTTTCAAGAATCAAAACATGACATCTATGGTTTAGACTGGATTAAACATGAGTTAAACATGTGTTGTTATATGTTCAGTAGTTAAAATGTGTTAAAGTGGCATAGAGAAGTGAATTTAATGCACAGAAAGCTGGTGGTAAATAGGAATAGTGTCCCATTTGCTGAAGCTAATACAGCTTTACCTGCAGTCTCACACGACACACACCAGGACTTTTTATTAAACGTTGGCAGCGGGTTTATGTTTTAAAGTCAGCTTCAAACATGTTTTTATCTCATTTATTAATTGTTGTTCTTGTGTGACGTCAGTGTTTACATAATAGACGTAAAAAAAATGTCTGATCACTCTGGGTCATGGAAACGAGCAGGTTTTGGGGCTACCTGGCGTCCTGTACTGACAGGTCCCATACTGTTCTCCCCAGTGGAAAAGCTATAGCGCATGAATGAAGTCAGGAGGATGAGTGTAGGGTTTGAGTTCACACATGAGTTGGAGGGGTTGAGCAGAGCAGGGTATGGTTCTTCACGGTGGTATTCAAACACATGTATATAAATGCAAAAACTTAACTAAACAAAGTATAGGATACACACACATTAAGAGTACAAGGCTTCAGCGACCTCCACTTGCCTTTTTACACCTTGACAGCAGGTGCTCAGTTATGAGAGACAACTCTGGGCATGACAGGGTCCACTATAGCAGCACGTACAGATGAGAAAAAGTGTGTGTTTTCAAACAATCAGTGCTCCTAAACCTTGCAGGAGAGGGTCCAGGCAACAGTGCATGTGTGTAAAGGGATACAGAATTGTTGCTTTATTATTATACCTATAAAAAAGGTCAGTGGATTTTGGTCAAGACAGGAAGTGGCCACTGACTGGACAGAAAAGAGGTTTGGTCATACAACCTAAGTCTGCCTGTCTAGAATGTCACTATGAGAAAGTCAGCGGTGACTTTGATTTTCAGCTGTCTGAATGCCATTCCAGACATTAGCAGTGCTGCAGGCTGACTAGCGCAGCCTTAGTCACCAGTTCTATGTGGACAGGTTGGTTTAAAGTGACTGTTGATGTTTAACCTTTCATAAATAGGGCATGCTCTGTGGGCGTGGGGGGCATGCTAGGATTACTTTGAAAAATCCTCAACACATTGTTCGAGCATGGTGGCAGACACGCTCGCAAACACACAACAGAAAGCATTTCAAGTACCGTCTCACCAGCTAGGTATGCGTTACCATTCATTCCACATTACTCCCCCGCAAGTCCCACAATCCCGTACCGGTGTGTGTGTGTGTCAGTGTGTGTTTGTGTGTGTTTGACAGGTGTGTCTCTCTGGAGAGGGCCCATTGTAAATATGACAACATGCCTTTTGATGTTGACGGCCATAAAAATATATTTGAAGTCCTCATTCTTCTGCACATTGACTTGTTGCAATAGGGTGGGCACTTTGAATGATATGTTATACGGCTGGTAATGAATGGGAGACACTTGAACTTTCACTTTTACAGTAATGGAATGTTTTGATTAACAGAAAGGCCAGATAAAGGCCAGATAACGTTGTACTGTAAGTTTAACAAAGGTCATATATGAGACTGAACTAAAGCCATAAATCATGAGCATTTGTAATTCATTATGTCACAATAAAAGTATGGGGCTTCCACATGCTTTAGTGTCTGCTGTCAGCAAAAAAGCCATGCCCAGTCTTTAAAACGTTTCACCATTTCATATAAAAAAAGGACACTTCATTTGAATGGGTGAAACATTATGACCGCCTACCTAAGATTGGTGGTCATAAGGTTATGTTTAATGATTATATGCGGTCCCAGATGCAAGAAACTGCACTGTGTAAAAAAAAAAAAAGAAGAAGTCAAGAATTTTGGGTAAAATGTCGACTACATTCAAGCAAACTACAGCACAAACAAGCCATACGTATTATACAGACTGGCTTTTATGATCATACTAATCAGTTATTTTTATTATAAAATCCTGCAAATAATGTTCAAAGCAAAAGCTAAACCACTTCCCGACTGTGTTCAGAGGTTGTTTTTAGTTCCTGAGAGCAAATATAAGTAGCATTATGTAGTAAATGATTATCTTTAGGCTGAAAATCAGTTGTATTTCGGTTTTAAGACAATTTCTCTGCAGAATTTACTTTTGCTTCTTTAGAAATGTAGTGGGGTAAAAAATATATTTATCTTTTAGATGTAGTGGAGTAAAAGTAGTAAGTTACCCCTAAAAATACCACTCAAGTAAAGTACAGATTCTCAAAAACTATACCATATTTTCCGGACTCGCTCCAGAGTATAAGTCGCACTAGCCAAAAAACGTACTGCACTGGACTATAAGTCGCATTTTTGGGGGGAAATTTATTTTACAAAATCTGACACCAAGAACAGACATTTCATCTTGAAAGGCAAGTTATAGTAATAATAGAATAGAGAACAACAGGCTGAATAGGTGTGTGGTTTGCTAACGTAACACATTGATGGTTTTTCAGCTACATGAAGTATAAACAACGAACTGAATAGATGTCTCGTATGTTAACGTAATATATTATTAAATTACTATAGCATAAAGAACATAATATAACAAGTTCACCAAACTCACCATCTCACTCCTAATCACTAAATCCTTTAAATTCTTCATCCTCGGTGTCGCTTCTGAACAACTCCGGAGGTAGACAAAGCGCCGCTTCCTCCTCTATCGTCAGACCCAGCATCAGTTCCATTTCCAATTATTCTGCTCTTTCTCAGTTGTATTTATAGCCTAAGTTGTTAGTGGTAATGTTTACATTTTAAATTGTCAGTGGTACAGGTGCAGCAGATGCTGGTACTAGAGTGGCCTAGAGTGCCTTCTCGCGGCTGTCAGTGTGAAAATAACGAACACTTGAAAGGTGTGACGTATACTCAGTCGCACCTGAGTCGCACCACTAGCCAGACTATGACAAAAAGTGCGACTTATACTTACTTAAGTACAGTACCCAAGTAAACTGACTTCATTACTGTCCACCTCTGCGTGTGCATAACCTTGGACCACTTTTGATTGATACTGACTGCTGCAGACCAGGGACACCCTAAAAGAGCTGCATTTTTGGAGCTTTTATCCCACATTTTAGGGCTCACACATAACAGTAGAGTAGGTGGTGACAACTCTTGTGTTGAAAGTAGCTTATTTGCATTTATAGGTGTTGTACAGCACAGATATGACTTTAGATTAAGATTGTTTGATTGGTTTTAGGAATGAAGTAACTGAGATGCTTTTGGCATTTTATTGTGAGACTGAGTGGTCCCAGAACACTGTCCAGTGATTAGTTGTACAGTTGATTCAAAAATAAGGTGATTTGTGTTGTATAATTATTATAAACTATAAACCACAGTATATATCTGTATTTTACCATAAGCAAAGTAGGCTGCTGTAGCACTTCTCAATGCTGCATGGCTTAGTATAAAATCACCCTTTACCCATAGTTCCACTAAAACTAGATTTTTCCTATTTGGCTAAATAATGTATGTAGGCCCTATACACTAAAAAACACAACACCAAAAAACAAAATATGATGCGGAAATCATCACAGTATACCCACTACAAAAATGTAGATTACAGCACTGATTGGATTCATGAGACATTAAACTGTAAGTGAGAGCACAATATGACAGATACCCACATAAAATACAGACAATATCACCTTAAATCAGGTTTTGGACACAAACATTAGTGTATTCTGGGGGCTGACTGAACTTAAGACAAAATGGAGCCATGCAAACTGGGATTTGGACATTTCTGCAGCAGATTAACACAGCTTGTGTTAACTTTGATGCAGAAGAAGTTCTGTGCAGTAGCCTACATCTGACAGATACAAACATACCATAGACTGCAACACCATATAAATACTGCAGTGGGGACATTTGCACTCACAAATAATCCACATTGTCTTTTTCTAACCTCTGCAGCACTGCTTTTATTTATTTCTAATGTGTGATTGTGATTGCTATTAAAATCCTAGACCCATTACACATCACCGTCAGCCAACATGTTTCAAAATACACCAGAATACAGGAAATAATGTCTGCTGTGTTCAAAATTTTCAGACCCCTCTCTATCATATTACTAATTACTGTGTGTTAACACTTAACTGTGGTACAGAACATTTAGGCTTTTGCCTCAACGTTTTTTGAGGAGCTCAGCAGCCCTTCCTCACTAACTTAGAATTGCCTTAAAACTGCCAGTGGCCTGCACTATAGTCACACAGGGCCGCCCGGCTAGGGCCCGGTCAAAATCTCACTCCAAGTTTTGGTGAAAAGTTGACAGCCCTGAAGATATAATCAGACTACAGTTTGTTTTTTTTGCTGTCTCTATATTGTGTAGCCACCAGCCCGAAAGCTACCAATAAAAAAAAAAAACTCCTTAGTTATACTGATGTTTTCAGTTTTCTAGAGCAAGGCTGAAATGTAAAAGAATTCTGTAGTGTAAATGGTCTGTTTGTTGTGTTAATTGCTAATAAACACAGCTAAATTCATGGGTAATCATAGTTTTACAAATACATATCAACGGTAACACTTCGACTTCACGAAATAAAACACAACAAAGTCAGACAAAGATCTTCCTCACTTGGTAAATGTTTCTCATGAAGCCATCCATCCATCTTCTTCCGCTTTATCCGGGGCCGGGTCGCGGAGGCAGCAGTCTAAGCAAAGATGCCCAGACTTCCCTCTCCCCAGACACTTCCTCCAGCTCTACCGGGGGGGTTTTAATTAATCACATAACCGTATCATAAGTTATGGCAGTTAAGGTTTCACAGTTACAGCAGAATTGGTCCGACAATGACTCGCATTATTCAGTGTCACTCCCACCCCCCGCCTCCAATGCAATCATTTGGTTTTCTTAACCTGTGCGTACACGAACTGACTGTGAGCCAAAGTGCATTTTGTTGTCATGTTTATTGCTTGTGTTTAGGTAAAGAAACCCTGGCAACATGACTTTTTACTAAAATACCAAATTTCTATGAATGTAGCATTTTAATTGACTATGATGGGTTTTTTATGTATTCTACTCTATTAACATGATACATTTTTTGTGTATTTTGTACACACTGCCTCTGCAAACTAGTGATGGGCGGATTGATACTGTGGTATTGATATATTGACACCCGAATGACTAAATGAGTATAATTTGAATATTGATTCCTTGAATATCAAAGCATCTGTGCTGGTTAATAAATGTGGAGGAAAGATGTTTTCAGGTATCTTACTCCATTGCTTTGTGCCAAAACACCCCCTCCCAGCAGCACAGTGGACTGGTCCATCCATGTCATGTGACAGGAAGTTAACTGTTTTGTTTGTTCTACTAGCAACAACCATTGATGTATTATAGAACTGGATTGTGAATGATGTCACAACCACTGTTGTTTTTAGTAGCGGTGCTCATAGGCTTGTGATGCTGGAAAAGTTTTTTACTTCCATGTTGTGCGGCCCATAGAGGGCGCACTACAGCCTGCGATGGCGAGCTAGAGCAGTGATGTCACAAACCATAAAAAGTTATTTTTTAGCCAAATTAAAAATTTTGAATGGGGAAAAAGTCCACGTTATAATAAGAATAGATAATAAATCCTACCATTTTCTCAGGTGCCCTGTCGCCGAACACCAGCCGTTCCTGTTTAAACTGCAATCTATGAGAAAAATGTTTTCTGGGCCACATGGGATTTTTCTTCTGCAGTTCCACAGAGCGCCACTAATCAAACTGGCATCAGGGGAGAAGGAGCAGTGCCCTATCCAGGTTTTATTATCCATCCATGGCAACAACTCACTACTGTGACACATTAAAGCTCTTTATTTTATACTGTGTACATTACATTTGTTAAATGGACAGTATTAGTCATGTGATTTGTCTTTAAGGGTAACCATATTTGAGTAAAAAACATTCACCTATAAAATAATTATGAGTATTGGTACTTCTATTGGTTTCAATTAAAAATGGTGGCATTGCTCCTTAACACACTGCAAACATGATTTTATAAAAATATTCTGGTAAATAGATTATGTTTCTGATCTCGGCTTGACAAACACTTTTTGGATCGCCGTGATCTTTGCCTGAGACCGGCATCAGACTGAAATGCCCCGTATTGTGTTGAAACTAGTTGGTATAGCCCTGAATACAGTGTCGATCCTGTTTCTGGTTCCTCCTTAAACTTTCAGACCTGCTCATTACATGAAAAGCCATTTGCGATGCTATTGTCACCCTTTGCCAGGATTTAAAAATCGGTGGAACCAGAGCTCTTTGAGACAGACACAAGACAATCCCTCTGCCGTTGTAAAAGCTTGGTTCAGAGCCAACGTCTCTCGAAGAATTACAAACACTCCTGCAGTAATGCACGCGTACACAGACTGAGCAGATCTGAAATGCAGATTGCACAAGATTAAACGCCACTGGCTCATTCAGTTGGCACCGACCCAATGCTTGTATGCCACTGCCTGCATAGATTATCTCTTTATTTTCTTAAAGCGCTAGAGATGTAATGAATGCTAATGCTGTCTAATGTAGCCCAGTGTGAAAGCCGCCACCTAGCACCTTTAGCAACTTTTGATATGCAGATGTAGATGCTAACGTAGCCTAGGAAATGGGTTAATGAAAGATCACACTGCTTCAAAGGGGACCAAACTTAAATGGCTGAAATTACTAGTTTTTTTGAAGTTGTACAAATTGACCAACTCTTCTAATCCATCAGATTTCTGTAACTAATTTCATCCACTATAAGAATTCTGTGATTTTGCTTGCACCCTCTGGCTAATGTAGTTGTTCCCTACCCAGATACTGACATTACACATGCAGTTGAGTGGTTGCTTTTGTCTCCCTGTTAGTAACTTGGTGCAGGAGGTAAGGGGTTTGATTCCCAATGTGTTGCCCAAAAACTCGATCTACAATAGACTACTGCATGTGGCAGTCCCAAGTCCAAGATAAATGTGGTGCAGCGATCCCCAAAGTGCGGTCCGGGGACCCCTGGGCGGCCACATAGGTACTGCAGGGAGGCTCTATATGCTGTCTATATTATAGGTACTGTAAGCAGCATGCACTCGTACTGGTTTGAAAATGGTACTGCAGTCTAAATCAAAACAGTGGTCACTTTTCTAATTGGACAATTGGCGATGCAGTTTAGAACCAAAACTAAAAATGTAAACAAAAACAACTTGACCAATATGTAAAACATATTTTTAATTGGTAATAACTCATCTGTACCATTGTTAGCAGTAAAACTAATATTTGATTTAAACTTGGCTTATTTTTTTGAAATATAAAAAAATATACTGCTCATAGCACCTTTAAGTCCATCCATCTTCTTCCACTTTATCCAGGGCCGGGTCACGGGGGCAGCAGTCTAAGCAAAGATGCCCAGACTTCCCCCTACACAGATACTTCCTCCAGCTCTACCGGGGGGACCTCAAGGCGTTCCCAGGCCGAGAGACATAGTCCCTCCAGCGTGTCCTAGGTCTTCCCTGGGGCCTCCTCTCGGTGGGACATGCCCGGAACACCTCCCCAGGAAGGCGTCCAGGAGGCATCCGAAACAGATGCCCGAGCCACCTCAGCTGGCTCCTCTCGATGCGGAGGAGCAGCGGCTCTACTCCGAGCTCCTCCCTGGTAACCGAGCTCCTCACCCTATCTCTAAGGGAGGGCCCAGCCACCCTGCGGAGGAAACTCATTTCAGCTGCTTGTATCCAGGATTTTGTCCTTTCGGTCATGACCCAAAGCTCATGACGCTGCACCGATCCGTCTGTAGATCTCACGCTCCATCCTTCCCTCACTCGTGAACAAGACCCCAAGATACTTGAACTCCTCCACTTGAGGCAGGAGCTCTCCCCCAACCTGGAGAGGGCAAGCCACCCTTTTCCGGTCGAGAACCATGGCCTCGGATTTGGAGGTTCTGATTCTCATCCCAGCCGCTTCACACTCGGCTGCAAACCGCCCCAGCACATGCTGAAGGTCTTGGTTTGATGAAGCCAACAGGACAACATCATCTGCAAAAAGCAGAGATGAAATCCTGTGGTCCCCAAACCAGACTCCCTCCGGCCCCTGGCTGCGCCTAGAAATTCTGTCCATAAAAATTATGAACAGAACCGGTGACAAAGGGCAGCCCTGCCGGAGTCCAACATGCACTGGGAACAGGTCTGACTTACCACCGGCAATGCAGACCAAGCTCCTGCTCCGGTTGTACAGGGACCAGACAGCCCCTAGCAGAGGGCCTCGGACCCCATACTCCCAGAGCACCCCCCACAGGATACCACGAGGGGCACGGTCGAACGCCTTCTCCAAATCCACAAAGCACATGTGGACAGGTTTGGGCGAACTCTCATGAACCCTCAAGCACCCGATAGAGGGTATAGAGCTGGTCCACTGTTCCACGACCGGGACGAAAACCGCATTGTTCCTCCTGAATCCGAGGTTCGACTATCGGCCGAATTCTCCTCTCCAGTACCCTGGAATAGACTTTCCCAGGGAGGCTGAGGAGTGTGATCTCCCTGTAGTTGGAACACACCCCCCGGTCCCCCTTCTTAAAAAGAGGAACCACCACCCCGGTCTGCCAGTCCAGAGGCACTGTCCCCGACCGCCACGCGATGCTGCAGAGACGTGTCAGCCACGACAGCCCCACAACATCCAGAGACTTGAGGTACTCAGGGCGGATCTCATCCACCCCCGGTGCCTTGCCACCGAGGAGCTTTTTGACCACCTCGGTGACTTCAGCTTGGGTGATGAACGAGTCCACCTCCGAGTCCCCAGCCTCTGCTTCCTCAACGGAAGACGTGTCGGCGGGATTGAGGAGATCCTTGAAGTATTCCTTCCACCTTTAAGTAAGTGTAATGAAAGTTATTACAGTTATATTCCTGTTTAAAAATATTACTTCAAACTATTTTTAGCCAACAGTCAGTGTTTTTCTAAGGTTTTTATAGAAATACATAGAGAAAAACATGACTATCTTTCTGAATAGAATGAATTCACACTTTAGGAATGGCTGATGCAGTGGATTGTGTCAGGAAAGGCATCTGCTGTAAAAATCTGCCAGAGTATGCAAAAGATCAGCAACATCTAAAAAAAAAAAAAAAAAAGGGAAAAGCACCAAAGTTACTTTAGTTCATGCTAATGCTAACTTGTGAATTGAAAATGTATTGCAGTGTGCTCAACATAAAAGCTCTTTGTTTAGAAGAATCGAAAGTACTTAAAATTGTAATGGCATTGTAGGTAAAAGAAAAACTGAAAAGATTTTCTGTAAAAGAAAAAAACTATTTGCCTAATGGCTTACTAAATAAATAGTTGAAAAGGAGTAATTAGCATAAATCTTTTACACAGACTGATTGGGGAAAGTGTATTGTGCATACAAGGGGTTATTGTCATTCTGTCCCTCATTTAGAGCTGTTATTTAGTGCAGTCTCATTGGAGATCAAAGACACAGCGCTGGTCAAAAGGACATTTGTGAGGAGTCACCACTGACCTCTGTGGAAGGATTTATGAGAGAAGACACAGACATTCAAATGACCTGGTCCAGCTGATGGCTACCTGATCAATAAAACATAGAGTTCCCTGCTCTGTATATGTACTGTATATAATGTTCACTTATAGGTCTAGAATTTGATGTCAAAATCTCAGATGGAGGGCAGGGGCCAGTATTATTGTGGTCATAGTTTTCAGTCACGTGAATTTGCGTTCCATGGAGGGAAAAACAAACATGGCGATGCACAGTAAACCTGATGAGCTGTAGCCAAATAAGTATTTAGATGAAATACATGAAATATACTATGAACTAAAACTACATGACACATATGAGGCATCCACCGCTATGACTTGAAGCAAACTTAAAAACTCACCAAAAGTTTTTTTTTTTTTTTGTTTGTTTGTTTTTTTTTCAGTCGGGTGGGTCATCAACCCAGTGTAACAGGCTTTAGTTTTTCATCATAAAAGGTGAAAAAGACCAACAGACTCAAAGTGCTGTTAGCTAATACTAGCTTAAGGCAATGTAATTTAAATACTGTGTATTCACTGCAAATAGGTGTGTATTTAAACGGCAACGAAACACATATCCTCACTTGAACAAACAGTGGCTTTAGCTAATGGTCAGTGGAGTGACGTTAAACCAATGTGCTTGCCCTCCCGGTGAGACATCACTGTGAAAACTATGAATAGATTAAACATTATTTTAAAAAATCCAATTAAATAAATCCATAAATGTTGACCCTGTTAATCATTTTTGTTAGGGGTTGCAGCCACAAAGTTAATGCCCTGTCTACTTAACAGCCACACCTGTGTGATGGAATAATATGACCACTTTTTAACACTACAGTGAAAAAAAATATTTAACCTTAGGTAATTTGTGCTGACAGAGAAGATTTTGACCCAAAAAATGTGGCAATATTAACAACAAATCAGATCAATAAGTCTGCATATTGACACTTAAGAAGCGAATTCTACCATACAGTTCTTACCTGGTCTGCACCTCAGTCTTACAACATAGGCCCTTTAGAATCTTATGGTATCATCTAAACGCAACCTATTTTTATCATCAGAAGAGATGGCAAGAATACTCTGACCCCCATATCACTTATAGAGCCAAGACTGTGGTTGTTTACTAAAAATTAAAATAGTCACTGCACATGCATAAGCTTAGTATTCTACAGTCTTATCTCCTCTGGTTGCCACTGTGCTTTGTTTAAACCACTGCATTCTTGTAGGTATATCATATATCTGAAGCGCTTGTTAAAGCAGATGTTAAACCTGACTTCTTAGTAAATATTATACAATTATATACATAAGTATTTTACAGTACTGCTCTATGGATTGGTCTGACACATTACATGCAATATCATGTGCCAGTGACAAACTCTGCTTATTTCTTACTTCATTAGGGTGACCAGACGTCCTCCTTTCCCTGGACATGTCTTCTTTTTGAGACATTAAAAAATGTCTGGCCGGAATTTCTAACTCACTCAAAATGTCCAGGATTTTAAGTCTACTACAGTCAAAGGGAATTCTTATACGCCCAGTGTGCTTTTCCCACAACACAATGCGCCACTTCCTTCCAGCATTTTGCGACTTTATCACTTCACAGAGAAGCTGACACACTATTTTTGTAGGAGAAATACCTGCGGCCCAACTGGGGAACCACTGAGTAGCATTGTGTAGCATTTTGTAAAACATAGAAAAGCTAAATCCAACTGTCTGTGTAGATATAAGCAGCTCATGTTCAAAATGTGAGAGTTGCTTTAAAAGACAATGTTTTGTCTAGAAACTGACCTAATACAGTGTAGTAGCTGCTGAAAATCATATATGATCATCAAAATTGCATCAGATTGGATGAAATTACATTTGTTTGTTAAAATTTTCATGGGCACAAACAAGATGAAAGTCGAGACGAAAGACAAAAATGCAGCCTATATTCTGTTTTTAGTGGGGCAAAGCGAGACCCATCTGAGGCAGAATGTAAGACATGCAAATCTGCCATTTGGGTGACATGTGTCTGGTAAAGATGTCGGTGATTTAGAAGTCCATCTAAGTTCAGCACAGTTTGGCACATTACCACCACCGAGGGTGAAACTTAAAATATAATGCTGTAACATAGAAAGTTAAAATTGTCTTTTAATTTCGCCCATACTCCAGGTGCCCTCCTTTTTGAAAACCAAAATATGGTCATTATAATTTCTTTGTTGAGTGAAGCATGTCTAAAGTAGTTAGTCCAACCCTAGCTCAGCTAAGACACAACTGCAATTAAAAAATATATTTAGCTCTGAAACCTCTTTTTTTTCTATATATAAATGTCACAATATCTGGGCAAACTTATTTTTATGCATTTATCCATTTTAGACACCACAAATTGAATATCCAAGCGTTGCCATCATGGGTCATTCCTTTGATTTTCCCATAAGCATGCTGCGTGTGTCAATGGCTGCAGAGGTGTGAAGCAGCACAGTCAGGTTTGTTTTAGAGGCGTGCGGACTGACCCCTCAAACAGAAGGAGCTCAGGTGACCCGTTTACACTGGCTGTTTGCCGGGAGGCACTAATAAGCCAATCTCAGACACAATACCTGACTTTGGCACCCAGAGGCAAGACCAGTGGCACCTCCAGCTGTTGACAAAGGGCTGTGAACTTCTGCTGGGAACTGCTGGTAGAAGAGAGGGGGACTATACTTCAAACTTAGCCAATGGTTAGTTAGGGACACAAGTAGAGAAATTAAAGTGATTGCTTTTATTACCACTTACAACTGGACTCCTTATTGGTGGTTATTTCATACGTGCCAGTCCTAGCCCAAAGTCCAGATGAATGGCAACGTGTCATAAAGGGCATCTGGTGTGGAAAAAAAAAAAAAAAGAAATTGTCCAAAGTAAAGTGTTTACATGCAACACTTAGTGCTTGAAATTGCTTTGTGCATGCTTTTTAGTCACAAGTTGCAAGGTTAAGCATTCCTTCTTTGACACTGTCAACTTTGTCATTTTTTCAGGAACATTGCTCGAAGCTGAGGAAGGAAGTCCATATATGGACAGTCCTCAGGAGGGTGTGCATGTGTGTACACTATGTCCGCAGGTGGATCAGAGATTTGTTGACATTATCTCTGTTCTTTAGGAAGTGAGTATAGCATTGGGCGCGGGGAAAAGGAAACAGGAGTGTCCAATCAGAAATCAGCTCCCGTTCAAATAAACCCCCCCTGTAGTCAACTGCCAATCTTTGTGTAAGCACTGATCTTCCAGACATGTGAAAAATGTAAGGGCTGTCTGCATAGCACCACAAGGCTAATACTGTATTAAACATCTGTTAGTAATGCATAATATTTACAACATGGAAACAAATCATGCATGCTTTTAGTATTTTGAGTATTTAGAAACCTACAGTGGCTTTACATGCAGGTGGAGAAATTAGATTTACGGCAGGGGTCATATACAAAGCATATGAAGAAGTTCAGTGTTTGAAGCAGTACTAATGCATTTTTAGCATTCTGAAGACAGTCAGTAGCTTGTTTTTTTTTGTGTGTGTGTGTGTTTTTTTTTTTTTGTTTTTTTGTTTTTTTTTTTGGGGGGGGGGGTTCTTGTGTCATAAACATTTAAAGGAGAAAGCTTGACAGTAGTTTGAGTTTTAGGAGAAAGCTTGACAGTAGCGTTTTACTGTCTACACTTTGGGAATTGAACCCATGATCTCCTGCAGCTCCCTGTTAGTTGAATGTTATCCAAGGAGCAGCATATAAATCCTGTTAGTGGCCATTTACACAAGGCTTTTATGTCTCATACGTTCATATTTAGTCCAGTAACTTTCAGTAATATCTGTACTTTTTACTTTGATGAGAGACTTTATGAGAATGGCTCCAGAAAAACACAAGATCTTAAAGTAGTTAGTGTTTAGTCACTGTGTGGTGTAGAGCATATGCCAGCCCAAAGCACCATTTTCTGGACAAACACGGGTACTACAGTTTTTGTTTTCTTCACACTTCAGCGTTTTTGTGTGAATGCAAATCGTGGGCGGCATGACTGTTGCGTTTTCCTGGCCATCATTGTCGTGTAAACAAGCCCTCAGTGAGTATGCAGTCTTCACAGTTTACACTCGTGTGGAGCAGCTCTGAGCCACTCCTCTTTGAGCGTTTTCATAAGTTTGCGCATTCACAAAATGAAAACTCTGTCATTGTGTAAATGAAAGACCAAAACGCAATCAAACCTTGGCGGATTCTGCAAAATGTCATCTAATCGGCCCCTTAGTGTTTGTAAACAAAACAGCTACGCTCCAAAGAATGATGCCCCAAGATTAGCAGATCATAATACATTTCCTATGGAGCAATTGCCATTAGCCACTATCAGAAATTATAAACAAAAAAACCAGATGGTTTTAGCAACTAACAATCAATCGACTAAATGTAATGTTAGCATGTTGGAAAACAGAAGAGAGTGAATCTGGGTTGAGCGGTTTTATTTAATGTAGCGATTAGCATCTATAATTAGCATATAAGCTAAAGGTTACACAATATTTGTTTCTGTTTTTATGTGGGACAAGTTCTTAGTGGAATTGTTTGACCGTATTTGCGCTGGTTTAACCCATCAGTGCCTGCAAACTTAAAATTCCTTGACTCCCATTCAAATACATCAAACTGAAGCCAATCAACGGCTAAAAAATAGACATCTGTCCCATTACCGTATACAACTGTGCTCACTTTCCTAGCCCCAAACTTCCTGGTCCCAAACGAGCTCTAGTGAGGGACGGGAGCAAAACAAACCAGTGCACCGGGGGCCCTTTGGTGTCACAGGAAATGCATTGTGTCTGGCTTCCCACCTACTGTTTTTTTCTCCTGTGAGGAAGACGTTCAGGAATACGGCCCTCCCTGTATTTATTATAGCAGACGACACAATGATCCCGCTTCCTCTGCATGGAGGCGTCCGGTGGCCACGCGACCAGAACTGGACGTCCCGTATATGACGGAAAACTACAGGAGGTCAAGACGAAATTATGGTAAACAATTTGCACAAAGTTTTCTTCGTAGATATACACAAGGCTGTATTTCAATGCGGGACAGTGGGCTCTTTGGTGAATGTGAATGCTGTCGTTAAGTGGTGTCCTCAAAGTAAAAGTTGAGCTTCTGTCAAACTTACTACTACTTTCAATATATTTTGGACCACAAAAAAGGTAATTACTAAATCATGTTTATGCACAAAAAGCCAATCAAATCAAAAATGTGGCTCCAGTTTATGTTGCATATTCTCCCTGTGTCTGGATGGGTTTCCTCTGGGTGCTCCGGTTTCCCCCATTAACCTAAAACATGCACAATAGGCTAAATCTCCAGCTGGGTATTCCTGACCAGGATAGAGATGGGATTTCTGGTTCTTTAATGTGAGTCGAATCTTTGGGATCCATTCATTTCAAAGAGCCGTTCAAAAGACTAGCTCATTTTTTGGATTTTCATCATTTTAAGAAGCCAGTCAGTTTATTCAGAAAATAAACACATATACCTCTGCAAAGAATGACCATTTAGGATTTATTATGTCAAAAATGCAAAATGTAGCTATCCCTTGACATATGTTCTTCTGATTAAAGTGTGTCTGAGCATAAGCATTGTGTATGTGCTCCTCTCCTCTCTCTCCTCGTTGCTTTCGTTTCTGTATGACTCTCTCTTTAGCTTGTATTCCTCTTCTACTTTTTCTTATGAGTTTTTTCCGCGATGGTTGGCACACAAAAAAAGCTTGTTCATTTTGAGAGAAAAAAAAAAGAACAACTCGCGCACCACTCTCTTCACTCACCGGTTCACATTGTTCTTGGTGAAGGTCCGTTCAAAAGATCTGGATTGTTCGTGAACGTCACTGTCTCTAGACCAGGATCCTGGCTCAAGGGTCCCTGGGTGCTACACTGCAAACGCAGACTGCTCCTTGCCCCAAGAGCTGTAAAGGATTGGTCAAATGCAGAGAACAAATTTCCCTACAGGGACAATAAAGTATACCTTAAGATGCCTGAGTTGGATTCTTGACTCAGGCCAGCTTGCTCCATGTCATTCCCCTCTCTGTCTTCTCTATTCCGTGTCTTGTCTGTTATCACTATCAAATGAAGGCAACATGCAAAAAAAAAAAAAAAAAAAAAAAAAAAATTACTCTTCAAGATGCAAAAAGCTAAAAAACAAAACTGGCTGGTTGTGGATTTCATTGCACCAACAAACATTCAAATAAAGGAGAGGTCTGCAGTGGTTCTGTAATCACCTTTTGCTTATGTAGCACTGGTTTATCCGGTAAATAAAGCAGCTGTATATCAAGTCGCTAGCTAATGTTCTCTACCCAGGCACTGACATTAAACACAAGTCAGTTGGTTTAGATTTTTGGCACTTTTTTGCTTTTAATAGTCACCCTGCGACAAGCTGGCCCCTGTCCAGGGTGTACCCCACCTATGGCTCAAAGTTACTGGGATAGGCTCCAGTCACCTTGCCTGGAAAATCCAGACTGATATGTCTCTGTATTATTCTACAGAGAAATATCAGTCTGGTCACCACGCCGTCCGCAGTGGTTTCCTCAAATCCCAACCATACTGTGCATTTTGATTCGCTTATTTAAGTCACGTGTTCTTCGCGAGCAGCGTCCGCAACAACAACAATCAAGGTGGCGCACTGAGGAGCCGAGTTTGTTTCATTCAGCGGTAAATTCCCTTTTAAATTACCACAAACATATCGAGTCATTAAAACCACAGCAGCTTGCAGCACTAGAAGCCTTTATAAAAATTTTAAAAAATGTTTTCGCGTTGCTTACTTTCTTGTCGCTTTGTTAACGTCACGTCCGCCATTTTCTGATTGGCTAACTCCGCTGCCCGTTTGCTCCGCGCTAGAAATTGAATTGATTCTATGGCGACCAGACTCATCCACTGGTACAGCGGTGAGTCTGGAATTTCCAGGCAACCAGTCACCCGCAACCTGGGAATAAGCCGTAGAAAATGATTGAATGCTTTTAATAGATGTGATATACAGGAAATCTTGGAGAGAGATAAGGAATGTTGACTAATGCTGATTCATACTCTGAAAATGTACTGCGGTCTATTTAACTACTTTATATTCTGTGATGCTTTCATTTTAGAAAGTTGGAATATTAATGTTGCTACACATTACAGACCAACAGTGGTGGAATGTAACTAAGTAAAAGTATTTAATTACTTTACTTAAGTACATTTTTCATGTATTTGTACTTTACCTGAGTAAATTTTACAAGGGTTACTCTTACTTCACTACATTTTAGAGCAAGTATCTGTACTTTTTACTCACTCACTCACTTTTTAACACTACATTTATGAGTTGGTTTGAAGTAAAAAGTATCTGGGGTTTTGTTTTAAAATCATGTGTTTTTGTTGTGCCCTCATTGCAGACACACAGTACTTAAATATAACAGATGCAGTAAAGTAGTGCTACTTTAGAAACATCAGAATAATAAAGACAGAAGTCCTCAGCAGCAGATTCAGTCTCTTCTACTGCACCAGTTTGTTTATTTCATTTGGAATCAGCAGTGGTGGACAAAATAGTACTTACTTACTACTTACTTATAGTAGTTAGTTCATAAATAATATTACTCAACTAGAAGTTAAAGTGTCTGACAAAAAATTGAAAGTACATTTGATTCTACTTCTCCTTCCCTGAGTTTCAAACCCAGAACCTTCTGACTGAAATCAGATGTACTGACCACTACACCACAGAGGACAAAAACTACTTTTAACACCTTAAACAATTTAAACTTTTACTCAAGTAAAAATACAAAGAACATCATCCAAAATTATAATTTTATTCGTTAGCATTTTACACAAATTATATCCCGTGTTAGCTTCCATTCCAATGAACATGAATGAATTCAGCATAAGTTACCTTTAGCTAACATAACGCCCTGTCCCAAGTGCTTGCAACTGTGCACCTACAATGTGCGTTCACGCTTGAGGGGCTCAAGTGTGTAGCGTGTCTAAATTCTCCAGTAACATTCTGAACTGCATTTCGCCTTGCAACACCAGGGAACAACACTTTTCAGACATATTTTGAGCAAAATGCCCAAATTATTAGCTGTTGCTGACTTTCTAAATAAATCCAGCAGCCTTTTAGCAAGCATCTCTAATAGACAGTGTTGTGTCAACTCTATTTAATGCCCTGTGCACTCAGGGACTTCACGCACTTTTAACAAATGCACATTTTGCCAAATTGGGTAGTGTGTAGTGCAGGTGTTGAGACAGGGTTTGAATGCATTCTAACAGTAATTCATACTGATACTACTGATTACAGTCACAAGGCAGCCCTAAAGTCTTACAAGTGTTAAAAAGGTGTTAAATTTGGTCAAAATCAAGGCTTTAAAAGTATTAAATCTTTTTAGCAGGTATTACATTCTCTTCATCTTAGTCTTAAATTTAAAGAAAGGTCTTTTCCATGTTGTTGGTAAAATATAGATCAGTGAATTTATGCTTGCAAACATTATCATTTATCAAATTATTCACACATCATTGTGCAGTGAGAAGTAACACCTAGAGCCCCAACTAGACGCTTGTGTTTGTGTTTCTTTGTAAAAAAAAAAAAAAAAGTACAAAAATATTATAAAGTAATACATTATAACTAATAATAGTGAAGTACAGTATGTCTTATTTGCGAGTTTGAATGAGGCATTAAATTATATTATAAATGGTTTAAAATGTTTGAAGTTACTTTAATTTGTACAGCTCCAAAAGCTTTGTTTACAGCTCTACTGTATATATGAGCGGTAAAATGTTGCAAAAATATCAACACAATACACTTATTGAGCCTTTATCTGTGAAATGTATGATTGAGTTTTAAGATTTTTTTAATGCAGAACTGTTATTTCTCTGTATTAGGCTTTTAAAATAAAACCCTTGAGTGTAGTACAAATATTTATTTTATGTAAACCTCATTTCTGTTCTTTTGCCGGCAATCCTGGCATTAAATTCCATTCAAGGGGCATCAAAAAGTCTTTAAAAGGTCTGAAGTTTCTCAAGACAAAACCTGGAACTACCTTTTGTTAACATGAGAGTGGCAACAATTCATTATTACTATAAGCAATATTTAATTAAGGAGTAGATGTACAACACTGTTGCTTTTTATACTTTTCTGTCAACTCACTAATTGACATCATGTTGAAAATTGGGCAGCATATTTAAATTGTGCAGGCATTAACATTTTTTTAATCTAGGCAAGAGTTTTTTTTAGCTATTTCAAGGAAGACTCATTCCACTCTTTAACTTTTCAGACATAAAATGGTCGGATAGTGCAGTGACACAAAACACACAATACAGTTATATACAAATGAACACAATAGGATGACCCTACCTTGCCTTATATGATTTACGTATATGTGGGGCTGTATTTCAGTCCGGGACAATGGGCTTTTTAGTGTGAATGCTATCATTGAGTAGTATCCTGAAAGTCAGCGTTGTGACCAGTCAGCCAGAGACAGTCAGGAAGTCGCAGCAGCTCCACCCTGAAGTTCCTGCTATTTTAATGCCTCTGCTTGTTAAGTGGAACAAAACCTTCACATGCTAATGCAAACATTTCCATCACTGTAGGAAGACATGACAGGAACAAGCTCGCAGGAGTAGCCTTCACACTTACCAGCTGCATTAGATATGTATCTGTGATTCAAGGCTTTGGAGGTCAAATAACTGCAGCTAACAGCAAACAGGCGAGCTTAGCTGTGCTGTCAAAAATACATGCTCAGAACTATTCTGTGAGAAAAGCAGTCACAGAATCTACATCTATCAGTGTACTGTGCACACAATTTCCCATAATGCATTATTAAAGGAAAACAGGGATAGTCACTGTTTTGTTTTGAGAACAGCACACATTAAAATATTATGTGCTCTTTTTTAATTGTTAAATAAAAGCATTTTCAAGTAACATATTTGTGTTTTCCATTTATTATTTATTTATTTAACCTTTATTTAATCAGGAAAGTCCCACTGAGATTAAAGACCTCTTTTTCAAAGAAGTTCTGGCCAAGAGGAAGCAGCAAAAACAAAATACAGTTACATAATTACACACACAAAGACAAGATAACAGGAAGAAACAAACAGAATATGAAAAACATGTGCATGTTGTGGAGTCAGCCTCTAGAACTCTGTGATGCTGCCTAGATACAGTATTTGCTTGACAAAATATGGGTTTGTGGCCATTTGCTTAAGAATGCTAGATGCTTTGGCAACAATTTGTGCTGGTCCCAAGTTCGGAGAGATGGGGGTTGGTTAGTCTTTTAGCCTAAAAACCTTTAAATATCCACTGTAATTACACTCTTCCTTGCAAATGACAAAGTACAAAGTACAGGTTAAAGTAGTTATGGAGCTTCAGAAAATTACAAAATGGATTGAATTAAAATTAAGCAAATAGTATATTACTATTCAGAGATATCAAGAAGCTCTTTTTTAATACACAAGTATACTTTTACAAAATTACTAAAATACCGACTATGGAAATATGAATATGTAAAAAAATAATTAAACTGTAATTAATATATATATATATATATATATATATATATATATATATATATATATATATATATATATATATATATATATATATATATATATATATCATGGTTATAATAGGGTCAATGGGAGTCAGACTTCTTGGAGCCAACCCCCACTTCCAAATGAACTTCCTCATTTAGCTATTCTAAATGTCACTATTTCCACCATGCAATTTGGCCTTTTTTTTAAAAAATTATTATTATTTTTTATTATTATTGGTCTGCAATTTTGACACCTTGTATCTAAGTCAAACCACACACTTTATCCCCATTAAAATAAATTAAAGCAGTAGCTCAATGATATTAGCATAACAAGAATCAGTAACACTAGCTAACTTCCTAATCACCGTAACGCTAACATTATGCAGCTTGGCAACTCCTTCCTCCATTGAGAAAGCACTGGGGCCGTTTTGAAGCCTGTGTAGTGTAGTGAGTGTGGTCTGAGGGTGGGCTCCTTCACCCCTCCCCTCCTCCTCCTTCCCCCTGGTGCACCGCGAGCATCCTCCCGAGCCATAGTGTTGTGAATAGAACAAGTTTATTCAGCCAGGGAGCCTATTACCCCCTGCACGCTGAAAGGTCCCAGAGAGGCCGCCCAACAACCCTATGTCAGCACATGAAAGTGATGACTGGATGCTGGGGGCCACAATGACTGTGTGTGAATGTGTGCGCGCCGCTGCCCTGTTGGGGAAGGGTGCCTGCACTTGAACCGGCCCTATTCAGCCAGGTTAGGGGGTCTTGTGGTCTTTAATGTGGCCATAGTGGGGCAGAATGACCTCTGTGGAGCTGGCCGGCACCAAGGCCTTAATCCATCCCCCCCTTTTCTTCAATTCTCTGCCTCCTTCACTGTCAAAAGAGGACTCTGACTTTTTTCTCGGGCCTTTCTTCTCCTCTTTATGCCCCCCATATCGTTAAACAGGTTTCTCACTGCTTCAGGAATGTCTGCCGGCTTTGAGTTTGGAAAGGTTTTATTCCACAAAGGGTGGGAAGTCAGAAGCAAAGGTCAGGGAATATTCCAGCACAGTGAGAGGAGACTGGGGTTATCAAAACTGTAACTTTAATAGAAATGAAAGTCTAAGGCGTCAGCAACGTAGAGGGCACAATGATCTTCTACAGTGGTAAACATCACTAGGTTTGGTGACACGGATGTTTGAGATGGTTTGTTACTTTATCCAGTTTGCATTCTTTCACCCAAAATATGAAAAACATATGTACTCATACAGTAGAGAGATAGAATGGGGTGCAGTGGGTTAAAGGTGCTTTTCCACTCGACAGAACCGTATGGGACGTGTCAGTACGGGATGCCTGAGGCTGGTGTGTGTCTGTGTGAGGCTGGTGTGTGTCTGTGTGAGGCTGGTGTGTGTCTGTGTGAGTCTGGTGTGTGTCTGCCTGAGGCTGGTGTATGTCTGCCTGAGGCTGGTGTGTGTCTGCGTGAGGCTGGTGTGTGTCTGCCTGAGGCTGGTGTGTGTCTGTGTGAGGCTGATGTGTGTCTGTGTGAGGTTGGTGTGCGTCTGTGTGAGGCTGGTGTGTGTCTGTGTGAGGCTGGTGTGTGTCTGTGTGAGTCTGGTGTGTGTCTGCCTGAGGCTGGTGTATGTCTGCCTGAGGCTGGTGTGTGTCTGCGTGAGGCTGGTGTGTGTCTGCCTGAGGCTGGTGTGTGTCTGTGTGAGGCTGATGTGTGTCTGTGTGAGGTTGGTGTGCGTCTGTGTGAGGCTGGTGTGTGTCTGTGTGAGGCTGATGTGTGTCTGTGTGAGGCTGGTGTGTGTCTGCCTGAGGCTGGTGTGTGTGTCTGTGTGAGTCTGGTGTGTGTCTGCCTGAGGCTGGTGTATGTCTGCCTGAGGCTGGTGTGTGTCTGCGTGAGGCTGGTGTGTGTCTGCCTGAGGCTGGTGTGTGTCTGTGTGAGGCTGATGTGTGTCTGTGTGAGGTTGGTGTGCGTCTGTGTGAGGCTGGTGTGTGTCTGTGTGAGGCTGATGTGTGTCTGTGTGAGGCTGGTGTGTGTCTGCCTGAGGCTGGTGTGTGTGTCTGCGTGAGGCAAGTGTGTGTCTGTGTGAGGCCGGTGTGTGTCTGTGTGAGGCTGATGTGTGTCTGCCTGAGGCTGGTGTGTGTCTGCCTGAGGCTGGTGTGTGTCTGCCTGAGGCTGGTGTGTGTCTGCCTGAGGCTGGTGTGTGTGTCTGCGTGAGGCAAGTGTGTGTCTGTGTGAGGCCGGTGTGTGTCTGTGTGAGGCTGATGTGTGTCTGCCTGAGGCTGGTGTGTGTCTGCCTGAGGCTGGTGTGTGTCTGCCTGAGGCTGGTGTGTGTGTCTGCGTGAGGCAAGTGTGTGTCTGCGTGAGGCAAGTGTGTGTCTGTGTGAGGCCGGTGTGTGTCTGTGTGAGGCTGATGTGTGTCTGCCTGAGGCTGGTGTGTGTCTGTGTGAGGCTGGTGTGTGTCTGCCTGAGGCTGGTGTGTGTGTCTGCGTGGGGCAAGTGTGTGTCTGTGTGAGGCTGATGTATGTCTGCCTGAGGCTGGTGTGTGTCTGCCTGAGGCTGGTGTGTGTCTGCCTGAGGCTGGTGTGTGTCTGTGTGAGGCAAGTGTGTGTCTGTGTGAGGCCGGTGTGTGTCTGTGTGAGGCTGGTGTGTGTCTGTGTGAGGCTGATGTGCGTCTGTGTGAGGCTGGTGTGCGTCTGTGTGAGGCTGGTGTGTGTCTGTGTGAGGCTGGTGTGTGTCTGTGTGAGGCTGGTGTGTGTCTGTGTGAGGCTGGTGTGTGTCTGTGTGAGGCTGGTGTGTGTCTGGGTGTTCTCTAACCAACCAGAGGGTGGCCCATTCAAACCTTGCTCAAAGTGTTTACTGTCGTTTGGATCCTGGGCAAGACACTTCACCCACATTGCCTTCTCCAGTCACAGTGTTTGATTGTGACAGGAAGGGCATCTGGGGTAGAAACTCAGCCATTTCACCGTGCAACTGGTTTGCTGTGGTGACCCCCTAACAAAATTCTGGCCAGGATAGCTGTGCACAGGTCAGAAATCTACTAGGTAAAACATTTTTAAATAAATTTGACCCTCAAAAGAAAAAAAATCTACAACTCAAGTAAGATAAGTGTCATCTTTAAACTTAATAGCATAACATAACTAAATTAAAAACTGTTAATATAGCTTATTGACTTCATTAACATGCAACGTTACTAACCCAAACCGATTTTGCAAGATTTCGTACATAACCCGGATAACTTGTAGATAATTTAAAACCTTTGTCGAAGTTTTCTCTCTTACCCTCTAATGCTACACAAAATTATAAAACAATAAATAAATAAATGCTCTATCTAACTTCACTAGTTCCCCAGAGCAATACACTAAAAAAGTAATAAATAAGTAAAAACAAAACAATAAAAGACACAGGACCACACAATTCATGCAAAGTTAAAAGTGGGTCTTAAGACGAGACTTAAAACATTCGACTGTGGGGGTCGTTCTGACGTAGGAGGGCACAGCGTCCCATAGTGGGCCCCGTCCTCCCTGGTTTTAAGTCTCATCTTAGGAACCACGAGCTGGAGCTGGCCCTCAGATCTCAGGGAACGCGCTGGTGTGTAAATTTGTATGAGGTTTGTATTGTACTGTGGGGCCAGTTCATTCAAAGCTTTAAAAACTAACAATAAAATCCTAAATTTAATTTGAAACTGAACAGGAAGCCAGTGCAGGGAGGCAAGGATGGGGCTGATGTGTTCACGCTTTTGGGTTCCTGTTAAAAGAGTTCTGGAGTAACTGTAAGCAAGAAAGTGTATTTCCAATGTAAAGTGCATTACAGTGGTCTAGACATGACAAAATAAATACGTGCATGACTTGCCCAAACTGTTTAAAGATAAAAACGGTTTGATTTGAGATAAAGTTGTTGTAATTTGTTTGTCTAGTTTAAATGTGTATATTAATAACACTCCCAAGCTCAATATTCGGTGTCTAAATGGACAGAATGACAGATATGATGACTGTCAACACAAGCTTCATTCTCTCCAACATTTTGACTTGTATAACCTGTCTTCATCTGATGTTTAGACTGGAGAGTAGACTCACTAAATTAAAGTCAGGGTGAGTAATGTGCGGCTGTCCTTTTGAGTGCCACCACTAAACCACATTGAGCACTGAAAACAGAGTCACAATATTAGTCACAGCTCCACTAAAGCAGCTCCACTCTGATGACTAACTGTGAGGCTGCCACTGGAGAAGTCACTTTATTTTCATTTTTGACCCTTATCTTCCAACAACCTTCTCAAATGTACACGCTAACACAGGAGACAGAAATCTGGCACTTTATGGGTAAACACTGAGCCAGTTTAGCCGTTATAACCAAATCTAAATCTGGGTTTTGGTTTGAAACATGAAGACATACTGACCTGCCCCATGCAATATTTACACCTACTGTGCCAAGTTTCAGTATGACAGAGGAAATGTGAGAAGGCTTTTTAGAGATAATAGTGAGCTTCAGAATGAAAGAGAATACTCCAATGGACATTTCTTAAAGGTTGCGTAGTGTACAGCAGGTATAGCACATGGCAAGTCCTGAAGTTGGTCTGTAGTTGAACATATCGTGTATATCATTTAATGTAATTGCTATCACTATTGGGAGAGTGTTATTATCAGTGTTCAGTCTGCACCAGCACTCTTTTTGCCAATCACATGCCTGCATTTAAGGGGGGGTCTTATGCTATTTTAAATGGAGGCCTCTACCCTGCTCGTCAACACTGAATCAGTCAATGGTGGAGTGACTGAAAAAGTACTTAGTTACTTTACTTATGGACAATTTTCATGTATCTGTACTTTACTTAGTAAATTTTAAGGGTATTTTAATATTTTAGAGCAGGTATCTGTACTTTTTATTCCAATACATTTATGAGTTGATTCTTAATAATGACGAGTGCATCAGTGGGTCAAAAAAAAATGTTCGATCTCTTCGACGATCAGTGGAGTAAACAATAAAACCAGAAAAAGGATCCGAGGCACTAAGACATTATAAAAGTCCTTTATTAAATGCGGGACATTCCGCGAAGCATGCCAACGCGTTTCGACCCAACACGGGTCTTCATCAGGGCAGACAATGTGCAATCAATAACAGGTGGACTAAATAATGAGTGAAGATCACATGGTTAGTCATATGACACCAGGACCACACGTTATTAAGATGCAACAAAAACAAAACAAAAAGTCGTGAATTGATATATTCCAAAACAAAGTTATGGAGCAACCACATTAAAAGGTTACTGTAAGTTACTACACAAAAAAAGTCCAGGAAACAACCCAAGGACATAGCGAGGCCACCACCAAAACAGATCCAAAAGATAAAATCCACTGCAGAAGATGCATTCTCAAAAGGGGATACAATCTACAAGGCATATTCAATACATTTATGAGTTGGTTTGAAGTACAAAGTATTTTCAGTTTTGGTTTAACATCATGTGTTTTTGCTGGGCCCTCGTTGTAGACACACAGTACTTAAATATAATCGATGCAGTAAAGTAGTATTCCTTAAGATGCATCAAAAGAAAAAAGACAAAAGACCTCACTGTTAAGTTCAGTCTCTTCTACTGCACCAGTTTGTTCATTTCATCTGAAATCAGCACAGTTATTCAGCAAAATCCCTCACATTTAAGACATGAATGAGTTGCCGAGTCTGTGCAAAATACGTTTACTTTTTTATTCACAAGTACATTTAAAACTCTGCCAATTCACCATGTGACTGGTTCGTTGTGGCAAACCTGAGTAAAAAGAAGCCAAAAGAAGAAAATTATTATTATTATTATTATTATCATTATTATTATTATTATTATTATTATTATTATTATTATTATCTGTTTCATCAGACCAGTATTACGTTTTCGTACCTTGACATGTTTCGACCACTTCCTGTAGTCTTTCTCAGCAGAGTCACATGATGTTACAGTGTTGTGCCATGCTGGTTGATTTATACAGGTTTTGGCACTGTTCGCTGACCTGGAGGGGTAGGGAAATCAATAATATGAATCAGCAGGCAGTCACTGTAATATTAACATTAAAAAAAAACATTCGATAATTACCTGTCAAATGCTGAACAAAGGGAAGGTTGGAACTGTGCTACAAAGTCACTTTTATTTAAAAAAAGCCTCAGGTTAAAATCAGTTGTAACTTAGATTGTGAGTCAATCCGATGACATCTTTGTTTGGCCGTATCCTGCCTCTAGCCCTGGAGTCAAATGTTGTGTAATCGTCATAATGACTTAAAGTTTTCTATGTAGTCGTCCCAACTGGTAATACTACACTTTACGCGTCACATGGCATGGCATTTTGAAGTGGCATTCAGATATTCCTTGGCGTACTGTGAGTTCTCTCTTCCAGCGGTTGTCCAGCTGCTGCGCTCGTCTAAGTGTCCTTTATCCAGAGTAAGCTGCCCACATGTCAGCGCTGAATTTATACTGAACAGCTGAGCAGGGAAGAGGAAGGAGAGCGGCGATAGAATGTGGACTCACACATTCTGAAGCCAAAGGCATGTGGAAATGAAACACTGTCCAAATGTTCCCTGATCAGGACTCAGCACTTCCCTCGAAAGTTCACTGTTTGAACGCACAACACGGCTTCTGTTATTTCGGCAGCCTTAAACTGACTACAGGATATATTCAAAGAACAATTCTGTAGAACAGGCAATAGCCAGACTTATGTTTGACTGTATCCCTGTAATATTGCATGATTATATCAAGAATAATTGGATAAAACAATTAACAATAATATAGCAGTGCCCAGAGAGGACAAACTAAACAATGCTTGCCAACATCTTCAAGCCTAGGTTGGTAAAGCTTAGCTTAAATGTAAGTTTTCTGTTTTAATTGATCAATTTTACACAAGGAGTCAAAATGGCTTACTGCTGCAGTGAGGGTGTGTTAGTGTGTAAGTGTAAGGATATATTTACCTTGCCTAAAACTTACTTGAAAAATGATAAACAGTACCAGTCAAAGGTTTGGGCACACCTTCCCATTTAATTCTTATAGGGCAGTGATTCTTAAACTTTTCACTCCAAGTTCCATCTCAGAAAATATTTGGCTTTCAAAGTACCACCTTTAATGGACTAAAATGGCTATTCTATACATGGACTAAATAAGAACAAAACTGGACTAAACCACGTTGTAAACCAGGACTAAATACATAACCAGGACTAACCTGGGACTAAATCATAAGATTAAACAGTGGTCTACACAAATTTAATTTCCTGAGCAGAACTCAAACAGGAATAAGACGGGATCTAAATTAAACTAAATCAGGAGTTTGAACTGTGAAAGAGTATAAGTACCACCAGAAGAAATCCGTACCACAGTTTGAGAACCACTGTCATTGTAAAATGTGCCAAACTTTTGACTTGTACTGTATTTATGCTTTACATTATAGATACATGTTTGCAAATGCACTTGCTCTGAGCATTTAGTGAAATCATTCAAATGTGGGCTAGAATTCTGGAGCAACTCAGTCTAAAGGGAAAATGATATCTAATAGAAACATAAATTTAGCCATGATTTTAAAAGATGTTTAAAAGTGAAACCTGGTTGTTGTTTTTCTTGTCTCCATACAGCCATTTCCAAGCTGAAGAAATCTTAATAAATCAAGGTATTATGATCTTTAAGCAATGCCTCTTTTCTTTGGGTTGGTTCTTTATTTATCTACTTGAGTCCAGAGGCAGTTTGTGTTCAGACAGACTTGTGTTCTTGAGTCCTTTTACAAACAATACTGTAGTTGTTAATAAGTCTACACAAAACAATTAACAAAAATATGTTAACATGAATCATGTACTGTAAATGACTTGTAGACATAAAAATAATCATATTACTGTAGTTAGTCAATAAATATCTTTTTAGTGTCACAATATGTATTGTTCAAAAGGGTAATTCTAAAATGAATGCTTTTAATATTCGACTCCCACATTGATTCATGTCCATGGCCACATTCTGGGTGTCATCTTTGGGGCAGGAGGTGACCAGCTCTCAAAGGTCACATGCTTTGTCTTCTTTAGAGTCTCTATAAAGCTCATGCTTGGCTCTGAGTGGAGGCCTTACTGGAAATGACTGCTGCTCAGGACAAAGCAAAACCTTTTTATTCCACTCACCTCCCAGAAACACCTGGCACTGGGTCTGCAACAACATTCAACAAGAAAAACTTAACACGGCCAGCAGCATATAGTGTGAAGTTAGCAGTGTGGGCCTTTGAGGGGTATAGCTCTGGTGTCAGAAAAAATAAAAATAATAATAATAATAATAATAATAATAAAGATAGAGGGAAATGTTCTGCTTTGGAATCATAAACCTGGTATAGTTTGCATATGTAATTGTGTGCACCCAGCATGCTTGAGAAGTTTGTTTGTACAGAACAGTTCTGTATCCACACAGCTTGAATGGCTTTTTCTTTGGAGAAATAAAGCAGGATTGTGATTTGTGATTTATTCCCTTAATATGTCTGTATGCATAGTATGTTTCGGACATATGCACCTAGAGGTTCAAGTTTCTCCCCGTATATTCAGAATAACTAAAAAGCATATTGTAAAAAAAAACAAGTAAATATTGGATTGGATTTTTATAGCGCAATTCTAGAGAGTCAAAGCTGTACATCTGTCCACTGTTCATTCACACCACAGTCACACACTGGTGGTGGTGTCGCCACAGCTGCCCTGGGGCGGACTGACAGAGACATGGCAGCCATACTGTGCCAACTGCCCTCCGACTATCACCACACACCACCAACAGGATCACACTAACACATTCAAACACAAGTTGGGTGTAGTGTCTTGCCAAAGGACACATCAGCTCACCCACTGTCAGACTTGCTTCTGATCTGAAGAATGAACAGATCAAATTTAGCCAAACTTTTGCAAGGTATACATAAAAAAAAAGTAAAAAAATTTTAAAAAATGGCACGGTGGCAAAATCGCCTCACAGCAAGAAGGTCCCAGGATCTTTCTGTGTGGAGTTTGTACGTTCGCCCTATGTCAGGGTGCTCCAGTTTCCCCCATCAACCTAAAATGCACAATAGGCTAATCCTCCTGCTAGGTACTCCTGACCAAAATCCTGCCTCTAGTGCTGGAAAAGAGTCCCGTGCTCCTGACAGATTGCCCCAGTGGCAGTAAATGAAGAAAACCAATTGCCCTACAGGGACAATAAAAGTCTACCTTACCTCTACCTTACCTTACCTTTAAGTGGGCACTGAATGTATCATAAATGATGGCATCCATGGGTGTAGCTAGACCAAATTTAGGGGGGCTATAGCACCCCTAAGGTAGGTTTAAACATCCCAAGATGTAACCAGCACCAAGTGATGTTAGTACACAGTATAAAAATATACAGTACTACTATTCACAACACACATAACACACAAAGATACATTTTTATAAACTTTACCATTACATTTCTAATGTTCCTACTTGACAACTCTATAAAAGGTAGCATAATATAGGAAATCACATCTTTCCTCTGTTGTATCCAGTGTTAAATGCTTCTTTTGGCGACCTATCTTGACTGACAAGGACCTCAGCACCCCTAAATCTCAAATTTAGGGGTGCTGATGACATCACCAGTCGCGTTTGGAGGTGTCCCGAGCACATTTGTCTGGCTGTCCACGCGTAATATGGGCTCTTTTATAAGCATATAACATTAGTAAAGAAAGTTGCACTTCAACAGATGAATTGTGGACGAAGATTTATCTGATTGCGCTTAGTTTCAATTATAAACAGAGATTTGATAGGGGGTTAGGGGGAGTGTCACCTCAGGGGCAGGAGTTTGCCATCAGATACATTATTCAACACCTTAATTACAGTGGTTTGGCTACTTTTTTCCTTTTTTTTTTTTTCAAAAGTCTCTGAAGTTGATCTCGTGCTGACGGTGCAGATGTCCGGGGCGTGGATGTGTATACTGTTTACTGTATCCCATGTGTCAGTTGGAAGCTAGCCTGCATTACACCTTCCAGCTAAAAAGCACTACTACTTCCAGATGCAAATGTGTGCAATGTTGGGAGTGTGGCGGCTGTTTGCAGAGCAGCTAACTCTCATACTCTGACCTCTCAGCGTGCTTGTACAGCTGGAGCCCACAGCCTGTATGTGCTGGCACTTGAGGAGTTTACCTAAAGGCTCACCCTCCATCACAAATAAAGACTATTTAGAATCATTTCTGTGGTCTAATTATACACCATAAATCTTCTGGAGCCACCCACATATCATGAGGACTGACCAGAGCCTGAAGGACCTAGCGACTAGAGGATGATTACGTGACTGATAACTACAAGCTGATCATTGATACGTTAAAAAAAGTATATGGAACATGCATGGGTTAAAAGTTAAAAATGCTGAGAATTGTAATCTTTAGTGTTAATATGTAATCAAGAATAGGAAGATGTAAATAAATTAATTTTAAGAAACATTTTCATTATTTTTTATCAATTGCCAGGGCATGACTATAATAAGTGTAAAGGTATATGCAGTAAATGGATGCTTCTATGGACCAGGGAACATAGGAAGAACCTAGGGACTGGGGAACATACAGTTAGGTTCATAAGTATTTGGACACTGAGACAAGTTTTGTTATTTTAGCTGTTAACCAAAACATATTCAAAATACAGTTATATAATAAATGCACTTAAAGCGCAGACTCTCAGCTCTAATTTAAGAGTATTCACATCCAAATCGGACAAAGGGTTTAAGAACTACAGCTCTTTAATGTGTAGCTGCCTATTTTTCAGGGGCTTAAAGGTAATTGGACAGATGAAAATTACCATGAATAAAATGTTCATTTTTAGTACTTTGGGGAAAATCCTGTACAGACAATGACTGCCTGAAGTCTGGAGCCCATGGACCTCACCAAACACTGGGTTTCCTAATTTATACTTTATTTAATGCTTTGTTAGGCCTTTACTACAGTGGTCTTCAGTCATTTCTTGCTTGTGGGCCTTTCCGCCTTAAGTTCTGTCTTAATCATGTAAAATTAATTTTCGATCAGGCTGAGATCTGGTGAATGACTTGGCCATTGCAGAATAATTCACTTATTTGTCTGAAAAAATGCCTAGATTGCTTTTGTAGTGTGTTTTGGGTCACTGTCCATTTGTATTGTGAAGCACTACCCGTCAACTTTGTGGCTTTTGTCTGAATCCGAGCAGAAAGTTTATCCCTACACACTTTAGAATTCATCCGGCTGCTTCTGTCTCTGACACATCATCAGTGAACACCACTGACCCAGTGCCATTGGAAGTTATGGACACTCGTGCATCACACTGCTCCATGTTTTACAGAAGATGTGGTGTGATTTGGATCATGAGCCGTTCCAAGCCTTCTCCAGACTTTTCTCTGCCCATCATTCTGGTGCAGGTTGGTCTGAGTCTCATCTGTCCAAAGAATGCTGTTCCAGTTCTGCTCTGGCTTCTTTAGGTGTTTTTTGGCTAATGTGGCCTTTCTATTGCTGAGGCTGATGAAGTCTGCACCTTGTGGTGAACCCTCTGTATTTTCTCTCACAAAGTCTCCTGGTTATGGTGGACCTAGACACTGATAGACCTACTTCCTGGAGATTGTTCTTCACTAAGGTGGATGCTGTGAAGATGTTTTTCACAATTTTTTTGATCCAGCCTATGAATGGTCTGGGTCATTTCCATTGAGTTACTGTATGTTGTGATTTCACAGAAACAGACACAAATATGACAGACATGAATACTCTCAAATTACAGCTGAGCTACAGCTTCTGCACTTTAAGCAGACATGAATTATATACCTGTATTTTGATTAGTTAGGTAAAATAACAAAACTTGTCAGTGTCCAAATACTTACAGACCTCACTTTAAGTATAGGGGAAGATAAAGACTGGGTCATAATAATAATGATAATAATAATGATAGATTGGATTTATATTGCACTTTACAAGCTTGTCCAGCTCCTCAAAATGCTTTTTAATTCTATAACCACAACTGCCCTGGGGCAGACTGATGTAAGTATGGCTGCCAATTTGCACCAATGGCCCCTCCGACCGCCACCAAACACAGTCACACTAACACATTCATACATAGGCACCAACCTTTGGGTTAGTGGACAAGCATCCCTACTGAATGAGCTACTGCTGCCCCACAATATAGATACTGGGGGACCTAGGGACTGGGTAACATAAGCACCAGGGAACATGGATACCAGGGAACATAGGGACTGTGGAACATAGGAACCAGGAAAATAGTTATATGGAACATAGGTAGTGGGGAACATAGGGACTGTGGAGCAGAGGCACTGGGGGATATAAGGACCCGGTAACATAGGTAACAGGGAACATAGATACTGGAAAACACAGGGACCAGGGAATATGGGTACAGAGAAAGAGGGACTGAAGAACAAAGGCACTGGGGAACACAGGGACTGAACATAGGTACCGGGAACCATATGAACTGGGGAAAATAGGGACTGGGAAACATAAGGACTTGGGAACATAAGGATAACCCGTACAGTATAATGTAGGACAGTTTTGATGATTTGCTGATTGATCCAAACCCAACTGATTAGGCGTAAAAGCCATAGAAGCTGGCTATTTTATTTAGTTAAGTCTTTATTTGTGCATAATCACTGTGTGCCTAATACCAGGGAAAACTGCAAATAGTAGATAATTAGCTTTGTTCTTCTTCTTTACAATTGTAACTATATTTTATTTTGTATTTAATTTCATACTATTCTGATGAGAAATGTATAATAATTAGTACATTATTTGTATCAATAAAGATTTCTGGCTGACAGAACCTGTATAGGGCAGTGTTGGCCACTTGCTCAGCAGACTGACTGGTGCTCTTTCAGAAGCACTTGCTAACGGTCGCCCCACTCTGGCACACTTCACTAAAGCTGACCCTGAGGTGTATGGACCCAGTGGAGTGGAGCTGGATGGCCCTCAAACAGCTGTGTGTACGGCTTAGGTCCATCTGAAAACACATGTGGCACAACTGCTGCTGACAGCCACCCAGCACTTTCACCAACACTACAGAATAATACAGACTCTTCACATGACATGAGCTTTAACAGATATTCATTTTAATACAAGTATACTGAAATGCAACTTCTCTGATTTGATTGTAGTTTGTGCTACAGTACAAGGCCATTCTTATTGACAAGAACAGTGAAATGCACCTAAAAAAAGGATTTTATAACAATGGATTCTAGAGTCAGCATGTTGATACGAAGTATTATGATGAATTCTTCAATTTATGTTAATATTAAACTATGAAATTATGTATGACCATAATATCAAAATATCCAAAATATCACACTCTGCAGATCTTTATTCATCATCAAATGTCTGGACTGGGTTGTCATCATGTAGCTGGTTCCAGAAGTACATTTGCCATTCATTTTCTTAATGGCATGTTAAAAAAATATGCATACAAAAACTCATATTAAAAGTCTAAAGGCTTGACAGAGACTATGGGGTAACTCATGAACATAACACATTTAATTTTAAAAAATAAAGATCTGAGACTTACATGTCATTTTTATAGGTAGTGTGTCTATGTTCCTACAGCCCTATGTTTCTACACACATTTCTAAGATTATTTTTCCAAAGAGTGAATATTTAACCATAACCCCTAACCCCACCCCTAAATCTTAGAATGTGGGCTGTGGGAACATGGGACATAATTTATAAAAAATATCTTATATATATAAATATATCTAAATGTGGGAACATTGGGCTGTAGGAACATAGGGCTGTCCCCTTTTTCAAAAGTCAAAAGAGAAAATGAATGGGAATCATTATTCTTGAATGAGAGATGGGCACTCACTGTTGAGTTCTATATGGGTCACTAATTTAACATGGTATACAGCCTCTTTTATAGTTTAATAGTGGCCTAATATTACAGTCTGGCAGAATATAGCGCAGTTTGCATCAGGATCATGTGAATCATAGCGAGGCTAACGTGCATGTATAGATTTAGTACAGTTAAGGTTGGAGATGGACAGTGCCACATGTAAACAAATGAGAAAACAACTACAACTACTATTAAGCAGTAGCCCAGTAGCCTACTACTGAGCAATACCCATAAGTTATTTTAAGTCATTCTACCACTGGCTAAACCTGTTAGTTGGTCTGGTTTGGTTTGGTTGTCTAGAGAGGAACAAGTAGTGCCATAATTTATGGCTACTGCTTTAGGTTAAACTCACTTTGTTGTATTTATCCATTATTGACTTCAAAAGCAGTAACATTGGTTCATTGATTGCATAGTGGATAAGGCTAGTTTATTAAAGAGTTTGTTTATTAATAGTTTATTAAGGCCCTTTAAAGCTATGGCCATAGTCCAAGCTATGGATGTAACCCTAGCACAGCATGATCTTAATGTGTGGTGAATGTTTTTAATGCAACTTTGAGGCTTTTTATTTCGTCATGTAATTTTGAGTACATAGTATATGACACCATCTTGATTAACCCCTACATTTACTTCAAACAAGTGAACTCAGGTGTGCCATTTGCGACATACAAAGTCCTGCTTAAAGAATCCTATAGAATCCAGTGTTTTATTCTCCCCTGGCCACATCTGCTGGGATAATCTGTTTAAACCTAGTCGCTCTGATTGGATTCTGCAGCATCAACACTGCAACTAAGTCCGACGTTCTGATCTTCTTGCTCACTTATTCGGTACCCGGTAGGCCGCGAAAGGAAGGATCCTCCATAGGGTAGCAGCGCACAAACAAAACACTTTAAGCTGCCATACAATTGAGGGCCAATGGCGTTTAAGAGTTAACTCCAGGGGGTGGAGATTGGGGGTGGTTTTCAGATGAGCCGGGGCTTTCGGCCATGTGGCTCTGATTTGGATCTACAGACAGAGTGGAGGTTGAACACGGGGACAGCTATAACCTCGGGGCCTATATGGCAGAACGTACCAGAAACACAAGCAGGACTGGTGTGCTTAAAGAATGAACTGCAGTTGTGTCCCGGGAGAAAGGAAACTTCTCTGGGTTCTCACACCAGTGCAAGATAACATACTTGTAGCGTTTTGTGGGTCGTTGTAGATCACGTGAAAGGCCAGAGCAGAATCATGGTACATACACTGCACAACTGTATAATGAAAACCTAAATAGGAGTCATATACCTGTGTCAATACCACCTGAACTAACACTTTTGCTACAACATACAGGCAATTTGACTAATGTGGCATACAACCATTTCATGAGAACACACCCACATCACATCAACCCAAATGCAAATTACAACTTCTTATAGTATGTCTTTTATGGCTCAAAATGTGTCTCCATTTGTCTCAATTTGGCTAATCTCCATTGGACTTTTGAGCACTATGCATTTTGTCTATAGGGGGCAGTCACTTGAAGCTAAAAATCCTATGAGAGCAATGGTGACTTAACAACCTGGACTGTTTGTGCTGGGAGAAATGGAGCTTTGCCAGATTCTCACACTGGCCATCTATTTGAGAGAAACTGTAGATCGCCAATCCAAAATCACTGTGCATGCATTGTTGGATTCTAGCAAAATACCTACAATATTGTGTGACAAAATACTGTATTTTCACGAACCTCCTGCTCTAAGTCAGCGAATCTTTGCACAAGCTGACAGTATGTATCAAAAACACTGAGCACAATGTCTTTTGCCTTTTTGAGGGCACTACCTGTCCAGCTATACCCACAATTCATTTTGCAAAGTAAAATGAGTTCTATTGTATATCCCTTTCCTTCATAGCAAATTCTCGAAATTCTTTTAGTCCCAGTTATTTACAGAAACAAATGTGAAATCTAGTAACTTACAGGTTAAGCGTGTATGGGGTGTATGGGCCAGTTTATTAGAATACAAAGCGTCCCTCAGGGTTGTATGCTGTCAATTGGGTGGAGCTGAGCATTGCAGACTGCTGAACATTTTACAACATTTTACAAGTTGAAAGAATCCTAAGTATTTTGAAAACCAAAGAAGATTTTTTGCAACAGCCAATTTGGGTTTTAGTCCAAGCTGTGAGTCCAACTTGTGAATAAAAATATTGTATAAGTTCTCTCAGAAGTTCTTGAAATATGCAGCTTTCTGAATTTTGACTGTTAGAAAAAAAACATTTCACATATCTCATTATGGTTTCCAATGTCAATTTAAATTTGGCCAACTAGACACAATGCTTAAAACAATTATGCTAAATAAATACAGATCAAAAACTAGTAGGACTGATAGCCATGGAAACTCACCATTGCATTGCAACACAAGTCAACAGAACCATATAAACCAGACCTGTACGTTAGCTCCTCTGTGCCCTCTTGACCCTTCACAGTCTGCAGATAACACCACACATCCATCTTCCTCTGACACTCAACTCAGGTCATCACTTGTTCTTGTTGTGGCAGCAGCACACTCAGGCTAACGGCCTAGGATAAGGAATTATCTATAAAAATTCAGACCCTAACACATCATAGGCCATCACAGTCATTTAAAGAGAGATCTCAAGCTAGAGTTGGCCCCAGTGGCTTGTAAACAATAAATTAATGGCTGCCAATAATTCAAAGAAAGTGTCCATTCAAGTTCTGTCTATTCTAGTTTACACATCAAAGGTTATTGATACAAAATAAACAACTTTTTGGCATTTCTGGCATGATATCATCTCTCCGTACTTGTTGTTGTGGTATGTAGCTAGCAGCCAATAGCTTAAGCTAGCATTTTTACTTTTAGCCATATTCACACAACAACAGATAGCAACTAAATAAAATCGTCCTCTTCTGTATGTACACATTTGCGATGTGAAAGGGGAAATGCATTGTAAACAGTAATTTATTTTGGATAAAGCTACAAAAAATAAGAAACCTTGCAGTAGTGGTCAATCCAACATGGCTTCCCTTAGCTATGGTCTGACCTGTACGTCCCCACGTCTAAACACTGTCACTTTTGGAGATGTTCTGGGTTGTGTGTTAAAAATGCGTAGTTTGTCTTACAATAGGTGACTGAAAGAATGCCTGCGTTGAGTCTTAAGGACCCCTGCCGGGTGGTCCAAGCCATGTCTGGATTCCCATCGGGGGTCCTCACAGAGAGGAATGGCTGGGGGTTGGGAAGGTATAGGCCTCCACGCTTGGGTGAAGTTCTCAATGTTTGCGGTTTTATGTCACACATGATTTGAGTCAGTCAGGCCTGCGAGTACTGTCTCACCAGTGAGGTCAGCGTTTGATGTGGAGTTAGGGAATAAAATATCAAACACAGATTAATGTTAATGATGATTCATGTGTAGAAACAACAGAGCATTACAGTACATTTTGTAACTGCAGCGGCTCACACACCCCACAGTAGCATGTTCATAAATAGAAGTTGGACAGTACTGGACAACTCATGTGAAACTAACACAAGCACAGTATATATTATAGTAGTTTTATGTATCACTTTCTTGTAGCGGGCAGCCATATTGGATTTTCAAACTCAGAGTTGATGGGGTTCACCTGAGTTTCTGAGTAGGAATTCCGAGTACAGACAACCAATGAAGTAAATTGAGTTAGCACTGAGAGTACCAACTCTCAGACTAAGACTAAGTTTAAGTCCAGCTGGTCGTATCATGTGCGTTCACAAAAACACTTGGGGCGCTGTACTTGTTGCCGAAACACATTCTATTTGAGCATGCATCAATTCAGTTCAGTTTATTTGCCACTTGCAGTTTGAAGACCACATTGGAAAAAAATTGTAAGGAGCTCAAAGTGCACTGTCAACATTTAAACAGAGAACAAAACAAAAAACAAAACAACACATCAAGAAAAAATAAAACACTATAAATAAATTGCAATAAAAGAGTTAACTAAAACAATAAGGTGCATACCTGAGGTATTTCAAAGTGCATTGTTCAAAGTCATTACAGTTTGTGGGAAAAAAAAAAAACTTTAGCCTGACGAGATGGAGTGCATTTGATTGAACGATATTGTTTTCCTGAGGAAAGGAGGTCAAACATCACAGTAACAGGGTGGCCAAAGGGATCGTTGATGATTTGTAAAGCTCTTATTAAAAATCATTTGCATCACAGAAAAGCTTTTAAAAAAGTAATTTTTCTGACAATTAGATTCATAACCATTTAACATCAGACGTAGCGCATCTTGGCACTTGACTTTTTAATGCGTTAGCGTGAACAGCGCAGGGTTTTCATCAGGTAAGACCAGGCTGGTGCACTCCTTTCCTGTAACGCAGTACAAGTGTAAAGCCAACCCAGGATTTTTCCTGTATATTATTAGTTCTATTTCTATATTAAATTGTAAATTGAATTTTTCTTTCAACGCAAAGTGATGAAAACTGTAATCTTGTAATTTGCTGTTCTTATGTTTATATTGTTGTCAGGGATGTGCACATGCTCATTACAAAAAAAAAAGTTATTGCAAGAAATGCAATGAATTACGCAATGCCTTACTGGAACTAGTATTCGTCTTGGCATTTCCCCCACTTTCACTTCTTATATTAAGGCAAATGGGATCTTCTTTTAATATTTATACTGACTTTGCATACACTGTTAATGAAGAACTAAGAGTTTTCCTGTTGCACCAAACGAGCAAAATCCAGGAAGTCAAAGCATGGATGTGGTATCCGTGTTGCTGGGGGGGAAACCCTTGTAATTTGCAACAACAGATATTCAAATTAATTTTATCGCCTTTGCATTACAGCTACTATTGGTCCCCAAAGTACCTCTGTGTACTTACCACACCTCAACTGTAAAAGCTGGGCCCTATCTGTAAAAGGCATGTACAAATTGTCACTGCGTGTATAGATAAGCTTACTGTAGATAAAGAAATTCTCAATAACTGAGGTGGAACAGTGACTAACAGCACGATAACTCTTTAGTTTATCTATAACTCACTAACGGCTGTTTCCGGACACACAGACTCCTCATGAGCATCTCAGCTGTTTTAACTAACAAATCATCCAAGTTTGATTTAAAAAAAAAAAAAAAAGGCAAAGTCAAGAAAAAATAGAGCTTTTGTGACTGCAAGTTAATCAACACCAGCATCCATTGCAATTAGGTTTTGAATATCCTGGGCTGCAAAACACAGTAGTTATTATTACTATTATGTACATAGTGGGTATGACCATTCCTGCATGGGTTGGATAAGTACAGGTCAGTTATCACAAAAGTAAGCCTCCAAAACATTATGTATTATATCACTACATTTAGTAAGTCCATCAAGTTTTGGTACCAATGGTGTGGTAAAGTTTGTTGTATTGTCAGAAAGAATGCATTCTTTGTTTACTTTTATTAAATACAAGCAGAATGTGTCTCAGAACAGTGTGTAAGAGGATGAAAATGAAGCTTTTGAAATTAGAAATCTGGGATAAAGACATTTTTTCTCAGGGTATAGGTTTTTATGGCAAATGTTATTTATGTTATGTATGTTATCCAGACATGGGTCAGGCACAAAGTGGACTTGGACTGCTTTTACTAAAGAACATCACCGCCCCACTTCAATGGTACTCACAAAATTATTATTAGCTACATGTATGTTTACAGTCATAACTCATTCCAACAGAGTGTAGGCTACTAGAAAACATTAGTGAGTGTACTCTTTTATTTAATGTAGCAACACAATAGCCTATTAGCATTTAAGCTAAAGGCTAAATAATAAAGCCTAGGTTTCTTAAGTTTATGTTGTGGTGGACAAGTACTTATAGAAAGTAGAAATTCGGTTTTTATAAGTATATTTTAAGTATATTTACAGTCATAACTCATGTCAACAACTATAAAAAACATTAGCGAGTGTAAAAATGTTTAGCTGTTTTATTTAATAGCATTTAATCTTACCATTTTAGCTAAAGACTAGATAATATAGGTTTCTTAGCTGTTATGCTGGACAAATACTTTCTTGCAGATCACAATAGAATGCTTATGTTTAATCTAACAATCCCCAAAAATGTACTTTAAACAAACCTTTGCAAACGGAGCTGACTATCAAATCTGCCTTTGTCAAATCAGAGACAATTTTACCAAATGGATCAACAATAAGCATTCATTTTTGCTGTCTACAAATGGATTAAATGTTTGCCATTAAAATGAATGGAAAAGAACTCTACATCTTTTAACCAAACTGGGTGCGCAGCTTATCTGAATACATAACTCATAGAAAGGTCTATAGCAGTGGTTCTCAAACTTGTCACTCTGAGTACCACCACACAATATATTTGTCTTTCTTTCCAAAAGTACAATTTTTAACTGACTATAATACAGCCGATATCCGGACAACCCCAGGTATAAAGCCATGATTGAAACCGTGATTTAATCTCACCATACGAGGTCTAAAACGGGCCTAAACCAAAACAAAAGCAGGACTAAACCAGGAATAAAATGACAAGAAGTAAACTTGGACTGAGGACTAAATCTGGGACTAAACTGGAACTAAACCAGGAGTAAGAACTAGAGCAGAACTACAACAGGACAAAATTAAGATTTAACCCAGGATTAAAACAGGACTAAATTAAACCAAGCCAGCCTGCGTACCACCAGTAGTACCCACACCACAGTTTGAGAACCACTGGTCTATAGCATATTAATCTACATAAATTATAGCATTGTTAGTACTATTCTATACTATACTTTACTTATATACAGGATGTAAAATATTGCATTGATATGGTTGTCATTGTTTGTCACTTCATTGTCACTAATTTGTTATTTATTGCATATCTGGTTGGTAATGCCACATCCATGAGAATATACGCTGTTGTTAAAATGATGCTTCTAAAAATATATTAAAAACATTATGCACTGCACGACTGACAGAACTTTTTTTCAGTAAGCAAACACTAACTGGGAGAGAGTGCGTGGAGAGAAAGACTTTTGTGAATGGCGCACAGACCCCACCCAGACTCTGCTCCCATTGGCCCGCAGCTCAGCCAATCAGCAGCTTCCACTCTGCAGCTCCATTCATGAAAAAGGCTGCGTGGTGGTAGAATGGAGTGGAGGAGGAGGAGGAAGTGGTGTGTGTGTGTGTACTGCGTGCAGACAGGATCCGCACTTCCTCATTTCATCACCGCTCAGCCGCCAACAAAAGAGCCTCCTGTTTCCCTGCGCTTTTATATCCACAGGCCAGTAGTGCGCCGATAAAACACAGTCACACGCAAACATCAAACATACACGCTCAGGGCTGGCCTAAAAAAAACAGACATGGTTGCTGATATATTTAATTTAGTGACTCATGTTAAAAGCAAATGTTTATCTATTTTGCAGCTTGGTGACTGTACACTAAGGTATGAATTGAAGAAAAGCAAACATTTGGAGTGTTCTTTATCTGTCAGCAACCATGCATTATAGATTACACAAATGTACTTATTTTAGGGTGGTATACAAAGCCCTAAATTTCAGGTGACAAGGCAAACTTAGGACAGAAGAACATAAAGATTGTGTGCTAGTGAAAGCATGTGTGACTCAATGGAAACAAATGCCTCGACATGACCTACTTGCAGAAGCGGTAATTAGCGAGACATTTTAAGTGAGTTATGAAGAATACTTTCTGAGCTACATGTTTAAAACTGACTTCACTTGTGTAGATTAAAGAAAATGTGTAGCACTGTCACTTCACAAGATGGAAGTCTGGAGTTAGATCTTAGTACATAGTAGTAGTAGAATAGTAATAGTAGTCGAATTTAATAACTTCTCTCACCCGATTAACGGCGAGTAGTGCTTTCCTTTATCATCTTTTGGCTCTGCTGAAGTCCTCATTGTTGTTCAGTCCTCTGTGTGATTTTTTTTCTTTGTCATGTTTTTTTGTTTTAACAACGAAGTCCATCGTAATGACCACATTCAAACAAACTCTCTTTATCCGAAAGTCTTTGTACAACTGGCTTCTGTTGCTGTCCTTGTTCTGAATTAAGTACAGAGCTGCTCATAATACATAATACGCCATATTCTGGTGTTTTATGGAAAAACCGACAATAATCCACCATGTTTGTTTTGGTTACAGGTCAACGGTACGTCCCACCTTCCTTTCTCTGATTGGTTACTGCACCTGCCATTGTTCCGCCCATAGAAAAGAAATTTAAGCAAAGGGGTACCAAACTTCTTTGTATAGAACAGGAAAAGAGTTTGTCTGGGGAACATAGGTGCTTTAGCAAATCCAAAGTACCTATGTTCCCTAGTAGAAGTAGAAGTAGTTGTAGTAGAAGCAGTGGTAGTAGCATTATTGGTACGTATATTTAGTAGGTTTGCATTTCCACTGTGTAAGTTGTGTTTCTCTACAAGATATCAACTGTAATTAAACTTTTAAAATGTATGTCTGTTTCTATTCATTTCAACAACAAAAAAAAAGGAAAAATGCATAATTTCTCTTCTATTGTGGTGATGTAGTAGCTCTTGTTGATTGCTGAAATACATAAACTGCATCAAAATTTCTGAATGGATTCAACTTAGCTTTTGGATTTGGACCTTTAATAAATACTAAATCAGAGTTATCAAAATAGTGTTTGTAGCTGTGGTGTAGCTCAGTTGGTAGTGACTACAGCTCGCCTCAGCGTCGTGGGTTCAATACCACAGTGATTTACTGAATGTGTCTTTCTGCTCTCTTTCCTTATGGTTTTCTGTAATCTCACTAATAAAGCCATAGAACCCCCCCCCAAAAAACATCATAGCAGTACTTGTAGATTACTTTTACCTGGGCCACTTGATACTTTTAGACAGTAGAAATGCTGGATTGACCCAACCTGTCCTGTAGTCTACAACAGCATTATAGTATTTATTAAAGGGATTTTGTGTTTTGAATGGTAGCTGCATTACCCAATCAGATGTCAGTGTGCGGCAGGAGGTGGCTCATTATCCAGAATGCACGGCTATCGTTTTCCATTTTTGTCATCCACGCCAAAATAAATAGCAGCTAATAACCTTATCTGTGCGGGGCAATCCCCTTTCACTGATTGCATTCTTATTATCACCTCAGTCTGTTTTGTCTTTGTCGATGCTCATTCCTTTGGTTGTTTTGCTTTTTCTTCTTCTGCTATTTCCATTCCTGCGCAGGGCTGAACCATCCGGTGCCTGGTGTCACCCCCCACCCCATAGGCATTTTTAAGAGCGTGTACGTTATGCCGCGAACACCTCAGGATGCCTCGACCCCGGTAGTGCACGGCTGGTAGTGGGCCAGAGTGTGACTCATTGTGTGTGTGTGTGTGTGTGTCATGGAGGCCGAGCTCTGAGGCTGTTTGGGGGCTGTTTGAAGGCAGTTTCCTGCTGATATACAGCTGAGGATGTGGGATGGTTAGCCCCGGCAGATAATGGGACAGGACAGCCTCTCAGGAACCGGCCTCCGCGCTGGTGTTTTATGTCGCACAGCAGCCAACACTCAAAGAGGCCCCCAGCTGATCACAATAGGAATGCTTCAGATGGGAACTTTGCAGGATTTGGTAGAATTTTGCATTGTCAAAAAATGGTGTCCATATAATTAACTGGATGGACAAAAAAATCCTCACAGACAGCCTCATATTAAGACACTGAGTAAACTCTAACGGGGCAGTTTGAGGTGAGGTTAAGAACAACAAGGTAAGGTCAGTATTGCTTGTGTAAATTGTAGAATAAATATTTGTGGGCGTCGTGTCTTGCTGGTTTGAATTTATGGTTGAAAGGCCTCTGCATGGGGCTTTTTTTATTTCAATGAATAAAGTCTCAGTCTCAGTTGTATCTTTTATGTAAATTAGGTTTAGACTAAGTTGGTAAGTTAGATAATGTCAAATCGCAAAGCTTTGATTTCTTGGTCCGTCCCTCTTTGTCCCACCAAATTGCTCATTTTCAGTACTTTTTGAGGTGGTCACCCATTTGCTGCATTAAACAAAAGTGAAAAAGCTGGTTTCCAATTCATTCCCAGCTTTCTAAATTCATAGAGCTGCACCAACTTTCTACTTTTAGACATGAAAACAAATGCAACTAACCAATAAGATACTGACTGTCCTAAATTAGAAAACCACTGGTGTTTGTTTTGTTGTTGTTTTTTCTCAATGCAATTCTTGTTCCACAAAATACAGAGGGTTATCTCACTTTTACATTCATTACTTTCATACAAGATGTGCTAATGCAAGATACCATGTTATTAGTGCATAAGTAGAATCTTAAAATGACAGGAAACATATTTGATTTTGTAAAACACAAAATACTTAATTCATGATGTATAGGCGCAGGCGATACTGCTTTTTTTTTTTTACCAACCCAATACCAAGTAAATACCAGGCTTGTATTGCCAATATTGATATTGATACTGATACCAATACTTTGTACTTATACAACCAGCCTTTGTACTTTAATGTATGGACTAGCAGTGTGTCATCATATGTTTCTGAATACATTTTTTGACCACTAAATAAGTTTTATTTAACAAATTTAACATAACTTCCTTAAGACGTTTTGCATCTGATCTGATACCGATACTAACATTGGTATCGATACTGTTGATATTTGGATCAATCCACCCGCTCCAATGATGAATACATATCTTGCCATGTGAAATGTTCCTAAAATAATATCAAACATATTGTATAATGCATTGTGATGTGATATAGGTTACATTTATTTTTACTGACCTGGCACAAATACTCTTCTGTAAACTGTTGGCTATGTGGTAACAAAATATGAATATTACATTGACTTGGAAGACTGAATTTTGGATGATAAAACATGTTATAAACAAAATGGCCGCCAAGCTGACTCATAGTAACAACTTCAAATAAGTATACATGGGAAAAAAGGTATAATCTATCCATATACTGTATTATACAATCAAATAAAAGCTGTACCCTTTCCATGACCTCTTCCCCAGTGACCCCTAAACATGGCCCACTGCTTCCAGAGTCAAGTCCTAGATTACTGGCCACTTTCCCAGCTTTTCTCACCCTCATTAATGCAAATAAGAGTGACCTATACTGTACAGGCCCAGAGGTGAGCGTGCCTGTGTCTGGACCGTCCTGGGATCTGCCTGTTTTTCTTCTCTCAGAGCCTTTGTCGCTTGGGGTCAAAGAGGCTGGTAGTGCCCTTCTTAAAAAAATAAAAAAAAAAGATGACTGGGGTTAGACTACACTCCCCGCTCCCCATCGCCGTCCAAGCCTCGGTGACCTCCAAAACCAAACTATCAGAATGTCCCAAGCAGCCTTCGGGCGCTATTGTTCCTCTAAGTAGGTCAGAGCTCGCAGCTATCACAATCAATTTGGATTGATTGGAGAATAGTGGGAGGAGAAGACGTGTAGACACAGGCTGCAAGGCTGATCACACTTGTTGATATAAACCGAAGGAACAGGAACTAATGATAGCATTCTTTCCAGGCTTTTCTCTCAAACTCATCTCCCCAAACTTGTCCAGTCAACTCATTCTCCTCCAGCATTGTTCTTGCACCTCCTTTCTCCTCAGGCCTGACGCTCCCGCCTCCTTTTGTATAGTGTAATTAGTCATGTGGAACATATGGAGCATCATATTACATAACATAACAGCTGCCCTAAGACTCTATCCAGGATAATGCAAATGGAGGGGCTGTGTTTCTTCAGGGGCCGCAGCACTTCTGAGGCTTTTCGCAGCGTCATAGCTCAAAATTTGGTGTATTGCATGTGTCCCTTAGAACAATAAATTGATGATGGTGGCCCCTTCCTTTCACCGGATAACAATGAGTCCATCGCTGTATTCACAGACTACCACTGCCGCGGCCTGGTGTGCTGATGTTTCATTTGCATAATGCGCGGTGGGGTTTTGGATTTGGCGCACTTTGGAACAGTTTTGGTCTGATGAATACATTAAAAAGTCTAACAAGGAAGAAAGTAGAGTCCATAGTTTACACATGAAGCTATTTATTGGTCTTGGATCTAGTTTTGACAGTGTACTATACATTCATATATTTCATGGTAATCCCTGTATTAGGTGGTAAGTTGCACCTATAGTTTTTATGATGCTCTTTAATTTTGTAACTGGTGGTTTTATTTTCTACAGTACATAGGAGCCAAAGCTGTTTGGACCAATAAAAAGGCATTGGTGTGATCTACAGAGTAGAGTTACAGGGTTTCTGCAGGTATCAGTAAGTCTAATTTAATGCTTTTTAATGCCATTTTTTAAATTTTTACTGCCATACATACAATTGTGGCAGCTTAAATTGTTAAAATTTATTTGCAAGCACTGTAAAATACAGTTCATAAAGCACCACTAATGTTGAAAGTCAAACATCTGATGTTTGGGTAATTTGGTTTCACTGCAAGCAAACCTGTCCAGCCCGTCTATCACACTAGGCTACAAACATGATAATTAATTATATATTCACATTAATAATATATTCACATATAAAACTATAATGGCAGTGAGTTTACTTCAAAATAATAATCCCCAAAATTATTCATAAACCTTAGTCCGGGTCATTGACTCAAAAAACACAACCAAAGTGGTAAAGAAATGATTGTCAGGGAACAGGATCAATATCAATGAAGTGACCAAGTGGAGACAGCTGAAGACCAAAAACCTGGAGATCTATGCAGAAGGAAAAGTGGTCCAAAATGTTCCAGTGGAATGTGCACAAATCACATGTTAACAATTATTTTAGAAAAACTGACAGCTGTAAAAGAAAAAAAAAAGGTATTGCCATTTATTGAGAAAGGGTATGAGAAAATAAAATGAATAAATATTTAAAATAACACAATTACATGTTTTTTTACCACAATGTCTTGCAGTCTTTTACCACCATGTTATTTCATATCCAGCCACAACCGAGTCATAAACTAAGTCAAAATTTACTTTAACTCAAAGTTTTTGCCAGGATGTGAATCATTTTGGCCTTAAGGTTTATATAAGTCCAGACCCAGCACACAGGAGCTGCTTGTGCTGGGTAGTGATATGATTAATGTAACACATACTTTTGCTAATTGTATTTTTTTGTTAGTTGTTTTCAAGTTTGATTTGACCAGCCAGATGTAACACAAAGCCACATGCCATTGCTCCTGTCTACTTCTTCAATCTGAGGTTATGCATATGTGTATTTACAATATACAAGAGTATTCCATTAAAGAAGGAGTTGGAAGAACGCAGGAACAGATGTTGGTCGCAGCTATAGTTGAATGAGAACACATAATGCACATATATGTAACTTCTTAAGATCTGATTTTAAGTCTGTTTCATTCCTGCAAACTCATGGGACTGATATTTCTCCTCATATGCTGTATTCTCTCATGAGGTTTTGGCAAAATGCTTGTTCTCATGCATTGTTAGCACACTCAGTCACTTACAATGACATTTTAAATCAGAGGATCTGTTGAGAAAAGTTAAATAGTTGTTCTGTCTTCTCCCCAGAACACATCAAAATGACATGATAATCAATAATTTCAGCTCAAATGTTATGGGGTAAAAATTAACCTAGTGTTGGACAATTTCTGTGCACTAACTGAATATGACTTTGCTCCAGCCTGAACAGCCAGTCCTGGGGCTCTAACCCTAACCTTCCCATGCGAGGCGTTTACTGCAGACAGGACGAGGCCCGTTAATGTCTCAGCCCAGACATTTGGTGAGGAGCCGTGGCAGGACTGTCCCAACTTGAATTAGCTCTCTCACCTCTTTGTCTCTCACTGGGTTAATACCATAATCATAGACTTTTGGGTTCATTAGCCATGTATTATTCTGAGGGTTTGGTTAATCCCATGGGCCTGCCACCATATGGGCCGAGGAGCGGAACGGGGCGGCACAGGGGCTCATCCGGACCCCTCATAGAATGGCTCATGTGTTATGTAATGTTCTTAAGTCGGCTGATTAGAGGGTAATCTGAGAATGTTTTTTTTTTTGTTTGTTTGTTTTGTTTGTCTGCATCTTTGATGATTCTTGTGAAGGTCACACAGAGCCTAAAGTCACAAATCAGTTCTTCTCTTCTTTAAGACAGAGGAGTTGTTAAGTGAGCACAAGCTGTTACCTCAGGTGTGGTACTAACATCAGCAAATGTATAACTGCACAATACTCAACAATTTCAAGTAAAATTTTTGATTAGAATCATGTTTATCGCAAGTGAAAAGATTTCACATCACTAGGAATTTGCTTTGGCCATTTGGTGCAAACATAAAACAAGTAATGTATAACAATAAACATACAGAATAAAACAGAAACAAATAAAATAAAGTAAAATATGCTATAAATTGACAATTTACAAAATATAGATATGTACAAAACAATGTGCTTAAGTTAAGTTGTGTCTATTCACAAAAAGAAGTATGAACTCTGAACAGTATGACTATAATATGAATAGTTAGATAATATTATGTACAGTACTCATACCAATAAAAAGCTAATAAAAACAAAAAACAAACAACAAAAAAGGGAAGCAATTTTCTTTATATGGCAATAAAACATAGGTCTAGGTCTCTTTTGATCATGATTATTGTTCTCTTTTGTCTTGTCTCTGGCCATTGGTCAGAACAGTGGACCACATACACAATAGTCCACCTGTTCACTGGGCCACATGACATGGAAACAAACCCAAAGTTTAAAATGTATTTACTAATTTATCTAATGATCAGTCACATCTGCAAAATGTTCATTCTACACCTTGTATTTATTTTGGTAACAGTTTTAAGGATGTAACAATGCATTTAAGTCACAATCTTCAGTTTATGATATGATTTTATTACAGTTTTCAACATAATGAGCTACAGTCCAATTATTATATACATTTTTGAACATAACTTGTTTGCTGAAATTGTCCTAATTATCAGAATTACATTGATTGATGAATTGATTTTTATTTCGAACTTGGTTATATAAAAAGATAATAAAAACAAACAAACAAAACATATAGTGTTCGTAAAGGAGTAGGTTAAAGTAAAACTTCTGTAACCCTACCCCCTTCTTGCTTATCTTCTCCTATTTTATACATAGTGTTTTTTGGTTTACATAGTGTCAGTACACATTACATTATTATTATTATTATTATTATTATTATTATTATTATTATTATTATTTAACATTATAGCACCTTAAACTGTAAAAGTAAATTCATTCAAAAATATACTTATTCATTTTCTTTTTTCTTATCATTAACAGAAATGAAATAATAAGTGTACATTATGATGGATATTAAAACAAATTTCATATCAAAATAAAAAAATAAACTAAAACTTGATTGGAATTTTATCAACTTATGATGTTTTGCACCAAACAAGTGATCCACATTACAGTCTAGTTATAGCCTGCGTGGTCTAAGCCGAAAATTGAGACACAATTTCTTTTAGATCCTTAGTATCTGTTAAGAATGTTAAAATTCTGTTAAGAATCTGTTAAAATTTGACCTAATTCTACAGCACATATTTCTGACTTTTAAACACAATAGCCCTGTCTAACTTGTCTATAAAAAACAGAAAACACAAAATAAAAAGTGTTTTGTTTGTGCCTGCATGTGCTGCAGTGTTAGATGAATTGATAGATGTGTGATAATCAATACATGGAGCATCTGTGGTGGCAGCTGCGACCATAACTTGTCTTCATAATCATTAACCCGAGCGGACCGTCCCGCCGCACTACTGCATCTTGATACCATTAATTTAAAAAAACAAACTGCTCTCAGATGGATCATAACATTAATCTGTCCACACCGAGGTATTAATGGGATCAGATGAATGGCTGCTCCTATTTGCTCTGATTACAGTGATTGTATGTCATTTGGCTCGATGTCCCGTAAGCTATAGGGGCTATTGTTTTATATGATAGCAAGATGTTCTATGTCCGATCTGCATGACTTGTTGCATCAATCCCATATGGTGATGCTCCTCATGGTTACAATAAGGAGCTTTATATATATCGCTATTCAAGATTTCTCCAAATGACCAACAATGTCGACAATAGGGGAACGGCACAAGGCTGCGGAGACAGAAATAGCCTATTCATCACGTATTGTTTCAGTCGCAGTCATTATGTGCTCATTATTATAGGAGCGGTCTATAAACAATACAGACAGTGTTTCCTGAGGCCATTGTCTCACCCGCGGCGATATGAGATTTGAAACCAAAAGGCATCAATACAAGGATATAAATAAGTGGACAATGTAAATGAGTTTATTTAGATTTAAGAATAATGAACACGTTTGAGTGGAGTATATTTGCACGTATAAGTTTAGTTCAGTATGGCTTGACCTGGATCAACCCAGTCCAGCAAGGTTATATTTTAAATATGATCTGAGGTGAAGGTTAGTCCTGGAGTTGATAAATAATGTGTAAATCAAAATTCATGCTTCAGGAATTTACAACTTTTTATGTATTTACTAGGATTTATTTTAAGTAGGAACAAGTTAATGTTCCCCCACCTTCCAAATTGGGATCAGAACCTATTTGACAGGATCTCTCACCTTTTTACATCTTATAAATGTATTTACTTTACACAGGAATATTTTAAATGTATACTTTAATTTAGATTATACAGATGAAACATCAATAATACTTAATCAGAATCAGAATTATTGCCATTGTAAATAAAAAGATTTCACATCACTAGGAATTTGCTTTGGTCATTTGGTGCAAACATAAACAAGCAACGTGTAATAATAAACTTGCAGGATAAAATAGACTTTAATTAAATCAGGGTTTCTGCAGGGTTCATCAAGTTGAATTTAAGAGATTTTTAGATCTTTTCAAAAAAACATTGTTCAAGAAAATTAAGACCTATTTTATATGCAAGCAGTGTACAAAATGAACAAAAAAAGTTCAAAAAATTCATTGCAACCATTTATTTGCAACTGTTTGCGACACTGAGCTCTACAAAGCATTTTGGTCTTGGTAAGAAAAGATCTAAGCTCTTGTATCCGCGACAGTAATGCGCCTTTGACTGGGCATTTTAGAATAAGATGTGACGACAGCAGGCACGTGCAGAGACTTCTACAGGGGCAGGTGCTCAAAGCGAAAACGGGGCACATACGTATAACTGGATTTTAAAACACTGTTGTGTTAGGACTGTGGCAAGCAAGACTCTCACACAACTATTACATTTCTGTGTATACTATGATATATTGCATTTTTAATACAATTTTGGGAAAATAGTAAAGAACTAATGAACATATAAAATGTAAAGAAAACACACACTGCATGACACTAAACTAAATAATGTAATTTTATCCATGCTCTGACAAGATGAGAATTATTCCCAGCGCTATGAGAAAGTCCTTAGACATTTTTAGTAATAAATTAAATAAGTTATGTGGGAGCAACATTTTGGGACATCACATTTTTTCTTTTCAGATCACATTTTGCCAGCTCCCATCACCAACTAGTTCGTATTTTTGCACACTTATAGCAAATACTCGCAATTTAATTGCATTAAAATGCCTAAATGCTAACTGCAATCCATTATTTATAAGCAACCCGGTCTAAAAATAAAAAGATTTTATGCTAACAACAATCACAAACAGAAATTATCTAACGTGCGTGCGTGCGTAATACTTTCATGGCTTTGTCTTACAAATCACGCGACACGAGCAGCTCACTCACCGGTTCTTTCATTCCCAGTGACTGTACTGGGTTTTAAGTTCTGGAATCAAGAACCAAAAAAAATGATAACAGCCCTCTTTATTGGCTCCGCAGTTCGCTCTTTCTCCTCTGTTTTCAGCTGCGCGAGGGGCACGAGACAGGCAGCTGCGCAACTCACAGAGGCAAAAGGTTGAAGGTCACGAGGCACTGGCGGCCGTGTGATGTTATTTATTTCAAATTATTAATAATTAATGAATGAATAAATGTTCTTATGAAGAGCCACAAGAGGGCTTAAAGCCACAAAAAAAAAAAAAAAGACCAAGGACCAAAGGGCACTTGGAGGCAACGGGCAAAAGGGGCAGGTGCTCAAGCCCCCTCCGCCCCCCCCTCTGCACGTGCCTGGACGACAGGTAGTTGCATTAAATGTACGCAAAATATTTAAAACCTGTTTAAGCGTATTTAAGGCCTAAAATCCCACATTTCTACAAATTTAAGACTTTTTAAGGCCTTCAAGTAAGATTTTTAAATTTAGAATATTTTTTTTATTTTTTTTATGTAATGCTAATATATATATATACACACACACACATCTATTCAATGTTTGCCAGAGGTAGCTGATGATGTCTTACAGTTGTTTGGGTTAACAATAATGCAGGCATAATTTTTTTTTTTTTTTTTTTCGGTTGTTTGGTATTAAATAATGAGTCTGTAACGGGCATGTTGACTGCCCAGTAGTTTTAAGTGGATTGCAGCAATATGGAAAATTTACTTTTATAGCAATATTGTAAACATAGTTTTGGCCGATAACCGACATGATTCTGATATTTTCTTGACACTGTTTTGGGTTAGGATATGACTCCTTTTTAGATAAAGGAAACAAAGAAATCCCCTTAATTAAAGCTACTTTGAAGTCATTCATCTCTTTATTAAATCTTCTGTAACTGAAGACAGAACTAGATTTACAAATCCACTCAGAGATGGACATTAGCACAAATATACAGACGTGCAACAGGGTGATGCGATGCTAACCATGTGCATATCGGCCGCTACCGATATTAGCACGATATATTGGTGCATCCCTAGTTTTATGTATAAATAACCCTAATTTTGCCATCTTCCTCCCTGATATTAAACTACAAAGTAACTAGACAATAAATATTAGAAAAAAGTGTGATTTTTAAGGTTTTAGTCATATAAATATTTTTTAAATTATAATATGTTCTCTTAATCAAAATTATAATTTTTATTTTATTTATTTATTTAGCTTTGTTTTGTTTTTGTTTGTTTTTTTGTTGTTTTTTTGTTGTTGTTTTTTTGCATGTGAAAATAAATGACTATTTTTCCAACTTTGGTACAACCTGTACATGATTAGACCAGATGCTTGAACTTCACTGTGAACTTACTAACTACCCTAATAACTGTGTCATGTCTTAGAGTGGTTTAAAATGTGACAATATCACCGCCTGTCTCTACACGTGCATTTAGCTTAAAATAATGCAGGTTTTGGCGCTTCTCGGATGTCCGCCTCTGCCCCACAGATTAGTGGGTCCGAGGCGGCGAGGGGGCATAATCCATGAGGATGTGTCATCTTGAAAGTTGTGAGCAAACAATGGAAAACTTACTGGAGATGAGCCGCTGGGTAATTATGTCCCCCAATCCTCGGCCCTGTCGCACCAACACACACATGAAGTGATGAGTCATATTGGTAAATCCCTGGGGACCGGTTCGGCGCTCTGTCCTGGGCAGATGGATGGGGATGGCGCGCGTTCGGCATTAGCCCACGCCCCGCTGGTTACCCGGCCACGACCTTCCTGCTTTTGATCCTATTAGCAGGTGAATGAGGAGATGGACATCGTACTGACAGTCCCGAACTGGCCTCCCTTTGGCCACCTGACCCGAATACTCATTAACCCACACATATGCCACATCCACGACATATTGAGCCAGGCTTCTGCTAATTATCTTCAATTGTTCATATCAAAGCGTTGTCAATGCTAGAGGAGACACAGCAGACTGAGTGATGTGTAAGTTCTGCTGCGTGGATCAATAATATACCGTCGCGTGTGTTAATGGAGTACTTGTAAGGTCATGTTACCATCTGCCATCATAAAGCAATATTTTCAGGTAAAGTAGCCTAGTAAAAAAAAGTTATATGTGTCAAAATAAGTAATAAAAAGTCTTTCAGGCTGAGATTATGAATGCGGGTCTGTCAGTGCAGGCTCTGAGTCTGCAGCTTCACAATATTGCCCATTTCAGGAAGCACCGCTGTACGTTTCTATTCAAATCAATTTTATTTATAATATATCAATATCACAACAGCAGTCGCCTCAAAGGGTTTTACAGCGATAGGCCCACACAAAGATAAGATATAATTTTATTAATCCTGAAGGAAATTGTGCCAGAGGAGCAGAACATACAGCATAGACATAAATAAACAAACCCCTTTTACATAGAAACCATCACCGGAGCTTTGAATTTGTACTGACTATCTGAGCACTTAAATCACCATCAGTATATGAAAGTCGGCTAATTCATCTGTCTGTTAGCTACAGTACATGTTGCTAATAATTCGCCATCAGCCATCAACACTCAAACATTCATGTCTGAACTCAAATCCAACCAACAAGTGTGAACTCAAAGCAGATGATCAGGAGGGGTTTTAGTCAAAGGAAGGCTTATTAACCTCTGTTGCTACTTTGAAACTCTGTTGTGTGCAGAGTGAATTGCAAATTCAACTTTGTCGCACTAAAAGGTAACACAGATCACAGCCTACTCAAGTTCTGTAACCAAATTGTACTTAAATGTTTTAGCCTGGTCGCTTAAAGTTTTAATTACTTTTAATTAAGCAGTTTATTACAAAAGGAGGCTAATATACTGTACATGCAACTGGAAGAATTTAAACAGCTACTTTCATCAATATTCAACAATATTCACATTTTAAGGTAAAGTATGGTAAGGTTTATTGTCCCTCATAGGGGAAATTTTTCTTGGGCTGCATCTTACACAACAACACACACCAACATACACACAACATGGATTCAAGGACACATTAGAAGCAATATCAATTAAAAATACATATATAAAAGCTAGAGACAATATAAAACTATATAAGAGTGCTATTTTGGAAGGGGATAAAATTTCCATTAACAAATCAAACAGATGCTGGAAAAAAAGAATATTTACATCTGTTAAATCTACATTTGGGCAGCCTGAACCTACGACCTGCAGCTTCTCAAATTCAGCATTCAGGACGTGTGTTGGGTCATTTACAATTTGAGCCTCTTTGGCCAAAGACTTCTCATAAAGAGAAGGTAAAGCATAAACTTCTCCTTTGCTACTCCTGCAGTCTTTAGTGCAGTTTTCATTAAGTTTGACAATATAGTTATCGTTTCACAGCAATTACAAGTGTGGGTCAAAATTATTATGTTCAAACTATAACATAAGCAAAAAAGAAAAGACCAGAAAAGATCAAATTAAAAAGCCAACTCAGTAAAAAGTATTTTGGTAGTGTAGAATCTGTTTTCCTTTTTACAGATTCTTTCAAAATGAAATGTTGTTTTTTTATGTTGTCATTTTTGTTTAAATGATCAGACAAACAAATGTAAAACAAATGCTTCCCAAACAAAGGCCCACACAACACAGAATGATAGATTGAAGTCATACACAGCTTCAGGAAAACTCTGATTTGTTTCTGATTTGAAGTTTAAAGAGTTCTCTATGCATCGCTGCTGGTTATTGATGAAACCCAGAGCAGGAAATTACAATCCCCAGGGACAGGAAGTGTTAACAATTAGTCAGAGTAAGTCACAATGCTACAATTTAACATTTTCATATAGAGAGAGAAGTGTAGAAAAAGAGTTATTTGACACAAAGACAATAAATGCTATGGAAAACTCATTAGAAAAAATAAAAACAGAGCACAGCAACACAGTAAAGCAGTAAAACAAATCCCAAAACACAATCAAACAACAAATAAATACCTAAATAAATAAACAAACCAAAAAAGTCACAAAACAGGGTGGAAAAACAAACAAACAACTTGTGAAACAATTATTGCAGATACAATAAACATCTAAATTCAACATAACTCCAAATAAAAGTGTAAATAAAACATAAAACCTCAGGATGTGAAATGTGAATCATAAAAACAATGTCATGGTGAAAGAGGAGGAGCAAGTTCCCTAAAAGAAACGGGAAGTTGCTTCAGATTCAGATGTCAGGAATGTCACGAAGCAGTTTAATCACAAGCTGATAATTTAATCCAGGCTTTTATTATATACAGTCATTTAACTCACCTCCAATATGAAAGAAGTGCACAAACCAAGTGTCCTAAGTGTCCCCCAAAAGTGCATCTTGCCACTTTGCAAACACTTTGGCCACCAGTCCCAACAGGCAGAGTGGGCATCTGTTGACTGGACAATATAACCCTGACTCCAGTAAAGACAAAAGCAAGTATGGAGAAAGGAATAATATAAAGTGAGTTTATAACCTCTCACATAGGAACACCAGGAATAGGACTTTTTCTTTATGTTAATTATTGGCATGCGTTTATGTTTTGAAAGCCCACTTCCAATACATTTTATATCTCATACAGAAACACTCTGTGTATGTTCAGAGCATACTCCCAGTGTGCTCATACTCTGCAATCTGACTTCGCCAGGGAACTTTTGTCTCAATCTACATGCACACCAGAGAGCTGAACTACTGAATCCACTGTGTTGTGATGCATTCAACTGGACTGGGGATTTACTAGTAGTGCTAAAAATGTGTAAATAAATAAACGCAGCTAATTTAATTGGTAATCATAGTTTTAAACTCTTGTTACAATGAGACTAAGGTAATATTTTGGTTTTCTGTGACCTGCCTGTAAGTGTAGTGAGTGAGTAGTGGAAATATAAGAATCCATAGGGGTTACTAAACCAATCTGTGCTTTATTGGCCCAATACTGTAAGAAATTGCTGTAAAAAAAAAAAAAAAAAAAAAAAAGAACAAAAGTATGACAGTAGCCTACTATTAACTATTAAAAACCCTAACGTGCTGTTAATAGCAATGCATTCTGGGAAAAAGTTTGAGCTGTTTTCCCAAAAGACTGTAAAACAAATTGAAACAGTAGCCTACAGTTTGGCTGATGAGTTCTCTTTCATAGCATTGCCTAGCGTTTCTTATGTCACCAGATCAGAAGAGCACATCTGCAGACATTACAGTAAAATACTGACATTTGATCACAGTACAACTGTAAGATTAACAATAAATTACTGGCAGTGAAACAGTACTACTGTATAAATAACAGTAACTTCTGGCTGTAAAACAACACAGTACTACTCTATAATTAACAGAAAACTACTGACACCAGATTACAGTAACTTACTGTTAAACAGTATCTGTGCTGTAAATCAACAGCAAAATGTTGGCAAAACCTCTAAAAGGAATTTAATGTTTATTTTTAGGTAAATGTCTTACAGTGTACTGTAGCACTCCAGAAGAAAAAGGCTTTTGTGATCAGGGAACAGAAATCATCATCTAATATTAAGTTCCTACCCTTCCTGTGCTCTAACTTGTTTTTTGTGTTTAGCATTTTTTTTAATTGTGTTGTGTTTCTCAGTTTGTTTTTGCATTCTTTGTTGACTTTCCCCTTGACTATAAAACAATATTCCAGGTATTCAAAGCATGGGAACTCTCATCACAATTAGTTGAGCAGAGAAAAGTTTGTTCTTGCATTTGCCAGATGACTGTGCAGTGTGCAGCCTTCTCCGCAGGCCCCTACAACTGGCAGCAGTGCCAAAGAAGCGAACCCCACACATGCTAACTCAGTGATTAAGGTCTGGGCCCAGATGAAAGGCAACCAGGACCAATCATACATGAGTTAGGGGCACCATGGGAGGAAGTGGGCGCGCCAAAGGCATTCTGGGCTGTCTAGCTGTTAGCTGCTCAAAACACACGGCTCCCAGAAACAGAAACAAACCATAAAAAAGATGGCAGAGAGGTGGAAGTGTGTGAATGTAGTGTAATACGGCAATGTAATCAACTGCAACAATAGGCTGTGGAGGCACTGCACTGTGACCACATCTGGCTGAGGTTTGTCACTGTAAAAATTAAGAAGCATTGATAAAATTACCACAGTTTGTATACCCTATAAACTTCAGAATACCTAATTAAAATGCCATGTGTCTGTGTCACCACTTCAGAGCGTCTCAAAATAAAAGATGTATACCATAAAAGAGCTATAGCACCAGTTGTCTTGGTCAATCAAAGCGAAGCCGACTAACTGCTACGTGTTAGTGTTACATTTAAGAAACAAAATCTTAATTATGCAATGTCTTGTCCAGATTAACACACCAAGTACCACCTCAGATACACCTGAACTTTGACGAACACAGGACTAAACCATGAGTAACAATGGACTGCACACCAAGACTAAACCAGGTTGTCTACAATTCAAATCCTAGCTAAACAACACCAAATTAAGAACAAAATTGCTTTTAAATGAAACTACTGTAAAAGACCTCTGTGTTCCACCAGAAGAAGGCTGCGTACCACCAGTGGTGCCCGTACCACAAATTGAGAACCATGTATAGACATGTATTAAAGGCTAGAGAGAAACCTTAGCCTCTAAATTTGTAACGATTATGCTCCCACGACATTTATAATAGCAAATAATTAATTCTGACAGCTATATTTAAGAATAAGCTAGCTAAAACCTAGCCTCTAACTAATATATTTTATGCTGTCAGAATCAAATAATCAGTAAAAAGATTATTTTCAGCAACCTCAATAATTATAAGCTATCCAGATTTTGGAGATGTGCTGTGTACCTGTGCATGCAATTGTGCTTTTCCTTGGCTGACCTCCTGTGTATGCAGTGCTTCAACTGGGACCCTTCACGTTAGTCAGCAGAGCCGGCCCTAGCTCTTTTGGAGCATATGCGTCATATGATATGTACAGATGCATATCATATGCGTCTGTACGTAGCCCATAGCCAATCGTATCACCACAACCATCAGGGTCTCGCTAAACCCCATTAGCTTAGCCACTAATGGGGATAGTTGGTAGATTAGGCTTTTGCCTAATCCAGTTGGAAGCAAGACTAAAACATCTTTCTTGGTGTTGATAAAAGATTGTAAAGCCAAACGCTGTTCTTCTTTTAAAATAAACTAAAGCTTGATCGAAAGATAGCTTTGCAACTGCTGCTGCTGCCATGTTGCATCCGTAAACAAACTTCCGTCTGTTGAATAGTACGCGTCATCGTCTCGCCGTCCCTCCCCGTTCTGTGATTGGTCCCCAAACTCATACAAAGATTTCGGCCTTGATCTCCAGGCTGCCGAGCAGTTCAAAATGAAATCAAGCATGCCAGGCAGCCTGGGTATACCCAGACTAGGTTCAAGCCAATACATTGTTTCTTTTAAACATGAGCTGCTTCAGGTGCCCCTCAGTCATTCTGCGCTCTTTAGCATTAGCCTGTATTGCCTATGCCATGGGTCAGCTCTGTTAAAGGAGTACAAATTACAAGGTGAGTGTAATTTGAGGTTAACCATATTTAAGTTGTTTTTAACATTATCATTTGTAACTGATCAAACATGCAGTACTGACAGCCAAAAATGAATGTCAACTCTTAAAAAACATGGGTCTTTCAAATAACCAGCCTAAAAAGGTTCTGGAGTTAATAATACCTTAAAAGGCGGCTCATGTAGTAAAGCACGTTCCACTTAAGTGAGCAATGTAGGTTTGCATCTGACTCAGTTAAACTTTAAATGCACCCAAACATTTCCTTATAACTGGATGAAGTCATAGATGCAACACACACTCGTTCTGAACTGGGCCTGATGCACCGATGCCGTAAACACGCTCACGGCAGCCCCCTCTGGGATAGGAAGGCCCTCTTTATCAGCGTGCTTTGTGCATTTTTGGTGCGCTTGATGTGGTGATGGTGAGCCGCAGTGTGGGTGGAGGAGAGGAAGAAAAAGGCGCAGACATAACGACAAACAGATACGGGAGACGGCCAGCGTGTGCAGCTACATATTTGTAGCGCTTCATGTTGTCTGCTGTATGTAAACGCAAACCTGCCCCACACAGGGTCAGTTACATCATGTGAAAGTTACTCAGACAGAAAGGGGAATCAAAATGGAAGCACCAAATGTGAGCGTTTTCTGCCACCTATTCTTGTAATCAACGGTAGAGTACAGAAAAAAAAGTAAATACAGTAAATTAATCAATCAATCCAATACAGTGGAAAAAAAACAGTGTAACTGAGTAAAAGCGACATTTAGAATACAGTGCCAATGTAGGTTGCATGGTTATAACATAAAGGCCCTCTGAATTACAACTAAAGTACTTAACATTTAAGCAAGCTTTTTGTTCGGTACTTACTTAATCTTGCTTAAGTAAAAATGTTGTTGAGTAATTCTAATTGGTTGGGTATTTTTTTGTGATTTTAATTAGAATTTTTTCTCTTGCTGCCTGTTAAAACTGATTAAAAGTTATTTAAATGTGCATTTATTATTTTTAATTAGAATATTGCTACACATCTATATTTTTATACTGTTCCTGTTTAGTACTCTCACAGTGTCATTGGTGAAGACATCAGTGTCTTTTAAGGCTCATTTCCACTGGACGCTACAGCAAGCCCCAAAACCAGTTTTACTGTTGGTCCAGGAGACGGCATCTGTTACGTAAACATTGACATCACATGTGCAACAAAAGTTGTGTTCAATGAAATGAGTTGATAAAATCAACTTGCAGCAGTGTGCAGCTCTACCTTTTCCAAAATGGTCCAAAGTTGACCCAGAGTTGAAGCCCCTTGCCATAATAGTTTGCTATGCTTTCTGGGAACTGGAAACATCCTCAAAACAGCCCAGTCTGCACCGTACCATCCCATTGGTAATGTGTATATAGTGTTAGCCCTCTCTGACTTTAAAAGTCCATGTCTATTATAATTTATACATCATACTATATATTTCACTAAAAGCGATGGTGCACATGGCTACTCTGCACACATGAACAACGTACAGAGAGCTGCTAAACAAAGGTTTAGATATATATATATATATATATATATATATATATATATATATATATATATATATATATATATATATATATATATATATATATTCTCCTATTGTCCAAAATTTAAAAAGCTAATTAATTAATTAATATGATTTATTATCCAGCCCTAACTGTGTGTGGTAGAATAAACTTTAAACTAGGCGAAAATAGTAGTAATTAGCAACAACTGCTGCCAGTGCAGTCAGTGCCTTATGGTTCTTAGTTTAAAAAAAATAAATAAATATATATATATATATATATATATATATATATATATATATATATATATATATATATATACCTCAACCTTTTGCACCACAAAACCAATTCTAGCCCTTCCACAAACATGGTTCTAGAAAGAATAAACTTGTGATACAGACTGGGCCAAATCTATAAGGATTGGGTGTTAGAGTGTAACATACGTTTGGGAATACAGGGCAAATCGATTCACAATCTGATGTTTTGTCAGACAGTGGATAACCCTGAGTATGTTCTAGTCCGATAATTCTGCTCTATAATCAATATCCCATATTAGCATGATTCTGATGAGGAGTTAAGCAGCAGAGCATGTTTAGTGGATGAGGCAGCAGCTGCTGGGATCAATATGAAAAGACAAGCTAACAAGGTCGCACTGTAGGTGTCACTGAAGAAAACATGCTGCTAATTATTATCTGTATTAGTCAGTGATTAGTGGAGTGTCCTATAGTGAAGCGTTCAACAACTGCCTAATGGAGACTGACAGTGATGTCTGCGGCCCATAACTTGACTCCTTCAAGTAATAACATTTATTTGGTTACACCCTAACCAAACCAAGCACCAAGTTATTAATCAAAGTGCCAAATTATGAGCTAAGGTTTCAGTTTAATAGTCTTGGATGAGGAAGCACTGGTTCTTCTGGTTTTATTTGGTGCTCTGTGCATGACTACAGATAACACAGCAATTTGATTTGCTTGTAATGAAATGGTGTACCTATTCATTTAAAGTACACACTCATAACTCAGCTGTTACATACACTAAAGAAAGTTTCATTTATACTGCCATTTTGTATGTAAATACATTTGTCCTTTCCAAGCTTTATTATCCTCACATCATTTATACTTCCAGTCGTTTTCTATGTCAATGTGTGAGTTGTATAAAAAAAAGGGTTAATGAGGCGGAAATGAGCCTTAATAATGACTTTCAAACAGAATTTAATGCTGTGCAGAAGATAAATGGATTGTGCACAGTAATAAACAAATAAGTGAATATTGCAGCAGATGTCACATACTGTATATGCGTCACAGATTGCTTAAAATGTCAATTAATGTTGTGAGCGTTAGCATAACTAGCTGCCTGTCTGTGTTGTTTAGGGTGACCAGACGTCCCTATTTAACTGGTCCCGGTTTTAGGCTCCTTGTCCCTTGTCCCAAGACATATCTGTAAAAACACGCACATGTCCCAGTTTTCAACAAACCCAATCTGCTATGAATCATAATGTGGCTTGTGAATTGTTAGGAACAGGGTTTCTGCATGGCTCAATAAGTTGAATTTTAGACATTTTTAAACCATTATTGAAGAAAAGTAAGACATATTTCATTAGCCTGCAGTGCACAAAAAGCAGAATCATAAACGTGGCCACATTGTTTAATGATGACTCTTAACAGTGAGTGCTGCAAAGCATTTTGTTCTTGGTAAGAAAAAATCTGAGCCATCATATTGGCGATGGTAATACGCCTTTGAGAATTTATGTGGGCATTCTAGAAAAAGCTGTGAGCGCGGGTAGTTACATCAAAAGTGCGTGACATATTTCAGACCTAGTACTCTGCATCTTGACAAATTTAAGACTTTTTAAAGCCTTAAATTCAGATTTTTAAATTTAAGACCCTGCAGAAACACTGTAGGAAACAAAAGCACAAGGCAAAAAATTGCTCTGGGGGCTAGCATGTGCTAATGCTAACGGTAGTTGATGCTTGCTATATATTGAACTGGTTTTCTTCTCCTTTGGTTAAGCTTTACAAAAAGAATGCTTATATAAAAACGTGAAGGTTGGTATAGTTTTATATTGTCACCTGTTTGTAGTTGATCCGAGTTTGCTTCAGTCATTCTGCTGGAGTTAATTCTGAACACGTGCATCTTGTTCCTTTGTCGCTGGCGTGCTGTGACACCTGACCTGACTACTGTTTGTACGGTCAGCTCACCGGTCAGTCGTGGGATTTATGTTCCTTAACTTTCTACAGCTCTTATTGGTGTTGTTTAAGCTGGCATCAAACAGAGCTAAACAAGTCGGCGGACAGCTGCTCACATAATAGTGACAGTATAATGGCTACCAGACTGCTTGCCATGCATTTACCTGTAATCTCAGTTGCACACACAAAGGAGAGAATGTGTGGTAATAGCAGGGCTGAAATCAAGAGAAAATGAGAGGTCTCCCCCAATGGAAGACACACACATATGCGCCCGAAAAGCCCGCTCATGCGTTTTCTTGTTTTTTTTTTTACCACTTCCACTCCCCCTGCCTTCTGTGCATTGGTGTGTGTTCGGTCAAGGGGAAGGCTGGGACAGACCACAGCTGAGGGCAATGAAACTTCATCCTGAGTAACAGCAGTTTGAAGAGGCTTGCTCCCAGGACGTCTTTACCAATCTTTACTTAATCACTGAAGTTATAGAAGAATCTTAAAACACAAAAATCCATTTACATATGTCTAAAAATCTATTATGATTGAACAAACTGGATGCACTCGCCATTCTTCCTACGATTACTGACAACTGGAACCACATTGTCATCGTCAGCTTATTTGGGAAGTAATTGGACTTTTGTCATTATCAATTAACTAAAACTGTGTCAATAAAAGCACTGCGTTATTTTAGCAGCAGCTAGCTTAGAGTTTGGGATCCTATTTAACCTATTTATGTCCATATTTAACTGAGACAATCCCACTTTTAAGCTCCTTGTCCCATGTCCCAACACATATCTGTAAAAACACTAACATGTCCCAGTTTTCAACAAACCATTAACCACCAGGAAAGCAAAGTAAACTTAAAACACTTTTGTCTGAAGACTTTTGTCACTAAAATTATTCACAATGTCATTCTTTTTATGAATAAATTGCCATTTCATAACTTAAGCTCTAGCGTCATGTACTTTGAATTACATGGCAGATTATTGTGTGGCTATGGGAAGCTTTTTGACATTTGGTGAATTTAAATGCACTGGGATTAGTATAAAAAATATTTGTCCCAGTTTTTAGGTCTAAAAATCTGGTCACCCTAATTGCGAGGCCACCAAACAGTGACGTATATAGAATTGCATTAATCACAATGGAATAAAAAATAAAAGAAACGAGCCATGAAACAACACTTAAGTATTATTTGTGTGAATGCTAGCTCAAGAGATTTAAATGCTAAATTGCTCAGGTGTTTTATTTTTGGAGTGCTCCTTCCAATATTAAAGCAGAACTTTTTTACCTTAAATAAACGGTTTTAAAGTCTGTTGTTGTGACTTGAATAAAGCGCCTGGTGTCTCCGCCTCCCATCTGTGGGCTGAAAACGACACTTGCAGCACATCATAGTTAGCCAAACAAGCTAGCGATGGCTTTATTTCTTGCTTTTTGTCAGCTAAGAAACAAGAAAAGTTATAGAGTTCTGTTTTAATATCGTGCAACCACAACCATTTGGTAACAACCTCACATGTCGGCTGTTACAGGGAATATAGGAGCTTATGTTTTACAACAAACATTTACTATTGCTGCAAGAAAAATACATTTGTTGCCATCCAGTCAAAGCCCTCAAAGTGACTTGCGCTTGCATTCTTTACTGCAAGCATGTCCTAACCTCCCAGAGGGCTTTGCAATGTGACGTTCATGAACTCTATTTCTTTATGCAATTTTTGAAATACATAATTAATTATACTCACATAGCTATTTCTATCTTTTATACCTGGTTGTTGATTTAAAAGACAGGATTTGATAAAATAGAAAGCCATTTTTAAGTGGCATAGCAGTTTGATTAGAGTTCTGTCAGCTCTCAGGCACAGAGGAACAGTCTCAGAGCACTGAAGAGCTGTTTATGGAGAAATTTTTTTATTTATTTTATTTTTTTAATGAAGCATTTTTAAACCTATTACTAATTGTCATGTTACAACTGAAATTTGGTCATGTAATAACCACATAATCAGGGTAGCTCCAGGTTTTGTCTTGTGAAATTTAAGACCTTTTTAAGACCTTTAATGCCACTTAGAGTGAAATTTAATGGCAGCATCGTCAACAACAGAACAATAATCTGTATGAATTTATTATCTGTACTACTTTCTGAAAAGCAAGGGTTTTATTTTAAAAGTCTAATACAGATGAAAGAACTCCTGTGCTGCATTAAAAATCATGAATAAATCATGCATTTCAATGTTAACATTTCTCCAATAAATATATTTTGTTATTGCAAAGACTCTACTTTTTTTTGTAAGATCCAATTTAATACCTTTTTAATGCTTTTAAGATCTTGGGGCTGCCCTGATAATATATAGCACATAGTACCATATATGAATAATTTATTTGCATTTCATCATTATTTGAACTGAATTGTTACAGTAAAAAATGCCTAGATATTTGAGTGAGCCAGCTGTCTGTGGTGTGAGCAGATAGTTCTGTGATGTGCAGACTGAAGACAGAGTACAGACTGTGAGAGTCATGAAAAGTTGTGATGTAGACAGAGTTGTTAGTTGTTAGTTAGTAAGTTGTTGTAAGTTTGTTAAAGCAAAAATATCTAACACATTGCACTATTTAACAACAACATGCTACCAGTCTGGCTCTCCCACACACTACATACAGGCTACAGAAAACTGCACATTGTTTTACTCACTCTATAGTCAGCTAAAACACTTTAAAATGCACCAGGATTTTTTTTTTTTTTTTTTTTTTTTCTCCCAGGGGCAGGACAGAACCCAGACCCCCCTGTGGATAAGTCACACACTTAACACTTCTTCTCTCCTGTGAGCTGCAGACATCAGGGCTCAGCTCCTGACTTCCTCAAACCATAAAAAGATCTCTGACTCCATCCAACTGACTTTGTTAAAACAGAAGATAATTTACATTTTTTGTTATCAGCCCTATAATACACTGCCATGCCCCTGCCCTTTCTCCACTCCTGCAGACAAACTCACTGGTTCCTGTTCATTTATAAAACTCTAATCTAAAACACTCTTCATCCTAGCTTCATCAACCTCCTCATCCCTGAAGCTCACACATCTTTTGGTCGCTCCTTATTTCAGTTTTCTCCTGCAAGTGACTGGAACCACTTGCAACCGACCCTAAAACTCAGCTCATTTATACCACTCTCATCTTTTAAAAACTCAGCCAAAGCAGTAGTTCATGATCAGTGCACTTGTTTTTAACTCAATGATTTGAAGAGAGTCACTTGATGTTATGTAGCCTTCTCTTTTTCTCTAAGAAAGGTCTGCACTTGCTCACATGTAGCGCAATGATTTATTTGTGAGCGGTATTTGCAGCGCACTCCAGCGATGATCACTGGTTCGGCAAATGGGTCTGGTAAACTTTCCCACACAATTTCAAGCACTGGTAGGCATCTGAAATTCATAGACAATGCATTCCTCTGCCTTTTTATTGTACCTAAACATGCGCAAACAAGCTGAAGCTCTGTGATATGGCATTTTAGGTAATGATGATCTTTAGGGCATGTTCTCAAATTAGAAGCAACTAAACCTTTGTTTTAATCCACCTCCTCCAAACCACAGGTAATGTCAGCCCACCAAACTACTGCTGGTTCAACAATAAACAAGTGCACTGCGTTCACCACAGCACTACCACCGTGACAGCCCATATCTGTAAGCAGACTTTATCCACTGTTATTCTCTTTTTTCCAACTAATTAAATGATTGCTGAAGATGTGTCCCATTGAATTGTTTTTAACATTATCTAAAGCCAACTGGACATGGCTTTCAATTGATATGTTTATGACGAAGCACTCTACCAAGCACCTATATCACCTACAGTGTACAAAAAGGTAAAAACTGTAGTAGTAATAAGACAAAAATGCCAGTTTTATCTTTAGAAGAGGAAAAAAAGTCTTTACGTAGGCTGTTGTAGGACAAGAAACCAGAATTAAAACTGTAAAAAGCCAATGGATTCCAGTCTGTTTTTGGGCCAAACCCATTTCCCCATGAAAATCCCCGTTCGCCTTTTGTCCCTTATTTTCAGTCCATGTTTGTAGTATCTACGGGCTAGCAGCTGTTTTAAATATGGATGTGCTTACAATATAACTATTTGATGATATATCTTTAATAAAAATGCTTTATTAGATACAGACCTCTTCCAGGAAAAAAATAATAACAAAAAACGACAGTGTAATGTAAATGCTTTCTTTACCAGGTCATTTATTTTTCTTGACTTTACTGCAGTTACCACAGAGACATTAACCAATTACTTAATTGCACATCAATGCATTACTTTAAAGGCAGTCCTCTACACAGCCCGAGTCTGACATTAATATCAATTGCTTCTTGTATGCAGACTATAATGGCAGGCCAATTTGACTGACTGTAAACGGCAAGGTCCTTTTCTCTTCTATAGGCAGTCCCCATTAACTGGTTTCTATTGTTGAGATACCACAGATCACTAACAGCAATGGTCCTTAGACTAAAGTGGACCACAATGCTTAGCGAGTTGTAGAAGCACAGCGCAATTGTAACATATTTTTAAACCCCGCATTTGAACGAAAACCATTAGAGATGCAATTTTGACATTCTGTTGTGCCATCTTCTTTAAAATTGTTATTTATTGCTATTCCATATATCATTATAATGTGAAAATACTAAAGTTAGGCTAACTTAGCTTGTCCAGACAAATGATAGCTTCCCTCTAAATACAAAAAGGTTTGCAGCAATCCAGTCAATTATTGTGCTTTGAGTTCAGTTATTGTTCTTTGTTTAATATAACACACACAATGATTTATTTATCATCATATAATATCATGTGAATGTATTAAAGAGTTTATTTATGCCCATTATTAGTGCAGCGAAGTTTGTCCAACATAGCATCACATGGTAACCGGCAACAGAAAAATAAAAATTTAATGCAAGAAACAGTTTTTGCACACTATTTAGATGACAGTAGAATATAGCAATTGAGGAGGGGGCTAGGAGATGATTTGGACACAAGAACAGCCAAATGCATGTTTAAAAGTTTTATCTGGACTGGAGTTGTTCCTGATGCTAAAAATAGTGCTAAACATCAAGAGAATGTTTCACAGTATCCAAATGCTGTTTGGTCTCTCCTCAGATGGGTCACACATTTCTAATTTGTGTAAAAAAAAATAATAAAACCCATCCACTAGCCTGACCAGACAGCCCTTCCTACTTTCTTTTTAAAAGCGAGACAGACTGGTTTCTCAGTTATAGGGAACCATTTCTGCTCGGTCGACTTTGGAACTGGCCTTTCTCAGCTGTTTATCCGCAGCACACCTTAACCTCTATCAGCAATAACCAGAGCGATTTTAATAACTTCTTTCACTTGATTTAAAGCATTTAGTGATTTTCTTCATCACCTGTTGATTCTGCTGAAGTCCGCGTTGTTGTTCAGTCCTCTGTGGGATTTTTTTCTTCATCTTGTTTCCATTTTAACAACAGTAAAGTCCCACTGACATCTGACGAAATGACCACGTTCAAACAAACCAACTTTCTCCACAAGTCTTTGTACAACTGGCTTCTGCTGCTGTCCCTGTTCAGAAATAAGCACAGAGCTGCTCATAATATGGCATATTCAGGTGTTCTGGTGTTCTATGGCAAAACTGACAAGAAGCCACAATGTTTGTTTTGGTTACAAGTCAGTGGTGCACTGGTTAAGTCCTGCCCTTTCTTTCTCTGATAGGTTCCTGTGTTTGTGATTGTTTCACCTATAGAAATGAAATTTAAACAAAGGGGTAGCAGACAAACTTCTTTGTAGGGCTGCACAATATATCGCAAAATTATCGTTATCGCAATATCAGCAAACGCAATATCTGTATCACAATAATCTAAATATATCGCAATAACGCTGTGCTCTTCCATCTGACAGAGATTTACACTGAAGAATAATTTTCCACCAGAGCTTTAAAAGAACATGTGTTGTGACTAAATAAAAATGATAAAAAAGTCCCGTTTTAGTGGTAATTTAATTAATTTAGTCGCAGCTTAGCCTTGTTTTATTCCTGCTTTAGTCTGTGTTAAGTTTTGATTTTGTGGCTGTTTTGACTTGTAAATACAGGAACTTAAATTTTTGTGAAATGTAGTGAATTTAACTTACTATGATCAAAAAGTAAGCTCTATTTTCAAATATCGCAATAATATCGTTATCACAATTTTCAACATAGTTATCGAATATCGCATGTTTTCTCCATATTGTGCAGCCCTACTTCTTTGTATAGAACAGGAAAAGAGTTTGTCTGGCAGGTCAGGCTATCTACCGCTGGTTTATTAGCATGTATCTGTCATTCTACCACAGAAAAAAATAAACAGTAAAAAAAAAGACAGAAGAAAGAAAGTGCAGGCAGACAGAACTCTGCCACTATTAGGACTTCTTTTTATTCTTTGAAAAAGCTTTTCTGAGACATTAAATTAAATTCTTTAATAGTTTATCTGCCAATGAAATAATTTATTGTATTGTGTATGTGGCATTTTGTCCTGCAGCTTGCTGTTCTCAGACGTCCACTGGCTGCTCTCTGTTGTTTTTAAGCCAAGCGCAGGGAAAGTTGCTCCGTACAGCATCCGCCTTGTTGCGTGTCTAAACTAAAAATGGCTAGGATTGAAGCAGGCATGAAGAACACCACTCACCATGTTGCTGAGCTCAGTACAGTGAACTGGTTAATTAACCTAATTATTATTAGCTAACATGTTGTCCACTGACTTTTTTTTTCTCTTAAAATGTGTAATTTTCTTTAGTTTCTGTCATCACTTTTACAATTAGGACTGAACAGTGATTTTTTCCCCCATTATCAGGATAGTGGACAGACTTATTCTGTTTAAAAATGGACAAAATGAATTTTAAAGATAGGAAAGACTGATTAGATAAGATTAGAATTTCACTTGTTAGATTAGAAATTCACTTGTTACTTCACTTGCTCTTAATACAGGATAAAGTGCAGAAAGCAAGAAAATAAAGTGGGCATGCATCAAAAACAAAAGGTTCAATATAAATTATTTACAAGAAAAAAAAGCTAGTAAAAAGCTAGCTAGCCAGTTTATACTTTAAATAAATTAAATTAAGTACCAAAAAATCATATTTTAAAATTAATGCAACTTTTGTGTACACGAAGCAGCCGACACCCAAACTTTTACACAGCGAACTGACCTAAAGAAACTATATAGATCCGTCTGCAGTAGTTGATCAATAAATGCCAAATACTTATATTGATTTTCAGTGTCTCAAGAACTAATTGAAGTTTTAAGATCTCAGGTTATAGACCGATAACTAAGTCACGCCATTCTAATCCGAGGAAACACAGCAGCGCAGCTCACATCTGCTTTCTGTTTGACTTTACACCACTCACAAACAGTCGGAGGCACAGCGAGGAGTCAGATTTACTTTGAACTGCCCCGCGTTGTGAGAAGGTAGGTTCTGGTTAAAAAGGTCACATTCCCCGACCTCTGCCCCTCATCATTAATATTTATAAGGATTTGATAGTAATTGCACACTTCATCCAGCACGCACATGCACTCACCGAACAATATGTGCCAAGACAGACAGATTCCTCATCATTCATGAAGTAATTGACGACAATTTGACTTTTTTTTGGTACACAATAGCTAATGTGATATAGTTTGTCATAAAATGTCTGCTGTAAAGGCTTGTTGTAAATTTGATTTCTGTCAAATAAAATAAGTTAATTAAGGGTTGATAAAACTAAATTAAAGAATAAAGACACAAAATTACTGAAAATATATATAAAAAATTGCAATAAGTCTTATGAAGTGGATAGTAGGACGCATGATTTTGCTACCCCCCAACCAAAGTCTGTTAGCCAGCACAAAATACTTATATATGACCATGTTTTTGAGGCTTCAGAAAGGCCATGCCAGAGAAAAGCACTACTTAAACAAACGTGAATGAAGCAAAACACAACCCCAGGTACTTTTTTCCTTTTGTAAATAATTATACTGTATTCCTAAGTTACTACTGTTTTGAGTTTCTTTTAGTCGCACATGAGTGTTTGTTTACCTGCTTTACAAGTTTCTGCTGCTCCCTAACAATCCCAGGTATGTTTCTGATGAGAGAACATTTCATTTTGCATAAACTGAAGAGCTTACCTTTTAATTCTAGCACTGATGTAGCCAGGGCTAAACTACAGTCTTTTTTTTTTAAATTATTACTAAGCTTATGTGTCTTTTTCTTTTTCTCAGAAGCTTCATACAGTATTGCAGTATGCGATTATGAGAAAACACAATTCTTGTAATCCAAGAAAAAAGTTGAACAGCTGCACAGTTACATACTGATACACTGACAGAGTAAAACCATTTTGTTGATTCATAATTTGCATTATTTGGGCACTGCATTATCTGGGCATGCAAATTTGTTCTTAAAAATGTCTTGTGGTTGGCTGAAAAGCTTATTGCACCACATGCCCAAACACGAGATGTCATTTAAAGACCCACTTTTCTTCATTCAACATATAACAGATAGAACTGAGACAAATGCAGAGTGAGAAATATGCCAGGTTGTTTTACAGAGTTGCTGTGACTGATACTGAGATGGCAGGCAGGTTAATAAGTCTTTAATGAAGGAGTGCCAGCGCCTAAACTGTTTTTATAGCAAACAATGCCTAACATATGACAGCTTGAGTTTTATTTGGCTATGCTTGTTTCAGTACAGACTACATAAGGTTTTTCTGACTCTAGGTGCTCGAGGTGACTGTTTGAGCATGTCTGCATTATCTTATAATATTATAAAATAATAAATATTTTGAGTTCCTGATACTCATCATGTAAATCCTATGCAAAGTTATGCAAATATGAGAGGGAATCTGGTTCAGAGCACTGAGGTCAATATCCTCATGTAACACACAGGCTCGGTAGTACAAGCTATACTCTGTTCTTTAAGTATCAACTGTATTTTCTCTTTCCAAATGTAACTTGCCAGAAAAAGTGAAGACATTTTTGAACTTACTAGGTTTTAGTAATTTTTTTTTTAAAGGTGACTCATCTTCTCACCTGTTTGCTCTGGATTTGCTCATAGACAACAGCACGTCCCTACAGGACTGCTATAGTTATTCACATGGTCAAGGAAGGAGTGTAGGATTGCAGTTGTGTAGGTAGAGACATATGGAATTATTATTAGTTTTGTAGTCTGTTTTGTCCCTAGGCAAGACACTTCGCCCACCTTATCTAGGTGTGAATGAGTGTGTTGGTGGTGGTCGAAGATGCCGTAGGGGAAAAATGGCAGCCACGACTCCATCAGTCTGCCCCAGGCTACAGAAGAAGCTTACCACCACCAAGTGTGTCAGGAGTGAATGAATAATGCACATAATTGTAAAGAGACTTTGAGTGTCTAGTAGGCGCTATATAAGACAGATACATTATCATTATTATTGAACTATATTTGCCAACCCCCACACCACAGTCTCATGAATGTAGTTGATCTGTCTCTCGCTGCATTGTTGTAATAGTAACTTCAAATATAGCACTTTGCATACTGCTTCATTTACCCATGAAAGGACAGAACCTCACATAGTTGGGTTTAGCATATGCTAAAAGCCATTACAGTGGATTATACATGAAGCCAACTATGCTAAATAGTGCTAAATAGCTCCAGTACTTACCGGATTGGCTGAAGATGCAGCTCATCATCTCCTTTAGCGCTTGTACCAGCTAAAAAGCCAAGTCTACTCATGTGATAACACACCTTGATCTGATTGATAAATTCTCTTTACTTTCCACCAAACACATGCTAATGTTATGTAGCAGCTCGCAATGCCAAAAAAGAAAGCATGTGACATATGTTCCCTAAAACGATGAGACAACATAGTGAGTTTAGGTAGGGGCTAAGATAAGGATGCATAAACGGGGTGATATGAGATGACAGTGATAACAAAACCAAAAGGAAACACAACACTAGTTTCTCTGCGTCCCCTGTTGGGCCTTATCTGAACCCAGGCACAGAGGCGCTAGTTGGTTTAAACAAAATACTAAAATCTCCACTTGTGGTGCTGCTTTAATAAATCCTGAATGAGGTCTAACCTCAGGAGTCAGGTTGAATCAACAAGTCCTTTCTACAGTCCGCATGTTTGTCTATTGTTATGTTAAAGGTAGAAGGGGGAGTCCCAGCTTTACAAGGGCTTGCAGACCATTGTAATTTTCCATTAAGGATTTGTTAAACCTATCTCTTTTTTATTCCAAATTGTGTTCACAGAAACATTTTGTGGTTGAATGTAAAAATATGTGTATTTGTTCTCTATGTCTTACTTAAATTTTGTATCTCTCAATGATACTGTTTCAACATTAAAAGGTGAGAGATGACAACATTCGGCACTGAATTTAGTTTTATTTGGGGGTGCTGCTTTTGTTTAAGTTTTTTGGTAACACTAACTTGACACCAAAAATATGTTGAGTGTCCCCTCTGCAGTGTTGGAAGAGAAGAAATAGTGCACCCGTTTCACAGGATACCCCGTTATGTAACTCTTAAGGGTGAAAATGTTATACTAAAACAGTACAACTTTTTCATACATCTTGCATATACAACATTTGAACTTTTAACATAATGACGTGCATCCATGTTGCATAAGTTTGCAGAAGTGCATTGACAGTTTTTCACTGGATGCAAATCATGAAAAGTTAAGCCTTGCTAGCTGTTAGCACCACCCTTTTTCACAGATACTTGTCAAAGCAGCACCCTGTAGTCCTCAGCGGCCTTCCTGTGTGTGTGATATTGGATGCATGCATTCCATCCCGTCCCGTTCCACCCCCACCTAACCCCTTCCAAAACTCCCACTGACCCATTGTACCAGGGTTTTTTCCTCGTATCCTTGCCCTTGGCCCTACACGGCCCTGTGCAGCACCCACCCATCTTGCTAGAACAGAGGTGCTGTTAGGTCAGTCTTGGTGCAGGACACACACACACACCGTGGCCGGACTGACCCCCGCCTAACTATGTTCGCGGATCACTTCACAGGACAATCTCCCTATCCATCTTTGCAGGGTCATTGTGGATCTGCCCTCAGCTGAGAAAGAGGCTTCATTCACAGGGAAAACCCCTCTTTCTCTGGCTTCTCTCTTTCTGGGTGATGGCTGGAGGAAGGGTAGGCCTCACACAGATACTGAGTTGGAGGTCATATTTAGAATATGAAGAGGCATCGGGACATCAAAGCTGCACACAGACCAAGCGGGAAGACAAATGTCAGCACTTCAACTTTAATGCTTTAGGGTAGGCAGAGGTTGTCTGAAAGCTGAACACCCGAAAGTTTCTTTTTTTTTTATCCACAGTAACAATATGTCTCTGCACATTCATTAATATAAGAGAACTTTGAACAATTCAAGCCCAATTGTACACTCTTATGACTTCAATCTCAGAGGATAACAATAAAGCATTTGAAGTAATCAAACATCTGCTAAAAAAGAAAAAAGTCTGAATATTTTGCTGCAACATTAAAAAAGTTAAGCAGACAGCAAAAGGAAAGGGGAGGGACTGACACTCACATAACAGAACTCTCAATGAATGAAAGGCAATAGGGGAAATGGAATGAATGAAAGCCCTGAATGAATGAATGAATGAATGAGAAAGAGTGAATGAACGAACCAACTCTATATTGCCACATGTTTCTGCTGTGTGTTGCATTAGCAGACACAGCCACTCACAGTGCTACTACACAGAATCTACACAGACGTCACTACTACTACTACTACATGAATAAGACGTACATAGAAAGGCCCAGCGTCAACATTTCTGCTACATATTTTTCATTTCCACAATTAGTAATAATAGTAGTTTGTATAAAGTGCATTTTTTATTGTTTTCATTTAATGTTTATTTTACCAGGTAGAACACTGAGAACAAATTCTTATTTACAATGTTGACCTGGAATTATCAGCGTGGATTGAATTGCGCAAGTGACCAAGACCTTTTTTGTTTGTTTGTTTCTGTTTTATGTTTGCCGTAAACCAAAATAACTATAACGTGGCCAACCATGTCTGCGGTGTGCGTATACTTTTTTTCCAGAAAACGAAAGCAGTCTGACAGCAATTTGTAAGTTGTGCAGTGTGGCTATTTCACGTGGTGAGAGTTGTAGAAAATAAACACACAATGGAATACATCGAGTATGCTCAGGCTAAGGCTGCCATTGCACTGAAATGACAAACAATGGTGGATGAATTTGTATGAAGAGAAAAGTTTCTCAGAGACAGCAACAAGTCTAAAAAGATTACACAGAGGATTGTTGATTTTATCATGCTGGAGGGGTTAGGGTTATCAGGATTAATGCTCGTGTGACTTATTAGGACACACAAATAATAGTGTATTACATGACAGTTGTGTAGCATTTCATTTAGGTGCACCAAACTAAATTTTCCTGATGCCAAGCCCACCCTCCTACTCCCAAATACAGACAGTCTCCTGCTTTTTCTTCTATTCAAGAAGAGAATCCATCACTAAAAAATCCTTTCTGGCGGCACCTTTTCTTTCAAAGATAGCCAAAGCAAATTATTCGTACGCGCAATTTGGCATAGGTTTTAAAGGGTGGCTGCCGTTCCTGATTCGACCCTCTCCATTTATTCAGGCTTGGGACTGGTCATAAGTGTGATTGGGGGTCAGAGAATCAAATGCCCTGCCTCAAGTTGGTGAACTAACCACAGTACTAGAAGGCATTTGAAATGAGCTGATTTTGTGCATAAATGTGCAAAATTTCTCAGGTTAAACACTGTTATGATATCTATGCTCTATTGTGAGTAAAATATTGGCTGTGGATATGTATGTGATTTGAAAGTCTTTTAGTTTTCATTTTATTTAAATAAAAAAACCTTCTGACATTTCCGGAATTCGGGTTATATATAAATATCTCTGCTTCCCTTTTATCTATTTAAGTTTTTAGTCTAGTTTCGATTTTTTTGGTGTTGTTTCTTTATGTAAATATAAGATGCATTTTTGGCAGTCATTAATACAATGTTGACACAAGGAGTAGACCAACAATGAATGAAAGCATCCCTCATTTGAGAATGAAAACACATCAAAGCTTAGTATCATAATAATAGTGAGGATCCTTGAACACATCATATAGGCAGCATGTGTGACTTAAGAGACTGAAAAGTTGGAAAACATACAAACATTTGCTCTGGGCTGTCTCTTTGTGAAGAGGAAGCATGCTAACAATAGCAGTTAGCTCAGTAATTTTGCCTTTAGCCTGTAGCAAATCATGGCTTTTACTTTTTACTCTTGTCCATTTATTACCTACACCAAACCATACAAGGTTCAGACTTTCATATAAAAACTGAAGTGCTCATGCTCAGGGAACGACACATGCATTTAATTCAACAGGTGGTTAGGAGCAGAATGACTGGACATTATTAAGACTGCAAGAACAGCAACAGTAGAGCAAAAAGGCAGGGTCCTAGTTGTTTAAATCTTTGGTACCCTTTATATGCCAGGCTTATGTGATGTGAGCACTATAGTCACAAGCTGTTTTCACTTGAGTTCTCCTCTGTCCCTTTAAACACTTCCTTCCCCTAATACCGTAACTCTGCTAGAAGAGCCTCACTGCAAAAGTCACATGCTTGTGTTCCCTTTGTTTCCCACTGCTGCCTGTCTTCATCTGGCAGGACAAGTCCTCAGAGGACTCTGCATGGCACTGAGAGAAGTTAGAGCTCATGCAAAAGAACTTCAACCCAATGAGACCACAGCCTTTGTAACATTATGTGTACATTTATATTGATTAATACATGTGTAATTACTATTTCATTACATAGAAGTGTGTTCAACTTTTTCAGAAAGCATTCTGTCTGAACAGTTGCTAAACCTACATAGCTTTACTTGCAAAAGTAAGACATATTTGATCAGCAAAAAATCTAATAATAAAGATGTAATATTGTGTGCGCACAGTTCTGTGTGGTAATATTCTTTTAATATACACAATTTATAATGACTAGTGTCATCGTCTCTTACTAGTGTTATTATAGACAGAACACATTATAGAACATTTTACGGTCTATAAATAAATAATACTGCATTGTTCAGTATCAATAATTAATAGTAAAATGATATTTAGAAGTTTGACAAAGTTGCAAAGAAGTCCAACTCAGGTATAAACTTGCATATCTGAACACTCTAGATAAAATGTGTATGTGTTCTTTAAGAGTTTGTAGATAAAAGAAATGTAATAACCTATTATTCCTCTGTAAGGCTCTCAATACCTTGCCATTATTAGTTTGAAGCTTCCCATAGTCTTGCTCCTTATATTAGGCATTACGGTAGCCTAACCAATAGCCTAGAGAGGAATCCCAGGAATGTGAAAAGGTCCAATTCATATTGAAACTAGATTAAAATGTGTACAACCACTAAAGTTTAAATCTGATGGTAATAAACTTTAGTGAATAAATATCTAATGGTACATCTCAGTGTTAAAGTCCAGGCTGAGTTTCATGTTTGGTTGTCATATTTAGTCCTGCTGAATGACTCCTCGCTCCAGCACAAACGCTGCCTGCAGTAAACTCTTTGTATTGATTATTTAAGACTATAGTGCGTCAAAGGACTTTGATTGGGTTATCAATAACAATGTCAACTTTTTTCAGTGCACTGAACTTTTCCCCACATGAAAAGTTACGCCGACATCTGCCTAGTAACAGCAATTCCTCTCATTGGTGCAACTTCAGTCTCCTCCCGTTTGTGTGTGTGCCAGACAGACTGTGTGTGGTGTGACACAAGTCTTAAATCTTTACTATTTGGACATAAGTATACTTACAATGCAATTACAAATGAGTTTTTACTTAACTAACTTAAGCCTGCATTAGGTTACCTGCATTATTAAACATGACTGAGTTTGGGTTTTATTAAACGTGTAATAACATGTACAATAACATGTTAGAAAATAAACTCTCTATAGTACTAGGCTACAACAGTCTACACTACAAGTAAGTAAAAATACAAATAGATAAGAAATGTTACATTTACCTCACTAAGGGAAAGTTTGTTTGGTGTTATACTATGCACTTTTAAAGGTCTGTGGCTAATTCTTTGACTACATTACTGCATAACAGTGTGATAATGATTGATTTGTGGATAATGCATACATACAGGAGGGTCTGAGGAGGCACAATAGCCCATGTGCTCCCCTCATGCTCAGCCCAGTTTAGAGAAAGAGCTGTTGCTTCCATTGGGATAAAGACAGAGGAAAAGGAAGCAGGGGTGTGAGTCGCTATCGCCCCCTACCGCTGCTGGGCCACAGCCTCCTGGTCAGGCCTCTTTAACGGGACTGAGACCCGGACCTCCCAGCTCCTCCTCAGCAGCTACTGGGCTATAGGAGGAGGGGACCCGGGCCCCTCTCCTTATATATGTATGTATAGAGAGGAGGCTCCTTCCCTCACAGACTGCTCGTCTCTTTGATCCCCCTTCTTAACAACAGCTGACGTCACCGCGCACGCCCTCCCCTCCACCTTCTCCTCCCCCTGCGCGCGCTCCAGTTAAACGAGTGTCTGCGTGGTGGACGCGCGTGCGCGCACCTCCAGGGGAACGCGAGGCTGGGGTTTTGTCTGGCAGAGGAGAGCGCTGTGTTCCTCAGAGGCTGGCGCACACCGCAGGAGCAGCAGCACGCAGCGGCAGCAGCCAGCGACACCAAAGTCATTTAACATTCACAAGTGTTCCTCGTGTAGGCTGAAGCTCGCTCTGGTACAGCACGGCAACATTTAACCCGGGTTGTGTCGACGACAATAAGTGATTTTTGATCAAAAGAACTACTATGGAGGACCAGCTGCTGTGCTGCGAGGTGGACTCCATCAGGAGAGCCTACCAGGACGTCAACCTGCTTAACGACCGAGTTCTGCAAACCATGCTTAAGGCTGAGGAACACTACCTACCGTCACCTAACTACTTCAAGTGTGTTCAGAGAGAAATTGTGCCCAAAATGAGGAAAATAGTTGCCACTTGGATGTTAGAGGTTGGTTTTTACTTGCGTGCAACTTTGCTTTTGTGCTTGTGAGTGTCGCCACTAACTTAAGTAGTTTAGCTAGGCTGTGCTAGCGCTCTTTATGCTAACAAAACAAGAGAAAGAAGTGTCAAGGATAAGGTTTGAAGCCTTTGAATGATTAAAATAATGTTATTTCAGAGAGACTGTTACATAAACGCTGTAAAAAGTAGGCTATGTCTTCATGGAAGCTGGGTGGTCCTTTCCTTTAAGCTGATAAAGCAGTATCATTTTAAACAAAAAATACTTATGTTAACAATCAGAGCATAGCTTTTATTTTGCACTAAATATTAAAATGTAATAAAGTCAGTAAAATATTATAAAATTACAGCAATGTACACGTATGCAGTCTGGCCCGTGCCAGTATACGCGCCATCTTGTCGTCGTTTATGAGAAGGATTTTAATATCATTAAAAATCTATAACATGACAAACAATGACAGTTCATGTGTTGAATGGGGCACAAAAGAAGCTTTATCATCAGCCTTTAATATATGAAGTGTTACAGCTTATTCCACTGCTGTCCACTGGTAAAAGTTTGTTTTGCTTTAGAGGAGTCAGCTCTGTCTCTGAAGGTCGCGGGTGCAAAATGGCATTTTAAAAGAAATAAAAAAGGTTTTAATAAAGCTGATCCGTCGGCTTTGAAAGATGAGACGTTTTGGGAGATTTACATCAACTTTTGGTCGACATCAATGCTTTACAAACATTTTTTATTAATTTTTGAAATGGCGCTGCGGTGAGGCAGAGGGAAGTGGCGCGTGCAGCACGTGAAGACCACTTTTACAAATTAATTCGTTTTAAATTCATCGGTGTTCAGATTCGACACTTTAAGCGCTTATCCGAACAGGCGTTTAACGGGGGTCATTTTCATGTCATTTTTATCCGTGTCGCTAATTTTTAAATATTTATAAATATTTTTTGAAAAGATGACGAAGTTGAAATTAGAGAGTGAAACTTGCTTCGACGCCACCTTTGTGTCTCCATCAGAACTGACTGGAAACTAATTCGCCACAGTTTTTATTACAACATAAGCTTATTCTCAATAACAAATGCTTAATACCCTAAAATGTTATTATCTGCTTGTTACTTTGGTTTTGCATGAATAAATTAATAAATATGAAGAATATTTAATAGTTAAATTGTGAAAAATGCTTCAAATTTGAACTTAATATGAAACCAGTTTTTGTGTTTGTGTTTTGGAAATAGTGCATATGTTGAATGAATGCATGGAATGGCCTAGCACTATGGGCCAATGACTTGCTATAGCAGCTATGGGGGTCGTTTTACATTACGTGTCTCTAAGTACTTCTCTCACCTCCTTCAGGTCTGTGAGGAGCAGAAATGCGAAGAGGAGGTTTTTCCACTGGCTATGAACTATTTGGACAGATTTTTATCAGTGGAGGCCACGAGGAAAACAAGACTACAGCTGCTGGGAGCTACGTGTATGTTTCTGGCATCCAAGATGAAGGAGACTGTTCCCTTAACAGCGGAGAAACTGTGCATCTACACGGACAACTCGGTCCAGCCCGGAGAACTGCTGGTAATTGACTTGTGCAGACATGGATGTTGCATAACACATACAGTACATAAGAAACTTGCACAGGAGAACACATGACCAGAATACAGGCGTTCAGCTGTTGCCACAAAGTGTTGGTCCCTCAGTCGTGAAGTGTCAGAGTGGTGTAGGCCTGGTTTGATGATGATAAACATAAAGTAGACATAGCTTTTGGTGCAGCAGAGTCTGAATGGCTGCCTGTGACTTTCCCATGGTGATTGGAAGGCCTCTCTGATTTCATGAATGGTCTCACTGACTGCCAAGAAAACAACAGGCCACAGTGACACCTAATGGTCAGAGAATAGAGATGCAGGATAGTCAGGAGGACAGATGTTCATTCCTTTTAAATGGCACATTTAGCTGTCTTTTCCTAACATTTTGATCTGCTTTACATAACATCCACTTACTCTAGTGATAACCATTTATAATCTAGACTTTGGTACTTATAGTTTGCATTGGGATATATGATAAACATTGAATTTATACTGAAGAAAACTATTGAATAATTTAATGTATTCGAATTAAAAGTATGAAGGTAAACAGAAATAGTAGCTATCTTTTATTGCAAAGTTATATATATACATCATAAATACAGCTAGTACTACAACTGTATTTGTGTATGAACAATAGTATACAGTAAGTGCACAAAAATTGTGCACCCACAATAGCAGTACAGGGTGCAGCTGCAGCAGCGTAGCAGGAGGAGTAAGAGCATGTTTACGGATTGCTGAGTGGCTCAGTTTGAATGAATGCCTCTGGTCTGGTCCACAGCAAATGGAGCTGCTGGTTCTCAACAAACTCAAGTGGGACTTGGCATCTGTCACGCCTCATGATTTCATCGAGCACTTCCTGTCCAAGCTGAAGATCTGCCCGTCCACCAAACAGATCCTCAGGAAACACGCCCAGACATTTGTGGCTCTCTGCGCTACAGGTACCACAAGCTTTTATTAATATTCTCAATATTGAAATTTGTCTTAATGCATGTCTTCAGTGGGTTTCTGCAGCTGTTTTGCCTTGTTTATCCCCCTTGTCCACCAAGCTATTAGTTAATAAATGGTGAGGTTTTATGATGAGTTAGTCACATGCTGTTTTTGTATTATGCTTCTGAATAGTCCTGACTTCACACTTGATACACCAAGTTAACACCTGTCTGTGCTGTGTCTGCAGATGTTAACTTCATCGCCAGCCCTCCGTCGATGGTGGCTGCCGGCAGCGTAGTGGCCGCAGTCCAAGGTCTCTACCTGAAGAGTCAGGACGCCTCTTTATCCTCCCAAAACCTCACCAACTTCCTGTCACAGGTCATCCGCAGTGACCCGGTATGCCACAGCTACACACAATTACATTAAATCTTTCTGTTGTGAATGAACTCTGTGAATATACTGTCAGAAGTGTTGTGCTAAAATGGCGTCTTTGTAGTGAATAGAAGCTGTCCTTGTAATGTCGCCTACTGTACATATGACGCTAACTTAACTTATGTGTTCTGTTGCAGGATTGTTTGCGGTCATGCCAGGAACAGATCGAGTCTCTGCTTGAGTCCAGTTTGCGGCAGGCCCAGCAGCACCACGGCACCACAGAAACCAAACGCGTGGACGATGAGGTGGACCTGTCGTGCACCCCCACAGATGTTCGCGATGTCAACATCTGACGTGTCAAAACCCACAGCACGTGACCAGCTGCTCATACCGAGGGAATCCTATGGAAGAAGGGCTCTGAACAGTGGTGCGGGGCAGGGGGCTCACCAAGAGTGACCCCCTGCTCTTCCTCCTCCTCCTTGATGGGCCGCACCTGCTCTCACGCCCATCGAGAGACACAGAGGTGGCCCCCCAAGTCACATTTCCTGCCAGTGTCCCGTCCCGCTAAGGGAAATCAGACACTAGATGTTAATGTCAGCGCTGAGGGCTGGAGCCGAAGCCACGCAAACAGACATTTAGTAGATATTTTGACTTATTCCCTCACATATTAAACTAGGAATCTTTAAATTACCACAGACTTGCCTACTTAACATCCCAAAGTGTCTTGTAGGTCCTCACAGTCTGTCTTCAGGACTTGACCTGAATTATTATTATTATTATTATTAAAGACAGAGGCTTTTTGTTTGTTGTCTTTTATATTTAGAACGTTTTAGACTTCCTGTCCAAGCTCCTGTTTGTCGCAGTGCAGACATTCATATACCCCCTTGCTTGCTTATGTTTAGTCACTTTATATATCAATTTAGACCTTTATCAATTAGTCTTATACCTCTTCTCTTCCAAGCATTTGTTTTTTTCAAGTGTAGTTTTGAAGTGCGCTGTTTATGATCCCGACTGTGGGCTGCTGATTTAATGGTTTGGACAGATCATATCATTTGTCCATTCATTGACTTGCTTTACCCATTTCAGCTTGCTGTAGTTTGATAAGCTTGACCTAACGCACACGCAAGCACAGCAGTCCACAGTCTTTCGTTTCTTTCTCTTAGTAGTTCTATCTAATACCATTCCAACTTTTATTTCTAAAAAAAAAAAAGCACTTTTAGTCAGCATTGCTGGCTCAACTAAAAAAATCACAGTGATTAAGTTTGTAAAACAGCATGAAAATGGAATGGGGATCAGAGGAGGGGACTTTAGTGGCGAAAAGTCAGAGCAGTTGGTGGATGGGGACGCAAAATGACCAGTATAACAAATTGTTAGTGGCGTGACATAGCTGCCTTTAAACAGAGCAAAAGATGTCTTTGGTTTAGTCCAGTCAGCGCAAAACTGGGGGGAAAGTAAAAAGAAGTATTATTTTTCTGGGCAAAATAATACTTTATTTTTCTACAGTGAGAAAGTATTTATTTTTTTAGCTTGTGTTTTCTAGTTTGCAGATGCTGATATGCGTTGGACTATAACCAAACATTTGCCATGAAAAGTTTGTCGAATCCCAGTCCTATCTCCTCCACTGCTCTACCTGACTTCATACTGCTCAAGGATTCTAGGAAAGGGGATGAAGCTGCAAAACATAAAAGTAGGGGTGGGTTAAGACGTGAGACAAGATTTTGCACAAAACTTAAACGTGGGCTGCGTATTTTTAGGAGACTTGCCTAAAAAGAAAAAAGAGAAAAACAAAGGAAAGCCTGGCAAGTGGAAGTGGCAAAAAAGGGTGACGACTTGACAGCAAAAGTGTGTCTTGATGCTGGAGAGTTGACTCGGGGTTTTTACACTGAACAGTGGGTCAGCATTTTCTGGTTTGCACTGCACTGGAGGACATTTCTGTGCAGTTCACTTTAAATCACATTATAATCAGAAATGTACTGACTTGAGTGTGGAAACCCTGGCTATAGGTTTCTGATGTTGAGGCTAGAGAGAGTAGGAGAGAAACACTCCTTGTATTCCGCTGCTATAGAAATAAATCCCAGCTACGTGTAAAGATAAAAAAAGAAAAATGAAATGAAAAAGACAAAACAAAAGATTAAAAATGATGCTTTTCTCTTGATGTTTGCTGCTACATTTTTGGTTGTTTTTATATACATATAAATGTCAATATACTGCCATTCTAGGGTTGAATTTTCTCATAGAAAATTTTGTTATTGACATCCTCATTGTTGTAATATGTAGATTCTATGTGATCAGTTTGTTGTTTTGTTTATAATTAATGATTCACCGTACTATTCCAAAAACAAGGAAAAAATGAGACAGTGTACAGGAATGCTTTGATCCACAATACCTCATGTGACAGTCAAGATCTATCTCTGATTTTAGTTTGTTTTATTTGTTAAGTTCTTATTCTACTTGTTGGTTCAGTGCCTATAGCTCTGTTAAACCTGCTCGAGGTGAAGCGTGATGGGAACCAGCGAGTCCAGGGCATGCTTTGAAACTGGTGCCATAACAGTAAATGGGATATGTATAACTCTGTTGAGTGTTAAGCTGTCTCGGTGAAAGAGACTTTATCCCCCCTTTAGGCCCATAGCGGCCTTCCTTCCCCCCTTTTTATATTTATATAAAAAAAGCTTTTTGCTCCAACTTTCAAACTGTCAGTGAGTCGATTTGAGTTTGTAAATAGATTCAGTGTCATGCTCAGTAAGCCATAGACTTTTTGTTTCGTTTTTACAAAATCATTCCTCACAGTTGTGTCTACTTCATGTAGGTTGTCTGCAACTGGGAAACAGTGTATTCATTTGTGTCAGCAACACAATAAAACATGAATTAGAAGTCTGTAAAAGCTGTGTTGAGTTTTTCATTTGAGGATGTGGTGTGTGAAGGAAGTGAGAGAGAGAAAAGTACTTCTTGTTTTCGATGTTCCATTTCCTGTCTGATCTGCTACACTACGTTTATGAATGCATCAGCCAGATATTTTACTTGGCTATAAAGACATCCAACTATGCTTTACTGTGCCAAAATGCAGAAAAACAAATTGGCTTGGAAGCCAGTGTCTGTGCCTTGGTGGAGAACATTAGCAAGTGTCTTTATATGTAGCAGGTATACTTCTTGAAGCAAATATAGCTACATAAGCTACAAGACTACACTCGAGTGACAACACAGTATACAATCACGTCTTATTCATAAAGTCATTCAATTGTTTTTATTTGTGTAATGTGCACAAAAACATACAGATGTTGCTTTTACAGTGTATTATTTCCTGTGGTGCAAGCAGAACTACTGATATAGAAGATCAATAGAAATAGTTCATATTAAAAACTTTGCAATAGCACTTGAGTAGACTTCCTGTCTGGTGAATTTCCATACATTTCTCTGATGATGCCTTTTGTAATGTAATCCTGACTCTGGGCAGAATCAGACAAGTCTTGAACCTGAATCAAGATAACCCACACAACTAAGTCCAAATATAATCCACTTTTTTTACACACTGATGCCTGTTCACACCTGAAGATGTTGTTTTGGGAAGATCCTCGGTGGTAAGCCTCCACAGGGTATTAGAATGCATCTCGAGTGGCTACTTGAGACCGGATCTTTGCCCCCTGCTCTGAATGCAAACACATACATTATTTCCATATAGGCAGGGTGAGTTCAAGTCTAAAAAGAAATCTAAATCCTGCAAGAATAATGCATTTAGTTGTACAATGACTAATGAAGGTCTAAAACTGTGGAGCCTTATGTTGACCCTCTTTAAACCTGCTCCAAGATCTGATCTCAGTGTATCCTGGGCCCATAGTTGTAATGAGCTGTCCACCTGTGAACATATCCCCCTGATGCATGTTAATTCTGGGCTAACTAAGGCTTGAGTGCTGCAAATTGAAGCACTGGAAAGCATGGTAGCTTTGATGAACATAGCATTGCTGATAATGAAAAAAAAATATTTCAACTGCAAATTAAATGTCTGCTTTTGTTACCGAATTTTGACTTTAATCATTTAAAGGGGTTGTATAGGGTATGCTGGCCTGTGGTGTTATCAAAACAATTAACATTGACTTTGATACAGTCAGGTGTAATGAGAACTGTAGTATGTCTGCCAGAGCAGTAGGAGTTGTCCACCTAGCTGTCAAAGTCATCAGACACAAGAAGAAGTCAAGATTCTGCAACTGTCCACTCTCTCCAACTTTTAACTTCTAGGGTTTTCTAGAGAAGCAAAAGATAATGGAAGTTGCTTACTCCAGCTAAATCCATAAGGAAGAACACATTTGATAGACTAATAAGCATTTGGACTGGCACAGTTCTGCATTACATAATCATTACTGTATTCCCAGCCAGCTACAGTACTCTTTCTTTGTCTTCTGTCTTAGTTAAGCTCATGATGTTGGGGTGGAACTCCCAAAATTATTGGACCTGGGATTTCCTGAACAATGTCCCTCATCTCAGATGGTACGTTATGAATGCTTGAACAAGTAATGGAGTACTCCAGTGTCAAGCCAGACTGAATCCAAACTTCTCTTTCCACAGTTTTCCTGCTTCCCTGCGCAGGGTGGGATTGTTCCCCACCACAAGCATACTGCATGGGCCATGCACTTGCATTTGTGGAGTACTTCCAGGCACCCAGCCCAAGTACAGTCTTGTCGCTCTTTAGGGAGCTTTAAAAATGTACAAGGATCACGGGACGACCATCCTCGGCCACCAGAGCAAACTCAAGGAGGACAAGCAAAACTGTCTGGATTCACTGGCCACAGCAAAGATACCTTTGCTCTTGGGTAATGCAGGACTCCACACTCACACTTACTGTAGTCTACACGCTATTTTTTTATGTACAGTAAATAGGGCTGACAGCCTCCGGTCACTTAGTCAAGTAATTGGTCAGTGAGATCTTGGTCGACTAAAATTTTATTGGTCGATTAGTTGCATCAACTCTTTGTAACAAATAGGCTGGTCTCATTTATTTCTTGATAACTTCTATATTACATTTTATTTAAGATAAGAGGTGATTTTTAGAAAACAATATTTTACAGCCATCTATTCTGGATGTTTTGTTTGTGTAAGATGGTAAGTCCCCCACAGATCCTTTGGTTTTGGCCGATTAATCGCTGTATGGGCATGACTTGGTTGATTAACAATTTCTTCGGTCAACTAGAGCCTTAGTAAATTGGAAGCTGAAAAATCTGTCCCTTATTTTATATTAAATTAGACTGGATTAGACTGAACTTTATTAATCTCACAGTGAAGAAATTCACTTGTTCAGGCAGCTCTTAATACAGAATAAAGTGCAGAAAGCAAAAAAGAAAATTAGCATGCATCACAAACAAAAAGGTACAATATAAATTATTAACAAGAGAAAGTCTATATGTAACATTATAAATATAAACTATAAAATATAAATTTAACAGTGCAAAACAACCACACAGGCTAGATAGAGGTAGATAGAGGTAGATAGAGGTAGATAGATAGATAGATAGATAGATAGATAGATAGATAGATAGATAGAAGTTACTAGCAATAGTAATAAAGTGCACCTTCAACATGATCCATTGTAAAGTCTTATGGCCGCCGAAATAAATGATCTTCTGAACCTTTCAGTCCTGCAGCGCAGTGAGAGGAGCCTCTCACTGCGACTGCTTCTCTGAGAGGCCAAAGTCTCATGTAGAGGGTGTTTTTTATTGTGGAGGATGGCCTGCAACATGTTCCTCATTCTCCTCTCCACCAGCGTTCCTACAGAGTCCACCCTCCCACCCAGCACAGACACACATTTCCTGGCCAGTTTGTCCAACCTATTACTGTCCCTTACCGTAATGCAGCTCCCCCAACAGACAACTCCAAAAAATAAATAAATAAATAAATAAATAAGACCTGGAAAAAAACCCGGCCAAAGACCTGGTGACCAGACACCGCTTCTTTGGTTACTGACTGCCATCCTGGGCTGCATTCATGGGCACCAGAAAGGTGACCTCACAAAAATGAAGATGAAGGAAATAAGGGATTGTGATGACAGCACTGCCTCATCAGTGAGAGTTTGACAATATGGAAAACATCACATTTTAGTTATTTTTTTCCAATAGAAAGACCTTGTTTTTTCTGTTTAGCAACTTGCTCCCAAACCTAAGTTAACACATTAACTCTATTTGTTTAACCTTACACACAGGTTAGACATGTGAATGAGCCCATTCAGTTTTTAATGTTTGTATAACAAACAAAAGGAATTATTCTAGGCTATTGTTGGGTTGGAAAATTACCACATTACAAAATCACAAATGCCATGCTGGTATAATTTTTTTTTATTTCTTTATTTTTTTATTCTGTTTTCTTTTTTGTAATAAATACCTGAACTGTATGTTTTGTAGTATATAGTATAGTACAGGACTACAGAATACAGAATACAGTAGTTGTCTCCTCTGTAAAGCACAAGCACATCTTTCTTAGTTCCCTTAATTTAGACTGCTCCAACCTGTACATATTGCAAATCATATGTGATATAATTTTTTTATAAGCTCGGCCTTAAACAGCAGATAGTAATGATTTATATTAGTATTTTTACATTACTCACAAAGCAGTCTAAAGCCAAGATAACTACACATGGGTAGATGTGGAGGAGATGTGACTGAATAGCTACACGGTACGGGTCTCACTTTGTCAAAATATTGCATTTATAGTTTAGATTGCGTCATATTCACTAGTTAAACTCATATCATTGTATGATGAAGTGGTGCAGAGAGCTGAATTTATTGTAATAGAAAGCTGATGGTAAACCTGAAGAACTGTTTACTTAAGTTTATACAAGTTAACCCCCAGCCTCACACCGACACATACCAGGATGTACTCTTGTATTTTCATTAAATACAGTATTGGCAACCTCTGCAAGTTTTAAAAGTCAGCTTCAAACATGCTCTATATCTTATTCATTAACACACTTTTGTGACATCAGTGTTTACACAACAGACAGCGGTCTCCTGGACCCAGACTCAGACTCTGCAGCCTCACAAAAACAGTACCCACTGCTACAACTTCTACTACAACTTTTAGATGTTGTGCTCTTCCTGGACAGTACTGATAAACTGGTATAAATAGCTAATTTGGATGGGGCTGTTACATTTTCACAGGGAACGCCGGCATCACAGTCTACACAAGTGCGGAGCGTCTTTGGCTGCTCGATAAAAACACCTCCTCTACAGTTTTCAGAAGTCTGCTTTTGTTAGACCCTGCTGAGTTAAGAAAGGGCCAATCTGCAACATAATTATTGCGGTTTTGCTAAAGCACTTTGACTACATCAAATATACTGGAACTTACCATTGTGCTAAAAGCTCCCCCAGACAGCAGACATCCATTGGCCCCAACAGGATGTGCTGAGTCTGCGTTTGAGACACATATTCCTCTTTTTAACAAGAAGTGTCCACTCAAATCTAAAACAAAAAGTTCTTTGGAACTCTTACACACAGTAAACAAGGCAGGGGGCAATATTTGTATGTTAATTCTGTAATGCCATATATATGATAGGTCATCTACTTGTCCTCATTTTCCAGCACAGTCAAAAAATTTTGTTGCACATATTTTAAACAAATATTTAAAACAAAACCGATAGTATGACATGGGATTATATATCTGTATTTAATGCTGCAAAACAGTCTTCCTGCAGCTCACAACTCCATCTAGTGGTAAAAAATATATATATAACAGTCTTTTCAAGGCAGCTTTGTGAGTCCTTCAAGCTAATTTCTCATGTAATTGAAATATAATATATACTTTTTGTGCTACAGGAGTCCCATGCATGCTAACTTCTCAATAAAGCCACATATTAAATGTTTCGGCCTCAAATCATTGAATAGACTGCCTCCAGGCCTTTGTCACCATTCCGACATGAAAAATTTAATCTTCAATGCAGGCTTACTACAAATGCTTGGTCAATTCTGATAATTTCACCCTGCCCACTATTTAGGATAGCGAGTTTTGAATAGTAAAAGTTATTGTTTGTCTAATGATTAACAAGAGTGTATGCGTGTGTGTGTGTGTGCGTGTGACAGTACTCATTGATTTGTTATGCAAGGAATGTCTTTGAAGGGTTTCAGTGTGGAGGAAAAGGCGTGAAAGTCTAATCCTTTCCCACAGGCCAGCCAGCTCTGCTCAGCCCTCTGCGGACAAAGACCTCTGCACAGGCACACATGTTCCACGAACACACCACCATTCACTTTTTTCATCGATGTGTCCCTCTTGTACTCAGATTTTATGTAACTCGGCTCATTCAAGAAAACCATACACTCAACCAAAGCATGTCAGTAAGCTAAAATTTACATTCACTGTATATCTTCGATGATAATATGTTTTTTTTAATTTTATCAATATATATTTTGCAGCTTTAGCTATGTGTATATGATCTGGGAAATTTTAGTTTAACAGTGTTAAATGAGGAAGCACAGGTCCTGAAACAATCTGTGTAACTCTGGCTCCTCCGTGTGGTGTTTGTTGGCATTATGTCAATCATGCATCTAAATACAGCAGATAAAGTTCAGATGAAGTTAGAACGAAAGATAGAAGTATTTGTCATTGTGGTGTGTTATGGTGTGGTACTGCTTGTAGCTTGTAATATTTAGCTGGTGTAGCCTAAATGTTATATACAGAACAAATGACTATTGAGTCTAACTACCAACTCACGGACAGCACACACGTCACTTTGCATAATCTCAAACCACAATGCTTATGTACAATAGGGCTGCACAATATATCACAAAATTATCGTTATCACAATATCAGCAAATGCAATATCCGTATCGCAAGAATCTAAATATATCGCAATCCATCTGACAGAGATTTACACTGAAGAATCATTTTCCACCAGAGCCTTGAAAGAAAATGTGTTGTGACCAAATAAAAATGTTTAAAAAGTCCAGTTTTAGTGGTAATTTAATTAATTTAGTCACAGCTTAGCCTTGTTTTAGTCCTGATTTAGTCTGTGTTAAGTTTTGATTTTGTCACTGTTTTGACTTGTAAATACAGGAACTTACATTTTTTGTGAAATGTAGTGAATTTAACTTTCTATGTTCGAAAAGTAGGCTCTATTTTCAACTATCACAGTAATATCGTTATCGCAATTTTCAACATAGTTTTCATCGCATGTTTTCTCCATATCATGCAGCCCTAATGTATAATATCGAATTTGTGATTGCTAATGGTGTCCTTTAAAAGTATATAATCTGCAATATAATGTAGATTTAGCTTTAGTTACTGAAGGTGGCAGTAGCTGTACACCCAACCAGAAAATTGGCAGATCAGTCCCCGCTACCAGCATTGCATACTGTCATTGTGTCTCCGTATGAAGGTGTTAGTGTGAAGGCATGTTTGGTGGTGGTCTGAAAGGCTGTAGGCGCAGAATGGCAACCACATCTCTGGTAGTCTGCCCCAGCTTGCATTGTTGACAGTATAAACATCTATATGTATTATTAAAAATGTAATAGTTCTGGAGTGCCCAAATAGTTTTTACTGAGAGCAACATACTGAAAAATACAGTATATGCAGAAAAGGGCACCTCATATTAAAGGTGATGCATTTGTGACCCCCTAAGTCTCATTTGACTGCTCTTTTAGATTGCCTGACATTTATTAACTCCATATGTATCCGAGACATCCGACACTTAGCTGGGATAATTTTTTCCAGTGCCCCAACCTCATATTTAGAGTTTTTTCAACCTTTATGCCAGGTCCATCTCACACAAATATGAAACATTTCACCTTGTGATAAGAAGTACAAACTGCAATTCTGACCTTTTGAGAAGAAGCTCAAGGGCCAACAAAAAAATGGTCCTTGAGCCACATTTGGTCCCTGGGCCATAGTTTGGACACCCCTGTGATTGCTGCACTTGAGGATATCTTGACATCATATCATAGCTAATGGCTAGTAACAGCAGTGCTAGCATTATGGCAAATAGCAGCACAGTTAAATGCATCAAAAGTATACTGGTAATGGTTAGCTGTTGATTCTGTCAACTATGCAATGCACAGTGACAATTCTGTCAAGGCTTCTGTACCTGCCTTGCTTAACATTTCAGTGAGTTTTATCAAGTAGCTTTATGCATGTTACACTAATTGCACCAAAACATAAAACTACATAATGAACAACTCGCTAATGTTCTCTGCCACTCTCTGACAATATACATATCTAGCTGGTTGGTTACCATTTGCCAAAACCCTTGTTAAATGACATTTATTGCATTCATTGATTAAAATGTATTACAGTCTGTTTAATTTAACAGAACTAAAATGCAAAATGATTAAACAGTGCCATAATGATTCTTTATGAACATGCTAACTAAGTATGGCAACCAGCCTGGTAACCTGGCATAACACATAATTGAACAGTAGCATTTCCAGCAGAAACTGGGCTTATTACATCGGATTTTAACAGGGAAAGTTAAGTGTTCACAATAAAAACACTATAGCCTGGTATAAAATCTGTTACTATGACTAACTGCTAGTCATTCTATTATTGTACTAAAGGGAAGTGGAACAATTCAACTCGAAACTGCAGGAATGTGGAAAAAGCTTCTCACGGTTCTACAGTGAATGAGCTCGTACTTCTTTGACACGTGATAAACTATTCTGGTGTGTCACAGGTAAGTGTCTGTGGTCTGAGAGCGGAGGGAGACATACCTCTGCTCACCACATCAAACTCACAGCACTGCCTTTGTAGGATCCGCACTGCCCCTGTCTGCTTCAAATACATGCTTCAACGAAACACTTTTAACATTAGATTTCATTAGAACGATTGAAGAACATTAGCGATGTCAATTTCAGATTTGTTGGGTAAACCACACTAAAAAATATAGCGATGTTTTGGGCCTGACTAGGTAACTGTCTTGTCTGTGAGTGGGTAGAGAACATGATTTTGTGCTAGAGTTATACTGTCAAGAGTGGCCTAGGTCTCATCTCTCACTCAAACACATTTTGACTCAAAACATGCGGGACTTGGATGTTGTGATCTTATGTTTCACTTTTCTCCCACTTGTCGCCTCAAGATCAGGGGCGCTGCCAGCTAATATGGGCCCTCTGAAATGAAATAACCTGGGCCCTATTAGCCCAGACTAAACTAACCATATATTATTATTGTAAGATTTTCCTGGGCCCTTGGAATCATCTCAACCTTTCTGCCCTCTACGGCGTAAATGCTCACGATATTTGAACTCTTTGAGGCAGGAAATCTCCATCAACCTAGAGAGGGCAAGTCACCCGTTTCCCGAAGCTATCAATTTATGTACATTTATTTCAGAAGCTCAGTCACATAAGAGGAGCTCGGAGTAGAGCTGCACCTCCTTGACATTGAGGAGCCACTTGCACTTCCTGCAACCTGGGATGGTGTTCCATACATGTCCCATCAGGAGGAGGCCCAGGGTTGCCTCACAATTTTGGTGTTTCCTCAGAGGAGCTGGAGGAAGTGTCCAGGGAGGGGAAAGTGTGACTTTCTCTGCTTAGACTGCTGTCCAACCCCACAAACGTGTAAGTCTGCTTGATGTATTTAAAACATATGTTTTATACTCAAATAGTGATTAAGCCATTGTTTTTATCAACCATTTTTTCCATCTTTATAAATCGTTGACTGCACAACTGGCTATAGCCACAGTCCCACAGTATAAGACGTGCTCAATAACACACAACATGCTTTTCTAGACATTGCTTTTGTCAAAATAGATTCAAAGAGTTTGAGTATTAGAGCTATTCTGATCCACCACAAAAACATTGAGTTGACTGTTGCAGTACAAAAATAGTAGGAAACTAGACAACTTTGTGAAAATTTAGAGAGCTAATAATGAACCACAAAATTCAACTCTATTGCAACAAGGTAGGCTTGTACTGTACTTCCAGCCTCCTGCACAACTACATGGTTTTCTCACTTTTGTAATGGAATAAATGTCAATCCTTCTACACTTGAGATCTGTTTTTACATCATTCAGAAACATACCTTGTACTATATATGACGTCATAGTTAAGACACCGCTCTAGAACTTAGAGCCTTGTAGAAACACCAAGCACCAGTCCTGTCCTATAGCATTTAGTGCAAACATGTCTTGAGCGTTCTGTGCCCCGTTCCCCAGACTCCTGCTTGTGAAACGTGATGCAGGCCGTTTATTCATTGGGCTTTTCTGTAGCCGGCTGCCGGACTGCTGCATTTGTCACCAGAGCTTTTCATGTCACCACTCACCACCTGCTCCCCGCATTCCACTACATTCTCTCAAAGGGCCGCTCACCCCCGCTCTTCCTCCTCGTCTTTCCTCCTCCTCCACTCTTCCTCGCCTTGTTCTTTTGAGCGATTCTCCTCCTCGAAGCGCTCTCCATTTGGATGCAGCCACAATCCCTCCATTCATTTTCTCCCTCATTTGATAATTGCCGGCTGAGTGTGGGCCCTTTGCCGTTTGGTGACTTTCAGAGTTGGACACTTTGCGACACTGCTCTGAATCGTGAACGTATGAGGGATTTTAGAAGTGATGAAAAGAAAGTTGTCGGGGATTAAGGGAACGTATATGTCAAAAAAGCAATATATATGTCAACATGGCAGCAACTAAGAGACATGCACATGAATTTGAAGCAAAAAGGCTAGATCTTAATTTTTTGCAGGGCAGAGGCATGGTTGTGCCAGACCTCCAACTCCCCAGACACTTCCTTAGCCTCAGATGACGGCCTCTTCTCAGTGGGACATGCCCTGAATCCTTTCTAGAAAAGAATCCAGGTATGAGGTTTTAAAGGTTTTTAGACATGACAAATTACAATAGGTTATAATAATAAGCCTCTTTGGCACATAACTTTTAATGTATGTTTGAAGAACCCTATCAAAACTGTTTTGGCAGCAACACATACCCCAGGTGTGTATGGATTGTCTTCATACATGCAGTCTATAGGAATCAGAATGAGTGTTGAGGTCCAACTAATTTATGTTTTGATATACAGGTAAATATCTAGCAGCATTTTGATGTTCTCCCTCAGAGTAACATGACCAAAAAACCTCTGCAATATCTAAGTCAAAATAAAGTTGGACAAAGCACTGTAATTATTCTCCACAGAAATAGCCAAGACTTGAGTTTTAACTAAAACAACAAATTCAAAGACCAGGAACAAGCATAAATTCCATGCCATGAAGAAACTGATCATTACATGGTTAAGTCAATCCACTCCATCAGGGGTCAAGTTCACGGGGTCCAAATGCCCAGACTTTCCTCTGCCCGGGGCATTTCCTCCGGAGAAACACCAGTGCAGGCCAGCTGAGAGACCTAACACATCCGGTATGTCCCAAGTTGTCTTAAGTGGAGCCTTTTAAGCGCAGAAGTTGTTTTTTTTGTTTTGTTTTCTCCAATGCTTGAAAATGCTTATATGTACCCTTGCTTTAAATATAAATGATGTAATATTTTGAAGATGGTTGTATTCTCTTTAACAACTGGTTTAGAGTTTTCTGTTCAGGCAAAATTGGTTCTAGGATGACTTTTATTATTAAACAAGCTGTAAGTAAACACGTCGCTCCAGCCCTTTGGGGACCTCCAGAGTGCGTCGGGCCCCAGTGTGAATGAGCCCTCCCTCTGGCCTTCTCCTCTGTCCTTTCACTGTTGGCCTTCAGAAGCTGCCGACCACAAGACAGCATTCACCTGCCGCCTGACACCTGCACAAACCAGCTGCTACTGTACCCCCCCTCCCCCTCCCTCCCTCCCTCTGCACCCCGTCCCGGTCCTGTGGGGGCATTGTCACTGAGGCTGGACATGGATTTGAAAGCGAGCCGGCTGACAAAGGCTGAGAATGTCCTTCTGGTGCTTTCTGATGCTATTGTGGTGGAGTGTGCGTGCTCGGGCTAACAGCATGTACACACTTAGTACATGCTGGGGTCCCTTTACAGGACTCAAAAGGGCAGGGGCCACACTATAGGGGCAACAGTTGAGCTAGTGTTAAAAGAATTATACAAAGATGTGTTCATGTTTTCAAAGTGCAGATTGCAATTTCACACCTCTTGGGCCTACTTTTCAGAGCAGGTGAGCAGCTATGGTAGCCCTGCAGGGACATGCTGATGTTTATGTGCATGTCACTACAGGATTTGTTCTGCACATGCGCTACTGGGGAAATGCAGCTGTGACTGAATACAGTATTTCTCTTTACATGTTCAAGCATATTCTAATTAAGGTCTCATTTTAAATACGTATTGTGTTAACATATGGGATCAATATTGTATTTGTAGCTAATGCTACGACAAACAGTACACTTTCTGTTTGCCCCCTGCTTTTTGGCATGCATTCAATTTTAAGCACCACAATAACACCTCACTGTATTAACATGAGTTTAATGTAATATTAATAACTGCACTGTTTAGATTCACGAAGGGAAAGCTGTACAAAGACGTCTAAAACCGCAAACAGCAGTTGCGGCTAACGCTAACTTGTTTTTCTCAGCCACCGCTCATGACTTTGGCTCTATTTTAACTTTCTGTTAAGTGTTAAAGTTTGTAAACATGTTTGCGTTTGTATATTTTCCATGTTGCAGCCCTGCAAATACTGCAAATGTTTAAAAAAAAAAAAAATCACATTTCCATGTATTAATAATACAATAATTGTAACTCTGAGATGTTAAAACTGTGACTTCATCACTGACAAAACCTTTTGTTTGAATAAATTAATATTCTTTTCTAGATTATGTGAAACCCATAAAAAAAATGCTAGGCTGGTGCTTTGTTAGTGCATGTTTTAAAAATCACAATTTTGTGCTAAATATTAACAAAAGCAATTCACGGTACATAGTTTTTTCTATACATTTTTCAACTATAAAATGTATTTTCGAAGAACTTCCGGCTTGCACATGCACTGAACAAATCCCATTTCCAAGTACAAATCCCATACTGACAGTGCAGACCCAGTGGGAAAAAACGGAGCGATTTATGCTTTTAAAAAATGTAATAGTAAAAGAAATCTGCTCAGGCAAGAAATTACTAACTCAAACCCTTCATAAAATGTGTGCTCAAAAAGAAACATAAGGGTCCTCCAGCAGTGCTCAGTTTGTTCACACCGCTGCAGGAACACATCAATAGGTACTAGACCTAAAATAACTGTGCGGAAAATTTTGAAAAAGGCAAAGAGGGATATGTTGACGTAATTATTCATTCATTCATCTTCTTGCGCTTATTCCCGTTAGGCAATTTAGAGTCAGCAGCTCTCCTAACACATGCATGTCTTTGGATGGTGGGAGGAAGCCGGAGAACCCGGAGAGAACCCACAGTAACACGGGGAGGACATGCAGACTCCACCCAGAGAGTTCGTGTGTTGCCGGCCCGAGGATTGAACCCACCATCACCTTGCTGGAAGGCGAGAGCACTCACTGCTCTCCCACCATGCCCCCCGATGATGTAATTATACACTCTTGAAAACATTAAAGTATTGTCTGATGTTTTTTTTTCCCAACTGTACACTACCACATTTAACTAGAAACAAGTTAATCCAATTTCAACTCATCTTTTGGCAGTTATTTAACTTGCCTTTAGAGCCCCCTTGTGGAGAAAATGAGAAATAAACAAAGCCATATGCAATAAATACTGTCATGTCATAGTACTGTCTTACTGTGGGACAGCATAATATCAACAATCACAAAATCCTAATACTATATTAATACTAAATTAATATTATGATATCATGATTTATATTGTATATAACCACTTCAAACCAAGCCAAGTCAATGTTTTGATCACCAAATTATTCAAGATAAACAATAAATAGCAGTGTCAAAACTGTTTAAGTGTTAATTGATGACAATAAATGACAACGAATTACAATGAATTAAACTATTAAGTATATGAATTACTTGATTATTTTAATTGCATAGTAGAGTCGTCTGGTGGCTGACAGTAGCTATAGCTTTGTTATAATTTAAGACAGAGGAGAAAGAGACCAGAATAACAAAAAGTCTGCTGTGTATGGTTTATAATGGGGTTGGTAAAAACACACTTCTTACACAGACAGAGGGTAAAGGTACTGGTATCTGTATCTAACTTACAGTCGTATAATTATTAGGCCCGTTATTGGCAGCACATATAGTAGCTCTAATCCATATCCACACCAAAAACTTACCATTTGTTTCTTGGCCTTTTACAGACCTTTTCTGAAAATTTCACTGAAACGTGATTATAATGTGGCTATAAGTCATCAGAAAGATTTGGTTGTATTTATTCACATTTTATAGTTTAATGCCATAAAACTGCAATGAAAAACACACATTTTTGGCAAATGAAATCAGCTGATATCTTCAAATATTCAGATATAAAATCTATTTTTAACTATTGCTTGGTTAGATGTCCATTTGTAAAGAATGAAATGTCCCACTCTTCTCCAGATGCCTTTTTTTCTTTGACTGATTTTCAACTGGATGACTGAGAACCTGCACAGGCATCATTTTGTAAAAAATATAAATATATTTCAAACATTTTTCATGTTTCATTGTGATTTCAAGTTCACTCGAATAACTTTGCACCAACTCCACACTTCATTTCACAGAGCACATCAGTCTTGTCCCACACTTTTATGCTGTGCAGGGTCTGACCTCTGACCTACTGACCTCTCTGCGTTCCCCCGACAGCAGACCAATCACTGGTGCTACACTTGGTATTTTTGTTGTTCTGTAGCAAGGAACAGACCACGTACAGTCCGCACAAGGGTCCCAGCATCTCGCATCTTCATTCACATATGCTCAGAAAGATGTTCCCTCAGCTGTTTTGAAGAAATCCTTAAAATCAGTCGAGACATTCAACATGGAGCAGACCTGCAACATAACAGACAGGAGAAAAAAATATAGAAGAAATGCTTGTAAGCTTATAAAATCATCAAGTCAAACACCAGACTGACAACCGGCTTAGAAGGGCTGATTCTGTCAAGTCAGATGTATGCAATGGTACAAGTGTGTTGAGTTTTTGCCAGGTATAGCCTATACCTGTCTGAATTTGGCACGCAGTTTGTCCATGTCCTCCTTCAGCTTTTCAGACTGTGGTTCATCGAGAGGAGAGTTCTCGATCAAATTCAAGAGAGCTTCTAGTGTTTTCAGACGCTTCCTGACAACATAATGACATGCTGAGTAAAAAAAGTTCTAAAATAAAGTTTAATAAAAAACAGAAACTACAATACCTGCTTTTCACATCTGTGTTGTGCTGGAGAAGACATTTCCATGTGACAGCAAATCCATAGTAAAAGGAAACCTGTACAAAGTAATACATGTGTTCATTACCATTAGCACAGTATAAATGATGAACTAAACAAGTCACCACCTGACCTCAGTGGAGAGCTTGGCCCCATGTGACGCTCCATGTCTGCGTCCGTCCTGTAGACCTCGTCGGGTCCCTTTATCGTAGCCCTCTTTGTAGCCTTCTCCATGAAACCTACACACAACAACATTATCTTCACCCAAGACTGTAGGCCTGCAACATAAACTTCACCTAGTTTAACTCTTTAACCCTCAGGCATCACTTCAATTTACTATACACTTGTGACATTAGGACATAAATGTCCACTTCCAAAAAAAACTGCTGTCAATTTTTTTTCAAATGTGTCTTGTGTAGATTGTAGAATATCCAAAATATTTGATTTGGTGAATTATTAGTTTTTGTGTAGCATCACAATAAAATTCACACTCTTGTATTTTCCCCATAGAATATAATGGGGCCATGTGATCACCAGGACACTTGCCTCCCATTTTTAATCACTTTGTAATTACATAAAATAATCATGATTTTTGTGATGTTCGGGTTTCATTTTTGAGAAAACTAGTAAAATTTGTCATTTTTACTGCTCATCTGAAAATCAACCATTTCCCAATAATAGGCCTCTGCATTAAATACTTGTCATTTTATGCTGTTAGTATTGCCCTATAAATATGATTTTAGTGATGAACAGTAAAAATGTCAAATTTGACTAGTTTTCAAAAATCATGATGATTTTATGTAATTACAAAGAGATTACAAAAGTAGAGTCACGTCTCCTGGTAAATACATGGCCCCATTACATTCTATGGGAAAAAGACAATCATTTTATTTGTCTGCCTACAATAAGAAAAAGGTTCAAACTAATAAAATACACTAAAAATGTCAAATTTCACTCTTTTTTGTCAAAATGAAATGCTAATATTAAAGAATGCACAATTTTATACTGTAATCGCAGTGAGATTAAAAAATGTGTTTTTAATGGAAGTCAAAGGGGACATTTTTGCCCAGTCAGGTCACAGGTGGGAGTCTGAATTTTAATGGGATGCTACACAAAAATGAACAATTCACCAAAGCCAATATTATGGATAATCTTCAGCCTACCCAAGACACATTTGAAAAAAAAAAAAAAAAAAAGGCGTTAACTAACAACATCTGTTTTTGTGTTTTTTCATGAAGTGACTTTAGGTTTTGAAACTGGCATTTAAAAGGTTAAAATCTTTTTTTTTAATGTAATATTTGATTGTTTTGAGCAGGATTCAAGTTGTTTAAGAGATCAATGCAGAAAAAATATGAATCTGTTAAATGGACATTATTAGCATTAACACAGACAAAATGAAGGCCAGTCAAAAACAGAAAAAAATGCCCAGATTGATGTAAATGTCCATAGTGATGGCTGAGAGTTAATCATTGATACATACTTAATTTGCAAAATCACTTTAACATTTATTTATCTTCTGCTAACTGTTAGCAGGGTACCCGCTGGACAAAGGACAGGGGAGACACCTGGAAGCATACACTGGCAGATAATCACTCACATTCACTTACTATGGACAATTTAGATTGACCAGTTGTGGACCAGTTGACACCTGTGTGTCTTTAAACTCCACAAGGAAGCTGGCGAGAACCCACACTAACACCAGGAGGACATGCACAATCACAAGTCATGAGAAATTCTGATTTGTGTTTCTACAAGATACTATCAGATATCATAACTTTATTAGAGGTGAGTCAAAAGTCGTTACATTCACCTGAACAGCATCTGACTGCAGTTAAAGTGAGTATAACTCCATTTCTCATCCTCAGTGAACCTCCTTTTTGGTACAGTGTCATAAACATTTTATAACTTTGTGACTTATTAGTCAATTAGCTCAGTCACATATTGCCAGTTATGCAATATTCAGATAATACATAAAATAATAAATAATAACTACAATAAAAAATAAAGAATTTGTGACCAAAACCAAACTTTTAGTTTTCATATTTTATTAGTGGACAATAATTTGTGTTAAGTGATGCTTAAGCTATAGTGTTAAAATGACATTTAAAGAAATTTGCAGGGTAAAACCTGATGTGCCTGCACATTTTTCAAATTTAAAGAGACCATTTTTTTCAGGCTTTTTGAAATAATTTCACAACTTAAAATAATGTATATTATAAATAATGTATGAAAAACATCTTATTTTGGGAAGCTGTTACTTTCACGTTGCAGAGAATGCTTGGATTAGGTGTCTGACACCCCCTGCTGGCAACGGTGGGGAATGGACAGAGTATAAAATGGCTATTTAGCACTTCCACTAGCAACATGATGCTTACAGATGGATAAATGAGCTGACTGTTGAAATAATCAGAATGAGTCCAAGGATGGTGTACAGGCTTTAGAAACAAGCAGGAGAACTTCCTGGTTTCACGTGTCTACAGAGAGCAGTGAGACCGAGCATTTCCATCTCCACAGAGAGATGGGCTCAGCACAAAAAAAACTCATGCATGCATGCCATCAATGAAACAAAGTACTGCTCCAGATCTGTTTTTGAGGTGCAAACAACATTAAAACATGGTTAATGCTCAAAAAAGTCAATTTAGTGGAATAGGGAACCTTTAAGAAAAATTCTCACTTGCTCGTTGTATTTTTTACTTGAATTCAATGTCAATGATAAACTTGTATGAAGCCTGTACTGTATGTCGTGAAAATAGTAACAGTTAAGGCTTGTAGTAGAATTGTGGTGTTTTGCTGGATCCCTGATTTGGGCATTGTCACATTTTAGGCCTAGCTAGGGTTAGGGTTATATAATATATAATAGTGTCATATTTTACATATATTCTAGGTTAAATCTTGAATTGTGTCTTTTTCTGTCCTTTTTTATTTAAATTGGGGTCCCCTGACAATTCATTTAAACAATGATTTGCTTAAATTACCCTAACGTGCTTTACAGTGTTTACTAGTTATCATCGATCTCAGGGGTTTTATTTCCGCTGTAACTCATATTGTTATTTTATGGGCAGGCAAACAAAAGCACACGAAACATTGAACGAGGAATTTGCCAGTCGTTTCTTCAGCAGCTTCTTTTGTACTCGCGCGTCCTACTTACATGTATTACTATCAGTAGAAGATGACACAAAGCTTAAACGTGAACAAAACCCACACATGTATATTAGCGTGTGTTGGTTTGCATCATGTTTGTAGATTACAGCACATGCCCACATAAACAACCTAGCATAACTAGCTTTTTCTGGCCGAGCACTCACCTCTCGTCCGCCAGGAAGATGCTGTCAAACATATCGTCACTCCCGGAGCCCCCGGACATCTTTACGCTTTCAAAATGAGGGGACTTTTCTAAAAAATGGTAAAGTTAGAGGTTTAAATGTTAAAATACAGCGCGTAAAGAGTACCGCGGCTAACAGCTAACCAACGCTCCACAGCCATTAATGTAAATCTTTGACTTCCAAGTTCCGCCTCTGTGAGCGCTGGTGCGCCACCTAGCTGTGGGGAGGGGGATAATCATTACCAATACCAAAGATTTTAGACTTTTTAGGTAAACTTTATTGACTTGCAAAACAAATCACATGAGCTCTTACTCTAGAAAATAAAAGAGGTTACAATACTAATAATCAGGGCTTGACATTAACACCAGCCAACTGGCTAAATGTGGATAGATTTCCATTTTGACCACTACCATATTCAGTACTCACTACCCACTTTGTCTGGTTGGACTCTTGTTGTTGTTGTTGTTGTTGTTTGTTTTAACCACTTTAACTTGACTTCCTGCTGCTATGCTTATAAATACCCATACTTTCAAGCCTATAGTAAATCATGAGTGGAGAGACAAAAGTAAGCTTGTTAGTCTTAAAAGAAAACATGTATAAAAAGAAAAAAGAAAAAAGAAAGAAACAAAAATACTCCAAAAGCTAAACTACACAGATTTTGTGAGTCTAAAAAAATATTTTCTTTTTGATAACAATAAATAGTTGTTTTAAATACTGCATTTTCAGTGGTAATTTTCAAAAGAATTGTAAAAAAACACATATAATAGCAATATAATAATATAATTATACTAAAAATGAATCGGCATTTCAATATCTAAACCGGTGATTCTCAACTGGTGGGTCGGGACCCAAACGTGGGTTGCGGAACCATTTTCAGTGTGTTGCCAAAAAAAAAAAAAAAAAGATGAATAAAAATGATAAAGGTTGAAGTTGAAGTGAGCGCTGCTTAATTCTTCTCAAAGCACGTCTTTCAGTATTTGCCTCTGATTTGAAGAAAAGTACATTTTGTATACTTGAATCTATTTGAATTTCACATTTTTATTTCATGTATTTTGATTTTAAATTAAACTGCATTTAACAGAATGTAGAAGGGAATAGTTCCCTCTCTAGCATCGCCTCTTGCTTGTTAAATATGTTTGTGTGTGTATGTGTGTGTGTGTGTGTGTCTGTGTGTGTGTGTAACATGATATTCTGACATTATTCTGTCTCAGGTTCAGTACATCTGATCAGCTGACATATCTCTTTTATTTGGGTCACAGCTTGTCATTTTAGGATGCACTAGCCAAAATGCCCTGTGAGCAAAAAAGTTAATGTCAAGCCCTGCTATTTATAATAGGAGTTAGGATTTTCCTTAATGGGGATCAGTTTGATCAGTTTGTCAGTCTGACTTTTACTGGTGCTGCTCCCCCAACGGGGCAGAGCAAAGTAGAGGCCCTGGATGGGCTCCATTGGTCTGCTCTTTGTCCTGAAAACAACCACTAGCTCCTTGGTCTTATCCAATTTTTTTTTTTTAATCTATGTACACAAAGACAGAAATACAGTAAGATTTAACCAGGCATTAGTCTTAGGTAGTCAGTATTTTGAGAGTAGTTTTGCTGCAGTTTTATTTTAGCCTAACATGTCTGATGAAATGAAATTTTTTGATGCGTTAGTGCATGCATCAAAAATGGGGCGCATAACCGGAATGCTCAAAGCAGGTTAGGGAATAAAGAAAATTGTGGAATAATATAGCTTCAGGGTTTTGACACACATTATGTCTGTAGTATAAAGAGAAAGGTTTTATTACATAAACAGGCTACGTAAATGTAGAACCCAAAATATTATAAGGAAAATTGTTGGGCTCCAAAGATGACCCCAGTTGAGAGCCATTGCAAGAGAATGAATGAAAAATGAATGATACTGAATGAAAAATATTTTAATTATGCCATCCTGTATCCTGCTGAAACTTCCTAAACATTTTAAGGTAAACATTATCAAAGTTACAAGCTCTCAGATCATTGTTCTGGGTTAGAAACAGCAGATGGCGATGTTTGACAACAGATAATTCTTGGTCTGTCTCTGGGGCTGTGATGTGTGGCTAAACTAAACAAGCTTTGGAAGAGTCCAGCAGTGCCCTAAACAAGTCCAGGTGCAGCTTGTATTGATGGTACCAGGAAAGAGCAGGGGAATGCCACTAAACACACCTGGGCAGTGTTTTCTCTGGGCCAGCTGTGAACACACTCAGTTTAGAGGCTCCAATACAGGACCGCTCAAATTATGTCAACATCTAAAGTCAAGGTCTGAGTGAAAGTCAGAGCTGGAGGCGTGCAGTGATGTCAGTCAGGACTGAAACAGTAGAACATGCTGTCCTCTAGCCCAGTGGTTCCCAACCTTTTTTCCAAGTGACCCCCATTTTATCAGTGGATATTTTGATGGCCCCGACCCTTTGCCTTCTTAACTCTAATCATTAGGAAAAAATAGGTCATTTTATTGGCTAAATTTCACTGCATGACAAAAACATCAGAGAAGTTTTTATTTTTAACCATTTCTAAACACATTTTCTGTGACCATTGCAATGCATTAGCCTTCCTTATATTATCATTCAGCCCTAGTTTGGACCTCTTTTTCCAAGAGGCCACCGTGACCCACTGTGAAGCTTTTGGGGACTCCTAATGGGGGTCCAGACCCCCAAGTTGGGAATCACTGCTCTAGCCCTACATCCATTCACAGTGCAGTTAGTACATTCTCCAATGTCAGTATATTACAACTAAAAACCTACTCCAGAGGGGTCCGGGCCCCCCAGAGGGTTTCTATATTAGGTACATTAAAAGAAATTGAGTTTGAAATGAACTACAGTTATATACTTCTTTAAAAATATGACTTGTAGCAAATTACACCTTTTGTTGTAATGTTGTAATGTTTTTAAAGAAATCTATGGAGAAAAACATGGCATAGTTTTTAAAATATGACAAAGTTTTATTGTTGGGGGTCCGCGTGGGATTTTCGGAAATTTAAGAGACATTGTTGACTTTGGGAATGGCTGACCTACTCAACGAAATTAAACCATCTACAAATATAAATTATTTATATTTGTATATGTGTTGAAATATTTGGAATTTTTTGAGCTAAAAAGAATTGTGAAAAAAGTCTCTCCCTGCTTTTTTCTTATTACTACTAAACTGTCCCATCTAATAAAGTCTAGAGATCACAATTTCAGGCAAAAATAAATAAATAAATAAATAATAATAAAATGGTAAAAAACTGAGATGGTTAAACATAAATAAGATATATCCAAGAGTAGAGGAATGCAGTGTTTCTATGCTATGTTTTTTTCCTTTACCATCAATTTATTGTTAAATACAGTCATAAAAGACAAACATTGTCACTGCATTAAAACAAATGAGCATAGAAGAGCAGACAAATCCCAGTAGTATCTCTTGAAGTGTTTCCAGATAAAGAAACAGTATTGAAACAGATGCTGTTGGACAAGTGCATAAAGCGGTGCTGCTGACCACGTGTGGACTTCAAAACACTGGCAGTGCTCCATCTCTGCAGCTGTGCAAATGACAGCCATCCATCTGTTTGCACACACTACACTCTGCACTATATAGAGGCAATTACTCACTCCTGAAGAACAAAAATATAGACTGTAAAGATTGTTCATTGTTTAAAAAAGCTGGATTACAACAAATAAATAAGACAAACTAGGAGCCACTGCTAATGAAGTAAAAGTACTAAAAGCGGGACAAGCTGTGTGATTTGGAGGGATGGACTCAAAAAATAAAAGTTTTGTTATTATATTATCTAACTCTTCATTTAGATAAAAACCATTATGGCACTTATGAAGAATTGTTGCCAGTTTTGCCATAAAACACCAGCATACACGGTATTATTAGCAACTTTGTACTCGCAGCAAACACCAGTTGTAGAAAGACTTGAGGAAAAAGTCAGTTTGTTTGAATGTTGTTGCTACGTCGAACATCAACAGGACTTTACTGTTGTTAAAATGGCAACAAGACGAAGAAAAAATTCCTACAGAGGCCTGAACTCAGACTTCAGCAGAACCAACAGGTGACAAAGGAAAGAACTAAACACTGTTAACCTGGTGAGAGTTATTAAATTCGCTCTGTATTAGCGGTGCCATCTTAGTTATTTTTTATAGGAGATTATTTTCCACATTTGTAAGATGTGCAGAAGATAAACCGCTGTGATAGGCCAGGCCCAAATCGACAGAGTGGAAACACCTCCCTATAGCTCAGGAACCAGACTCTCCTGCTTTCGAAAAGAATGTTTTAATGGAGTTGGCTGGCCAGGCTGCTGCAGTTTAGAGCCTTTGAAACAGTGCTGTTTACATTCACTCACATTTTGCAAAGTAATGTATTGAAACTTTATTTATTGGAATAAAAAAAAAGGGTGGAGAGAAAAGAAAAGTCTGCATTTTCTCAGCGTAATCCAGAAGCATGCCACCAACTCACAGCACTATGGACACCCCTTTCTTAAAACACAGGCACCAACACACCATCAGCCAAATACAACCTAGCATTAGAATGCCACAAATATTTATTTTTCATTTTACACCAGGAATACTGATTTTACTTGTTGTTTTTAACTTGAATCTCACTTTTTATAAGATCCACTCTGAGCACCAAAAAAAAAGTGGAACATTATCCTAATAAGTGGGACTGGGAACAAATTCCTAAATGGGTGTGCAATACAAACAAAAGTGGAACAGGTGGTCACAGTAAAGATTGTATAACCCTGTACCTAAATATTGTGTTACTAAGGACATAATTTAGACAACTACTTTTACTTAAATTTGAGTAACTTTGGGTTTTAAACTAGAATAGTCCTACAATGGTGAATATGTCCAAACCTGAGCTTGAACTGGGAGTATTCTAGTTCAGTGGTAAATAATCTATAATCTAAAAACAGTATTATTGTATCTACTGCTCTACAAAGCCTGTATTTTTCATAATAATAAAACCTATTCCTCCACTGGCCCACCATGATTTGCTGTTTGGCTCTTGTTTTGTGATGGAACAGAATCCTTTAAAAACATCTTGTGTAGACAGTTTTCCAGATCCACACAAAAAAACTTTTATTTGGCCCTTTTACTGACCTGTTCCTAAAAAACTCATCCAAATCTCTTAACTTTTCTCTCAAACAAACACATAGTAGTTCTATTTAAATACAGATCTGGGGTCCCCGCCTCTGTCAGTGTCTGTGAGCTGTCTGCAGGATTTCCAGTGTCTGTTGATGCAGCTGCCGTGAGTCTGAGTGGCCTGGAATCTTTAACAGTGACGTGAGGCTCATGGTGTCACCAGTGTCACCGCCATTTCAACCACTCACACTCACAAGAGGACAGCTTTAGTAAGACTTTATTTGGTTTATTCTCAGTTGTAAATACTATAAAAGCCATTGTAGATCCATATATTTGATTATAACATACAGTATCTTAGGCTACATTCAGACTGCAGGTAAAAATGGCCCAAATCTGACTTTTTTGCCCATATATGACCTGTATCTGATGTTTCTGTGACAGTGTGGACAGCACAAGTCAGATTTTTTCAAATGCAACCCAAGCCACTTTCATATGTGCTCCTAAATCAGATACGTATCTGATCTTTGTCTGAACAGACCAGTCGCATTTAATCTGACTTTTATGTCATTGAAATGCAAAAGGCAGCCCAATTCTGCATTGGAAGAGGCGTAAACTGGCCCGATCACATGATAACAAGCCTGGCAGACAACGCTGATGGAGCTAGTCTGTGAAAAAAAACGAGGCTTTAACCCCTTAATGCCTGCGTTTATTTCCAATTATATAAAAAAATATTCTTCAGTGTTTTTTGCTTTCAAGGTTATGCTAAATCAAGTGGAGATAGTTCATTTATCTGTAGCACATACTTTGGATATAGTTTTAGGTATGTTGCAATTTAGCAAAAATAGGAAAATGCATAGTACTTTTAGGTGTGTTGCAAATTACCCTAACCCTAGCATAAATGTGTGCAAAAAGGCATCAAAGGAAAACACGCATTATTTCTGCCGCAGTCTTGGATTAAATGGTACATTGCGAATTAGCGACATACAGCGTGAAGGGGTTAAACATAATTTTTATTTAAGGTGACAATCCTATTGAAGCTAAACTTGACAGGTCGTATCATAATTGTATTGAGGAGAAATAAGATGAGAAATATTAATAAATTAGGATTGAGAAGTGTCAGTGAGAGATGTATGCAAACATCTTCCACAATATTCTGAACTTATGGATAAACTGTCAGTGAAGCCTCTCACAGTCCCACCACTCCAGGCTCTGTCAGGTCTTTTTTTCTGCATGCGGGTCATTTTTGGAACTGGAAACAGTTCCCACACAAGACACATGGAGGTCACATTTTAAAATGTAACGTGAACAGCCACACAAAAAAATCTGATTCGAGCAAAATATCAGAACTGAGCATAAAAAGGAGTAAGTAGTGCATCTTTAAAAGGTCTTTGTGTGCAGTCTGCATAACCTTTCTATTGTGTGTCCTATCCAGGTGCACTGCTTCCTCTCATTGTCAATAAGATGCAGGTATGTGTGAAGTGGTGAATCTGCACTGACCATGTGTTTACCCTGTGCTTGAGTGGCAGATGTCCAGGTTGGAACGCAGCATCACACATAACAGCTGGGATACGTTTCAGCCCACCACCTGTAACAGGATATGACGTGGAAAATGAACCAATAATTAGTCATCACTTCATCTTGCCAAATAAATGTAGTGATACACCTGATTTTAACTTGGATGAAATGATGAGTTACCTTTTACAGGTCACAGGGGGCTGAAGACAGTGGCAGCTGCTTTAGGCCTGAGGCAGGGTAAGTCCTTGTTTGTGATAGCAAGAGATAAGAAAATAATTTTAATGACATTTTCAGGATTAGTTTCTTGTGTGGATCCAGGAATAAAAAATAAATATTTTGTGAGACATGAAGACTCTGGGAAAAATTCCAGCCACAAGGTGCCAGTAGAGGAATGAACTATTTAGATTTTGGTCTTGACTGAGGTATTTTTAGTTTGTTTTTTTTACCTTTGAGAATTGAAGGTCTTTGTGACTCATTGTGGTCAGTCCAGACTAAGGTGTATACAGTGGCCCTGAGGTGCAACTTAAAAATTGTTTTTGTCCATTAGGGAAAAAAAAAAAAAAAAAAATCAGAAGTAGATTTTTAAAATGTTGCCTCAGTAAAGGGGGGTTATGATTAAAAAAAAAATTAAAGCTCATTTAAAAAACACATCTTCATAAGCAAAAAAATGTCACAAAAGACACATGAAAAAAGAAAAACATGGTACAAATGATCAGTTCCTCTGCTTTTATTTTTTTTCGTGGGCAAAAACACTTTTGATGGACACCTCAGGGCCACCGTAGGTCTGTCCACCATCTTACAATGCATTGGAGGAGATCTGCAATTTATTGCAATCATTTTGTTGTGTTTTAACCCCTGATTGAACCATTATTATTTTTGTCACGACAAGTTTGATGACAAGTTCTTTATTTTTATTTTTTGTTAATCTTTCGACTGTTCCCTTTTTCTTTATGGGTCGCCACAGTGAACCTGACACACAGTGATTTGGCAGAGTTTTACGCCGGATGCCTTTCCTGTTGCAAACAGCCACACACTGTGACTGGAGAAGACCGCTGCTCCTTCAATAAGTTCTGTATATTTAGTCTGCAGATGAACTAAAGTAACCTGTGCCTAAGTCAGCGGGGTCACCTGTTATCCGAGAGGTGAAACAAAACAAACAGACAACTTCAAAAGCTCTTCCATACCTATGTCATCACAGGGGGCCTGCCTTTCTGTTGGACATAAATAAGATGTAGAGTGACATATCATAAAGCACAGGCGCAGGTGAAGGGCACGGCTGTGATAGGCAGAGCAAACACTCACTAAATCTATCTGTTTATCTCTTGGGGGTCACACAAAACGCAGCTCTGGACTGCTTTTACCTGAGCGGACTCACACAGGGGTCATAAGACACTCTGACCCCGTCACTGGCAGGAATGTGTGCCCACCTGCTCCGCTCAGTGCCAGCAGCCGCAGGGACAAGTGTTCACATGTGAACAGCTGTGTTTGGACATCAGATGAATCATTGGAAGTGTATCAAAATAAAACGTGAGACTGTTTGCTCATCAAAGAACAGATTCAAGGCTACATTTGGTTGCAAACGTGCAGTTTAAAAATAAAATAAAATAAACAGGTGTGTGTTTAGAAAAATTGTATTGTTTTTTTTTTTGTTTTTGTTTTTTTGCTATGCCAGAGTTGAATAGTTTCTTGTTACGAGTGCTATAATATAAAAGTAATTTAATTAGTACTAGTAACAGTAGTTCTATTATTAGTGATATAAAAGACAAAGCACAGTTGCAGCTTTAACAACAAAATGCTTTTGCTCACAGACAGAGGTGGACAGTAACAAAGTAAATTTACTTGGGTACTGTGCTTAAGTATAGTTTAAGAATCTGTGCTTTACTTGAGTAGCATTTTTAGGGGTAACTTACTACTTTACTCCATTACATCTAAAAGATAAATATAATACTTTTTACTCCACTACATTTCTTAAAAAGCAAAAGTAACTTCTGCAGAGGAATTGTCTTAAAATTGAAAGATAACTGACTTACTCCCTAAAGATAATCATTTACTACATAATGCTACTTATATTTGTAACTATAAAGAATCTCTGGACAGAATCTGGAAGTGCTTTAGCTTTTGCTTTGAACATTATTTGAGTCTATAATAAACCAATTTAAAAATAACTAATTAGTATGATCGTAACACTCAGCCTCATTTATAATAAGTATGGCTCGTTTTTGCTGTAGAACCATCTGTTCTATTATGGTTTTATAGTTGATCCCCACATTTTCTCACTAAAATGGCTTTGACGTCTCATCTTTAGAGGGTAGGATTAAGAATGTATGAAAATGTGTTTTATTCATATTTTTGGAGCTGCAAATTTGTGATGTGAATGTAGTAGACATATTACTCAAAATTCTTGACTGCACTTATTTGAAATACATTGTGAAAACATTTACTTTGAATACTTCAGTATTTTTGAAAGCACATACTCAAGTATTTTAACTCAAGTAAAAATCTGACCAAGCAATTTTTACTTGTATTGGAGTAACATTTGACCTGGAGGATCTATACTTTGACTCAAGAGATGAAGTTGAGTACTGTGTCCACCACTACTCACAGAAGCTGTCTGTAGACAATTTGAACGCAATTCATAGATAAATTGTGTTACATATTACTTTTTTAAACGGCCATGTTTATTTTATTGAGACCATGCGCCCATATCTGAGTCTGTCATGATAATAAAGGGGCAGACGCTCTCATAATTTTGGGGCAGCAGTAGCTCAGTCAGCAGAGACGTTCGCCCACTAACCCGAAGGTTGGTGGTTTGATCCCTGCCGCTTCTGTCACTGAGTGTGACTGAGGAGTGAATGAATAATGTAACATATTGTAAAGTGTCTAGAAAAATGCTATAAGACTAATGCATTATTATTATTATAGTACTGTAATGATATACGATTACTATTTATTTAACAATTTATTATTTTAGTCGTTCCATTCTTCTTTAAGCAAACGTTTGGACTATAATAAATGATGTGATGTCTTTAATTACACATTTACCTATTCATATCTTTGTGTTCAAATGTGGAGAGTAAAAGTAAAAAGTTATCAGAAAAATAATACTCCGATTTTTGAGGTATATGTGCAAAATCTGTTTATGTACAGTTACTTCCCACCGCTGACAACCACACTAAACCACAACCACATTAAAGTGCTTCCAGGTAAAATGATAGTCTGACCACTATTTAGATTTGAAAATGTGTGTATAACCACGGCAATGACACTGAAGCTACAGGTTTATTTTATGTCACATAGTCAAATTACATTAGTTGCTAACTGTGTAATTACAGCAGCAATGACCCAAAAGTAAAGGGGGTTGTTGAAAGTTCTTTATCCCAGCATGTCTCACTGTTCCCCACTAGATGGCAGCGCATCATATGTATTGAGAGCTGGCTTGTAGCAAAAGCATCTGTTAACTCATTGATGCCTCCACTTTGGGTTTCTCAGTTGCAACTCAAAATCATTACTTCAAAATACAAAGCAAATGTATAGCTTTTAGTATTCGGAAATAGACAGACGAATTGTACAAACTATTACAATTGTTTTTTTCTTTTTTCCTAAATTAGTAGTAAAGACTTTACATCTGCAATTTGTCATTCATTCAGTTTAGCTTTCTAGCTTATTGGAATCAATTGTTTTGTGTGAAACCACATTACTTCATATTCAAAAACATGTCAATATGAACTGGTCAGTGTGCTGTGAATAAATGGGGAGGTGGGTCTCACCGGAGCGGGCTACTGGGAGGTCTCTTCAGATTCCAGTGTGACAGCGAGGGTCCTCCACTCTCTCTGGAGAGCCCCTTCACCTACTGCCACCAGAGCATGGCCTGAGCCCTGCTGCACAACACACAATTATTCCAGACAAATTATGGACACTGGGGGGATGCTTCAGCCTCCATGTGGTCTGGAGAGGGAACATTTAACTCATTGTTGCCCCCTAATCCTCACCTCCACCCTTCCTGTGACCCCCGCAGCCAGGCCCGCCAACCTCTAGCCACTGCCTGCAAAAAGTATTTCAAAAGGCAATATGTTAGCACTTGAGTTTTATCATAATTATAGGTAATGCATTTTACTATTAAAAAGCAAAGGTTCAGTGCTCAATAAAAATCAATATGACAGCACACTGAAGATGGATTAAGCTTTTTTTTTTAACTACTATACTGGTATAGGTTTTATGTTCTATCATGCACACAAAAGTTTCACTTTAAAATTAGTCAATAAATTACAATCCCTCAGATGTGGGCAAAAGTAAACTTATACTATAAGTGCTAGTAGTGAATATACGGTATTTTATTAATTGGCTCAGGTTTTACTCATGAAGAAAAAAAAGATTGTTGAAAAAGAATTCACTTCTCACTCAAGTTACTTACTTCCTGCTGCCCAGAGTAGACAAACAGAGCACCACTTGAGCAGAAGCACACTAATGTTTTTTTTTTTTTTCTTTTTTGTATTGGATGAACATTTGAAATACATTTATAACCTAAATCAATTTAGTTTTTAAACATCTTCAACACTACAAACCACGTCCAGACAGTGGCATTTCCATAGGGCTGCCATAGTTACTGACAGGTTCTTAAAAGGAGGAAGAGTCATTAGATAGTACTTCCTGCCCAGAGCCTGCTGAGAACAATCTGAGTAAAATCGACTTTTCGGAGCTTTCTACCATATAATAACATTATTCCCTCATCAAAAACTGAAGTTGTGTTTTTCTCCATTCAAGCCTGTTTGAGTAATCCTGTGGTCTCTGAGTTTCTGAGGCCTCAAAACACTCGGTTCCACAAACCTTCGCCTCTCCCACAAACCCCTGCCCACTCCAGGAAGCACTGACATCTGCTCTCACTCATTTATCCAAAACAATGTACAGCTCTGTTTGCACTGATTGGACACAGCTATTTTTGATTTTGTAGTAAAATGACATCATACAAAAAGTCTAGGGAAGGGACTGCTCTTTTTCTTTGATTATATGTTCAAAAGACCGCCACACTCCTCTGCACTCTGCTGCCCTCTGCTGGTCCCTTCACCTGTTTCTTTATGGCACCAGTAGAGTACTTATTAAAAATGTTTTCTTTTAGCTAGATTATGTTTATAAAGGTTGTAAAACATGCAGTGCTGTTCTAGAGTCGACCAAGATTGGTTTAAAAACATGAGTAAAAGTATAATATAACCCTTTTAGAATATTTCCAACAGATTTGTTTGTAAACAGTGGACTGTCCTTGTAAGGGTTCCATAGTTGTAGGGGTGCAACGATATGGTTTTGCAACAGTACAATACGTATCGATTAGAATTCTTTCGATACGATTTAAGAACGATATCGGCTAATTTGGAACGATACGATATGATATGATTCGATACAAGGTAATGTGTATTGATATAGTTGTATCGTAGGAAAAAGAATCATTACAGCAATATAGTTACTGTATCGTTACACCCCTACATAGTTGCTAAAGCACTAGAAAGTAGGAGTGGGAGATGTGTAATTTCTAGAAAGATTCCATTCAAAACTACATACTGCTTATTTAATGTAAGGCATGATTTGTCATGTTGAAGTTATCTATCCTTCTGTCCCTGCCTTTCTTCTACACGATCCTCAACCATGTTATATTCTTGAGTCTCACCTCCAAATATTTCAAGTTTTCCAACAGCTAAAATTAGAACAGAAAAAAAAAAAGCTAGCAGAATGGCCGTAGGGAAGTAGGGGTCAGAGGTCAGAGCAGGGTGAGCCGAGATGGGAGGTAATGAGAGAGTGACCCTCATTAGATCTAACTCCTGATGAGATGACAATGAGCGCTGATGAGAACAGTCAGGTGTAACGAGCAGCACAACAACACGCTGCCTGAGACTAATTACACGAGTGATTTCACTCTGTCTGCTTATGACATGTTTGAAAATGTGCGACAACCAGGCATTTGGAGTTGTGCTTTGACGCGATGGGTTTGCGTGATATGTGCACATTTGCCTTCTGGTTGTACTCAAACAGTGCAAAAAGTTTGTTGTAACTTAAAATAAGACCTATCTTTAGGAATCAAAACTCCAGTGTCTTGTGGCAACTAAAATATAAATGAAATAAAACACTTAAATGTCAGCGTTCACACTAATTCACATTGGACTAATTGTGTTTATCTAAACGGGGTGGGCTTTTTGTGATGCTTTGTTTCTCTGATTGGTTTCATGTCTATCCAATAGTATCCAGAGGCAGTTTATTTGATGTCTGTTGCCCCTTGAAACTTGAACACACAGAGACTAGATAAATAGTTGATATGTAAAAGAAATATAATTCTGAAAACTTTCAAAAATATATATATTAAAACATAACAAAATGAAATGTCTTGCATTTATATCTTTTGACTTTCTAACAGTGCATTAGGGCAGCATTATTGTTCCGATTAATCGATTTATCGGATAGTGAAGTGTGTGTGGTTAAGTGGTTAAATACGTGAGGGATTTTATAATTTCCTTAAAAACAATGTAAATTCTAAAAAATCACTTAATTTTTACAAAATTTGAACCAGACGAAGCTACAACTATGTCACTTGAGGACATTTGGACTATTTATTTGGAGTATATACAAACAACAATATTTTTAATCAAAAACAAAATGTACATTGTTTTTAACAGTTTTTTGCTGCTTTACTGCTCTGTGTTGGTGCATGGCATGTTTCAGAGTTTATGAATACCCCAGTTAACGATTAAACAATTATTAAATTAGTTGACGATTATTTCAATAATCGATTATAAACGATTAATTCGATAAGTTGTTGCAGCCCTGCAGCTGTAATTGCATTCAGTAAAATAATGTCATAAAAGGCTACAGAGGACATTAATGGATAAATGGCTTTTAATTACCATCCCCAGTTGGGACACTGTGTAAAATGCAAATAAAAACTGAACGACCATGATTTGCAAGTTTTATAAACAGCCATGTTACTGACCTGTTGCAAATTAACCTAATTTGTCATAAAATGCTTTTCGTCTGGCTGTCTTTTATTAGTGCCACTTACTTTTCTAGTCTTTTGTTGCCCCTGTCCAAATTGTTAAATGCTGCCATCAAACCGAAAGCGATCTATTTTTTTCATAATGTTTATGTTTGGGTTCCATAACAAACATAGTGAAGTCTCTTTTTATTTACATTTCAGTGTTTTTTTCTTTTTGGTCTGAAAGAAATAATGGAATGGAAAAGATGGAAGAATTATTTATACAGAATTGGGCTAAAACTCAATGTAGCTAGTTAGCTTCTATGGAAAATTTTAAAAAGTAGAATTGTGTATGAAATTTCAAGTTATTAAAGAATGACTCAGCCATTTGTGTTGAGTCACTAAGCCCCCAGGCTCACAGGAAGTCGGCTGATGGAAGTAGCCTGCCATTGGTTTAGTACGCTTTGGCCTTCAGATCTCAAGCCAACTCCACCATCCTCATCAAAGTGTTTATCCCACCAGTGTTCACAGGCTGGAGGAGTGATGAAGACGTCCTCAAAGGATGCAATCTCTATGGGAAAAAAATACAGCTAGATAAAATGGAGACGGATTTGCGACTCACTCTTATAAACATGTATTCCAAAAACCAATGGCATACATAATATTGTTTTTACATGGTACTATGAGGGTATCCATGTGCATATGTAGATCAAACCCTCTGTCCACCCATTCACAAAGATAAATGTCACATTAAAAGTTTCATGCATGTAATTTGTAAGATTTAGACACAGCTAATTAAAAAGAAATCCCCTGTGATGTTCGGCTCAGTTGTGGGACGTGATGACAGGCATTATGCAGTATGGACAGAGAAAAGTAGTTGGCCCAGGAGTGACTCATGAGGAACTCCCACACACCTGCATTCCTGGAAAACATCCTAGATTTTTTTTTTTTTTTTTTTTTTTTTTTAATGTTCTGGGCATAGATTGCTCCTTTGTGTGAGTGTGACAATGTTTTGGGATTATAAATATTCCAGGTTGTTGTATTAGAATATACAGTGACACTGTAATACTGTATATTCTTTTAATATTTTTTTTTTATATCTGTGTTTTACAAATATGCTATATTTTTTGATACTACTTACTACTTTACCCCAAGTACCACCTCAGAAAACATTTGGCTCTCCAAGTACCATCTGTAATGGTACCATCTGTAAAAAATCTGTACTAACCTTTAGGTAAAAAAGGATAAAAATCCATCACTAAATAAGGACTAAACAGGAACTATACAAGGAGAAAAATAGACTAAACCAGGGCTACACTAAACTAAACCAGAATAAACCCAGGACTAAACCAGGACTAAATTAGAATAAAGACGGGCAAATCAAAGACTATACCAAAACTAAAACTAAAAAAAAAAACTAAATTAAACTAAATCTGGAAACTGCAAAAGACTCCCGAGTGCCACCAGAAGAAGCTCGTGTACCACCAGTGGTACTGGTACCACAGTTTGAACATTTTTAGTTTAATTTTTGGTACAGATTCATTTTGGTAATTGAAATCATGGCCGTGTTCTATTTTAGTGTAATTTTGATGATTCTTAGCATAGAGACACTAATGCCAATGGACTGATCATGGATCATTAAAAGTTTAGACATTACGTTATTTTGTCCCACCATAACAAGTCTTTTAAAAGACTGAAAGAATGGTAACTTCATGGTCTGATTTTACATCAGTTGATTACATTTCATAATAAGATTGTTTTTTAATGTTTTAATAATCATGTTATGGCATTTGCTCTTTTGAGGAACCCTACAACAATGCTTACTTGAAGAAAAACATTTAGTTACTTTCCACGTTGTTTCTCATTTAAGTGATGCTAGAATGATGATAGAATTTTGACCGCCCAAATGATATTTTTGGTGACCCACTTTTGTGTTTTAACCCAGGGGTTGACCCAGTTCTCATCAAATTGTTTGATATATTGGTTTTGTGATGTTAACTGTGAATGGTTGAAGTGTCAGGCAGAAGGGCACCCAGAGGTTTACAGGACATTTTTAGGAGGCGTTTTAAATTTAGAAGTTGCTGTGAGGAAGAGAAAAGTCAGTTGTCAAACTGTACTTTACCTTGTGGGCTGAGCGGCTCAGTGACAACCTCAGATCTCTGTTACAAACAAACGTCACCTGGTCAAAACCCTGTCAGCTGATCCGCCAATTCATTCCGGACATTTCTGCAGCTCCTGGAAGTACAATTCAGAATTCCATTCATCTTACACTGACATGTTTTTGTAACCTTGGCCAACACATGACTGCCTTTCTGAATGCAAAGAAAGTGCTGCTGTGTTTTGTGTTGAAGCACTTACATAAAGCGACACCTGAGGGCTGAAGAAGTTTGTTCATGAGAACTGCATGTGCACCATTGTCCAACTGACCTGTGAAGGGTTATTGAAATTGTTATTTTTTTAGACCTTTTTTGGCCTTTATTGATAGGATAGAGTATAGTAGGAAATCGGGGAGAGCAGGGAGAGACATTCGGCAAAGTGTCAGAGTCTGGACTTGAACCCACGATGCCAAGCAGCAGGGTTATTGCATGTTTACCCCCAAGAGCCTTAAATTAAAACAGAAGGCTTACAATTTTCTTGTATTAAAAAAAGCTTTACTATAAAAAAGAATTATCAGTGAGAAAAACAAAACCTCACAAGGCTTTATTAACAAGGATTTCAATAGATGAATGTTCAGCACATAGCAGAAGCCTTGGGCAATCACATGCTCACTGGCTGCCGCTCTACACCACTTGCCAACTTTAAAATAATGGCTGCTATAATACAGAAGCAATATAGTACCTTACAGCTGCTCCTCTTCTTCCAGGCGTCAGGCTTTTACATCGGATGCCTTTCCTGACGCAAAAGGGGAATCAAACATCCAACACCAGCTTTCACTGAGGAACAGCTCAAGAAGAAAAAAAAATCTATATAGAAGTGAAGTGCATGTCGTGTTCAACAGATTTAGATCTGGATTTAGAGCTAAAATTTAAGGTAAGCTCTACACTTACAGTTCAAGCCTAAAAGGAAACTGTTGCATTGTCGGGGAAATGTGGGGGTACAGCGTACATGACAGAGTTTCCTACAAACAAATTCACTGAAATCATGTTCTAAACAGACTTCCCACAGCTAACAGCTTACTTACCTGTGAATAACTGTCCTGCATGCTTGGCTGATACAGTCCTGAGGTGCACTTGATGGATGGGCCAGTGTCCAAAGGATCTGTTTGTCTTGTTTCTTTCAAAGGCCAAGCGTGACCTACCTGCATGGATCAAGATGTGAGCCTCTCTCAGGCCGCACCGGAAAACCAACAGGTTGTGACCTCTGACAACAAGATCCAACATCGCGTGGAGCCCTCACATCAATAAACACTTTGAAAGCGCACCACTGGCCTCGAAAGCCATCCAGCGCTCCAACAAAGCCGCGCTGTGACACAAAGACAACACAATTGGAAAACAGGAATCCATTGCTTAAGAAAAGGAAGAGCTTGGTGGGGGGAGAAGGGTGTTGTGATTTGTGTGTGTGTGTGTGTGTGTGTATGTGTGTGTGTGCGTGGGGGGGCAACATTTGATGCAGAAGCTGACCAGTGGCCACTTGACTGCTGGGAGCACTATATGGACTGTGACTCCGTGGGCCTGTTTGCTCTAAAGTGATGCAGGATTTGAAAGGGTGCTGTGAAGTGACAGCTTTTTCTCTCTCTCTGTCCCCGTTTGATGGAGGGACGACCCAGCCCGGGCCCCAAGACACTTATATCACTAGGCCGTGACAGCTACACACATATACCAGAGCACACAGAGCACTGGCTCCAGGCCTTTTGTGTCCAGGTCCTGCTCCACTGAGCTCGCTGCCTGCTAAAGGACAATACAGGGGCAGTCAGTCAGTTAGATACTGTCTGCTTCCCAATAACATAGCAGGCAGTCGCACGGGCAGAACTAATCTGGGAATGTTGCTCCTCCAAATCTTCTCCGAAAACCTTGTCTTAGCTTAAAGATAAACAAAAGGAAGACATAGACCCACCAATAAAATCCTATTCACATAATGACAGTTTTTTTATTACTGGAACTTCATTGAGCCACTAAGCTACAGAGAAGGATTTCTAAAGGAGATCGTGTGCAGGGCTCACGTTATCAGATAATTGTTTTATATTAGTATCACCACTTATAAAATTGTTTAACTTTGAAATCGAAAAGTGATTGATTTGGATCGGTTTCACGGGGACACCAATTCTGACACAATCACCCCTTTTTTATCTGGGTTTGGGTCTGGCACAAAAAGTTCTCTGGCCTGTGACCCCTTGTGGTTGGATTAAGAAAAAATATGCCTATTGAAGTGAAATGACTTTGATAACAGTACATTTTTACACATGCAGTTTGAATGACAAAATGTTGTTTTATATGAAAAAAAGATGATACAGAAGTCTGAGGTAGGTAAATATGCAAAGCCACTAAATCTTAAATCTAAATCAAATGGCATAATCAACTTTTTTGAAGGCACAGCTGGAAGCTGTATCAAACATTTGGAGAACTAAAGACACTACCTTCTGTGGAGGTTTTTTCTTCAAAAAAGCTTTACAGATTCAATGGTGTTAAGATCAGGATCATACCATTCAGGACTCATAGAAGTGTTTTTTTACACTGACGATAGATCATAATAATTTTGTGTGTTTATATTTTGTACATGTAAAAAAAAACATTTGTTTTTCGATTTTACAGAGTATTGCATCTACTCATCAAGCTGGTTTTCAAGCTAATTCTGTCTGTTCAGCCTGTGGAAATTTCTTCCCATGGCCAATGCACACCATGTCTTTAATACTAAAACCACCAGACTTCATCATCTGCTCCAAAGGCTGCGCAGTAATCAGAGTGAAACCAGGGAGCAAATTTAAGAACACCTCGCTGTCCTTTTCTTCCCTGCCTGCCCTGCTCCCTCTCCATCAATCTAAGGGCTCCTATTTGGGATGTCCCTCTTCATTTGATGTGGTAGCAATTAGCAGGGGGACTTTTGTCCCTTTGGGCAGACGGGCGGTCCACTCCACTGATCCCAGTCCACATGGTCTGAATGAAGAAAACTGAAGATAGTCGTGCATGGGATCAAACGGAGCAGCCTCGCCACTGTTATGGCCCCTCGGCTTCTCTGCTTTATTGGAGAAGAAGAAAGAGGTGGAGAAGAAGGAAAGAGGAGGAATAAAGAAGTGAGGTGTTAGTTTTCCCATGAGAATGCTCACTGGGGGGTAAGCTTTAGGAATAGGTTTCATAAAAATTGTTAAAAATAGTCCAGTCATTGTACATGTTGTAATATGTTAGTCCACAATAATTTCACTTATGACTCTATTTGGTGTATAGGAATGGGCTATTCTGAAACTGATGGACTATTATCACAGCATAGGTGTATATAGTGGCATATATTTGTAGCTGAATTATAAAAGCACATTTTCAGTGGAACTTAAAGATCCAAAAGAACGTCAACTGAGACAAAAGCCACTGTTCTGTGTCTACAGTATACTACACAGTACAGTATCATAAGAAGGGCTAATAATGTCATTAAGTTTATTGCACAGTGATGTAACTCCAACTTTAAAAAGGTATTTGCAGTTAGGCCCTCATGTAGCTGAAACCACCTGAAATCTAGCAATTAGGTATTTAGTCTTTGAGCAAACTAATCAACTAACTGCAATAAGCTGTGCCACAATGCTTATATTTACCATAATTGGTGGATTAATATGAGTAGGATTTTTTTGTTATCATTAAAAATATGAAAGCAAAAGGGTTTTCTAGTTTAAAATGAGTTTGAAAGAAGCATATTGTCAGTTTTAACAGTTTTTACACTGTAACATCAAAGTGTCTTATTAAGTGCCAAGCTGCAAGTTGTGTAAAATGTACGCAAAATTATAAGTTAATTAGTTACATTTTGGGCAACATAATATAGAGGCCTTGTTAAGATCACATCATACTTAAAATAATTGAAAAACATAGCTGTTATTACAGAAGGCTTTGAAGTTTACTGACATACAAGCAGTGTTGTAGGAGATGGTGTAAGAAGTAACTGCAAAAGGTGTGCCACAGGGATCATGGTTGGGACCATTTCTGTAGATGCCTCTTTACTTATAAAAACATCAAATTATTATGATTAAAAATATATGAAATAAAATAAAAATATGTACAACTCAATTTTTAAAAGTTGTGATGCTGTGTAAAATGTTAATAAAAACAGCAAATACAATGATTTGCAAATATCATTTACCCATATTTTAATAATAGAACATAGACAACAAAGTACTAATTGAAACTGGGACATTTTAGTATTTCATGCAAAATAATGTTATTTTTAATTTGATGGCAGCAACAAGTCTCTAAAAAATGCTAAAGGATAAAAGGAAAAATGGTTTTATTAATAAAAAAGGCTGTAGGAGCATTTTGCATCTGATTAAATTAATTGTCAACATTTTAGTAAGATGACTGTGAAGGTGGACATTTTTAAAAAAGTCTCAGTTGTTAGTAATTGAATGTATTGGATTTTCATAATCTTCAGGTATTTAAGCAGCACTGCATTAAAAAACAGTCATGATGATATATAGGAAATCACTGCATGGATGGGGAACACTTCCAAAAGCCATTGTCTCTAAACACAGTTGGTACAAATGCAACTTATAGCTGTATCATGCAAGGATGAAGCCATATGTGAACATGATTACAAAACACTGCTGTCCTCTTTTGGGGAAATCTTGTTTGAAATGGACTGAGGTAAAATGGAAGTCTGTTCTATGGTGAAATGAACCAAATTTGAAAAGTACAAACCCATTTGGCCCAGGAAAGACAGCAGTGCTCATGCTCACATAAGGATTTATGACAGTGACTTCTGGTTGTAACAGTATTGTAACAGTGGTGCACGAAGTACTCAAAATATTTACTCAAGTAGAAGTACTTAACAAAAATTTTACTTAAAAGTAAAAGTAAAAAAAAAAAAAAGTAAAATGTACTTATATAAAAAGTACATTATAATGGTTTTTGCAGAATCTTTATCTTCAATTCAGTTCAATTCAGTTTTATTTGTATAGCCCAGTATCACTACAAAAGTTGCCTCAAAGGGCTTCAAAACAGTTAATCAAACATAAACACACAATCAGACTTAACACACAATCAACACAAACAATAACTACACTAAACAGACCCAGGACACTCCTGTCCTTAGACCCTCCTTCTCGGTAAGGAAAAACTCCTAAAAAAAACCATCTTCTTACAAAAACTACACCAAAAAATGACAAGAACTACTATTACTTCTTTAGACAATTTAAAGATTTACTTTCCAAAATTTACTCAAGTAAATGTTTGTTCTACAAAATGTACTGAGAAAGTAATTTACTTGAAAAAAAAGCATCTAGTTACTAAATTTTCAGCACTGTTTTCAGTGCTGCTTGAGGATCACAGGAAATGTTCATATAACCATTCTGTTTTTACATTTAACACTAAACACTGAAGCATTCAAAATCCCTCTCTATCCTAATGTGTTTTATGGTTTTATTGGCCTGTCCTATTGTTTTAACTACAAATGAGTAAGTCATCGCTGCATTACTATGATCCAGCCTGAGTGACACTTTTATTACTTTATCACCTTTGATCTTGGATTATTTTGTAAATGAAGCCAAGCTCAATATAAGAAAGGTCTAAAGGTCAAGACAGAATGATAGTGATACAGTTACCATCTCCAGAACACAGTAATATTCTACTGTGTTCTGATGTCATGTGATGCCACTGGTTAGAGCTATGGGAACCACACTCATCAGCCTTTCTTCTTCTTCTGTGGTCAAATGAAGACTTTCTGGACCTGGAGAAATGTCAATCAGATGTCCTGTGAAAACACAGAGGAACAATTCTTCAAACGGCTGGAGGGAAATGGCAAGTGAGTGAAAACCACTGCTTGTCTCATCAATAAAGAGTTGGGAGCATTGTTGTTTTACAGTTGGCAGGGGGTCGAAGACTGGCCCCGAGGGGACGGGGTATGTGTCAGGATGTCAGCAGGGGGGCTCTCCATCAAACTTTAAGACAGTCATTTGCCACCTCATTACCAACATTGAGCCTGGAGGGACAGGGACAGAAAGCGCCTTTAGGTAAAGTGGACTGGAAGAGGAACATTTGAAGGTAAGTGACCAAAGCATTGGATTAAGAGTGACATCACGCGTCCCCAGGCACCCATTTGGTTCCTTTGACACAGCTTCAGATTCTGCTTTGAAAGTCATGACGACTGTATTATGTAATGTTAGGATACAAAAATAAAGTAACTGTATCCAATTAAACTACAGAAAGATGTAAACAGATTACAGTCCCATTCCAATAGAGGAGAATGTATGAATATATCACAGATTATTACAAAATATAATCGCCAAGTCAATATTGCCTCTTCAACAATATATGCATAAAAATATAGTTGATATTTACTAATAACATAAAGAGCTAATGAGTTTTCCCTAATTTGCAATTTTTTTTTTTTTCAAGCAACAAATTACATTTTCGAAAAACCATTCACCTACAGATCATGTTTCTAGACATTTACAGATACATGGATAATGAGTTAATGTATTTAAATGTTTTTTTCTTTCGGGTTTTCACATCTGGGGTCATGATTCGCATACTGTAGATTTACTATTACTACATCACTACGTTTATATGCAGAGCATACTTTGACTATGCTCATTTTCTGTTTTTAGTCTAATTTTTCCAGAGATCTGGTCAAACCTCTCTTGTCCAAATCTACATACTGAGCAGAGAGCCAAATTACTGAGAGCACTGCACTGTGAGGCATTCATGTGATCTTGGTATTTACCAGCAGCGCTAAAACTTTGTAGCACTAAATGCAAATAAACGTGGCTTTACATAATTGGTGAGTTTTACTAATACCTATCTGGATAAATGATGTGACTTTTACATTACTAAATAAAACTTTAAAATGTTTAAAAAACAAAATTGTCCTTCACATGGTAAGTGTGTCTTACACAGTGGCATAAACACATCAAAGTTAGAGCAGTCTAGCTTTTACTTTTAAACACAATGGACCATAATAAAACACAAGTGGCAGAGGGACCCATAATATGTGTCTTTGTTGGTCTAAAATCCCTCTTCTCCTTGTACTGTACAAGGAGATTTTGACTTTTGACTTTGATATTGCTTTGGTATAACCAGATGCCCTACCTCACACAACCCTCTTAATAAGCTAGAGTGCACTAGCGTGTGACTCCCTGTGGCTGGAATGAGTTATAAAACCCTTTATATATATATATATATATATATATATATATATATATATATATATATATATATATATATATATATATATATATATATATACAACAAGACTTTAATTGAAGTTTCCTAAAATTATCTAATGAAAAAATTGTATTTTAATTGGATTACAAAGTCCAGTGAATGTTGCCCCATTTGCCATCCAAACTTATTGATCAGATAAATGGGTATATTGTGTTTTAACATTGTTTTATTTTAGAATAACAACTCAGTTACTATATATAGTTATTTTTATTCAACTGGTTCAAATTGTTTCAAATTGTTTTCAAAAGGTTGCAAATTAGAATATTATAACCAAGGAGATCAGCAAATAGTTTTCATTATCATTTAATTCATGATCAAACGCACAATGTCAGCATCAGTCGGCACCATATTGCTATTCTTTTTTCACTCACTTCTATGCAAGGTTATGCTTCATGTCACTACATTTACTTCAATAAGACAAGTGGTCACAAAGATAATAAGGTCAGAAATATTAAGACTGAATCTTTAAATGTAAGCTTTGGATGGTGTTTAAGTCTGTTGGTTGGTTAGCGTGTTGTCCAGGTGATGTCTCCTTGATACATGACATCTCAACGTGTGTGTAAGAGAGAAAGAGAAGCAGGACAAAGGAGAGAAAAGGCTGCATCCAGTTACAGGTGGTGGCATCTGAATAGCTCTAAAAGGAAAGAACGGCCTTTGAATGCCACATGAAAGGGCTGGGGAGGGATGGGATAGCTGGGGATACCTTGGCTTCTCTGACGGCGGCCGTGCACACAAATGGGAAGCTATGTGAGGAATCTGCTTCTCTGGGTCTCAGTGAAGCGCGGAGGGCCGTTCTTGTGTGGTTTGATGCGCTCACTCTCCCATGCCGTTCGGGTGTTAGGAGTCTTGTAGGACATGAGTGATGACACCAAGAGGGGCGCCACAGTGTGAGGGGTGTTCCATGTCCAGCCTATTCATCATTTGTCAATGCCATCTGCTGATCAATTAGTGGAGAACAAGAGAGAGCCGGGATGAATGCTCCAGGACGGGTGACCAAGCTCATAGTATAAACACAACACATATGTTTACCACACGTGTGACTGCACCATCATACTAGTGTTTACTAAGCCAGAGACATTAAAGCAACTTAACACACATATTACATATTGGACAAAACATTTTGTTAGAATTTTTAAATTACAAGTTTCTTGAATTGGAGGAAAACAAGTTAAATGATCTAAAATCATAGTGTAAAAGAAATCACCTGTGAAAAAGATTAATCATTTTTTATATGGTTGCACACACAAGTGGCATTCCCAATGCTCGATGAAAGTAATGCTTGCTTGTTACACAGAGAAACGCAAAAATAAAAAGAAGTCACAGATTTTGATGTAACTTCATCCTGGATGGCAAAATCCAGTAATGTCCCTTTAAGCTAAGCTAAGCCATTTTATTTGTATAGCACACACAAAACAACATGGGCTGCGCCAAAGAGACCTGAGACAATGTGAGGGGTTAAAAGATCTGAGATGTATTGAGGGGCAGTACCAGAGAGTGCTCTAAAAACAAACAGTACAATTTTAAACTCAATTCTTAAATTGACTGGCAGCCAATGGAGTTGTTTTAAAATCGGTGTAACTGTAATTTAGCCCAAGTCGAGTGTGGTAGTTCTGCATATAACGAATTACAGAAGTCTAATCTGCTGGTGATTAGAGCATGGATGACAGTCTCCAGGTTCTTCGTGGATAAGACTAGCTTCAGTTTAGCAATACAACAAAGTTGAAAGAAACTTCCTGTAATCACACTGTTGACCTGTTTTTGAAAGTTGATAGTTGCTAAAAAAAAAAAAAAAACAAGATTTTTGATGGTACTGTGCACATTTGCAGATAATTGACCAAGATTTTCTTTCAGGTTATGAGCAGAAGCGGTACCAAATAAAATTATTAATCCAAATGTAATCACATATTTAAAATCTAAACTATCTAATAATTTTTTATATTTATTTATTGTATACTATTTTATAATATGATTTTTTTTAACTACTTAAATTTCCAACCTCAATGCAGTTGCTGCCATTGAGTAAGTGCTGCAGTGAGAGAATTGTTCACTGATGAAAGGGTATATAAGTAATCAAATTTTGTAAAAAATGCTACAACTTTTCAGAACCAACTAATTTTTACTTCTCCACAGTTGCATAAGGAAGGAGTGTATACAGCAGGTAGACAGCAGATCAATGTTTAGGGATTAGCAAAACAATAGCCGAGTGGCTAAAGTTACTTTCTTTATAGCAGTCCATGACTTTTAGCTGTTACAGCTCAAGTTGAAGCAGCGGATTAATGATGCCTTGTTTATGAGGGGGCAGAAACTCTTTCTACAGTTCACCACGTCACTGATACACGCACGTATTTAGACAGTGAGAGGCAGCTGAAGTGAGGAAAAAGAACCCACAGTAGCACAAGGAGCACACAAAATATCTTGCTAGTTAGCACAGAGATTAATTCTACAACTTCATGTTGTGAGGGCAGGGGTTTGATCCACTAACGTGGAGCCAAAAAGCCATAGTGCCAGTCCTAAGCCCAGATACATGGAGAGGGTTGCATCACGAAGGCCAGCTGGTGTAAAAACCTGCCAAAACTACTACCTAGCAAAATATGACTACAGGCCTCAAATTGAGCGGATTAATCCACTCTTGGGGGGTAATATGCTTTGTCAAGGTGGATATTTATTGCTGTTATCGCCATAACATCTCAGAGAAGGAAACAAATTAGGTGCTGCACTCTCTCTTTGTGACCTAGATTTACAGTGTGTTGTATCAAGTACTGGACAAGCAACTGCCAGTGGAATAATAATACATATACATACAACATACTTCAAAAGAAAGTCAACAACACATTCCTTCATTAAAGCAAACATGAATCTAACCAGACAGCTTTACCAGCTCTTGTGACATAAAAATGAGATACATTCACAATACAATACATGACGACTTCAATCACTCTCAGGTCCTTCCCTCGGGCTCATACAACATCATTAATAAATACACCTAGTAATGTATCGATATACTATATACTGAATACATATGCTTGGCTCATGTTTAAGTCTGGAAATCAAGTAGTGTGAGCTCAGTCTTTGCAATAAAAGCTATTTACCAATTAAAGTTAACATAGTACTGTAAGTTATTTACAGCCAATTACAGGCACCGATGGACAGCCATCCACCCAGCCCTGACTGCTCTCTCCACAGACACTTCCTCCAGCTCCCAGGTTAGCCTCCACCCAATGGGACATGCCCAAAACACCGTCCTTGCCAGACAGGCTTCCCGGAGAAATACTAACACATGCCTGAGCCAAATCAGTGTTAAGGAGCAGCAGCTCTACTTCAAGCTTCTCCTCAGTGACAGAGCTCCTCACCCCATCTGTTGGGAGGCCAGTACAATTTCTTACGTAAAATGTAATTTACCGGTTACACATCAACAGATAAAAACAAATAAAAACATACCTGATTTATAGAATTGGCACGGAATAGCACTGTTAGATTAAAGATGCTTTTATGCCGGCATGCTCTGATGCCTAGGACATGTAAGCAGTGTGAATGTATACTTGAAGCTTCTTCCACTGTATTGTAATATTCATTCTTCCAGCCTGAAGCGGCACAGTCTCTCTTCCTCTTGATCTCTTTACAATGCCCTCGTGTCATTGTTGAGAGGCCATTTGGGAATGTCCTGGTTAACGTTCATGTTCAACTTGACCTCAGTGTTCTCATGACGTCATGGACAGAGTAAATTCAAGACGGCTCCACCCAATTTATGAATGAAGGAAGATTTTTTTTGGCCTCGGCCCGTATGTCACGCTCACTCCGGTTTGTCAGACGTTTGGCACAGTGTTGACTTTTTACTACATCAGGATTACTTCACCACCAAAGCGGCTGAGTGCCATGTCAAGGTGGTGTGTGCATGTCCACAGCAGCTTCAAAGTCCCTTTAGCCCCAAACATATCCATCTGCTGCAACGATCCACACCCTGCTGTGGTTTGGCATCATGCCCAACCTTCCAATTTCCTACAGTCAGATCAACGGCAGGTGGAGGAGCTTTGAACTCCGCTGCAGGTGGGACATCTTTGAACCAGACCATGTCAAATACTGGAAGTGCATTCGTCGCATCAATCACTAAATACGAAAAAAAAAAAAGCTTTATCAAACTAGAGTAAATGTCAATAAGTCACAACATTGATATACATCACTAACAAGTGTTGATATTGATATTAGCATGCATTGCGTAAAACCTATATTATACAGTGCAAAAATACACTTTTCAGGATTTTTTTCCCTACATTTTCTGCTATGCAATGTGTGAAATAAATAATTAAATAAAAAATTATGGAATGCAAACAAAATGATTGAAAGCAATAGAAATACTTTATTCACATTAAAATCATACAGTACAGTGTGTTGAATTAAGCTATGAAAAATAATAGCTATTTTTTTATTTGATGGAAAAATTGGATGAGCCCATGCTGTGATTTCCAATACAGAATCGTGAAGATCATGAGCATCCAATACTTATCCATGGTTCTGTTGACTTTGTGCTAACATTTTGAGATGTGTTGCTGCTTTTGGCGCTATTTTGATATAATGAAACAGTATTAGTAGTACTGTAGAGCCACTGTGCTACGGTGAAGTTACAGAAATGTGGCAGACCACAACAGTTTAACATTGTATGCTCAGCTATGAACAGTATATATATATATATATATATATATATATATATATATATATATATATATATATATATATATATATATATATACACATACATATATATTTTAGGGCCCGGGAATCTATTAAGAAAATTAACTAATTAATCGCAAATCTGAAAAAAATGAATCGTGATTAACTACCAGTTATTAATCATGATTAATCGCAATTAATCGTATTATGAATTCACGTACAAACACAAAATTGTAAATTTAGAACATTTATTTTGAATTAACCTTCACATACTTTACTGTAAACTTGTAGTCTCTTTGAGACCTGTAACTCAGACAAAGTTTGCCTAAATAAGGTACAACCAACAAATACACAAAACTTACCCTAAAAAAGCATGTGTAATCTCTTTTAGAACTTTAACAAAAAATAAGTTTAATTCTTCAATTAATAAGGGAAGGGAAGGGAATGGTATTTATATAGCGCTTTAACTATGACACAAGTCACCCAAAGCGCTTTACACACAGTAGGGAAGGGGTATTTCATTCACTCCATACTCAGTGGTGGTAAGCTATGATTTGTAGCCACAGTTTCCCCTGGGGTAGACTGACTGAAGCGCGGCTGCACACATCTGTGCCAACGGACCCTCTGACCACCACCAACCTCTCACTCACATTCACACCAGCTTCCTGGTGTTCTCCAGCGGTCTCCCATCCAGGTACTGACCAGGCCCTACCCTGCTTAGCTTCCGAGGTCTGACGGGATCAGGCTTCCACAAGGCGGTATGGCCTAAGAACCATAGTTGTGGTTCACAACAGTGTAAATACTATGAACTGTGTTACTCCAGTGGTAATTGAACTCATCCTTGCATAGACTGCACATAACTTTTGTTTTGTCTATATTGCTGTCTGGTGATGATTTGAAGCAGAATTGTCCATTTAGCAATTTGTCTTTTTGGTCACTCATGTTGCTTTAGCTCGTTCACTTGTTGCATTAGGCTCGTTCCAGATGAACTGTGCCTCACCTGGATTGTGAACGAGAGTGCACGGCCGCAATAAGAGGAGGGGAAATACGCCTGTACTAAAGTCGGACAGTTTGTGGCTCAGATCACGCACCATCACGCCCCAAATCCACTTCTCGCGTGTGTTGGTTTATCCAGGTCAAAACTGTAACTTTAGTCTGTATTTTAAAAAAAGAGGCGGGGGAAGAAGGAGAGGAGGGCAGTGAAAAGTCGTGTGTTACGTTTCTGATCAGCACTAAACTCAGATCCAATCACCTCTGTTCACCGCTGACAGGTGTGCGTTTTCCCATCATGCACTGAGCCGGACACAAATCTAACCGGCATGCACAGATCGACACTGATCGAAACTGCGCAAGTCTGGCTCATCTTGAATGCGCCTGATGGATGGAAACGGAAATGTGTCGTCTTCTACGCTCGCCTGGAAGACCCGTGGCCTGTTGCTGCCTCTGTCAGTGTTGTCGTAATATTTTTGTTGTGATCAAATTAATGGATGAGTTAATTGAAATTAACGCGATTAAATCAATAAATTAACGCACTGCTTTAACGCGATAATTTTCCCAGCCCTATTTTTTTTTTTTACTGTTACACTCATTTGAATTTGGGTTTTGTATTTAAGGATAGATTTAATCTGACTGAAGCTACAACCAGATTGTTTCATTTTAGTTTTTGATGGTCTTCACCTTGTTCATAAGATCTTGAATGGAACATTCTATAACAAAATTAATTTCAAGATGTTCTCATGATTCAGGCTAATAAGGGCCAGTACATATGCTTTGCATTAATAATGTATAGATGAACACAGGCATGTGAGGGCAGGCTCATGCCAATCCACATTTGCATTTATCCAGGTATTGTAATAAGACAGTAATGACGTTATGACATTATCTATCAGGTACAGCACTCTTGAAAGATGCAGCAGGTCTGCTACAGTATAGAAAGCAATGGCCCAGTGAAGAGGCAAGGGCATGAATGGAGAGGTAGCAGACAGACATAAAGGCCCAGAGAGCAGGGCTGTGTGTCTCCTCCACAGATGAAAGACAGACAGCAGCAAAGGAGCCTTTTCTTTTACTGATGAAAACAAGAATCAGCGGGGCTAAAGGTAAAGAGGGCGTTCGTAAGGCGGCGGGCTGCGTTCAAAAGACACACCTGTTGTTTGGCCTGTCGCAGTCTATCTATCCGACCCTGTGCGTCTGTCTGTCAGTCTGTCTCACCACACACAGACGCAACAAGCAAGAACTTCAAACGGACCACCACACCCACTAAAGCACACATACACAACACAGTATCTAAGCACAAATCAAATGCAGGACCATGTGAGCTCAGGTAAGCCCTCAGACAAGCTGTTCTGGACCAACAAACAGTCACAGGCACCTGAAACTACAACCTTTACAGCATGCCACAATTACATTTGAAATATCTCCATGATACAGATATGTCCAGAGAGACACCATCTCTCAGTACAGGAACATTGTAGTACATTTACAGAGTGCAAGTGTACAAAATGAATACCCAAGTTTCTGGAGAAAAGATTAAGGAGGTTATATCTGGTGGAGAATACAAAAGCTTCCAAATTATGGTTTAGATTGTTTTAAAGGATTCTGAACCAATTTGAGAAAAGAACTGAAGGTTAACTTCACTCACTAAAAGAACAAATCATTTTTAGAAGATTTTTTTTTTTTTTTTTTATCATTGTGAGGTATACAGGTTTTGTGGCTTAATGGAAAGAACATTTACCTACCCCTGAACTAGAAAATCTTTGAGTTTGTTCATTGTCTTTCTTAAAAACCTGTCTTTTGCACAGCACTCTATATATCCTTAAATGTGTTGTTTTTTACGTTGTGTAGTTTTGAAGTGATGACAAATGGTCATAAATCATTTCTCTACAGCTGTGTACGTAAGGCAGTTGAGGTGGGTCTTGGTCTCCAGATGACTATTAGTTGTAATGACCAGAAGGTGTAGTGAAAACATATGTTGGCATCCACACTGTTTTGACTGTTTTAGCTGGGACTCAGGACTTCCCTCCACTGGAGAGGCAGGCCCGGGAACAGCTATTAAAACTCTTTGTTTGAAGGAACCTACGTAAGAACGAGGGAGACGTGTGCTTCCTGTTGTGTCACTCATGTAGAAGAAAGAAGCGGGGAGTTTTTGATGGTGATGCAGTGTCATGTAAGTTACAGGCCTTCCCCGCTGCTTCTCTAATTGAAACCCTTCCAACCACCCTGGCTGCAGTCTGGAGCATCCCACGGTGCACTTGGTGGCAACAGCAGACCTCCGGGATAAGACCTCAGACGAGACCATCTCAAACAGTCTTTCATTCCCAATTAAGCTCAGCTCCTTCTCATGGAAAATTCACCTGGGACACTTGTTGATGGTGGGACGCATGGTTCCCATTAGGTGTTCGATTATGTTTCTAAAGCCCAAATAGACACATTACCGTGTTAAGTGGAAAAGCAAAACCACAAGATGGCGTTATTAGTAGGCATTATTATCAAGATTTTAAGATAAGAATGTTCAGTGCCTCATGGAGGAGTCTAATGCTTGAATAGAGACAGTTGCTTCTCTGTGAATAAGGCTGTTTAAATGCTAGTTTAATATAAACTCTTTACTTAGAATTCATGTAATATTCATATTTTGAGTTGGCAATATTTTGCTGGGTAGGGGTTGGGGGTTTGCAGGAGTAAGCTTTTGGCTTTAGTGCAGCCTTAATGACAATGACAAGTTTTCAAAGTTATTCAAATGTGATTTATATCACAATTAGATACACAATTTATGTGGGACTTGTGCACAAAGCACAGTTTTCAAATGTTTTTTTTTTTTTTATTTGTACAAGGAATTGTTATTGTCCAATCAACAGATGGCAGTGCTGTGGCATTTTATTTAAAAGCAACTTGTTTTCTACTACTTTACCTAACGATGCACTACCTGACCATTATTCAGTCAATAGTAAAGCATAATAGAGAACATCTCTGAAAAAATGAGACTCTGAGACCTCATCTGTAAGGCCCGTTTCACAGAGGGGGAACTATAGAGCAGGGAATGAATTGTCTGACCAATCACCCGGAGCCTCTCCTGAAATCTTGAGGAACTCCTTGTTGTTTGTACCCAACCCCCCACTTTTCACACTCAGCGATGACCCTTGCACTGTCCTGGTGCCATGTCCGGAGTGAGGAGATGTTTGCATATGTGAGGATCTGGTCCAGAGGCCAGCTGATGACGCATATGCCTTGCATCTCTCGGCATGAGTGAGTGAGCGCCACGCAAATCCTTGTGTGCTCAACAACTTGCTTTACTTTTCTCTGTATTGTAAAGTTGCGTGTTAGAGAGTAAATACAGTGATAATATCAGCGCTTAAGTCACTGCAACTGCAAAGGTTTTGGCTCACTTATCTGTTAGCTTTATGTTGCTAGCAGCTGCCCTAATTAAAGGTCATACCCCGCTCCGCTTAAGAGTTGCTACAGTGGTACGCAGTGTTGGTGCACATCTTTGGGACACTCTCTTTTGACAGTTGTCACACTGTGAAGAACGCAATTCACTAAAATGATAACACCCTCAACATTTAACTTTAAATGTGATAAAAATGCTCACCCATCAGCTGTGAAGGTTTACAACACAGGACTAGTGATGTCCTGAATATTCCTTATAGATTAAGTTTTAAAGAAGCTGCAGGTTTCATGTATAAAATGACTGAAGAGGATGAAATGAAGAGGAACTTGTGAAGAAGGACTTCCACCAAACCAGTGTTATACTAATACAGAAAAAAAAAAAACAGTCTTGAACACACCACCCAGACTGAGATGGGGCGGAAGGTCATGTTGCAGAGATCAGAAGCACACTCAAATAGAGCAGCAGAACCACATCATACATAAGAGCAACCATAACACAGAGGGATCAGCAGTGAACAAGTTCAGTGAATACCTTGATGCTGGTTCGTCATCAACCAACATCAACAGCACATCAAATGGAGAGCTACACAGCCACGCTAAGTCCTTGACTTATAATTAAAGCTCATAGGCACACTTATGTGAAGCTTTGTTAGACACTAAATGAAAGGTCGGATATTTCAAGGGACATCTCACTATCTTTTAAAAATACACTTGTCAAATTTACTTATAGCATGTACTTTAATATTTGCAAGCTCTAAAGAACACTAAATGTGTGTAGCACTTCTCATATAAATACATTTCTTACTTGGTAACTCTGCCTCCCAAAGGCACATACACCTATCATAAGTTATGGCAGTCAAAAATGTAACGTTTATGACGCTAGACCAGAATAATCTGAAAACAAGCTGCCAGAGGCTTGTTTTTGCTGCTTTTGTTCAATGCAATAAACACAATAATTTCATTCACTAAAACTAGATAGCTGTTAAAAATAAAAGCTAATTTAATTTTTAACTTTAAATCTAAAAAAAAACAAAATCTTAAAGGAGTTTATCATGAGAATTGGACCACACTGACCTGACTCCTAAGGTCAATACCTTTGTGGAAACAAGTCTTACATAAAATATGGTAAAATAAAGGTTGCTGCATTATTAAAACTTGCTAGGAGAGGACATGGAGGATAAATAAAACAAATCAAATTCAAGTACAGGCTATGCTGATGCAGACTATTTCAAGTTGGATAAAGTTTTCATTTAAGTGACACAGAGACCCTAACAGACCACACTAATGTCATACAGGTTTGCCATTGTGAATAGCCCCAGGACATAAATAGTCACTAATCACACATACTAGAAGGCATTTTGGCCTGTGTCTGGTCAGCCTAATCACTCCAACAGGAAGTAGTCAGGAAGACCTGGTGCAGTTTAGTAAGAGCAATGATTGGTTAGGACACACACGCTCACACTCCTCACACGGCCATGCCTTTGACCTGATTCCCTGTATATAGAGCCTTTGATTTCCTGACTTCGTGCATTGTTCTGGTTGCAACCATGTCAACCATTCATGTCCCACCCAAAGCCTGCTTTACTCTTTGCCTTTTGCAACTGGGGATACCTGCACAGAACGGCGGAGCTGGGCCATACACAGGGAGCGATGGGGAGAGAGAGAGTATGAATGACATGCCAAACGGGGGCGGGGGTGTTGGATTGTGCAGCATTGACACATAAAACCAGTGTTTCTCAGTTTTCAGATGTCTCATTGAAGGCTCTGTTCGCTTTGATATTTTAAGTAGGTATCACAACAAAAGGTCCAACAAATGGCAGGAGCGGTGCTAGAGGACTATGGCTGCGGCTAATGGAGGAGCTAGTGTGTGGTTCATGGGCAGGGGAGGAGGAGAGCAGCCTCCTCGGGGACAGGTAGGGTTACCTGGGGAGGGATACTCAAGCACCCCCCTTCTCCTGTTCGGTCAGGCCACAGCTCAAACTAACGCACTACGTTAGCCACATGGACAAGTTTTGCTGTTTATTTTATTATATAAACACTCATTCAAACACTCATTATAGTTATTATTAGACATGCTACTGCAACAGTTACATTTAACCAATTCAAGTCATTTATGTTTAAACTTACTTATAAAGAAGTCAAGAGAAGAAAGGTAATTCGCATTTATGAGATCCTGGACAAGAGGTAGCAATAACATACAGGATAGTGCAGCTCATATCTGACCATGATGTGCATGTAATCAAAGGGAAAGTATGTTTTTTTCATTTGATCGGATGTTGAAGCATCCATACTTTGTCATTAAGCTAGATAATGCTCTTTCCTTCAACAATCAAAATGAATTTGAGGCTATTATTTTACCAAGGTGTTGCTTTAACAGAAGTAGTAGTATCAGCAAAATGTAGAGATATATTAATGGATTAATTTAAATTTTTTTTCCAGTTATTTGTTTAATATGTCAATATCATTCATCACTTTCCTTGTTCCAGCTCCTTAAGGTGCGTTGCTTGTTCTTATATCATTAATGTAAGCCAGCGGCAGCCTGTTGGTCTAAAGCCTGGAAACAGGAAGTGCTTTGTGTTTATTGGGGAATAATAAGCATTATAGTGTCACACCTCCTGGCTGAGGTATGCAGCTGACTGCGCACAGACAAACCGGTCTGCTTTTCATTAGACAGCCCACCATGCTCTGCACCGTACATGCAGACATTGTTAAAATGAGTGTGGCTTCTGTCTGACGACAAATCGCTCTGATTATCTTGTACCGTATTCATGTAAAACATCGGTGAAATATGTTTAAACTCGTGTGGAAGAAGAAAAGCTCCCATGTGCAGTACTAACAAAGGCTGTGGTTTTGGGCTATGTACCATCTGCCATTTGAAGGCTAATGGCACCTGCAGTTTCTGTGGTCAAAATCAAAGGTGAAGGCTTTTGTTAACTCCACACAGCAAAGTTTAAAAGCACAAATGTTCTAGTCATGGTTTCATAAAAAAAATAAAAATGTATAATATAAATAATTTATACATAAATAAAGTAAATTCTGATGATTTTCTCTGTCACTGTAAGTTGGTGATATCACAGGTAATTGGTCAAATATGTGTCTTCTTTTTGTGGGTTTAGTAAAGTAAACTAAGTAATCAGGATAATATTGTAATACAAAAAAGCTGTCCACTATCTTCTTCACAACCTTAACATTTTATGTGTAACCACAATTTAACCATAGTTGCTTATACTAAAACAACATGAGTGCAGAAAGATACTTTTACTACCACAGCTTGAGGTTTAAAAATAAACGGACAAAAAATGAATGGGCTGTGTATGTCAAATCATTCTAAGGAAATAATAATAATAATAACAATAAAAAAATAATAATAAGAAGAATATTTTCATCACTCCATTCCACAGGAAACCAAAATCTAAGTGGCTAGTATGAAATCAAATTGAACATATGAAAATCACACAGCTTTGTCAAAACATAATGGAATTTCATTTCACAAGAAAGGTGTTGGTAAAACCGCAGACAGGACACCAACCAATAGCCAACACTGACCAGTATTTAGCTTTTAAAATGCTGATTCTTTATTTACATTGGGTCAAATGGGACAAATGTTTACAGTGGGAAAACCTCTGTTTATTACATCACTCTCTATGTTCACAATGCAGAGCACTCTCAGAGGATGCTCATAGTCAGTCTTCTCTCCGACTTAGCCCGGGACCTGGTCAAAACACTCTCAATGTACATGCACACCAAAGAGTCAGACTACTGAATCCATGGTGCTGTGATGCATTCAAGTGGTCTGGGAATTTACCAGTAGTGCTAACATGCTGTAGCACTAAATGCTAATTAACACAGCACATTTGATTGGAATTCACTGATATATTGAAATAAATATTAACAGTAAAACTTTGACTTTAAGAAATAAAACTCCATTAAGAAAAATGTGTTCCTTACTCGGTAAATGTGCCTTTCAAAGCCACATGAAACGTATCATTCAAGTCATTCACTTTTAAACTTTTATGAGACTGGAGACTAAAACAATGAAAAAAACACAGGAGCCAGTGGCGGGCAGACTCGTGTGTTTTTACTGGCCTAAAAATGTATGAGGACGTCACTGGACTAATGTTTTCATGCCTGTTTAGTACTGAGTGCTGTTCAATGCTTCTCCTAGCTTAGTTTGAGTAAGCTGCATAGATGCAGAAGTCTGACAATGAATTGCATTATCAAGGTGCTGTAGGGCCTTAATACAGAAATTGACTAAACCCCACCCAAAGCAAAGATCACTTTTGAAAGAAAAGGTGAAATCTATTGAAGCAACTCAGAACTTTATTAGAACTTTACAAGAGCTACTATCAGCAGTAAAGTCCTAGAAGGAACCTAGTACCTTTGTGGCCTCAGACTAGGATTTTTCCCACACTAGCTCCCTGCTAACTGCAGACTCATTGTTCCCTCAACTGTGGCCGGGCCTCTGAATCCCACCCAGCCTCACCAGCAGCAGCCGCAGCCTCCCTTACATACCTCCTGCTCTCCCCATCCCTCCACCCATCTACGCTCCTTTCTATCACAGCCACTGAGTCCACCCAACAGAGCTTCACCGGCTGACAGGCTTGGATGCATACTGGTTATCCTTTTGGTCACATATGCTGCATACATTTGTTTGGTATGCATTTTTAGATTTAGAGAACGTATAATACTGTATTAAAAAGCCCAGAGATATTATCTTACCCTTCTGGTGCTAATATAATACTGAAACGATTATTTGAACACTGCACTGTTTCCAGCCCTATTATTCTGACTAAGTTAGTAAAACGTTATCCATATTTGTATGTTAATTAATATAAAATCTAATTTATAAAACAAAACAAAAAAATTATTACATTTCTATAAAAAAAAGGAAATCAAACTGTCATAGTAAACCACAACAGACTGCTCTGTTGACTAGTTTACTATGTTTTTACATACAGCACATGCCTTTTGAGAAAATGAGCAGCAACATGGTATAAAATAGTCCAAAACAATAGTTTATTTGAAGGATCTTTTGAGGAAAGTTAACATTCCTGACTTTTGTGAAAGACTAAATTAGCTCTTTTAGACTAAAGGTAGCTACTTAGTATTAGTTCAGATGTTGCAATGCCAAATGACTAAAACACAAATGGAAATGGTGTTAGTAAAACAGAAAGTGAGAACAGGAATGTATGGAAATAATGTAGCAGCAGCTGTAATTTAACAAGTTTTTCAAGCCAGATATTTTGCATGCAGGTGAACATAGGACTGCTCAGGGACCCAGCAGAGAGCCCTCAGAGGGGCATTAACATAGCTTCAGCATGTTGGCTGAAAGACAAAAGCAAACAGATTGTTACCTCAAGTGCCTTCAAGACAGGCGTCTGTCAACAGGCCAACTAGCTTACTGAGTGATGGCGGGCTCCCTCGATAGAAGGGGAACCCACAAGAAACTTCTGCTGGGAATCTGTCAGGGACCGTATCATTACACACTGTTTACCCCTGGTGTTTCATTTCAGCTGGACGTCACTGTGCCAATCTGATTATAACAATGACATAACTTCTAACTCGTTTGCTAAAGCTGCTTCTTTAGATACCCACACCTCTTCTGCTACTTTTCCTTAAAAATACTGAAATCTATATCTTCAAAAAAAGACACCAGCTTCCAACAGTCTCCCAGAAGTAAGGTTGCCTCATTGATCTTTTGACTGATTTCTTGAGACAACACCACCTGTGGAGCAGCCTGACTTTGTATTCATAGTCCAGTGTCATGGGGAAATGACATGACATTCAATTTCAAATGAGCTCCTCAGGAAAGCTGCTCCATCACTGACAGCTAAAGGAGAAACCACCCACACATCAGATGCTTCCCCCGTTTTGGATGGAACAGCTTCTACTGTTTATGGTTTTAAATGACCTATTACTGCAAAGAATAGAAACAATTTATAACAATGGTGGGCTTAAGTTCAAATGTATCCTATATATCCAAAGACTATGCAAATCAATGAACTAAAACAGCAGTCTCAATTACTTTTACTAAATGGAATTCAATAGCCCAATAAACATGTAAACAAATAATTGCTATTGCATAGTGCCTTATTTTTTGCAACTTTCTTAGCTGCATCTTTGAAAAATAGAACTGCTATTTACCTATGCATATACCTATGACAACTTGATTACCTGTAACTCAATCTTTTTCAGCTTTTTTACACACAAGACTAAAGCTTTTTCATGTTTCTGACACAACTCCACGACTCATAGTAGCCAATTTAACTTAACGTAAATCACTAGCTAGATCTTTTGTAATATAAACGCATGCACATGACCATTAACAATGTTGTTGCGTGTGATAAATTATGTATTAGAATATGTGTTAGCCTTCTTCACCACCTCCACTATATGCTGGGTGCCCCTATATCCCCAATCAAAAATAATTGTGATAAGACACTTGTATCAAAACAATTACTTCTGACCGGACACACAAAAGAGCATTTTTAATTTGAAAGTAAGAGACCAATCAACAGTCTGTTACATATGGCCCATCAGTTGTGACTATTAGGATATTGTGTGGGCAGGCTAACAAATCCATTATTATATTTAAAGTTTTATAATACCATGTTGGGCATCAAGTTACTGCAACACTATGCCATATTATGTCAGAATCTGAATGTTATGAATGCTACCAATAGATTTCATTTTATTACTTTCGGGTGCTCCTTTACCGGGGCCACCACAGTGAATCAATCTCATGGTGATTTGGAAGGTTTTTACGCCAGATACCCTTCCTGTGACAACTACCCACATACTGTGACCAATAGATGCCAAAAGATACTGCGACAATTTAACCAAACAACACTCTGCAAACTCAAAAAAGACCACTAAAAAGACCAGCCTCTGAAGAGAACACCTTTCGGATGCTGATTCTAAATGCTTGTGCTAACTCATAATTATCTCTCACGTTATTCCCTCCACATTATCTCAAATGAACTGTAAAGCACTCATACTGTTACTGTATAGGTCTTCTGTTATTAACCTAAATAAAGCCCCTTGGCTGAATTAATGTAGCCTGAAAGCTCAGCAAATCAAGACCTTTCAATCACTGCATGGTGGAAATGAAAAAGTGCTGTTGTTTTTCCAAAGTCAATATTACTATAATCATAAAAGAAAATGTTCCATAAAATTGAAATTACATAAATATAGCCCTGTGCTAAGCATTTATTCTAGCATTCCTTGTTAGCAGCTGCTAATCATAGTTTGAAAGCTTACAGAATGTTTTCAGCAAATTATGAGATCTCTTCCCTTATTCATTCTAAGTATTCTTTTGTTTGATTGGTTAGTGATACTTTGGTGTGCTTCAAGGATGTTTTGAAAAAGCCTACCAAATTTTATTTTTATTTATCTGCACCAGATTTAGCTACTAGCTATTTTCCATCTGTAGTCCTTGGGCAGGTCACACACAAACTACAATAAGTAAGATTACAGCAGTCCTTCAAACATTCATGTAAGATCAATCTACATTTATGCAATAAAGGTCTACACAATACACCCATAGGCTACATCATTCATTCATTCATCTTCTTCCGCTTATTCCCATTAGAGGTCCCAGTAACATTGGGCCTCAGACGTGGTACACCCTGGACAGGGGCCAGCTTGTTGCAAGGCCGACACAGAGACATACACAGACAGACAACCATTCACTCTCACATTCATTCACTAGGGGCAATTTAGTCAACAATTCAACAATTCACCTGACACATGCATGTCTTGGATGGTGGAAGGAAGCCTGAGTACCTGGAGAGAACCCCCAGTAACCTCTGCCTCAACATTATTCAATATGCACATTATCAAATTCATCCAGAATTCTAACCCTAAAATACAATCAGTGACACATTTATCAAATTCATTTAGTATCCTAACTCTCTAAAATACAAACACTAACCACTAACTATGTGCACTAACCACATAATCAATCCAACTCAACATTCACCAAAACATTCACTCGGACAAAACATAAGAAAAAGCTGCTTAATGTTGACAAGACTGATTGCTCAAAAGTTATTGTTTTAACCCATGAGAGAAAGTGTGGTAGTTGGTACAGGTTTTAATCAAAGAATAAACTGTAAATGTCCGGACCAACACAATTCAAATGTCTATGCCAATATTTCAACATAATAATAATAATAATAATAATAGTTGTTTTGTTATTATTATTATTATTATTATTATTATTATTATTATTATTATTATTATTAATAATAATAATAATAATAATAATAATATTATATATGATTTAGTATGTTGTTTATACACATAGAGGTTTGTGTGCTTCTGTGTGTGTGTGTGTGTGTGTGTGTGTATGCGTGTGTGTGCTTCTGTGTGTGTATGTGTGTCTGTCACAGCCATTGATGGCCTCTAGAGTTTCATCCTTCCACAATCATTCGCCTGTTGGAAGGTGCAGTCGCTCTGCAGGCATCTGAAACCTGCAGCTAACAATCAAAGAGCTGAAGGAGTATAGGACAGAGCTATCTGGTTACAGAGGGAGAGCGAGTGAATGAGAGACAAAGAGTGACAGTGGCAAAAAAAAGAGAGAGAGTAGTGAGAAAGAGAAAGCGTGGAAGAAAGAGAAAGGCAGGAAAAACATCATAGAGGTTGTTATTTTCATCCATCTTTGAATGGAGTCTAGAAGCACTTTTAAAAGTAAAGTAACTGTTGCTGAGGTTTCCTCAGCCCTGCGGCCATCTTCAGTCCTTTCAGCATTTGTCTGTTCACTCACATTTCCTCTATTCTGCATGAGAACCAATTTATAGCACAATGAATACATAAGAAACACAGACAAGCCCGTTGTTTGTTGTCATCACTATAGCTTTATAAAAGCAGTGCCTGGACTTTGATGTGCCATGTGCAAATGACACACAATCCATACTTCATACTTCACTTCAATTGTAGTCATTTTGACCCCCATTTGCATTTTATTCAAATCTAAAAAATAAAAAATAAAAACGTTTTGCACACAAAGTCTCCAGGGGTCAGGAAAACATGCCAAAAATGCCAAGTTAGCTAGCCTGGCCCGCCAGACATACACTCTTTCTATTCTATACAAAGAAGTTAGTCTGGTACCCCTTCGCTTAAATTTCGTTTCTAAGGGTGGAACATTCTCAGGTGGAAAAAACAAACAGAGAAATGAAGGGCGGGACGTAAGCAGTGCAACGATGACCCAAACAAACCTGGTGGTTTGCCGTTTTTGTCATAAAACACCAAAATACACCGTATTATGAGCAGCTCTGTACTTATTTCTGAATGGGACAGCAGCAGAAGCCAGTTGTACAAAGACTTGTGAAAAAAGTGAGTTTGTTTGTCATTACATTGGACATCAACAGGACTTTACTGTTGTTACAATAGCAACAAGATGAAGAAAAAATCACAAAAGAGGACTGAACAACAACATGGACTTCAGCAGAACCAACAGATGACGAAGGAAAGAAAGAGAAGTTATTAAATTAACTCGGTAGCCAGCGCTACCTTGGTTAGCTCCCATATTTGTAAGAAAAGCAGCAGATGAACGGCTGTGATAGGCCAGTTCCAAATCGACCAGAGAGAAATGCTTTGCTGCATGTGAGGAACCAGCTGCTTCAGAAAAGAAAGTAGGCAAGACTGGCTCGCCAGGCTAATGTTAGCAGCTCGTAGCTGTGGCTCTTCTTTTCGGCATATTGGTACACATATCACAAATTATTTTACCTCTCATTGTATTTAATGGTGGTAGTAGTAGTAGTAGTAGTAGTAGTAGTAGTAGTAGTAGTTTATTACTTTGTGTTATTCACCAAAAAAGTGCCAACCACATGGGCTAGCAAGACACTGCAAATCAAAATTATAGAGGCCAAAAAAATACCAAAAAAATCACAAGTTAAACATAAAGTGCCAAACATTTAACACAAACCAAGCTAATTAAAACTGAAAATGGACTAAGACTAAGACTGAAACTAAGACAGAGACACTCAATTAAATCTATCATCCTCTGGAACCGATGAGGATCTCCAAAGCCAGTGGAAGAATACCAAACCTACATGCCCATTCTCATATACTCTCAATACTTCTATGCCTTCCTCAAATGTAAGATCTTCATCTAGAATGAGTCCTAAATATTTACATTTTTGGGAATGACAGGGTAGTAGATCCAAATCAAAATGAATGTTTAGTTTATATGTGTTTTTTAAAAGATATAACTTGAGTTATTTATCTCTAGTAATTTCTGTTTCAAAAACAAGTATACAAAAATTTATATAAAACTAGAAACAAACCAGACTTTTTTGCAGACTAAAAATTCATTAGACAAATGATCAAAGCCAGTGGCTTTTCTAAGTTTCAGTTTATTAATGGCCTTTTTAACTTTTTCATTTGTTATGCTGGAGTTTATATATAGTACATTAGAAGAACTAAACTGTGTATTTCCAGTCTTATTTTTAAGAACTGTTCAGTAAAAAAATTTAACAAAATGTCTTCTAAGAACAGAACTTTGTCCAGATGACCTTCTTGTGAACCCTTTCTACTGAGATTCACTTGGATGAATGAGAACCTGCACCAACAAAGAGCTACTATTGTTTCAAAATAAGAAATATGCCACTCAGCTCAGGTGAGGCCAAACTCTAAAATCTGATTCCCACTTTTCAATTCCAATATCACATACAGTCAGCTATGCCATGGATCAAGGACAATATTTTAGGAAGAAAAAATTGATAAGATAAAAATAAAACACAATAATATTGTTATTTATAACTTATGATTTACAAATCACTATAAAAACATGTCTAAATTGGCTTTCAGCCTTGGTACTCAGTATAGCTGCCATGACATGTGAAAACTATGTCTGGATAATTTAATAGCATAGGTGTCTCCTTGAGCATAATGAAGGATCAATAGGTCCAAGTCAAAAATGAGCAACTTGAAGGTGCTGCTTCAAGCCGTGCCAAGGCATCGAACTGCAGCTTCCACGTCCCATTGCACAGTTACAATGAGCCCTTGCTTGTACTTATAACTCATCCAGAGGTCTTCATCATCCACTCTGCTGCACAAGATTGAAATTGGAAGCTCCGTCACCTCCCCAAGAAGTTTGTAGCCACAATACAGCTTATGGAACTTCAAAAATGTATTCACTTTGAATATGAGTACTCAAACTAGTACAGTGCTGCAGTGGATGCTTAATACCATATTAGGGTCGACTGTCAAATGACACCAGGACTCCATCTTACACATTGGGCCACAGATCTCCATCAAACTCTGTTACTTAGATCTGCCTGGCAGAATAGCACATGCATTGCTAAATGTACAAAACCTACCTGAATGTGAAAAGAACGTAGCCATCATGAACATCATACAAATGTATAATAGGTTAGGTGTTTCCCCACCGGGGTACAGGGACCCCAGGGGGTACGTGGGCACATTGCAGGGGGTAAATGGAGTTATTTGATAATTTATAGTACCTTTATTTATATGGCTTTCAAAGACTAAAATAAACCTAAATCAGGACTAACCCAGGACTAACCTAGGACTATACAGAGGGATGGGACACCAAAGAAGGACTAAACCATGTCTAAACCAGGACTAAACCATGTCTAAAACTAGAACTCAACCAGGAATAAACCAGGTCGAAACCAGAACTAAACTCAGTCTAAACCAAGTCTAAACCAGGACTAAACCAGATCTCAACCAGGAATAAAATAAGGCCTAAAACCAGGAATAAACCAGGAATTAATCAGAACTAAACTAGGTCTAAACCAAGTCAAAACCAGATCAAACCAGAACTATGATTCGCTATGGCAACCCCTGAAAGAAAGGGAGTGGTTAAAAGGGAATCTAATAGCAATATACAAAATGTTGCCTTACACACAATTTAATCCATAGTGTTTGGCTCATCAGACAAAGGCTTGTAAAGTTTTCTGATCAGCTAGTTCCATTTAGCTGTGTTTAGTTGTTTATAAAAATGCCAATGACAAACAGCCAGAGCAGAAATAAAAGACATTCAGAGGCAGAATAAAATAGTTGCCAATTTGTTTGCTATGCACTGGAACTGTACTAGACTTCTTTCTGAAGCGGCTGACAAGCAGGTGAGATCAAAGTCGAGGGGACAAAAGAGGCTCAGCAGCGATTTGTCAGGAGACGAGAGGCAGCGGCCGGGTTCAGCCCTCTGATCACCGCCTCACCAAAGAAATCTGCCCATGAGAAAAAGTACAGCAGAAAGGGTTCAAAGGTCATTTTGATTTGCTCTGGATTACTGGTACCTCCTTTTTCCTCTGCAAAAAGGAGGGGGCAAGAAAAGGACCTGGCTAATAACCTTTGTATTATTGCAGAAAAGAAACCCTTTTGTGCCAAGAGGGTTTTTGGGGTGGTGGTGGGGGGAGAATTTTTGGGAGGTCAATTAAAAAAGGAGCCCTGAAATTCTTGCGTTCATTCATTGCTGCAGGAGAGAAAAGGGGAAAGTTAAAATGTATGCTTTGGGGTTTTGTGTCAAAGCACTTCACATGGCTGAGTTTAGATTCATTTGTCAAGTGGATGATGGCAAAAGAACTGGTTTGGAAATATTTCAGCTGGGTAAATAATGCAGAATTGGCTGAGCTTTTCTTTCTACAGAAGCAGTGGGGCTGCTTCTGCTGCCATGTTTCATCCACAAACAGGTGTGAAGGCATCCTAAATGCAGTGGGATGTGGGATCTGATCACTCCACTTGCGTTGGGAGGTGGTCAGGAATGCAAGTGTGCAGTGTAATGTGAACTCCAATAGCTCCCCAGTCACATTGGAGGACCAATTAGTCAACTTTGTATTGTGCAGATCCAAGAACAAAGCTAGCACAGTCGATTTGCCTCTGCCAAACAACATGAAGAAGATGTCCGTACCCAAGTCAAGATATTATACCAGCATAGTATACCTGCGACTAGGCAAAAAGTGTATGTAATGTTTTAACAATACACTGAATGTGATGCAAAACTGGTTTAGCCTAGAGTAAACTTCCTGCTTTAGTGGTTTTACTGTTTTACATAAATGTTGTTGGTTTTTTTTTGTTTTTTGTTTTTTCTTTGTTTTTATGATTGAGATTTATGTTATGATGACTACCCTACAGTAAAATAGAAGAATAAATGTTTTTGGCGGTACACCACCTGCCTATGCAAACTGTTTACTGTAAATCAATGAGTTAGTTAGATAAACTCAATCAGTGATGTTGCTTATATTATTACATTCTAACAGAAGAGGCCAGCCATACCTATTCAGGTCTATGCCTATCCGGGATAAACCACAATGTTCCACACAGATATAAAAAATATGCCCTGCTAATGTTTAAGCCTCTATTATACTGTAATGCTCATTGATGACCATTACCATTTAATTTTAAAATATGATTTGGCTGTAAATTTGTGGTTGTAAAATCCACAATATGACAAAAATCAAAGACTGATTGTAAGAAATATCTTACAGTATTTTATAGATAGATATACTGTATGACCTCTGCAGTTATATTTTTTGCTAACGGTGGTTGTAGAGCTGTGAACACTTTATTTTGCAATACTGAAACCCAACTGTCCCACTTTAATCAAACCACAAACCTATTTGTGTACTAGGCATCTCTTACAAAAATATATTAATAAGACAGCAAATGTAGCATGTAATCTTGTAAGATTGCACAAAACTGTTCAGTTTGATAAGTACTTCACATTTCAGCTTAGGGAGTTACATACAAATGAACAGAACCAATCAGAGGAGATTGCACAGAAAATGTGTTGAGAATATGTGAAGTAACCCTAACACTGTGAGAAACAGTCCCTCTCGGATACATCTGGATGCAAGCGCACTCTGAGGCCTACACTTGGCACTTGCACAGTTTCATAAGTGCACTCTTAAAAAAAAAAAAAAAAAAGTTAGAAACAACACACATTTATCTCGATTAGAAGTGTATGATGGGAGTGTGTGTGCATGTGCCTCGCAAATTGAGCGCGTTTGCCCTGCTTATTGCTGGGATGCTTTGTGGGCGGTGTGGAGGGAACGTAATTAAAATAGTTTCTGAGAGCAACAGCACACCACATCTGAGGTTCCACCCTCTTCCAGCATTTAACCACATCAAGAGCGTCTCACTTAGAAATGGCCACCAGAACAACCTCCGATACACACAGCTCGGCTCATGTTTTGGTGTGTTGTCTGACTCGCAAAAGGGGTCTCGGAGGCATTATGCGCACAGATTGGTAATTAAAAGCGCTGCTGTTTTCTGATCATCCGGGTAAATAAAGTGACACAGGGAACTAGCTGGGTGATGTATGGGAGGGGAAGACAAATTAACCGTCGACTCTCTGGGGGATTCTCAGCAGAGGCCTTGATAGCAGCAGTGGAGCAGCGCCAAAGGGCAGAGAGATTTGTAGATGATGGTGCTAATTACCAGAATGCAAACCATAATGCGACCAAGATGGAAGCAATTTAGGCAGTAGTCATTTAGCCTGCTGCTCTTCCGCCCACCGGCTGCTGCCTAGCCAGAGCCGGGGCAGTAGGATGGGAAAAGTCTGGGACAATCTTTTGCTTGGGGAAGGGATGAAGAAGAATAACGCAGACGAGAGAGGTTCTATCTGACAGACCATTAATTTGCTTTTGTTTCTTAATCTCCTTTTAGAAGAGGTGACCTACAGCAGTAACGGACAAAGTTCAAGTCTGCACGAAGATGGACTATTCAGAAACTTGACAACTGAAAAAATACTAACTTAAACTGCTGACATATGAGGTCGTGTTTGATTTTCTAACTTGTGGTGGTGTCCCATCACCACCTCTTAAAGGGAACACTGCGCGGGACTGCATGCACTGCCATCAAGAAGTTCTTATTCAAATTACTAGTTACTCACACTCGACACCGACCTCAGTCGGGACAGTTTTAATGTGCGCTTGACTAGCACCTGTTAGAACAAAATGAGTGCTCTGCAACTTTAGGTGGGATGTGGACCTATCCACATGATTACTTTGTTGGTTTGATAAGAATTGTAGATCTCAGGACTTGCTTCACATGAATGATATTTGGTTTCCTTGAAGAAAACCCTGTATATTAATTGGATGTTTATTTTTGAATCATAAGCCAATTTCATATTAACAAAGTAATATATGAATAGACAAATAAGTAATATATGAATAGACAAAAATACCAAACTGTTTGAGCACCACTATTTAGTAGGCTGTTTATGGTTTATATCTGTTATGTCACCAGTATCAGACGCATGGAGAAGTAATGTTTTGTATGAGTAAGATACATATAAGATGGTAATATTTCTGGCTAACTGGGAACACCATATCTATAAGTGGGGCTATTCTTCCCTTTTCAATATAATTTTGATGCTATTAAAGTATAAGGAAGACAAGACATTGCAGATTCTGATTAAAAAAAAGTGACATAGTGAGGTGTAAGCCAAATTCTAACCAAAAATTATCAAGCTGTGTTTCAGTAGCTGGTCAGTTGTTCCAGCAGTATCGTCTTGTATCTCGCCCCTCACCTGTTGCTGTGGCTGCTCAGGCTCGGCCCTCCTATAATTTGGGATGTCTAATTGCTCTTTTAGGATATTTCAGAAGAGGAGTTCAGAGGAGAGAACTGTTCCGCACTCAGCCACTGTGTAATTTTATCCACGCCGCAGTCTCTCACTTCACACAGGGCTGATACCTTTTGCCTCCCCCTCCTTTGTATCAATTGGTCGGAGTTCAGCCTATTGTCGCCACAAGCTTCTTTTATATGTGCGCTCCGTGTGCGCTCAGGCTCTCAGTCACATCCACGGGAGGGATTTCCACAGGCTCCAAGCGGAATCGCGGCTCGGATGTGAGTTATACTGGCGGTTGCTGGGGCTCTACAGCGCTAGGGCCCCCCGACACTTTTTAATGGGACCCCGGGACTTTGCCAGGACTTGTTCTCCGTTTTCTCGCCGCAGTCGTGTCTGGCCGGCCATGCCACAATGCTGATGCTCGTACCTCTGCTGCTGTTGCTGAGCCTGTTTGATGCAGTGAGCGCGCGGGTGTCTTGCAGCCCGGGACAGAAGGCCTGCGACCCCCGGCGGCGGAGGGATGCCGGGGGCCGCGGAGGAGTATATGAGCACCTCGGAGGAGCGCCCAGAAGAAGGAAACTCTACTGCGCAACCAAATATCACTTACAGATACACCCCAACGGGAAAATAGACGGGTCACTGGAGGAGAATAACCCGTACAGTAAGTAATTACGCACGCTTTTTTACGCACATATAGCATTTTCATCTTGTTGATGCCTCGTTACATCCGTTTCCACACATAGGCCTTCTGGGTCTGTGCAACAAACGGTATATGAATGCAAAACGTTTATTTTTAAATAGCCTAACGCTTAATTTTAATTAGGCTATTTAAGCAACCATAAAATGGGCACTTGTGTAAATTAGACTAATATTTAATCCGTAGTGAGTAAGTGCACTGAAACAACAATTAATAGGCTAGTTGTTTGTCAAATAAGATTTGTAGGCTATACAATAATAATGTCGCCCATTTGTGCTAAAATATCTTAAAATATTACCCAATGTATTACAATTTATAATAGGCCCGTACCAATACTGTGACTATAACGACTTTAGGTGAGTGACAGCTGCTCAGTGAAGTGTGTCTGAACGGCTGTTTTATGTGAAATCATGTCATCGCAAAGCTTCCTAGAAGCACGTTAATCTTCATTAGAAAGTGTCCGTCCTGTGTTAACATGCGGCTTGGACAAAAGCGCTGTCCTAACGGATGTATTTATCTAATCACACTCCATTAGAGTCTTTCTGTGCCGCTCAATGGCCTATTGACCAATCAAGCACTGATTAAAGACTCAATAAACACGGTGAATAGAGCGCTAAGAAGTGGATAATACCACAGGAAATGAAGTGTTTCACTTTAGAACTTCCTAGAGTTTGTTTATTTAGGCTTTGGTCATTTATTTGTATGCGTTCACTCCGAACTTACATTTGAAATGGAATTTGACCATGTGATTGTTGTCCTTTTGAGAGTTGTCTATTAATGTCATTTTACCTTCTATTGACAATGGTATTTATGTCATGAATTGTTTGTATGTGTTGCAGGCATCATGGAAATCACAGCAGTGGATGTGGGAGTTGTTGCCATCAAAGGGCTGTTCTCAGGCAGATACCTGGCCATGAACGATAAGGGTCGGCTGTATGCCTCAGTGAGTACATGTTTCATCTTGTCATCTTTGTCACTCATTGGTTAAAGGTGTCTGTATCTGACCACATGAGGCTTGTGTTTCATATTACTATACAGATCCATATTCATCTGGTGAGAGTTAAACTATTTGTTGCTCCACCTGAGCTGTCAGAATAGCTAAAGTCTGTAACCATCAGAGCAGAGTAGAGACATGGGGCAGCCTGCCTCACAGCATGGCCTAAATATTTTATCCTCTCCTCTCTCCAGGAAGTCTTCAACAAAGAGTGTGAGTTTGTGGAGCGAATCCACGAGCTGGGATACAACACGTATGCATCCCGCCACCACTCCACAGAGCAGCCGCTGCCACCGGGAGGCGTTGGCAGTAGCAAGAGACGAGCCAGCGCCAAACGACAGTGGTATGTGTCCATCAACGGGAAGGGTCGACCACGCAGAGGTTTTAAAACCAGAAGCACCGACAAGGCTTCGCTGTTTCTGCCTCGAGTGCTGGGCAACAAGGACCATGAGATGGTGAGGCGGCTTCGAGAGAGCCAAAGCGCACACCACCACACGCATCACCACACCGGCCGAGAACGCCGGAGACGGAGGCATCGCAGTAGGAGGGGCAAAGAGGAGCGCTCAGAGGACTAAGCACTGGGCCCTCATAGGACTTCAAACAATATTGGCTCTTTCAAAGCTAAGTGTGGAAGCAGACTGGACCTTGTCTTCTGGATTAGTAGAAATGTCTGGCCCTCAAGAGAGCACTGAAATCAAAGAAGGTTTAACTGATGGGAGACATTGGGACATAAAGTGTTGGACCTTGTGGAGACTTTGATGCACACTCATGTCACACGCATATAAAAGTCCTCCTTAAATCAGTTTCCTAATCTCGCTAAAACTTTTCTGTGTTGTCACTGTCGTCAATTGTGTTTATAGATGTCACAAACATTTACAGAAGAAGGATCATTTTAAACTTAATGTATATATGTTATCCCTGTACAGACTTTTGAAATGACATATTATAGAGTATATTTTGCTATTTTTAAGTGCTAACAAACATGATGGATTTTGAAGAATGGACAGTAAAGCACTTTTTTTCACATTTACATAATGAAGCAGTCTGAGATGGTTTTTGTAACATTATTACAATGTGATAGTCTACTGTAAACTCAGAAGAAGTACTTTGTATATTTTACTAATGAGATGTGATGAATATTTATTTGGTGCCTGACTGTGCTGTAAGTTATTGATAAGACAATTTCTACATTTACTGACAAATAATAATTATGTTCACAGATATCATCATTTTGTTTTTGCAGACAAATGAATGCTCACTATTTCCACATAAAAACAAAACAGTACTGACCAAATCAACTACGGACTTTGTCTTATGTCACTATTTCACCAACTTGTGTCTTTGACCTCAAAGCTTTTTCTGTTTGAAAGAATACAGTCTCATGCATTATGGAGAGATAAGCAGCCAGCTTTACTTTTTGCTATTTATTTGTCTATGACTGTCTATGTTGAGTGCATATGCAAAGGTACTAATCTTAATTTCCATGTGATAATTATTTTTGACACAATAATAAGGAGTTTCTGGTTGCTCTGGAAAAACTGAGGCGACATGATGAATTTTATTACGTGGTTCTGCCATGTGTCTCAAACAATAGCACATTTTGTCTTTACAGGGCATTAATCCTAACCTGATTTGAGTCCAGTTCATTGCTTAATTGCTTTCAGTCAGAATTTTGACCAAAAAGAGTCTCTGTCAAAAAAATGCAAAACACCAAACTAGAGATTGATCAAACAGTTTCTCAGGACCATTTGGGGACATTAAATTGTCTAATAATGACTTGTGGGAACATTTATTCTATACTGGCTGCAGATAGTCCCAATGAGGATTGGACACAGAACAAGTGGCTGTTCTTCTGCACAGCGGCGTAGTAGACAGGTGTGGTTATTACACTAAGTTGGCTTGGTTCGTTATAACATGGGGGTTTGCGCACTCACACATACAAGCCCTCCCCGCTCGTTCCTCTTCAGATGTGACACTGTCCCGCTGTTGGCAGCTCATTTGCTAAAGTGCTGCACCTGTTGCGGCAGAAACCCCAAAAAACAGCATCAATGCAAAATTTATCACAGCAGCGTTTGGGCTCTTGTGGATGTTCAGGTTTTGCTTTGCCGCACTCACATCTATAGGTAGCCGCATATAAAGCCTTGTCATTCTATACCTGCGGGCTGGGGAGGCTTCCTGGCTCGGACAATAGCTCCTCCCAAGGGGGGCCTGGGAAGCAATGCCGCCTGAGACTTTTAGGCTTTTTTTTGAAACAGCAACCAAAAGCAGCAAAGCAGTCGAGTCCATAAACAAGACCAGCCTTCTGAAAGCAGAAACTGTGACATACAAAGTGTGCTGGCAATGGCTTATTATGAATGCCAAACTCTAATATTACCCAACAGGAATGCAGGACTTCACAGAGCTTTGTGATCTTTTTCTACTGGCCTGTTTCATTCAACAATCATCTTCAAATCCTGTTGCACATGTCCTCACTATCCACAACATCTTGCTAGAGGATAATCGCTGCTAAAAATTATCAACCGGCCAATAAAACTACACTTATCTGTAATATCCGCTGATCAGATGTGCTTTGATGATAAGGGTTCCTTGGAGAGTGGTTAATGTCAATTGCATAATCGCTAAATCGTTCCATTCTCTGAGAGAAAAACACACAAATGTCTTTCTGCTTAGCACTGCCAATAAGCAACATATTAGGACAACTTTAACTTTTTTTTAACTACATTTGTAATTTTAGAAAATATGTATAATGTTTAATATAGATAAGTTGACTGAGGATTATTTCAGCATTTATTAATCTGTTATTAATCAAGGATTGAAATGTTTTAAGTAAATGGACCATTAACAATAAAAAGTTATATATATATATATATATATATATATATATATATATATATATATATATATATATATATATATAATTATATTTTATATAAATTATATTTATATTATATATATAAATTATATTTAATACAATATATATTGTAATTATTATTATATTAAATATACTTATCTAAGACAATAATTAGTTTGGCTACATCAATTTAGAAATAACTATATAACTATATATTGTTCTATCAAAACCCAATCTCTGAACGTTTTATTTCCACATTTCGCATAGTGGTAACATTATAAAAATTAATGAAAACCTGCATATTTTACTCGCATGCTAGAGGTTTTGTGGCTTTGTTCTAATGGAGGATTGGTAAAAGATCACAGCTTACAGCGGTTGACCACACCAGTGTTCACATTTAGAGTAGACAGTGACCCCTAGAGGCAGACGGGGTAAGCACGTCGTGTCAGACATGGGTGGCCCTTTTGCCATGTGTAAATGTGCTTCTAATTTGCCTGCTCTTAAATTGGCCAAGTTGCTCATTGCCCTCTGCAGGCAGCCAACAGCCACTAAACACATTGTATTAGCCAATGGAGACTAAGAACCAACCTGCAAAGTACAGCTGAAGCATTTTTAAAAATGCATCAAATCAAACATTTACAACTACTGCAAGCTATACAAGAGATCCACTCTGGTTAGTCTATAAATGTTTGACAGGGAATGAAATAATCTGGACAAATTGACTGGTACAAGTGGCTTATTTGCCCTGGCAGCAGTTCAGTGACTTCAGCTGTCTACTGTATCTGGCCAACATCCAACTGCACTGTGCCAACAATATCAGAGGAAATATCCCAGCTCTTCTGTTTGGATATACAGAACATGACACTAGGTACACAGGCGCAAGAAGTACGACATTTTTTCACACTTGTAAATTCAATATAAATTACAATGCTTATCAAAACAGTTTACAGTTTGATTGGGTGATTATGCAAAACTGCAAGCAGGTTGAAGAATTAAGAAAGTTAGTCTGTGCAATTTTTTTCATTTGACATTAGACAGAAAAATGTTGGTACGTGTGAACTATGGTGTGTGTCCATTCAGAAATAATAAATAAATAGGAGCGTCAACCAATGCATGAGTCGAATGTTGAGACATTTTAAGCTCTGAATTGCAGCTGTCACCCAGTGAAACCCAAACCCTCTTTCCCTCAGCATAATTCATTGCGTACATGCAACCTTAGACCACAATGACTTCAGTGTAACATAAACAAAAAATAAAGCCATACATAACTTACAAATGTGACTTGAAAGCACCGGAGCTCTAATTCTTTCATAAAGTGATATTCGGAGTTTGCAGAACCATGGACAGCGGCGATATAGGACGAGTTGTCTAGCATGACTCTCCAACACCTTCTAGTCTGAAACGTCCAAAACCTGACACTGCTGCTGCAACCTGGAATAAGCTTTATGATCAGATCAGGTTTTTCCTAACAAGCTGTGTTCTTGTAGAAGGTGATGTCAACCAGACCAGCTGGCTCCTCTAGGTCTACTAGGTCTACTGGGTCCCTTAAAGGTGCATGTAAAAATTTGAAGTATATACCTGGAGTTCACAGCAGATGAGACTAGTCACATAAAATTGACTAGTGAGAAAGTCCTTTGTTTCTATATTCTGAAGAATTATTTGTATGAAGCTTCAAACTAGCAGGAGGAGAAATCAATCTTGTGTTCCTTTTATAGACCAGAATGGACATACCAATTTTTCCTTTTTGAGTGCATGGTGGTTTAGGGCAGTTATCAACTAAATTAGTTTAATTTCATTTCTTTTAAACAGTAAAATTAATATCAGACCTATTACAACTGTGTTTGCAACAGACAAACTAGGGCTAACAGCGATTCACAAGCTCAAAAAAGAAATGTGATAATACAGAATTGCAATTTGCAAGTTTGCCAGCAGATGTCACCAAAATGGCTAAAAACTACATTTGTGCACTGTGGAGAAGTCATTGTTGCTTTTTTCAGAACATAATGGTTTCGGGCATTCATGAACTAAATATTTTCATAAGAGGATGTTGAAGTCGCAATAAGATCTATTTCAACTGTGTTTCAACAAACAAAAAGCATATTCCTACGGGGCTACCTCACAAGCACAAAAAAGGAGGAGAGTTGCAGAATTGTAATTGGCAAGTTTGCCAGTCACTGTGGCCAAAAAGGCTAAAAAACCTACACACATGTACACACCTCTTATTAAACAAAAAACAGTCCACTTAGTCTTGCTATAATCTCTACTTTGAGCTTTGGTGAACTTCTCATCACCCATGAAAGTCACTGTTCTCAATTGTTACAAAGGAGTTACAGCATTTTGCTGTCATTACAGTCAGTCACTGATTTGTTTCAAGATGTCCATGATGACAAGAGCTCAGAAACTGAACCCAAAAACTTGGGCTGGACATTGCTGTATAAATGCAAATAATTTATCACAACATGACTATTTCAACTCATTCAACTGCATGCATTCAACTGTAGTACTAGGCTTTAATTTTATTTTTCACAACTATGCCAGTCCACTATCTTAAGTGTGGCACTCTACAGTGGAGATTGTTGCAATTCTTTGTGTTACAAAACAATTCATCTCTGTATGCCCAAGGGCCATTCATATATTGCAGGTTATTACATAATTCATTCAATGTTTTCTATTAACAGTTCAGTTGAGTTGTATGTTTTGATTGACATCTAGTGACATCCAGAGGATCCCTTGTCCACTGGACCAGGTTCTTGGTAGTTCTGGTGGCCATTTAAGGGAGTCTGTTAGTCATCAGTCAGGGCCCATCACACCACAGGGTTGTCTTTAAGATCTGCCTGCATTCAGCAAAGCCATTTTCCAGTCAAAGAAAGAAACAGCACTGTTGTACATTGATGATCAGCCGAATGTGAACGTGAGAAAACGTTTCATGCGTGGTCAGTGAGGAACGGGAGCTAGCCACCCCAGAGATCAAAGAGCGCAGTCGCTCAGCTGACACATAGCAAAGACCTTTAGTGGTCCAACATGAGGCTAAATAATGGGTCACTCAGCAGAGAAGGTAAACGCTAAGGCATCACATACATTTACAAGGATAATACCAAGTGATGAAATGGTGAAATAAAAGGAGGGTATTCCTGTTTAGTTTTATTCAGAAAACATCAAAAGCAAGGCATCAATGCATCTGAAAGACTGTCAAGGATGATACATCAAAGGCGTACTGCCATGACACCAGTGGGCCATCATAATACACACAGTTGAATCAGTTAAAGAAAATGCAACGACTTGGTATCTGTTAGTCAACATATGTCGAATAGCTTTGATGTACACAAAATGCAAAGCTGAGATCATACTGATTGTCTGGGATGAGGAGAATAAAATGCAAATACTTGCACACATAAGATTTGCATGTAAAAGTAGATATTAAAGAGTAAAACTATCTTAAGTCAAAGCAACTCTTCATGTCCTATCATGTATCTCATAGGATGTGAGTGTATGTATAGGCTACTGCATTAAATTAAAATCGTTTTTAAAACCATTTCATGAGTAACTGATCATGTTTAATTATATAATTCATGAAAATTGTGAAAGTTTTGATTACAGTGTTGACGTTTTAACCTTAAGAAGTCATTGCAATGTCTTTTTCAAAAGTGACAGCGGGCTTATCACGCTGCACACTCTTTATTTAGTCCTACCATTGTTTTCTATAAGGGCCTCGACATGGTTTTCCTCGGAGCGGTCTTGACTTTTTCATTCGGTTGAATTGGACCGGTGTTTTTTCCTGTTATTGTTCATATATAGAACTGTCTCCTGTCTAGGCACTACAGTCTGTTAACGTGGCCGTTTCCTATTTTACATCCTCCCATACATGAATTATGATACTGTGGAGCTGATAATGAAAGGCGAGGACAAAGAAATCTTTTCGGTCATTATAAAGTTTTTATTCTCGTATTTGCGCTCCGATAAGGCGTCTTATTACTGCTTTGAATCAGAGTGTGTTTGCAGTGCCTCAGTGTGAAGTGCACTTTGTAGGTTCGCTTTGAGTGAGGGCTGTGATGTAATGTGTCTGCAGGTATAAATATAGAGGCATGGCTGCGGAGCGTCTATGCAGATCAATGTCGTTGGACCGCTCAGAGTCAGTGCGCCTGTCGGTCTGGGAATGAGCACAACGCACACACGCTTCTTCTTCTTCCTCTCGCTTCATTGGAAAAACAAGCGCCGGGAGGCCGCAGTAAGAGGCAGGGCCGGGATGGGCTCATTGGCGGCCCTGCGGACCCTTCTCGTGCTGGGGCTAGTGACAGGGCTGGCGGGGTGCGCCCCGGGACTAAACCGAACAGCGGAGCGCTGGGAGGCGCTGTACTCGCGATCCTTGGCAAGGATCCCCGGAGAGAAGCGCGACGAGACCAACCGGGACAGCGGCTACCTACTGGGCATCAAAAGGCTTAGGAGACTATACTGCAACGTGGGCATCGGTTTCCACATTCAGGTGCTTCCCGACGGCAGAATCACCGGCGTGCACAACGAGAACCGATACAGTAAGTGTCTTTTATTTCAGTTAGTTGCCTTAAAGTGGAGTGGGGATATTTCTATTTAAGAAAGTTCAAACTGTTTAAAAGTGAGTTGCTTTGAAAGTTTTTAGTCAGTCTCATGCTGAATGTGTGCACGTAGCACCTGCTGCACCTGGACGCGCTCTGTCGCCACATGAACACATGTGGCGCAGCTGTTATTGATCCTTACATCTGGAGAGCGGCCCGGTGGCCGGGGACGCACGTAGGTGTCGGTGGTGTGCACTGTGGTGTAACTAGAGTCCGCGTGACCTAGGCCAGCGGCCAGCCACGCAGCGTCTAAAAGCAGACCCATCAGTGGGACAAGCTCAGGACAGATTAGCCCATATCTTCGGTCAGTGCCTCACTTTGGCAGACGCGAACAATAACAAACATTTATGCCTCCAACATGTCACATGTAAGCCCTGACATGCTGTCTGTGCACAGTGCCTATTAAAGCCACAAAGAGGCGAGCTGAGCGCTTGCATCACGGGAAATTTAGCCTTGTTGTTTTGGGCCCTGCTGTGGGACTATTTTGAGACAAGGCATAAAAATTCAAGGAGATACATTACACAAAATCTCTGCGAGGTATCCATACCAGTGTAAATGATTTTAAAAGGCAAGCAGAGACAAAGGACATCTCCCATGCAGTCTGACCCCACTGCGCTAACCCTGAGCAGCAGGGGACAGAGCCCAGCAGCAGCTTTTAATGCTGTTTATGTCCTCACACTAAATCACAAGTCTTACACCAAAAAGTCTGTAAAATTTAACCACGAAAGTTTGTTTTCTCAGACACACACCTAGTGCAGAAGTTGTATGACACACCAGGTACATCCTACTTTCTCATCATTTAAATTTGTTTCAGCATAGTGATGTGTGGATTTTTGTTTCTCTTGAGGTCTTCTGCAGATCTCTCCAGTGGAGAGGGGAGTGGTCACTCTAATGGGAGTTCGAAGTGGACTGTTTGTGGCAATGAACCGGCGAGGAAAGCTCTATGGATCTGTGAGTGAGCCAAGCATCATTCTCTGTTTAAAACAAACACAACATCTCAGGTTTAAAGCCCTCTCTCAATTGTCCAAATGATATATACTAAAGAACAGTCGTCATATAGGGCCTAAATTAAATATTCTTCTTTCTTTGGTAAATATTGGCAATGACAACAAAATGCTAATGTAGATACATAAAAGATAAATATATAATTTGATGATTTAGGATAAATACATGACATTGTCTGTAACACCTTTATCACTACATATTAAGTACAATACAAAACATTCTTATTATATTCCATGTGTGACTTTTAGTCCAAATGTTCCCCTCTAAAAGATAATATATAATATATAATATAATAATTTACATTAATTAGATTTTTTACACAACTTATAGATGCAGTTACTCTAGGAGCGTGCAGGAACATTTGGCATTTTAATTTAAAACAGTACCAAAGCAATAAAGTGTTGATAAAACCTGGACATACATGGACATGTATGTTCACTAAACACATTTTTATAATGTACTAACCTAAACATATACAGATACAGTATACGCTGTATAGAATCGGCCCTTATATTTAACATTTTCAGTTTGTATGGCTCATATTATTGTATAGCTGGTCAGTGAAAGTATGACTCAGAGGTGCTAAATGTTTCCCAGCAACAAGTTTACAGCTTGTGTTTGCTCAGTTTGGGTTTGAATGTTGCCACCTGATTAATCCAGGCGCAGTTACAAACATATGTAGCTCTACAAATAGAATTTGTCTAGAGCAGTTATATGATCCTGACAATGTGCACACATCCCACTTACCAGGATTCCAAGAAAGACTCAAGATATAAAATAGAAATATGGAAGTCCACAGGACAAAGCAGAATGAATTACAGCTATTTTATAAGCAAATGAGAGAAAAGAGTACAAACATAATTCTGGTGAACAAGGCCCTGCCTCTCTCACATCATTCTTTATTCCACAATTAGATTTTTTGTTTGAAATGCTAAAGCCAATCTCATAAATAAAGCAATTGTTTGATAGCTATCACAGAGAACAATTCTAACCTCAAATTAACCCCAAAAAGCCCCAACATCTTTGTTGTGTCTCTGTAACAACTGATTATTGCATGTGGCTGTTTTCTCTTTCAGTTATACTTCAACAATGAGTGTAAGTTCAGAGAGAATCTCTTGGCCAACAACTACAATGCCTACGAGTCCATGGCCTATCCGAGGATGTACATCGGCCTGAGTAAGAACGGCAAAACAAAACGAGGAAACCGAGTGTCACCAGCCATGACGGTGACACATTTCTTGCCAAGAATCTAGTGGCCTCATAAATAGACTTCACCTCGATATGGAGAGGGAGGAAGGGGAACTCCCAGCCATGATGCACTTTCACTCCAAGCTATATGCAAGTGTGTCATTTTAGGTCTTTTGTGATGTACACATTTTTTTTAAGTTATGTTTAACCACAGTTTTGTATTTTTTTAAACAAGTCTTAGTAGACAGACAGGAGGGGATCAGAGATTGTCAGTGCATTATTTATGTTTTTTTGCTCTAAATTATCTGAGAATTGCTGCTATAAAATTAAATCCTACTTCCCTGCATGGGAAGTGGCATATTTGAAAACTGGATAGGAACAGACCTTCAGAGTCTTAGTGATAAAGTAATAAGTGGCCGGTGTGTTTGGTGTGAAAAGTGGCAGTGATTGGCCAACGCTGCGGCACTTTTGTGTGGCACTGGAGTCTAATTGAAAGAGTATCATCTTACTACTGGAGAGAGGAGGGGAACTGAAGAACCCCCAGCCTCCGCTGGTCTGTTTATAGCTCTGGCGGGCCTGAACTCTGAACTTTTCTGCCGTCAATCTCAGTCAGATCTATAAGACTGCCGATACCAAGGCATCCTTCTTGACATTATATAAGTGCGGAATCTGGGAGTTTAAAGGCAAGGTCAAAGTGCTGAACACGACAAAGAGCCAGCCTTGACTGTGGAATTACTTTCCAGAGAAAGACTTTAAATGTTTCAGACTGACTTGACTAGAATTAAAGTGGGCAACAGACATTGTTTAGAAAAAATGCTCAGCGCACTTTGCAAAAGTCTTTTATATTTTATTTTTCCAATTGCCAATTACATGCTTAAAGTAGTTTCTCCTTAAAAACATACGTAGCTATTGCTGAGTACCCTTACTAAAACAAAACACATTTCTAAACGTGACAGAAATAACAACTGACAGACATTTCTATAGCATAATTTAATACAGCCTAATGGGCTAGGTGTGACCACTAACAAAATATGATACTGTGTTACTAAAAACAATTATTCCATTAGAAATGTGCCGACAGACCAAATTTGATTTGATTTAAATGCTCTTGTTTTAAGGTTCCAGTTGAAGGACAATCTTTGTTCAGTTCAGAATTTTCCAGATATATATATCATTAACTAAGTGCATTTCCTGTGTAAATGACAATTTCCTTGTGTCACCATAAACAACCCCACACACTCAAGAACACAAAAACATTTTACAGTAGATAAAACTTTCAGAACAGCTCTGGTACGGCCTGCTTCCAATTCCTTCTTAGTTTATTCACAAGTGTAGTCACTTGACTTGCTTGTGCTTTTTGCAGTACTGTACATGTCTCAGTGAGTCCAGCTCTGGTGGCCATGTTGTCCTAGTTGCGCGTTGTCACGTTCCAGCTATCTTTACCCAGTGATTTACTTTTAGAAAGGATAATCATGGGAGAAATATTTACGGACAGCTGTTGGACTGTACTATATGCTAGGGCCCGTAACCCTATATTTTTCTTTATATATTTTGTAAATATAACCTCTATGTAACTCAAGGTGCTGGTATTTCTTTCGGGAGTAGGACATTTTTAAACCAACAGAGCAGGGTGGGGAAAAAGCTGCAGGATTTGGTTGGTGTGATCAATAGAAATCATCAGTTACCAATAGTAACTGTAGTAACTGATGACCATTTAGTCTTTTTTTCTGTTAAATGCAGTTGTTATTTAATGTTTGTAATAGCTTCACTCTGAGTCCCAACATTCCACAGATGATAGCCCACATTTACACCTGTAAACTCAGCTGGAGGTTGAAGTTGTACAAGTTGATCTGTTCTACTTGAGTGCCTTCTTGTGATGAGGATGATCCATTAGTCCTGAAGCAGTCTACGCTGCATGCACACGCTGGGTTTTAAGTTGCAAATGGCTCAAACAAATATCATGCAAACTGTCAGAGTAGTGGCTTCAGGCCATGGCTTCTTCAAACCAGCGTGGAGCACCAGACTGTTCCCAGACATGCCCAAGTGGAGATTCATCAGATATGCATGCTAATATTTGCCAAATTACTCCAAGCACCGCTGTCCACTTCAGACGGCTCTGGTTCCAGTGATGTGTTTAAATGTCCATCTCGTTGTCTGGAGGCCAGTGGTGCATTCAGGTGTAGTGGTATGTGCTCACAGATGTGCAGGCTGTTCTCCGGTATCACTGCTTTGCATGATGGGCATCATGTTTACATCAGAGTAATCTTGTGTTTTCTGTCGCTGACCCAGGACCAGCTCTCTACTTCAGGAGCTTGTTTGGTTATTCAGCCTCAGTCCAAGCAGCTTGCTGCTGTAGTGTGGCTCGTACTGGGTCAAAAAGGACCTCAGCTTGTTGTGCCTAAACACTGGACTTTGAAATGTTGCATCTCTCTCACTCCATTTTTACACTGTATGCCACTCAACATTGTTTAAGTCTCTTTTTTTTTTTACAAACAATATCATTATGTTATATTAATATTGTGTGCACAGCAATGCTCTGCATGTAAAAGTGGTGGAACCACAGTGCCACGTGGCATCAGGTGCCATATGGATATTATGATGTCTGAATGTAGAGAAAAAATATTGAGAAGATTACTGCTGTACTGTTTGTTACTTAGTCTTGTGGCCTTATGATCATTTTGTATCAAATACATTTTTAATTATCTTTCCTGTAGTTTTATACAGGACCCAGTGTAACTCTGTATGTGCTGTGCACATGGCTTAAGTCTAACTTAAGAAAAGTTAATAATAAAATCCTGATCCCTCAATTCAAATTGGCTGTGTGTTTGTATTTGTTGTGAAATTATTAATTAAGTCCTGTTTTAACTTTATGAACTGGTGTATAAGGCATATATACATTTCAACCAAAAATCAAGAACCTGTCCTGAACACACACAGAGCTGTCCCTCTTTAACCTTCTCTCTGTGGGTCATGCAAATCAAATACAACACTGTCATGTTGCATCCATTCAAAGATGTTAATAGGAAGATATGCTACTGCTCACACACATTCATACTGCAAGTCAATGCGTTTACATGACATGATTTTGAGATTTGTGATTGACATGCATTTATATCTTACACGCTATTAAAAAAGATTACTGAAATGTATGTATGTATATGTATAAATGGGTAAACACAGAAACAGGTTACAAACCGTGAACATTATGTGTTGCAAAGGTCTTACCTTAAATCAAAAGAAGCAACTCACTGAAGCCCTTCATCAAGCTCCTTACTTCTGCACATAACACAAAAGAAGTGTGTTCTTCAGAAACTAAACAAATATATGGCAGCATAAAGACAACAAAAAAATCTGATTAATGACATGCTACAGTTGCAAAGTTTATTGCAAAGATACTATTGCCAGACATTTGATTTCAATTATGTCTGCCATGTAATAACCCCTTTTTTAAATCTATGTTTTTTTGTTGATTAATCAGTCTGCAGTAAAATTTTATTCTTTCCATTTGATGTCCTATTTCCCATGGTTTGGCCTTGTGTGGAGCAGGACAGGTGTCTACATAGCTGCTTCACTTACATAGTGTCCTTCTGTTCAGCTGCAGCTGTAGCTAAAACAGGCCTTGTCCTAGACATAAAGAATGACAGAATGACAGAATGACAGCTTTCTGCTGGTGGAAAACGAAGGCTGGCCTGGTTAAAGGATATAAACGGGACTAATAATAGCAGCAGCCTCCTCCATCCTTTGCCCTATTGTCTGCGTGCTACACTTGCCCTGAGTGCAAACACACACCTGTGGGCTGACATGTCTGGCTCTTTTAAGGCCCACACCATGTCAAAGAGGGAAACAGTTAACAACAGGGTGAGTGCCAACACAGTGCAGTGATTTAACAGCCATTTACTGTTGTCTGAGTGGACAGTCAGATAGGTGAGGAGAGAAGAGGTCAAACACACAGACACACACAAACAGTGGCTGGGGGCTTTGATGTAGCCTCTCAGAGCTCTGTGTGGAGGCATGTCACTGGGAAACAGGCATTTTGCATTTCAATTTATAAGAAATGTTTAAAGTGGCGCTTCATCTGATTTACCTTCTCCAGGTCAGTGAAAAAAAAACTGAACATGATCAACAATTTCTTAATGTGGCCATATAGTTTGTTCTTTAGAGCTGACTGACACTGCTATTAATAAATCCTTCAGTAAAGAAAACAAGGTTTATGCATGTTGAAAAAGCTAGCTGCTGTTTGAATAGTGCAGAGGCAAATGAGGTGCTTACTGAGAGCATTCAAATGTCCAGCTCTTCGGGCTGCACACAAACACATACACACAGATTGTCACACCTGATAATGGCAACCAGTCCATTCTAGCCCAATGTTTTACAGTGGCAAGCAAAAGTATGTACCCCCCTTAGCATTTTGCCTTTATTGTTGCCTTACAATCTGAAATTTAAATCGATCATTGAGAGGTTCATGTCAGTCACTTTACATCACATAACAACAACTATGAGAATGCAAAAAAAAAAAAAAAAAGGTATTGTGAAGCAAAATAGAAATATGACAGAAAAACAGAAAACTTGAGCGTACATAACTTCCTCTGTAGAACCACCTTCTGAAGGACTTTCAGACCCAACTTTTCTAGGATAAGTGTTTATGAGCTTGAATCACATCACTGGGATTTTTTGCTTCATTTAAAAACAGCTCACTTTTGCTTGCTAGTTGTTCGTGCCTATAACTAAAATGTTATTGTTAGTTAGTAAATGACATTGGACACAGTATAAAATTATGAAATTCTTTTGTCAATTTTCTTTTGCTATGAATAGACGATGTACTCTGAGCGTGCACCAAAGCCTAAAACTAGCTTACCACAACATACACAAGCACATGATATCTTTTAAAGTATCCTACTGTATTAGCATTTTCAACTAAACACACTTTTTTTGACTACATAACAAGACAAGACAACCCAATATAACAACAACACTTGCCTCAAAGGGCTTTAGAGACTGTACAGGATAATGGCCCCTTTCCCTCCCTTCCATCAGATTAAGGGGAAAAAAACACATAAACGCAGCTTTAGTGTGTGGAAGCAATAGTTAGATTCTCTCCTTTGCATGTCCTGAACATCATTCAGCTAGGCTGTGATCATGAACATGATGAATCTACACTGCTAACTATCAAAGCCTACATTAATATATTATAATATGCTTGGGTTACATAGGCATTATATTATTACTGAAAAACAACAGATGTAGGTGCTTCCCAGAACAGACCACAGACTACTGGGGGCCTTCTTGGTGCTCACCTGTAGAGTTTGCCTTGATTCATTCCTGAACAGAGCGGTTCACAGAATCATTTGAATTACATTCAATATGACATACTAACATATATCAGCCTTTCTTTCTCACATATTTTCTGTCCATCAGCTGTTTGAATGAGAGAACACCCTAGAAACAAAAATACATTATTCATTAGCAAACCAGTACATTTATTTGAAAGTACAACATTTTAAAAATTCTTGTTCAAAAGGTAATGAAAAATAGTAACAAAATAGTATATAGTATTTTTTGTCTTGTTTTTAAAACTTCTGATATTTAAATATTCAAAGAGATGTCTTGTGTATTGGAAAGACAGCAGTAGTCTGTCGTCTGCTCCAGATGTCGAGCAGTAAAGTAAGGCACTTCTCAAGATGCCCCCGTCTCACTTTTATTTCCTGTGTACTTGTTTGTCGTATGTACGTGTGACTCTACTCAACGGCATGAATATTTCTGTTTCCCAGACTCCAGTGATGTGGCAACACAATCCATTTTACATCCAGAACCAATATTACCTACTTTGGTGATTTCACTTTTATGGCCTTTTTGTTGTTGCTGAAATTATAGCCCAGATAAGTTTGTGTTAAAATCTTTGAATGCTTTTTTGTAGGCTACACAACAGAGATGAGGACTTAGTGGACACTCTTTCTCTCTTTCTCTGCATGTTACTTTTAGTGGTTTCTATTGGACATTTCAATTTGTATTAAGCTGTAGCAGCACTTGGCATTTTGATTTATGGTTTAGTGATAATAGACTCAGAAATCACAGATATATCAACTGTTAAAGTTTTACAACCGTTAATGATATCAAATATACACGCGCCTAATTAACGCTGTATCAGTGTGGAGATTTCAGACAGCATCCTTGGTGTTTTACTACAAACACTTTTATAAAAGAGTTATTTAGTCACCATAATAACTTTAAATTCTCAGAAAGACGCGGGTGGAGCGGAGAGTTGTGGGGAAGTCTGTGCTCACCAGCCTCCCCCACAGCTGAGAGCTGTTGACATGGTCAGAGACATGAGACGTTTAAGAGCAGATTAGACTTTTAGTCAATAAAACATCTAAAAATTATAAAGAACCATGTGTAATAGACAGGTCTAAATAGTCACAAAAGTCTGGTAGAGACCTCATGATGGTTTTATTTAAGTTAGTACAGAGGTGATCTTTACCTGTACACAGTGAGCTCCCTCTGCCTCAGACAGTAAATAGCCGAGTAAAAATTAACCCCTGGAGCTTTCTAGTGTTTTCTCTTTGCCCTGATCCACATATCCATAATCTGCAGTTCCCCTGTTGTCCCCATGTGCTACCTTCCAGTAAGCTGTATAGAGGCCACTGTTGACTTTGTAAAATCTCCAAACGTGCTCCAGGTCTATTTTTTACTATTAGACCTAATCTCCTATGTTCACGGCTCCTACAGGCATTTAGCTTTATTACAAATCACTGATTTTTAAGACCTTAACTTTACTTTCAAAGCATTCAGAAATATGTTTACTGTGTGGACCTATTCTAGGCTTAGGGTAGGCAGGCCTACAGCAAACAAAAGTATTTACCTGGTAAAATAGATAAAGTTATCTAGAAAAAATGTTATACAATTTTAAAAGGTTTTAAAATTTAACAGTAAACAGTAAATTCAACAATACAAAACATGATCAAAATAAGTTTGTAGTTTTAAGGGTTAAAAAGACTTGAAAGGACTCTAAACTCAAACTGTGGGACTTGGGACTCGACTTGGACTTATGAGGCATTGACTTGAGAAGTGACTTGGACTTGAGGCCAAAGACTTGAGACTTACTTGTGACTGGTTCCCACCTCTACTACACAACTGTGGTGTTTTCCCAACTCTATTCTTGTCAAAATGTGCCTCTTTTGTGAGAACTGCAAATCACTTTATGATTTCCTGAAATAGGCTACTTGTAGCATTCACAGACTCAGTAGCAATTTTTTTTTTTTTAATCTTCTTGTAGAAATATCACATAAAACCTGTTAGTAACATTTACATTCAGGCAACATAAAAATATACCACATTGTTTCCTTTCTGCAACTAAAATTGTTTGTTTTTGGTTTTTTTTTGTTTTTTACATTTTCTAAAATATTAATTATTGTTTTCCTTAGGGTAGTTACTGTTAAAAAGCACATTATTTTAAACTTTGGGAACTTACTCTGCTGTTGTCCCCTTTACAATATATGGGCTTTATAGGCTATTAAATGTAGAGATTATTAATTAAAGTTATAGGCCTATTTCTAAACTGCCTATTTACTATCTCTAATATATTAGCCTACAAGTGCTTATCATTGCTAAGTAGGCTTATCCTCTCTTCTTGACTCAATTGATAATGACTTTTTTTCTCTCAGCTAAACAGGTCAAAGAGTAGAAAGGCATAATGTTACCTTTGAGCCAGATTTCTGGATGTAAATTTAAACAGTGAGTAGACTATTGGGCCAGAAAGAGCTATTATTAGCTATTAGAGCTTGTCATTAGCCATTAGCTAGTTAGCTCACCTATGACTGCCCACTGATGCTGCTGGCGCTCTCATTTTCGAGGTAGGCTATGTTTCTTTCTTTCTTCTAAAAAAATGAACACACGCCACAACAAAAAAGCTTTTATGACTTTGTAGATAAGCATGTTGTTTCTTGAGTGGTATTTAATTAGCCTAATATTGTATAAGTTAAATGCTAATGACGCTCGGTTAGCCTACCTTTAGCTTCCTTGGCCTCACAAGTGGTTCTGTAATGGTTAAAAGTGTATCGGTTCTCGGTTAGGCAGCTGCCATGTCTTTAGGGTGAAAATAAGAAATTAATGAACGCAAATAACGATATGGAAATATAACTGTCTTAGCTAACTTTTTTGTTTGTTTGTTTTTGTTTATTTATTTATTTTTTGTCTTTTCTCGTTGTTTAACATCAAACGGAGCCAGATACCAGACATGACCTCTGGTACCAGTGGTGGACAAAATACTCAACTTCATTAATTACTTGAGTAAAAGTATAGATCCTTCTGGTCAAATATTACTTCAATACAAGTAATTACACGTTGCTAAGTCAAATTTTTACTTGAGTTAAAGTAATGGAGTAATGTACTTAAAAAAAAGAAAAGAAAAAGTATTCAGAGTACTTAAAAAAAACATCATTTATTTTTACAGTGTATTTCAAATGAGTGCAGTCAAGAATTTTGGGTAAAATTTCTACTACAGTCAATTCACAAAGTTGCTGCTCAAAAAATATGAATAAAATACATTTTACATCATTTTAGTGAGGAAATGTGGGGATCAACTTAAAAAAACATAAAAACCATAATAGGTTATTATAAATAAGGCTGGGTATTACGATCATACTAATCAGTTATTTTTAAATTGGTTTATTATAGACTCATGCAAATAAGGTTCAAAGCAAAAGCTAAAGCACTTCCCCATTGTGTCCAGAGGTTCTTTTTAGTTCATGAGCGCAAATATGAGTAGTATTATTTAGTAAATAATTATCTTTAGGGTGTACGTCAGTTGTCTTTTGGTTTTAAGCCAGTTTCTCTGCAGTTACTTTAGCTTTTTTAGAAATGTAGTGGAGTAAAAAGTATTATATTTATCTTTTAGATATAGTGGAGTAAAAGTAGTAAGTTATCCTATCCCTTAAAATAGTACTCAAGTCAAGTACAGATTCTTAAAATCTATACTTAAGTACTGTACTCAAGTAAATTTACTTTGTTACTGTCCACCTTTGTCTGGTATGATGCGATTATTACCTGTGAGGGCGGGGCTACAATTGTTTGTTCTTCACAAATGAAATAAGCAGTCCCAGGACTAGGCTAACTTTAATTTATTTTGCATTGTACAAACTCCAAAGTGTCCATAGAGGTCTTTAAAGGTTCAAAATCCAGGCCTTGGGTACAGCATACAAAATTAAGTTAGCCTTAGCATTGTCCAGATAGACTATAACTGTTGTAGCTAGCCTACAGACAGTTTGCAGTTATTACTTTAACGTGTTATTATAAACTCTTGCCCATATGTTCTTTTTGCTGTCTATGCGTTCATGTATCCAAGATCAGATTTATACAGCTAATTTTACCTCCACACAGATGGGTTTGTCAAATAGGTTACATTGAGGGTCAATAAGGGCATGGGAGTGGTGAGTGAGTATCAGAGCATATATTTTTAACTGCTTGTTAGAAAGGCAGGTTATTAACTGCTTACTTTTAACAAAATTTAGTCCTACTGGGTATATGGGCCTATTCTCAAGTGTTAAGGCTTATTTTTGTATCAAAGTAGTAAAATGACAGTGCATAGAATAAGACTTGTAGCCTGTTTAACATGGCACACTTCTATCAGCATGGTAATAGACACACTCAAGCAGCAATTCAACTCAAAAAACATTTTCATTTCTTAAAGGGACTTAGGGGGTTAGCTACATTAGAAATAAGTGAACCCCATAGTGATTCTATTCTAGATCTATCAGTAGGCTATGTTTCCGTGAGAAAACTACAAATCCCACCAGACACTACTCCTGTAAGTAGGTTATGACTGTGATTTCTCTGCTGACCAAACGTAGCAGACATTGTGGTTTACCAGGAGTAGGCCTACATATCACACAGTCAAGTCAACATCCCAGTGATTGTGCCTTGTTGATTAACAAGCTTTTTTATTTGCCAGTGAATAAAATTTTTCTCAGGGGGATTTCAGAGCTGCTTTGGCTGTGAGGCGGGGTACACCATGGTCAAGTGCATGGCTAACAGTTAAAAGACATGAACAGATGATAAAGTATTCACTCTCGCATTCATTCTCTGTGGTCATTTCTACTTCTTTGCATGTATGTCTTTGAACAGTGGGAGGAAGCCAGAGTTCCTGAAAAGAGCCCACAGGAGGATTTACATATTCCACAGCGACAGGACATCGGTATAACTCACAACTTTCTTAAAGGTTTCTCTCACCCTAATCTACAGCAGTACATAGTCCAGTCTCTGTGGCGCTGCTCTTGTGTGCTTACCTAATGTTTGCATTGACAGCTTACTTTTAGGGAATACATTTTGTTGTCTAAATGTTATAAAACAAAACTTCTTTTTATTGGACCATATAACCATACAATCCCATGTATTCAGCAAATGTCTGCAGCTAAATCCTTCGAACTCTGCAAAAAGAATACTGTAAAAAATCTGTAAAAAGTGTAGTTAATGTAAAAATGTAATGTCTGTTACATCTGCAGACCAGCCCACTTCTGCTGTGGTAAAGGCGTGTATGTAATTGCTTGAAAGCTTGCAAGATCCGTGCCATACAAAAGCCAGGTTTTGTGGCCTGACGTCATTTTGCTAAGTCCTGAAGTGTCTCAGTCTGAGCCAACAAATAGCTGGGAGCAGCTCAGAGTCGAACAGCATCGTCAACATTACAAGGCAGCCGTGCTTCTCAAATGTCGAGGGGTCAGACCGTGCTGTCGCTGTCGGCTCTGCAACGTCCGTTTCATCAGCCGCAATGAGAGACGGTAACCAAGTAAACACATCTGCACAAACAGCTAGCAAGCAAAGCAAAACATATAAGCAAAATGTATTAAGAGACCAGTGCCACAGTTAACACAGCTTTATTAAAATCATGTGAATGTATCTCCAGTATTTATCCATGTTTGACTTTGATTTTTTTTTCTATTTGTGTTTTTATTATAGCACGATTTTGGTGTAAGCACTTACAATGGGCCTTGGATACTTGATGATTTTTGACCACAATTGATTTAGTGTTGACAAGCTGGGGCAGACCAATATGAGCCTCCCTTGTTAAAAAGTATAAAAAACTAAATATATTGTTCATTTAAACCATAAAAAACAAACATGCTGGGAATTAAATAGTGGTAAAACAGTGTGTCACTTCATCTAGTTGCTGTACTCTTTAATACTGGAAACAACAGTGGAGCTACAGTACATTTGAGAGGTGATAATTAAGAGGGCATAAGTGACATTTTCATTCTCTTGATGAGCTCTCTTTACTGCCAAAATATTACAAAAATGTTCCTTATCAATTTAGAGTTGCTGATCAAAAATCAAACAACTTTCGCTGTGCTTAGCAATCAGTCATTGCCAAAAAGGTGCAAGTGCTTATGACTGTTTTACTAATTATATCGCAATGAGCATAAAACATTGGAGCTAAAAGGGCTTTTTATTTTCTTTATTTGGTAGGGACAGTGTACAGAGACATTAAGATCAAGGAGATAGAGATGCACAGCAGAAGATTATAGCTAAATAGCTAGTTTCCATCTGAAGTCATGAGAAAGTGCAGATGTATGTGAATTTTATTCCCAATTTAAAAAATGTATTATTTTATAATACATTATTTTAATGTCTAAAACTGTTGCAATGGAGGTCTGAAATATGTGTTTATAAATATTTAAGCTGTTAGGACTTAAAATCTTACAAAAATTGATCTTTTTTGCTTTTTCTGCAAAGTTACAAGAATGTCACTTGTGCTGTTTTGTTCTAGGCCTTCAATAAACAAAACTAATTTGGAAATACTCTTGTCATTAAATGGTAAGCGCTAGGAATAAAGCAAATAATTTAAGCTCCTAATTCTAGTTCATGCAAAATAGTTGAGTCCCTTGGCCTTTAAAGATTTGCAATCCAGAGAGGACATAGATTTGACTTTTACTTACTGCTTTGTGCTCCTTATTTATACAACTCCAAAACATTCCCAGTACTTCACAATTGCCGCCTGAAAAATATGGCAAATCTCCAGCAATTTACATGGTATTTAATTAAATATACTCACATTTAAATGGGCAATTTGAAACTGTCTAAGAGAACCACAAGTACAGAAATTCTTTGTTAAGCGTGTTTGCAAGAATGACTTGGTTACTTACATTTTCTTATTTCCATAGGTTCCATTGGAAGACTATATCATGTTCTTGGCTGCCATCTAGTGTCCAAACAGCTCTGTAACCACTTCAGAAGGTTGAACAAATTAAAGAGGATGCATATTTCTAACACTGCCATCCGGCACCCAGACAGGTTATAACACCCGCCTCACCTTTAGACAGTCAGTTTACAAATGTAAAAGCTTACAAAATGATAAGGTTTTGAAATCTAGGCCTCGCGTTGCGTTTTGGTGAATGACGCTGTTTGCTTTCCATTACATTTTAACCTGGGATAAGGGAGCATCGGAAATACAGGCCACAAAGTGATAAGAGCGGAAAGGAGTCTGTCGCATTAGTGTGGAGTGACCCAGTCTAAACGCGAAGACTAGAGCTGACCCAATACCTAGACTTTACCCTCTTCACAAATAAAAAATGTGCAATTTGACTAAGTACATTCACCGGTGCTTTATGTAACTTATTTACACAAAAATAATCATCAATATGCATGCACAAACATAAGTCTAGGTCTGTCTGAACATGTTTTAATGAGTTTTTGTTATTAACGATTACTGAACTGCCATGAACCTTCTACACAAATAATGACTTGTAGAGATATTTATACAGTATGGCCATAGTATTATTTATTTTGGAACGGTGCTTTGTGCACTTGTTGCTATTGCCATACAAGTTTTGAGCTAAGTCATTTTGACATATTTTAACCAATTTATTACAATTTTTATTCTCTATAGCCTTGACAGTACTGTTGACAGACATACATTTATGGATTATGGAATGAATGTGTGTCAGTTTTTTACTGTATATCTCAAAGAGGAGAGTCACACCAAATGGGCCACTGAAGCAACCACCGTGAGGGAGCAACACAGTGAGGCAAGTAACACGAATAAAGCACTTCTAGCATAGGCTGAGCTGAGTCAACTCTATGCGAAATGAAGAGCATCAGTGCCAAAGTGACAATCACAGAACAAGCTTGCAAAAGTGATTTTTATGAATTTACCCAATAAGAGTATATTAGGATATATATTATAGTTTATAACTATTAAGAAGTGTTCTTTGGCTACTGAATACAAATATTTGTATCTTAAGTAGTAATGCTGTCTTTTGATTTTCTTCAGCTGGAACCTGTCCCAGGAACTGCAGTATGTGCTTGAGATGTAACACTGACAGATAACTATTTATTAATTTGTCATTGCAGTGGAAATTTAGATTCATGCATTCATCAATCCATGCTGGACAGTGGGTGAAAGCTCGAGTACCTGAAGAGGACCCAAAGTAACACTGGAAATGCAGATTCCATTCAGAAAAATTGTAAGTTGGTCAGTAAAAGGTTGAACCCTTGAGGAGCACTATCCACTCATTCCAGTCATTCATTAATATTACTTTTCATGTGTTACATTTTTCAATAGTGCATAGTCGCTTCACTTTTTATATTGTATCTGCATGGTCTGTTACATTAAACCATTTTGGTGTTTGCGCATAAAATACTTTTCAGGATTATTACGTGGTCATTTGGGAAAACTGCCTGCAAGTAATCAGCAATCACAAGATCATTTTTCTTCAAAGTTACATCATATTGTTTCCAAAGTAATGATCAGTCACTTGTCAAATGTAAACTGTCCTTCAGATATACTTAAGATGTACTTTCTACTACCCATACTGCCATATGGTTTAGTGCAACTCGCCAACCTTTAAAGATCTTCAATTTGCCAACTCATAAGTCTTGCAAGAATTTAGCTGCTCAAGGTAAAAAAAATAAAAATGAAACAAGCAACAAAGTCACCATAGATGCATTATGAGATTATGTAGAACGCTGTGGTTTTTCCATTGTGGCAGGATCCATAGTTTTGCTGTTACTAGAGTTAATAATGCAGCCTAAGTGATATATACATACAGATGTATGTTATACCAGACATCTTAGTATTGATTCTACTGAGCTCACTGAGTTTTTTCTGTGCCTTCATGACTGGTATAGAAGACAAGGAAAATGAGGCAAGCACCTCATTTAAAGAAATGTTAAAACAACTATAATCCTAACACCAACAATAAAAGGATAACACATTTTACTCTGGGTGTTTAAAGCCGTATTGCGCCAGCCCAATATTGTCACTGTTTCCTTTTTTTTTTTTTTTTTTTAATATAGGACTCAGGCAAACTACAATTGTTTTGGAACATAAAGCCAAGTGTGTAGCCTATTAACTGTAGCCAAAAATGTCTATATTTGGCAGAGTTTGTGTCCTCCATGAGCAGCGTTGTATGGAGTTGTATGAATCAGTGAGCCGCAGTTCAGGGGTGTGTTGTGATCTGTTTCTGAGAATTGGATTTTGGAAAGAGGGTTATCAGTCGCTGATAAGGGCGTCATTTAAAAGGAAGCTTTGAGATAAGGCCACGTTACTTTCCTCGACGAAGCGAGCGGACTACACAATATTCAATAACATAAAGTTTAGTATCATATTTAATCGTTTGCATTCTAATCATTTTACGAAATGGTGCTTCTGCTCGTGGACATTATTACGGTCGCAGGAGTTTTTCTGACTACTGGAGTCGCGTGCGTGCCTCTGGTGGAGCACGGAGCGGAAATGGCGCGCGGCTGGGGCCAGGTGGTCCGACTCAGACACTTGTACGCGGCCAGGACGGGGCTGCACCTGCTGATCAGTGTGGACGGACAGGTGCGCGGCTCTGCGGACCAGAGCCCCTACAGTAAGTGTCTGTTGCTCTGTGCTCATTGCATTCTGCTGCTGCAGTTTTCTCACGGACTGTGCGCCATAGGTCTGCTGGAGATCACTCCCGTGAGTTCGGGCTGCGTGGTCCTCAGAGGTGTTGCGACAGACAGGTTCTTGTGCATGCACGGAGACGCAACACTCTACACGTCGGTAAGACTACGCCTAGCTCACAAGTAGACATCATTTTCCACTAGCTGTTAGTTAGTTATTAGTTGTATCACTACAAATAACTGGTTTACGCTGAAACTGCGCAGTAAAATAAGTGATACCATCATCACTGCTATCATAGGATAGTCTATAAATTATATAGTAATATGGAAATTAATTACATACGCACATTTATTTAATAAAATGTTCAATTACGCTTTCTAAAGATTAATTTTAAAATAAATTAGGTACATTGTTAAGGAAAAATAAACGTTGATTCTTGTAGGAACCCAGGTTAGAGTTGAAAAGTTATTTTATGTCTAGTATAACCTTTGGTGTGAACTACTACTAAAATCCAAAAAAGTACAATATCTTTCTTTATAGCCTACTTAAATTTTAACCTAAGTGGCTTAATACTTGTGATGAGTACTTTTACACTTTTTACACTAGAATCATTCTTTCAAGTACTGTATCAGTACTTTTACTTAAGTACAAATTTTAAGCAATTTTAAAATGATTTGTTATTGTACTAGTATAAAGGACAGGCTCTGAAATATTAGGACAATAATCATATTTTCTAAATGTTATCGCATCAGAGCCCATGCACTTTCTATTGTGTGTTTTACTTATGGCAAATGGAAATGGTCAAGCAAGTTGCTTTAAATATAAAACATATCCAGTCTTTCAGACTTCTTACATTTGTGTCATTTAGTTCATTATATTATATATACTACTGAAAAGGCTCAAATTCAGATGCATTTTAGGACTTTATAGGGGACTGAATCATGATCATATGTTTTAGAATCTATAGTTTAACCCATTATATAACACATGATAAGATAATTATGTGGTGTTGTCTCACACTGTGCAGGATTTCTACATAAAAATATATTGTGTGCAAAAAATGCATATGTTAAATGTGGACAAAGCATTTGCAATTTAGAATTTATTCCCATTATTGACTTAAATAAGATCAAAATGAAAATGTCAATGATGGCCCCCATACTCCTCCTCAGATTTCAGCCAATCACATCTACTTTTTTAGCAGTGTCTCTGGAGTGCACTAGCACAGACATGGACAAGTCTTTTTAGTTGTACAGAAATAAATGAATCAACCAACACCAAAGAAAAACAACAACAGGGCATATGTTTTATTTAACAGAATACAGACTGTATTCTCAAGTGAAATAATTATATGTAAAGAGTGAAGAGATTACAGAGTCTAGGTAGATGATAACTTAAGAAAGTTGAGCTGTGGAGTACTGGTGATTGGCCCCAAATGGTGATTGGTAAACCAACATTTCTGTGAGGATAAGGAAAATATCGTAGAACACATTAAAATCCATAGTGGTGTTGATATTGAACCATCCTTTGATTGGTCTTGCTGCTTGTCGTGCAAAATTAACTTTGATTCCCTTTACCTGCAGGTGTCTATGTAAACAATGATGTTTCAAGATATAATCAACAAAAATATCCTAAGTTTATTCTTCAAATATTATTATTATTGTCTTTTATGGTTCATAAAAGCACATGCATAAGTGCAGTGAAAACATCACAGTCATTCATTCAAACAGTGGGTGGGTTCATCAACCTTTGTCCAATAGAGCAGGATGTGTTTGCAAAGAGTGCAAAAGCTGAATGAAGAGACCCAGCAGCAGCAGCAGCAGCAACAACAACCTTGGCCTCTGGCTGTGTCTCTGTGTCCAAGATAAACAGCCGTCAAAGAACATGTGGCTTCGTACAGATGTGTGTTGTTTTTTTTTATAAAACACTAGTACGTCTGCCATGTTAGGAAGAGTTCAGTCAAAGTACATTTTTGTGCTGGCTTAGCAGGCATTTTACTGTAAACTCAAAGTGTATTGCCAGTAAATAGTGGGAGTGGTACATTTGCAGACAGACATAGCCTGGGTGTTGTGAGGACATCATTGATGCATAATGCCAAGGACCCAAGTCAGGTCTGGACTAAAGTTGTTGAAAATACAGTTGGACTATTTGTATTTGTTATTAGTGGTACAACTAAGTGTGGTCTCTGCATTTTCTTCATGGTGCACATTATCTTGTGTCTTGCAGCCTACCTACAGCAGAGATGACTGCACCTTCAGAGAGCAGATCCTTCCAGACGGGTACAACGTCTACACCTCAGACAAACATGGAGTGCTTGTTAGTCTGGGAAACCACCGACAGAGACTAAAGGGCAGGGACAGAGGAGCACCGGCTTTGGCCCAGTTTCTGCCCAGGATTAGCTCTCTGGAAGTACCTTCCCACCACAGACTGCATCTCTCTGACCAGCCCAGCGCTGCACAGACAGAAGAGCCAGTGGACAGCATGGACTCATTTGGAAAGCTCTCTCAAATCATCCACAGTCCGAGCTTCCACGAGAGATGAGACTCACTTAATGGACTAAATTTTAAATTAGAGTTCAAAAATCGGGCTCACAAAAGAAGATGGTCAGCTCAATCGAGGACAGAGGCTCAGCGGAAAAGCTTGAGAGCGCCAGCAAATTCTGGGCAGACGTTTCTGAGCAAAAAGAAGCAGTGGAGGGCAACTTAGCCTTTTGTAAAAAGGAAAGCTTGGAGCTACTTGTCCTGCCTCAGTATAGCATGAGATGTAATATTCTAAAAGGAAAAGCAAAGGGACTGAAGCAGAAGTGCTGCAGTAACTGGAGAAAATTGTGGACTGTGACTAGAGACTTGTTTATTTACGTCATAATTTACTTTGTAAATGCTTTGTATTGTATGTTTTTTCTGAAAAGATGTGCTTTGTGCTACAACCACTTTTTTGCTTAAACTAGATGCAATACCTAAATAGTTGGTGTCTTGCTTTCTCCAAACAGGCAGAAAAAATACTTGACAACAGACAAGCTACACAGAGATTTTATCTAGTAAATTCTAAACTGTAAAATTGTCATGTCCTTGTCATGGTTTCCGTACTGTGAAATAATGTACAGGGTGTCCATAAAGTCTCTTTACAATTTAAAAAAAATTACAAAAGCAAATGAACAGACAAATATGTGGAAATTATTACAAAATGAGGAGTAGATATTTTTTACCTCATTTAATACATCTCTATATGGGCACTATTAGTTGCACGAAGCTCATCAAGACAGCACTGGGAATGGCATCAGTGATCCCACAGCACACATTCACCCTTGGACTATCTCGGTGAAGTTCCCCAGTCACATGGGGCTGTTCTGATCCCCAGATTCTCACATTGTGTGTGTTTAGTTTCTTTGAAACATGAAAGGTTGCATCATCACTAAATCAGTCGCTAATACTAAAACTCGGGTGAGGAACGTTTCATCCTCAGAAACTGGTTCCAGTGTTAACTGCAAACTCTTTTGGTCTTGGTTTATCATTTGGCTCGAGTGCAGGCTGTAAGAGCTGCACTTTGTAAACGTATGATTGCAAGTTTTTGTGTAGGAATTTGTGAACTGTTGAACATGGAGCTGTAACTGTCTGGCAGCAGTAGTATGTGATTAAAAACTCTGATAACCAGTGAGTACATGGAACAAATCTGAATAAGATCTCAATTGCCTTTGTAATATATGTTTTAAATAGTAAAGAGACTTTATGGACACCCTGTATCACTCACTGTTAAGAATGTGTAGTGTAACGTTAGTGACATCTAGTGACGAATATGTTGTCTGCAGTTCCACTGGGCACACACAATCAGGTCTGTTTGGACCAATATTGTACAGTACTGACAGTTATGAAAGTGTTTTATATTTGACAATTTAAAATAAGTGTATTACTGTTATTCAAGTTATAAATAACTTGACTTTGCAATTATGCAATTATTGCAAATCTAAATTATATGCAAAAAATGACTTCACTGGCAAGCATTATCTAAAGTAGGTCCTTTGCAAAGAGTCTGTGGACGTCTCAGCAGACAGACTGTACAACATAACGCCTGATCTTTCACTGTGGTATAAAAAAGTAATTTATATAAAAATTGTCTTGTGTATAAGTTTATATCCACATCCAAATAATGAGTTCAGCATTTGCTTATATTACATAAACATTTAAACACAGCTATTCCATATAACCTACAGTAGTTCTATTACTTCCTATTCTGACAAACTGAGCACTGCCAGCAGGAGAAGCGCACTGGCATACAATATATTTTTTTCCCAAATCATTGTGGCATGAAAGTGACATCAGTATCAAACCTAGTTGCACTTGGTTTGTTTATGAACAGCATGTCCCTGCAGGGCTACCATAGTTTTTCACACTCTCTAATTGAAGAACATAGAATTATAGTTTGTAATATTCAAAGATGCTGTCAATAAAGATGAATCAAAGAATAAACTGACCTCTTATACAAGCAAAATTCAGTGTAATTTTATTATATTTGTTAACATTGTCAAGGTAGCAATTCCTTACAATATTGAACTATTTAAAAAAAACACGACATAGTGTGATTCCCTCTAAAAGTGCATAATTAATTTAGCACAACATCACACACAGCTACAATGTTCCCAAAATCAACCATCTCTTGTTTAAAATACCTAATCTAACAATAGCTTTTTGCAGCAGGCTACAAAGAGGCTGCTTCGTATTGTAAACTTGACATCTTCCCCAGACAGGTGCACTTTTTAAAATAGACCAATTGGAAAAGAAAAGGTAAACAAGCAGCAGTTAATCAAAGTCACATCAGTAGGTCTACCAGTATTTTAAAGATTTAGGCTTTAGTGGTCAACCAGTCAAGAATACAGTTACAATTTCATAATTTTTTAACACAATTTACTTAAAGATTATTAACCTTTTGCGAAACTGGTACCGGTGTATCTTAACGGCCAACAGATACTTTATCAGAAGTATAACAGCAGTATTAGAGTTTATCATGGTTTAAAAAGTATGACGGTATAAGGGTTAGGTATTTCACAAAATATAATCCAGCCACAAAGATGTCACAAAACAGAGAAGTGAGAGAAATAGAGAGACAAAATAGAGAGAGTTGCGTCAAGAAGGGAATCTAGCATAAAACCAATATGCAAATCCCTGCCAAGTGATTTGCTGTGGCAAGAATTTCAAAAATCAAAGTCAGACAGTAAAAAGAAAAAAAAAATACAGCTTAGTTAGCCGTACCCATTAATGAAGTGGAATGGTTTTAAATACTTTCCAGCAATGGGTAAAAATAATTAATTTTAAATGTGTGCAACTTTTTTTTAATAGAAAAAAAAAAAAACTTAATTAGGGTAGTGAGCCAAGATAAAACTCTACAGCAATGCAGCAATGTTCTATAGGCAGGTAATAACATGTCAACAAACAATTTTTTTCAAGCTGCATTTCTGGCAAAATAATAAAAAAAATATGGAATTCTTGCAGTCATTAGGAGTATTAAGTCACAGTATTTCATCTCTTAACATGGCTGCAAATAAACAAAATCATTTAGAATGTAGATTAGCAAAATACATTACTTTCATGATAAAAAAAAATACACCTGAATTACTGAACAGTCACTGTTGAAGTTTTGCTGTTATAGATATATGTTGCATAGCAGATGTTTTGGTTTTAAAAATGCATCTAGCAATGATGCACAAAATGAGAAACTATTTGTTGTAGAAATCCTGAGTGGTGTAATATACAGTATTTGGCTTGTGGAGTAAGAGTAGTCATTCACATAAAACATTAAAAGTCTTTAAAAACTAAATCCATATTAATCCAGGAAGGAGTGGGTAGTTTTGGTTCCAGGTGAGGTCTGATGGTCTCAGCGAGTTTTCCGGTAGTAAAGAAAAGATGCCACTAATGCTAAAGATGCTGCAATGGCTACTGTCCTCCAGCGAGTGAAGCGACGGATAACCCCCTCCTAGAAAAGTAGAAGAAGAGAGAAAATTGAATATTAGCATAAGTTCCACAAAATATCTAAGCCAAAGTCGAGAGGAAGTTTGTACTGTTAAATGTTTGTTTACCACTAAAACAATGTTCCTTACATTACTTTACTCTAAACACGGCATAGTGTTGTTTTACAATTTCAGACAAAAAAATGTTTTAACTGAAATTAACTGCGCTATTGTCATGAGTTTGCCCATAGCTGGTAAGCCTCCGTTGAGCTTTCAAACTCTTACTGTATGGATTGTTTGAAAGGTCTATGGGGGAAAAATTATGGGACTTTTACTTCTGGCACTAGAGGGGGGCGGTCACTGCTGAGCTCCATGGGCTTCTGTAAATAAAAACTCCTCAACACCGTAGTGGTTCACTCATTTATCAATCCATAATAATCTTATGCACTACATTAAATACATCATATTAAAGGGCCTATTTTATGCTTTTTTGTGAGTCTTTTAAATTAATTTAGGACACATGCAGATCCACATCTTATGTTTTGTTGGTCAGAAAACGCAATAAGGCTGAATAGTTTCACAAAGTGTCTGTCTCCCACAAATGGTCCAATGGTGCAGAAGACACCAAACAGACTCATCTTGCAGGCCTCAGCAAACTCACCAACTGTGCAAGACTGCCAATTACCAGCCCAGTGTGACCCAGCCTTAAAGTAGTGAATATGTGATTTCAACCTGTATTATAATGCTGTGCTGAGCAATAGTAAAGCTCTACCTGTGGGCAGTTTTGTTGTATGAATCAGTACTCACCCAGCCTCCCTGCTGTACAATCCACAAGTAAAGCCTGTCTTTGATGACTTGAAGCACCCAACTGATGACTAACCTGATGTTATCTATGTGATTTGTGGTTAACGCCTAGAAAACAAAAGCAAAACATATTAGCCATAAATATATTACAACTCAGAAGATGAATAGGTGAAAAACTTCCTTTTCGAATTTACTTTAAAACTCATAAAAACTTTTACTAATAAATGAAAAAAAAAAAACTGTAAAAAAAAAAAGTAAAGAACCAGGACAGTGATACCCTGTAGATGAGTTTGTAGGCGAGGTGAAAAAGAGCCACTATTCGACCCCAGTTGATGCCATCTTCAAAGATACTGCGGGCCACAGTCATAAAAATATCCTGAGCACAGTCTCCTTCAACTTGATTGATCAATCTAAGGAGACAAAAAAAGAGGTAATTATGAATGTTGATTATGACAACATTTCTAATACATTCTGCAGAGTTGTACAGAAAAGCACTGCACTCTGTTGAATCTAGCTGTTTAATAAGAATTGTGTCCCTTTTGCATCCATCATGTCCTAAATTAAAGACCGTTTCCTCTTACCGCTGCAGCTCAGCATTCCTGTTGATCTCATCTGCGATCTTGATCAACTGCTCCACCACCTCTTTGACATTTTGATCGTTCTGTTCATTGGGTCGTCCTCCCAGGTCGTCAGAGGAGATGCGCCGTCCAGGATCCTCTGTGTTTATACGCTCTACCACATACCTACAGAAATAGGCAGCATAGGATACCATTTGTAATCATTATTGTTGGCTGCTAGGTATTTTAAAATGCTTAACCACTGGTTTATCACGATAATACAGATTTACCCTCTGAGGACCACGGCTCCTTGCTCCAAAATGGGGTCATCAATGACATCTGCAACAGAGAAAACCATGTAAATGTAAAGGTGTCCCATAATTACAGGAAACATATGATTTTTTCAGGCTTTTTGAAATATACCTCTGTTCCACATTTTATAACTTAAATGAGTGCAAGTAAAACGTCTTCTTTTGGGGAGCTTTGCAGAGAACACTTAGATTAGTTGTCTGTCGCCCCCTGCTGGCAACGGTGAAGAATAGACAGTGCATAAAACAGCCATTTAGCATGGATATTACCAACAAGACGCTAACTGCTTCGTAGTGGTAGCAATTCAAGTGCTGAAATGATCAGAACAAGTCATGTGACGGTGTACAGGCTTCAGAAATGTGCAGGAACACTTCCTGGTTTAATGAGTCTACGTACGATGAGACCCAAGCGTTTTCAGCTCTTGGGAAGTGCAGCGGATCAGCAAACAGGATTACTGAAATGTGTGAATGAAACAAAATACTACTCCAGCTACATTTTTGAGGTGCAAACAACCTTATAACATAAACAAAAAAAGTGGATTTAGTAGAATAAGGGACCTTTAAGAATCCTTTAAATAGTGTTGTATCTGGATTTAAGAGAACAGGTGTTATTGTCTACTTCTACAACTACTAATCTACACTCTAAACCCACTGGACAGGCATTTACAAGGACCAAAAGTGAGCCCCCAAGACAGAACTTTTTTGCTGGTTGTTGTTTTTGCCATTTGCCAGTGTGACTCATTTAGAGAAACTAGAGCGCATACAAAAAAGTAATTCAGTTTCAGAAAACAGGTGCAGCCATCATTACATGAATGCCATAGACACACATGCTACGAGCTATGGAGAAGAGCACAAGCATCTTTAATTTCTAGCCTATTTTTTATTTTTATTCTTATTGTATCCTGCATGTTTATGATTATTATTAATATTATACAATACTTATTTTTTTTATTTTATGTTTGCACCAAGGACCAAAGCAAATTCCTCATAATGTGACCCTTTCACTTACTATGGAAATAAATATTATTATAAAAATGCTGAAGTAGATAGTCAACAAGTGTGACGTCACTGTCCGGCTGACTCATTAATGGCTGTTCTTTGCAACCTGATCATAAATAAATGGTTCTTTGAAAGTCACGTAAGCTTGACAACACTCTGAATCCTTAGGCCTCTTCTCAGCACAAACATGCAGTGAGTAGCATCATGTACCTCTACAGGTGTAGGCTGACCCTGTGTCATATGTTAAATCAAATGCATTCCTACAACAGTAGTCCACTAGTTCACCAGTGGAGTTTATTAGATTGAAGCAGTCACACACTTGGTAACGGAGTGGGCATAAAGCGCATATTTCTACTAGCTTTTTTTTTTTTTTTTTTTTTTTTAAGCAGAAAACATAACTTTGTTTGTCAAGTAACATTGTGTCCTCTTGTATCCAGCCATAACACAACCGTAACCTGCAAGCAACATTTCACGGGTAATATAAGCCTACGACGCAAAACAAGTCAGTGGAGGATAAAACCTGTGTTGCTTAAGTAGTTGTCTTTTCTAAAAACCCGTCCGTGGCTCGTATATAAAGCCGACATGGGTTCACATACTGTACCTTCCCCACCCACGGCTCCCTGAGCCTCCAGGCCGTCTTTCCGTCTCTCCTCTTCTTTACGCTCGTCCGCCATGGCCTTCTGCCACTTATGACAAAATATTAGAGAAAAGGCTACAGGTTATCCGGTGTCATTTAGAAGAAAGCTCGGTCAAATGCACACAATTAGCCTACAAGCTAAGACTGGTTAGAGTAAAAAGTTTTCGCTGAAGAACTTGGAAACGCGGAAGAAGGTAGCGTTTAACCGGAGTGTGACCGCCCCGTTTCTTCTTCTGCGGTGCGTAAAGGCACGCGCAGGAAATCCCAAACATAGGTCATCCTCAGAGATGAGCTGGGAAAATTTCAAATCCATGCCGCTTACTCAATGTGAGAATGTCTGTATTAAGTCATATCTCTTTCAGTTTTACTTCCCTACAGTTAGCTCTGATTATTTCAAGGCTTTCCAGAAATAGGTCTACACTTTTGATCTGGTCCTAGACCGGAGATAAACATGCATTTGCTTTATATAAAGGTGTAGCTTCTCATCGAAGCCACTCCTGTCTTGTTCCTGAATTAAAAAGTTCAGACAAACGTCTCCTCATGGTCACAGACAGAAGGATACAGCAAGTTCTAACCTCAACTCTGATTTATGGCCCCAGCCTACAATGTTTATGTACTTACTTCAGAGACTCATGTTTGTGCCAGATTCATCCGCATCTGAAATAATTCATAACCTAGACCCACTTCAAAAAATATTAGGATAACCACATGTATGTAGGCCACTATGGTTTTACATTTTTTAATGTGAAAAAGCTTTATAAAGCATATACAGTATACACTGAAGACTGATTGTTATGTCGATTTTTACCACTAGATGGAGTCAGCCTGCATCATAAGTAAGAATGATGTTCATAGGTAAGTAACAGTTTTATGGGACAATTTGAAATGGCAAGACTACGTTTCCCTTAATAAAAAAGGACTACATTTCCTTACTGACGCAAGCGTAATAAGTGCACAAGATTATGACAACACAAGCCTAATACATGCCAACATGCCATTTAAAAATAATATTTTAATAATTTTAATCACTGGGGCATATTCAAACACATTATTATTATTATTATTATTATTATTATTATTATTATTATTATTATTATTATTATTATTGTTGTTATTATTATTATTATTATTATACGGAGCCTATACATTTTTTCTGTGTATACTTACACAAAATAAGAGATCTATTTATTTTTCTATCATAAAATCTGTAAGATACCTTTGTCTTTTTGTTCTCTGTTATGACTTGCTATAGTAGTATATAGTATAGTTTGAATTGGACAGCAGATGGCTGCACCTGCCATGCTGTGTTTATGACTGAAATGGAAATCTACTGTCAATTGCTGAAGCGAGAAACGATACAAGCCAATAAATGTCCTTCAAGCAAACACTGACTCTTGTGTACAAAACTACTGCCCAACCATGCACAAAATATAGAGTTGAAGGTAACTTTAGAATAGCTTGCCACTATTAAGCAGCAATACAGCATTAATTAATAAATAAGTAATTAACAACATTTTAAAGAATCAATAGTTATAGTTAGATACTGTATTGACATTTGACCAGAGTTGTTTCTAGAGACTATAGGGGCCCTAGGTAAGAGGGACAACTGAGCCCCTATATAGCCTCCAGTTTTGTTTTGTTTTTGTTTTGTTTGTTTGTTTGTTTGTTTGTTTTGTTGTTGTTATTATTGTTGTTGTTGTTGTTGTTGTTGTTCTTGTTGTTGTTGTTGTTGTTGTTGTTGTTGTTTTTGTAGTTTTTTTTTGTTTTGTTTTTTTAAATCCTACCTCAACTCAAACACATGGCAACAAGGGGAATTTGATCCAGTTTTACTAAGCATTAATGTAAGCTATCCTTTTGCCTTATATCCTGAATTGTGACCTTGTGTGCATATCAGACAGGTGAATATGTGGGACAATATAAGGCAGTGGGGTCTGGGCCTTCTCCCTCAGGACAATCTGATCAGAACGTATATGATTTCCTATTTTCTGGTGCATTTTGTAGGCTGGCAACAATTTATTGTTTGACCTCTCTCCAGATAGGACTGTTTTAGCAGAATGGCTCCAGTAGTACAGATAAAGTATCGCCCTTGGGGGTTCCACCTTCAGCTCTGGGCCCTAGTTTAGTTCAGTTTATTTAGTTTATTGGACAGGGACCATGTACAGGAGCATTGACCACAGAAGAAAATATGCTTTGTAGCAGACTATAGCTCTCTGAGCTAAATCTCCATCCTCAATCCCTGAGATGCACATACACACACAAACATACATTACACTTAGAGCATTACAAAAACAATACAGTGCATATATACAGATATAATTGTACAAAATACTTTTCACAGTAAATGTACAGTAAAAAGTGAAAAACAAAATATTAAAACTATTGTGCTAATAAAACGGTTTACCCCCTCCCAAGCCTACTTCCCTCAGTTTTCTTCAGTCCTCTGGACAGTGTGGCATTGCATACATATTCTATTTCTGGTTCAGGAAAATGCCACAAATTATCAAATTAATGCTGGCTATTGCTTACCTTGCCTATTCTATTGTGACGGCTCTGCATCCAACTTTAGTGTCTTCCCCAGCCTTTCCAGCACATTGTCTGTCCATCTAGGTCTTCCTCTGCCTTCCTTGCATGATGACCTTCTCCAAGCTGTTATCTTCTCTGATCACATGACCATAGAAATTTAGCCTGTTCCTCTTTATTATGTTCATTTGAGAAGTCTTTGCTTGTATTTCATTCAGAACCTATAGTGTATTGGCGGCATGGTGGCTTAGTGGTTAGCACTCTCGTCTCACAGCAAGAAGGTCCCGGGTTTGTTTTCCGGACTGTGTGGGGCCTTTCTGTGTGGAATTTGCATGTTCTCCCTGTGTCTGGGTGGGTTTCCTCCAGGTGCTCGGATTTTCCCCATCAACCTCAAAAACATGCACAATAGGTTAAAACCTCCAGCCAGATAATCCTGACCAGGATCCTGCCACAAGATCTGTAGAAGGGTCCTCAGGCGCTGCTGACAGGTTGCCCCAGCGTCACTGAAGAATGAGTCAAATGCAGAAAACAAATTTCCCTACAGGGATCAATAAAGTAAACCTTACCTTATTGACTGTACTGACACATCTTTAGACTTTTGCACTGTTTTGGTGCTTATTATTTTTGAAGTAATGCTTTGTAAATAATGAAGTGTTTACTTAACAGATGTAAAACTGCCTTTGCAATACTTGTATTGTATAGCAACTGTAGTAGAGAGCTTGTTCATCATGTAGCTCTGCTGACATTGCTCAGAAAATTGGCCTGTACACTCTCCAGGGACACAACAGCCAGGCAACACTGCCCACATCAACCACTAAATTAACAGTGCCTTGGAGAAAGGCGCGTGTGGCTTGATAAATGATCAACTAGGAAAAGAGAAACTCCTGCTTGAGCCAGCCGTGTGACTCAATCAATGCAATCTTCAGCCATGAGCTTTGATTGTGGGCCATGTAGGTACAGCAATACAATACTGTTTTATTTATGTTTCATTTTACAAAGTAATGGGCAGCGCATTTTCACTGTGGTCAGACTTAATAAGACGCAGAGTACAGAAAGTGACAGCAGTGCAGTGCCCATTTACAGCTGCTTCGGTCTCCTTTTTTTTATCAGGGAAAGATGGATGAGAGGCAGGAACAGAAGGGCCTGTTTCAATACATGTGCTGCACAATACTGCCCATTAGTCAACATGGAGGAGACATCAATGGCTCTTATTGTGTGTGTGAACACTGTTGGCTGGTTATTTCTTCTATTGAATAGCCTTGATTAGTTATTTTTAAACTGCACAGTCAGCGATTGTGTTTACCCTGTTTTCCAAGTAATCTATGAATCTATAAATACAAATACAAAAAGGAGTTTACTGTTAATGTACAGTAGCCCAAAAGTAAGTGTTTTGCTGTCCATTTTTGCAGTGATTTCTGATATCCATATTCACTTAACTGTTTAATTTAATGAATAACTACTACTAATAGCTACTTTCATGTGGGTCTTGGAAGGTCATGTTCTTGAGATTGGATGACTTTTTTATTACTTTGCTGTATTTATGTGCTTTCTTCACAGACAGTTGCAGAATTGCTGTAGATTTTTTTTTTTATTCTTTGAAAAGGTTGCATTCGCATGACGTCAGGACATTCCACAGGGCCTGTAGTGTGAGAATAAGAAGGAGGTTTGCTGCTAGTGACAATATTCAGATCTTTTGCCAGATTTTTGGCAGATCTAGGCCTATCGTCATGAAACAAAAACTGACACAAAGTTCATTGTCTTTGCTGTTGTAACAAATTATCTAAAGAATACTTTATTTATAGCATCACAAGTCACAACGCTGTGATATTATTCAATCACACAGGCGTGACTGTAGAGAGTAGCCACAAGATTACTAAAGTGAGGTTGTGGACCCAATCTCTAACAAACAATGATCAAGTTTAACAATTGTGAATTTTCTGTTTGGATATTTCTTTTGAAATACCTATAGAGTAATACTGGCTCCTACCCACCGTCTGAGAAAACAGATTGTAGGACATGATGCTACTAGGGTGACCACCTGTCCCACTTTTGGTTGTACTGCACAGCCATTTAGGCCTCTGTCCCCCCGTCCCGCTTATTAAGATAATGTCTTTTTCATTGGTGCTCAGTGGAAGTGAGATTCAAGTTAAGAAATTAATGGTCACATTTATAGAGCACTTTTCTACCTCCGTGGGTACTCAAAGCGCTTTACATCAAGGACACAATGACTGTATGCAACGGTGGGAGTGAGGTTTGAACCACCAACCTTCTGGTTATTGGGTAAGCAGCTCTACCAACTGAGCTACTGTCTACGAACTGAGCTACTCTACAAGAACTACTCAGTACGATCAGTATTCCTGGTGTAAAGGAATAAATACTGTCCTCTTTCTGCGAATATAAGGCTGGTGTGTTGCTGGATTGTTTTGAGAAAATGCAGACTAAGAGCTTTGATTTATTTTTATTCCAAGAAATAAAGTCACATTAAAGACATTATTTTGCAAAATGTGTGTTTTTGGAATGAAAACAGCATATCAAATGTTTCATAGGCCTGAAAGTGAAGCAACTTGTATCTCAGTAAAATGTTAAGTTATGTTACTTTTTGAGGTGGTCACCCTAGACAGCCAGTTTCCCTGTAGAGTAGAGGTTAGATGCTATTTTCATAAGAAATATCCACAAAAACATCACAAACTGTTGAACCTGATCATTTATTCTAGTGGCAAAGTCCATTGTCCCACTATATATATCCTACCACACAAAAATAGCAAAGCATATTAATAATACATATTTTGCCTGCCCCCATCTCAATTAAATACTACAGGCCTATAGATGTTGTGATGCCATCTGAAAGCTATAGAAATCGGGATCCTACGTCATGAAATCAGGTTGTGATTCACAAACAGTGATAAAATAATAGTATTAGTCACAGTGGAATAAAAAAGTAAACAAACGAGCCTTGAAACAACTCCTTTTACTGCTTTGTGTGTGTATTTATCGCACACTAAGTATCAGAATATTTTTTGTGAAGGCCAACTCCAGTAGTTTAGATCCTAAATTGTTTTACCATTGAAAATAGCTTATGTGACCACTGATGTGACGACACATTCCTGATCTCTATAGGTGGTGTTTAATTGATTTAATTGCAAAAAACACTATAGTTAATATGCAGATTTTTTGTGTGCTATTGTAAGATCATGGACCTAGTCACTAACATAAATGATCAGGTTCAACATTTGTGAATTTTCCTCTGGGATATTTCTTATGAAAGAAGCACCTAACCTCTACAGTGATACTGGCTCCACCCCCATCTGAGAGTATAACACCATCACTTTACAGAATGTGAAAATAATGTGAGATTTAGATGGAGGCAGGCAAAGGCTCTGTCCAGGAATCTGCTGCTAAGTATACATTTTCACCAGAGGCGTGATTTCTTTTGCATGATTTTTATGCTCGCCACAAATGATCAGGCTGAGATACCCAAAAAAGTAAAACTGATATAGTCTGTAGTGTTGTAGCGCCCAAGACCGGTCTTGGTCTCTGAGATTTTATTTACCAGACATTATAAGAAAATGCTACTCTTCATAATTTTAGAGTAATTAGTTTTCCGCATCGGAAGAACCAGGAATAGAATCTGTCTGTTTGTTTGTGGAGTCTGTTGCATTAGATCATTAAAATAATCATTATTGTATTTGAACCACTTTTATTTAACTTTTCCTCTTGATTTAGTTTTAGTTCACAGGGTTGAGTCTCGAACTGGCCTCGGTTTGCCTTGGTCTCAGTCTCAATCTGGTCTTGGACATTAAAAGTCTCGGTCTAGACTGTGTCTCAAACCCTGAAAGTCTCGGCCTGGTCTTGGTCTTGGTTCACTCTGGACTTGGTCTTGGTCTCAGTTAGTACGGTCTTGACTACACTAATAGCCTGTGTCTATCTGTGAGTACTGTTGCTTCTATCTCACTTTATTCTGCAGCTGTAGCACCTGGCCCCGGGGCTCCTGAAGGTAGCTTCAGCCAAATGCAGAGAGTGAGGTTGTGGGCCTAATGGGTAACACAACATAATGTGTGGATTTTTCTGTTTGAATATTTCTTTAAAAAATAGTGTTTGCACAATGCAACTCATATTATTTCAGAAAATAATTTAATCTGCAAGTTTCATTATGTTGCTGTTATAATAGGAAACAGTATGTAGAAATAATCATTTAGTGGTTTGGCACATTCAGATCGACAGCCAGTCAATCAGTTCTGAATGTGTTTGGTTCAAATACTGTAGTTTATCATTATTTTATGATCAATTTTAGCATCTGTTGTGATCAAACAACAAAGACAATCAAAGGTTAAGTTATAATGTAACCAAGGATTTTGTTAATGTCTTAACTAAAGTAAATTCAGCATCAAAATTATTGATATTGAAAATATAAACACTTGTAGACATTTTTGTATGGACAAAACAGAAAGGGTCCAGGAGTCCTCCTCCGGGAATATCTGAGCAAAATGTATATGATGTCCTGTTTTCTGGTGCATTTTTGGTAATAAACAATAATTTAGGCTGGCTACAATTTATGGTTTGACTTGTCTCCAGACAAGGCCCTTTTAGGAAAAATGTGAGGCAGCTTTGCATCAGTGGTTTGTTTTCCGTTGCTGAAAGAGCTTAATCACTATGGTACAGGTAAATGACCATGAACGTCCTTGGGGGCCCCCAGTCAGCTCTGGGCCCTAGGCAATTGCCTACCTTGCCTACCCTATTGTGACGGCTCTGGAAACACATTTGAGCTCACATTTGTTGCCACCTCAGTGTTGCAAAGAGTTCAGATCATTGATACTTTTACTGTAAAGGAAAATCTAAATTATGATCAAATTATTACAATTATAAGATGTGTATCTATTTTAATCTTCAGGGTCGCCACCGCAAAAAATATCCACAATGAATTAGCTTTTACACCGGATGCCCTCCCTGTCACAAACCAGCCACATTTATACAGTGACTGGAGAAGGTAAAGTGGGTGAAGTGTCTTGCCCAGTGACACAACGACAGCATGCACTTCATGCAAGGCTCCAAACGCTGACCGTCCAGTGAACAAACACTTAATCCACTGCACCACTGTCACTTCAATAAAAAGCAGTATTGTGATATTGTGAAATTATAAGTAAACCACTCTTCAAGAAAATACAGTAGCACACTGTAATTTAGCAAAAAACAGTACCATCCTGTAAAATTGATAATGAATTTTTATTTTAATCTTTCTACACTGTAAATCTTTTCTCTATCGATATTAATCATGCAACAGAAATATTTTAATTGCATCTGCTTAAAGTTGTAAATATTATTACTCAAAATCTTAGATTGTTGGTATTCATTTAAATTGTAAGTAAAAGCTCTATAATTGTCTCCACCAGAGGGCACTGCCATTTTGCAAATGTACATTCTAATGCCAGCGTAAACAGAGACGGAGTTTTGCTTCAGTAAACCTTCAGTAAACCCTCAGGTTTACACAGGTATGAGTGACTGACATTACATCTTTGTGCAGCTGTTCTAAACAAACAGCTTGACATAGAGACCTGCAGCTAAATCCTCCTGACAGATAAGACCTCAAGCTTTGTGTCAGTGTTTATTTCGCGTCGATAGGTTCAGGAATCACAGAGATATGCACCGTTAAAGTTTGTAAAAGCATTTAGGCTTCATTAAAAGACGCGCAATTTATTACCGCTCCATCTGCGAACAGCCGAAGTATTTTTTTTTTTTTTTTTTTTTTTTTTAGGTCGTCTCTTTTATTAAAAAAAAAAAAAAACTATAATTAAAGAGATATTTCCAACAACTTCGTTTAGTAAGAAGTAAGAGGAAAGATGGAGACGAGCAGAGGAGAAACTGCAGCTGGATGGGAAAACACTGTAAAGTTTTGGTTAACAGCAATCGACCACCTCCTGTGACCCTTCAAAATAAAAGCTTTATCCTTTTCCAGCAGCAGAAACAACTTTATTGTCTGAAAGGAAAGGCATTAGCGCTGCACAGAGGAACTGACAAGAGCTGACAGGAGCAGAGAGGAGCTGACAGGAGCAGACAGGAGCTGACAGGAGGTGACAGGAGCTGAAAGGAGCAGACAGGAGCTGACAGGAGGTGACAAGAGCTGACAGAAGCAGAGAGGAGCTGACAGGAGCAGAGAGGAGCTGACAGGAGCAGACAGGAGCTGACAGGAGGTGACAGGAGCTGAGAGGAGCAGACAGGAGCTGACAGGAGGTGACAGGAGCTGAAAGGAGCAGACAGGAGCTGACAGGAGGTGACAAGAGCTGACAGGAGCAGACAGGAGCTGACAGGAGCAGACAGGAGCTGACAGGAGTAGACAGGAGGTGACAGGAGCAGAGAGGAGCTGAAAGGAGCAGACAGGAGCTGACAGGAGGTGACAGGAGCAGACAGGAGCTGACAGGAGGTGACAGGAGCAGACAGGAGGTGACAGGAGCAGACAGGAGGTGACAGGAGCAGACAGGAGCTGACAGGAGGTGACAGGAGCAGACAGGAGGTGACAGGAGCAGACAGGAGGTGACAGGAGGTGACAGGAGCTGACAGGAGCAGACAGGAGCTGACAGGAGGTGACAGGAGCTGACAGGAGCAGCCGGGCTGTGAGGCGACAGCTGATCAGAGCTGTAACTGAGCCTCAGATATTAAACAGAAAGAGTTTCAGTCTTATCTAAACCTCATCTCTCTGTTGGTTCTTTGTTTCTTTCTTTTATGAATAATTTATTTGCATTTCATCATTGTTGAGCTGAATTGTTACAGTAAAAAATGCCTAGATATTTGAGTGAGCCAGCTGTCTGTGGTGTGAGCAGATAGTTCTGTGATGTGCAGACTGGAGACAGAGTACAGACTGTGAGAGTCATGAAAAGTTGTGATGTAGACAAAGTTGTTAGTTGTTAGTTAGTAAGTTGTTGTAAGTTTGTTAAAGCAAAAATATCTAACACATTGCACTATTTAACAACAACATGCTTCTAGACAGTTCAGCTCTCCCACACACTACATAGGGGCTATAGAAAACTGCACATTGTTTTATTGACTCAATAGTCAGCTAAAACACTTTAAAATGCATCAGGATACAGCAAATATTGTGTGTTATATTGGTTTGAGCTGCAGACATCAGGGCTCAGCTCCTAACTTCTTCGAACCGTAAAAAGATCTCTGACTCCATCCAACTGGCTTTGTTTAAACAGATGATAATTTACATTCTTTGTATTAGTCCTATAATAATAATCTGCCATGTGCCACCACAGTAAAATGACAGGACCCCCCACCCCCACCCCCAGTAAAAAAAATCCTGGCTACGGCCCTGCCCCTCACCCCTCTGTGTTCTAAAAACCAGACAGTCAGGTTTGGCCCTTTCTGTTGTGACTCAGTGAATGGACTAAATACAGGAGTGTGTGGTCCTGACATGCTTGTATTTTTCCACTGGTTTACTGACACACAAGCGAACAAAGGCTACACCATACAACAAAAGTAAACTCTATCCTGGGGGCAGGTGACATGTAATGACATCTGTGGTTGTGGTGAATGTTAGTCATGCTAATACAAACAGGTGTTAAACAAGGGATAAGTGCAACAGTGTAAATATGAAATCAGTCACATGGCACCAATATGTCTGGCTGAGTTTATGTCAAGCTCTAAAATATGTTTGTGGACAGTAGTTACAAGGGTAGTGTGGAGCAACAGTGTCAGTTCACCCACATATAAACTTTCTGTGATTATTATTTATAAGTGTGGTACATAAAACATGAGACAATACATATAAATGTGTTTGCTGATATGTGAGTGTGTGTTTTCTATATCGTTAAATGAATTCCAGGAAGAACTAAAAATAACTAACTAAATAACAAATATAAATGAATAAATACAAATAAATTACACTTTAAATAAAGGATAAAAAAGTTTCATCTGTCTGTGGCCAAGCAGCCGGATATGAGTTGGTCTGGTTTTAAAGAATGGCTATGAACAAAAGAAGTCTTAATGTACACAAATACATAAAATTGGAAAAAATAAAAATAAAAAGAAGAAAAATCAAAACAAGAAACTCTTGGAAAGCATACTACTCTGCCAAGGCACTGGTCCAATCTTGCAATGGTTAAGATATAGTGCCCAGACCCGGACTCAAAACCAAACTCTTCTAGTTTAGGGGTAAATGCTCTTTCTATTGAGCCACAAAACCTTTATATCCTACAATGGTAAAGACTCAACTAAGACTAATAATTTGTTATTTTAATGAGTGAAGTTATCATCTTTGGTCAGTATCACAAAATGGTACAGAATCTCTTAAAACATCCCAAACCAAAAAATGAAATAAATTCTGTATTTCTTAGAGCACTATTAGTTAACTACCTTTTAGTTAAATGAAGTATGGTAAATAAAATTCAGAGCAATTAATTTTGGGAATTATCTAAAACCACCCTTTTGAATCAAACTGTTTCATTACAAAATATGTCATGTCCTGTCTTATCTCTGTTCCCTCTGTTCAGGTTTCTGAAGTGTATTTTTCGGCGTCAGTCTGTACTTTAAAAATAGACTTGACTGTCTTGTTAAAATGTCTAGTAAATGCACACTGTAGCAGACATCTATAAAAACTGGGATTACAGAGGAACTCCTGGCTCGGCTGGAGAAGTTACATCCTCCAACTTATCTCTTTAGGATCCCTGATGTAAGCGGACACGCATTTATGCTCCTTCAATTATTAGAGATATCAGGATCTGGGTAGACTTTAGGGAATCCACGTCTTTGTCCTCCACTGGGGTGAGAAAAGGCCTTTGTCAAAACCGCCCAAGCATTTAATTACAATCGATCTGTGTGCTGATAGATTTGGCATTCCCGTGTGACTTCCATTCAAAAAGTAAAGTATTTAGAGTTTGCAATAGCACATAAATTCTTTGGACGTGCGCTCTGTGAAGACCCAATTACAGCCAGTGTCAACCCAAGTGCATTGATAAGACTGAGAGCAATTGGTCAAAGTCAGAATCCATGTAGTTTTACTGTTGGTTTTGAATTGTATTACATTGTTCTTAAACTAAACTTTTCTGTGTCTGGTTATCATCAACATTGGACTTGGTCAGGGGGTTGTAAAAATATAAAACTCTAAATCCCTCAAGGCCACAAAATGTTGGAAATGTAACTTCAGCTGCAGGAAGATGACCCAGCTCTGGAGCAGATGTTGAGCCTGACAGAACACTTCCAGTGTGTATTTATCAGCAAACACAAAGTCCCAGAATATAGTCAGAGGCACTGAATATCAGAAACATTGAGAAGTTGTTTTTGTGGTGGCAGTGTGTGTGAAAGCAATGGTCCAAAGTTGCTACATATTTATCACTTTTAGAGGAAATGCTCTTTCAAGACCTATAGATGCTTTTATTTTTTGTTAACATAGGCTCTGTGCTCTTGGCAACCAACTGAGTACACATGCATAATATCTGGGAATAGATCATTAGTAGGTGGCTTAATATTTAATTGTTTTACAAAGCGTTTATGCCTAACAAATGCTAAATGCTTCAGTTCTGTTATCCCAAAAAAGCAGTTACAAAACATTATCCCCACTTTCAATTAGGGAAGAATCCCTGAACTCAGAAGAAATGCATAAAGATTACCATTGTACGCCATTAGATGAACAAACAACCAATGAGAATTGAGGGGGCATTATGAACTTAGCCACAATAAAGTATTTCTGGAGCAATGCAGTTTGAAAAACATACACGTTATCAGAGAAATGAAGCCTCACCTAAAGCCAGCCTCATTTTAGATAGAGTTGAAAGTTGAACGTTGAAAATTGCACTTGTGAACTTGAATGGGAGGGGTTCCAGACCAAGTTTACTAAGCAAGTGAATGGGTACAACAGGACGCAATATTGAAAAAAAGATTGTTTGTAAAAAAAATAAAATAAAATAAAGTGATTGTCATGAACGTACCTTACCTCAAGTTTAAAGCAGGTGATAGGTTCCAGCATCCAGTGACCTGCCATGAATAGTCTTGGAATGAAAAATGAATGTTTCTGAAGCCTTCTGTCATTTCTCCATTTCTTATGCATGGCCGTGTCAGTGTCAGGCCCTGATATGCCTCCACTGACCCCAAGTGTCCAGAGGGACCCACAAGTGACTGATTACATAATCAAGTACACACATGCAGCTTTGACATGTCCCACACCGACACAACTACATTCACTGGTCACATTTTTAGATACACCCCTTCTAACGCTTCTAAATGCAAATAACTCCTCAATAAATCACATGGCAGCAACTTAATGCAATCAGGTATGCAGCGCTTCAGAAAGGTGATTTTAACATTCAGTGAGTGAAGTCCTCTGCTGTTGGTATCCATTGATGTGCATCGAGAGATAGTCTTCTGCACACGTTGGTTGTAAGAAATATTTTTTTGAGTTACTAGCCTTTTTGGATAGATATTTTAGCAGTTTCTTGATTACTGCAACCAACCATACTGATGCTAAAGTTCAGCAAGTTTGTCTTAAATGTGTCTGTATTCCCGAATGCACTGTCTATGTGATTTGTGAATTAGATATTTGCATTCAGAAGCATTAAAAGAGGGGTATGCAGCACTATGGCAGGGGACCGTTGGTGTTCTGTTATATGGAGCGATAGCAGTAGCACAGCATTTCTCATAAAACATTCAAACCACATGCGGCTTTTACAGTTTTGCACCGTGACACTGCGTAAGTAACAAAGTGCTGTTGAATCAGCATTTTGGAGAACCTACTGAGAAAAACACTTTTTAAAAATGTGGTGATATGAGCTAAAAAGTGATGTGGGTGTCTTTTCTGAAAGCAAGGGTGCAATTGACAGTTTTAACAGCAGCCATATTAAAGCTAAAATGTGGTGTTTTTTGTTTTGTTTTTTGAGGCAGCTTGGGATAAGCATGAGGTCTGGTTTGTTTACAGTTAATTGCCAGAAAATTTTCAACATGTCATAATTAATACAGTATTTTACATAACGTTGACAACACATCTCTTGGGACAGGGAAAACGAAAGGCAAGAAAAATAAGTGGTACTATTAAAAACATCTGGAGGAACATGCAGTGATTCTGTTTCTTCTAGATCATGTTTAGAAGATGCCACATCCTGCGAAGATTATAGTTTCAAAGCTGATATTGAGTACTTTGAAGTTACTGTTGACTGCTGCTGTACTGCTCAGTCAGGGATACATATACAGGGCAACTACAGCCTGCCTCACTACCATGCTGTGTCCTATCAGTAAAACATAAAGTGCCCATAAGCTATCTAAAAAAAAAAAAAAAAATTAATTAGCATGACCACAACTGAGGCTTTATTATGAAAAAGGCTCACTACTGTATTTAATAATTCGGCTGCGTGTAGTAATGTGAGTCTGGGCATCTTTGCTTGGACTGCTGCCTCCATGACCCGGTGCAGGATAAGTGGTAGAAAATGGATGGATGGTACGGTGACTTTGTAGGGAACATATTGATAATTGCTACTGTAATTTAGTTAAATGTCCATTTAAATTCTAAAACACCACATAAGAAAATTCTATTTATAGCAAATATATATTATTACTTTGTTTTATATAAACCATACCTATGCAAAGAAATATGATGAACAATATAATCAATGTTTTTCTTGCCATTCTTATTTTTTCTGTACTCTACAAAGTCGCTCTTTATTGTGAGTTGGATTTTTAGGGAGCGGAACAAAGAAACACAGAAAGCAATTGGACTCTGAGTGAACATATTCAGAATAAACTGCCTCTAGACACAGGCACTTAAAACACAAAGAGACTCGGTAAAGCCCACTCCATTTTACATAAACAGCTAGGATTGGTAGGGTAGGTGTGATTTTGGTGGAAATAGGTTGTGCTTAGAAGTAAATGTGCTTGGCTGATCAGACAAAAATGTTGTCTTTTTTCTCTTTGTTTCAGAATACCCTCAGAGTAATTTCCACCAGGCTTGCGTTACGTGTGAGGTACGTCTCCGGTACAGTATTTTGACGGACTCCAATTCACAGCAAGTGCGTTGCTTGTGTGGCATCCCTCTGACCAGAGCCAGCTTAGGAGACCGAGAGCTCACAGGAGAGTGCCGAGTTCACGCTGGAAGTCATGAGTTCACACGATAACAACCATGTACAGTACACACAGAGCTGCATGTAAACAAAAGTCACATTTGCCTGTCTGACCACAGTTTGATCTTGTTTGTGACCCTGTGTCTCCAGTTAAGATGTAATGTTCACATTGCAATGTTAGAGAGAGGCTGCACAAGCCTTTTTATTTTGAAATTTACCGGATCCTCTTCACTGGTCCCAGGTCTGACGTCCTGTCTGACTTGATCTGCTCTGTTCAACTTTATGCATGATGCAACGGAGCACCAGACACTATTATGGAGGTCATACAGGACATACAGTGGACACGCAATGCATTCAGTGTGAAACTGGCATCATTCATGCATCTTTAGGTAATCCTATATTCTCTAGCATGAGTGTTCTGAGGCCTCAAAACGCTCACACAAACCTCTCACACAAACCTCTCACACAAACTCCTGCCCACTCCAGGAAGCACTGACCAATCAACAAGTCCTCTACATTCAATCTGCTCTCATTAATTTATCAACAAAAAAAAAACAAACAAAAAAAAAAATCCACTGATTCCTCGCAGCTATTTTTCATTTTGTAGCAAAAAGGCATCATACAAAAAGTTCCTGGAAGTGAAATGATTATATGTTCAAAAAGACTGCACTCACCTACACTCTGCAGGTTTCTTTACAGCACCAATAGTGGTCTTATTAAAAATGTTCTCTTTTAGTCACATAATGCAATGCAGTTCTAGAGGTGACCAAGATTGGTTTAAAAATATGAATAAAAGCATAATACAGTATAGTCCCTTTAATTTACATTACTAGTAAAATTTTCTAACAAGAGTAATGTTATCATTTATTTATACCTGGTAGTGGATTATTGATTCTGATCAACCTATAAACTAAATAATATTTTTTTTTATTTAGGAAGACTTTGGTTACTTCTAATGTCATGATCAATTGCTGTTGGTGGCATTCTGTTTAATTAGTAAAAAAGTAACCCACTCAAGTCACACTATTTGTCTGTTTGTCATTGTCTATCTAAACTGCTTAAGACTGTGAGAAAATGTCCCTAATCTCGGTGTCAGCTGTGGAGGGGTCCAAACTAACAGGCTGTTTTAATTTCAGCCTTGTCATGGCAGGAAGTGGATGTGTGTGTGTGGCAGGACAAGAAGAGCGTGTTCGGGGAGCAACAGGAAGTGGCGATGACGGTGCATGGGAAAGAGTTAATGGAGTTATTTTTGCTGGGGACCGGGGTGTGAGGAGGGCCGCTTGACCTAGGGCCTGTTCGCACTGATGCTAAATTTAGCCAAGAGAGCTAATATTAGTGCTAGAGGTCAAGGGTCGGCGAACGCTTGTGGTCCAGCTGGGACGGGACACCGAGATGACCTTAAGATAGGACACATGCCGCCAAAGAGATACACATCTGTCCGGCTACTTAGAGTTATTTGTAAAAACAACAACATGAAGGTTAGAGAGTATACGGGAATTTGAGGATTAGTTCTTGTTTGGAGCTAAATGGGAAGCCATCAGCGTGTCATCAACATGTCAGGTTTTGCTGAGTCATGGTGGGCCATGTACAGTGGTATCAGTGTTAGAAATACGGAAGAATTTATTGTTTTTTAATAGGACAGAAGTACATCAACACATTATCATATGTTCTTCCCCTATTGTCTATAATGCCCTTCTGTTTATTTTGACATTCAACATTACTACACATGACTGACACATGTGAATCTGCATGTCTTTACCTTGCATTCTGGCGTTTACCCACCAGCCAAAAACATCTGTAGTGGTAGCCCATAGCACTTCTGCTGGTTAGCCAATCAGATTGAGACCATGCTCTATAAGAAGAGGGGACTCTCACCTGATCTGACCTCACCCACCTCTGATCTCACCCACCTCTGACCTCACCCACCTCTGACCTCACCCACCTCTGACCTCACCCACCACTTCAGAAGCGGAGTCACAGCCGCACAAGTTGGTCGAGTTGTGTGTTAAAGTTGTTGTTCTTAAGGTGTCAAGCCATATGTATGCCGGTCAGCAACAAAGTTTATTCGTAGTCCCACTAATTTATGATGTGCTAGCACCAATGCTAGCATGCTATTGTTTTTAGCATGCAGGTGCTTTGTCCAAAGGCTACCGCATAGCTGAACAGAGTAACTGAGGTATAAAACTGCTGAACATATCTGGGTGCCAGTGCTCCAGGTGAAGCCATAGCTCCTGTGCTGGATCTGCTTGTGTACTCACTGTTGCCCCAGTAGCCTACCTGTGCTTGGGCTAAATGTACTTTTATTGTTTTAGGGTCCTGCCAGTGCTCCCTGCCTCCCCTTTTTGTTGTTTTAAGTATAGCCCGGTCTGTATTCTTGGAACTGATTGTATGTTATTGATTATGAAGACAAATGATCTAATTTTTAAACAAAATCACAACTATTAACAAATTATTTATTCGTACTATTTAATGTGTCTGTCCAATCAGTTTAATAAACCTGTGTTGCCTTTATAGTGCAGTGTGTAATTTAGATATTTATTTCCCCCGATTTGCACCTGGGGTAGTGTTCTTGGAATATGTCAAAAAGGTGCAGAACCAGGGTACCAGAGTATTTGTGTTGGGTCTGATCACATAGCTTCTTCCTTTCTTTCTTTCATTAGAATTTACAGTAAAGAAAATCTCACTCTTCATTAAACTCTTAATAAGCAGCACATTCTACTGCCTCAGGTGAAGAAGGTCACAGATTAGACAGGACTGTTTTTTTAATGGCGTCCAGGTGTAGGTGTGGATTCAAACCAAAATCAACCAATTTGCTTATTGCTCAGGTCACATACACTCTCAGGGAGCTCCACTCAAGCTGCTGGCAGGGTCTGTCAAGTTCAATCTGTTTGGTTTAAGCTTACTTTATCAAATTGCTGTGTAGTTGTTGGCCCATTCAACAATGTTCAGCGCTTACATCAAGTTGAGCTCTGGTAACTGGAAATCTACACTCTCAGTATTACTGTTGCTGGCTGGTGTGAATCTATTACTTGCAAAGTATTGGTGACTGTCCAGAGTACACACCACCAGAGCAGCTAGAGTAGGCTCCAACCACATGTGGCCTGCAAAAAGATAAGTGGTAGGCAATGAAAGAATACTTTTTTACACCATAAATAAAAATACTGAATTACAATTGCCTTATTTGCCTTTAATGCTTTATAACTAACACACTGAAGATTATGACATTTGAGTTGTTAAATGTCATGACACATATTCTGTGACTATTGTAACAGTACAAAGCAGAACAAGCTTTCTCTGTCACCCGTCCTTTAGATCAAATGTAAACTCCGTTAAATAGACATTAACAGCAGGAACTGTTTAGCAGAGTCTCTCATTATTAGCCAGCACCGCCTTTGTGTCCCGACAGAGGAGAGAAACCACACATATGCTATGACTTTTTACATTACAGTATGTTCAGCAGATGTATAGACGGATGTATTAGAGATCGGTTACAGGACTCTGTGATAAACACCCTAGACTTAACAGTATCCCACACTGTATCAGGAAGAAAACGTCTTCTGTTTTCTACACACAGTTCACTCTTCCCATTATTAGCTGGGATAGGCTGTGGTCACTTAATAGGATAAGGGGTAGAAAAGAATTGAAAGCATGAGAACTAAGCAAACATTGCAAATAAAAAAAATGTCTTGGCTTGCTCTTGCTATATCTTTTCCATCACATGCCACTATTCTAGAGATGTGACGTTCATGAACGATCCAAATCTTTTGAACGGCTCCTCACCGTGAACGATAAGAGCCGAGTCATGGTGGCGCAGGAGCTGTTCTTTTTTCTTTTGTTTTTATTTACTCCTGTATCAAAATGAACAAGCTTTTTTGTTTGGCAATCACCAGAAAAGCTCATAAGAAAACGCAGAATACAAGCTCAAGAGAGAGTTATACAGAAAGAGACGAGAGGAGAGAGGAGCACAGTGCATGTGCTCAGACGCACATTAGTCTGAAGTCTCTAGTTGTACACAGTGCCAGCACTTGTGTGCATCAAAGTTTATTGTAGCCTGCTTACTTTATACAGATTTTTATGGACATATAATAAAGCCTCAATAGTAGTCTCACTCTATGCAAAGGTTTATGACATCATCATTAGCGAATTTATTCCACACATGCTAATTTTATTATCATCAATGAATATAACAATAATAATGTCACACCAATAGAATAAATTTTATCCTGATTAAACTTATAATGTGTCATTTATCCAAGTGTTTCTTTTCTAAATAAATTGACTGGTTTCTTGAAATTATGTAAATACAAAAATGAGCCAGTCTTTTGAACCGCTCTTTAAAATAAACGTATCTCAAAGATTCGGTTCCCATTAAAGAGCCAGAAATCCCATCTCTACTCTATTCTTCATTCAATCATCTACCCACATTTTATCTTATTAGCTCAGGTAAACATTTGCCCATTTAAGTGCATTGAGGAAGCACTTTGTGATTTAAAAACAATATAACCAATTTTTTTTCCCAACAGTTCCTGGCAGTGGTACATATCACCTCTTTGTCATCTTATCTCTCTTACACAACATGCAGAGGTATTACATGTCTGACATGGTTGCAACATCAGTCCAGTTTCAGACAAACATGAGATTAGGGCATGATCGCACATGACCAAAAGAAAGCACCTTTATTTATTCACTGCTTTTCCCAGGTAACATGACAGAAGACTGCTGTTATGAGTCAATACAGGAAATGAAAGAAAAGTGTAGGCTGGTAATTGGAGGTGAGGGCCCCCTCCCTTTCCAGCTCACCTGTGTCTGGGCATGTCTGTATGTCAAATCTGACTCAGATCAGGTCAGGGAACAACCTCCAGTAATGATGAATGTTCAATTTGGCTGCAACATGAAAAACAATTCACTGTCTTTTCAACGTGTAATTTGGAATGTTTTGATTATTTGAGGACAGCAATGTTAGTCATCTAAATGTCAATGGATGTTTCCACTTGCAGGGTAAAATCAGGTCACGTCAGTACAGAATGGTTTAAAGGTGTTTCTATTAGCAATACTGGTAGACTGTAGTTTATGTGAATGTATATTGGTAACAGTTGTTTCCGGTTTAAAGGCATCTTACAGCTTACATCTAAACAATTTATTTCTCATGCTAAACAATTTTTGTGCCACTTGTATGACTATTCTGTTTACATTGCAGACACCCTTCGCATGCATGTTGTGCAATGGAAACTCTTTCTTCAGTGGTTAACAAAACCAAACCATGCTATACTTTTACATGAGTAAAGTGCTTTATTTGTCATTATACAACCAAGGTGTACAACGACACTGTGTAGATGGTCAGAGGGAGGTGCGACTGAGTGAGCTGCCACTGTGGGTCAGCCTGACCCATATGCTTTTAGTGGTAGGGGAAACCAGAGCACCCAGAGGAAACCTATATAGACAACATGCAGGAAAACATGCAAACTCCACACAGAAAGGCCCCGTCTGGTCTGTGAGTGTCAGTGTAGAAACATGGTTTAAATGCAGTACATTTTTAAAATCATCCAGGTTTTTCAACATTTGAATATATCAGACTCTCTCATTGCCTGTTGGTTTACACCATCTGCCGATAATACAGAGAAAGTGTTTATTCCAGCACCAATTCTATCTTACTTAAACAGAGAAACACTCTGTGAAAAAAAGTGACAAAGTGAAATTCCAGCTTCCAAGTCGGAAAAACAGCCTTGAACAGCCTTGGTTGGAATTTTTGCTCGGAAACTTGTGCGGAAGTGTTGGACTCCGAGTTCCCGAGTTGACATCACAATCATGGGGACCCCCTCTGTGAGAGGTAAACAGTGTGGTTACTAATGGGGAAATAATTGTTTTTTTAAAACAAGAGATCTCATACTTCTGCAAACATGTACTCATCTTTATATAATGAATGAAGTTATCAGTGCTACAGCTCTGCAAAAACATCTTTGAATGTTCAGTAAATGACTAAAATAGAAATAGAAACATCCCTTGATATAACTCAGTGCCACACCAAACAGTTTTATCAATGTCTTTATTTGTTTCCTATAAAACAACATGAAAATGCAAATATGTTTTGTTGTTATTGTGCTGATCCACGTGTGTTTTCCGAGCTGAACTCGTAAACGGACGTTTTTCGGAAGTCAGCTTTTTTTAGTCGGGACTTCCGAGATTCCAATGTATCATGTATGCAGCATTAGTGTATGAAGTGGGTATGGTAACGCTCCATAAGCCAATGATTTCTCCAGCTCCCTTAGAGCCGAACCAATCAGAGCCTGAAACATTTTTTTGGTGGAGGCTACGCAGAGGCTAATGGAGGACTAGCTTCGTAACTTGATTTGCTTCTGTGACCAAGACATGACAACTCTTAAAGATGTTTTGGCGTGCTTTGACGTTTGCAAAATAGTTCCAGTCGTTGTGTCTCCATTGTCTGCTGTGTTGGAGCAAAGATGGGAGAGCCAGCAAGAAAGGCTAAAAACGAGAGCTGTAACGCTGCAAGGCGGAGTGAATTGCGGACTTCTGACAAAGCGGCTAAGTATTTTTTACACCCCAGTTTTACACCCCTTTCACTCTTTAAAGGTATCCTACAGTTCTCGAGGTTCAAAACAGTCTTTATTTTATAAAAAATGACCTTATATTCACCGAGATAGGACAGGCTAAAACACAACAAAATAAATAGAGGTCCTGGTTAAAGTTGGGCAGTCTTTTCTGCCCACAGTGCACTATTACAGTTGTGTGTTTTGTCTTTCTGGTACACATCCATCTAGACACTGGCGTTCACCTGTACTCACACTGACTGTATCTGCTGGTCTGGAGTTCACCTGTACTGACAGTGCTGATCTGGAGACTGGAGTAATAAATAATTAAAAAAAAAAGCTCTGTACAGTAGCACAACAACTTTCCAAAAACTATTGCAGCTGTCTATCTGAGCTGCAGTTAGTGTCTCTCATTTTGCATAACTTACAAGGTTGTAAAGAGCCTACCCCTCTACTTCTCTGAGCATGTGGTGTTAGAGATAAACTGCACTCATTCATTACAACAATTATCTAAAGCCACACCCAATTAGATCACTTATGTCATCAACACACCATCAGTTCAATGACATAATTAGATGTAATCCTTTTATTTGAATATGTTAAAGTAATTTATTTTATCTACAATCCCTTTGATGTTAGGCATAAAAATGCAGAATAAGCCCACATCAGCAAATGAAAAACCTATAGGTTACATGCATGGCTGTAAAATGTGCACTAGAAATAAAAAGGTGTTCACAGCACATATCACATCACAGCACTTGAAGCGTTGTTACGGTTCATCCTTGGTTTTTCTCCAGAGGTCAAGAACATGATTATGTGCTCACTCATGTTTGTCTTTCTCCCAGCTGGAGATTGCCCCTGCACTGATTTGTACAGAACACAACGTAGCAAAGGTCGAATTGCCAGCAGCCATTTTGGAACAAGATCATCAGACAGGAATACACCAATTTTCATATTTTTTGTCTAATATTTTTTAAACATGTGTAAGCTGTTGATATTATAGAAGGAAATCTTTCATCTACGCAGGCTAACTTGGTCACAAAAAGGCAACAGTCAAACATTCAACCAGGTTCTACAAGTAAAACATGTACGACTGAAAGTGAAATTGTAAATCTCTGAAAAAATTATTGAGCACACCATACAATCACCTGACTTACAATATTAACATTGATGCTAATATTTTAAGTAATGTAATTGTATGGTCCAGTTTCATGATATCAGGATACTGTTCTCAATCCTGATTGGTTGATGTTTTTGGAGGCAGCACTTGAGTTTATGAAAGGTGGAGCATCAGGGCTGTCCTCAAGCTTAAAGAAGGTCAGATAATGGTCAAAAGGTAAATCAATAAATAAATAAATGAAGAGTGAGGCAGTGTGGGGGAGTTTTCTGACCTCTCTTAGTTGAGTATACCTTCTCCTACACACCTGTCGTTTTCTAGCTGGCAAAGTTTGCTAGCTAGTTTGTGAGTTAGTAGTAAGTGTTGTCTAAAAGCACACAGTTTTTCTTCAATGATGATATATTTCATAGTTTTATTGAAAATCTGGTTAAGTAAATAAAAGAGCTGAAAGCATTAGTTTGTAGATTGTGCTAATTTACAATGAAGCTCAACGTTGACCACCCACAATTTTGAATTTCCATGTTTTGGCGGATCAAAGTTATTTGGTCACAAGTTATGGTCACAAGTTACCCATAGCTGATTAGCCTTCATCAAGCCTTTAAACTCACCATTGGCACCCAAGAGTTTACAGGTGCCATATCCCCACTGTAACCACAGCCAGGGATATCTGTCTCTTTCTTACGCTGTCTTGGTGAACCTTCTGGTGAGACTGGGTGTGGCTTGTAAAACAACACCAAGGGTAGAAACACAATAGGTAGACAAAGGCCATGCAAATTCACCGCTCTCTTTTTTTCCCCAGTCACTCAATGCAGACCTAACACTAAGAATACTCATATTTCAGCTCCCCCCATTGGGTGTGTGCATTTTGCAAACACCTCCTTTTCGTTTGGATTGTGATTTGCCAGCCGACCAGAGCATACCTTTCTTTCACTGCTTATCCCAATTGCTATGATAAATTTGCTTTGCCTGCACACATAAAGCATGCATTGGTTGTGACAAAGGCTGTGTAGTATTTCTTTTGCATACCTGCTAACAGGTTGCAAGACACGCCTTTGCAAAATCACAGAGAGACCCAACCTAGTCCTCCTTTACTTGCAACGTAGTAATGTCATGTGAAATTCCACATTAGTCTGATGTCTCAAGGTTAAAACCTTAGCTTGGAGATGACATTCATACATTGTTAACAGTTGCAGGAGCTGACTTGTTTTTAACAAAATGAGTGTCTAACCAACAGCAATCAAAGACTTACAGTTGTTTGTACTTACACATGAAGAAATTGACTTTGAATTTTGCAACTACCACCACTAATCCTACACTGCTCCTTCCACTGCTATTGACACTGTTACAAAAGCTGGTTCTACGACTAGGCTGACTGGGATATGCAGACTTTAAATCCATGTGAAAGACTTCCATGTTGAGGATAAACCTGCAGGACAACTGAAGAAGTGTACACATAGCCAAAAGCAAGACTGTCACAGTTCACAGACAAGCTATGTGCCAACCTGTTTTCTGACAACACATGGACAAAGATAGCACTTGGTTTTATGAATATAAGGTTGGAATTTAATGGATGTTAAGAGTAATTATGACCAAAGCATGTCTTTTTGTAATGGACACATAAGTATTGTTTCCACTGACTGGTTTGCATTACAAAAGGTGAAAGTGAAAGGACATTATGACATTTTACTATATACAGCAGTTCTGGTGATCAACTGTCATTAGAAACAACAATAAAATTGACTTTATAACAAGCTACTTTATTAGTAACATCTCTTTCTGGTTTTAGATAGCTTTGTCATACTACTACATACTTCTCTTGCTTGATCATTAAATACCTAACATTGCTTATCTAAATGAGATTAACACAAGTTTAACTCAAGTTACACTACCTGAAGGTTCCTTTTCTCCCAGCATCAATAGCCGCTACCCTAACTGCTTGTATTTTATTTAAAACAAAAAAGCTCTACCATTTGGCCAATGCAAAATACCAAGCTACTTAAATCCAACTAAAGTTCAGAGCTTATCTTAAACTTCTATTTTAGACCAATCCCTCAATTGTACTATTAAACACTGCATACATGTCCCACGACTGCAGTTTTTCTTTCCTTCTCTTTTAGCTTTGCCACTATAATTTCAACCATCACTGATTCTTTTTACAATCTTCTGGAGAAAAAAAAATGCACACTTGTAATTTTAAGGCTTTGCAATGTAAATTTTCAGGATTCAGTGATCTCATATCTAAAAGAAAGATGTGAGGAACTGTGTTAATAATGAATTAAAATGATAGGTCTTGATGTGCTTGTGAGACTGTAGCCTGCACATCAGTCACATAGAGGAGTATTTGCTGTGGCCATTTTATGTAAAAAGGTTTATTCTCCTCTAGTGGTGCACATAGTTTTAAGCTATTAAATTAATTTAGGCAATATATTTTAATAAAACCAGTAGAGAGTTACCTAAGTTTTTGACAACACATACATAACAATATAGCCTCCAGTGGTATGTCCTCTTTTTACTGTGGTACATTAACAGCTATTTATTTCAACAAAATGCCACGCTGGCATATTTTCTAAGAAGTCATCAGTCCTGTGGTAAATAATGTTCTTTGTCATTAACACTCAGTTAGGTGTTGTACCCTCCTCAAGAGACCAGTGTGCATGTGTTTTAGTGTTAAAGTATCATAGAGTGATGCAGATAGTTCACAGTTCCACCTCATTAAATACCATATTTAATGGTACAGTAAACAGTGTAATTTAAAGTGCACATTTGGGGGCTTAAACAGTAAAGTTATTATACTGGTTCATAAATCATTCTTCATCTCTGGTGGCAGAATCTGAATATAACTATTATAACTACTCAGAAAACAATTACACTGTTCTGAGGAAGCTCATACTTGGGGATGTTATGAAATAACAAGGAACTGTTGTTATTTTTAATGAATTGACGGCTTTATTTCATAGATCTTAATGTATTTGTATGCCATTTGTACATGCTATAATGAACTTTAAGACAGATTTTTTGAAGTGTGAATTATTCTAATGTAAATGTGTATTTTGATACATCTCAGTGAAGTTTTTGTGTCTTATGATAGTTTTGTACTGAATGGCATGATTTGTAATTTGTTGACATAACTAGTTTGTGAATATATTGTGTATTTATTGTGTTTTGTGTAAATGGACCCTAAGAAGAGTAGTTGGCTCTATGGTACAGCTAATGTAGAGCAAAATAAATAAACAAATACACCTGCTGCATGATTCCACAACATGGCAGTGATGAAACACTACAGTATGGTGCCTGATGAGTGGCAGCTTTCATCATTGGTTTAAATCACACAGGGCATAAGGGCGAAAGACAAGACAAGGAAAAACATACAGGAATAGGCTTTGCTGTGCTGCTTATATGGTTGACATACATTTATACACTGCTTTTGTCTGTGACTATAGTGCAGTGTTCATCTTTGTGTGTGCAGAGCAGCATATCTCATAACTAAAGAAAGAATACTTAAATGCAGTTTTTAAAACCAGAGGGAAAACTTTATTATTTTCAAATGCTTTTAACTTTTAAATGCATTGTTTTGTACATTGTTTTGATATTTTCTATTTTAATATTTTAAAATCTGTATCCCTTTTATTGTTTCTTTATTTTATTGTATTTTATAACTGGGTTGTAATTAGTTTTTTTTTTTCAAATGAGGATGTAAAGCACATTGAGTTGCTTGATGTTATGAAATGTGCTTTATAAATAAAACTGCCTTGCCGTGCTTTGAATTGAATTGATATGAGATGTATGACAGGTCTTGGTAAAGTTTTCTAAAGCATAACAAAGTAAAATGTGGGGTGGGTTTAGAGTAAACCCCGTCAGCATCAAATGCCAGATGTGAGTAAGCTGAAGAGACAGATAGTTTCAATGTTTAGTTATAGATTTTATAAATATGCCATAAAGATCATACATTTTTAAATAAATATTGCTTTATTAAAGTGGGTCCTAACATGATCAGGGCTAAAATAAAATGAAACCTTTATTTATTTATTTATTTATTTTACTATGATGACCTCTGCAGTTTCAGTTTGTCTCTGAAACAATAAAGTCTTCTTAATACACTTGCACGTTTAATGTTTTTGCATCATCATAAGGTTATCTTAGTTTAGTATAATGTCTCAAGGCATATAGTTGTTTTTTGTAACTCACAATTTTGGAACACTACATTTACTGAAACCCAGAGGGATTCACAACAACAATCTATCGCCTTTATATCAAAGGTTAAAATAAATATTGGACAGTCCAGGCCAAGACAGGAATCTCTGTAGAGTTGCTGTATTCTAGTTATAAGATAATATATGGCTGCAGGTCTTGAGAGAGAGTATGCAGACAATGTCAGACTTTGAATATGTAAATATGTATTTGTCATCTGTTAGGTAAAAATAGACAGAGGGAACATTTTTCTGAGAGAGCTTGTACTCTTTGTCCATACTTTAAGTAAAAAAAAAAAAAAAAAAAAAAAAAAAAAAACCTCCACAGTATAGAATCCTTAAAAAGAGATTCAGCACAGTGGAGCTGAAGGAAGAAAGGGGTATTGGAAGTGGAAATGTAGGACTTCCTGCAAGCCCAAACATGCACCTGAGGGAATGTCTGCGTCCTCACCTGAACGGACTCCCTGTCTGCTTGGCTTAAATGTCTGCCTTCTTCAATGTGCACAAATTACAACCACAACATACAGTAAATCTCCAACCACATGCAGCATCCTATGGGATATATATACGTTTTATCTGTAGCAGTAGGCTCTATCCCTGTCCCTGTCAGTCCGATGTGCTGTTTATCTTTGCATTGTCGCGTTGCATAGCTGACTTGACTGTGACTTGAGTGTGTCGGGACTCCGGGAAAAACTGCAGCGTGGGAGGAGAGACTCCACCTGAGACCTGAAGATCCCAGCGGCACTTCCTCCTCCGCCCCATCCGCACACAGGCTGTGGAAACTGCTACCTGCACGAGACAACACCTGAACTCATTCTGCCGTGCACCCGGACGGCGTCGCCCTTACTCTGGACGCAAGGTAAGTCTCCATTCCAAAATAGTACGCTTTATTACTAATACTTGACTTTTAACGCATATCCTTCCGCGGACATTTTTGTATTTTTTAAATTATTATCGCTGGAGTTTATATTAAAAGCAGAACGTTTTGGAAGGTGCTTTCCCATTGACGCTTAAAATAGGTCGCCTGCTTGACACGTTTATGCCTCGGAGCAAGTGCACAAGTGCGTATTTACACGTGCACAGTAACGAATAGGTTGTTACTTGCCTGCGGGTAGCCTTTTAGTTTAATTAAAATACATTTGTGGCTGTGTGTGCGCTCCATGTCGCCTTGTCGGGGGGGGTTAGCTTAACACCCGTTGCCCGACGAGCCCACAATTACCCAATGTTTACAAGACTGATCGATAAAAGTAGGTATAAGGATTAAAAAAAAAAGCTTTGTTTGTTTATTTGAAGCGACTCTGGAGGTAAATATTTTGGAGTCCAGGATGTGTGTTGTTTATCGTAGCATTTTTTTAATCGAAGCTAACTTGTTGCTAAATGCTAATGAATTAACGTTAAGCTAATTTTTAAAGTTAGCCGTTAGTTTTATTGTTTGAACGTTCGGCTTTGATCGTCTGAGAGAGAGAGAGAGAGAGAGCGCTGCTGAAGGAGCGCGCGACTGGAGAAGACCCCGATGCGCGTGGGCGGCACCAGCCTCACTGTCAGTGATGCTCGCGCAGGAGAACACGCTGCATTCACGTCTCGTAGGAAAAAAAAACACATCTTATTAGCCTCAATATGAGAAGATTAACGAAGGCAAATGCTGCCTGAAGTACCTCGACGGTGATTTTTAAATGTGTGAGCTCAGGTTACATAAGAGTTCGTGACTTGTAGCTGAAATAAAATATGAAATGATTATTTGATATTAAGCGCTAAAGTAGCCTATGTAGGACATTTCTTGGATTTCTGACTTTGGGAGTAAATTCTTATATGAAGCCAATACATTAAATACACAGTCAGTACCATTTTGAAATTCTCAGGATGTTTTCTACTGAAATCAAAAGAGAAATGTAAACATCACACACATAAATGAAAGACAATATACACTCTGAACGCAGAATTGTTCCAGACTGTCTATGTTGTCCTAAAGTGAGTCAGTCATGTTTCTAATGTGGGACAGTTAAAATGTATACATTGTTAGCCCTGCAGGGAAGTAAGTAAGTTTTTATTTATTTTTTTATTACAGAACTAGGATAAAATGTAACACAATAATGTAATAATCATTTAAATGTTATTGGAATCATTCTCGATGACTGATTCATCTTCCTTACTTGACTATTAGCCTGTAGATCCCTCTCTGCCTTGCTCTTGTCCTTTGCCATTGTGGACTGAAATATATTTTATTTACTTACTCAGTATCTGTATGTGCATTATGTGGCTGGTTGCATCAGGAAGAGAATCCGGATGAAAAATCTGGCAAATTACCAATGTGAATAATTTCCTGTAGCAACCCCTGTTTGACATTCTAAAGTGAGACATTTAAGGACATAAACCCTGTAAATAATACTAAACTATGGAAAGCTCAACTGTCCCACATTGATTTAGGAAACATAAAACAAAACATAAACATAAAATTTGATTGTAGTAGCAAATATACATTATATTCACACCATTGTTGTTGTTGTTTTTTTGTAAACAAACATTTCATAAGTGCACCCTGAAAAAAACTGTTCAGTTTAGGATTATTTATAAGGAATTTATACCCTTAACTTAACTTTATTTTATTTTATTTTTTTTAAACTCTTGTGTTATTGACCTTAAATGATCTTAACCTGCTACACTTCCAGGTTGAAGACTGTATCACCCTAATCTATGATCTTTGGTAACCTGATATCACAGCTTCAGAAAACCCATGAGTTCATAGACTTTAATTTATTTCACACAGAACTACAGGCATTAGAACTTAGGTGTCCCACATTAGGCAGTGTCCCACGTTAGGGCAATCCACCCTATATGTGTGTTTAAAAAAAAATTGGATCTGAAAATAGAAAGATTGTAAGAAGTAATTTGGCACATTATGAAAGATTCCATTTTTCATCATATCTACGTGTCAAATGTGACACCATAAGCCACAAAACAGAAGCTGCACATACAAGAGCCTCATGTATTTTTTATTTTAAAGAAGTGATCCACACACAGTTTCTATAGACACTGCAGTAGTGGCCTCAGGCAGTTTCCTGGGGGCCTCTGGCACAATATATATGGCATAGTACATTATAATACTGTAAATGTTCACACATTTCATGCACAACCACCATTGGTTATCTCTACTACGTGCGTCTGTAAAAATATGTAGGAATATAAAAACCTATAAAATTCTCGCCCTTCATTCCGGAGAGTTGGGTAGTAAACAGCCACACAGTGTTTGTCCCATTTTCCTGTGGGAATTGAATGCACCACCCTCCTGACCGTTTTGGCATGATATTAGCAGTGCTTCCTTACGCATTATGTTATACAGTGTGTGAGTGGCTAATGTCATTAGAGTGTGCGCGCTGGAGGGACGTGTTTAAGGACCCAGTCTAGTTGCCCTCTGACAGATGAGGTCCTCTAACCCCACAGCCAGGTTGCTCGGTGCTTATTTGGGCAAACATGCATTGGAGTCGTGTCTAGGGGGAACAGTTTGACAGCAGTCTAACACCTCTTCCAGAGGAATGAATAAGTGTTAGCTCGGTGTCCAGCGTTTCCACGCAACAGCGCAGGCGGCTCCGAGGGTTCACCACACGCTCACAGCTCAGACCTGCTTCCAGTGCTCAGAGTAAGCAGCAGAAGAGCGCATATTTTAGACCAATGGAGCGTCAGGAGGATGGAGAGGAGCCGGGCAGGAGCGTGAGCTGCGGTGGCAGCGATGAGGAGCGCGGTAAGAGAGCGCACACATTCGCCGTTAACACGGAGGACACGCTCGTAGGCGCGTCTGTTTCATATTTTTTTTATCGCTTTTTCTAGTTGCTATGCGTGAATAGTAGCTGCTGATATTAAGCACGTGTGCGCACAAGAACACAACAAAACAGCAGCTTACCGTTTAAAGGTGACCCTCATTTGGCAGCATTTCATAATTTTTTTGCACGTTTGTTTTGGAACAGCGAGTTTTGCTTATTTAATACTATTACACGTACAATATCACTGCACTGTACGAGTCGTAGGGAAAAACTTTGCTGAACTCCATGCATTTTTAATATAGAGTGAGTGAGCGCTGTGGCTTGAAGCACTGCATGTGGATGGATGTGAAGACTGGCGTTGCAACAAGTATAGGCTACAACAAATACACTGTTCTTGTTTTGTTTGGTAAAATGGTTGAAGGGACGTTTATATTCCATATCATCAAATTAAAGATAAAAGGGTTCATAATTAATAAATAAATATGAGACCAGCCCCAACTGTTGGCATGACATCATTGATTAAGATATTTAGACTGATTATTTATTTTAATTTAAAATACAGTATAATTGTCTACTGGGGTGCAGAGAGTTGCTTATGTAGATTTCAGAGTGAATTTTGCAGACTCAGTAGCTAATACCTTTAACAATCAATGAATAGATTTAATAACTGCAACTGAATTCTAATGTCTGCAGTGCACAGTAACAAGTTCTTATGGAATTATCAGTAACATCTTGAATATATTTAAGAGTAGGTTTTCTGAAATCTCTTTGTTATTGCCAGATGTTTCTGAGCTTGTTGTGCTTTAAAGAATAGAACTTTGTGCAAGTAACATTTGGTTAGCTGTTACACTTGGATGTTATTGTCCTCAAAGGGGAAATTCTTTTCTACAAACACTGCACTGTTTTTTCTCTATGGTTTCAAGTTGGAGACAGGAACAGTGTTAAGTTGACTAAAACATGAACCTACTGATTGTTTTATGCATTATCTGTATTATGTACATCTGACTTGGTAAACAGCATTGGCATTTCTTTTATTAAATTATTGAGCATCATATGGCTCCTTATAATTGAAGTGGTTAATTCCGCTGTTGTTGGTGTTTTTGATTTCCTGACATTGAACCAAAAACTCCAGTCACAATATGTGCTGGTCCCAACAAGCCTGAATAAATGGAAAAAAATTACTTCAGGAAAGGGTATCCGGCACAAAGACATGTATTGTTTTGAGCTACGATCCAAAATAAATGTCCAAAATCAATACTGTTTACTGCAAGTGTTTATTGCCCATGATATCACACTGCATTATCAATCTGTCAAGTATGAAAAAAGAGAGAAATCGAACAGTTCCAGAATAAACTTTATACAACTTTTGAGCCAAAACAATCTTCCAAACATAATCTACTATATAACTCATGTTGGTTGGGTCATTATTGTGAGTTTTCTTGGAGCAGTGCCATATTTTTTCTCATGATATGTGTATTAGCAGTTAATAACTCAGCACTGGTGGCTGTGCAATACTCCACACATCACATAACTGTCAGCACAAATGCCATTACATCTGGATCTTTATTAGTTTGTATAAGGTTAAATCATATCTCTGGCCATAAACCCTGCAGTTGTTATGGGATGGACCAAAGCTGGGGAGGGTCATTTTTGGGAAAGATGAAAACATCTACCGACTGTATTTTTAATTTATAAGTCATTGATAAGATATTAATAGAGGGAGAATAGTCCGCAAGTTTTTTTTTTTCTAAAGTACACATGAATTTTTAACAAGCCTTGGACTACTACAAGTGTGATAAGCATGAGAAAGATTTTAAACAATGTAATTATTGCATGTTAATATTTTAAGACTCTAAAATATTGCACTCAAAGCAACTATTCTACTAATGTTATAACTTGTACAGAAATATCTTGCTTATTTGATAATAGATGTAGTTGCCTACATATCTGAAGAAAGGTTAACAGATAAAAAAAAAATGGAGCTGGGAATTGATCCATACTGTCAACACTGGATGTTATGAAAATAGACTGAAGGCTCATGCTGGGTGCTGCCTGTCTAGGCTTCAGGCCAAGACGTTTGGCAGACGATAACTTGGAGCAGTTTGTGGTATTATCAAATAAGTCTACTTGTAAAATCTTTAGTATAGTCACAGTGCCATTTATCATGCATTAGTGCCAAACAAACTACTGCTACTTCTGCTACTACTACTAAAACAGTAGTGTTCTTTGGTATAAGGAAGAAATTTACAGTTTTAGTCAGGCTGGTTCCAGAAAAGATGACGCGATACACATGTGGTATGCAGGCGTGTACACAGTCAAACCTGACATGCCAGACATGTGAAGTCAAGTTCAGGTATGTGACGGGCATTTGATATGAAGCCTAATTCTTTCCTCTTCTTTGTCTAAACTTCAAGTTTAAGTCTTTATGAATAAGCAACAACAACAACAACATCAGGAAAACAACATGGAAATTGCATTTGACCTTTTTACATTATTACAATAATATTAAAAAAATTTGGCCTGTACTACGTTATACTTTGAGATTATAAACAGTATATAATTTGTGACTTAAAAAAAAAAAAACTCTGATTAATAATCTGATCCATTCCCACTGCCTATTGGAAAATGTGATTTGGTATTAGTTGATTCGGTGATTGTTCTATTGAATTACGCAAAATTGAGCACATCCCCCAATCAAGTATTATTAAAACCACTTCTGAGAATGTGACATATGTTGGTGGCCCACCATAGTTTCATTTGTATTGTCATAGCCTCAAAATGAGACAAAAAGTTAATTGCATTGATATGTTGCATTTTGCGATGCTAAAAATTGCATTTATGCTAGAATAAAGTTCCATTTACTGGGGCCTATGACTGTTTTCCTAACACCTTTTTATACTAACTACCTATGGCAAGTGTATCTAACCATGTCAAACAAGCTTTTTTTGTTACAGCTTGCTTGAACTATTTTGCCAGTGCTCTATCCATGGCAGTGCCCTGGAAGGCTAACTTAAATTTGCAATTATTCTTTGTGTAGAATAATTAGAATTGACTTTCTCAGCAGTCTGTACTTGTTCTGGGAAACCTGTTGTGAACATTTCTGAATACAGTCCTAAAATGAATAGGAGAAACTTCAACTTTTCTTGAGAGCACCGCTAAGTGGCACTTTGCAGTTGTTACAGTGTGGGTAGCTGTTATCGGTCCACCAGCAAGTGAGGTTAGTTAGTGTGCATCATAGAAAACCGCAGACACTGGAGGGTTGGTGTGCTTAGTCCATTAACTGTGGTTCCCAACCTGCGGTCTGGGACCAGAGATTGCAAGGGGTCCACCGAGCTTTGTCTGTTCTGAGGTTGTGAGGTTATTAAAATTATATTTGTGTATATTCAATCTTAACTATTCTACACATGCAAATGGAAAACAAATGGAATAGGAACAAAAAACTACAACTGCGGTCTATTTTTGTAATGAATCACTTTATTCTCCTGATGTGTTTGTGTGGATAAGGGTTAGGTCTGGGTGCCCCGCTTGTCTTGGACACAAGCAAGAGGGGCCTCAAGGAAACAAGGTTGGAAACCACTGCATTAACTAAAACCCACTTTAACTATAAAACTACGTCTGACACTGAGTGACGTGTTGATGCAAAGTGATTGCTTAAGCCTATAGACGTATAATATGCAAAAATAAACAACATTATTATACAGTAAAGAAACATGATTATTCCATGCATATGGCCTCTTGAACAATACAGCTATACACCATTTCATCACTTCCACCAATGATGGTTATGTTTTCAACATCATTGATTTATAAAGCTGTTAAACCCTTTAAAAAATAATGGTCCGATTTTTTTCAGGAAAGATCAGTAATGGGCCAAAGAATAAAAGATGCGCAGTTTTGGCACTACTGTATATTTCTACAGCTGCGAGATAGGGCCAATACTTTGGTGGAGGTCTGCACTCCTTGTACTTCTAGTTTATCTTTTATATTGAATTTGGTTTTCCCTTTATTAGATAGAAATGGTGAATCTCTGCTTCTGCTTTTAAGAAACATTTAGTCGTGTAATGATTGTATTGTTATGTAAATATTGCATTTACTCTATGGTGTGTAAAATTTGCACATGTATTTAACAGTTTAGGTGATGTTCACACTTTTAATTTTGCCGTATCTTTACTGTTCATTATTACAGCATATATTCTCACTCATCTTAAGCTGTCATTATTTGGCATTGTAGTAAATATGACAACTAGAATGGGGCATGCACATAGAAAAGCAATTCCTTTTCTCGGACTTAAAGCTTTGGTTGAATTTGCAGTAATGAGTCATGAAGCATGTGTCGTTTGATGTCACTTTAGAAATTAGAGAGTATTCATTATTATGTTATATTCTAGGTCATTGCTCTTTTGTTTCAGTCACAGAATGGGCATAACTCTCTGCTGACTAGGATAATACCCGGCAAAGACCACAGTGGAATGAAGTGGAGCTCTCCGTTCAGCACCAGCAGGGACAGTGTGGTGGTGGCGGCATGCTGTAAGCTAATTAGTTAAAGGACAGTACTCTGCAGAGGCAACTAATTGCTTAGCTAAATGTTATGTCAAAGGTCCTAAAAAAAAAAAAAAGTCATCATTAAGTTATATAAGCAGCAGTCTCCACTTGCATTAACAGCAGTCTCTTATTAACTTTTTTATTTTGAGTCATAAATATACTTGGTTTGTTTTGCACAGGCTCTCCTCCACCTGAGTCTTGTGAGCAGTCGGGCAGCGAACAGCAGCAGCAGGAGGAGCCCAGCACCATGAGACGGAATGAGAACTACTGGCGCGTCCCTGGAGAAGAGAAGAACCTGGACGTGGACTACAAGCCTGCCAGCAATGAGGCCATAGTAAGAGACTAAATCATAATAATATAAAGCATATTATATAAAGCAAAAGAGGCAAAGACACCACCTTACATACATTTTATTATGTAGCAGTTCTGTAGAGTACTTTATTTAACAATTAACCATAGCTTTACATGTTAGCTAAGTATAACCATTCAGCTTTGTTAATGTAGGAGTACAGGACCTGACTTAGTTAGTTACTGATAAAAAGTTGTACTAGTTAATCTGTGAATAGCAGTAACAATTTTCAGACTTTCCAAGTTAACTTTACATGAATAATCTTTTGTAGTCCAAAATTGCCAAAATTCCCAAAGAACCACTAAGAGGCCATTTTTGCATGCATCAAACATAGACAGATCAAAGATTAAATAATAATAGCCCTAACTGATTTTATTATATAGGCCGGAATTGTGTTCTCATATGCTTAAATGTCTCTGTTTTCATTGCTGGTTAATGTTTACTAGTATACTCCACAGTGCCTAATTGCATTCATTGTCTGAAATTATGACCTTTATTTTTCATAACCAGTTTCAGTTCAGTAAGTGAGACAGACATTGGAAAACTCAAATGCAAATGCAGAGTAGGAACTCTGTGCTTTTCACATCACTGCTGATGGATTTGCATAAAGCATACTGTGCAGGTGGGGAGTTTAATGTCCTCACTGACACACTGACAATTAACTTTTGTATTTTATGAACCATAACTGCTGCTTCCTGCAAATCTGAATCGTGATGTTATTTCTCTGTGCAGATGTTTTTACTCCCAGAGCCCTGGCTCCAAACAGTATTTGTTCTTGGCCAAAATCCCACTGTGCATTGATTATAATGATAGATTCATACATAGAATACATCAGTACACTAAATAATGTCTTTGACTTAAGGCATTTCATTGAATTGCAAATCAGTGCCCCACAGTATATCTCACAAGGCCCCATGAGGTATATTGTTTTATTGTTTACTATAGCCCCTTTCATGCTCACCTTTTGTGTTGAGATATTCCTGTCATACAAATAATTACCAGCAGGAGGGTCTGGGGTCCTATCTGTATCCTGCAACAGCAGCTTGCAGCTGAGGCACTATAAAGACAGACTTAGCATAAATGTCATTGCATTAGAGTTATGGGAAAAGCATTTGGTGTGTGCAAACCATTATATGCACCAAAACTGGAAAAGCATGTGTATACTGACACATTTATGCTTAGTTCTCATCACACTCATGTTGTGAAATAATAATGCACCTAGAGATGCACAACACAAAAGCAGCAAAGAGTGTAGCCACTATGCTAACACAACCCTTCTCTCTGTCTCTACCACATAAGGTTTCACATAAACAAAGCCTTTACAGTTGGTTTAAATCTGTTTCTGGAGAGGTATAGGACTAGGGTTTAGAGGGACAGATGTGCCATTTGTTATGGGAGATGGAAGTAACAAAAGTAATTTACTAAAAGTGGATGCAGTAACAATGTGATATAAAACTGACAAGTGTAAAATTATGCAAATTGGTAAAAGAATACAGCATATAAATTAAAATAGATGTGATGAAAGTTTTAGCAATTAAAAAAAAGAAAGTTTTATCAGTTTGCAACAACAGTGAATTTGTGTTAGTTGGCCACCATAGCAAACTGGTTACAGCAACAGTACTGTGGCTGGAAAGAGCGCTTCAACTCTGACACACCTTTTTCATTTTGTTATTTACATGCACTTTTACCTCATCTACTTTCATTTTTTGTTACTGAGCGATGTGCAGTTCTGTTCAGGACTGACTTGTTGTACATCTGTGTGCTAGTTTGTTTTTGTGAGATGACAGACAGCCACAAGTTATACAAGTTACAGAGGGCTGTATGTTATAGCACTATTCTAGTGTGGGTAGCAAGATGCTACAAAATAGACTTGTTTTTATGACTTTTACCTCATAAGAGCAAACGGGACTGAGTAACTAGAACAGTATCCCACCACCTTCTCAGAATTTATCATGAAAGAGGCTTATGCAACTTCTCACCATTTTGACATGTTTTACTCTGTACCTTTAGTTCCAGCCCAGAAAGAGCCGTCTTTATGTGGTGCTCAGATGCCATAGTGCTGTTGAAGCACAGCAGGTGTGAACAGATGCTGTAAGAGCAGCATTTAAAGTAGCACCTGATGCAAGGGACATTGAGTTCTCTAGTGTTCTTTCCACCGACAGCGTCTATAATGATAGCCACAGCAGGGAAAACCTTTTAAACAAGGCTGATAGTTTGGAGTCATTAGCAGCACTCAACATTATCGAGGAATGGCTGCAAAAGAAAGATGTTGATATATGCATTTAATTCTACAGTTTGTCTGTATTATACAGAGGAAAGGTGAGTGTGTTTACTGACTGCTGGGCTGTACAGCTGTAGGGACAAGACATTCTGCCATTAACGCCTTCAGTCACATCAAGCCATATGCTTTTCTATACCAATATACCTCTTTAAAAACAATTAGTCTTAAATGTATCATAATTAATCAAGCCAATGGCCAATAAAACTGGGGATATAGCATTCTCATTATTAAGTGTCAGAGGAACCAATCCAGTAGATATAAAAGACTTCTCAACAGCTTGACACGTGGCAGTGGCCTATTGACTAATGAACAGAACACTGAAAAGCTAAAACATTTTTGATCTTAGCATTGCTGGGCATATTTTTATTAAATATGTGTTTATTATTATACTCGGGTAACTTAAAAATGTCCACTTTGCCACAGGCTAAGAAATCAAGAAAACACACACATCCAAAAGGCAAATATAATGTTATAGATTCACTTGTTGAGAATTGTCCCGGTGCAAGAGAAAACCTTTAATATGCCTCAGAACAGGCTGAACTAAAAAGAGTTAATTGGTCTGTCTTGGGTTTAGAGTGTTCATGCACTTCTTAACTTGAATGGTCCTGAGATCCTGTCTGAAGTAGGCGCAAACCTTAGCTTTTCCTTTACCAGAATACAGATGCAGTTTTCCTTAATCTGTTCATAGTTTTCAATGTTGGCATCAAAATCTATTTTTACTCACTATCATAGAACCTTTCACAAATAGCAAGAAAGAAACAAAATAAGACAAATTTCTCTATTCATTTTATTTGATGTTTTTTGGTTGAATACAACAAGTTATACACTACAGAGACAGGTCAACTCAGGGTCAGTATTGACCATTATACTGTTTACCATGCGTAGTTGGAGCAAAAATGTTAAAAAGCTATAATCTTAACTCAGTGTGCTCCGATCGATTGGCCGCGATCGGTGATCAGCCGATCATGGCTAAAAATAGAGTGATCGGTGATTGGTGTAATGGGCCGATCGAATTACAACAAGAACTCTCACATTTACTGTTCTGTAACTCCGGTTTGATTAAACAGCAGTAGCGTTATTCTAGCAGTGTTTGTAAGTTAAGCTCTGGTTATAACTAACACAAACCTGCCCTGGAGCTGCTGCTTTATGTCCCCGCCTGCTCCTGGAGCGCAAGGGACAGAACTGAGGCGCAGCAGTGCGTGTATTTGCAAACGCCAACGCAAATAGAGCTACAGCTAACCCGCTAATATTTATGTGAAAAGCATTAAGAAAGTTCAGAGTCTGGCTGTGTCTTGTTACGCAGAGAAAACTGTGCGTTTTGTGGCTTAAACTGCACCAAGTGGCTGCTAATGGAAAGAGAAAGTAAGAAGGCAGCCCATGTGTCCGTGTGTCTGGGAAGAGCACCTTTCATCGTTGTCTTCTCTGCTCTTGTGCACGTTTTCTTTGTTCAGATGTTGTCAAAACTGGCTGCAGGAGCTGTCTGCTCTTTAGTCCACTGTGTTTGAACCTGGTTTGGCTGCGCGTTACTCGCACACTTTGGCTACGGACTCGCACTAAAGGCACCAATTAAGAACAGCTGATTTTTACATCAGGGGAGCATTCAAACAAAGCCACACAGACACTGGGCACACATTAAAGACCAATAATGCAACAAAACCTCTTCTAAAACAAAAATAAGTAGAATTTTGTTGTACTTTTACATTTACAAAGGCTACAGTATTTTTCAAGTGGAACTAATAATAGCCTGCATACAATACATTACTACATTGAAGACCACATGATCAGTATCGGCCATGATAGGTATGGCCGATCACAGCAAAGGCTGATCGGTGATCGGTGATCGGCCTCAAAAATCCTGATCGGAGCACCCTTAATCTTAACATGTATTTGCATAGCCTCAGAGCTATATGCATGCATTACTTATATTTCTATAATTTTCTTTGTATCAATTGTACCTTAATATACTTTTATATTTTTTGCAATATGTGCAGTAGTTTATCAGTCTTTAGTGAGGAAGCAAAGGTTCCATGTGCTGTTATGTACATCCAGCATAACAAATCCCTAAAAATCCAATGATTTGTAGCTCGTATCCTTCAGCTGGTGTAGCCAGGTAGCCTGTAAAGCAGCTGAATGTCTGCTTACTAGCTAATGTCCTCTACCCACTCACTGACAACAATTATATACACATACCATATACACAAGCCACAGTGACTTAGTGGTTAGCACTTTCGCCTCACAACAAGAAGGTCCCGGGTTCGATTCCCGGGCTTTTCTGGAGTTTGCATGTCCTCCCACATCTGGGTGGTTTTCTCCGGTTGCTCCAGGTTGCTCCGGTTTCCCCATCAACCTCAAAACATGCACATTAGGCTAAAAACCTCCAGCTAGGTACTCCTGACCAGGATCCTGGCTCAAGATCTGGAAAGGGTCCCCGGGCACTGCACCACAAATATGATAATGGTCTGCACAAAATGGTGATCAGACAACGTGCTTGAGTCCAGATGCACCACAGCACTGGGGCACGCAGGCCGAGAGAAAAGTGCTTGTGCGTCAACACAATCATTGAACAATAATAAATCATAACGAAAGTAAATAGTCATTTGTAGGACTAATGGACTTTTGTAGGACTAAATTTCTGTCAAAATGGGCTTTTTTAAATCCTTGGATAGAATACTCTGAGTCTTTACGCACTGGTTGTTCACTGGTTATCGCTGCTCATTTGGGCACTTTACTACTTTTACTTGACTTTATTTTTGTCCTGGGGAGAACAAGGTGTGCGCTCTGGGCACTAGTGCAAAGTGGCTTGGGGCGGCAGTAGCTCAGTTGGTAGAGATGCTTGCCCACTAACCTGCAGGTCGGCGGTTTAAGCCCCGCTGCTGGTATTGCATACTGTCGTTATGTCCTTGGGAAAGACACTGCACCCACCTTGCCTGTATGAATGTGTCAGTGTGTTTGCGTGTTTGTGGTGGTGGGAGGGGCTGTAGGCACACGGTGGCAGCCACACTTCCACCACAGAGTGAGACTGAGGAGTGAATGAATAATGCACCAAATTGTAAAGTGACTTTGAATGTCTAGAAAAAGCGCTATATAAGACTAATTCATTATTATTATAGTTATCATTATTATTAAATATTGATGATGGATGTTTAATAAGCCTACAGTGCGGTAACAACGAGCTTGTTTTAGCACAAGAAGAATCTGACATAAAACAGATGCAGCCACAGGCCTGCTCCTGGCACAAGTCTGTGCACAATGTTCCCATGAGGAGCAACCCAGTCCAGTTCTCCGCAATTACTCCAGTGCCTTACGTTGCGCCAATGTCTGTTAGTGCTGCTCTATAGCAGCGTCAGTGCTAGTTTCAGCCCTCAACCATAGTGACCTGTGGTGCGTAAATGCGTATTGGAGGCTGGAGACGCATCCTCCCGCGCCACACACATCGCTCCACAAGTGATAGGTGCGTTTGCTGCTAAAATAATTGTTGAAGCACATAGCACTTTCTGAAGACACCAAAAAGGCCAGTCAGGGCACAGAGACACACTGTGGAGACCGCTTCAGTTTGCCTTAACGCACATGATTTACAGATTAATAGTAGCTCAATAATCTTCACTCATTCTTATAAAGGTAAGATGTACATGTAGTCCACAGTTCCTTTGAAGAGTTTGACGGAGAGAGGAAAGAGGAAAGCCATGCATCGCCGGCGTGATGGTGCTTTCGGGTGCACCAAGTAAAATAAATGTTCTGCTACATGCTTTTTATGAGCTTTTTTAGACTATCTATTAAAGCACTTTTTCTAACTCATGCTGCAGTTACATTGGTAATGTTCTCTATCCACTCACTAATACACATATTAGTAAGTTGGTGATCATTTTCAAAAAACATCAAACAGAACTTATTAAGTGCTTAATAGCCCCTGACCATATCATTAAAATGGCTATAGTCAAAATATTCTAAGACTGACAAGTGCTTCTTCCAACCCAACCTGCTGTGCCTGGCCTCCACTAATGTTCCCTATTCCCTCCCTTCCAAAATAGCATGAAATAAAATAGCAGTCTACTGTGTTGGTACTCATGTTATTGTTTATAAAATGACTGTAGGCGAAATATCCACAAATTGCCAAGCGCTTCTCCCAACCAAGCTGCTGTACCAAGCCCCCTGCTGCTGTAGAAAACATTATTGACTTAAAAACTGCTTGCCTCGTCTTAGCCCTGAGCTTATTATGGCTCAGTTGTGCCGTGTGAGTGGGTGGCTGTGCGGTGTGGAAGCCCAGAGGAGGGGAGAGCCTTGCGTCCCCACGGCCTGGTGAGAAAAGCTCTCCCATTGGTGCAGAATGCATACACTACCACATCCTCATGCGCCCTCTGAGAAGTGAACTCCGACCTCTATTGCTAAGACTGCTTCCTGTTAAAAGAGAGCCAAAGATAAGTTTGTGTTGTAGGGCTCTTCAGACGTGAACACACACCAAACAGTGGCCTTCAGTGCTTAGAAAATCACACTGTTAAACAAGCGGAAAAGCCTTTTCTTCCACTATGGAGACTTGTGCAAATATTAGCTTAGTTACACATTGATGATTTATAACCAAATAAGCACTTCACTTTACTAACTCCAAGTTTATGAGACTTATATTGACAAAGTACTACCCAATTTCCTGTAATTACTGACATCAAATGGTCCTCTAGTCAGTATGTAAACCTTGGATATCAGCAAATGCAAGTTCTCTGCAAATATTTGCTTTCCATATATTGCTATGTTATGAGGGAACAGTGGTTAGCAATTTTCACAGCAAGATATTGGACATTGCTTGTTTTGTAGTCAGTATAGAAAAAATGGTAAAAATTATATGATAGATGATAGAAATAGCCCATAGTAATACATGTGAATATCTTGTTTCTAATGCCCTGCTTTTTAATTAACTCATGTGTGTCAAGGAAATATGCTTCCTTTTGCCCTAAGCTAGACTCTAGTACCTTGTCTTGTGGCAAAGCTGTAGAAAATTACATACCAGGCATATAGACTATAATGTTCAGGTTCTCTTTATGGCTGCAAAAAGCGCTGAACCACTAGCCAGCACAAAACAGTACTATTTGTCATTCATTTGCATGTTAAAATGATTACACTTGTCATAAAACGTGTCATCTTTCTCATCAGTTACACTCCCATGATAGACTTCAATTCTACTCAAGTATGTTAGCTGCTTTGTTGTTTACCATTAGCAGCCATGGATGCGGGAAGAGGGGTTGCTTTTGCCCAACTGTTAGGGACGTTGTAACTGCAACCCCAAAAGGTTTACAAAAATAAACTATATTTTATTAAACATTTTCAGATGAATTGTGTTTTCATCATTAGTTATAAATATTGTAATTTACCAACGCTGGCTGTTGTTGCTGTTGAGTTATTGAAGCGTTTTAATGTTCTCCAGCTTCATCTCAAAAGACAGTGGGCCGGATCTTCCGCATCTTAACGCAGGGGGTGGACCAGACAGTGGCGCAGAAAGGGGCCTTATCCCAACCCCTGCTCTTTAGACTAGACGCAAACCTTAAAAGGTCGTACGTGGGCTGGGCTTGGGCCAAGGAGGAAAAGAAGTGCCCAGCTGCCTGCCTCTCAGATGAGGAAACGATGAGGCTGAGCTGGTGAAGCAAAGCTTCTGCTCGGGAGTGCTGGTCCCATGTGGCAGAACGTGCGTGCCTGTGCTTAGGGCAGTGCCCACTTACGGTTTTCTGGTCCTCTGCGTGCACAAGGATCATGTAGAGTACGTGCCCCAGCTTACCGCAGCCTCTCGCCGCTGGCTCAGGCTCATTCAGGGCGCCAGGCGTGGCTGACATACAGGCAAAAAGTTTACAGTATATAGTTTACATCTTTTTATTTATTTATTTATTTATTTTGTCTTTTGCTTTTCAGCACCACGGAAACGCACATTAGTGAGTAATTAGCACTCCAGATTTACTGCCATTTTGCGTGCCATCTCAACGCATTTTTCACTTTTTGCGTGTTTCTTTTGAATCACTTTCTGATCCATGTTAAATGGGACATCTCACATTAGCAATAGAAATATATGGGGACATAGTGGCTTGTCAGAGACTGAGATCACGTTGCCTAGATTGTCTTGTAAATACAGAGAAACCAATGATAGAGACGCCGGGTATGAAGGGAGGGCCAGCCCACCAGTTTATAGAGATCACAGTGGTGGGTATGAAAGGGTGCATTAGTGGCAAAGCGTATGGCTGAGTGATAGAGAGTGTCCAATTTTTTAAGAGCTGTGCTTGGTGCACTTTTATAGATGATGTCACCATAGTCCAAAATTGGAAGTAATGTCATCTTGACAAGAGTGCATTTGGTAGCACGAGTGAAAGAGGCTTTATTGCAGAAGAGGAAGGCTATTTTAGCTTTGACTTTTGCTTGAAGGTTATTGATTAAGGTGCTGAATGCCAAAGAATCCAGTCAGATGCCTGGGTATATACTGGATTTTACATATTCCAAAGCCACGCCGTCTGCGCAGGTGATTATTGGGGGGGTGTCAGCATGAGTTTTACGACTGAAAAGAATGCACTTTGTTTTACTGGCGTTGAGACAGAGGTGGAGGTTGTGGAAAGCCTGCTCTACTGAAGTGAGGCTGAGCTGAAGAATGGATGCTGCAGATTGAAGAGAGGAGCCAGCCGAGTACAAAATAGTGTCATCTGCATACAGATGGATCCGGGAGCTGCAAGCAGCTTTAGTGATGTCATTGATGTAGATGGAGAAGAGGGTGGGGCCCAAATTAGAGCCTTGAGGCACACCTTTGAAAATGATGAGTGGCTCTAACAAGTTGTTTTCTGCTTTCACCTGCTGGGCACAGTCAGACAGGTAGCTAACGAACCAGTATTTGGATCCAGCTTAGTGAGCTCATCCTGCACTTCCGAGATGGAGAGAGGTGTAAAGGAGAAAGGAGTATTGTTCGATGGAGAAGACTGAAGATCTAATGAAGCTGTGCCGACCCCACCTTTTGAAGCCAAATCTGAGCCTGAGGCAGGGAAAGCTTGGGTTACATTGATAAAGTGATGGTTGAGAAGAGAAGCCATACGAGATTTATCAGTAATAACAATGTAATTAAATACCATAGAGATTGGTAACTGAGGGAAGGTAAGTTTATTCTCTATGACCTCGACTGTTTTCCAGAACTTCCTTGCGCCAGAACCACAAGTGGAAAATTTCTCCTTAAAATGGGAGATTTTAGCGTTCCTGATGGCCTGTGTTGTTATTTTCCTGCTTTGCCTAAAGGCAAGCCAGTCAGCCGGAGATTGTGTGAAACAGGCTTTCCGCCAAAGGACATTCTTATGGTGGACAAGCTCAGCCAAGTCATGGGAAAACCAGGGACTGTAACAATTCTTGATTCTAAACTTTTTTAAAGGAGCATGTTTGCTGACAATTAGACTGAATGTAAGAAGCACCATGCCTCGTCCAGGGAGGGGCAGAGTCAACTCTATGCCAGGTCACTGCCGCAGCATCTTGAAGAAAGCCATCCATATCAAGATTCTTCAGGGAGTGCTTGGTTACAATCACTGGGGGCCTTTTAACTGAGCATGCAGTGCGTATACAGGCAGTAACGCAGTGATCGCTTATTTGGCTGAAGACACCAGATTGACAGTTGGATGGGTGTTAGTAAGAATGAGGTCAATCAGCGTGGAAGACGAGGGAGATTTTAAATTTGGGTATTTGAGTAAGATTTAGAGCATCAAATTGCTGCAAAACTATGTTTGGGGGGATTGATCATATCCCAGTTTAGAGCCCAAAAGAACAAACTCAGAGGAGGTGTATGGTACTAGGAGTTGACTAAGGGCTGAGAGTGTGGAAGCTGCTGCAGAGGGTGTTCTGTAGCAGTGAGACAACAGTGAGCGCAGAACTGGCTGAAAGTCTAAGCTTTAATATCAGCAATTCTAACTGGGACAGACTTAGACAAAGTACATTGCAAATGATCTTTAACAAACATAGCTACTCCACCGCCCCTAGTGGCTCTGTCCTGATGAAATACATTATAGCCCAGTATAAGTATATCTTGATCAGTGACACTTTTTTTTTAGACAGGACTCAGAAATAGCAAGAGCATCAGGATTAGCAGTATGTACCAGTGTTTTTAAGTGATCAAAATGCTTTGGCCTTAACAAACTGCAGATATTTACGATCACAAAAATCTCTGAATAACAGTTGAGAAGTAATAGGGTTATCAGTACCAGGTCCAGGGTTTGGGTGAACATTCCCAGACATAAATAACATGAGAATTATTAACATGCACCAGAGGGCAGCACTGTAATAATGCCACTGTTTATTTTTTACTGAGGGGTTAACCAGTCAAAGAGCTGCCGCAACAACATGATTGAAAAGAGTGGAATAAGATGATATAACTGGGTGGTAGGAAGTCCAACAGATAACGTAATCCAGTAGGATGAGACATCTCTGGGCTGTAGCGTAAAGGCCAACGTACCCCCATAACACAAACACTGTAGCAGTGATCCGAGTGGGAACTTGCCAGCAGGCCTGGGAGCCTGAGGCTGTATGAGCAAAAAAAAAAATCCAAATAACACCATTCAAAAGACCAGAATAGTTTTTACTGTGAAATACATGTTTACAACAGCAAGCAAAAGTGCATAGGGGTCCACTATACATTGACAGCTCACAATTAGGGAGGACTGACTCACACCAAAAGCGCAATGAGCAACTGAGACAACCAGTGACTATTAATTTCCTATACAGTTGCGTGCGGGAGCGACAAATGACGCAAACGTGCTAAGCCACATGAATCAAACGACTTGAGCATAGTTTTGAGTTGAACTTAAGTCATGTCAATCACGGAACAAGGTTTAGACACGAGACAGGAACAGGTCCAGGCACAAAAGTTGCATTTTAAACCTCACAATTTGGGTGTGACCCCACCCATAATAAGTTAATCTGTTGTCATTTGCCTAAACCATCTTGTTTTGCGCTTAAAGAATCTATAATGGACAAAAACATAAACTGGTCTGAAGCAGAACAATATTTAACCAAATTAAAAGTGGACTTTAACTGTATCGTCCATCTGGATGGAAATCATTCTATTTAACTGATATGGGATTTGCTTTGCAGTTTGAGAATCTCCCTGTGTACTTCAAGCAAGACTACACAGCTACAGCACAGAATTTCTAATATGTACTAATTAGCAGTGGAGACTGACAGGAACCTCATTAGTTCTGCATGCGGTTTATCATTAACCTAACTAATAGAGCAGCGCAAGTATGAAGGAAATGTCAGAGGGAGAAATACAATCTATATTTCAATACTGTCATCCAATGGGTGGGACCCCTTGAGGTAAAAAATAACAGAGATGCAAAGGATTTCTTTTTGAATTGATTGTAGTGTGTGGACTGCAATGAGAAAATTAACACTGTTCAACAACTACAATTATTAAGTTTCACAATACAAAGCATCTGATTTCCCCGGTTGTAGTATAAAGCAAAAAATGTAATGGATGTCAAGCCATTATAGGTGTTGATGATACGCTTTTGGTATGTGTCTTTCCAGTCTGCCGTACTCTCAGGGGCTTTTTTCTCTGTTCCATGCAATCCCACTTTAATTTTAACTTTGTCTTTGGATTGCTTTCAATTCAACACCTAGCATTACATTTCTTACATGTGCAGAGTGGCTTTAACCCCTTCACGCTGTATGTCGCTAATTCGCAACGTACCATTTAATCCAAGACTGCTGCAGAAATAATGTGTGTTCTCCTTTGATGTCTTTTCAGGCCATACTGTGTTCAAATGTGAAAAGTGCAATGTTCACCTGTGCTTAAACAAACACAACAACTGTTTACTGTTCTATTATTCTAATCTGAACACATAATTGTTGGAAATAAAGTCAGGCATTAAGGGGTTAAGCAGCTTTCCTCTATTTTAAACTTGAAAATTTTGAAAAATATGTTTTTTACAAGTTGCAAGCCTTTTTAAAAATTCAAAAATTAATGTGTTTTGGTCATTAGTTACCCCATAGCTGATTAACCTCCATCACGCCTTTAAACTCTTATCATCAAATTTTTTGATAAGTCGACAGTGAAAATCAATAGGAATTTTACTTACTGGAACCATAGGGTGGGCCACTGCTGCGCTTCATAGAAATCCTTCATTATGAGTCAGCATCCATACAGTGTGTGCTGCAATGTAAGGTTTCATTCATGACGTGACCAATACATGCATAAATGTATTTCATATAATATTTAGGCCCACAGTTCAGCAAAAACTGAACAAAAGAAGAAGCTGAGCTTGTTCCCATGGTTTATTGAGTGGTACAGATTTGGTCGCTGGAATTAACGTACATTATTTAGCCAAATCATAAACTTTGGCAAAATACGCATTGAACATAGAGCTATCTATCTTCTTGTTGAATAAGAATATTATATTCACGTGCATATTACCCCAATAACACAAACTGCAAATGTCATAAATATCATCTTATAAACATCTTGTTGTACATGTGTGACCTTGACCAGTTCAAATTCCTTTCTATTTTCATCCCAGACATCTCATTTCATCTGTAAACTAAATTTAGCATTTTTCATCTGTACTGTTGTGTTTGTATAAGTCCACAGTTGTTTATGCTCTGTGTGTATATCTCTATATTTTTTCCTGTTTGGTCACAACACAACATCCCCTGTGCATCATAAATATCCATGCAATGTAATCAGGGGCGAGTTTACACAGCCTGATAAACAGCTATCTTTTTGTACTCATGTCAACTTGCCAAATGTCAGAGGAGGAAAGCAAGTGCAGGGTCTGCCCTTAGCGGCTGTAGGCCTCTCCATCTAGTCATGAGGATTAGGCATGACTACATAGAAACTGCCCGGAGTTTAGGTCATGGAGAGGCACTATGTTCAGCTTTAATTGGATAAATGCGATTGGACAAGGTTGTAGCAAGGACTGATGAATGAACACTGCTGCTGGCGTGGTCTGTGATGGTTGACCATATTGAAATAATGAATACTCTTGGTTCTGTTTTTGCTGTTTTGCTGTGTACCTTTAATAAAAACATGGGAAGAAGAAATAATAGCACAATAGAGAAGTTCTCTGAGGACACAGAGATTCTCTTCCTAACAATGCTAATAAGATTACCAGACCATAACTGTGGCCTTACTGGAGTTGTTGTAAGCTGGATTACTATTTGTTAAATTAAACTGAATTGTTTTGCAGATTTTACACTGAATGAGAGGATGCCTTGCCTACATTCTTTATAGTATAATACAAACATATATTTTTCAACAGAAACCATAATTTACAACTTAGTTGAACAAAATGGGAACTGTCCAGTTGTGTATTTCATTTTGATGCACATTCTTGAACAAAGGCTTAGGGTATATATGAAGTAAATCATTTTTGCTTCACTGATGTCATTCAAGAGGCACATATGCCTATATTATAAAAGCCCGTTGCGTTGCATACAGGATCTGTTTTCCCAGGCTTCAGATTCAGAGGGGCACAGAAATGGTCCCTCTTCTTCTATTTTATGGGCCCATGTGAAGCCTTCTTGCCCCAAGCCCCAGCAAGCCTGTCGACCGGCCTGTGCATCAGAAAGCAGAACAATAACATCAGGTATATCAAATTTGCGTTTTTATACATATAAGCTAATCTAAAGAGGACAAAAACAAACCTGGAAAAATAATAGCATAAAAATATTAAACATATTTTGTTAATGAACAGTAATGTATTTCACTTATAGACTTTGGTCTGGTACTAGTTCCAAGCAAAACTAATCTGTGCACAATAGAAAATACAAACCTGCACCTCAATCTTATATTCACTTTTATTCTTTCATTCACATATGCCAGCACTCTGTTTTATTTATGCAGTTTGTATGTCCACAAGCTAAAATAAACTCCAACCAGCATCACTCTGTTGACGCTATTTCCTATGTATGTTCACATTTAATAATTGATATCATACACACTTTGTTGTGGTTTTCTTGTATATTCATGTTCTTTAGACGTTGTTCACCAGGAACTATCTTGTCTCCGTTGGTTCTTCCGTTGTCCTGGGGGGAAGTAAATGGTGTTACATTGCATGTGTTGCAGTGTACGGTGCCCAAGAGTGCATTAGTTCAGTGTAGCATGAAGTAAATACTCTGCACTGGATGATGTGTCATGTTAAAAATCTCACAGAATGTTGTTTCCTCTTTTATGATGTGGTCTCTTCACATAGTAGTGCTTTTGTGATTCTGTTCCTATTGTGCTTATCTTACTGCTTAAATTAAAAGAGGCATAAACAGATTGCTTCTGATATCAACAATAACATAGCAACATTTGCTGATTTATTTTATACAATAGTCAAAACTACACAGATTTTTCAACAACAAAATAATGTAATCAAAGTTTAATGCAAACCATAAACTATGAAAGTATAGCCTTATAGACCAAGTTATCGCTACTCCATTAACTTTCATGTAATTGCATTACCTTTTTTTTTAATCACTTTTCACTTTGTTTCAATTTTCACTATTTAGTTTTTTCTGTTTCCTGTTTAACACAACAACTTCTGTTATATCAGGCCACATCTGTCATCAGATGCTGCCAAGGTTTACATGCACGCCTTGGTACTGTCACATTTCACATACTTCCTAACTACATGGTCACAAGCAAACATCACTACACAAACTTCCTGATAAGAAATCAATTCATTATCACCACTGCTCAGTATTTAAAAAGTACAAACTTTTAACCTGGGACAATATGATCAAATATTCCAAATTATGTTTAATGTTTAAAATTATTCATGCCTTGTCACTAGAGGGCAGCCAGAGGGGACTGCATTGTTTCACTTAGAAAAAGTGCATTTGGCCAGTCCTCTTTTGCAGTCATAGCTGCACACACATGGAACTGTATTCCAGTTAGCATCAGAGAAACAACATCCTATAATGCATTTAAAATTACTTTAAAGTACTGGTTCATTGATAATCAGAACTGCCAACACGAACGTGTTTTGTCCTGTCCTCTGCTCCTGTCTGTCTGTACGAGGCCATCATGGGTTTTTACTAACTTTACTAATGTATATTGTGTGTAGATGATTATGCTTAACCCCAGTTTAACACTTGTCTGTGCCTTAATATGTGTACATTTATATCTTTGTAAATGTTACTGTATGTGTATAACAAAAAAAAGTTAAAACGTAGTCATCTGGATTTGATTTTTAAAGTTGAAGACGTTTCACCTCTTATCCAAGAGGCTTTCTCAATTCTGAAGCTGAACTGGTAAGAGAGCTGTTAGGAAGGAGTTAGACCTGAAACTAAATTCTATTGGGTCAGGAGACCATGAATAGCCTGAGTGGTTTTGGGTCATTAGGAGTCCTTTGTCCTCAGCTGGAGTGAGAGTCGTTAACCCTCCCCAGTCTGGGTAGCTCTTCAGATGTTAATGACCTGAGCGAAACTGGTTTGTTTTGTTCGGGCTTCAAAAGACTGCTGTAAACAGATAGAAGGTTGTATTAGAGCCCACCATTTCTGTTCAAAGAAGTTTTGTCTTTTTTGACAAAGATTGCTTCTTTGAACTTACCAGTTCAGCTTCAGAATTGAGAAAGCCTCTTGGATGAGAGGTGAAACATCTTCAACTTTAAAAATCAAATCCAGATGACTACTTTTTAATTTTTTGTTGCAATGCAATTACCCTGGACGAGTGAGAGTCTTCACTGACATGTATGTGTATAACCTTATCTTATTTTTTAGGGTGACACCATAAACATCAGCCTTTTGACTAATTCTGGTGCATTTACAGAAATGTTAATTAATGTACACTGTCCCTGTAATATAAACTAATAAATAAATAAACAAATAAAACACTTTTAGATGGAATACACCCTTTCTCTCTATTATTGGCAGCCATTAATGATATTTTGACAAGCAGTGTAGACCAACAGCCAGTGGCAGTGTTCCAGGTCTAAACAAGGACTTTTATATTTAGATAAACCACATTATGTTTAAAATAAAATATTTTGACATACAGAAATTTGATGTTACTTGGTAATATATCATATTGCATCAACAATTATTTGGTAGCCCCTGTTTTTTGCATACATGTTTCTCTAACTTTACCTTCCACTGTTTGCTCCCATAGCCAATGAAAAACCTTTATGCTGAAGATGGCTCTGCTCTTCCACATCTGGGACCATACTTCTCTGATGGGCGGCGGCGAGTGGATTACGTTCTGGCTTACCACATCCCCAAACCGGCCAGCTTCCGACGCCAGTCATCCAGGTTCGGAGAGAACAACTTCATCCGAAGGCTTCGCCGCAGTTTAAGCATGAGGAGCAGCCGGGCCCCCCTACAGCCCAAAGAAGACCCAGAGATCGCCGCTCAGGACCATCGCAGTGACTACCACGAGGACGACAAGAGATTCAAAAGAGATGAATTTGAGGAGAACCTACGGGAGACGGGTCTCGAGCTGGAAAAAGAGGAACTGGTGAGAAATCTTTGCGCTACATTTATAAAATCACTTTGCCTCATTCACCAATCTAATACTTGAAAGATGTACTGTATCTCATAATGTTAAAGAATTCACTAAAAATACCTTGATCCATGCAGTGATCTGGATTCACACCAAAAAGTAATCGTGTTAGATTTGGTATCTTTGTAGCAGATATTTCACAATGATACAAAAAGCTTAAAAAATGTTGATTTTTAATTGGCACATATGAAATCTCTTCCTTGACCCACTACTCATGTTTCCTTTAAAAGGGTCTGTCTAAAAATGTTTGAGGCATCTTGCAAACAGATACTCAAACCAACACACAAAGTAACATTACCAAAAATATAAGCTTTTTGGAGGAGATAAATCTTTTACGTCCTCTCCATAGATATTCATTTTCAGTTTTGCTTGAGAAACAAAATTAATGAATGAATTAATAAAAGTGATTTCTTTCTGCAGTCCTGTTGAGCTTTTAACTATGAATAATATTCTGTAATCTTTAATTAAATTGTCAGGAAAGGTCAGTAATGGGCAAAGAGAGAAATTGTTAATTTTTGTATGGTACTGGAACATTGTCTGGATCCAGAAATGCTTAAACAGACATCATTAGACAAGTACAGTATAGTCAGTGACGAGTGTTGCTTAGTTGGCAGAGCATCTGCACTTTGTACAGAATACTGTATACAGGTTTCAATCCCACCCTTGTCAAAGTGCATCAGCAAGGCAGGATGCTTTGGTGGAGGTCTGCACTCAAGAGCTGTTTCTAGTTGTCTTTTTCATTAACACTAAAATAGCATTAGCTAACAAAGTCCCTTCTGGCTCTGGGATATATGTGGAATTACCTGGTTGCCAACAAAAAAGATTTTTTTTCTTCCAAGGGAAAGACAAGCAGGCAGCAGGCATCCAACACTTCGCTCTGTCACTTCACTCGCGCTCTATTCATTCAGTCTCCCTCAGAAAAGGTCTGGCAAAACATAAAAAAACAAGACAATAGTGGTGGGCCGTGTGTTACACAAACCAGGCAGATAGGCAGACTATGCAGGAGGCAGAGCGTGAAGCTATGATGGTTTATGTGCAAAAAATACACACTACCCAATATGAATAATCATCATAGTGTCATGTGTTCTTTAACTAGAATTGTGGATGGACCCAAATTGGAACAGATATTTTGGTCTAAATTACTTGGATGCATTTGCAAGTGATATATGCTCAACACATAATTCTGCCACATTTAATTTGCATCTTGTTGTATTTCAGAGAATTCTGAAGTCAGATTATTGGCAAGCAGTAGACAAGTTGGAGGGCTGATAATCAATCAGGGGCAGCATGTTGCAGCAAGGGTCTTTTGGGAATTTCCATTTCACCTCACAATGCTTGGGTTCAACTCTATTAGCCTTCTCTGTGTAGCTGCTGAGAGGATCAATCTGCTTGACAAGCCTGAGCAATCACTGGCTTTTTAACAGAGGGACCTGTTGGGCTCAGAACAGTCACCTCATGTGGATTGGACATTATGTTGAGCATATGGCCACAGCATGAAGAAAAAGCACGCTGTTTGTTGCTTGAAGTCAGTATGGAAGTGGAATATGATAAGGAAGAGTAGCGAGTATAAAGATAAATGAAACATTAACTATGGCTAAGTATAAACAAGTCTATTTTTCTTTAGTACATTATGACATATAGTGTAATGAAAGAGAAGGAGAATGGATGAGGCTGGGTGTGGTGGAATTGACAAAGAGCCTTTCTAAAGTAAGACAGGAGTAAGTGGAGTATGTGTAAAGCAACATTTTAACTCAGTGATACATTAGTGGTTCATATATACATCACTGGTGAAGTGAGTACATTTTGGTTAGTCATCGAGATATTGTACCGTTTGGTAGAGTACCTGGAGAGGCTTGTGTGTCCACTCAGAGATGTACCTGCTATGTACAGGGATTTTGTTTACCTGCCTATGGAGAAATTCAAATTATTGCCTTGGTGCAAATAAAACCAGGTTTAAACAATGTGTAAATATCTTACTCCAGTTGGGGGACACTCCTGGATAATGTGTTTTACTGTTGTACTATTGATGCGGTATACGGTTTCCTGCTAAACAACATGGGTGGCACAGTGGCATAGTGGCTAGCACTCCTGCCTCACAGCAAGAAGGTCCCGGGTTTGATTCCCAGACTGGGTGGAGCCTTTCTGTGTGGAATTTGCATGTTGTCCCCGTGTCTTTGTAGGTTTCCTCAGGGTGCTCCAGTTTCCCCTACCACTAAAAACATGTACAATAGGTCCCCCATGGGGCTAGGACTCACCTGCAAAAGAGTTTCTGAATCTCAGTGGGACTTTCTTGGTTAAATAAAGGTCAAATAAAATAAACATGAAGAATAGTGTGTTTAGAGCCATACACCTTTGCTAGTTTTTGTCTTTTGTGCTGTAAACAAAAGAAAAAGTAGGACATTTTCTGCCTTTGTGTGTCATCTCATAAAGTCTAAATCTACTGGGTGATATGAATCATAATTGAAAGGAATTTTTAAAATTTAAAACTCATACTTACTCCAAACGTGTACATTTTGTGAAGCAGCAAATGCACTCCAAGCAGCCTTCCCAGGATGGGCTACAAGGAAGAAATGTTGCCCCAAAACTCACATTGCCTCTTAATGATGTGATGTAAATTTGTGGTATGTTCTGGCAGTACAGGTTGTTTTATACGATGGTATCTGACACTTATATATAGTCCAAACCAGCCATACTCTCTATTTGAAACACAACAATAAAAAGTTTCATGACACAGTTATCACAGTAGTCACGTTTAGCATATTTATTTACCACAAAAACTAGATCAGATTCATTTGAGAAAACACTGGGGTTACCCAGAGGGTATGGTGATCATTTCAGAGGTTTTGTGCTGCACTATGGAAATCTCTGTGCAGGCCTATCCTGCACCATTCTGCAGCTCCTTAAGTGTGGCTGTATGATGGATGTTAGAGATGTCTTAAATTACATTTATAAAATTCTATAAAGTTTGTATTAGGTTATACTCAGCACCACTTACAGTGATGAGTCTGTTCACCTCTCACATTAAATTGAATAAAGTCAGGTGCAACCTCTGAATGTCTAAAGTAGCAAAGTTATCAATGCTGATCATGATCATGCTGATGGTAGATTATATGTAAGATAACCTAATCTAATACAGCTATGTAAAGGACAAATCTTATATAAAGGAATTCAAAATGCCATCAAATGTTATTTCTAATGGCTTTGAATTGTGTGGGCAAATGTTAGACTCATTATATAGGAGTTTCTGCAGACTTGAATATGTCAGAGGTCTTTGCTTGGAACTGTGTCATATGTAGAAGCAGTTTAATTAAACATAGGCAAAGCAAAAGAAGAATAACAGCAAGTAAACTTAAAACTAAACTTAAAACTTAACTAAAATGTTGCTGTGTAATATAATACATCTTCTCTGGAGAAGATAGCGATTATTTCCATGAACCGCTAACCTTTAGTGCATTATATTTATCAGTATTAAGATTTTGTATTACTGTCTAATTACTACTACTCAATTATAGTGGGGTGCACGGTGGCAGAGCGGTTAGCGTTCTAGCCTCCCAGCAAGGAGGTCATGGGTTCAAGCCCCGGGTGGACCAATACACACCATCACACGAACTCTCTGGGTGGAGTCTGCATGTCCTCTCCGTGTTACCGTGGGCTCTCTCCGGGTTCTCCGGCTTCCTCCCACCGTCCAAAGACATGCATGTGTTAGGTGAATTGGTGACTCTAAATTGACCCTAGTGAATGAATGTGTGAGTGAATGGTTGTCTGTCTGTGTTCGTCTCTCTGTTAGCCCTGCGACAAGCTGGCCCCTGTCCAGGGTGTACCCCGCCTTCGGCCCAAAGTTACTGGGATAGGCTCCAGTCACCCGCGACCCCTAACGGGAATAAGCGGTAGAAAATGAATGAAATGAATACTACTCAATTATTTTAGACCTTTTACACTTATGGCAAAATTGAACAAAGATGGGCTCTCGCTTTCAAACATCTGTAATTGTCTCTTTATTTCAGTATTAACAATTGCAGTACCCATAATTTTTTATTTAAAATGAAATGGCTGTAAAATACTTTCAATAAAACTGCAATGTGATCAAATGTGTAAGTCAATGGGATCAATGTAGATTACATTTTAAATGTACGTATATATTGTGTGTGTATATATATATATATATATATATATATATATATATATATATATATATATATATATATATATATATATATATACACATTATTATATATATACATTTCAACTTTTACTATTCGGTTAATTTAAGTAAGGTGTAGGGTTGAGTGAAATATCACATCAATACAGAACCCGAATTCCGGAAATGTTGGGACATTTTTAAAATTTGAAAAAAAAAAAAAAGTTTGTTATGTTATCTATGTTCTTTTGTAAATAAAATATTGGCTCATGTGATTTGAAAGTTTTTTAGTTTTCATTTTATTAAAGGGGCCATATTATGCAAAATCAACTTTTCTGAGCTTTCTACCATGTTTTAATGTTCCTGCGTCAAAATCATACCTGGAGTTGTGTCTTTGTTTTGTTCATGCATGTTTGGCTAACCCTCTGTTTATTTATGCTGACTTCCTGAGTTTTTTCAAATAAGTTTTTTTCAATAATTAATGCTTTTTCTGACCAACAAAACATAAGGTACTGATCTAGAGGTGTCCTAAATAAATTTAAAAAACACCAAAAAAAGCATAATATGGCCCCTTTTAAATTTTATTTCAAATTTTTGGTTGTATGTTTGTCTAATACAGTGCAACCCTTGTGTATAGTACATCTACCTGCTTAGTCTGTATCATACTGTCTACTGCTTTGCATTAGTAATGGGATTTTTCTGTATCCAGACACTCAGTGTCTCACTTGGTGTGAAGTGACTAAGAGTGGTTTTACATAAGAGAGGTTGTACAGAGCACCACAGACGCACAGTAAAGATGTGAATGTAAGACCTTCTTAAGCCTAAACAGTTTGATGTGGTTTTCTGAGGTGCCCCATGCTGAGTATGTGTTTTTATAAGTGAAGTAATAGTTCTTTAGTAATAACAAACATTTTTCATGAATTTCAGAGCAACATCCCTGAAACTGGCTTCCTCAAGATACACGCACCTTGGCATGTGCTTTGTCGAGAGGCTGAGTTCATGAAGCTTAAGATGCCAACAAAAAAGGTACCATAATCACTTGTAATTTGCACATTAATATTATGATTAATTATGAAATCCCACCACACGGTCACAAGCCAGTGTAATCCCTGGGTTGAGGGTTTTGTCAGGAAGGACATCTGAGATAAATCCTGCCAGTCAATATTCAAATCACTACATACTAGGAGACAGGTGATTTGCTGTGGTGACCCACAGGGAAAGGGAAAAGCCAAAGAAGAAGAATTTATGTTTCAATTTGCTTTACATGCCTCACAAGTAAACTTGAATTAAATTAGTATGAGAAAGGTGATGAAGCTTTTCTATTACAATAATAACCACCTATAAAACAGCATATGTTACATGGTAATAAATGTGGTTGAAATACAATGGCATAAAATTCATGAATAATAATTTGGACATTTGTATTAAAAATGGAAAATGACTTCATCACATCTCAATCTAACCTGTAGTCTATTGTTGAATTAAATTGAATTCTTATTTCTGATTTATTGTGGACACAGCAATGAAGGTTAACCTAAGTGTGTTTTTTGTCCTTGTTGCAAATAAAAGGAGTTCCTAAAGGTTCTATACCTGATCTCTTTCTTTTCTTCCTCCATTTTTACAGTTATCTGCTTTTTTGCATTATCAACATGTAAAAAAGATCTTTTTGAGTTTATGATTTATATTCATTGTATTCATCATTTATTATATTGCCATCATTTTTCTTTTTAGTTTTATGAAGTTAAACAGGGCAGTAACGTGGTGGAGAAGATCCGGCTGTTCATTCATAAAGTCACAGCTCCACTTCACCCCAAGGTGGACGCCAACCGACCGCAAAGCATCAAATGGCTTTCTCACCCTTTCTCCAGAGAGAAGCAACATTTGTGAGTAAAATGTATATCCTTATCACCCATAGGAGTGACATTCACTGTGAAATTAATTTCAGTTTTAACTGTGTGCACCAGGGTGATTTGATATCTGTGCATTTGCACAGGAGATGTATGAGGTGCAATAGGTTTCACCATATTGGAAAATCTAATGACAATATCAACACTGTATATTGTGTTAACTACATGATCCTCTGTATTTCAATGCTTACTATTAGTTAAAGTTCACTTTGAATTTGAATATATAGACACGGCTCTGGAGTAACTTTCATGGGTTAAAACTAGGACTACAAAACTAACCAAAACCTAGGACTAAACCAAGAACTACAGTAAGTTGAGAATATATTTAGAATTAAATCCCGGACGAAAGCTGGACTTTTTTTAGTTGCACCACATTTTGTTTTTTTGAAGGTCTGATTGGGCAATTATTTTGAAAGTCAGTATACAGTATGTCTGTCTCATGATCTACCATTGTTGATTTTGTGACACTTTTTGCTGATATTGCAATAAGGGTGCTGTGTTCAGTAACGTTAGCATGGCTGGCATTTTAAATGATTGAACAATGAAAGACAGAGCCAAACAAAGCAGTATTGAGGTTTTTTTTTCCATTTTTGTTACCACTGGGACAAAACAGTTTAAAGTTATTTATGCACCATCATCAGTGTAAAGCCAAGACTGTAGTTTTGTTGCTGCAGCCAGTGACAGTGTACAAATCTCAGGGCTACTGGAGAATTACAATATTAGTTAGATTAAGGCGTACTTAATTGTCTCTGTCGGAAAGTTTGTTCTCTGCATTTGACCCATCCTTCAATACCACTGTCAGGAGCAGTGGTTGACCGCTGCTTCTGACAGGGCCCAGGGACCCTTCCCCAGATTTTGAGCCAGGATCCTAGCTAGAGGAATAGCCTATGGAGCGTGTTTTAGGTTGATAGGGTAAACCAGAGTATCCAGTGGAAACCAACCCAGAGAGGACATGCAAACTCCACACAGAAAGGTCCCACAAAGCTTGGGAATAAAACTCAGGATCTTCTTGCTGTGAGAGAGTGCTAACCACTTTGCCATTAGCACATGTAGTTTTCCTGTCCCCCTGTAATATTATTGCTTATTGCTTTTGAATAGTTGTTGCTTGTTGGGAGATTGTGCCAAAGGTACTCTGAATCCCTGTTTGCAAAATAAGCTCTCCACATCATTGATGGGTGCACAGTCCTGATTAGAGCTCTCCAAAACAAAGGGATTCTCTCCCCAATTTCAGTCAGTCAGCAGTCAGTTTAAAATCAGGTATTGAAGATCTCACATAAGCTCTACGATTGACTGGACCATGAATATTGACATAGCCTTGGGGTTTTTGTCTTTTGGCAAAAGAAAACATACAAGCAACAAAGGTTTTAGTACTGCTAGATTATTATTATTAAAGTCTTCACAATGTTGTATAGTACCAAGGCGTATTTCCTTTTTCTGTCTGTGCATACTGGCCATACTTCATGCTCGCAAAACAGCCATCTATTACAACCCCTATATATCAAATAAGTGATCAAGTGAATATTATTTTTTAGGCATTGTAATCAAATCCTTGGCCTGGCATAGTTATGCTTTTATGTTCCATGTTCTTAGCTGATATAATGGAATTGGCAAGACTGTAACATTAATATTTAATGCAACACAGAGGTAACAACAAGGGAGGTGTAAATTGGACAAAATGAGAATGAGAAAGTGTTTGACTGCAACTACTGAATAACAAAATGAAAAGGTTGTTGATTTCTAGAATGAAAAAAAAAATATTTATAGAGTAAGAGAGGATATAAAAACATTCCACAATGTGGTTACAGTGATGTTTTTTGTTCAACAATGTTCCCACTTTGAAAGGGAGCAATCAGAGAAGAAGACAGTCTTGGCGTAAGTGCAAGCCTGCTGGGATGTATGGAGGAGAGAGTGGGCAGCGAGCAGCTATATTTGCAACTCTGACTAAGAGCTAGCAGATCCACTCCGTCTCCATCACCTAATCTCACTCTCCAATTGCGCCTGCTAGGACCAATTCCCTCAGATTAAGTCTGGCCTTTTGAACAATGTTAACTCTATTTGGATTAGGATTTTACACGCTATAGGAATTAATGTAGATATATTAATTCTAGCTGTGACAGCAGCAATCTTTTTGACATTTTGAGTTGATATTGATAGAAGACACTTCACATAACCTTTGAGTTTTAGGTTACATTTGCACTGAACAGTATAAAATGGCTCAGGTTGGAACAGCACATGGTATGGGTTACCTCTCAAGAGTAGAGCTGGACTCGTAGTGTAACCATTGATATTCAGAGATAAAACTATGATTTTTTTATAGCATTTAGTGCTATATACATTTACTGGTAAATACACACCATCAGTACTGGGGAAACAGTAGTTCACTTCTCTGTAATATGTAAACTCAGACAAACTGAGATTTCTTGCTGTGAGGGCTTAATTTTTCCCCAAGAAATAATACTCTATCCTATCCTCAACTCAAATGGTTTAAACGTTCTGGCTGCCTTTTATAATGTGTTATTCACTGCTGGAACCAAATGCTAAGGAGTTACCAAATTGGGATACTTCATACCTCCTGCCTTTACTATAGCCGCAGCTGCCCTGGTGCAAACTGATGGAGATGTGGGTGCCTTTCTTTGACCACTTCCAGTCACTAACACATTCATACATCAGTGCTACAGACACTGCAGGCAAGGTGGGTGACCGGCATTATGTAGGGCTGTAGTGGCGGGGATGGACCCGCCAACGTTCAGGTTAGTGGGCAAACGGCTATACCTACTGAGCTACTGCCGCCCCAACCATGCTACCATTTTATTTTAAAGGTTGTGAATTGCCAAAACTGAATTGACAGTTGAATATAGTGCGGATATATATTTTTTTGTTACCTGGGACACACAAACACTTGCCCACTTTACTTAAATGACTCTTCACACATCATAAGGTTAATTGACCTCTTTTGCTAATAATCAAAGTTGCTTCATGACAAAACAAATCTGTCAACTGGCCAGAATTATCATATTAATTAATACTGCGTGGCACCATTAACTGATTAAACCCTTCTCCCTTTAGTGCAGTAGCCCTTTGAGTAGCACTGAACTAGATAAATGTCTGCCTTGAGTCACAGGTTATTTCCTAATTACTATTTAAAGTATTATTGTTGTCTGCTGTCTTGGGTCTCTGGTTATTGCGATGTTGCAGTGCATTCTCAGTTTAATTAGCCATGATGCATGTATCTAGTCTGAAGCAGCTTTAATCTAACTTTATTGTACCCAAGTGGACAGTAATCTTCACCCTGGCAATGTAAAAAATATTAGCCATACACATGAAGATGTAGAACTGTTATGGTGGGAAAATAAAAAATAAATTTGCTAACATATTCCTGGGGATTTAGCTAACTGTTTTTTGCTTCTCATTATCAGGTTCGATCTGTCAGACAGAGACAAGTTCTTCGACAGCAAAACCAGGAGTTCAATAGTAAGTAAAGATCTTTTAAGGAGACTTAGGGAGACTACGTAAGACTTAAATATGAGTCAGTCATGAATCAGTAAGCATTCACATCTTTCACATCAGTGTTATCAGAGGATGCAGGTAGTAATAAGCAATATCAGCAGTATATTTCTATAACCATAAAGGTAAATCCACTTTGCCCTAGTGTTATATACTGTATGTACTATACCACTCGCATTGGTCAAAATGCTTTTATGCTAATTAACTGTAGACACGCCACAAGTGATCCAAAGCTCTGATTGAACAATTAATTTGACACTGAAATGGTCAAATGTCTATCAGATTAAATATTATGACATTATTGCAATAGAAGTAGCCTAGATCTTTGAAATATTGCAGTTATTGGTGACTGGTAAATTTGTGCATTTTTTGATTTTTTGGTACCTCATGGGTATGTTCTTCCAAAGTAATTATGTATGTGAAAGGTTGGCATGAAGTCTACATCATCTGCACACAATGATACACCTACACAGCCCTCTAGTCTAGAGCATATGGAGCCCTTAATGGGACATCAGAAAAAAATAAATAATAATGCATAGCCATGTCTTTGTTAATGCAAGCAAGCATCAGTAGTATCAACATCTGAATAGGTGCTACCAATGAAGCGTACATCCATATCACAAAAAATGCTTAGCAGTATAAATGAGCTCTACATACAATAAAATAGAATTCTGACAATGCAACACTTACTAAACAAGCAAAAGATGTCTGTTTTGAAATTAAGAAAGATTTGGTCACAACATCATTATCTCTTTTTCATTAAAAACAGTGTGACAACATGTCCTTTATTTTTCCCTTGTGTCCCAATTGGAGCTCTACGCAGAACATCTAATGACAAAATAATACAATTGACTAGTCATTACTGAATGAGCTTCTCAATCAGTTGCAGTGTCCCAGCTGAGCTTCGGCTAATCAATAAACCTAACCCTAACAGCTTGTTTCATTCACTGTTGTATTTTTTTTTTACAGTTATCCATAAAGCTAACATACTTATGAATCTGCTAATTTATAAACTGTGTCCAATTTGTGAGATTGTTACCTATGTTGCCAGGTTTATGAGGTTCTGAAGAGGACGAGATGCACCCGGGCCAAATACAGCATGGGTAAGGGCTCTCTCTTCAATTGTCTCAAAGTAAATCAATATGCAATTAATCTGGCTCAGCTTCTCAGCAAAGCAACATGAAATTTTTTATCAAAGAAACAGAAGGCTTCTCTCTGAGAATTTCTTACCTTTAAACTGACTTGAAAATAAGAAGATATACATATTTATTTGTAGACGCTATGGGATGATGTTTAATTACTGTAAGCACGTTTCAATTCCAAATACTGCCTTAGTTCGATTATAGCCGGAGATACTCTTTCTTGCTCAGGGGGGGGGGGGGGGGGGGGGGGGCAGTAAATGAATTTGTAAATAAATTTGTAATACTTTTACTGCACTACATTTGAAAGATAAATGTAATACCTTTTACTCCAATACATTTCTTTTAAGACTCTCATTACTCGTTTCTTCTGCTGTCAAAGACAATCGACTGTGTTCATTTAGTTTTTCATTTGTGTGTGTTTTTCCCCACTTACACACTCTAAAGATACTCACTCCAGTACAGAAGGCTATGTCGCAATACTTCAGGTTGCTGTTGCAAGTGCCGTAAAATAGCCCAGCTGAAAAATAAAAACGTTTTTGCTCTAACAACTACTGGCCCCTCGACTACATTTCATCCTCCACAGATGCAGAGACAAAAGATACAGTTTATTTCAAAATAAGACTTAAAATAGGTTATCTATAGAGAAGCATGTTTTTATTAACAAAACATCACAATCGATCTCAGTGAGTCAGAATTGGTAGTATATATATATAAACTACAGCTCTGTGCTGTTTAATAATTAATTTTAAGCATCTCCAGTCAAAAATACTTGAATACTACACTGTTTATCTGCTGTCAGTGGTAGTTAGCTAATGCTAATTGTTGATAGCATTTCAGCTTTCTTCTTTCCAATCCTGGATAATTGTCAATAAATTCTTCATGAAACAATTTGTAGCCTTTGTCCAGCTTATTTATGGGTGTCTTTGCCTCTGTAAGTGTCACTACTTCTGCAAACACCAAATTTAGTAAGCTTGTTGAAAATGCGCACTCCATTTTGCCTTTGACAAGCAGTAACCAGAAATGGGATAACACGACTTTTTGTGAAAAAGGTCAATTGCCGTACAGGTACATTGCGCTCGCTCAGATCAGGCAACTCTCCAACTGAGCACCCATGGCCCTATCTCCAGTCCACGTTCAAGGACAAAGGCTCAGTGTAAAATTTTTCGCGGAGATTACACCTAGAGCTGTGCAACTAGGCACTAATTATAGGCTGTCGAAAACAAATGTCTTTAAGGTGGAGACTGATTAGACGAAATGAGTTTGACATCTCATCTTTAGATGGTAGATGGTATTGACCAGGAGGATCTATACTACTCTAACTCTACTGCTCAAGTCTAGCATCCTCTAGAGTAGACACTGACACACAGTAACATTTGCCAACAAATGAGAAAAACATTTAAAAGCAGTGTCTGTCTCTGGCAAAAAAAAAAGGTTGATTGGTTGATATGACCTGGATGACTGAAATTATTTTTAGAGCCTCTGGAAAAATGGTTGTTGGTTATTTTGTTCTCTCGTGACATGAAAAAGCTAGTTTACTGTAGTTTATAAGATGTCCATATTCTTTTAGAAAACAGTTTTGCTGAAAACATTTTATTTTGCTTTTGTACACTCATTTTGTAAAGCTGGAGTAAATTAGCTCAGTTTGACCCAGCAAACAAGTTGGGTTTAATGTCTCTTTTCTCTTTTTATCAAATGCTCAGTTTTGTTATATACACAGACCAAATCAATGCAGCACTGGTCTGAGTAGAGTTTTAGGCACACAGTACTTCTCTCTTGAGATGTCAGTGCCAGCTTAGGGGATACAAATGGTCTAAACCTAATCTTCTGTCAAAAAGAATATATTATTTGACATCGAAGTGAGAGTCAGCACTACACACTCCTACACGCAAGTCTGTACAAACAAGCCAGGGACACAAATCTCCTTTTGAGAACTTTTCTATAGAGCTTAGAAATGGTGCTGTGAGTTATTTTGGGTGTAATTCTAACTATTTATTTACTGATCTTTTCTGCTGGGTACTGCCCTGCTTTATGAGTGTGCGTGACTGTGTTGTTCTAATCGTGTTGAAAATCCCTTCCTCCTTCACAGGGCTCACCAGTCTGCTAGCTAATGGCATCTATACCGCTGCCTACCCACTCCATGATGTAAGTATTAGAATTCACGACCATCTCTGGCTCGCGGCGCTGACAGCAGATGATAAATAGCTGTTTATTTCCTATAGCAATTATTCCACATCAATAGAAAAACCACTGGTATTGTATGATGAAAAAAACTGGCAAATTTGTAATTATAATTACCCTCCACTTCTTTACAAATGGCAAACTATAACTCAGTTTTACATTTCATTTATTATTCATTACATGAATAATGAATTCTATCCAAAAGTGAAATTGAGACTAACAGTGCATGTCAATATCTGTTTACAGGGCGACATCGAGGGGGTTACTGCAGAACCTAATGACAGGAAGGTGGGTACAATGAGCCACCAACACTTTGAAAGCTCTGTCAATCATCAGCTATCCTCCAATTAGAGTGCATGGTCTTATTATGTGCTGACAACCGAGAAGAAGACTGCAACACAGTATAACTCAGAATTACACAGAAATGAATAGATGTCTTGTTTAATCTTTTCTATTGTGTTCAAGGCTCAGCTTGGGCTCCTCAAACTGAAATTAATGGAACCAGCTATAAAACCAGTCTTACTTATGTTTATATAGAGTAGAGCTGCAAAATATAAGAATCCAGTATGTGACAATAGAATGTTGAATGTAAGTATTAGAAATAAGCCTGGGCTGAACCTCAACTTAATACTTAGATGAGCCAATCTGGTCTGTTTTGAGGACTGTGATTGGACAATTTTTATTGGTAAAAAGCAAATGTTTGACATTAGGAGTTCTTTGCAGTCTTACTATGGATTATGTACTGAGGAGCCTTGCTTATATTTGTGTACATGTAGCTGGGCCCTTTTTGTTGGCAAGCCAAGTAGACCATTCATTGGGTCATTGGTCTTAGCTTGCCAGAACATTTTCTGTTTGTGTTTTAGTTCCTGATTTAGTTCTGCTTCGGTTGTGGCTAGGCCTGCTTTAGACTTAGTTTATTCCTGGTTAAGATCTAGTTTAAACCTGGTGGGTCTTGGATTAGTTGTGGTTTAGACCTGGGTTCGTAGCACTGATTTAGGTTTGGTTTAGTCTTGGTTTAGACCTGGTTAGCACCTAGTTTAGACCTGGCCTAGTCCTGGTTTAGATTTGTCTTAGTTTCGATCTTGATGAGTTCTGATTTAGTCCTGGTTTGTACCTTGTTTAGTCCTGGTTTAGTCTTCCTCCTGGTAGGTCCAACCTCTTGATGTCTAAGTAGTGCATGATATTCTTCTATGCCATGATGACAGACGTCTGGAGATTTCTCTCTCTGTAGATGAAGAAAATAGCGCTAAAAACCAACCTCACGCTGGGTCTCAAACCATCTCCTCTCCACTAACACAGTTCATAATTACGCCATCAACTCTGTGTCACTACAGCAACAGTCTTATAATTCACACTTGGAATAGAACAAGTCTTCAAGTGGGCTTCTGTCTCCAGCCCTCGTATACCCCAGTATATGTGTACATGAGTTTAAAACAGGTTTTCCTCGGCTACAATAAGGAGATTAGGTCTGAATATTAAGCGCCCTCTCTGGCAGCCGCCTCAGCCTGCTGCGATCTGCTATCAGAAAGCTCCTCTGGGCCTCCCTCATGTGATTAAACGCATTCATTTGTCGCATTTGCCGCTCGGTGCTCAGGCTGTGAACATTGTGCCTGATAGCATGTGTAAAACGCTACCTTTTCACTCTGATTTATGTGATCTTTCGCTAATATTTAGGCTAAGCGGTTAGGCTATAGTGCTCTTCATACAGTTATTTTGAAGTTGGTCACATCACATATACACGAAAAGACTGGTTAATTTATCCACATAAATGAACATACCCTGAATGGTTACACACTTTTAATTAAAACTAGAATCAATTGTAATTTACTTAGCTTTGTGTTCTGCTCTTTTCACTTTCTGCCTTAACACATCTCTGTGATCACCTTTATATAGTGCCTTTCAGATGCAGTAGTATACAAAATGTACTTGCCTTTTTTGTAATGATCTTCACATAATTAATCCAAGCCTCATATTATGTGATCCAGCTACGTAAATAGTTAAATAAATCTCTATGTGACATTCACACAGACCTAGCATCAAACCAGTATGCCACTTCACATTAACATTATATGTGATCATTTAATTATTGAGCAAAACACTCTGTATTTCTCAGAAAGGTTCAGGTGAATGCACGCAACATTGTGCATAAATGGTAGGTCTATGTCAGTTTTGTGTGCACTTGTAAATTAAATGGGGATTTCAACACTCAGGTACACTCTACTTGCAAATAGGGGTCCAGATAATATAACATATAGGTGACATATTGGGCTGTGTAACTTTAAACCCATAAAATGAAACGGAGTTATACATTTACATTTTGGTTCACATGTTTAAATGCATACTGGTAAGTGCTGTATGCAGTACGTATCAGCGTTACTGTGATACAGAGTGGAAAAAACTAATCAGCCTCAAGTGTACCAATGTTAATCCTGGGTGTGCATTATCTTTCTTGTATATAGGGAAAACTGCTTAATACTATTTTGGCACAGTGTAATATGGATTATCTGTGGGAAAATGAGTCTTTAAGATGTAACGTAGGCTTTATTACATGTCCATAGATGATGTTCAGTTTACTGGAAGCAGGACAGGTTCACATACTCACAAACAATAACACACTTGAATTCTCCATTGGTTGTTGGTCCACACAACTTGTTAACATTAATTCAATGGCCAATAATGCAGAGCATGTCTATTCCAGCTCTGGCTCTGTCTGCCCACACAGACAAAAAAGTCAAGCTGAAATTGAGAAATGTTAAGCAAAGTCAAACACAGAAAAGTATTGTCAAAATTGGAAATTGCTAGATTTCTTTATGAACTAAATGGTACGCCTGGCCAGGCTATATACATCTATCATTTTTAGAGCAGTTCCTTTGAGGCAAGGAACCTGCAAATATGTGGTCTATTTAGGGTCTTTGAGGTGAATGTGGCTCAGTAAATAAATATGTAACAATGTTCTGTCTTCACAGCTGCTGTATGAGGAGTGGGCCAGCTACAGTGTTTTCTACAAGTACCAGCCTATCAGCCTCATCAGGTCAGCTGGTCAGCAGGGCTCTTGTCACACATAAGGTGAATTACACAGGTTTCTTCTATAGCTCCTGCTGCTCTCATTGCGACTGTCCAGCTGCCTCCACCAGCCCAAAGGCAAGGATGACAGATGAGTAACATTAGAGGCAGATTTAAACCCCCTGATGCCTGACTACTGCACTGACACGTATCCAGCCACAGTGTGACCACTAAAGAGATCTGCAATCCAAGCAGAATTTCTGTTTGGCTCGAAAATAAAAGAGAATCTCTGCAGCTGAGTAAGAAATGTAAGAGTAGAATTGGAGCTCAGCAATCTCATAAAGGAAACCTCTTATACAAACCTTTCAGAGCTTTCTACTGCGTTATAATATTGTTTCCTGGTCAAAAACACACCTGAGTAGTATTTTGTTTTGTTCACATCATCGGCTTGGGTTATATTGCTCATTGATGACGTTATGCAACGTGTTTGGACGTGATTAGGCCCAGTACCTATGAAGAAAAGTGGACAGGGCCAGCAGGGAAACGGAGGGCCTAAAGGGACATGCATCTAATCCCAGTTTTTTTTATCATTCAAAGTGTTCATGCTCACTGAATTCTGATTGGTTGTATGTCCAACTGGATTCTAGGCAAGGCAAGGGCAAGGCAAGTTTATTTGTATAGCACAATTCATACACAGAGCAATTCAAAGTGCTTTACAGAAAAAAAAGGCAAATTTAAAAGTACAAAACACAACTAAAACAATAAAATCAAATTTAAAGAGTATAATTAAGAATTAAGAATTCAAAATTAAATTAAAAGAGAAGAGTGCAGATAAAACACTTTCAGTTGGCATATGCACAGTTAAAAAGAACAGTTTTAAGTCTGGACTTGAACATTGTCAGAGTAGAGGCCTGTCTAACATCGTCAGGGAGACTGTTCCAGAGTTTAGTTGCGTAAAACTGAAACGCTGCTTCACCGAGTTTAGTCCTGACTCTGGGCACCAGCAGAAGACCTGTCCCTGAGATTCTCAGAGTCTGGGATGGTTCATATGGGACCAACATGTCAGAGATGTACTTTGGTGCTAAGCCATGGAGAGACTTGTACACAAGCAGAGCTGTTTTAAAGTCTATTCTCTGAGCAACAGGAAGCCAATGCAGAGACCTGAGGACAGGACTAATATGGTCATACTTCCTGGTTTTGGTCAGGACCTGAGCAGCAGTGTTCTGGATGTACTGCAGCTGTCTCACAGCTCGCTTAGTGAGTCCAGTGAGCAGACCGTTACAGTAGTCTAACCTGCTGGAGATGAACGTATGAATAAGTCTCTCTAGGTCTGGTTTAGACAGTATACCTTTGATTCTGGCAATGTTTTTGAGATGGCAAAATGCTGATGATGTTATAGATTTAATGTGACTGCTGAAGTTCAAGTCAGAGTCCATGATTACCCCGAGATTTCTAACCTGACTTGTAGGTTTTAGTGAAAGAGACTCGAGGTGACTACAGACACCTTGTCTTTGTTTCTGTGGGCCAAAGATGATTATTTCAGTCTTGTCTGTGTTTAGCTGGAGAAAGTTGTTTCTCATCCACTCATTGATCTGTTGGATGCAGTGACAGAGTAAGCATTCTAATACAGTATAGTGTAATGGCAAAAGAAAGAAAACTGATGGCTGGATACCAACATAACAACCAGGTATAACTTTGGGCTCTGTTTGCGTCTATACTGCTGCCACCTCTCATTTCAATATGTATTTAATACATGTGTGATAATTATGATATTGTGAGATGTGTCTGGGGGTACGAATAAAATGTAAATGACCTGTGATGCTGCATATTTTAATAATTCCAAGATGTATTTAAAATATATATTATTGAACATTCTGTAGGATAGAGAAAGGGTAAAAACATATATTGATTTGATGCACACTGATATATGATTTTTTCTCCTTTAGGAAGTATTTTGGGGAGAAGGTGGGCCTGTACTTTGCCTGGTTAGGAGTCTACACGCAGATGCTGATCCCCGCAGCGCTTGTAGGAGTCATAGTATTTCTGTATGGCTGTGCCTCTGTGGATGACAACATACCCAGGTAAATGCCCACACTAATCTTAATATGCTAAATAGTGCTTTATCAGTTATTTCATCTTAGAACAAAAATAATAATAACAACAAATAAGATACTACAAAACTGAGATTGCATGGTGGCAGTGTATGAGCGTATGTCTCAAAGTGTTAGCCCTGCAATTAAGTAACAGTGATTGTCCAGAGTATACAATGCCTCAGGTTCAGAGGGATAATCTCCTGCTCCCCCGCACCCTTCTTGCAGCTGGATAAGCAGGAGAATATGAAATTATAATATCCTCCAGATATTGAAGGTGCTTGATTGTGATGACTGCGATGAAATGTTATTATAGTGATTACTGAATGAATGATAATGAATGATTCATTTCAGATTAAAAAGGCGATGACTTGTTTTGCTGCTTTAGTTGCTTTTTGGAACAATTGATCTCTTTTCAGAAGTAGAAACCCATACTAAAGAATACAGTCTGTTTTTCATGCCTAGACAGTTGTGTTGAAATGACTCCACCTATTTACATTAAACACTAGTAAACTCATTGTTCATTGCCACAACTATGTCATTACAGACATACTATGCAACTGCTGTTGGGAAAGACACTTAGCTTAGAAATATCCTTGTTTATATCTCTGAAGTTGTGATAAGGCTGTGTTGCAAATCAGTGTTAAAAGCATTGATCAGTATTTGGTGTACTGTATGTGGTTTTATTACCTTTGGAGAGCTATTTCAAGAGTTTAAAGCCTTATTGTTTGTTACAACAGAGTGTTTTCACTGGCACAATTGCAGCAATACATAACACTAAGCTGGCAACAATGCCCCATTGCTCCATTGCCCTTTTTTTTTAAATGTGGTTTTGTCCCTTAAAGTTATTTTAAACTTATTCACTAAAACATATTCATAACAAATTTAAATCAACATTAAGGCAGATTTAGACAAAAGGAGACATGCTGCATAGTTCCGCATGTTTTATCACCTAACTCTGAACCAATTTGTCCCCAGTAATGGCAAAACACATTCATGCAGCACACTGACGTTCACGCCTAAACTCCTCACCATAAATACATCAACAAGTACTTTATTTCCCTGTCTTCTAAGTGTTTTTTAAACAGGTTGCCCGAGATTACCCATTATCGGGGATAGTTGTGATGGATGGTTGTTATCTACAGCTATTCACTCTAACCTGCCTCAGAGTGCTCACTCGAATCGTTCCATCTGTCCTGTTTTAGTATGGAGATTTGTGATGCCAGGAACAACATTACCATGTGTCCACTGTGTGACCAAGCCTGCAGCTACTGGAAGCTGACCGACGCTTGTGGGACGGCCCGAGCCAGCCACCTGTTCGACAACCCGGCAACGGTTTTCTTCTCCATCTTCATGGCCCTCTGGGGTGAGCTTGTAATCCAAGCACAAAATTCAACTCAAATACTAAAGCTAGCACAAATACAGTACAAGAAGAGTAGGAGTAAGATTTTTTGGCAAGCTTTATTCAATAAACAGTGACATTTTTATTTATGTAAAACATTGGTGGGAATGAGATTTTAATCTGGAGGCCTGGGTGGAAGGGTGTCAATTTCAGATCTTAAGTAAAGGGAATATATTGTAGGGTATTTTATGTAACAAGACTATATTGTTACTATTATATGTGTTGGTGCATAGTTTCAGTTGCATTAATAGTAGAGCCTTGCTTCTAATTTGTCTCCCGCACACGCCCTCTTTTTCTCTTTTTTGCATGGCTTCATTACACAAGTTATTTGTTTAGTGGCCGCTGAACTAGTCACTGAAATTGGTATAATGCCACACTGTTCCAGTTACAGGTGGAGAGTACAGATGAATATTAGACATTTGTTTAAAAAAAATAGAAAAGCACTCTTGAAAAGATGCCCTATTTTTTAGTCCTGAGATGAAAAGTAAGCAGGTTGAAAATGTTTTTTAGAAGAAGTCATCAGCACATATTTTGGCCCTTGTCCAATTATAGAGCAAACAAACAATGTTAAAATTACCGCATTGAGTGATATGACCTGGGTGACTGAGAATCTCCACATAGCATTGTGAAGATGATGACTGTTTACTGTAAAGTCACAACAGCTAGTTACTTAATGATAAAGTGTCAATTAAGGAGAAGTTGGAAAAAAAATCTAAAAGTTTTAGATTAAATAAAACATAGTCAGTTATATATAGACAAAACTAATTTACCACTGGTTAGTTAGAATATGAGAATATGGCTATGGCTATGGCTAAACTATATGAACTGTACTGTATATTGTAAACTTGCAATTTAAAAAGAAAACATAACTATTTGTTGGCTCTAAGCAGCAACCATCGCACCCTCTGTTCCTGAAGTATATGTTACTCATAGTCACTCCATTAAGCTGATAACCTAAAAGCTCCATAGACAAATTGATAATGTTGGAAATGTTGCAAAAAAGGAAAAAATATGGTTTATTAATGGTCAATCTAATCCATCTTGGCCAGTGAATAAAGAGAAGAATCTTCACAGGTGTACTCGGAATTTTTAGCAGCATGCAGCAAACAGAATGAAAATGCGCTTGGTTCTTCTGTGATATCCTGCCAAGTGGAGTTGCCATCTGGTCGTGGCATCAGGGCTTCAGACCAGGGGGTGTTGTGTTTAGATAGGGCCGGTGTCTGACAGGCTCACAGCTCGACAGCCGTCTGGAGGGACACATTGTTGTGGAAGTAGAGGAGCGAGAAGAGCAGAAAACACTGTGTTCTGTAAGGACATGGTAGCACTGCATTAGTTAAAAGGCAACATGTGTGAAGAGTCATTCATTAAACTGCCATGAGTGTAAGGTATCAGGTGTGTCTATTGTCATCATGTAAGGAGATGCACTGACTCATTACTGTGCATATGTGTGTTTGAAACTATATCCAGTGTTATAGTTAATGTTATTGCACCGTGTTGTGACTCAAAATCACAGCAATTGTGTAGCACAATTACGTCTTCAGCCCTTGTATGTCAATACTTCCTCATTAGACCTATGACTGATAGTTGTATTTACACACCCAATACCAAAGAAGTTGGGGTTGTAAAAAGTAAAGTACATGCCTTCCACATTAGATCAAGTCTAAATTTACACCAAAGCCAATAAAATCACACTGTGTTGTTGGCCCCCAGCTGAAGATTTATTCACACTTACATACATTTACATGCAGAGCAAAGTCCAACTCTGCTAATAGTCCGTCTTCAGTCTGATTTCTCCGGGGAAATGGTATAACCACTTTTGTCTCAATCTACATGCAGAGCAGAGAGCCAAACTCCTGAGACCATGGCGATGTGAGGCATTTAAGTGACCTGAAGATTTACCAGAGACACTTAAACGTTGTGTTGCCAAATGCTAATATAGGTGGCTAATTTATATGGTAATCATAGTTTACTAATATTGTATATAATGTATAAATGGTAACACTTTTACTTTATGGAATGAAACTTAATGAGTTAGAAAAATGTGTTTACACCTGGTACAAGCATCTCATGAAGCCCCATAAATGTATCTACGCTACGGCAGTCTAGCTAGTCTAGTCTGTAATATGTGTCTATGGTGGTCTTAAAAAAGCGCAAGTATGTATCTAAACACTGGGCTAATGCTGTTTGGTCTGTTTAGTACTGAGTGCTGGTGAATGCCTCTCCTAGCTGAGTCAGAGTACGCTGTATACGTGCAGCAGTAGTCTGCGAAAGTAGTCTGACAATGAACCACTTTATCAGACTATAACAATAATTTGGTTTTCTCAACCTGGATGTAAATGTAGTGACTGTCCTCCAGACCCCATCCAGACATTTTTAGGAGCAAACTCAGTCCCCCAACTTTTGACCTGATCCTGAGGTGATGCCAGTATAGGCTAATGTCCAGAGAGGGCTTACACCTCCTGAGCATCTCCCGTGGGCGTATGCTACAGACACTGCCCGCTGACGATGCATTTGTTGCACGGCTTTACCTATGACCTCTCTGCAACTTGTTAGTGCTTCACTTTTGTCTGTGTAGTTATGTGCCTATGTTTAAATAGACATAGTGACAAAGTGACAGTGTCCGCAAGCTTTGTGTTGTGAACTGCCATGCTAATTAGGAAACAGCCCACTTGGTAAAACCACCCAGACTTTCTTCTCACATGTTTGAACCTAAATCCTGCAAGCCCATACCCAACTTTTTTCGCACGTGTGACTGCAGTAGTAACCAAACAGTCTGGAGGCACTAACAGAGTTTGTAGGAAATGTGAATGTGGAAAGGGCTGAAGTCACTGGGGGTGTGCAGTTCAGTCTGCTGTGTTTTTGCCTGGACCTATTGCTCTCGGGTGTCTGCCAAATCTTGTTCAGTGATTGGCTGTCACTTTGGTGATGACGCTTCTAATTTGCAAAGAGATGAGCAAATCTATTATTGAGTCACTGGATTTCCAATTCTCATTTGCTACTTAGGGCACCTCCAAATGCCTCTTTAGAGCTGATCTCTCAGGACGCCCTTGGAAGCAGTTAGTAACACAGTCAGACTTTGCATTATGACTGGCCAGAAAAGATTCAATCATATTTTCCAATTATTCTGTCAAAAGGATTTAACATCTCTACTAAAGGATGCATTTTGTGGTTTATTTTAATATTTAGCATACAAACAAAGAAAAAAAATGTCAATTTACTGTGCAATTCTGTGCATTTGCTATGCCTAGTACATTCTATATTTTATTCAATAGCCATAAACCTAAATGCAACCAAGATTAAAAATAAAAGACAAATTGCTATAAAAATTATATCATTTTCCTAAGCAAAATAATTATTATAAAATCTACAATGAAAATTCCTTTCAACTGCTCCCTTTCTTTCATGGGTCGCATTACAGCATTCTCTGGCAGGTTTTTACATCATATATCTTTCCTGATGCATTCCTATCCATTTATCCAGGCTTGAGACAGGCACATATTGTTGCTGGAGATTTTGGCTCCACACTGGGGAATCAAACCATGGACAAAGGCATTGGAACTAATCTCAATATCTTCCAGGCAGATATTGTTTGTAACATGACAGCAGTAGCACAGTCGGTAGAAACGGCCCGCCACTAACCTTCTACATGCATTGCATACTGTCGTGTCCTTGGGCAAGACCCTTCACCCACTTTGCCTATGTTTTAATGTGTTAGTGTGAATGTGTGTCTGGTGATGGTCAAAGAGGCCGCAGGTGCAGAATGGTTGCCACCTCTCTGTCAGTCTGCTTCAAGGGTAGCTGTGGCTTAGAATGTCCTGACTAGATTTTTGCGACCTAGGTTGAGACACGTGCAGTTATTTCTTCATGGCTTTCAGCAAATAATAACTGTGACCAGTAATGCTGTAAACCTATGCTCTTAAGCACACGTATTGTGAAATGCCAAGAAATGTGAGGGATGTGCTATGTACATAGATAGATTTAAATGTTGTGTGTTTGCTTATGTTGCAGCGGTTCTCTTTATGGAACATTGGAAGCGACGGCAGATGCGACTCAACTATATCTGGGACCTGACAGGCTTCGGAGAGGAGGAGGAGGTGAGAAAACCCCTTACATGATCAAAGATAACATAGCAAATGCACACAACATCCAAACGTGTTCCCTCAGAATTCAATTATCATCTGACACGGAGCAGAATAAAAACCCATGTTGTAAGAGGAGCTTTCAAATAGATCAGCACTTTTAAAAGCATCAGTGATTCTAATGCAATACACAAGCTAAAAAAAAGAAACAGACAAGTAAGGTGGTAACAGTTTCAATATTTTCTGCATGAGTTTGATAGTTAGAAAATCTCCTTTGTTGTAGGCTGACATGAAGTCACAGGACAGGATATGAATATGAATGTAACTCCTTTGTCTTGTGTGTGCTGGGCGGTGAGTCACCCCTTCGAAAAAAAATGTTCCCACACAGTCATGACAGCCGCCAACATCGCTTTGGATGTTTTTTCATCACAACTAAATAAAAATGTGTTATGCCTGTTATCAAATTTTTACTGTGCCAAAATGGATACACTGTTTCACTGACTGACAACCTTCCTGTGTGTGTTTATGTGTGTCTCTTTCAGGAGGAACACAAGGTTTGGACACAATTATATGCCTAATCTTGCTGTCAATATGAATTTTTATAACCTGTAAAACTGACAAGGGGCCTGGTTTACTAAAACTTTGCATATACTAAACTGCACACATGGCGAGTGGATAGTGCACGCTAAAAAAACACATGTGGAATACTAGAATGAGCACATGAAGACTGTTGAGGTGATTTTGCTCAAGTGCAAAATTAATAAATATGTGAAATATAAGGTACTAAGGTTTTTCTCCAGAATGAATAAAATCCAAAGCAGAGACTAAGAAAGAATAAAGAACTAGAATAAATTTATTTTGGAGACACAACAAAAATAGCATCAAAGTTAGCATGTTGGGGAGGTATGTGCCAGAGGTAGAAAGTAACTAGATACTTTTACCTAAGTAAGTACCTTTTTTTTTTAGAGTACATTTTTGATAGGTGTAGTAAAGATTTAGCTTATGAAAAATAAATAAAAAACTTTAACACTTTATTTTACAGTACAATGCATACAGTGTAACACACATTGTAATAAGCTGTAATAACATGTCTTATGTTGTTCTTACATAATGGAACATGATACAGCATGTGTTACATAGCACATTGTAGATACACTGTTACGTGTAATGTAAGTGTAAGTGTTACCAAAAAACTAACTTTTGATTTGTCTGTTTTCTGACAACTTTTATTTTTTAAAGTGACAATAGACCTGTTTATGTGAGTACGCTACAGACTTCTACAGGCTTCTAGTAAAATATAAAAGTTTACTTACTTTAGTTTACTTTTGTGTTGTCTGCACAAATGCTTTTTGTTTAAGGTTTGTTTACAATGCTAAATTCTAATTTGCATAATGCTGCCTGCCCACATTGTTTAGTGTGCTGTATATCCAATTTCTCATAGTTAATCACATGCAACACACCAAATGACGCATGCTGTTTAGCACTCACTATTTGAAATTTTAGTAGACCAGGACCCTTCAGTTTCAGCATATATGACTTGTTATCTAACACTGACTCTTTTTCTCAGATCGCTGCTCATAATTTACCTACTGTTTATTTTCTCAGCCACATCCTAAAGCGACCTCTCCCTCTATGGTGTGCTTTTGTAGGTGCCTACTAATGGCCACAGCAGCTAATGTGCTCTCCTCCACCCTTTTTCTCTTTTACTATTCAAATAACATAGCAACTCCTTTAGATAAACAGCCCATGCATGTATCAGTGGGTAGAAAGAGTCCCACCAGGCTGTAGAGTGGTTCAGTTGGCTCAACGTGGTCAGCATATGCCCAAAGATAGTTTTTGCCTTTGTCTCTTTCCAGTTGGCTTGTGCAAGGCATAGATACCACTTCTGACAGCACAGAGTGGCACTCAGGATTCTTTGGCTCATATTATGTCATTCAGATAGCTGGTTTAATTATTTAATTTCTTGTCTACCTCTGTCTTTGCATTTGTTTACAAAACAGCTAAGATATGGACCTTCGGGACAAACACGTGGGTTAATCTGTCTAACCTCTGCTTTTGTTTCAATGTTATTTTATCTGACAAAACAGCACTCTTGGCTAACTGAGGACTGCTACTTGGGTACTGCTGCAAACTCCAAGGATGTAGTATATGAGTTTTTGATGATGTTCACCATGAGAGGACACATTAAATTACCATGATGTAGTAAAATCCTGCTTTGTTGCCTCAATTTTAAAGGTACAACACATATAATTTTGTAAGCAATGCATTTATTCTGACACAGTGCTGTATGTATAGCGTTGCCTTGGTGCTCTCATTTGTTCACGAGACTTAGCCTGGCCAGCTATCCTAATTACTTTTCTGATTTGCAGACCTGAATGAAGGTACACATAGCTGCTTTAGGGCAGATGTGGACAGGACAATTGTTCAGGACTTTAACAAAGTCTATCCTTTGTTAAAGAAAATTGTCAAAATTGAATGGCAGTGGTTCCTGACCCACTTCACCTGCCTGAATGTGAATAGGTCTGGCTGGCCAAGCTACATGAGAGAGACATTTTTGTGCATCTTGCAGCTGATCAAATGAGCAAAACTATATTACCAGAGGCTGAAGATTATTCAAAGGCCATTATTGAAGGGTACTAAAGGAGAGGATGGTGCTAGGTGCCAGGTCCGTTAACCATTGTTGTAAATTCTGAATAGTGTCCCTTTTAAATTGGGCAATTTCAGCACGTACAATTCAGGTACAGCCTGATGACTACTAAACTCAGGGAAAGTAATTTGAAATTGAATGTCAGTGTGAGCCTTTCATGGTGGATATGTGTCTGCTTCTTAACTATGCTCAAGTTTAACATCACCAGGCTGTTTATCTCTGTTGCTTCAATGCTGACTTTCCACAAACTTTCCACACTTTACTTATGGTTTATGGTCATTAATGCACTGATATTTGAACAACTTGTAACTAGCGCTTTGTTTCTGTAGGACCATAACCGAGCGGAGTATGAGTTTCGAGTTATGCAGAAGTCACTGAAAAAAGAACAATCAACTCCAAAGGTATATTTAAATGGTTGTTTATGTACATTTATAACAAAACTGGATTATGTATAGGTCATTTGGCCTGCCCATCAACATGTTTTACAGAAAAGCTCACATGTAGACATGCACAGCATAGAAACAGGATTGTGCTTTGTATGCTGATGCTCACAATGAGCCCCGACTGTGGACTATTTAATGGCAGCTTTATCAGCACTTTAAAAGAACATACTTTTGAGACACATCACTTTGTGTGTAACATTATTATGAATACATTAAACATGTTATGTTGTAGAATCGCTGGGCTTTCAGACAAGCATCTGTGAAACATGAATTTAACACTAGTGCTTTAAAGACACACCATGGTTTTTATGTCATGGTATGAACAGTATTTATTTTTTCTATTTACAAATGACTTTAATGTGTCAAGATTAGATCAGAATGCAGAAAGGACACAGGTCAACGATGCTGATTTAACAAGTAGAGAAGCATACCTATTCACTCTTCTACTGAGATTTGAACGCATGTAGATACATGCAACGCAAATGTGTTATCATATTCAATCTATAAGTACAGAACACATTTATAACTTATTTACCATATTCACACCTTGCAAAAGCAGGCCAGACTATCACACAGCTTGGATTTTTAAGGAAGGGGTCATAAAAACCTTTAATGAAGGTGCAGTCACTATCAGGCTGTATATCCAAAACAAAGATTGCTAGTGCTGCTACTGTATTCAGTTTATGTGAATTTTATAAACATTTACTCTATAGTTAAACTCCATACCATGCTATTTTCCCTTTGATCAAAGAATCATATAATGCACCACGGTCATGTCTTTCTTTCCCTTTTTTACACATAAAAATACCCACAAAGTCTGCTGATCTTCTTGACCCAGTTCTTAGTGGGGTTTGAATGTGACATGATAGCTCAGGGCAGAATTAGCCATGCCTCGCTGGACTCACAGTCTATGTTTATGTGTGCATGTGTTCTGAGGGCATTAAGGGAAGCCAGAAAAACATGAGGCTGGGGTAGAGAAAATCCACAAAAGCAGAATGGCATAGCTGGCACAGAGTTGTTGTAGGTTGCGTGTTTGATGGTCTCATGTAAGTATGTTGTGTAACGTGTGTCCTAGGGTGAGAAGGTGAAGCTAACATGCACCGACAGGATGCCAGCTTACCTGACAACAGTGGCCATGATGTTCTTCATGGTGAGTACCGGCTGACATCTCTTGCCTCTGCGGCTCAAACTCATGAGAAATATATGAAAAATCACTGCAGTCCACTTGTCTTTTTGCAAAATGTTCACATTATAGGACAATTGTTTTATTCAAATGAATTGCCTAATCATAGCATATTGACTCCTCTCTATTTTAGACACATTAAATAAAATGTATAAATTAACCCTGTGTAACCTACTATCAAATAGATAATACCCTCGAGTAGATGACAAAATATTAGAAAATGACAAAAGTTAAAAAAAGAGAGTCAAGTTGGAGTTCATTTTTGGTGCAAATTCTACCGTCATGTCATTTTGTACAACAGCTGAATGAGAGAGACAGAACACACCATTTAAACAGCTGAGTGATAATTGGCAGACAGACTGAGAAAGTAGAATATGATTGGCTGACAGGATGTAGAGAGGCAGAAGATGAGCGCGAGGAGTCATCCTGGTTGAATTCATTTGTAGCAGATTGTCACTAACACTCTCTACACCAGGGGGGCTAACCAGTCAGAGACTAAAAGCCAAAAAAATGTACTGTGGTAAAGCAAAGAGCCACATCAAGTATTGAGCACAACCAATACAGACACACATAATGAAATCCTAAAAATTTAACCATGGCTTCTCTGCTTAGTGACATTTTACTAACCCCATACTATGCAACAAGAGTTTTAAAGAAACTGATTTCATTCCAAGGCAAGAGGCCATCATCAGTTCATACACCTCATGAGCCCAGCCAAAGTCACACTGCAGGTGCTACCTGTACCAAGACTGGAGGAGCAGACACACCCACACACACAAATACTGCTCAGACACATCATTATCACGCAGGACTTAGGGAGGGAAAAGTAAAATGAAAATACTCAAATTTAAACACATAACATCAGTTTTTTTTCTAACTTCTAACCATTTGGGTGTTCTAAGCACAATAACTCCTTGTAAGAGCAGAATGTCATCTATGAGTTTATTTGAATGTGTCTCCAAGAGCAGTGTTTTTTCTTTCTTTAGATAACAAAAACATAAATCTAATTACTTCTAATCTAATTACGATTTTTATTTTTTTAATAATATGTAAACTGTAAGCACATTATTTTGGCATCAAGCTGCATTTTATAAATGAGAAGCCTAATGCATACATTTGAAATATGAAATAATGAATGTGCTTCAAAACTTTGGGGCCCATTCTGAAAACCTGCCCTGGGGCCCCACATTACCAAGTTATGCCACTGTAGACAAGCCTATTACTGATAGACTCTTTTCAAGAAAGATGTCTGTTCAAGATAGAAATATTATTTTCATTATGATTTTATGATTGGTATTATATTAAAATATAAACGTACTAGTTCCCCTGAACCTCTCACACACCTTGCCTTCTCTCTGTCACTGCTGAGAAGCTCCCCTCTCATCCTTCATCCCATAACACCTTTACAAGTCTGTAATAAGTAAGTAAATATGTCTTTTCTGATTGTTTTTGAGCAAAACATTAGAAATACTCTCGGTAAAAGTCGGGCATATCTCTGTGTTTTGTAAATACAGCTGCGCAAAGACGCAATGTCCTTCAATCACATGTGTAGTTCAGTTACATCCAGCTCAGTCGCTGTCTCTGTGACAGTGGGACTTTTAAGCAGTCTGTGTCCACACTGAACGGGTCAACTAGGAATGTAATCTGTGGTCATTTTTCCCAAACCGGGCCGTAAAACTCACGTGAAGTTGCGCAAGCAATGCTGTACCTGGCTTTATCCATTTTATGAGTGAGAGAGTAAAAAAAAACAAAAAAACAAATCTGATGTGAGCTTAAGAGCTGCATTCCCATTAACCAAGAGCCATATGTGGCTCACAAGCCGCGTTTACCACCTTTGCTCTACACTATTTCTACACAATTAAAATAAGCATGCAGGTTATCCTTCCATCCTTACAGCTTTATTCCACTGTAAAGACTTCAGGTAACCAGTAATCAAAGCTGAGTCTTGTCCTGGCTCAGATCAGAACTTAGTTGTTTAGCAGCTAGTGTGTTTATGATATCAGTGTTTTGGTTACAGTGGGTAATGGTGCATGCCAGGGCAGAGGTCCACTATTCTTTTTTTCACTCACAAAATGCTACATGTTCAAACATGGAGACAGCATTCAGACTTTGCACTGAACCTTAGGCCCCAGGGTCTCTTTTTACATTAGGTCATATTTCTTAGACTTTGTTCACATTATGGCACTGATTATTCTCTTTATTGTGTTCACAGATTGCTGTTACATTCGCCATTGTGTTTGGAGTGATCCTGTACCGTATTAGCATTAAGGCTGCTCTGCACATGAGCACCTACCCAGCAGCACGCTCCAACATCAGGGCAACCGTCAAATCCACCGCTGCAATTATCAACCTCATCGTTATCATTATTTTAGATGAAATTTATGCTGCCATTGCCCGCTGGCTCACTGTTATGGGTGAGGTTCTTTCCACAGCTTCTACATTCCCTATAAGGTACACTATATATCCATAGATTTTCACCGACAATGGAGTAAAGTTGGTGATGCTGGACGAGGTTTTCTAACTAACATTCTTCAGGGATTCCTTCATAGTATGCCTTTAAGCAACACTCTAGCACAGGGGTCTTCAATTACATTTGTCTGAGGGCCAGATTTTTTTTCTGCAGACACTATATAGGCAAGACGCTCTCATAAAGGCAAGGCATCAAGGCAATCTCACTCAGACTTGCTGTACAGGTAGAGCTTGAGAAGAGCTACAAAATGCATTTGAATTTTTTGTTCTCCAACGTTCAATGCCAGAGAAATGAACATCTTTTTATTGCAGTTTTGAGCTTTTCAGGCCAAGATAAAGCATTTTTGGATGTTTGCTATGAACTGCTGTGTAAGAGCCCAAACTGATGAAAGACGGTTGGGGACGCACTGAGCTGTCCTCTCAGGACTTCCAGAAGCATCTTAAGATCAAATCTCACAGATCCGTAGCAGGGGTGCTTTAATGGCCTCTAATAAATTGACAGTGAGAACAGTTAAAGATTTATTTATTTATTTATTTATTTTGAGAAAAATAAATATGGCAATCTCAATCAAACTTGCTGGGAAAGTAAAGCTTGTGGAGAGTTACAAAATGCTTTTTAAATTTTTGTTCTATGAGGTTCTATGCCAGAGAAATTAGCAAAACATTTTTATTGCCGTTTTGAGCTTTTCAGGCCGAGTTAAAGCATTTTTTTAAAGCAGTTTTTTTAATTATTATTATTATTTTTTTTTTTTTATGAACTGCAGAGTAAAATGCCCAAACTACTTGGAAACACTCTTAGTTAGTCAGGACGACCCAGAGCACTTTCCAGGTGAAAATAGAAGTGTTTTTATTAGTGCATATTAATTGAATTGGGCTCTACTCAGAGCTCAATGTTTTTAAGCATTAGTAATGATCTGGGGGCCGGATGAAAAGCTCTGGCGGGCCGTATGTGGCCCGCAGGGCCGCCTGTTGACGACCCCTGCTCTAGCAAGTTTATTTTGGGTGCAGGTCACTTTGTGTAGGAATTGCCCTAGAAGTGACAGTTAACAATGTTGTGCTAAGCTATATCTAATAATGTTAAAACATTCTGGCATTACAGTTCTACATAAAAAAATATATCATTTTCAGTAGGTCAGTTCAAAGACAGTATTATAGATTCAGTAAACACATAGTGACAAGGTGTAATATATCAATTATCACTTTTAAAATTGAACTACTGGAATAAATAACATTCATTCATTCTATTACATTCTAATCTGTTGATGTAGGACATTACTTATTTAGTCACATTAACCTTTGTATCTTTCAGAGGTCCCAAAGACAGACAAGAGCTTTGAACAGCGTCTCATCTTCAAAACCTTCATCCTAAAGTTTGTCAATGCCTTCACACCCATTGTCTACTTGGCCTTTTTCAGGGGCAGGTACAAACTTCGCACATGGTTTATTTTTAAACACATGTTCTTGTTCAGTAATAAAGAATTCATGGTGTCAGTAACCCAAAACCTTTCCTTTGTTACATATGTAAATGTTGAGTTTTGTTCTTGTTCCTCAGGCTCGTGGGGCGACCAGGGAACTACCTGTATGTCGTGGGCTCATACAGAATGGAGGAGGTAATTCAATCTAAAACTTGTTGTGGTCTGCAAACATTTATTCTTCATTCCAGGATGAAGCATGTTGTGTTTGTCTTTATTTACCATTGTTTTTGTTTTTTGTTTTTTTGTTTGGTCTCCTATAACACTACAACAGCTACAGCAGGTCGTCCTTTACACACAAACAGTTATTCTTAATAGCTTGGGTTCATTTTTCCTTTAAGTGTATTTGTCACAGTCACAGTTGTTCGTCAAGTTTAGTAAAGGCTGGTTTATCCAAAATTAGTAGTTTCTATTTTAAAAGCTAGTTGCCATGTGAGTAAATTCATCAGAGCCTTCACAATTGTTGGTACTAAAAACGCATGTAAAGATATGAGTTTCTAATGGTCACAGTTTGATGTTAATCGTAATCGTGTGTGCCATATAGAAATCTATAATTTCATAAAAAATAAATAAATAAATAAATAAAATACATCTTAAACCTAATAAAATAAATCTTAAACCTAAAAACATTTTACAGACCAGACCCTCAGTACTAACACAACAAAGTCACAGTACCAACTAGTGTACTATGCTCATGGCTTGATTGAGATTAAGAATTTGGAAGAGACCCAAACAACTAGAAAGAGTTGCCAATGTCTTTTTGCAGGTCTAAAAATGAGTATTAAACAGTGGACTTCATGTTGTTCTACACTAAGCCTTATACACGCAGCAACAATTCAAAAATGGACGGCATTATCTAGTTGTGTTAGTGTGATAAATAGAAATCTGAAAGTAGTCACAGTACCTCATTTACATGGAGTTCAAAATTCTGGTTTTAATCTGACTTATTTTAAAACCATATAATAATTCTGATTTTTTTACATGCATGTAAACTTTTCTTTGAGTGTTTTGCACTTATTCAGAGCAATGGCATTTCACTAAAACAGCCAGAAACACTGTAATGAATAACAAGTTCAGAGATTTAAGCTGAACTTTTTGAGCTAAAGTGAATGAGAAATCTGTGATAGACCAAAAGTACAAAATATGTTATCCCAGAATGGCAATAACCCACATTTCCCCATTACTTTTTGTTTTTATCTTCAAACTTTTTAACCTCAAAGTAGAAAAGATCAAAAATTGGCTTTAGAATTCTGTATTTTGTTTTTAGTTCACCAACTTCTAAATCCAGGGCTTGCCATGTTGAGAATCACTATGCCACTTGTCATTTCTGATTCCTTGTCATGTGCTGACATTTCCTTTCCTCTCTTTTCAGTGTGCCCATGCCGGCTGCCTCATGGAGCTGTGCATCCAGTTATGCATCACCATGCTTGGCAAGCAGCTCATCCAGAATAACCTGTTTGAGATTGGCATACCGTGAGTAGGGAGCTCTAACATGGACTTTCCCATGACACCCAACACACCTGACTGTTGTGCTATGCATGTTAGGCAAATAGCTGATGAGCACACATGAATTTAGCAAGAATCACCCACACAGTTGAGCTAAGAGGAATAATTTAAATGCCTGTCTCAGACACACCTGGAAAAGAGACCACACCTCACTGAACCCTTTCACTGCAATAGTTTTTGTCTTACTCAGTCCATAATAGTGACTCCTTTCGCAGACTTGTAGATTACTACAGTAGTTGTGCAGCTTTAATTTACAATGGAACACTGATAATAAAGCAGAGCTGGGTCTTTCACTGCTGCCTCCGCGACCCGGCTCCGGATAAAGTGGAAGAAGATGGATGGATGGATGGATGGATGGGTCTTTCATTGTATAAATACATGTTTAAGTTGCATTACCTGAAAAATCCCTCCCTCATGCTCCCAACCCTAACTCCCAACAACATAGCAACCTGCCTTGTTTTGATTTAGGAGAAAAGGGCACAAAAACAATTATTTCAGTGTTATGTCTTGTTAAACATAGTTTGATTGCATGTCATCATTCATTTAATTTTGCTTCCATTTTCTCTATTAATTTTTCTTAGATTTTTGCTGTTTCTCTGTATATTGAGTCATAGTCAGAAGACAACCAGGCGATGGCAAAGGCATCACCAACTTGCGACAACCTTGTATGCAAGCATAATTGACAAAGACTTCTCATTTATTAAAATCGTTGATAATAAAGGCCACAAATTTCCCTACGGGGACAATAAAGTATACCTTACCTTAAAGTCTGGTGGTAGATTGAAAAACTGCACAAAAATGTTGGATACTGTGCTTAGGAAGAGTTAGCCCTCAAGAATGATATCTGTGAAGACTTTCAGTCATCGACCAGGCTAACTGAATCAAAACAAAAGGTTTAACAAAATGTCTTTGTCAAAGTCTCTTGACAAAGCGTCTTGAATGAGAGGTGAAACGTCTCAGCTTAAAAAAAAAAATCCAGATGACTTCTTTTTAAACCTTTTGTTGTCTTCTAGAATGTGTTGAGGTAGCAACTAGAGTACTGAAAGGGTAGAGGGTATGTATACATTTTACAGGCACTGTAAAGTTATGTAGAAATATCTAAATGAGTGATTTATCAACATTAATCTTTTTTTTTTGTTCTGCTTGATTCTGCACTATTCAATAAAACATGACCCTTATACATGACTGCTTGAGTCTTCAGAAGGGTCTCAGAGGCAAAAATAAAGACTTAAACATTTTTTGTTCTTTGTGTTTGCAGGAAACTGAAGAAATTGCTCCGAAAGAGAAAGTCAGAGCTGGCCAAAAATGAAGAGGAGCAGAACAAGATCCTGAAACGTCATGAGAAGGACATGATCCTGGGACCATTTGTTGGCCTCAGTCCTGAGTACATGGAGATGAGTAAGTTACACACAATGTTCGCACCCCTCAGGGCCAGCAGTTTGAGAATGCCAGAAGAAACGTCAAAAGGGACAAATATATGTATAGAAAAACAGACTAATAACTAATCTGGTCCTGGTATTACAGTGATGTGGTAGAGCCTTTGTTTAATTAAGACACTTCTCTTTAAAAATAACACAATTTATTAATTTTACCTGAGCTATTTAAGACAACATGTGGGGTGTATCATTTTTGGCATTTTGGTGACATCTGTTGGACATACAGACTGCAAATGCACTTCTCACTTTTTAGAAAAGGTGACAACAAGCTAAAGCAACCCTTCAGAGACATGCAGTTTTAGCAGTTTAAGTTTATTTTTCTGATACTGGCAATAAGAGATAAGATATAATTTTAAAGAACTGCAAGTAAACTTAAGTGTTACTAACATATTACTTACATATTCCCTGTTTTTATACTTTCTGTTTCTGTATGTTTACTTGTTTACAAGGTCTGATGCTCAAAAGGTCAGTCATTAGTCTGTCCTATGGAAAACATCTGCTGCTTTTTCCTGGCTAATATACTGTTGGTTGGAATAATGCAGAAAAAAAGCAATTACCAATCACAATATTGATTCAATTTTTTCCAAATTTGTTAAGCTCTATCAGGACGTAATGCCTTTTTTCCCATTTGCCAGGTTTTGATTCTCCAAGGGCCAAAACTCCAGACTCAAGGCCGTCTTTGTGCCAGTCCCAAGCCCAGATAAATTGAGAGGGTGGCATCAGGAAAAGCAGTCAGCTATAGAATTTAGGGCAGATGAAATGCAAATTATTAAGGGATTTACTGCGGCAATATTTTCATGCAACTAGTCACAATTAAAAATCTAAAAAACTTATGCATTTGCTACAAAATTGTACTTAATATGCCTTTAAAGGAAATTAAAATCCTCCCCTTTATTCAGGGCTTTAATTAAGATTTTAGATTTCAGTCATCATACAGTTATGCTTAGAAATCTCTTGGCAGCATTCACAATTTCACACCATATATTTTTAGCCAAGAGGAAGCATGAAAACCTAGTAACCAAAAATGTCCTTTAGACTTGAATTAGCAAATAGCATTTTGTGGTAGCATTTTGCCTAGGGAACAGCTATAAACCTTTGATGTTGTTTGTCTCTCGGCACTAGTTAAGTACCACTGATAAAAAATCTGACTATATTCCCAAAATAACGACTTTCTACTTACTGTATTTGCTCGATAAGAAGATCTTAATCTTATTGTAATAAAGCCCTCAGCCATTCTGATGTAAAGTTGATCCAGTGTGCTGTATGTTGTTTGTAAGCCAGTGCTAATGTTGTGCCTGGAATAGTAAGCAGTAATAGGCAGCTTAGTGGCTCTGATCACTCTGAAACAAGCGTCTTAACACTTAGCATGTCAATCTCTCAACTCGTATGTGGCCTCAGCTTCGACCCTCTAAATGTCAGTCCAGTTTGTTGACTTCATGCGATTGCTCGTGTCTGTTAGCCATTTCTCCATGTCAGTGTACACTTTAATGGAGAAATGAGCAGAGAGAACAGCTGAAATATGGGATTGAGGCATGTGGATAAGAGCAAACTTGACTTTTTGAAACAATAAGTGTTTATTAAAGCAGCAGTACCACCACCATAGCTCCTGCAGTTCTGTTATTACAAAATTATTACAAAATTACAAAATTCTTCAACTTAGAAAACCAAATCCAGATGACTTCTTTTTAAACCTTTTGTTGTGATTATTACAAAATGAAAAACTGGACCCAGCTCAAAATAAATACATGATGGCATCAAACTGACCATCTGGGCTTACCCAAAAACTAGTTTAGACTGACACAACCTTGCACTTTCCTCATTACAGCTTGAATGCATTCCCAATATTTTGTTTCAATTTGCCTTATGTTGTTGGTTTGTTTGTCTTTTAGCATGAGAACTCACAATGTTATGGTCAGATATTTATGACTTTTTAGGAAATGTCAGTAAAGCTGGTCACACACTACAGGATTTTGAGATTTTAACCGATTTTAAAACAGAGAACAGATCATAAACATACAGAGAAGTTCTAAAGATTTATTATTTTGTAATCTTACGACTGCACAGACTACACAATTCTGCAGACTGCAAGTTGTTGTTTGAAACATGATTGATATTTATGATTTGAGATCCCGATTCTCAGGTGAGGAGAATCCTGACCAAAATCATTTTTTGGAGTGGATCTGGAACAGTGTCCGAAGTAATTTTATTAAAGTGTTCTGTACTATTGCAAGATTGGACCAAAGATCAAGCTACAGAGGGGCAGTAAAGGAACAAAGGATCATTGTTACACAGAAGGGTTTGTTAGCTCAATGGACAGAGCATTTACCCCTAAACTATACCACTACCACTTGTAGCTTTATTTATGTTTTTCTCTTGTATGCTATTTTGCTGTGTAAGCAAACAGCCACTGGTAGAATATACATTTTCTTTTTTTCTTTTCTTTTCTCTGCCAGCTATTGGGAGCATCCCATATTGGAATGTGCCAGCATATTAGAATTTAATAATAATAATAACAATAATAATAATGCCTAGATGTTGTATTGTTTCTACACAGACAATTCTCATCACAATGCACTATTAGGTGACATATTTACTCAAAACAAATCCATTTCTCTTTCAAAGGTGTTCTTGACATTGATAATGGTAAACACAAAGTGAGAGTCAGTCACTTTGTGTTTACCACAATCATATTGGCATATTATTCAGCACAGTATTTAAACACAATCTGGTAGAGGAAGCAGCTTTCCATCAGAAGCACAGCTATTCTTCGCTGATGGGGATTATTGACTGGACTCTTATGGTTTCAGCAGGTAATAGACCGTACCAAAATTGGACACACCACATACAGTCAGGTTTTAGAGAATATCCTGTATAGAGATCCATTATATTTGATGAGGCACGTGTATTTGATGAAAAATAAATATACAGGCAGTTATTTCAGTATGCCAAACAGACTATAATGCAAGCAGAATATATATTTTGTGCACTAGACCAAAACAATAAAAACAGATTATGTGCATATTTTAAGGTTAGAAGTGAAATCTACCAAGAGTCTATGGATTTTTTCGGTGATGATAAGATTAACGTGGATGAATACAAACTGCTAGATGTACAACTCATAAGACTGATTTTCTAAAGCTTTGCATGTAGTGCAAAAATGGGGCACAGAGATGAACTGTTTGTGCATTAAGTTAAAAAAGCTGGTCTGAGGCAGAAGGAAGAGGCACACTATACCTGCCCTTACATTTTTTCTTTACAAATTAAGAATGTAAAATCTGGCAATTTTTTCAAATTTAAAATGCATTATCACAATTAAGAGATGTAGCTCAGATGTTTGTATTTTTTAACATGTCTTGTGCACAAGGGTCTGACTTTCATGTCAGCAACTTTGAAGGTACATACAGTAATATTACAATGATTTCGAGGTTGTAAACTCACATGAAACTATTCTCTCTCATCGCCTTTTAGCTCTTCCCAGAGCATAGACCTTCAACAACAGCTCTCCAGCGGCTTCTGTCTTGGTCATTTTGTGTTAGCTCTCCCCAGGATGTTCCCAAGGTCATGTCTCCAGGTGTTACATGGTCGCCCCCTTCACGTTTTCCCTTGCGGGTTCCACCTTAGTGCCTGCCTTGTAAAGTTCACAGCTTCTTTCCTAAGTGTGTGGCTGATCCATCGCCATCTCCTACCTTTTAACTCGTTTAAGATTGGTATCTGCTCTGCCCTTTCCAAGAGCTCTGTGTTCCTTATTTTGTCCATCCATATAATTTTCAAAGTTCTTCTCAGACAGTTGTTTATGAATGTCTGTAACCTGTTTACTGCAGTCTTTGTTATCCTCCATGTTTCTGCTGCATACAGTAATACTGCTTTCACATTTGAGTTAAAAAAATTTTTGTTCGCTGTGAGCTGTGATGTGCATTCCATATGGTTTGAAGAGTAGTAAACGCTGCTCTAGCTTTTTATATTTGTTGTTTGATGTCCTTGTCTGTGCTCCTTTTGGTTACAGTTTTTCTCAGTTGATTTAGCTCATTTACTGAAACCTGGTTTCATTTGATCTTTTTCTTCAAACTTATATTTCAACAGGATTGTCTGTTTGAAAACCATTTAGAACATTCATTCATTTTCATTCATTTTCTTCCACTTAATTTAGAACATCTCTCATTATTTCACACAGTTTTGAAACTCTTTCTTGAAACACTTCACACGGCTCTCACACAGAGACACACAGCTTCACTGAAATCACTTTGTTTAGTCAATGCAGTAGTCTTTTTTGCACATGGAAAGAGCCTTTGGCCAAAATGCTGTTTCTTTAAATACAGAAACTTAAACATAGCTGCAAGAATGTAACATTTGTGAGCACTCAGCACTAACTCAGTGAGAGCTGCAGTCACTGAGAGCAGGACTCAGAGTCTGAGCTGCTGTGTGAAAAGAGTGAAGGTGCAAATGAAAACATGTGATTGCAGTTTGATCATTTTGATGCAAAAACTTGCTTTTGAAGGACAATTTAAGAATTTTGAATATAGTACAGCGTTTTGCAAAGAAAAGGACTTGTTTTGAGAACCTGAAATATTTGGATTCTTTGTGTAACCTGTTTTGCAAATGACAATTCTGAATGGAGAAATGTGTCAAAGCGATTGAGAAAAACTATAACAATACTTTCCAGGTATGTGAATGATGACACCTCTCCCAGTGTTCCTGACTTCAATTTTACTGGGTGATTATGTTGCATATTGATCCTCATAACTTTTGTCTTGCTTAAGTCCTATATTAAGACTACTAGCCTTCATACCTAGTTAAGATGTGATGGGAGTTTGTATTGATGTGAAAATTTCAGGTAGGATATGTTCTTGGGAGATACTAATGTGCGCTGCCAGTCAAAGGTAGTGGAGAATCTTTCACACTAGCTGCAGTTTCATCTCCCTCATTTCAAGGAACCATCAAAAATGAATTTGAGGTTATTATTTTAATTCTTGATTACTCATATTCAATTTTAGCAAAAAAAAAAAAAAAAAGGTTTTCTTGGCTGTCACGCAGAACCTAGAACTGCAGGTATAATATACAGCTATTTTATTGCAAAGGAAGATTTGAGTCTGCAGAAAAATCACTCAACTTAATTGTCCGTTTTAGCTGATTGGCTTTTAGGTAATTATTCTTACTTGGCCTCCCACCACTTGTTTGCCAGTTCCGCTTTCAGCACTTCAAGTGTGATTGAATGCAACTCCTGCTGTTCAGTTCCCTACACTGCCTTCTATAGTTAGCAAACTTGTCATTTCCCACAACAGAATATGCAAATAGCCATTGTTTGTGTATATATACATATTTGGGTTGCTCATCTGGAAAGTGCAGAGAGTGGCTATTTCATTTGACTTTATCTGTTTTCTATTAAAAGGTAAGATTTGAGTGAGCTGTAAACCTGCTCTGTGAAGCCCTCATCAGTCTTTTTTAAAGCGAATTGTTCAGAGCTCGAGGGGTATGGAAGTAAGATTGATGGTAGTGAATTTCAGTAGAGGCAGACAGTGGCTAAGGAACACTGGACCATTTTCTACCGGTACAAATTCTAAATACAACAACAATAACCACTATTTCCTGTCTTATTTTTTCTCCCCAGTCATTCAGTTTGGGATGGTGACTCTGTTTGTCGCCTCTTTTCCTCTGGCTCCACTCTTCGCTCTTCTGAATAACATAATTGAAATTCGTCTGGACGCCAAAAAATTTGTAATGGAGCTGCGCAGGCCCATTGCTGCCAAAGCCAAAGATATTGGTAAGTATTTAAGTCATTTTTAATCTGCCATCATTATTATACATTATGGGCTTTGCTTTGTGTGGTTACTTTGAAATTAAGCTTGTTTAACAATGTTTTTCTCTGCTCTATAAAAACATACCATGGAGTGTGACATATTAATATTACCGTACTTGAAATGTTATCATTTAGCCTAATGTTTTTGAGTAAAACAAATATGTTATTATTAAGGGCTACTAGCAATACTAGTGGCTACCCTGTAAGTATGTAATCTTGCATAAGAGTATGGTCTGTTTTGAGGAGAGCTTGTATAATTTGCTATGTTACAATGTGTTTGCACCCATGTAATGATACACTTACATGAAGACATGACCTATCTCGCTTACAAATGCAGGAGGAGCTGAATTATAAAGCTTATTGTTAAATCTCAGGTATCTGTTGCCAAAGCAAATGTTATGAATGGCAACGCCTTCCAGTTTTGTCAACTGTCTAGTGCCATCTAGCGGCAGCACTCCTACATTACATGAGTAAGAGGTTATCTTGCACATACCTTATAATAATGGCGGTTGTGTTTTCCTGCAGGAATCTGGTACAACCTTCTCAGAGGCCTCAGTAAAGTGGCAGTCATTGTTAATGTAAGTTTACACTCCAGGAACCTGTACTACAAAGAACCTAGTACGCAAATCAGAGTCTTTTAACTTGTCACACAAAAACAGTTAACAGTGTGTATATTAAAAAGGCACAGAGTAATTGCCGTGAACAGGTTTCAGATAAAAACACCTTGAAACATATCTTATACAGTGTTAATTGGTTATAGGAAATAGGAATATATTATTGCCTATTGTCAAACCTTCATGGTCATATTCATCTAAAGCATGAAAAATAGTGCTGACTTGACTTTGTCACACTCTGGCTTGGTTGTTTCTCAGTGTGGAACTTAACCCTCTCTGAAACAGGTCGGTGATTCAGAGGCGTAAAAGTGGGCGGGAACAGACAGGAATGGCGTTTCTGCACAACAGCTATTGACATAATTAACCTGGCGATTCACAGCCAATAACAAGAAATACTGGAGAGTAGGAAATTATATCAGATATATATATCTGATATATCAGAGGCATAATTCAGAATCTGCATCTAAAATCGTGCTTAGGACACCAATACCCATATTATTAATAAAAGTCAGTAGTCATCTAAACATTTTATTCTCTAAAATGCACCAAAATACAGGAAATTGCATGTGTTTTGTTAAATTTTTCCTGGGGCCATAGTGGCCATTTAGTCCCACACACTTTCAAATCACTTAATACACAAAAAAGTCTGTCACACACGATGCAGATATATTGTGTAATAAGCTTCAGCAGTTGGTACTAAACTTAATATAATACTGGGAACACTGGTGATTCAATTTAGGTTTTCACAGAAATTTTTGCTGTGAGAGAATGTGAACAAGATCTTAATAATTCAGGATCAACAATAAACAAAAACTGGATGTGTTTTTTTTTTTTTCCATTAGGCTTTTGTCATCTCCTTCACATCTGATTTCATCCCCCGCCTGGTCTACCAGTACACGTACAGTCAAAATGGCAGCATGCACGGCTTTGTCAACCACACTTTGTCCTACTTCAACGTGTCAGACTTTCAGCCAGGCACCGAGCCTCTGGACCCTAAGAACCTGGGATACACTGTGGACATATGCAGGTGAGATTTTAACTTTTGGGCTGCTGGTAAATACAGTACTACCACTTCCATGGAGTAATAAGAAAACACATTTGTTCTTCACAGGTATAAAGACTACAGAGAGCCTCCCTGGTCAAGCACAAAGTATGAACTGTCCAAAGAGTTCTGGGCTATTCTGGCAGCTCGCCTTGCCTTTGTCATTGTCTTTCAGGTACAGAACACATCATCTTTGACTTAATAATCATGACAGAGACAATAGTAACAGCAAAATATCAGATTATAACAGTAATAGTTGCTATCTAGTCTTTATTATGGATGATTTTTATAAATTAGTATGTTCAGCCCAAACTCCAAAGTGTGGCCAGTCTCATGTCACAAGTCAGTGACACCCACTGTTTTGTTCCAGAGTTTGTCAACAGTGAATCAGTGGCAGCTGGACAAATATATATTCTATTCCTCTAAATAGCAGAGACAGAAAAACACAAAATAATGAAAAGTGAAAATGGATAAATATTGACAATACATTTATGAGAGCTTAAGATTCCAGCACTGCCAGTCAAACAGTTCTTTCCTGACCAATCTGTTCAGTACCAGGCCTATTTTTTCTGTCTCTTGACTGAAATACTTATTAAAAATAAATTGACTACGTTCCAAACTACACAGGCTATATGTATCATTTTGGCCTCAAAAAAAGCTAAGACCTTACCACAAAGATTACCACAGCAGTGCAAAATCGACAATATGTGTTACTGTCTCAGAAAAAATTAATCTGGAACACAGTAAAAAATTTAAATTTCATATCTCAGCCTAAAAAAACAACATTTATAGAGAAAACATTTGAATGATAGGATTGGGGCCTAAATCACCTGCGAATTACTAAAGAAAATATCCCCAGGAAGGCGTCCAGGAGGCATCCGGAACAGATGCCCGAGCCACCTCAGCTGACTCCTCTCCATGTGGAGGAGCAGCGGCTCTACTCCGAGCTCCTCCCGGGTAACCGAGCTCCTCACCCTATCTCTAAGGGAGCGCCCAGCCACCCTGCGGAGGAAACTCATTTCGGCCGCTTGTATCCGGGACCTTGTCCTTTCGGTCATGACCCAAAGCTCATGACCATAGGTGAGAGTAGGAACGTAGATCGACCGGTAAATCGAGAGCTTCCTTCTCCTTCTTCACCACAACAGACCGATACAACGACTGCATTACTGCAGACGCTGCACCAATCCGTCTGTCGATCTCACGCTCCATCCTTCCCTCACTCGTGAACAAGACCCCGAGATACTTGAACTCCTCCACTCGAGGCAGGAGGTCTCCCCCAACCTGGAGAGGGCAAGCCACCCTTTTCCAGTCGAGAACCATGGCCTCGGACTTGGAGGTTCTGATTCTCATCCCAGCTGCTTCACATTCGGCTGCAAACCGCCCCAGCACATGCTGAAGGTCTTGGTTTGATGAAGCCAACAGGACAACATCATCTGCAAAAAGCAGAGATGAGATCTTGTGGTCCCGAAACCTGACTCCCTCCGGCCCCTGGCTGCACCTAGAAATTCTGTCCATAAAAATTATGAACAGAACCGGTGACAAAGGGCAGCCCTGCCGGAGTCCAACATGCACTGGGAACAGGTCTGACTTACTGCCGGCAATGCGGACCAAGCTCCTGCTCTGTTCGTACAGGAACCAGACAGCCCCTAGCAGAGGGCCTCGGACCCCATACTCCCAGAGTGCCCCCCACAGGACACTATGAGGGACACGGTCGAACACCTTCTCCAAATCCACAAAGTTTTTGACTAATTTTCTAAATTTTACCCAGACTACAACTACTACAACTACTACTACTACTACTACTACTACTAATGATAATAATAATAATAATAATAATAATAATAATAATAATAATAATAATAATAAATGATTTATTTGCTACACTTTGGCTGCTAGCATGTTGAGTTTTAGCTGGAGTGTAATGGGACAGACATCTTTGTAATCAGCAGAGCCCATTCTTTGAAATGACACATTGCATGGCTAGCTTGAAGTAGTGAAAGAAGGAGCAGTACATACATAAAAGTGTGCATATTTGTTTTTTTTATATTTTTTTTATTTTAATAACGCTATACACTTGCGTTTGAATATGGTTTTGTTTAGATGGCAATGTTTGGTAGAGGCTTTTAGCTGAGCTTTTTTCCTTCATTTTGGTTTGCTACATGTTAGGATTGGTGCTTCCTAGCATGTGTAGTTTTCATCTGAACATGTCCTTCCTCCAGCCCCCTGCACAGGGGCTTTGGACGGGGTTTCATTTTTGGTGTGTTTTCCTTTCGCAGAATGTGGTGATGCTCATGAGTGACTTCGTGGACTGGCTCATCCCGGACATTCCCAAAGACATCAGCCTGCAGATGCACAAGGAGAAGATCCTGATGGTGGAGATGTTCATGAAGGAGGAGCAAGGCCGGAAGCTGGCCTTACGTGAAAACCACCAACAGGACAACTGCTGCACTTCCCCTTCCTCAGCCAATGAGAGCCCTCCTCAGCCTCGCTCGCGGCCTGTGTCCCACTCACACTGTTAGGAACTACAGTTAGGAACAGACTACAAGCAAATGAGGAAGTGTAAATAGCCAAAAACTGCGACGAGACTTTTTATATCCAGATGAGCTTTGTTGAATTTTAGAATGGACTTATTTAAAATTGTAGAAACTTTTTTTTAATCCATCTATCATGTATTTACAATATAGTGTCAACATTGAGACATGAGCTGCCTGACCACAAATAATTATTTATTGGATGTATTTAAAAGGAGTAAGCCATTCTTTTCTGTCAGGGGACTCGATAGTGCCAACCCCCATGCAGGATTTAACCTCTAAAGGGCAACACGATTTACAAAGGAGCAATGAATGCATCTTTAAGGAAGAAGACTCAACCAAACCGTCCAATAATCCTGCTGTAAGGACTTTGTAAAGTCATTGTAAAGATGTTTTCCTGTAATAAAACTCAGATAGGGCTATTTTATTATTTTTTTGCACAGTTTAATACAAAAACAAAAATTTGATGGCATCTCCTAATAGGTAACATGATAAAGCACATTTACTTTTGCTGTTGGGGGAACAGTAATCTGAAAATTAATGTTATTTCTGTGTTTTGATACTGAACAAAGCTGAACAAATGATTGAACATTGCTAGGGGGCATTGTTTCTGAAAAGCACAAATCATCATCATTATCTTCATCACATTTGACATTTTAACAACTGGAAATTATATTTCCTGGCCAGCCAGACTGCTTCACTTTCTTAGAGAAGTGGATGTTGAATCCCTCCCATTAAACCATATTTTGAATATTAACCCTGACTTACCATAACGGTCTAAATTGGGGTTTGTTACTCTCATTGGTTGCACATTTTTCTCAAATTGCATCTGGCCATAGGCAGCTCATAAATGTTAATTAGTTGTATGTCAATCCACTTGAGAGTGGTTAGTTCCCCCTGCATTTAGTGCCGGGGTTAGAGGTTCCTTCACATGGAGCCAAATACTACAACGACACGTTGTAGTGCTGGTCCCAAGCCTGGATAAATGCAGACCGTTCCATTAAGAATAGCAATTGGCATAAAAACCTCCCAAAGTACCCATGTGAGTGATTTACTTGGGCAACATCTTAACGGGAACAATCAAAAGAGACTTCTTCTACCAGTTTTGTATCAAATAAAAGAAAGAACTGAAATAGCAGGCCACGATAGGAAATTATGTTACATAGTTTGATTTTCTGTATAAACAAACAAGATGTCAAAATTATCCATGGGTGTCCTGTGCTCCCAGCTGTAGACACCTGCTTTGTGTGCTGTCTACCTTTGATTTAAACAAATATATATTTTGGAGAACAATGATTTCTATACTTTAAAGTAAACTGGTTGGAAAGCTAGTTCTTTAATGGGGCTTCATTTTATACTGGTTTGTCTCTTTTTATTTCAAAGGCCTTAAGTTAATTGCTTAGCCTTCACATGGCAATACAAGATAATCACAATAGCTTTTATGTACATTTCAAAAAACATTGTTTTAAGCTGTGTGATGTGTTGGAAATAAGTTACTGAAAAATGAATGTATTTATGTTAGAACTCATGCACAACATTTACAGTTTGTGCCATAACAAGCTGAAATCAAAAGGCCATTGGGAAAATATAGTATGTGTGTGTTATATTATCAAACATCTTATTTGTGTCTCATAGCTTCAGCTTCATTCTGCAGTTTTGTCAATATAATTATGTTGCCTTATTAACCTAAATTATACTACCTTTCTCTAAACGCTGAAGCAAAAAGACTGAATATTATTTTTTATGTTTGTATCATAATAATATATCTACTGTGGAAGTCACTGGACATGTGATTATACTGCTCTCTGGTATAAGTATATTGAACTATAGGCTACTCCAAAAAAGCCCTTCCTTTGAAGACTGAGAGAATGTACCACTGAGATCTTTTTGATAAAATACATTCCATTGTAATTATAGCATCACTGTCTTTCATTTGAGAAGAATGTATTTGTAATGCAATTTAAATGTGTTTCTAAAAGCTGTCAAAGGAACTATCATGAAGCATGCAGGGAGAAAAATGTCTGCTAAACATTGAGTCTGAGCAAACGTGCGAGCAGAGTTTTCAAAAATAATAACATGTTTCTTGGTCGTGGAGTAAGCATTTGCATCTATAGACAGAAGCCAGCTCTTAAACCATAACATGAAGCGCTCCTCTGTCTGTTTGTTGCCATGTTGTATTCAATAAAACAGTCCCAGTGGTGGCATGTCTGTTACACTGCAGGTCAAACACATTTCACAAGTTGCTGTGTGTGCATGTACTTGTCTGTCTTTAGATTTACATTTGCTTTTAAATAAAAACTGTCCTGTCTACTGTGCAGATTGATTGACATCTCAACATCTGTCATAGAAAATATCATGAGATTCTCTCTGAAATTAGCTGTAGTTTTCTGTACATTTTTACTATATTTATTCAGATTTCATTGTAGTTTACTGTTAATATATTTATTATACTTCACAACAACACAACATATGTAGCACATTATTAGGAAGAGTAAATGGATAGTCCAGTGTTTTGTAAATGAGCTATGAGCTACTTACTCAAAACAATAAAACTTCCAGTTTGGAGAGGCAGACAGAAGCTTGATTTATTTGTTTGTTTGTTTGTTTATTTATTTGGGGTCCAGTGGCAGGGAAATTGCCTTAATAAGAAATAACAATAGCCTACGTTGTAAAAAACTGAGCAAGCTAATGTCTGTCCAGAGCCAAATTTCTCTCATGGCAGATTGCTTGGTGCCCAAATTCAGTGCTTTCCAACCAGGGGTGCAGGGACCCCTAGGGGTATGCGAGCACTTTGCAGGGGGTACTTGGAAATTGTTACATCGGTTTTATTCATTAATTATTCATACCCCTGGCAAATTCTGATTTAAAGTTACTTTCATTCAACCAACATACCACTTTTTGTTCAAATGTAAAAAAAAGCTGAGAAATATTTTTTTTCCACAATGATACCTTTGTACATCGTCTTATTATCTTTTGGGAGAAGCGTGTATGATTTCCAGTAAAAAAAAAACTTGCTGGTTGAATGAAAGTAACTTTAAGTATATTTATTTATTTTCAAGATTATAAAAAAAATATTAGTAAAACTGCTAAAGAATTACTTCAAAATGTGTGTTTTTACATTATTTTTAATAGATTGTTTCAACGGGGAGTTATTCAAATTATTTATTTTTTGCTGTAAAGTCACGAGTTAATTAAAAATTAAACAAATTATTTAGTAAAATAAGTCAATTTAATAAACTTTGTATTGTTATATTTTTATTTTTATTTTAAAGGCAAATTATTAATTTTATTTGTTGATTTTTGAGTTTAAAAGAAAAATGAAGGAGAATTATTATTTACAATAAAGTAAGTATAAAATGTCTAATGTGCTAATAAACACAGATGTTTTGAGACTTCTTGACTAATTGCCAACAAGAATGAGCGCGGGGGTACGGAAGCGCATAGTAGTCACCAAAAAAAAAAAAAAACTATCTCGTAATTACGAGAAAATAAGTCGTAATTACGAGATAGTTTTTCTCGTAATTATGAGATAGTTTTTTTTTGTGTGTGTGTGACTACTATGCGCTTCCGTACGGGGGAACTCAGAGTATGACACAAAATCCCATGGGGTACACAAGACCAATAAGGTTGGGAACCCCTGCCCTAATTTTCCTGTAGACTAAAACCTAAATAGAAAATGTGTGGTAGGCCTATGTGAGTGGAGGAACTGGAAAAATATTATACAATTAAAAAAAAAAAAAAATTAATTAAGGTGCCGTTTAGACAACAACGCGTTTTGCCGAATCCGCAAAGTGATTGGATGAGTGCAGGCCGTATGTCAGCTGACCCGCGAGCGCAAATACTTTTATGTCTCCTACTTTCATATTTAGTCCAGTAACTGTCAGTAAGATCTGTACGAGTACTTACTTTTAGGAGAGACTTTATGAGAATGGCTCCAGAAAAACCACAAGATCCTAAAGTAGATGGAAAGTTTCAGACTGGAGCTATCATTTCTTCTGCAGTTACTCTCTGTGTGGTGTAGCGCATTTGCGGGGCCACAGCGCCGTTTGCTGGACAAACACGGGTACTACAGTTTACAGTCGTTTTCAGGCAAAACAAGCGTTGTCGTGTAAACAGGTCCTGAAGATGTTCAAGCAGTTTCAGCTGGATTCACCTCAGCACGGCAGACCTGTCAAAAAAACCCATTTAAGTTCACCTCTGCCCCTGTGCAGCTTCAGGCTTTTAACACACATAAAAACACGAAGGAATGATCTGATGTGGACAGATACGACTTTTATGTCTCTACATTTAGGCTAAAGGGTTGTTGTTATGCACTTTTTTCCGCTATCCCCGCTCAGCTGACACACACACACACACACACACACACACAAACACACAGAGAGAGAGAGAGAGAGAGAGAGAGCGAGAGGGAGGAAGGAACAACTCAAATAAGAAAATAAGCGAAGGAAACGTGTTACAGTTATTTATTTAAGCCTATTTTCGTGAAGTGAATTTCATTGACTGTACTGACTGTGACGCGAGTAATAAGTATTTTGTTAGTAACTGTAATGTAATTGTAATCTCGTTACTGTCCAACACTGCTACTGGATTACACTGGTTTACAAGCAAAATGCTAGTAGTGAAATTTTTCTTGGATTAGGTCACTAATAAAGAAAAAGTAAGTCAGAAGTCAGATTGGCTATAGTTTCCAAGAAACAGTATTGGGTCAAAATAGGAAATTTATGCAAAATAAGGCAAAAACGGTAGTTTATCAGAAGGTACAGTGTCTACAAGCAACCATTTCTATCTGAAAGCTGCACATTCAATACATTCATTTTAATGTCTAGAGTTTTGACATAAAATGTTTTGTTTTTATTTGCAGAAATCTCTCTCTTGGAAGTGGACAAAATGCACGCATGTAGAGAAATTAAATATTTTCAAAATATAAATATTATTTTTAAGCAAAAATGCCTAAATCTATTGTATAAACAGATGCGATTTGGATGTGAAACAATATCATTAAATATCTTGAATACATTAGCTAACCAGCACAGTTATCAATTGATTTTCAGTTCATCTTATCAAAATTTAGCCAAGATTTAGCCACTTTTATCTCAGAAGCAGATCGAGTCCAAAAGTTTGTAGATGTATTGATGTATTTATGACTTTGTAGAGCAGCAGAGACGCAATACGTGAGCTCCAAGCGGAAGTGAAAGTAAAAGTATAGATAAGTCAGTTTCCTGGTGTAGACGGAGAGGGCTGTGGCTCAGACCGAGCTGCTGCTGCCTGGGAGCTGCAGATTCAGATATGGGCTCTCGATCTTTTAACGCCGTTTTACTGGAGATCTCTAACCAACTGTCCGGCGACCAGCTGGAGGCTTTAAAGTATCTGTGTACAGAAATCGGCAAAAAAACCAAGGAGAAGTGCACCACGGGGATCCAACTGTTTACGTTACTGACGGAGAGAGACAAACTCGGAGCCGACAACACGGACTACCTCTGTGGACTGCTGAGGGACATCAACCGCGAGGACCTCAGTCAGAAATTAGAAATATTTAATGGCGGCGGTCCAGTCAACAGATCAGGTACAGCTAGGCTAAAGCTAATGTCTCTTGTCACGTTAAAAATGCAGCGTGCCTGGAAGTTTCTGGAAAGTTGTGTGTGTGTGCTAATATGATCGTTTTTTGGTCACCGTTAAATGTAAAATAGCGCTTAAAACTGTAAACAATTACAGTAGGCTAGTGCGACATTACACAATACGATTTAACAATACACTTTCCCACTATGCAATATTAACATTTCGTATTGCACAGTAACCTATTGTTTAGACAAGTTCCCAATAACCCCAACATGTGAACAAAACAAGATTCACTCTCTCGCACGAAAAGTAAATAGACAGAAAATGACATAAAAATTAGAAAATAAATAAAAGGTACACAGAGTTACACAAGTACAGATGTACAATGTACCTTATGCAGAATACAGATGAACAGTACAGTACACGCTTAACAGAGATTAAACCCCTTTTCTAAAAAATATTGGCCAACATCTCTTGTAGCAGGTGTCTAATATCAGACCTTTTATAAAAAAAAATAATAAAAAAAAAACTAAAAGGTTTCCAGATGTTGATATACATCCAGTTTGTTTTTGAGAAAGTAAGTTATTTTTAGTATTGCCATACACTGTTATTCTTCACTGCTGCTTATTAACTTATAAAGTCAGTCAAAGTTAATTTTAAGTTGTTGTTTTTTTTGTTTTTTGTTTGTCTAATTGTAGGCATTTCTGACTTGCCCGGACATGTTCACTATCAGCTGTGATGTCACAGTGAGCTGATAACTCCCGGGAAATTCCTGTCATGTGTAAATAGTCATGAATACACAGATGGGAATGTGAGCTCTATGTACTTTTGGTTTACTAGAACAGAGAGAGGAGCAGCTCACAGACACTGACACAGGGGAGAGGACAGGAATACTGTTGTTGGGATCTTAATCTGATCATTTGAGTGTAGGGCACACAAAACATCTGAATATTGATACAGATTCTTCCATAGAAAGTTTTCCTGCCCTTAATCTCTCACATTGACTGCTTTTACATGCACTATACTCCGATCATAATATGAATATGAGCATACTCCGAATAAGACACTGTCATGTAAACACCGTTTTAGAATTACCTTAATCAGATTAAGGTCATGTTCAAAATAAGCCTTAATCAGAATAAGACACCTGGAGTATTCCGATCTTATTCTGATTATTGCTGCATGTAAACACCTTAATCAGATTAATCGTTCTGTCTTTTTTGGTCGAAGTTAAGGTGGCTTTGTGACTGATAAAAACCTTTTTAATTCAAGAGAAAACGGTCAAAGCAAAACAAGCTAGCGGTTATCAGCGGTTATTAGCAACAGCTGTTTCCGGTTTTAGATGGCTCCCTGGGTTTACTTGCTTTGAAAAACAAACATTGCGTTTATTTTTAACATTTATATTAATACGAGTCAAACTAGTGATGTTATATAGTGAGTTGTCTAAATGTAGGGTCAGTACAGTTGCACAACAGGGAATATATACTGCACAGAAAGCTCGGTCTAAACAGGAAGCAGGAAGTGCACCGTAGCGTTAGCATTAGCTTTACCTCCAGCCTCTCACTGCTACACTCCAGGATTTACTCTCGTCCTTTTATTAAACATTGACAACACAGCCATTTTTAAATATCTGCTATAAATGCGTTTTATATCTCAAATATTAACACAACATTTAAAACTCTAACTTAAGCTTAATCAGAATATGCTCTTGACATATAAACAGGAATCGGAGTATGCTATGCCCTGTAAACGCAGTCATTGTTTACGTTTTAGACTCTGATGATGTCAAAATTTCAGATGAGCCTGTATTAGACTACTATATATTTGTCTCAAGAGTTGTTTACTGGTAAGATGACCCTTTTTTAAGTTTAAAAACAAATAAATGTATTTCAGAGCTATCGAAACTATCGCCCATCTTTTTTGGGACTGCTCTTATATTTTGGTATTTTGGAAAGACATATCCCCGTTTGTAAACAGAAAGCTTGATATTAACCTACAACGTAACACCAAACACATAATTTTTGGTATTTATAATAAGAACATCCCATCAAAGAAAGTCTTTGTCTTAAACTTGATACTAATTTTAGCAAAATTTCATATCCACAGTTGTAAATTTTTAAGCCAGAAACCAAAATTTGTAGTTCTAAATTTCTGTCCTCTTATATAACTTCTTTAAATTATTGCACTAATCCAAAAGACTTGAAAACAAAATGTTTGTGTAATGAATCTGAATTGTAATATTTTTTGATGTATTTTTATTTATTTTGCAGTTTGTACATTGCTCTGTACAAGCCTTGTTAATGTTAAAATATTGTTGTGTATTTTATTGATAAATAATAAAAAAAACAATGACTACTGTAGGTTAGATACTATTTTTCACACAAATGCTGAACAGGATCCTTTTTTTTTTTTTTAGCAATCGGTTCCAGATCCTTGCTATATTTATCATATAATTAAATTCCTATCTACTAAAGACTTCTTTGATTAATATCACAGCTTTGCACATCAATAGTGGAAAAAAACCCTTTACCATAGTTATTTTGCCCTGACAAAGGGGACGTTGAACTTTTTTGTTACATGTCAATAGGCCAAGTAACTGCAGAGATATTAACCATAAACCAAACCAAAACATCCCAATATTGACACATTAGCCTGTGCTGCATCTCAGTCTCACACCATAGGCCCTTTAAAATGTTACATCAGGAGAACAAAAACTACTGGAAGTGCCCACATCTGGGCTTGTATAAATGTGAAACAGAATGTATGTAAATAGTCTAGCTTTCACATAATACACGCCCATAGATAACAAAACTAAGGATAAAAAATAGCAGTGACCTATGAGTGAACATAAAAGCTTACAACATGTATTTGTTATTTGTTGTAACCAATTTATTTCCATTTTATGTCATTTAGATTCCTTCAAGGATTGTACAGTCATGGAAAACCTGGAAAAGTCATGGAATTTTAAAATGCAATTTTCAGGCCCTGGAAAATTTTTGGAATTTTATATTTTGGTGTAAAGTTTTGGAAATTTAAACAGTAACATTGGGCCACTCCTAGTTAAACCTGTGCCAGCTAGAATACAGTAAATATAAGTGTTCAGTAGAAACGCTGTCTTCCTGGCCTCTTTTTGTTCTCACTGCAGGAAAAAGTGACCTTTAACTATTTCTTGTCAGAATACTTGAACTAAATACTTTTTTTTGCCAGTCTTTGGCTTTTTTGGTTTTGGTAATGCTTTAAAACAGCAGAGATGGTTAGTTTATATCTAGCATAATTATCTTTTAGTCGCTGATGTATAGGCTATAACTCAGTAAAATTAGTGGATTGATATATTTCTGGGGAAGAAGTTTAAACTGACTCATTTCCAAATTTAACAAATGAAATTGCAGCAAAAGTATATTTCTAATGCACCGCATTGGACATTTTGAATACTATTTAAACATGTGTAAGTCATTTTTCAGATCTTGGAAATTTAGTCAAAAGTTTTGGAAAAGTCATGGAAAATTCTTGGTAAAAATGTGTATGAACCCTGTTCCTTTATTTCGTACCTTAAAATCAAGCTGCTATTGTATACAGTTTACATAACATGTAGTGCGCCCATGCGTTTTTGGGAAAGTTTTGCACTGAAATTCAATTAAAAGATAACTTATAGTCTGTTTATACTGTAGGGTATTTTCTTTTATAATCATAAGTAATAATAATAAATATGTATTATCCTTTCTCTCCCAGACGAGTTGGACCATGTCATAGAAATCCTGGCTCAAAACCTCGGACGTAACTGGCGTAAACTGGGCCGTAAGCTGGGTTTGAGTGAGGTGAAGCTGGAATCTATCGGTAAGAAGCACCCGACAGACCTGGAGGAAACAGCGGTGGAGCTGGTGAAGGAGTGGAGGACGAGAAAACGAGAGGAGGCCACAGTGGGGGCTCTGATTAAAGCTCTGAGAGACTGTGACTTCAACCTGACTGCAGACACTGTGGAGGACAGACTGGCTGCTCGCACTCAAACTCAGTGACTGAGCTAAGAGACGCCATGTTGTAAAACTTTAAGGGGAGTGACCAGGGCATATGGAAATATATTTTTCACTAGCATTGTTTTCTAAATGGTGGTTTGGGACTGTCATAATGGGACACTGGGGGGTTGAATAAAGTTCAAATGTTGGTTAAACGGTAAATTTTGTTATAATTACACAAAATTGTGAAAAAGTGCCAAAAGGTCGTAGTAAAATATTATTTGTAAAAACTCTATTTCTTTCTTACTAAGAAACCCATGTGATTTTTATGTAGGGGTTACCTATACAAAACCTTTCCAGACCCATACCAAACTACTCAGTGGAATGTGTCTTTGCTGTCTTTTCCAGTCTGCCACATAAGCAGTATTATTGTTATGATGATTTTGAAATCAAGGTGTTGAGCTGGGACATGATTGTAGTGTACACTGAATTGCTGCTTGTTTTTCACTCTTGTGAACTTTGTGTCATGCAGTTAGAGACATTAGTCTTTACAACTACTATGAAGAATTGAAACAGATTAATGGATCATAATAGCTTCATTAAAGAATCAGAAATCTCTTTGGTTTTTATGTCGATATTTATTGTCACTTTCATGTCATTCACCATTGTGCGTTGATCTCACCATGCTGTTTCTGCAGAAAAAACAAAAACATACTGTATTTATTCCAAGGTCTTGTGTTGAGATGGTTAATGTCGCTAATGGCTAATCATTACTCACAGCACTGGTACAACTTGTTCAGCCTGTCAATGTCGGTCTGGCTCATCTGAGTGGCCTGTCCGAACGACACGTTGGGGTTGGGAATGGGCTCCATGGTTGGTCTGTTGTTCTTGGAGAAGGCATACCTAGAATATCCAGAATCACTGCATTAGCTAAGGTTGATGTATTAGAATCAGGCTGCAAAAAATTAGGAAAACATTAAATATTTAAAAAATGTGTTAAGTTCTGTGATAAGGATAAGATTTGTGCACTGCAAAAAATCAATATCAGCATTAGTTAAAATTACTTCAATTGAGATTAATAATCTTGATTTGAGTAAGTGGAATTTTCTTACCCCATTGGCAGATAATTTTGCTTAAAATAAGTTTAAAATGGCTTTAAACAAGACATAACTTGAAACAAGTCATATCATATAGTCTAATAGTAAAAAAATCCAAACTAGTAAAAAATTACTCAAATTGAGGTTAATCTGAATTCATGTAATTTTAACTAACCTCGCTAATGATTTTTTTTGCAGTTTGACATCTAAATCCACCTTCTTAAGTAAAATTGAATAGGATAATGCTAGTAGTTTCCACCCATACAGGTGAACCACTCTCATTAACTACAGTTTACTAATTTACTCATGTCACAACACTCTGACTGTTGGTCAGCTGTTTTATATGTGTCAAGTGTCACAGATATGAAATAAATGCTATTATGTTCTTGTGATGCAGGCTAGATGTATATTGTTTTAATATTGCACCAAATTTATAATATAATATATTGTTTAGCCTTAGTTTAGATTTTTAAGGACTCAGCTAATGCTAAAGCTAGTATACTAATGACAGACAGGAAACTAGTAGTGTGATGACAAAAAAGTAAGAGAATCCAAAGTTCTGCAGACCTCTCGTACTGCATGACAGAGTTGTAGTCATAGGGAGTGCCCTGGTTCAGAGTGTCGATCTTGTTAAAGTTGTACGCCATGCCTGTAGAGACAAGAGGGAAGTTGTTGAACTTTTTTTTTTAACTTGTTAGTGCAAAAAGAAATAAAATCTTGTTAGCTGTAAGTGTAAGGTGATCTGACCGTCGATGATGTTGTCCCAGTGCACCCTGATGTGGTTGTCTCTGTCAGAGCGGGTCTGCTCGTGGTTGAAGCCCAGAGCGTGGAGCAACTCGTGCTGGACAGTGCCATGGTACAGACATCCCTGGCGACTCAGAGACACGGTCTGTCCTCCGCCCTGGCGACCCACGTATGAGTAGCAGCTGCACAAATACAAAGGCAGGTAGGTTTGGTCACATCTCTTTGAGTTTTTGAACTTTGGTTGGTTAATAAAGTGTGTTTCTTACCCATCCCTGGACTCGATGCTGAGCCACTCGTGGTCTCCGTTCTGGTAGGGTCTGAAGCGGATGCAGGACACTGAGGAGAAGGACTCCAGTCCTCGCTCGATGATGGCCTTCTCGCGGGACGCTGTGTAAGCAAAGGGTGTGGGTTAGGTTTTGAGTTCTTAAAGACTTGTTGATTACATAAAAAGGTATTTGGTGTCATTGCTACACTGCCATGGCAGTAGCTCAGTTGGTAGAGACGTTCGCTGTTCAAGCCCTGCCACCAGCAAAGCTTACTGTTGTTGTGTCCTTGGGCAAGACACCACCTTGACAATGTGTCAATGTGATTGTATGTTTGTGGTGGTTTGAGGGGCTGTAGGTGCACCAAATTGTAAAGCAAATTTGAGTGTCTAGAAAAGTACTATATAAGACTAATGCATTATTATTATTACACTACTCAAAACTTTCTCCTGTCACATCTGTCCCCCCAGCCTCGCATACCTTAGTATACCTTAGCATATCTTAGCATAGCTTAGCATAGCTATCTTTCCTAATTTTATTGTTTAAAAGGAATCAAGTTGGACAAATTTTCACACGCTAAGATGAGGCGATTCATTACATAGAACAGAATTTGAGGATTTAAAGGGGAGCTGTTACTTTGACTTTTCAGAAAACTGTTGGATTAGGTGCTTGTCGCTTTAAGGCCCTGCTGGTCCCACCCACTCCACCTGCATTCTTCTTTCTTTGCTAACTTCTTAGTTAATATCAGATCTGCTAAAGTGAAGGACCTCAGAGGCTGAGGCGTTTCTCTTATATAAGCCCTCAAAAAACGCTTCTGTCTCTTGGTCTCCGCCTTTTTAGTTCACATGTGAATAAAGTTAGAAAGATTTCAGTTCAGACATGAGAGGAGAAGAATCTCCAAGTGACAGAGACAGAGCATGATATAATGGCTAATTAGCACTGCTATAAGCAACATGAAGCTAAGATAGATAAATGAGCTGATTGCCTCATTGTGACCGATGTTTAGGAGCTGAACTTAGCATCCAGTATGTGCTTTAGAAACATGTAGCACTTCCTGGAGAAGGCGGGGTTTCATCTGTCTATGTAGACTATTGAGACCGAGCGTTTTTAGCTGTGGAGAAGAGGACGGCCTCCGCATTGTGGATTACTTAAACATGGGGGAATGAAATAAAATACTACTTCAGGTATGTTTTTTGAGCTGGAAACAACATTGTTACAGGGTAACTTAGACTTAAACCTAGACAGACTTTATTGATCCACAAGGGAAATTGCTCAGAAATGTTGATTTAGCAGAATATGGTCCCTTTAATGTAAAACCATGGCACTTTCAGACCTGAGAAATCCCACAAATATCTCTGCCTTGTTACAGTATCACTGTATTATACCTGTAGCAACCTGTTTTATATTGAAATAAGTCAGTCTGAACCAATTTCCCACCACCACTCTATTCTAAGACATCAATTCAAACATTAGAGCTTATCCTAAACTTCTAAGCCTGAGTGTAGCGTAAGACTGTTGAGGTCATGCCACTTTTTTGCCAATATTTGTTTCATGTAGCCTTTTTTAATCTCTCGGTTAGCTCTAAAATGTACTTTTTGGTGATTACCTGTGGGGCTGCACAAAATGAGAAAAACATCCGATAACTATATTGCAATAACAATGTGATTGGCAATATTTTAATATACTATTTGGGCATAGTATGTTCAATTAAACTAACTATATTTGCAATATATTGTACTGCCCTATTTACCAGTTTTTCTCAAATAAAAGAAAAGTATGCATTAGAAATCACAACCCAAGTACTCACAGTAGTGGTTGGCGATGTAGTAGGGGATGTAGACCTTTCCGTCACTATACTTGAGCCACATGCAGCCTCTGGCGGTGCAGGGGTCAGCGTTCCTGTCTGCTTCAGACTTAATGGCGATGTCTCCTTCGACCAGGGTGGGCTCATCGAAGTCAGGGACTACAGGTGAAATATAATACACAATAATATACTTTCAACCATATTAGTCATTTTAAATCTCACTATTAAATATTTTATGTCAGTTGGGCTCACCGCGGTCCCTGTTGGCTCTCTCCAGCAGTTCACTCACAGACAGCTCCCTAGACGTCTCGTCCTCCAGGGTAGCAACCTCTGCAACAGGAGGCAATAAGATGCAAAGGGACAGGTTTGTATTTTGTCATGAGAGATGGAGGAGGTAGGGTTCAGAGTTGAGGCATCAGCTTTTACAGTGCAAGTCCTTCTCCCAGTCCAAGTCATCAATGTGCAAGTCCATGTCCAAATCATTATAAAGTTCGAGTCAAGTCCGAGTCACCAAAAGAAACAGCCAAGTCAAGCCCAAGTCGAGTCATTATCACCTGAAAGCGAGTTCAAGTTTCAAGTCCTCAAGACTCAAGTGATTTAAAGCCAGTTACAGTGCAGATATATTTACAGGTACAAAAACCCATAGAAACTGTCAACATTTCTGTTTTCTGTGAACAGGTCTTGGGTGGTTAACTCAAGATTATTTTTTTTTAGTCGTTCACACAGGACACCTACTGTGAATTCCAATGACTAACACTATTTAGGCATTAAAAACAATCTAAAATCACTTTCAAAAGATATTATGCATGTATACAGTGCAATGGAGTGTTCTGCACGTGAATGCGACTCGAAGGAGCATTGTTATTATGGAGGACCGTGAGCGCCACGCGAAAAGGAATAATGCTTTTGTTAAAAGAGTTTTTAAAAGAGCCTTTAATAAATGGATAACTAAATGGTTTTATTAAAAGAGTGTTTAAAAGAGCATTTAATAATTGGATTACTAAATGTTTTTATTAAAAGAGTTTTTAAAATAGGATTTAATAAACGAATTACTAAATGGTTTTAATAAAAGAAGGATTAATAGCGTTATTCATTAATCCATTTAGGAAACCGATTTCTAAATGTATTTACAAAACCTTTTCATAAAAGCATTTGCAACACATATTAGCTTCTCCGATTAGCTTCTCCTTTTAGCTTTTCCGTGGCGTTCTTGGTCCTCCTGTCTGGAGTTAAATAAAATGAAAAGGGAAGCAAAGCGATGTAACGAGCTCTGTGATTGGTCAGAGCTACTCACGCTCTGATTGGCCAGACAATAGTGGTTATGCGCTAACTACTTCCGCATTCGGCTAAACGGAATGATCCACTTCCGGTCACAGCTTGTAAGCAAGCAGCTGGACAAGGGCAGCTTCAAAAAACATATCTTACACATCGCAAAATAAAATCACCAAACTAACGTTGCAATGGACTAACGCAGTTTTATCCTTCAAACAAGGGTTTTAGCATTTGTGTGTTAAATATTTAACTAATCGATGAGCATGGATGCGGGATATTGTGTCAATTAACTAAAGCCGTCACCTGGCGCACTTTATTTCTTTAGTTCTGTCATGTCCCATGTCTTTGTCTTGTTTTCTGTGTTTGTTTCCCTTGTGTTTTATTTTGTTTTCCCCGGTTAGTTCCCATGTCTTTCTGGTTTACTTCCTGCCTCTTGTGTTTCCCGCTTGTGTGATTGCCTGCCCCGCCTTGATGTTTTTCACCTGTGTCTCATTCCCTTGTGTATTTATGTCCTGTGTCCTCCCCAGGTGTTTGTGGTTTTATTTAGTTTGTTTGGTCCGTTTAGTATTGTCGTATCTGGTCGTGTTTTCTCGTGTACCCCTGTAAGTTTTATTAAATTACTTTTGTCCGCATCTTTGGGTCCATCCCTCCTGCCTTCTGCAAATCGTAACAAGTTCTTTAGTTCTATAATACATCCATGGCTTAACCCACTGTGGCGGACGAAGACGTGATTGTAAGTCACAATTTTACTCTGCTACGGGCACGTAACTCATTTTAAGTTTTATGAATAATTATATAGTTGGTTACAATGAAGATAATTTGAAATGAAAATATGTGCTCATATTATCAACAAATTTGATAGAACTTTTGAATTTTCTGGCCAGTCAGAGCACGAGTAGCTCTGACCAATCACAGAGCTCGTTACATCGCCCTGCTTTTTATTTATTATTATTATTTATTATTTAATTTTATATTTATTAATAAAAGCATTATTCCTTTTCGCGTGGCGCTCACGATCCTCCATGTTATGTTCACTTCACGTTTGAATGTTAGGTGTTTATACTTTGCTAAAATACGCCATCTAGTGGTCGTTCATAGTTAGCTGTGTAAATGTAGAAGAAGAAAAACGAGACAGGATTAACAGGAAGGACAATACTGTCTCACTGCAGCTCTATAGTCACGCTTTCCTTGTTAAACCAGCGTAGGTGAGTATTTAATGGTAAGAATAATTAGATACATGTTATATATTCTTTGTTACTTACGTACTAAAGAAATTGCTAATTTTTCTGTGCAAATGATATGTGCTAGCTTTAAGATGTGCTAAGCTAACTTTACGAGCACATGCCTGTATATGTCAATGTAGCTAGTGTTAGTTTATGTGTAACACTATTTTAGCACAAACATTGATATGGATTTTGTCTTTTTATTGTTTCAGTTTCACAAAAAAGTTGTCAATTTTACTGAACGTCATCTGGAGTCTGTGGAGTTTCTGACACAGTGTTAAGTTGTTTGGATAATCTAGCCCATCATCTAGCAAGGCCTTTACAAGCGTCTATGATCAAGTTCAAGTCCGGGGTGAGTCCTTAGTGCTCAAGTCCATGTCCAGGTCTGAGTCATTAAAGTCCAAATAACCAGCGTGAACCTTGAGTCGAGTCACGAGTCACTGCCCCTCCGAAACTCAGGATTTAAGTCGAGTCCCAAGTTATGACTATTTTCAAGTGGAGTCATAAAAATGAGGTCAATAACGCCTCCATCTGTTATGTATAGCTGCAAATGCAAACCAGGGAAAACCCACTTTACACCAAGCTTAATGGCACATGTATTTTAAATTAGTTTTTTACCATTTTATTAATTAAAAGAATATTTAGTCTTCAAATAATATCCCTGCAACCCACATTAGGGTGTAATGAATTTAAATTGGCTTCATATTTCTACTCCAAACAGGTAACAAATGCCCTGTTTATTTCGGCTTTTCAGGGGTTAACACAGAGTATCATCTGCCTCCTTTTAGCCCTATCCTCTGCATCATCTTCTCTCACACCAACTCTATGTCCTCTTTACCTGCATCCATAAATCTCTGGTCTTCCTCTAGACCTCCTGCCTGGCAGCTCCAACCTCAGCATCTTTCTCCCCATATATTCACTATCCCTTCTCTATTCATGTCCGAACCATCTCAATCTGGCCACTCTCGTTTTATCTCCAAAACACCTGTTCACATGAGCTGTCCATCTGATATACTCATTCCTTTTTATCCTTGTCATTTAGTGCTGCACAATTAATCTCATCGCATTCACGATGCCACGCTGTGCGATTACGTAACCACGTGAAAAGCGTGATTTGTGATTTAATGTAAACCAATGTGGAGCAAGGTGACGCCACATCCACACGCTGTGGGCAGCTACAGTGTAACATGCGAGCTGTAGGGGCTCAAATAAGTTGTAGACACAGGACAAAACTCGGAGGCAATTATTTCTTTGGAGCACAGTGAACACGTCTCCGTTTATTGCTTGGCACTCAGAGAACTGACAATCAGAGTGTGGGGAAAAACATGTACTGTATAAAAACAGGTTCAACGTGAATGACGCAGGCACACTATTAACACAATTCAGACACCCGCTTACAGCAGGTATGGTCATATGACTACCCAGCTTTCAGCAAACATTTGTGACAGACATGGATGCTGAGGAGGAACACAAGGGACAAGTAGAAAAAATGCAACTTCTGTTGTATGGCGATACTTTGGATTCAGGTACGATGATCCTGAACCCCAATACGAGCTGTGTAAAACTTGCAAAGCAAAAGTTGCTACGTCCCCAGGTTATACGACCAATCTCTATCAACATTTGAGACAACACAAAAAAATACGACGAGTGCATGCAAATAAAAGCCCAACCAAGGCTTGGAAAAAACAGTCTGTAATCTTCAGTCTGTAATCTTTTTTTGTGTCATGTGTGTTTTTAGTTGAGAAATACTCAAACTGTTATTCTCCTGTTCAAAAGTTTCTTTTAGTCAGACAAGAGTGTTTATTTACCTGCTTTACTAGTTTCGGCTACTTCCTTTAGCCTTCGTCAGAAGCGTCACGTGATGTCCTGACGAAGACTACAGGAAGTAGCGGAAACTAGTAAAGCCGGTAAACAAACACTCCTGTCTGACTAAAAGAAACTTTTGAACAGTAGTTTACTTACGAAGACAGTATGAATTTCCACAAAAGAAAAAAAGTATTGTTATTCTCTGTGTTGTCCTTGATATTCAAGCAAGTAGACACATGACATCATTAATTTATAATATCGTAATCTCAATCGCAAATCCCAGTATAGTCCACAATAATCGCATTTGCACATTTTCATCAAATCGTGCAGCACTATTGTCATTACTAAAGAGAACCGCAACATCTTCAGTCTTGTACAACTTTCCTTTCATTCTGTCTTCATTCCTCTCCTTTCCAGAGCATACCTCCACTTCTTCAGACCTTCCTCTACACTACAGACCTTCCACTACAGATCTACAAACACTATAGAGTCTATGAAGTATTCTTTTAAGGTTTTTCCATGAAACTTTGCTAACATATTGTATATACTTACCTTCCTCAGCCCAGGAAGAGGACACCAACAGGAGGGCCACCAAAGTCCAAGAGAAAATCAACATGGCTGCAGCAGACCTGGTGTAAACAGTAAGAAACATTAGCCATATTAGCACATAATCATTCATATGGGATGTGAAGAGAAATGGCTCTTACCTGAACCTTTAGGAGCAAATCCTGAAGCAGCTGCAGCCTCGTGGCCTTTTATATCCTCCTGATCCTCCTGAATATTAGAAGAACGAACACATGTCTATGAAAGTGCACAACACACAACAACACACCTTTATCACAGTGAGTGGAAATTTTAGTGTGAAGCCAAACAGGTGTGAGCCAGAGTTAGTGTCAGAACAGCTCTATAAATATCATAATATCATGTATTTTCTGTATTCTTTTTTTTTTTAATCTGAGGCTTATATCAAACAGCAATGTGTGTGGAATCTTTGTAGTTTCAATATATTAACATGTGAAAGAAAAACTTGCCTTATTTTACTCTTCTAATAGTTTCTAATCTTAGTCAACTCTTATCAAAGTGTGACCTTGATGTGGCTGTGGCCAGTATGAACTCAAAAAACACCCTCTGTGAAAATCCAAATGACTTCAAACTAACAAACTAATATTGTGTAATACTGGTGGATAGGCATTATAGCAGTGAGACATTAGCACAAATATATCAATAATGTGACAGTGATATCAAGCAATACAAAAGGAATTTTTGCTGACCACCTAGGACTGGAGTTAGCATCTTGGTAGGAGGTGAGGTCTGAGCTGTACTGGCTGCTAAAGTCACTGTCCATTCAGAGCTTCAAATATGTGTTAATTGTGTTGTGTTAGCTCTAGTTATAGGCCATATTTTTGCAAAGCACTGTGCTCTGAATGTTTTTTTATATAAGACTGGCAAAAACAAATAACGATACGAATAATTACACAATCCTCAAGAAAAACAGTCAAGCTAATGGTAATAAACTTAACAAGATTACTACAGTAGCTGCAACTCGTATGTATTTTTAAGTAAACAAGAAACACATTTTACACATTCTCGTCTTGGTCTTGGTTTGGGTCTTGATTCAGGTTAGGATCTAGGGTCAGGTCTTTGACTTCCTTGTCATCTTCGTCTTCTTCCAACATGACTTCTTGGTCCTCTCACATCCATCTTGAACAACCATCTCAGTTGTTTCACTGGCTTTACTATATATTGACTGCAGTTGGCAACAAGTGTTTTTAGCATTGAGCTGTTGTGTGTTAATGGTGACAGCTGTGTTGAAGTTGTGTTGCAAAAGAGCTTTCCAACCTGTGTATAATCAGCAAATTATGTTTAACGTTTAGAACAAAGAGTTTTGTGTTTAAGAAAAGGGTTAAAGCAGTTGGTGGCTTGGTTCAGAGAACAACATTTACCAATCTGGAAAAACTATTATTATATTTGTTACAACTATTTTTATATTCTGGCAATAGTGTTTTGAGTGTGACTAACAAGATTAGCTGCATCCTCTGATGTGATCATGTATGGTATAGTATGGCTTATTCTCCCCTGCTCTTATCAGTGCAAGACAGTTGCCATGTTGCCATGAGTAGACAGTTGTCTACTCAAAGCAGGAAACACCCATTGTGTGTAATATTATACTGCACAAAAGCCAAATGTATTTTCAGAGGTGCAGTATTTATCTAATTTTGTGCAATTAGTGTGTAGGCCAATAATTATGTGGAAACACTATGTGAAACCTTGTGATTTGGTTTCTGGTGAGGGGTGTGTTCAGCATTATGCAAATACAAATGTGTGGTGTGTTCAGTTTGTAGGTTGACTTGATCAGTGAACAGTTGACAATGACAGGGTATTTAGGATTGTACACATTATTTATTTTAGCTCCAGCAGCCATGATGATCTTCTGTCTCCAACTTTGACCAGGGCTTTTGGACATGTTCCTTCTGCAATATAAAAAGGACTTCATGAGGTCATGGTGATCTAGAGAAAACAGTTTACATACTGGTTGTGTCTGTAAGCACTCACAGCACTTGTACAGAGTGTTCAGTCTCTTAATGTCATTACTGCTCATCTCCTTAGCACCTCCTAAGTTCACGTTGGCGTTAGGGATAGGGATCATTGTGGGCTTGCCGTTCTTTGAGAAAGCAGTCCTATACAGGAACAGAAATGGTTCAATTAAACTTGCACATGGACACTGTTATAGAAATGACTGTTGGGCTGCTGTCACCTGTGGTACTGCATGACAGAGTTGTAGTCGTAGGGAGTGCCCTGGTTCAGAGTGGCGATCTTTCTGAAGTTGTGCTCCTTTCCTAAAAACAAAAATTCAAAAAGAATACAAAATTCAACAATTTCCCTTTTATGTACTTCTGTGTATACCCTATACTGTATATTCATGTGCATTACCAGACACAACGTTTGCCAGCACAACTTTGATGTGGTTGTCTCTGTCGGAGCGGGTCTGCTCATGGTTGAAGCCCAGAGCGTGGAGCAGCTCGTGCTGGACAGTTTTATGGTAAAGACATCCACCGCGATTCAGGGACACCACCTGCTTACCTCCACGGCGACCCACATAGGACCAGCAGCTGCAGAGAATCACAAGGATGTTTAAAACCCACTAGTGTTCAGTTTCATATATTTGTATCGGGTCATGACATGTAAAATAGGGGGTGTGTCACGTGGCCCCCTTCACAAGTCTGAACCTTTAACTACAGAACTAGTGCATAGACTAAACTTAAAAGTCATAAGTCCAAAGTCTAATCTTCGAACTACAGGTGGTTACTGCACCCGGACCAAGTTGGGTTTAGGCTTTACAGAGGCACGTTTTAAAGGCTCTTGTTTTTGTTTCAATTTTGAAGACTCTAGGGACCATGACTATCACTGTATCCTCAGAGCACAAAAGTCTACGCATTGTAAAAATACTTTTAGCTCTGTTGTGGACAAGCTGCTGATTATTTGTTTTACCCATTCTGAGACTCAATACTGAGCCAGTCACGGTCAGAGCTTCTGCTGGGTCTGAAGCGAATGCAGGAGAAGGAAGAGAAAGACTCCAGTCCACGAGTGATGATAGACTTTTCCCGAGAAGCTATGAGACAAAGTTTCCAATTACAAATAGCCATTGTAGTCATGTTAAATAGGGAATAACAGGTCACTGATATGTGTGTAACTAATGTTAGTACTGACAAAAGTGGTTGGCGATGTAGTAGGGGATGTAGACTTTCCCGTCAGAATTCTTTCCCCACTTGCAGCCTCTGGAGGTGCAGGGGTCAGCGTTCCTCTCAGCCTCGGTGTCAATGGCAATGTCTCCCTCGATCAAGATGGGGTCACCTTCGCGGCGTACTAAAACAAAACAGGAAGAAAATAAAACGATCTGTTCTAGTAAATACAGCATACTGGTGAAAAAAAGAGGTCTTACCAATGTTGGCATTGGCTTTCTCCAGAATTTCAGACACAGACAGATCTGCAAATAAACATGAAAAACAAAATGACATTTTCTCTAAAAACATTTAAAATATATTTAGGTTTTTGTTTAGGTAGAATAGACCGCATACCTGACTATTCATTCAGTGTGGCATGGGGGACAGAAGAAAGACAGCATTACAATCATGAAAAAAAAAATATATATATGGAAATGTCTTAAAACACAATGGTGATGTTATCTAATGAAGAGCTTACCTCCTCTGCCCAACAGTAGGCAGAGAGGAGCAGCAGAGCCAGCACTGAGAACCTGTAAGGAGACATCCTAGGAGACCTGTGGACAACATACATTACATTGAATTGTACAGGAAAGGTTTACACAATGGCTCAAGTCATGTAAAGACATGTATCATTGTAGAAATGCTCACCGTAAGATCCTAACCCACACTGATCTCTTTTTTGGTTCACCTTTTTATACTTTTTCAGTGACGTGTGGATGTCATGAACATAGATTACTGCTGTGGTGGGAAAACCATATAGAAAAGACACCTGATTGAATGGTAAAAGTGTCGAACATCTGTCACTTTCTGGGCTGTCAGCACATTTACAGGACAAGGTCATACACTGGAAAAGCCAAGTCTACTGTAATAATCAGTTTTTGGTAGGGGTGTGACGAGATCTTGTGCCATGAATTCACAGTGCCACAAGATTTCTCGTCAGAGTGAAGGGTGATCTTGTTTATTTATTTATTTTCTTACCACCGGGCTGCATCTCAGACCAATATGTAGGTTACTATTTCCACAGACTGAGTTGAGGAAGAGTGCAGAAAACATCAGAAGAAGGAGTTAGCAAACTTGATGGATGGATGGTGCATGGGTGAAATCCAAGATGCACCGGCCACTTTTAAATTAGCTGCTCCATTACATGCATCACACACTGTGCATAGGGCACCAACTGCTGGGATTGCATTGTGCTTTTGTGCAGCTGTGTTTACAGAACTCACCACACACAGAGATATGCAGTAAACCTGTGCTGATAGAGAAGATTTTAAGGTTTCCAACAGTTTTTGTTTCAGGAATCTAGGTGGGGGGTTCATGGAGATATAATTTTTTAAATCTTTAAAACAGTTTAAGGCTGCGTTCACACCGGACGCGTTTGAGGCGTCTGGGGCGTCTGGTTTTCATGTTAAGTCTATGTAAACGTGCTTCTAGACATCCTGCGGCGCGAATCAAGCGTCCAGCGCGGCGCAAATCGGGTTTTGACGCGCGAATAGCGCGGTGCGAATTGGGTGTCGACGCGTCTGACCCGCGATTCGAGCGTCTGGCGCTCTCGACGCCCGAGTTGAAAAATCTGAACTTTGGCGAATATTCGCGGCGCGTTAACCAATCGGGATCTAGCTCCTGCAGTGACGTGGGAGGACGTAGGAAGCGGAGATCCATCAAAACAATCACGGTGGACTTATCGAAGCTGTCAATGTGAACGTGGAGCTATCAAGCATCAAGCATCAAGAAGCAGCAACAAGACATAGAGGGGACCTTAACTTTAGCGTGTGCTGAGCTGAGCTCGTTGGATTAGCAGTTACTGTACTCCCCACAACAGCAAAAACAGAGTCTGTGTACTGACTGCTAGCCTAGCCTATAACCCACTAAAACCACTAGAGACCGCTATTAAACAAGAAAAAACTCTTCCATATCTCCGCTCTGCTGCTGGGGTTGAGTGCCTAAAAACAGCAGTAGTGTCCTGGGGACGTGTCCCCGCACCGACCCGGGACACAGGTGAGAAAACCGGCGTGGCCTCAGTTGGATTTAGCCCTGAATGAGCGGCCATTACCCTGGCACAACAGACTCCTCCCATGACGCGAATTCGCGTCTGAACACATTTGTTTTGACGCGCGAACAGAGCAAAATTGGACGCGCGAATGAAGCGTCTGACTTCAAAATGTTCAAGCAGTCCAACTAGACGCGTCGGACGCGAATTTGACGCCTCAAACGCGTCCGGTGTGAACGCAGCATAAGAGGTATTAATTAACTGGCAATATCAGTGAAACCCGCCCAGTTTTTTTAGACTGTATCTCTAATGCTTTACTCAGAAACAATCAGAAAAGACATATTTACTAGGGCTGCACAATATATCGCAAAATTATCATTATCACAATATCAGCAAATGCAATATCCGTATTACAAGAAGAGATTTATACTGAAGAATCATTTTCCACCAGAGCCTTAAAAGAACATGTGTTGTGACTAAATAAAAATGTTTAAAAAGTCCAGTTTTAGTGGTAATTTAATTAATTTAGTCACAGCTTAGCCTTGTTTTATTCCTGGTTTAGTCTGTGTTAAGTTTTGATTTTGTCGCTGTTTTGACTTGTAAATACAGGAACTTACATTTTTGTGAAATGTAGTGAATTTAACTTACTATGTTCAAAAAGTAGGCTTTATTTTCCAAATAAAGCAATAATATCATTTTCACAATTTGCAACATAGTTATCGAATATCACATGTTTTCTCCATATCGTGCAGCCCTAATATTTACTTACTTAGTGCAGCCTTTTAATGGTGGGATGAAGGATGAGAAGGCAGTGGGGATAGAGGAGGCATGCTTCTCACAGAAAGGAGGCAGCAACCCTTTGTGAGAGGCTCAGGGGCATTAGACTAATATAAATACCAGTGATAAAATCTTAATCAGTCACAGGCTTGTCTACAGTGGAGTAATCTGGGGCCCCAGGGCAGGTTTTCCGATGAGCCCCAAAGCAATTATTCTGCTTAAATAAAGAGAATATGTTTGAGCATAAAAAAACTTCTACAATTTATCAAGAATAGTAAACATCTCGTCTTGATCTCGTGAGCCCGATCTTGTGTCTCGATGTGTCTCGCTACATCCCAAGTATTTGGCATACATTTGTTCTTTTAAAGTTTAGTATATAGTTTTTTTGTGGCATTGAGAGGCATCATTGAACATAGCAATTAAAGACCTTCATTTGATTGATTGAGGGTAGGGGTGCAACGGATCACAAGACTCACGGTTCGGATCATGTCACGGTTTTAGAGGCACAGTTCGGATAATTTTTCGGATCAGTAAATAATGCTGATAAATGCTTTCAATTTATTTTTTGGAACACTTTAAAACATATATATGTATTAAAACATATAAAATACTTCAAAACATATATACACATTCATATACACACGAGACTTCAAAACATTTGCCCATTGAGTAGGCCTATTTAGAAAAACAAAACACTGACATCTTTGAAGTCAAGATGTCCATATATAAAGATTAAAGTGCAACTGAGTTTTAGAGTATTTAGAAAAACAAAATACTAATGAAATCTATGAACGCAAGATGCCCAAATTTAAAAAAACAAAAAAAAGACAGCAAGGCAAGGAATTTAAATTTACAACTTCAAATTCTTTTTCAAAAATATAAGGATGTCTGCATTGTCTGGGGAAAGTGTAGACCTCTTTGCAGACACTATGTCCCCTGCTACTGAAAACACCCTCTCACTGGGGACAGACGTAGCAGGCACAGCGAGGTAGCGCCTTGCCACCCTGGCTACATGAGGATAATTGCACTCATTCCTTTTCCACCATGCCAGTGGATCCCCATCCACTGGAATACAGCTGCTGCCTGGTAGGAAGCCACCTCCTCTTCAACTGTAGTGGCAAATGTCTTGGTTGTGACCTTGTTTGCAAAGGTCTCCCCAAAAAACTCCTTCATGGCTGACTTTTTTTGTGGAGGAGATGTGTCCAAGTGTTCTCCTGACTGTGCAGTGGCTTGACCCTGTAGTAACAATGATTTGATCCATTTAATTGATTGTTTTATTTTAATATTTTAGATTTTGTATATACATAATTGTATCAATAACATTTATTAGACTAAATGAATATTCATATTTAAAAAAAATATAATTTCTCAAAGCAATAGAGCCAAGACTAGACTGCAGTACACTATTCAGGTAATTCATTCATATTTTTTTTACCTCATCATCACAGTCCACTTCAGTGCCCAGACTGGCCAGAATCTCAGTGGTGAGGTCGGAGTAAGTTGTAAGGTGCAGGGAAAGATCGAGGTGGGATAGAGACTTGAACCTCGGGTCCAGTGCAGTTGATCTATGAAGATAGTCCTGTAGATTAGGAGGATCAGTTTATCTGGGGTCCAGGTCCTCTTTAATGGCAGCCTTTACATCTCTGGTGATGGTGCAGTCTTCCTCACTTGGGGCCAAAGATTGTAAAATCCTTGATTTCAGTGGTAGGATCATGGACACAGACGGTGCAGACTCAGTGCTCAATAGGGATGTAACCATTTTGAGGGGTTTGAGCATCTGGAGGACCTCCTCTGCCACTTTCACATCAGCTTCAGATAAGGTAACGATATCTCTGATATTTTTTTTCAGGGCTTTGTCAGTAAGCGCAGAGAATATAGCTGCCTGCTGTTCAAGATAACGCTCCAACATGTCATAAGTGGAATTCCACCTTGTTGGCACATCATGTATGAGCTTGTGGGTGGGCAGCTGTAGCATTTCTTGTTTGGTCTTAAGCAAATGAGCTGCTGTTGAGCTATGGTGAAAATATGAAACCACCTTTGTGATCCTCCCAAGCAGACGGTCCATCTGGTTCACTTTGATTCCCCTTTGGGATGCTAAATTAATGACATGAGCAAAGAATCCTATCTGAGGGCCCAGTCCAGCTTCATATACTGCATTAATTTGGTTTCTAGCATTATCTGTGGTGACTGGAATGTTGCCTTTGGGCCTCTCTAACTTCCACTCTGCTACTGCTCCTGTCAGTACCTTGCACTAGATTGGTGCTGGTGTGACTCTCATAGAGAGGGCGTGTCTGCAACACCGGGCTTCTCATCTCCCACTCCGATGTGATGATGGTGAGCTGTCACCGTCACGTAGTTTTCTGTAGCTCTGGACGTCCACCCGTCTGTGGTGAGAGCAACGGATGATGCACTAGCTAATTCCTCTAAGACTCTGTTCTTTTCCTGCTCATAAAGTTCTGGAACAATCTTTGTGCTAAAGTGTGTGCGCGAGGGGATTTCGTACCGCAGCTCCAGTTCCTTGACCATATTTTTAAATCCCTTGTTCTCCACGAGGGAGTATGGCCTCATATCTGCCGCTATGAACACTCCGATAGATTTTGTAATATTTTTAAACCGCTGTGATGTTACAGGGAAAGGCTGCTGAAATGCACCGGTGATTAGTTGCTGTGTTGTCTTTTGTTCCGTTGTCGTTTTCAGTGACACACTCGGGTGATGTCGCTTCATGTGCGTGATCATGCTAGATGTATTGCCATGCTCGTATGACTTTCTCATGCCACAGTGCCGACACGCCGTAACAGTTTTGTCCACCAACCTTCTCCCATCGTCATTATAGATGACCGGAAAGGCAAAGTGCTCCCATACAACTGATTTAAATGATGCGGGGGCGCTCTCTAGTTCTTGCTCTCCTGCTCTTCCGCTTGCCATCATTGCTAACAGACTTCGCTTTGCCATGCGCAAACTGTCTTGTTCACGTGACCATACACCTGGCTTTTTTTTGTTTTGTTTTTGTTTTAGTAAAACACACCCAATCCGCGGTACGCGTGTGTTCCGCACCGTGGCTAGTGATCCGTACGGATCACGGTTCAGCACTCATCCGTTGCACCTCTAATTGAGAGCATTTTGTTTAGCTCTGTAGGGACAAACAAATGTGGTTTATGAGCAAATTTAGAAAAATGTGAGGGGAAAAAGGTATGTAATTCTGGGTATGTAACAGAGTGTTTCTCTCTCTCTAGTGCTCAAACTGTCACTGATGGGGACTTGTAAAAGAAAACTAATGGAGCATCAGCTGCCCTATATTGAATCATTCTAAAGCTGAGAGTGATTTTTTTCTTTTATTGTCGGTCAGTTCAGTCATAGTTGTGCAAGTACTAGCTAGTAAAATAGAAATGGTTTTAAAATATAGTTTGAATACTTGAAGGAACCAATATATTCATTTTACTAGTTATTGTAGATTTTGTTTGAGACTAATGTTTGGTTTTGCCATAAAATATTTTTATGGTAATATCACCTCAGTACTCCAGTCTAGAACTGCTGTGTGCTGTGTATTCGGTGACGACACCACACTGGTGGCGCTGGTTAGTAATAATGATGAGTCAGCGTAGAGGACACAGTGTGGTGCAAATCACATAACCTTTCTTTAAATGTGGACAAATCCAAAGAAATGTTAATTGTCTTCAGGAGGACTGTAGTACTACTGAAGACAACTCCTCGCCTCTTGGACAATGAGAACAAGGAATAATTTGACAAAGAATGTTTGGTGTCAGAGGAAGATGAGGATGACTTTGCTTTATGCTGAATAAATTAACCCATAATTATAATAACATTGAAAATGTATAGAAAGTGGAATATTTTAGGAATAAAAGACAGGGAATGTTTGAATATAGATGGTGGTCTGAAGTTAAAAGTATGATAAATAGGTTTTCTAAGTTTATCTGAAAGTATGTGTGAAGTGAAGTTGAATGAGATTAAGCCTGCATTTCAACACAACTCTGTGAGCTGTTTGGTGTGGCCTTATGAAGGGCAGAACAAGATGGTGCAGCCAAGGTGTAGGCTGGAATTGGCCGGATATCTGAATTTGGTTCTGGGCTGATGACAGAAAAGTCCAATTGGAGCCAACCACGTGGTCTAGAGATGTACCTGGACTCTGGAGATGCCACAGAGGAGCTGCTCTCTCTGAGGCAGAGAAGTAGGAAGCGGGGACTGCTTTTCTTCAGCACACAAGTCACCACACACTCTCAAAAGTGGCAGTTTACAGGCAAAAAGTTAAAAGCTTCAAGGTACAGTAGTTGTTTTAAAATGCAGAGGTCTTTGTCTTAAAGTACTGCAGCTTTGAAAAAGGAAAAGCTTGTGCATCTAATCCAGGTGTTTCCAACCTTTTTTCCCCTGAGAGCTACTTTTATAAAATGAAAACGGAAGAGAGCGACCCGTGCTTTGTAACATTAATTCATTCATCTTCTTCCACTTGTTTTCTCTAAGGGTCATAGGCACTGGCGCCTATTCCAGTAACTATGGGCCTTAGGAGGGGTACATCCTGGACAGTGGCCAGTCACAGGACTAACACTTTCAACCCAAAGAAAATGTATTGTGTCTACCCTGAACATTTACAAAATGTTGGTGTCTGCAACTCACATTTTACATTAAAACAACAAAAATATTTAGTTCCCCCTCTTGAAACAAAACTCTATCACCTAATCTTAAAATAATAATTTTGTGCGCAAAGGCAGGCACCTATGAATTTGATTGGATACATACACAAGTTTGTTTGCCAGTAGTCAAGTGATAAATTAAATTTGACTAATGAAAGATCCAAATCTTCTTATCAGAGGCCCTGCTAGAGTCTCTTGGGCCCTATAGGCAAAAATTCACAGGGGCGCTGTGAGTGAGAGGTTGGGAATGGGTCCCTTTAGAGACTCTGCACTGGGCTACCACTGTCATGCTGCAAACTTATCACTGCTGAAGTCATTCAACCCTCGGGGGCCCCCCAAATGCCAACTTTGTTTTAGGTTTGACCAAAAAGTTGAATGGATTGACGTATCCTTTGATTTACACATATATGGGAGAATATGGCTTATTCTTTTCAGTGTAGGAAAGTCACCATCAGTGTACTCAAAGTGAGGATCACTCAATGTGTGCGAGATTATTCTGAGCAAAACACAAGTGTTTGGGACGACCATGTTACTTGATCAAGCAAAAGTGTTATACCTTTGGGTCAGACATGAATATGTTCGTCAGATTAATAAGTTACTTGAATAGTAGTTCATAGTTAATAAATAAATAAGTTAGAACCATTGTGAAAGCTCTTTAAAAGTTTTAGTCTGGAAACCAGCCTGTACTTTGAAGGTTTTTGTGTCAGCCATTAAATGTAATCTCTCCGACAATATTAATCTAGAGCTTTTGGTAGTTGACTTTTGACGTAATTTCCATTTTGGTGAGAGGTCAGTTCCAACAGTTAGGGACTGAGCAGCTCATAAGTGTTAAATGTAGGGCTGCAGCTATCAATTATTTTGGTAATCGATTAATCTATTGATTATTTTGTTTGATTAATCGAGTAATCGAATAAGAGATACTTTTGCGTGTCTGCATATTTTAAAAAGTAACAAATTTTAATGCACATCTGTGAATCTGTCAGTCTAACATTAAGAAGTGTTTTTTTTTTATTATTTTAATGCATTAAATTGCAAATAGCTTTGTAAATGTAGGTTTTATTATTATACGTTATGATATGTTCTACTAATTATATACTTATACTTTATACCAGAGGTGTGGACTTGAAAGTCATGACTTGGACTCGAGTCACTAATTTGATGACTTTAGACTCGACTTGATGAAATGTAACAAGACTTGTGACTCGACTTGGACTTGAACACCTATGACTTGGGACTTCACTTGGACTTGAGCCCTGTGACTTGAGAAGACTTGATGCTTCTTCTAAAAAAATAAAAGTATTTTATTAAAAAATGTGCAAGAAACAATTAATTAAACTCCTCTGCATGGTCGTATTAAGAAGCGTGCTCTCTCTCCCTCTCTCTGCATGTGCCAGGGTGTCTGAGCTGCCTGCACAGCGTCCAATCAAATGGGGCTGCCTGCAAAACATCCAATCAAATTGCAGAATAACAAACGCGGTAAACTTTCCAGCAGGTGACATAAATCAAAGGAAATTGGTTAGGCTTAAAAATGATGCCGAGAGTGATAGCCTTTGCTTATAAGAACTATGAGGTTATTGACCACAAAAGAATTGCTGTATGTAAATCTTGCGGGTCCAAGATTACCGATGGAGATTCAACAACGTCCAACTTCATCAGACATTTGAAAATACACAAGGAAAGGTAAGTGGCTCTTGCGAGCTAATGTTTGTCTAAGGTTAGCATATCATATCAGCTAACGTTAATTAGCCTTGTTCCCGTCAACATAGTAGTAATTTAAAACCACATTACATATAAGATATTCTGCATAATCTGTGTATAGTTCTTGTGTGTAAAGTTCATTGTTGGTTTTCAAAACAAAAACACAAAAATAGGCGATTTATTAAAATGTTGGGATTTGAGCTTAACATTAATGTTAATTGTACCACGGGCAGTAGCCACGGGCAGCTCCCGGCACGGGTCTGACACCGGAACAGTGACCTGTCGCTCGTGTGAGTTTGGGTTATGGCTCCGTTGCTGTGGGCAGCTCTCGAGCTCATGTGAACACTGGGGAGAGCGCACAGAGACCTGTCCCAGCTTCAGACCCAGGCCTGGAGCTGTCCTTGGCATTTCTGCTTATGAGGTGTAGCCTCGTTTAAATGGTCACTATGACTGGCTGTGACTTCATCCACTGCACACCGTGCTGAAGCGAACTGCAGAGCATGCGCAGGCACACAACTGCCAGCAGAACTGCAATGCAGATTATCATTTTATCTTGGAAAATAAATTATACCTAACTATAACTACACAAGCAACACAGCGTGTTAAAACGGTAGTAAACGAATAAGAAACATTTCCTCAATATATTCATCATTTTAAACATTAAGTTATTAAAAAGGTTAATATAGTTTTAATTTTTCACTTTAAGTGCTATTATTTTGTCTTTAAAGTATGTAATTTGTTTAACTAATTAGACAGTGCACAATACATGTTATAAATGATATAAACATACTGTTTTATTTTTACTGTAACTACTTTATTATCTAATGAGTAGTAGAGCAGTTTAAAATTTTATTCGTGTATGTCACTATATGAATGTATTGCATATATTGAATATTCATTCTTTGCTCTTACAGATTTGATGAATACCAGACGAACAAAAGCATCAGCAACGAAACAAACCAGCCCTCAATCTCTCAATTTCTGGACACTCATGTAGGAAGATACAGCATGAATCATCCACAGCAAAAAGCAATCACCAATGCAATATTATCAGACTTGATTATTGACTGCAACCTGCCCCTGTCCATTGTGGAAAACAAAAGTTTTCGTCACTTTTTGACTCTACTTGACAGTAAGTACAGTCCAGTGTGTCGCAGAACATTGACATCTAAAATAGAGACTCTTTCTGTGGAGAGACGTTTGAAACTAAAAACTCGGCTAAGGAATACGGACAGTGTTTCTGTCACTGTGGATATTTGGTCTGACCGCAAGATGAGGGGATTTCTTGGTGTCACTGTGCACTGGATGGAGAAAGAGGCAGAAAGGATTCAGCTCAAGTCCAATCTCTTGGCCTGTGACCGCTTTAGAGGATCACACACAGGTGAAAGAATCTGTGAACAATTTGAGGCAGTTTGTGAAGAATACAACATTAAAAGTAAATTGGACTACATTATATCTGACAATGCTGCAAACATGAGGAAAGCATTCACAGTATGTTTCCCCACTGAACAAGATGAAGTCTATGAGGATGACGGGGATGATCTTGATGACTCTGAGCTGTGGCATGAGTTAGCTCTGGAGGGTCAGTAAAGGATAGATTCTTCAATGGCAAAGACAAAGCGCCTGCAGTGTTTTGTGCACACTCTGCAGCTAGTGGTAGGAGACGGGTTGAAAGAAACAAAAGTGGCATCTCCCGCTCTTTCAAAGTTATCAAAAATCAGCTCACTGCTGCACACAAGCAACTCATTCAAAGATCTGTTCGATGCTGACTTGGGGGATGTTAAGGGCATTCCTGCAGCTGTCAACACAAGATGGAATTCAACACTGCGACAAGTGATTGCTGTTCTCAAGTGTGATCATCTCAAGCTCTGTTCAGTCCTTGAAAAGGCTAGCCACAAGGAGCTATGTTTTACAACACGGGAGTGGAACATGCTGAAGGAGACTGTGAATGTTTTGAAGCCATTTGGAGAAGCAACTGATTTGACACAGGGGGAGAAGGTAGTCACAATTAGTGCTGTAGTTCCATCTGTCCTGTCCCTCAATAACCACCTTGAAAAGCTGAAGCCTCAAGTTCGCTTCCTAAGCGGGCTAGTCAGAAGTCTCCAAGCATCGCTAAACAAAAGATTTCTAGGAATATTCATCAATGTAAAAATGGCTGGCCCACAATAGGGAGGCCCTATACCCTTTTCAGATACGCTCTATCTAAAAGCAGCGGCTTTGGATCCAGCTTTTTCCCTGTTGTGGGTGGACCATCATGTGTTGACCAGTCAGGACTCCAAGGCAGCTTTGGCACAACAAGTTAAAGGTAATTTTTTAATTCCTTTTTTCCCCTCATAATACAGTATGATCCAATCAAATGAAATAACTTTTTTCAGGCTAATCCACTGCATTATGAACAATAACAGCTTTTTTTTGTATGCTTTGACAGATATGATTCTGCAAGATGCTATAGTGACTGAACCTGTGCCTTATACTGACGAGAGAGTGCCACAGGACCTTGAACAAAAAGAAGGGCTTTTTGCTGCTTACCACAAGAGGCAGAGAAAGGATGTAGGGACTACTCCAGCTCTACAGCTAAGTCACTACTTTCACATTGCGGAAGGTCAGAACGCCCTCTTGCTTTGGGCAATGAACATGAACACTCTCCCTTCATTGTTTCGAGTGGCCATCAGAGTCTTGTCCGTGCCTGCCACCAGTGCTCCAGTGGAGCGAGTTTTCAGCCCTGGGGGCATCATACTACGCCCCCATCGTGCACAAATGACAAACTTTTGGCTAATTTGTTTTTTTGCAAATGCAATCCAGTTTAAAGCCATACTAGTGTTACACAAAGTATGGTCTAGGTACCACTGGTGGTTCGTAGGATTTTTCTAGTGGTAATTTACAGTTCAAGATTTATTTTCTGTTTTAGTCCTGCTCTGGTAGGGGGCTTAAATTTGATGTTCAAACCACTTGTAATCCTGATTTAGTCCTGGTTTAGACCTGTTTTGTCTTCTTTTGGTCCCCATCTGTTGGTTTGGAACTGGGTTAGTCCAATAAAATTGTACTTGCCAAACATTTTAAGATGTGGTACTTGGTGTGAAAAGTCAGAAACATTGCCTCAGAATAACCTTGTTATGTTAATGTTTTTTGTTTCCAAGCATTAACCACAAATGAATGTATAAATATACAGTGACCCCTTGTGGTTGCATTCTACAGTTAAACTATTTAGTTGCTTTTTTTGTGCAGATGTAAGCACATGTTACATGTACGTGCTTAATTGTTCAATAAATGGACATTTAAACGTCTATTGAGCTATTTTCTATAATGTCACATTTCGTTTAAGACTTGATAGGACTTGAAACTCAAAGTATAGGACTTGGGACTTGACTCGGACTTGCCTGTCATTGACTTGGGACTTGACTCGGACTTGCCTGTCATTGACTTGGACTTTGACTCGGACTTGAGGCCAAAGACTAGACTCCATTTGTCACAGTTCAAAGCTACATGAACAGCGTTCGAGCGCTCAGATTTCTGTCCCCTCAATGTCACACCTCTTTTACTAGATGGAGCAAATGCCGCGCCTCCTTGTTCTTTTGCGGCAGGATCCATAAACACGCCTAGAGCACACATGAACATGACTTGATAGGACTTGAAACTCAAAGTATAGGACTTGGGACTTGACTCGGACTTGCCTGTCATTGACTTGGGACTTGTCTCGGACTTGCCTTATATATATGGTATTTTCCGCACTATAAGGAGCATCGGATTATAAGGCGCACCTTCAATTAATGGCCTATTTTAAAACTGTTTTCATATATAGGGTGCACTGCATTATAAGGCGCATCCACTAGATGGCGCTGCGCTAAAGGGAATGTCAATAAAACAGTCAGATAAGTCAGTCAGTCAAACTTTATTAATAAAATACAAACCAGCGTTCTTACAATTCCCTCGTTGAAAACAATGTATTTCCAACTCCATTTGTCACAGTTCAAAGCTACATGAACAGCGTTCGAGCGCTCAGATTTCTGTCCCCTCAATGTCACACCTTTTACTAGATGGAGCAAATGCCGCGCCTCCTTGTTCTTTTGCGGCAGGATCCATAAACACGCCTATGGCACACATGAACAGCTGGGACTGGAATTCCCCTTTATCGTTTTTACCGCTGTCACTTCGGCGACGCGCCCTGAATACGGTAGCCATAATTAACCAACATTGATCCATATATAAGGCGCATCGGATTATAAGGCGCACTGTCGGTTTTTGAGAAAATTAAAGGCTTTTAGGTGCGCCTTATAGTGTGGAAAATACGGTACATTTAAAATGCAAACTACAACTCAAATTTATTCAGTTTATAGCCCAACCCCAGCCTTACTCTCGCTAGTGTGTTGTGCATTAATTGTGCAGAAATTTCGTTTCGTGCATACAAAGTTCCCAGCGCTATACGCCAGTCTTATTTGCATTAATTAAACAAAGCTTTGACTTCAAAGAATGCTAATCGAAGCTTTTTACTAATCGAATTACTCGAATAACTTGATTAATCATTGCAGCCCTTGTTAAATGTGTTCTAATGTTTGTGCTATGGAAAACTTTGTGAGCCTTTGTGAATATAAATGTTTTAGGAAGTACTTAAATAGAGGTTGTAATTGTTACAAAGCTTAGCCTAGCTATCTACTGGCGTTGAAGCCAAGCTAGCGTTCCCATATCATGTACCACATGTATTTAAGCTAGCTGTTTCTGCGAGTGTTCCACACTTTCAGTGTGTCTGATATTTGTTTTTTTTCCTGTGTTGGAGTTACAAAACAAATCACATAAAGAAGAACTTCCAACTGAGAAAAGTCTTGTGCGGAGCCTCTTTTATATCTGTTCACTAGCTTTGCACGTTGCGTGTTGTGAGGACACCATAAGAAATATAAAAATAGTTATCCAATTACTATAAGCCAAAACTTTGAGAAAATATTGTGTACAACCTTATTTTGCCTTGATGTTGAGTGTCAGTTAAATTGGTCAGTCATTGACAATTACAAGGTAATGTTTTACATGCTCTTTATTTTAGCTCCAGCAGTCACAATGACCAGTGATCTTCTTTGTTCAAGCTTCCCTTTGGACATGTTCCTTCTGCAATACAAAGAAGAGTTTGTGAGGTTAAGGTACTCTGAAGCTGTTTACATACTGGTTGTGTCTGTAAGCACTCACAGCACTTGTACAGAGTGTTCAATCTCTTAATGTCATTGTTGCTCATCTGCTTAGCACTCCCCAAGCTCACGTTGGCGTTAGGGATAGGGATCATTGTGGGCTTGCCGTTCTTTGAGAAAGCAGTCCTATACAGGAACAGGAATGGTTCGATTAAACTTGCACATGGACACTGTTATAGAAATGACTGTTGGGCTGCTCTCACCTGAAGTACTGCATGACAGAGTTGTAGTCGTAGGGAGTGCCCTGGTTCAGAGTGGCGATCTTTCTGAAGTTGTGCTCCATTCCTAAAGACAAAAAAGATCATATGAATGACCTAAATCACATAAGTGCAGGACAGAATACAAAACAAATGGTCACATTTATATATTGCTTTTCTACCTACTGTACATGGGTATCAAGGAACGCTTCAATAAAGGAACCCTACACACACACTTTCATGCACCCATATCACAGACACCAAAGGCAAAGTGGATCAACAGTATGCCATCAGAGGAGTGGGGTTTAAACTGCCAATCGTCTGCTTAGTGGACAAACAGCTCTACCACCTTAGCTACTGCCATCCCAATATACTGTGGGTCTATCACCACTTTTGTTTCAAGCTATATTCAACAATTTCCCCTGTATTTACTTCTTTGTACTATATACAGTATTCATGTGCATTACCAGACACAACATTCTCCAGCAGGACTCTGATGTGGTTGTCTCTGTCAGAGCGGGTCTGCTCATGGTTGAAGCCCAGAGCGTGGAGCAGCTCGTGCTGGACAGTGTTGTGGTAAAGACATCCACCGCGATTCAGGGACACCACCTGCTTTCCTCCACGGCGACCCACATAGGACCAGCAGCTGCAGAGAATCACAAGGATGTTTAAAACCCACTAGTGTTCAGTTTCATATATTTGTATCGGGTCATGACATGTAAAATAGGGGGTGTGTCACGTGGCCCCCTTCACAAGTCTGAACCTTTAACTACAGAACTAGTGCATAGACTAAACTTAAAAGTCATAAGTCCAAAGTCTAATCTTCGAACTACAGGTGGTTACTGCACCCGGACCAAGTTGGGTTTAGGCTTTACAGAGGCACGTTTTAAAGGCTCTTGTTTTTGTTTCAATTTTGAAGACTCTAGGGACCATGACTATCACTGTATCCTCAGAGCACAAAGGTCTACGCATTGTAAAAATACTTTTAGCTCTGTTGTGGACAAGCTGCTGATTATTTGTTTTACCCATTCTGAGACTCAATACTGAGCCAGTCACGGTCAGAGCTTCTGCTGGGTCTGAAGCGAATGCAGGAGAAGGAAGAGAAAGACTCCAGTCCACGAGTGATGATAGACTTTTCCCGAGAAGCTATGAGACAAAGTTTCCAATTACAAATAGCCATTGTAGTCATGTTAAATAGGGAATAACAGGTCACTGATATGTGTGTAACTAATGTTAGTACTGACAAAAGTGGTTGGCGATGTAGTAGGGGATGTAGACTTTCCCGTCAGAATTCTTTCCCCACTTGCAGCCTCTGGAGGTGCAGGGGTCAGCGTTCCTCTCAGCCTCGGTGTCAATGGCAATGTCTCCCTCGATCAAGATGGGGTCACCTTCGCGGCGTACTAAAACAAAACAGGAAGAAAATAAAATGAACTGTTGTTCTAGTAAATACAGCATACTGGCGAAAAAAAGAGGTCTTACCAATGTTGGCATTGGCTTTCTCCAGAATTTCAGACACAGACAGATCTGCAAATAAACATGGAAAAACAAAATGACATTTTCTTTAAAAACATTTAAAATATATTTAGGTTTTTGTTTAGGCAGAATAGACCGCATACCTGACTATTCATTCAGTGTGGCATTGGGGACAGAAGAAAGACAGCATTACAATCATGAAAAAAAATAATAATATATGGAAATGTCTTAAAACACAATGGTGATGTTATCTAATGAAGAGCTTACCTCCTCTGCCCAACAGTAGGCAGAGAGGAGCAGCAGAGCCAGCACTGAGAACCTGTAAGGAGACATCCTAGGAGACCTGTGGACAACATACATTACATTGAATTGTACAGGAAAGGTTTACACAATGGCTCAAGTCATGTAAAGACATGTATCATTGTAGAAATGCTCACCGTAAGATCCTAACCCACACTGATCTCTTTTTTGGTTCACCTTTTTATACTTTTTCAGTCACGTATGTCAGTGACGTGTGGATGTCATGAACATAGATTACTGCTGTGATGGGAAAACCATATAGAAAAGACACCTGATTGAATGGTAAACGTGTCGAACATCTGTCACTTTCTCTACTGTCAGCACATTTACAGGACAAGGTCATACACTGGACAAGCCAAGTCTACTGTAATCTACTGTTTTTGGCATAAATTTGTTCATTGCATGTTTTTTTTGTGGCACTGACAGGCGTCATTCAACTTAACAAAATTACTTTAAGATTAAGAGCATTTTGTTGAGCTCTGTCTGGAAATATATGAGTAAAAAAAGGTGTGCAATCGCGGATATGTAAGAATGTGTTTCATTCTCTAGTGCTCAATTTGTCACCGTCGGGTACTTAGATGTTGTATGAGACAGACAGACACACAAACTTTGTTTATGGCAAGATCACAACAATACTTCAGGGGCTGATTAGTAATATTGCTAATGAGTCGGTGTACACAATAGAGGTCAAGGAATTCACAGTGTGGTGCAAATCACATAACCTGGTGGCCTCACCAGCTTACATCTTACATCCATATTCTGCACAAGACCAGTCGAAAGTGTCCTAACTTACTGCCTGACCTTATCTGTACTCTCCCTTTTCCATCAGAGATCTATGAACAACGTAGTACTAAGCTCTTTCCATTATCAGGGACCATAGCCACCCGTCCCAAAACCTGTTTTTCCCAGCTGTCAAAATAATTGTTAACCCGCTCTGATAATACTTGTCAATGGTTCCAGGCCAATGACAGACAATGAACTTAAGGCAGCCACATGGTCGAGAGATGGACCTGGGCTCTGGAGACACCGCAGAGGACCTGCTGTCTCTGAGGCAGAGAAGGAGGGGGCTCCTTTTAACAGCACCAAACTTGAAAAATGTTTAAAGTCTATAGGCATACACTTTCACAAGTGGCAGTTTACAGGCAAAAAGTTAGAAGCTTCAAGCTATACGGCAATAGGCTTGGGGCCAAAAGTAATTGTTGTTTTAAAATGCAGAGTTCTTTGTCTAAAAGCACTGCAACTTTGAAGAAGGAAAAGCTTGTGCGTCTAGTGTCTTCAAGGTTCGAAGAGAAAACTGAAAGCAATACTCGCACAGAAATATGAAAAATTGAGGATCTAGGCCCAAAAGAGTGTCTCTGGTTGAGACTAGACAAAAAACAGACAAGAGTGGACAGAACAAAAGTTTTCTTCTTCTGCATGGGCAGGGCTTATACATTGTCTATAGTTTTTAAGATAAAGGCAGGTCTCTTGTGAGTTCAGGTAGGAGACTTTCTGAAGAGAGGGGAGAGAAGGTCACGCTATTGATAGAAAGTCCACTTTTACATATACACATTTGTGTAATAGTGTTTGAATCCCAAAGCAGACACAAACATGTACAGTGTGTCCTCATCGCACCTGTGGAGAATAACTGTATTAACAAAGAGACAATGGTTGAGTGCATTCACACACTGATATCAACCTAGCACAGAAATATTCTATGTAGTCTACAGCTTTTTAATTTAAGTTTCTATATTTTATGTTAGAATTGTTGTATTACTTCTCTATGCTTTGTGGCACTCACATTTAGACAGTAAATCACCTGTTGAATGTGTTAGTGGGTTTATAGTGTAGTACATGTGTTATGCCAATAGTTGGCAGTAATGGTGCAGAGATGAGACTGACTGCAAGGCCCTGGCTTATGGAGAAGTTGCTCAGTTCAGTTCTAAGCTGTAAGTAGTCAGTCCAGCGAAGCCATTACTCAAGAAATCTGTTTGATTTGTATTCACAGGTGGGTAAAGTGCAAAAGCATCATATAGTTCACGTTATTGTAAAACTATTTACTTCTAGGACAAAGTTTTGTTCATCCGGATAGCATTTTGGTGTTGTTCTGTGCACTGAATGACAATACTAACTCTATCTAGCCTAACTGCTAACCGTATTGAGCTTATCTGTATTCATGGTGCCGCGCAAAGATGTTTAGGCAGTATTACAGTATGTGTTGATGTTTTGTTCAGGCACAAAAATGTAAGTGGTGATGTACATGCATGCATTTTGGTTATCATATGTCATGTTCAGTGTTACTTGTTAATGTAGAGGAACACATTTTGATTGTGTCAGTGTCAACAATGGTGACTGTAATAATAATGGTGAATGATTAGTCTGCATAGTATCATCGCAGAAGCAACTTCAGTTCAGTAGTGAGCTGTGTGTACAGTCAGTCCAGCGCAGATGTTACTCATGAAAGCAGAGGCGGAGCCCAATTTTGATCAGGGTTGCCAGCCTGGGGCCACAACTATAGAAATGTGGCACAGAGATAATCTAGACTATGTTTTGCAGACAATAATGCAGACATACACTATACAATCTTTAAAGCACACAATGCTCTAATGTTACACCATTAACAGCAGCACATACACAATCCAAACTTTTTTTAGGTTGGTCAGTATAAGGCAGAGGGTTTGGGGACCTTCCCCAGATCCCTAGAGCCTGCTGTGAGTAGCTTCCTCTCACTCTCTCTGCTGTGCTGTGCCACTGAGGCTGTCACTGCACAGTTGGTAAACAGAAGCACAGTTGGTGACTCATTGATCTGTGCATGTGTGGTACAACGTAATTTGTGTCTTGCTACATTAAATGTCCAGAACGCTTTCGCACAGAAAAGTTAGGAACTTATGTGAACTGCCCTCACAGGTTTTAGTTCTACCCAGTCTCAGCAGTCTTTTGTTGGCTTTGGTGAGGAGCATACAGCGCTTGTAGAGGACCACAGAGGGGGTGGACAGAGCGAAGTATGACGGCTTATTAGTGCATTGACGGTGGTTTATGCACTGAAATTGTCACTACATGACACAGACAGATTATTAAGCGTTCAAGGCTTAAGAGCTATGCGCACTCACATCCAGACCCACAGTGTATGCATCATCAGCTGACCGGGGATGGGGAGCGCTTGGGCACAGACCCGGACCGACCCAACCCGAGAGCCGCAAATTCTTGACTTGGGCTCATGTAGACGATCAAAACTCGAGACAGTCCGAGGAGAAAAAAATCACAGGACACAAAACCGGGACAGTGGCAGAGGTGGCTCACTCTCGCCGGAGCTGACCACAGAGCTGAGAGACAGTCTGGTCTTTCCAGTTCAGGTCCACATGGGCAGCAGATTAGGCTTGTTGGCATTTATCCATCCAGCTGTGCTACGCTCCAGGGAGCACACACCACTGCATTGTCCGTAGCCCGACCCAAATGGAGTTTTCCCAGCAATATCCTCAGAGTGCCCCAGGCCAGGGCTGGAGCACTCACCTGAGCCCCCCAGGGAGGAGTGGACAGTCAGACGATGACACCTAAACGCCGTGCATCGAGGAGACTGCGGGTCCATGTTACTAACCCTTGATCGGAGAACATGCATGTGTGGAGCTGTGAGGCACATGAGCAGTTGCCTCTCATTGTGACTACCATAATGTTTTATTGAATTTTTTTTTTACCAAAATAGAAAAATTAACTAACACAAAAATACACGAACCACCCCATGATCCAACACACAAAGTTAATTTTTACTTATTTGTATTTTTGTAACTTAACTGAGAGATGCCACTATATTAAAAACTAAATTAACTTTTTGTTCATTGTGTAACGTTACATTGGGGGACAGAATTACACCGCAAGCTGCCAATTACTTTTACAGAACACACTGATAGGACTACAATAGTACTACAGTTTTGATTATTAATATAATATTTAAACTTGCAAAACCTATTTCTAAGATTATTTTCAGCTGTAAGGCTTTGACTGGAAGTGAATGAATATCACACATGCGCAGAGCAATGTGTCACCAACCGTGATTCCATCTACAAACTGCACAGTGACCAGTCCCCAATTCTATGATCCACATAATGCTACCAGGAAATGGCACTGACATTGTGCAATATACTTACTTCCAGTAGAGGGCAAGCTCTAATAGAGGAATTGTAAAGTAAAACCCAATGTGTGTGTGAAATCATGTTTACAGCCTGCTACAAAAGATGGCTCTAGTCGCAAACGTTAAGTTATTGTTATGTAACAACTCTTCGGGGGCGAATTTTTGATAAATACACGCATTTACTGTCTGTTGAACCTTAAGGCCTCCATACACCAAGGCGACGATCGCCCATCTGAAGCCGTCTTTACGGTTCTTCCACGTTGCTCATTTCCGTCCTTTTGATATGTATGCGCCGTCAGCCCCTATCGCTCCAGGACGGAGGCCTGTCTGACCAGTTTCCAGCCGATTGGCCTTGTTGTTGAATCGGCGTCTTTGGTCTTTGGCATGAAGCGCTCTGATAGGCCTAGCACTACAGCTGCCGCGCCAATCAGCTCACGGGAATTTTAGCGGAAGTGACGGAGTGATGAGAGGTGACAAACGCTGTGGCAGCGTACCGTTACCATTTTTGCATTCTTCGCAATTCCGTGCGGAAAGTTATCTTCTTCAAGTAACAGAGCAGCGGCACCTAATCCACACAAAACAATGTGTAAACCGGCCATTATCACGCTTCTCAAATGTTCAAACAAGCTGAGAACAGTGGCAGACCAAGGCGCGCTACATGCATATGTACTCCGCAAACATTGTGTCACTTCTGTTTATCTTTGTTCACTGGCTAGCGCCATCTGCCGCTGTGGGGGGGTAATTACATCACGCGCATGCGCAAGACACGGTCTTTAGGTTGGTTGTCGCTTCTGTGTATGAAGAGGGAAAAAGGTCATGCGACGTGAGGAAACGGGAGGGAACGAGAGGAGACGAGAAGAGACGAGCTGTCGCTTCGTCTTATCGATGGCAGTCTGGGAGTCGCCTTGGTGTATCTAGGCCTTTAGATCTTTTGCATAATTAATGAGGCTCCAACTTTGATTGACAGGACGCCATCTTAGGCCGGGGCTAGTTAGTTACGTGCTAAAAACGGCTAGCGCTAGCCTCTAACACGTTGCATTGACTTTATTGCTGCACAGCAAAGTTTGGCACATAGTTTTTGGAAGTGGTGGTCTGCCCTCATTAGCAACAAATCACCCAAGAAGTGTGGGAAGGTTTTGGTGAGTAAAATCTAAATGCATGTTTGTTTAAGTCTACTTTAGCAACTCTGTAATACAACTATGAGCTCTTAGGTTAGCAGCTATCCTAATAGCCTTAAAGGCTAATACCAGAGTTACTAAATTAGTTACTAAGACTTTATAAAAATGAGACAGAAAAGTAGTATATACTAAATTTTAAAGAAATATCCTTTTATTGAGATTAAAGATTTTGGAAAAATGCAACCTATAGAGATGATAGCATTACAGTATTAACTTAAGTTGAGCCTTACATTGAATTATAGCCTATTTATTATTTAGTACATTAAGGCATAAAATGAAAACCGGGAAACGACAGAACACACATTTTCATAAATGACGCTGACAATATATATTCATAGGGTTATGTTTATGTGCAAGTATTGCCTTGTACTTCCAGCTACTTGCTTTCATAAAAAAACATCAAAGGTTTAGGTTGCAAACTTAGACTGTTAGACTCACAGATAATTATATGAATCTATATTAGGTAAATCTGTATCTTTGTTATTACTGCCTTCATAGAACAGAATTTTAATAATGTTCAGACTGTTAAGAATACAGCTTCTTTTCTTTTCTGATGGTTTTTCCTTTAGGTGACCCAGACAAACCAGGCCTGTGCATGACGAGGGAAGACAGGCCTCTTACCACTTCTTCCAGAAACCATCCAGTTACTTCAGCACTTTCAGACATTTTCACACACCAGAGTTTTGATTGTTTTATAAATCTTCATTACTCTAAATGTGCAATTCATGACACTATAACATTACTGTGTTTCAGTGTTATTTCACATGTTCTGATACAATTAACTGGGTTAAAATAAAACATGAATGAGTCCTCGCTGCACTTCTGTTGTAATTCTTAATTCTGGTTATAGCAGCTACATATTTTGGTGCTCATCGTTGTAGATAGCGTCATGATCTGTGGACAAGTACAGAAAATAAAGGTGATGATGGCAGTAAAAAGCAGACACTGGGGTATGGCAGACAAAGATCTTTATTTTCAGGAAGATGCAGTTGAAGCTGGAGCAGGTCCTCCTCCGTCACTGAGTCTCCTGATCATTGCTGCACAGAGGGTCACAGGACGTCCAGAACTCACCACGGAAAAAGCTACACAGAGACAAGCACAAAGAGACTACTGCTTTAGGCAATTCAATTATTACTAAATTATTAGTTTAATAATTACATGTTAGACTAAATAAAAACATAAAACATTTTGAGTGTAACTTTCTAGGATTAATCTAGTATGTCCAGAAAGTATTTGCTTATAGAAACAATAAATGTAACTTGACAACACTACTGCAGTACAAAAAGAAATAATTTTACATATGTGTTTAAAATACAGTATGACTCTTTACATCATTGAGTACTTTTATATTTCTGTTAAAGAAAAAAAACAGGTAATATTATTTTACTATATACAAGTACCTCCAAGCTGTGTCCAGAACTAGAAAGAGATCGATATTAAAAGTGTATAATTGTATAAAAGTATACTGAAATAATGTTGTACTGTTTGACAAACAGTTTAAGGGGGTTCCTCAAATCATACACTGATACGTTTAAAACTAGCTAGAAATATCAGAAACAATTAAAACCTGTTATTAGTACTAATAATAATAGTTTACTTTTTAAAAATTAGACAGTAAAAGTAAGGTCTTAGTTGAAAAATGTTTTTGGCTTATCCCGATTTAATGAGCCGAGGGAGATGTCCTTGTGGGTTGAGGTGGGGAGCAGCCGTTAACTTGTTGTTAGCCTTCAGTTAATTAGCCTCGACTCTGTTCGGGAGCTGATTTGGTGGGTTTACGGTGACGTGCTCTCGTTTGGATTGCCCAGGGAGAGCCGAGTTACAGTAAAGCTACTCCCCCTCTGCCCATTTTAGTAATATCCTCTGTAGAAAGATGGAGCTGCACTGATCAGGGGCCATAAGCTAAAACAGGCAGAAGATAAGGAAGCTTGTTCCAAGTTTTATATAGTTCTATGGCAGTGACGGACAGTGCATGCATGGCTGCGCAGCTGGGGTCCTTCACTGACATGGTTGCCCTCACATACGCCTGACCAAAAATCTGCCTAAAAATGCAAAAATTGGCCTGCTGTCGACTTCTATTTAAAATTTAACTCCTAAACTGTCAGTCACTCACGAACAAGTCCTGCCTCATTCACGCTCACGAAGTAGACAAAAGTATTGACTTAATGTGCTTAACAGAAACATGGCAGAAACCAGAAGCCTACTCCATCTTGAATGAGGCCTGTCCATTGGGATATAGCTACCTGGAGAAAGCCCGCAGTATGGGTCCTGGTGGGTTTTTAGCTGTCTTACACCACCGTGATATGGAGCTGTCAGTCCTGTCCACCCCTGCCTTGTCATTGTTTGAATCCTTGCTTTTAAATGTAAAGCTCTGCCCCTCATTACTTTTATTCTCATTTATCGACCTCCAAACACAAATGTAAACTTTTTCCCGGAGTTGTATGGCCTACTCTTTACTTTGTTTGCAACGTCAGCCAATGTAATAATACTTGGTGACTCTAAACATACATGTTGATTCAGATTCCTGTCAGAGCATCTGGGTTCTTACAGCTCTTAGACTGCTTTGACCTAAAACAAAATGTTGAAGCCCCTACACATTATTTATTTTTATTACTGGATCCACTACTCCAGTAAATAACCTTCAGGTCTGACCTAGATGTTTCAGACCATCTGGTAATCTCAGTGGTCTTGCTGCAACAGTCTTTTAATTTTAGGCCTAAGCGTATAATCTGCTTAAGGAACCTAAAAAATATTAACCCTGTTCTGCTGTATTTGGACATTCAAAACCTCTCCAACACAGCTCAATGTAAACCTGCCTCTGAATCTGTGCACTGCTATAACCTGGGCATGAAAGCAATATTGGCCACTCATGCAGCTTTTAAGGCATGGACTGTTTCCTTTACTGGCTTCGCCCCTGGTGTACTGATAAACTGCTCAAAATGAAAACTACCGCGTGAGTCCTTGAGCGTAGATATGTAGCTTCAGGTCTGACATACTCCAAAGCACTTATTCATGCAAGAACACAGTATTACTCTAACATCATAAACAGAAGTCCTGGGAACTCTGGACAGCTCTTCACAAGTATAAGCCACCTTCTCAGCCCCCAAACTACATTTAGCATGACTTATACAGTGGAACAATGTAATACATTTTTGGCACACTTTGATGCCAAGGTTGAAAACATCCGCTCCTCCTTCGCCACTTCTTCTCTTTCACCTCAAAAACTGAAAACTCTGAACCAGTGCAACGTTCAACCCTGTGCACTTTCACAAACATCCTACAGAAAGTGGTTGAAACTATAATTGGTAAGATGAAACCCTCAACATGCCTAGTGGACCCGCTCCCCTCTTTCCTTTTAAAGATGAACATTTGCACAATTAGCCCCCTGATCACCACAATAATCAATCATTCTCTTCAGTCTGGTTAAGTCCCTCCTGCACTAAAAAGTCCCGCCATCAGACCCCGCCTAAATAAACCTACCTTGGCTCCTGACAACCTGGTGAACCATAGGCCTATTTCCAACATTCCATTCCTTGGAGAAAGCAGTGGCAGTCAGTTCCAAAACCGCCTTAAACTAAACGGCCATTTTGAAAAATTTCAGTCTAGGTTTTGAACAGCACAGAGTATGGAAACGGCCCTGGGCAGAGTAACAAATGACCTGCTAATTGCTGCCGACAAAGGTCTACCATCTCTGCTTGTTCTCCTGGACTTGTCCGCTGCTTTCGACACTGTGGACCACAACATCCTCCTGTACTGCCTTCAACACACCATTGGGATCTCCAACACTGTCCTAAAGTGGTACCAGTCATACATCACTGGAAGAGTGATGTGGTGCTGGCCTCCTTGTTAACAACCTTTAATCCCAGATATGGCCCAGTCTTTAACACCATTTGATCTCAGACATGTCCTGAGGATTCTGCCTTTGGAGTCTGTCAGGTCAAAACACTAGGAATAATAGCTTAAATACAAGGGCTGGGTTATTTGGTGTCTCAACTTTCAACCAAAATGGCCGCTTTTCTGTTGGATTTAGGGATAGCCATAATATATTTTTTGCTTGTCCTGACAAGTCCTATGACTGTGCCAAATTTCATTTGTATGTGATTAAAAAACTTGCCAATTGACCCCCATAGGCACGGTGTTATTTGATTTTCCAGGGATTGCCATTGAGCCATTTTGCAATGTTGTTTTTTTGCAAATTTGCAAAGTTTTTATGTAAATTAGATCTGAAAGCACTTACCTTCATAATCACAGTATCTTTCAATGAAGAATTGATATCCTTTGGCAAGTTTTGAATGTTTTGTCAGTGAATACTGAAAAGTGTTGTACCTTGTGTAAACTTTTCAGATGGCAATTTTAAAAGGGACAGGGTGAATTCCTTATGAGCAAAGAGCAGCACTGGAAGGGAAGGTACGCCGCACCGTCTATAAACGGAAGTTGTCTGGAAGCTGTGAAAAGGGCCTATTGAATCTGAACTATTTAAAAATCATTTTAAACCATTTAAAACATAAACACTAATAAAAATCAATAATTCAATTTAATTTCAATGTTTGTTTTTTCTAATAAAATAAATATAATATATACACAATAGCTTTTTATTTAAACTAAATATATGAGAATTTTTGAGAAGATTATACTGAGCAAAAGATGAGCGTTTGGGGCAACTGTGTGTTACTTGATTAAGCAGAAATATAGTTATAGTATTACTATAGGCCAAACATTGACATGCCTCTGACCAAAACAAATCGCTACTCCAAGTCTTTTATTACTTTTATTGATTTTTTTATGTCATTTGAACTGTTTTATTGTTTCTAATTGCCCAAAGTCTACTCCTATCTGGTCTTATTTTATTGATGATTCTTAGGAGGACATACATTTTGTAAACTTGCACCTGCAAACCTCTGGCTCTGCTTGTAAGATACAGTATGTGTATGTGTATAACCCTGGACACTCTCTCTTCTTCCTGCTACCGTCAGGCCGGCGGTACCGCTGCCTGACGACTAAAACTGAAAGGTTGAAAAATAGTTTTTATTTGTAAGGCATCCGTCTGCTCAACTCCAAGCCCTAAACTGGACTGTTCACACATACACTGTCCTGTTTTCTGATTTGATTTGCACTACTCCATGCACCTTATTGTCACTGCTGCAATAACATACCCTAGGGCTGGCGCGCATGCCATGGTTTTCTGTAAAGCCAAAGGAGAGCACAGCTGCGTCAGTGTTGCATTTTGTCACTTGAAAAGGTTTTGTGATCAGCGCGGAGTTTAATAAAGGTGATTTTACGCTGAATATTCTTACAAAATGAGAGAACAAGTTTGTAGAAGTGTGTGGAGAGACAGGACAGTTCTATAGAAGTTTTCCCTGCTCTCATCATTGGAACAGACACAGCTCTCTCACAGAGCAAGGAACTGAACGTTTTCAGTTGTTTACAGCTTACAACATATCAGCTTGACTCTTTTATTTGTTTAAATTATTACAGTTATTATTGTATAAAAACTAAGCCTCGCAGTAAAATACTCTACATTCAATCTCCCAGTTTTCTATTACATAAAAATATAAATCTGAGGATGAATCAAAGCCATGATTATTACCGTATTTTCTAGACTGTAAGTCAGTTGCGTCAGTCAAAAAATGCATCATGAGAGGAAATAAGAGGAAAAAAGCATATATAAGTCGCACTGGACTATAAATCCCATTTATTTAAAAATTTATTTCACAAAATCCAAGACCGAGAGCAGACATTTAATCTGAAAAGGCAAGTTATTCAACTACGCAATAGCGTAGTTGCATAGCATAACAGATCAACAGGCTGAGGTGTCTGCGGTATGTTAACGTAACACATTAACAGTTATTCAGCTACACAATAGTATAAAGAACATACCTGGGAGACTGAATAGGCAAAACTAACACAGCAAGCCAACTGTCTGAAGAAAGTTACCGGTAAGGAAGTTCCCCGAGCTCTCCATCTTATTCTACATCACTACTGACAGTAGTTGTCACAAGCCTAGAGTGCCCTCGCAGCTGTAGACAGTAATGTTTACTCCTTGATTCATGTTAAATTTCATATAAAAGTAGCACCTGACTATAAGTGGCAGGACCAGTGAAACTATTAAAAAAGTGTGACTTATAGTTCAGAAAATATGATAGTTTTTAATAGTAACATAAAATCAAATAAAAAACCGAGATCGAACAATATGTGATAACATTTTTTGCCATATCGCCCAGCTCTAACATACCCTATACGCTATCCAATGTATATACCATGACACCCTAAATTTATATATATATATGTGTGTGTGTGTGTGTGTGTATATATATATGTATATATGTGTGTGTGTGTATATATGTGTGTGTGTGTGTGTGTGTATATATATATGTATGTGTGTGTGTGTGTGTGTGTATATATGTGTGTGTGTATGTGCTGTGTGATCTACTCGTACCATTTTATTCTCCTGATACTAGATGAAGGTACAAAAAATACATTTCAATGTACATTGTACTGTATAAAACTGTGCATGTGACAAATAAAACTTAACTTATGTGTGAACTGCCATGGCATATACTTATGTACTTGTATACCGTTGCAAAAAATTGCCCTTTAAGGGACCAATAACCATTTTCTGATTCTGATTTTAACTTGATGGTGAGTGACGGGTTATACATTAGGCAAATACAGACTTTGTCTGTTGAATTGTTCAGTCATTGACAATTACAGGTTAAGAATTCCAATCCTCTTTATTTTAGCTCCAGCAGTCACAATGACCAGTGATCTTCTGACTCAGTTTTTTTTTCAAGTTCCTTTCGGACATGCTCCTTCTGCAATACAAAGAAGAGTTTGTGAGATTAAGGTACTCTGAAGCTGTTTACATACTGGTTGTGTCTGTAAGCACTCACAGCACTTGTACAGAGTGTTCAGTCTCTTAATGTCATTACTGCTCATCTCCTTAGCACCTCCTAAGTTCACGTTGGCGTTAGGGATAGGGATCATTGTGGGCTTGCCGTTCTTTGAGAAAGCAGTCCTATACAGGAACAGGAATGGTTCGATTAAACTTGCACATGGACACTGTTATAGAAATGACTGTTGGGCTGCTGTCACCTGTGGTACTGCATGACAGAGTTGTAGTCGTAGGGAGTGCCCTGGTTCAGAGTGGCGATCTTTCTGAAGTTGTGCTCCATTCCTAAAGACAAAAAAGATCATATGAATGACCTAAATCACATAAGTGCAGGACAGAATACAAAACAAATGGTCACATTTATATATTGCTTTTCTACCTACTGTACATGGGTATCAAGGAACGCTTCAATAAAGGAACCCTACACACACACTTTCATGCACCCATATCACAGACACCAAAGGCAAAGTGGATCAACAGTATGCCATCAGAGGAGTGGGGTTTAAACTGCCAATCGTCTGCTTAGTGGACAAACAGCTCTACCACCTTAGCTACTGCCATCCCAATATACTGTGGGTCTATCACCACTTTTGTTTTAAGCTATATTCAACAATTTCCCCTGTATTTACTTCTTTGTACTATATACAGTATTCATGTGCATTACCAGACACAACATTCTCCAGCAGGACTCTGATGTGGTTGTCTCTGTCAGAGCGAGTCTGCTCATGGTTGAAGCCCAGAGCGTGGAGCAGCTCGTGCTGGACAGTGTTGTGGTAAAGGCATCCACCGCGATTCAGGGACACCACCTGCTTTCCTCCACGGCGACCCACATAGGACCAGCAGCTGCAGAGAGGCACAGTCCACTCTCATTATTCACTTATTGGTATAGCTGTAAATGACATGAAGGGTCATGACACTTGAGAAATACCCAACAAGGGACGAGAACTGCAGACCAGACAGACCAGAGTATAGTGAGGGAGAATAGTGGCTCAGTCTTTGGCCCCTTCATTAGTCTGAACCTACAAATACAGAACTACTGCGTAGGCTAAACATAACTAAGAGCTTTATCAAATATGATTTAAGTCTAATCTTGAAACTACAGAGGGTTACTGCACCCTGGACCAAGTCGGAAGTAGTTTTTACAGAAGAGGAGCATTCTAAGCTTTTACTCTAGGGACCACGAGTAACTCTGCATCCTTGGAGCACAAAGGTCTAGATGCATTGTGAAGCCATCATTATTCCTAAAAAGATGCATTGTGAGAAGGCACTTTTGTTGTTATTGAAGAGCTGCTGATTATTTGTTTTACTTTACCCATCTTGAGACTCAATACTGAGCCAGTCACGGTCAGAGCTTCTGCTGGGTCTGAAGCGAATGCAGGAGAAGGAAGAGAAAGACTCCAGTCCACGAGTGATGATAGACTTTTCCCGAGAAGCTATGAGACAAAGTTTTCAATTACTAATAGTCAATTGTTCTCTTGTTGTCATGTTAAATCGAGAATAGCAGGTGACTGATATGTGTATATGATATGTCAGTACTGACAAAAGTGGTTGGCGATGTAGTAGGGGATGTAGACTTTCCCGTCAGTATACTTTCCCCACATGCAGCCTCTGGAGGTGCAGGGGTCAGCGTTCCTCTCAGCCTCGGTGTCAATGGCAATGTCTCCCTCGATCAGGATGGGGTTACCTTCCCTTTGCACTGAAACACAACACCAAGAAAATGAGCAGTTGTTCATGTCAATACAGCATACTAGAAAAAAAGAGGTCTTACTAATGTTGGCATTGGCTTTCTCCAGAATTTCAGACACGGACAGCTCTGCACATAAACATAAAAAATTAAATTATAAAGTGCTTAAAACAATTTAAAAACATTATTCGTTTTTTGGGGGGAAGAGGAATAGATCGCATACCTGACTGTTCATTCGGTGTCGCATTGGGAACAAAAGAGATCATTACATTACAATCATTAAAAACCAAACACACCAAAGCACAATGAAAAGTAGACAATGCTTGAACTATTTGTCATGTAAAAAGAGCTTACCTCCTCTGCCCCACAGTAGGCAGAGAGGAGCAGCAGAGCCAGCACTGAGAACCTGTAAGGAGACATCCTAGGAGACCTGTGAACAACATATATTTTACTGAATTGTACAGGAAAGCTTTTCACAATAACTAAAATAAAAGCCACAGAGTCCTAAAGGATAAAGGTAGGACATTTTCCAAGCTCACCTTAATGTCCAAACCCACAGACACTGGTCTCTTTGGGTTCATTTTTTATACTAGCTCACCCTAGTCACATATGCCAAATATGGTGTGGAAGATCAGCAGATGTCCTGAATATAGATTATTGCTGTGTTGGGAAAACATATGGAAAAGACACCTGATATAATGGTTAAATTCTGTCCTTCGTTATCACCCAGTTTCAGTGAAGTGTCGAACATGTGTCACTTTCTCTACTGCGCTTATCAGTGTTGAACAGTCAACACCCTTTAAGGACAAGGTCATACAGTGAGCAAGCTGAGTCTACTGTAATCTACTTTTTTAACTTTTAGTGCCACATTTGAACTAGCAATTCACATAGGAACATTACCAAGTTGTAAAAGACAAGATAAGTAAAAGTCTCATAGTTACCCATGAAATACACAATCCCATAAAGACTGTGACTGTCTTTATGTGACTAACATTTACTAATATTACTAACATTAAATAAGACATTTGTATACCATCAAGGCATAAGTCTCCTAGTTGCCTTGTTTTTATGAATAAAATGACCAATAAATCAGGATAGGAATTATATATGAATAAAACTGGAAAATATTTTGCTTGTAGGTGCAATTGAAGTGGAAATATCTGACTCAGAATGTGAGAGAAACTAATTTTGAGAAAACTCCCTTTGAAATGAATGTCGTAGATAGAAATCTATCGACACAAGTGTAAAAGCCTCCCCCACCCCCCAAAAACAAACAAACAATAAAAAAACACTACTGCCTCTTGATCTTCTTTTTACATTACTTGCTGCATAAAGAATAAAGTTGGGAGGATTGCCTACTGAACAGTGGAAGATAGACAGAGCATGATAAAATGGCTAATTAGCACAGCTATTAGCAACATGAAGCTAACAGATAAATGAGCTGACCGCTTCGTGGTGGCCGCAGTTTAAGCGCTGTCTTCCACAACTTTACCAAGGATGTACAGGATAAATGGAGCAAATTCACCGAGGTCAGACGCCTGTGTATGAGAAAGGGACTGAAATATACTATGCAGTATCCAGCGGTGTTTTGGGTCACACTCGACAGTAAGCGCCACCATTTTGAAGATACCACCGCTGCGAAGAGGAGTGTTGAGAAATACCAAGCCCCGGAAGAAGGCAGATGAACGGTCTACTCTGAACTGCTGTGTTGAGATTCAGAAGTTTATAGCAGTACTACCAAGTCATGTAAGTAAAAACTTATGACCTATTTTGATATTGTAAGTGCACCTTAACCAGGGATTTTTCTTAAATATTTAGTCAGCCTAGCCCTTTAGTTGAAACGTTAGTATAACAGTTTTAATATTTAATAGTATTATACAAAATAATAGCCATCACATCTCTCTCGGAAGACCTCTGTGCTTGTTACGTGGACTAAGGTTTTGACGTTTTGGAGGGGGTATATTTGCTTGCTTCCTGACATCTTCCATTACTTTGATCTTTTTTTTTTTTTTTTTTTTTTTTTTTTTTTTTTTTTTTTTTTTTTTTTTTTTTTTGCTATAAAAAGTAATTTTGAAAATTGGAATTTCCAGTGGGTTCCAAAAAACCTTATATACTCGGGCATACTGCTGAACCCGGGATTGGAAGATTTCATACTTTACTTCTTTGAGCCAGTTATAAACAAAATAAACCTTTTCTGAGAGGTTAGGATAAACGGCAAATTTCATTGTGGTTTGTCCATGCAATAAAGATAGTTATTACCCCTAACTTAAATTATTTGTTTACATTATTACCGCTTACGGTCCCTCAATCTGTATTTAAAACCATAGACAAAATGAACAACAAACAACTTAATTTGGGCTGGGAATAATCCCAGAATGACCCTGAGAAAGCTCCGGACCAAAACAGATTATGGAGAAGCCGAAGTTAAAACTTTATCAAGAGGCTTTCACAGGTGCCCAAATAACAACACTTGTTTCTGATAAAGGCAACAGATGTACGTGAACAAACATATGTGTGAATGTATGACTGTGATTGTGTGTGAACGTTTGAAACTTTAAATGAACCACTATCTTTTTGAGTTCGCAAAAACATGGTACAATGCAATTTTGTTTGAGGCTAATTTAATTTTGCAGTGTCCCTGCCATCCAGTTCAAACTAGTATATTAGTATTTTTTTTTTTTTTTTTTTTTTTTTTTTTTTCCCCAGACTCGACTACTGCAACTCTCTCCTCTCAGGTCTTGACAATAAATCCCTCTCTCGCCTCCAACTTGTTCAAAACGCAGCAGCTAGGCTTCTCTCTGGTTTTAACAGACACCAACACATTACCCCTGTTTTAGCCTCGCTGCATTGGCTCCCTGTGCGTTTTAGAATTGATTTTAAGATTTTACTGATTACTTTTAAAGCTCGTTTAGGTCTGGCACCCAGCTATATTGCTGAGTTGCTAACACCCTACGAGCCTCCCCGCAGCCTTAGATCCTCGGGCAGGTCCCTTTTAGCTGTTCCAGGGTCGAGACTCAAGACAAAAGGTGACCGAGCTTTTTCGGTCCGAGCCCCTCGACTCTGGAACGACCTGCCTGAGAAGATAAGGCTGGCACCATCGGTGTCATCTTTTAAATCACTTCTTAAAACGCATTTTTATCGGCTGGCATTTTTATAACCTATTTATTTATTTATTTATTTTACTATGACTTTTTATTTTTGTACTTCTCTCTGGCTAATTGTACTCTTGCATGTGTCTTTTCTTTGTTGATTTTATTGTCTTACATTGCTGTGTGCTGTTCAGCACTTTGTAAACCTTGTTTTTTAAAAGTGCTATATAAATAAAGATTTATTATCATTATTATTTATGTCACCTGTTTGTGGTTGTATGTACAGTATATGTTATGTAAAAGCTAAAATCCATGCACCAAGTCATATTAAAATAGTGTTATTGTTTTGGCTCCCTGTAAAGATGGTGAAATGTTACTTATGTTTTGATTATTAGTGCTCTGGTCTCACCTGTGGTAGTGAATGACACACACAGAGAGAGAGTAGTAGTCATAGGGAGTGCCCTGGTTCACAGTGGCAATCTTTCTGAAGTTGTGCTCCATTCCTGAAACAAAAAACATCAAGTTGTCCACTGGAGGGCTCTGTCGGACTACCACATTCTGAGAAACTGGGCAGAAGAATACAGACTGTGGTTCAAACAGCTGATCAGAGTCAGATATTAAACAGAAAGAGTTTCAGTCTTATCTAAACCTTATCTCTCTATTGGTTGTTTTTTTCTTTTTTTTAATGAATAATGTATTTGCATTTCATCATTATTTGAGCTGAATTGTTACAGTAAAAATGCCTAGATATATAAGTGAGCCAGCTGTCTGTGGTGTGAGCAGATAGTTGTTGTAAGTCTGTTAAAGTAAGAATATCTAACACATTGCACTATTTAACAAAAACATGCTTCCAGTCAGTCTGGCTCTCTCACAGACTCCATACAGGCTATAGAAAACTAAAAATTGTTTTGCTCACTCCATAGTCAGCTAAAACACTTTAAAATGCACCAGGATACAGCAAATATTGTCCCTGAGGGAGGACCCCCAGACCCCCCAGTAAATTAGTTACATACTTAACCCTTGTGAGTCACGACTTTCTCTCCTGTGAGCTGCAGACATCAGGGCTCAGCTCCTGACTTTCTCAAACCATAAAAAGGTCTCTGACTCCATCCAACTGGCTTTGTTAAAACAGAAGATAATTCACATTTTTTGTATTAGTCCTATAATAATAATCTGCCATGTCCCCTAACCCCCCCCAGTAAAAAAAATCCTGGCTATGCCCCTGCCACTGTTAACACTTCATATTCATCAAATCATATCTCTGTGTATGAATATTTTAGCACCCTCCTGTAAAGTGAATAGAGTGTCACCCATTGGGTTCATAGCGTTCAATATTATGTGTTCTTATAATTATTCCTTGGCTTTCTGCTGTATATATTCATGTGCATTACCAACCTGCAGCAGGACTTTGATGTGGTTGTTTCTTGCCCTTTACAAACACACACCATCATCCGGGCTTGTTGTTTGTACGCGCTGCTAGTGTCATTCTTCTTGAGGTTAGTCTTTTTTTCTGACCAGGTGGGGGCTCAAGAACAGGGGGCGTCATCTAAAGCTATTTGAAGCAATATGTTTTTTGGCTACATGAACAGAAATAACAGCTGAATTAACCCTTGTGCCCCAATAAGGTCAAAGTATCCTTTTCTTGTCTAATATCAATTTATTTTTAATGTTTGCTGGAGTTATCATTTTTAAATATTTTTTAAATTATGTTAGTTTTATTACTCCCAAAAGCCCCAGTAACTGTGCCTGATACAAATGCATTAATAGTATAATAAAGCAACGATTTACCATGCTGAAATGTATAATTTACACTAAAGATTACATTAAAGTATGGCCAAAGTTGTAGTGGCTACATGACATGGGACTATATGAAAGTTTTACAGTTTGATAAGAAAAGTGTTACAGGATTTTCAGGTAAATTAGTCATAGACTAAGCTTTGACTTGTTATAATAGTTGGTAAATAGGCCACAAGTCTTTTAAATAGGCCAATTGAAAATAATAATGAGTCTTACCTCCTCTGTCCAACAGCAGGCAGAGAAGAGCAGCAGAACTGAGAACTGGAAGGAGGACATTCTGCAAAGACCTGGAGAAAATGACATTATATGAAAAGAGAAGCAATATGAAAAAATGCACAGTTTAATAGGAGCTGACAGATGATGGGTACAACTCACCACTAGATCCTAACTGTGAACTGCTCTTCTTTCTTGCTGCTTTTTTTCTTGTTCAGCCATGTCCCTTTTCCCAAACATGGATTTTAAAAATCAGCAAAAAACTGGACAGGGTTATCAGTTACATACGTGTGTCCTTGTACATATAGATTACTGTTTTGGTGGGAAAAAAACATTTGGAAAAACTATGTTTAATCATCATCCGATAAGAGAATTCTATTCTTGCTGAGTTTGGTTAATATTGCAATATAAATAATGGCTTTTTATTTTATTTTTTTAAGATAAACATTTCAAAACTCTAATTTTGCATTTGTATACTGACACAATGTATTTTATATAGGGCCGGGAATCTATAAAAAAAAAATTAACTAATCGCAAATCTGAAATAAATTAATCGCGATTAATCTCATTGTGAATTCACAAAATTGTAAATTTAGAAAGTTTATTTTGAATTAACCTTCACATAATTTAATGTAAACTTGTGCAATGCAAACAAAACTTGCAAAGAAAATAAATTAATAGTCTCTTTGAGACCTGTAATTGTCGTCATTGACAAGGTTTGCCTAAATAAGGTACAACCAACAAATACACAAAACTTAACTAAAAAAGCTCTGGGGTGCTTAGCTTTGAGATGATATGTTAGGGACGAGTTACTCCAGTGGTAATTGAACTCATCCTTGCATAGACTGCACATAACTTTTGTTTTGTCTATATTGCTGTCTGGTGACGATTTGAAGCAGAATTGTCCATTTAGCAATGTGTCTTTTTGGTCACTCATGTTGCTTTAGCTCGTTCACTTGTTGCATTAGGCTCGTTCCAGATGAACTGCGCCTCGCCTGGATTGTGAACGAGAGTGCACGGCCGCAATGAGAGGAGGGGAAATACACCTGTAGTGAACTCGGTTTGTGTCGGTGCGTTACGTTTCTGATCAGCACTAAACTCAGATCCAATCACCTGTCCGTTCACCGCTGACAGGTGTGCGTTTTCCCATCATGCACTGAGCCAAGCAGCCCCCGCAGTTGCTCCTGATGAACTGCGGCGGCTCAGGCGCTGGTCTCGTTTGGATCTCACGGTGACCGTCGCACTTGTGGCATCAGAGCAAGTCAGGAACAAGTCGGACACAAATCTAACCTGAGCACTGCGCACAGACCGACACTGATCGAAACTGCGCAGCTCTGGCTCATCTCAGACACACCTGTTGCGCGTTGCTGCCTCTTTCACTGTCATCGTAATGTTTTTGTTGTGATCAAATTAATCAATGCGTCAATTGAAATTAACGTGATTAAATCAATAAATTAACGCGATAATTTACGCGATAATTTTCCCAGCCCTAATTTTATAAAATTATGATTATTATAAAATATAGAATATAGTTATGTGGGTGACAGCAGTGAAGATTTACTTTGCAACCCTTTCACAATATAAACCATTACATCCTTTGCACGGATTACATGTAAAAATGCATAATACACAATCAATTTTGTTGCCGATATGCAGGTATGTTGCTTTTTTTCCTGATATTTGTAACACAACGGTGTGTGTAAAGCAAAAACTGCCACCACATGTTTCAAGCCATTACTTCATCAGTCCTGTTTTGAAATAAATGGGCCTCTACTTTTGCAGTGGTATGTGATAATGTTCTTGTGTTTAGAGAACATTGATGAAGTGAATGAAAATTTACAATATAATTTCAAATGGCAGTAGTAGTAGTATGGGTAGTATTATTTATAGTTAATAGAACAATATGTTACAAATTTAACAGCAATGCCAATATCAATATCACAAGAAAAAGAAGTGATTTGACAGAAAGGGCTCCTGTCAAAAGAGGTGTCTGCAGTCTTGAATCAAAATGTTTTAACCAAATTAAAAACTTAAATCTTAATGAATTAGTACTAATTCACTCTACAATTAACTTTACTAGTGCACTTTCCAAGCCTTTTATGGTTAAAAAAAGGCTCAGCCTTATTAAGGCTATTCATATCAATAATATACCAATATCATGAGGCCCTGGTAGTTAATATTATTAATGCCACCAATAAAGTCAGTGGTTAGTTCCTGCCTGTCATGTGACCAGAGTTCCATACTGCTGCTTCCACATCTGGATAAATGGATTGGTTGTGCTACTGAAAAAAAGATGCTTCATTGTTAGAGTAATCACTCAAATATTTGGTTTCAATGGGACTCGTATTACTTCAGGAGCTACATTTCTAAATATCTGTGCCATGCATATTTGTGTTCATTTTGCACTTTACACCTCTGCCACTGTATAAAGAGAAGACGCTGATCATGCTATTTCATAAGAACGTATACCTCAAATACATCTACGTTTGTATTTACTATGTAGTGTTGCTGCTACCTACCTCTCCCTGCTTGATAATTGATGCCGGTTTGCAATTCCTCACCTTTCATTTCTGACCATTATATATTAATTAATCTACAGAGCCCTCCACTAATATTGGCACCCCTGATAAATATGAACAAAGATGGCTGTAAAAAAAAAAAAAAGTTCTTATCCTTTTAACATTCAAATTTTTTGCTCAAAATTTTAACAAAAAACTCTGCTGTCATCACATCACAGTTTTAATAATTAGTTAAATATATGCACGTCACCCCTCTAAATTCATATTAGTCCCATTGAAACGTGGGTTAAAGTGAAGATGGGAGTTCACGAGGCTGGAGTGGCCTCAGGTCCCTTGCCATGTATTCTCATAAACAGTAACAAGAGAAGACTCTGAGCTGTCGTCCTGGCCGTTAGAGGCAGCACAAAGTATTGACTAAAAAGGTGCTAATAATACACACACATTTGACAAAAATGTTTTTTTTTGTTTGTTTTTTTTGTTTGTTTTTTTAGGAAAATGTTTTGGGTTTGCAATTGTGTTTCAATTACATCATTTTTTTGTAAATATTTTGGGCAAAAGATCAAATGGTTAAAGAAATCAAAGTATTTTTTATTTATCAAGGGTGCCAGTTTTAGTGATGAGCACTGTATGCTTTGTAATCTCTATTTTATTTATATTTGGTTTTTCAAAACATGTTCCTGTTTTTTAGTTTTGTAAGATATTGTGCCAAAACGCTCTTGCAACTCTCTGCCCACAATTAGAGAAGTCACAGGGCTTTGTGGCAATTTACATACCTTCTTTTCAGACTACTCACAATGACAAATGCATGAATACACTTCCATCATTTTAGATCAGATTCATTTTAAATGTGTTGCTTTGACTGTAGTTTATGAGACGCAACAACCAACCGGGTCAAAATTGCAAGTTCATTGTGTCCCTTTTGTTTTCCACATGCAATGAAAATATTTATAGAATAAAATTCAGTGATATGACATTGTTTTGTTTTTAAATGTTTAAAGGTTTATTGAGGTGCCATTTTGTTTTTGCATAGGCTCTAATGAGGTAAAACATTCTGGAGACAAACTGAGCCCACATCTTTCACAAATCACAGTTGGTTTGTAGTAATAATGGCCACTTCCCTTCTGTGTCGTCGGTAAATCTCATATTTGGAGAACTTGTGGATGTGGTGACCCCTATATAAAGCTGTGCAGTTTAGTTTCTCAGGGGGTTACCTTCATCTCCTGTTGTTGTTGTCCACTGAACAGTCATCATGCTTCAGGCTGCAGTCCTCAGCCTGCTCCTCTGCTCAGCTTACAGTTTTACTGTAACCAAGGTAGGCAAGAACTCAAATACACAAACAAAATACAAGTCATTTTAAATATATCTTTATGGTCACAAATGAAATGTCTTTGGTTCTTTTAGTTCAACTAAATATGTTTAATTTGTTTCTCTTTGCAGTACACATTTGATAAGAATGAAGAATCCTCTGGTATGTATTGTTTATTTTATTATTTATTTAGTTAATACAAGTCAAGTTGATCTAGCCCTTTGTAATACGATATTGTCAAATATCTGAAATATAATGTGGAATTATACTACACTAAAGTGGATATATCTACTACATAAAATTATGTAATGATGTCCTATTTCCTCCACAGGCAACACTATTGAGGATGATGATTTCAGTATCTCCACTCTGTTAGAAAAGGCCAATAAGAACCTCGGTAGGTCAATCCAAAATGGCTGTTGCCTGCCTTGTGGCTAATTAAGCACAAAAAAAGAATGAGCCACTGTGATGAAGAGTGTTTTTACCTTATCCTCATCTTCTCGTTGCAGGGAAGAACCCTGATGACCCAGTGGTGGTGGAAGGAGACATAGTGGTGCCCTACGGTCTGCAGAACGCTGACCCCTGCACTGCTCGCGGCTGCCTATGGCCCAAAGCAAGGGACGGCAAAGTCTACGTGCCCTACCGCATCTCCAACCAGTACTGTAAGCTCTCAGGCATTCATGTACAAGACTCAGGTTTAATAAGAATCTTTTTTTTTTTTTTTACTGCAAAAATGGTTACAGTATAGGTCAATGTCACATGTCCTTAATTAGTTATAACAGACTATTAACCCTCTGGGACCTTTGTGCGCAATTTTTGCGCTTTTCATTCTTTGTCTTTTGATAATTTTGGCTGCGATTTTTGGTGAGATTGTCTTCAGATAAAAAAAAAACAAACAATAAAATATATAATAAGTTCAGGTTTGTTTTTTTTTTTCATCTGAAGACATGGTGGCATCATTAAAAAACCTAGCGTTTAAAGGACTAAAATCTTTTAAAATAAATCTATATTTGATATAAATAATTAGGTCAGATGTGGGTGGAAAAAATAATTTTTAATGTTATAGCTACATGGGCTAAATGAAAAACACATTTTATGCACATGACAGCCTGAGTTTGACTAATATTAGAAGGATACCTGAGGGTTAAGCGCACTTATGTTGTTGTTGTTGTTCGTTTAGTGTTTCCTAATAAGTGAAGATGGAACATGGTTCTTGGTCTTTCTTTTGTTTAGCCCAGAGAGAAAGAGAGACTATTATCAACGGCCTGCGGTCTTTTGCGCAGTCCACCTGCATCCGCTTCACCCCTTTGAGAAGACAGAGGGACTTTGTGGACATCCAGTCCCGCGGAGGGTAGGAGAGCAGCAGATTATTTCAAAGATGTAGCACTATATTGTGGAAAGTACATGTTAGATACTGTATACAAATGGATCAAGTAAATAATTTTAAGTCTTTAACTTACCACAGTACACTAATTTGATAACTTCATATGTAAACACTGTGAATGGCCTCTGTTTCAGCTGTTACTCTTTCGTGGGCCGGCGTGGGGGGGGTCAGGTTGTCTCCCTCGCTCGACGGGGTTGTGTCTTCAAGTCTACTATCCAGCACGAGATGCTGCACTGCCCTGGGCTTTAACCATGAGCAGACTCGCTCGGACAGGGACGAGCATGTTCAAATCCTGTTGCAGAACGTAATTCGCGGTGAGTCTAAAACACACAATACTCCACAGATACATTATAAACCAATGCTGAGTGAGGCATGTTCCCACAGGCATGGAGCACAATTTCAGAAAGATCCAAACTAGGAACCTTGGTACTCGCTATGACTACGGCTCTGTCATGCATTATGGAAGGTAGCAACACAATATCTAACATCTGATTTTATTCAACATGATCAGCTCAACATGTGCTGTATGTCTGCCACACAGGTTTGCCTTCTCAAGGAACAATGAACCCACCATTGTGCCCATCCCCAACCCCAATGTATCCATCGGGAGAGCCACTCAGATGAGCAGCACTGACATCCTCCGGGTCAACCGCCTCTACAACTGCAGTGTGTATATTTTCACTTTTTGCCATATCTTATCAAAATAAAATTGTGTTATGAAATTCAGAAACAGGCAAGAAATAGATGGATTTTACAAATACACAAGTTTTTTAACAAAGTAGAAAGAAAGAAGCCATATTTCATATTGCTGTATGCTTTAATTTATTTCAGGTTCAACTTCCTCTGAAAATGATGTGAAACCCATTCAAAGAAACATTTTGTTGTAGAATAAAATGTAAGTTGAACATGTGGTGTCACACTTCTTTGTATCTCTACTAGGGATGTAACGATTCTTCGTAAATCGGCTAAAAATTACCTGGCCATTTTATTTAAAAGAAACATGCATTTATATCAAGTTGTAGTTTACAGAACTCGTAAAATCACTAGCCCGACGTGCCGGGAACATGAAAAGGCTTTAACTAATTACTCTGAGCGACTGTACTTGCTCTCCTCGGTACATCTCACACAGAGGAGGAGCGCGCACAGCGCCTCCTTCACAGAGGAACAACAACAAGCCCAGTGCAGAGAGAGACACCTCTGAGGGTTTTATTTAGGAAGCTCACCTGTTTGCTCCGTTTACCATCATTCAGAAAGTAGTCTGTTGTTAGCAGCGAGCTAAAGGAAAGCTAAGTGGCTAACAGCAGCCTTAAGATTACCTGAAGTTTCAGTGGCCCCCGCCACTGAAATGCCACTTAGGTTTGATAAGAAGACACAAATAGGCTATGCTAATAAAAATCGGGGGGAAAAAATCATCATCGTGAACAGAAAATTTTTAATCGAAATGAATCGTGACTTCAGTGAATCGTTACAGCCCTAATCTCTACCCAGTGCTATATTCCCTGTAATTGCACGCTACCAAAGTTTGAATATAATGCACACAATTCAATCTATTAATATATTTTTTTCTGATTGGGTGTTCTTTTTGTCACAGGAAGAGAATTAGAAAACAACAAAGATGAAGGAAGAAAATGAATGAAGCAGATCCTGCAGCTTCAAACTCTGCTTGTTCAATTTAATTAGGAATCAGTGCAGACTGTCAGACCATTCAATGTTATGCCTACTTTCTGTGTGCATAATTCAACTGATTTAGCATTTACGTCTTTCAAAAGAATTTGAAAAGGCCTCACAGAGTGTTCAAACATGTCTAGTAAATGTGCAAATAAATAAATAAATAAACATGGTCCAAATGCATGCATTGTTTTGTGATATTTTATATAAGGAAATGGACATCTCTTAAACAGTAAGGAAGTCAGGGCTGTATCATAAAGCAAATCAACCTTATTGGAATAAAGAGTTACAGACTCTGTGGACTGTATTAAGATAAATGTAAAGAACTAAGTGAAATGAATAGTTTAAAAACTGAATTCAATAAATGCCAACAGAATTTTGGTAAAAAGCTAAGATTTTTTTTAAAGATAATTTAGAAGAAGACAGGGCCTTCAGTTGGAAAATTTCCAGTCAAATTCAAAAAGATTTTGGAAAGAAATCAATAAACTAGGAACTCAAAAAATGGAGTTAATTCCAAAGGAGATAATCACAGCTAGTGGAGACTCATGCTTTGAAACAGACCAGAAACTGGGAAAATTATCTTTATTTGATGAACAATTTTTAAATAAAATTTATGGAATGAAATTTAAGTTAGAAAATGAGATATCAAATGTAATATTGAATCAAAATGATATATTAAATTATTACATAGGTCTCTCTTGTAAATGAGACCTTGCGTCTCAAGAGACCAACCTGTATAAATAAAGGATTAATAATAATAATAATAATTATGACTGTTACGGCGCTTGGCCTGGGCCCGCCTACCCGTGCTCCCCACATGTCCCATTAACCGGTCTTACTTTGTATGCAACTGCTGCTGCTTGGGTTCCTGGCTCTGGTTGGTGGACCAGCCTTTCTACCTGATCCTGGTTGGCTCCTGCTAGCGGCGCCACTGATTGGTCTGGCACCCCAACCCTGCACCAATCCGGACTTTCCACCTGCCAAGGCTGCTCCCAATAAAAGTGAACGCCCACCAGCCGGCCGTGCGGCTGGGACTCTGTGAACAGCTCGCCTCTTACTATGCTGTGTCTCTCGGTTCGTCACTCTAGCCTGTTTTACTGTAGTGAGTGACTTGTGAGTTTGTTTAACTGAGACACTAGAGTCACTTGTGACGTTTTTGTGACTGTATAAGAATTGTATTATTTTTATTTTGGTTATCCTTACGCCTACTGGAGTCTCCTTTTTCTATTTTTGCATTTATTTCTAATATTGTTTGTGTTAGACTATCTGCCCTTGGAGGCACTTCTGTTACCTTCCGTTTACACTTCCCTTATAAATAAATTGCCAACTTTAATTTACCAATTTACATCTTGGTTGTGTTACTTCCCTTTTACCCTAGCGGAGCTGGTTGTAACAATGACATCATGTTAGGGAAGGTACAAAAAGTAGCAGGTACAGCTAAGGCTCCTCTGGTTAATCTGTTGCAGTGCCTTTTTCAAACCTGTTTCTCAAATTCTATTATTCCATCAGTGTGCTATCAGTCCATTATAAAACCAATACCAAAATCTTCCAAAGTTGATCCAAGATCACCACTAAACTACAAAGGTATCGCCCTGATCAGCACTGTGTACAAACTCTTCTCAGGCATCCTAAATAACAGACTGAATCAGTATTTACAAGCACACAGTTTTCTGGCCAAAGAGCAGATTGGCTTTAGGAAAGGTAGGGTCTGTATTGATCATATTTATGTGTTCTCATCAGTGCTGAGGGCCAAACTATATGAGGGTATAAGAGAAATATAATGAGTAGGTGTTTAGCTTAAATTTATATTCACTTTAATACCAGGGGCAACACCTGGTCTGTTACCAGCAGCGCCACAGCTCCATCACACGCTGTGCGTACGGCACTAACTGCTGGAGGAGACATCAAACCCTTAATCAGGCCGGTAGGATTGAATGACATTGTGTATTCATGCAGCTGTATTTACAACACTCAAAACGCATAGAGCATGCAGTGCTATGTGTATTGATACAGAAGGTTTTAAGCTTTCTAACAGTTTTTTTTAGGAATCTAGGGGCAGGGATCACAGAGATATCATGTGTTAAAGTTTTCAAACAGTTGAGAGATTTTAATAAAAGGAGCACTGCAAACGAAATCCGCCCGACTTTTTCAGATCAGATCTCTAATGTTTTACTCAAAAACGACTAGAAAAGGGTTACTTACTTACTTTGTACTGACTTTGGTGGAATTGGATGAAAGATGAGAAGGCAATGGGGAGAGGAGCTGCTGCAGCGTCTCAGAGAGAGGAGGCAGCACATCACATGTGAGAGGTTCAGGGGCATTAGACTTTTATAAATCAAATCCCAATCATAAACTCATAATGATGAAAATATTTCTATCTTGAACAGACACATTTCAAGAGTCTATCAGTAATAGGCGAGTTTACAGTGGCGTAACTTAGAATTGGCCCCAAAGATATGAAGCACAAATTTCAAATTCATGCAATCATGATTACAGTACCTACTGTCATTTAAATTAATAATTAATTAATTTTAATAATTAATTAATTTTTACTTTTTAGAGAAAGAAAAGGCATTGCTTTTGGTGCCACATTCAAACAAATTCACAGATGACATATTTTGGATTTATATTTTGTAATGAGTTCACACGTTTGTTGTTTTCTATGACTATTTTAAACTCAGACTTGACCACAGATAGTCAAGAGTTTTCATGGACCTCCTGGGCCTCAGAACACTAGCCTTGGCTAGTGCACTGCCTGATCAAAGTAGTCTTTTTTGGCAGGATCTAGAATTTTTGGGGGCCGGGAATCAATTTAAAAAAATTAACTAATTAATCGCAAATCTGAAAAAAATTAATCGTGATTAATAACTACCAGTTATTAATCATGATTAATCGTATTATGAATTCACGTGCAAACACAAAATTGTAAATTTAGAACATTTATTTTGAATTAACCTTCACATACTTTACTATAAACTTGTGCAATGCAAAAAAACTTGCAAAGAAAATAAATTAATAGTCTCTTTAAGATCTGTAACTCAGACAAAGTTTGCCTAAATAAGGTACAACCAACAAATCCACAAAACTTACCTAAAAAAGCATGTGTAATCTCTTTTAGAACTTTAACAAAAATAAGTTTAATTCTTCAATTAATAACAATTGTTGTGGTTCACAGCAGTGTAAATATTATGAACTGTGTTACTCCAGTGGTAATTGAACTCATCCTTGCATAGACTGCACATAACTTTTGTTTTGTCTTTATTGCCATGTCTGGTGACGATTTGAAGCAGAATTGTCCATTTAGCAATGTGTCTTTTTGGTCACTCATGTTGCTTTAGCTCGTTCACTTGTTGCATTAGGCTCGTTCCAGATGAACTGCGCCTCGCCTGGATTGTGAACGAGAGTGCACGGCCGCAATGAGAGGAGGGGAAATACGCCTGTACTGAAGTCGGACAGTTTTAGGCTCAGATCACGCACCATCACGCCCAAAATCCACTTCTCGCGTCTGTTGGTTTATCCAGGTCAAAACTGTAACTTTAGTCTGTATTTTAAAAAAAGAGGCGGGGGAAGAAGGAGAGGAGGGCAGTGAAGTGTCTTGTGTTACGTTTCTGATCAGCACTAAACTCAGATCCAATCACCTGTCCGTTCACCGCTGACAGGTGTGCGTTTTCCCATCATGCACTGAGCCGTGCAGCCTCCGCAGTTGCTCCTGATGAACTGTGGCTCTGGCTCAGGCGCTGGTCTCGTTTGGATCTCACTGTGACCGTCGCACTTGTGGCATCAGAGCAAGTCGGGAACAAGTCGGACACAAATCTAACCGGCATATATATATATTGAATTTAGTATAACTTTATTAACAAAATTAGGCAAAACAGTCTGTTGAAAGACACACAAAGTAGGTTTATATATTCATAGACAGGACCTTCATGCGGACTAATATTTGCAAGTGGAGTATAACGCATGGCTTAAGAATTTATGGGGGTTTCAAGGGAATAAATTAAACATTCCTAAGAATTTTGACGCCAAACACTGCATGTCACACACTGGTCGGTTAACTTGGTAAGAGCAGGAGATGCAGGTTAGCTGGTCTGGTCCACGAGGTGTCGCTGGGGCGCAGTCCGGAGACCACACTGTAGTCTACTTGGTCGCCGTCCTCTGGGGGGCGTGTGAGTTTCAGCTGCCAGTCGTGTGATCAAGAACACGGGATGCATGTGACTTTGCTGATTTATTCTCCAAAGGTGGTTCTAGACCACTTTTAATTGGGGGGCCACACTGGAGCCAGCCTTTTTGCCAGGGGGTACATGTGACATTTTGATGTAAACCAACTGGGACTTATTTTAAAAATAACTCTTTGTAAACATGACAAACATATCTTCCTTCCTTTTATAGTGCTTGAATAATGCTTGAAACAAATTTACAATATGTATGAGTTCCATAAGGCATTTAGGACACTTCAGAGTAGTGGCCACTAGGGGGCACAGGCTCACAGTTAAAGGGGCACTGGCCACCCGTGACGTGTTCTTTTTCTAATCAATAAAGACTCCAATCAGCTTTTTTGTCTTTTTGTCTTTTTATTTTCATAAGCCAAATTACAGAGCTCTGGGTTGGATCTGTCCCTACCGCCTACGTCTTACTCAGGGCTTACGCTGGGCGTCCAACAACGACTGTCCCCATCACACTGAATAAATACCCAGGCTCAACTTCATACCACCCACTCCAGATATGGGCATAGTCCAGGATCTGAACCAGTTCTCAGGCAAAGCAGTGCGAGTTGTAAGGGAGGGGCTATTATCACTTCTGCTCTCCCATGAAGGCCACATTTCCAGCACAGATTGTTCCCTTGCACTTGTTGTGGCGTCTTGAGTCTGGGTCAGATCCTGGTCACATGATTAGATACATTTCTTCACATTTCATTATAAACTTGATCATGTTAAAATCACATACAACATTCCCCCTTTTGATCTCCAATCGGAGATCAACAAAATTTAAGCTGCAAAGCAAATAATGAAAAAAACACGTATCTTCCTTTTTTTTTTTTTTTTACACATTAGCAAGCTTATTCAACCAAATGACCGTGCTCTGCGTATCCACGTGCAGGGGCTCGTACCACGTCCCCTGGTGTTTAAAACCCTCTTTATTAATCAGCAGTCATCAACTCCAGCAATTGCACAGTACGAGTAATAAAGGTTAGGAAAGAAATTGTCTATCAGTTATTGCAGGAGTGATACAGGTCACAGCAGATCTGAGTACTTTTGCTCGAATCTATAAGGGGTAACCATGTCCTGGCTCAGCTTTGGCCTTGCAGCTGTTACGCTGCTGTTGTCCTTGTACCGCAGTAAGCTCAGATAATAATAAACTAACGGGATAACACAGGAATTAATGAATTTCCACTACGTTCCCCCCTTTTGATTATAATAAAACCCTGTTTATAATAATAAATAAAGTTGATGACAGCAGCATGTATGGCTCTTTCCCAAAGCCCATTTGCAATGTCTGATTTTGCGCCTGGTCCCTCTCTGGGCCAGGTCTTGCTCAGATATCATAGTCTTTTTGTTAAATGCGCAAGATGAGTCTGGTCGTTGTTCTTCAGTTGCAGTAACAACCTGTGAGGTGTGTGCTCTGCTCGTTGTGAAATGTGTGTGTATTGTGAATTCACCGGAGCGAACACAGGCGGCGCTAAGCTCACACCTGTGCTCGTGCAGGTCAACGCAGCCTGACTGTTGTGAGTCAGTGAGTGCGGTGATCCTCTTGGTCAGTTTAGTTGTCCTCAACGTCCAGAGAGGAAGGTTGTTGTTTGTCTCGGACTGATGAGAAGTTGTCCCCTGGCTCAGGGACCTTTTGAAGCGGCTGGCATTGATCCAAGTGGGAGCTGTAGAAGCCGGAGATGGAGCAGAGGTTGTTGTGGAGAGTTGAGGCCCTTCTTAAAGGAGCCAGCGTTGTCCAGGTGGCTCAGTTGGTCAGCTGTGATGTTTCCAGTACAGGCAGAGCTTTGGGTCCTGCCTGTTTTCCCTCAGCACTCTCCCATTGTGTTATCTACTTTTCCAGAGTGGAGGTAGGAGCAGTGATACCTCACAGCATTCATTTAGGAAACATGTTTTTGGTAAACGTATTATCTGGGACCTGCTGAGAGAAAAACACGTTGCACACAAAAGAAATGCCATCCCCCTTTTTTTTTTGGGATGGTCTCGAGTCTGGACCATAGTTTGATCTCTGATTTCAATTCTCTCATGGATTTTTTGGTAAAGTTGTAATTTGGCAAAATAAGTTAGACTCACATAGTTAGCACATAAAAGCATCAAATATGATAAGGCAATCTGAAATAACTTACCAAAGGTGTTATAGTTACCACATCCATGTATTTTCCTTGGATTTTCCTTAGTTCCTTGAATGATACACACTTTTCTGAAGTGTGCTTGTTCCATATTTCATATTGTTCCATATGGGTTTATATCAGCTCAGTCTTTTGTTCCATTTGTATTGCTTTTAGGTGATAGTTCAGTCTGTGGAGGGAAATATCAACATATACACACCACAACTCTTCTCCTAGAGTTGTTTTCAGTGGGTTCAGATCCATATGGATCCAGTTTGTTGGATCCTTATTATCTTTATTAAGCACCTGTTAAAACCTGTTAATTTCAGAAATATGAACATTTTGGATGATAACAACACAAAGAGTGATTAGAGTTCACATATTCACATTCACCCAGATATTCACACAGAAAGTGTTATTAAACCTGGTCAAGTCCACATCAGAGTTTGGTCAGTCCCAAAAATGTATTTTACCATTCCCCTTTCATTTTTGTGCACATTTTTTAAGAATGACATCATGTTAACTCAAACATTTTGTTGCATTATTGCTGAGGCCAGGAAGTATCCTGTCTGTGATCACATGGCCCCATAAGGTCACCACTGTTTCAGATGAGCAGAGTTTCTAATTCTTGTTGCAACAAGTTCAATACACCTTTGAAATAAAACAGAAAATGCTTCCTAAATTAGTTATTTTAAATTTACAGAAATACACAGAGCTCTCAGTAAATGCAGATTCCTTACCCCAGCTGCAGGTGTTGTGTGTGTTTTTACCTGCATTATGTGCTGTGGACAAGATTTCTGTACATAACCTGTCAACCCTTTTGTGTACCACTTTTGCTTGAGTGTTGTTAACATCCCCCCTTTTGACACATGGACCATCCCATGTGTCAATTTGGCCCGATTTTTTTCTTAAAAATTGTTATGAAGGCAAGGCTGGGATTCAGGCCTCTACTAAAGGTCATCATGTTGGGTTGGTATGCAGACAAAGAGGGGCGTAGCTTGTAAATTGACCAGTCTTGCCATTATTATTTCCAACGACAAGATCTTAACTTGACAGGACATTGGACAAACAGACAAAGACAAAGAACAGAGACACAAACAACAAACTAACTCAGAGTAGCACTAGTATTAAAAAAATAATAATAAAAATAAAACATCAAAACATCTTCGAACATTACTGTCCCATCTAAAAAGAGCAAGCTAAACCCTCTCAGTCTAACGTGTTTCTACTCCCATCGTACAGGTTATCCACTGTAACCTGGGGCTTTTGACCTTCTCCCACGTCTGACTACATGACCACAAATGGCAACACTTAATGCCATGGTAATATAGTTATACAAAAAAAAAAAAAAATACTGGAGAATTTTCACAAAGCACTATTACTCCTGCCTTCCTTAGAGCATTAAAACTGGAGTAATGCCAACAATAACTTCTTGTTTTAAGGGGTACTGGCACTGGTATGGCCTATAAGTAGATTTAGGGGTGATCACCACTGGTTCACAATCTTTGATCAAACCAACATCATATTTTACTTTTTGCCCACAGGTCCTGTGAAACTGCTTTTAAAGCAGGGATGGCTGCAGCCTCAGAGTCAGAGAGAAAGAGGAGGAGGAGGTGCTGTTTTGATAAGCGTCATGTTTATCTGGCACCAGAGACAGAGAACAGTTTGAGTGTACACAGAGGTGAAAAGCATTCTGTTTGCTTCAGCACAGAAGAGAATGAGACCCAGGGTCAGAGGCGGGGCCCAGTCTGTGACTCGTGTGATGTGCAGTGCAAGTCATCCTCGTGCATACAAGTAGTACCCTCAGGAGACACCTGTTTTGTGCCATTTTGATTAGGTCTGTAGTAATTGGAGTTGGTGGCAATTTCCATTGCTATAAATATAAAGGAGTCCCAGTTCCCAACCTGGCTCCTGTGAATATGTTGTTATTGGCCAAATAATCAATTGTTACAACCTGAGGACCTTCTGGTGTGGAGATAAGGCAAATGTTTAATCTGCACATCAGATCTCAACCCAGAAGATTAACTGGACATAATGCGGACAAATGGAAAAGAGCTTAAAAGTTTTGCCTGCAGGGTCTAAGCATGAAAGTGGAGACATATTGCTCTCGCACAGTGTCACCTGAGGCACTGATAGAGTAAAACATAACAACCACTCATTTTGGGAGATTTCTTTAAGACTAGCCTTTTGACCACAGAATTAGTGGCCCCCGAATCAACAAGAAACATTTTTTTTCTCAATTCAATTCAAAGGTGTATATCCTGGCAAAGCTGTATTTGTCAATGAGACCAGACTTGCATAAGTTGTAGCTGCTAGCTTAGTCTTATTCTCCAAATAAGTGACTGCTGTGAAATCAATGTGTGTGTGTTAGCAGTAAGCAGTTCTTCATTGCAGAGCTACAGATGTGAATGTGTGTGTGTTGTGGGTGCAGTACCTTCCTCTGGGTGACGTCTCCTCGGTGCGTCTCTCACCGGGCCTGTCCTCGCTGCCCAGTCAGTCTGACCCCTGGGGAGCACTCAAGCGAGGTCCTTCACTGTATCTTTGTGGACCTCTCGCATCCAGTGTCCAACTTATACAATCTCAAGTTCAGTGTCCAAACTGTCCTCAAGTGTACCATACGTTGTCTTGGCCTCTATTTTGTCCTTGGTGGACCCTCTGTCCTCTGTTCCAGTGACCACGACCCTTGCCTCAGCCTCGTCCTTGTCCCAGGCGTCCGCGCTCTCTGCCCACAGCTGCATGGTCTGAGCAGCTGTGTGTAAGTCCTTGGTGATGCTGTAATTGTCCATTTCCTCACACTGGCAACTTGGACCATTGGACATTGTGAGGAGGAGCCCAGTTCACAGAGTGCAGCTTTAAGACCCGACAGAAACTTGCTTTCTTATGTGATGGGTGCTACAGTCAGTTCAACTCATGTTTAAACTGGTGGACTGGGCTTCCTGTTCTTCTTGTTCTGAGTCCGATGACTTGGGTGGCTGCAGATGGAGCTGTAGCCTGGCCTGATGGTGTAGGTGGATCGTGTCGGCTTTTGGTCTCACTGGCAGGTCACTGGAGGAATCTGGCTCGACCTCGGCTGTTATCTCTGGGGCCGCTCAGGCTGCTGCTGTTGTTGCTGGGGACTGACAGTGGGCAGGAGTCCAGGTCCAGGTGGAGTCCCACCGTGGAGAGGTCTGGAAAAACAGAGGAAACACAAGCAGCAGTATCTGATCTTTTTTTTTTTTTTTTTTTTTTTACGTTATTCACATTTCAAAACAATTTTGTGTTCTTGTACTTTCTCTAAATCAGATTTTCTTTGCTTTTTACTCTTCCGCTTGTTATCAAAATTGTTTTAAATTTTTTGAATTACAAGAAAACATTTTAAATATTCTGTATAGTGTATCCTCTTTCAAGCATCAGTTGAAGAAGTAAGAAAAATGAGATTAATGAATGACACAAAGACCTACTATAACCTACAAAGATTGACTTTTAGCTTTACACTCACTCAACTCTTTGTCAGACTCACCCTCCATTGTTGCGGTCCTCTCCACACACACTGACCACAATTTAGTTTAGCCAATAGCAGAAATTTGAATAAACAGGTTTTCTGCTCACCTTTTAGTAGAGGCCGCCCGGGTCAGTGGGAGGAGAAGTTCACTGCAATGACGATGGTTGACTGGCGCCTTTTTTTTCCCGTGGACTTCTGGCCACGACTTTAGTACTTTCCAATTATGCAAACTTCTGGCCGCGGTGTAGGCTTCAGGCTACTTTTAGCGTCTAAACTGGTGTGGACTTCTGGCCACAATATTAGTAGTCAATTATGCGAACTTCTGGCCGCGGTGTAGGCTTCAGGCTACTTTTAGTATCCAATAGAACAGACTTCAGGCTGTTTGGAGTAGGCTTCTGGCTACTCTCTATTCTTTCCTCGTGAACTTCTGGCTACGGTATTCATATTCCATCTTTTCAAACTTCCGGCCATAACTTTAACAGTCCAATTGTGCGAACTTCTGGCCGCGGTGTAGACTTCAGGCTACTTTTATTGTCCAATAGAACAGACTTCAGGCTGTCCTCGGCCGTATCTTTTAGTGATCCGATTGTGCGAACTTCTGGCCGCGATGTAGACTTCAGGCTACTTTTGGTGTCGAATAGAACAGGCTTCAGGCTGTTCTGAGTACTCTTTTTACGCCGGCGGTTGAGGTGACTTCAGGCCTCCAGGGCTCTAACCCTGTTTTCTTGTTGACCTCATCACGTCGGGGTCACCATAATGACGTGTTCTTTTTCTAATCAATAAAGACTCCAATCAGCTTTTTTGTCTTTTTGTCTTTTTATTTTCATAAGCCAAATTACAGAGCTCTGGGTTGGATCTGTCCCTACCGCCTACGTCTTACTCAGGGCTTACGCTGGGCGTCCAACAACGACTGTCCCTATCACACTGAATAAATACCCAGGCTCAACTTCATACCACCCACTCCAGATATGGGCATAGTCCAGGATCTGAACCAGTTCTCAGGCAAAGCAGTGCGAGTTGTAAGGGAGGGGCTATTATCACTTCTGCTCTCCCATGAAGGCCACATTTCCAGCACAGATTGTTCCCTTGCACTTGTTGTGGCGTCTTGAGTCTGGGTCAGATCCTGGTCACATGATTAGATACATTTCTTCACATTTCATTATAAACTTGATCATGTTAAAATCACATACAACACCCGCTAGAACCGCCCCTGTTAGTCTCCACTTGGCTTGCTAACCGTTATAAATAGACTGACCTTTCAGCGTAAGCTGGCGTCAAAGTTGAAAAGTACTTGGCGATGGTGAGTTTATGCAAAATGAAAGTACAGTCAAACACTTTCGCTGCAGCTTGTTAAGACTTACTAAGAGGAGCTTCTAAATATAGTTCACGCTGTTATTCACTGGAAATGGGTGATGCATGGAGCTTTGTAAAAATATTGCATAAAAACTAACTAAAAAAGCTAAATTAAAGAAAGTGCTTATAATGCTGAAAAAGCGAAGAAAAATCTGAAATTAAGGCTGGGAGCCACACAAGAGACAAACGTGTGTGAAAAGAAGACTGTCCCCAGAACAAAAGAAAAAGACGTATTTAGCGTTGAAAGACCTGAGGGCGTGTGGTCAGCCTGGGCCCTGGTGGGAATTGTTTTGCTGAGCTGAATTACTTTACAAAATACCACATAGATTATTACTCAGTTTCAAATAATAATGAATGTTCATCACACTATTATTGTTAGAAATCATAGTCAAAACAACATATAGCCAATAATAATCAATGTGTAACAAGACTACAATTGTCAGTAACGCAGTAGGTAACACGTTACTTTTGAGCTGCCAGTAATAATATTACAGTTAGCTACTACAACAACAAAATAGGCGACCTATTTACTTACTGGCGTTGGTCAGTCCAGTCAGTCCAATCTACTGCAGCCTACGCTGATGTTTCCTACTTTTATTTCATCTGTTCCCTCCTCTGCTCCTCTTTATGCTGCTGCTCGCCCTCTCCGTACGCGTCCCCTCGTCTCCGCGTGTATCGAGGTTTGCGTGTGTGTGTGCGTGTGTGTGTGTGCGTGTCAGCTGAACTGACGCTGTTGTCAACCGCAGTTTAGCCTAAATGTAGTGAAACTGTACTGTACTGTCCTCAGTAGATTATTCCCTCATGTTTTTACGCGTGATGTGACGCTGCACAGGGACAGGTGAACTTAAAGGGGAGTTGTTGATGTGTTGATGTGTTGGTCTGCCCTGCTGAAGTTAATCCAGCTGAAACTCTGCATAAAACATGTCTATTAAGAGAGAAATAATAGCGCTGCTGAGAGCAATAGTGAGGCTATGGACTACTTCTGTTTAGGTCTGGGTTCATCTCTCTTTCTGGGAAGCATGGGCGTCGCCAGGCCGTTTTACCGTGGCTTGAGCCCCGAATGTTTTGAGCTCAGCTCCGGATCCAAACTGTCCCTCCATTTCACAGTGACTCTGTAACAGTACAGCAGGGCCGAAATCGAAAAGTGGCCGGTCCGGGAGCGCCCTCTCCTGTGACATGTTAGTGGCCAGAGGGTGGTTTACCACTGAGCAGAGCGGCAGACGGCTCGCTGTTAGTGACATTGCAGTGGTTTATGGCCACTGGCTGATTGTACAGCCACGCAGCTATGAAGTCCATGAGGTCCGGACCTCGGTATTTTTCCCCCTCTATATTTTCATTGTTGTCCTGGATTATGCCCTTGTTCAGTCCTGTCATAATCCCGAAGTGTGTGCTACTTTTTTATTTATTTATTTATTTTTATTTGAATGGGACAGTGTGTATTAATGAACGGCTAGTGCCGTAAATACACCAGATTTTAGCTCAGAGCTAATTTCCATCCATAGTCTCCACTCACTCACTCACTCACTCACATTACTAGGTGTTTGTTTGTTTTTATTGTAGGACCTATTTCTAGTTTAATTCATTAGGTTTATGATCTGTTCTCTGAGTGAAGCAGGCGAGTGCGTTCTGTGTGTAAAAACGGCTTTTTTCTCATGACCTCCACAGACAAACAGGAGGTAACTTTGCTCCTCTCCCACCAGGGCAGCCTAATGTAAGCGCGCACAGAGCAGTCTAATGGTGGTAATTATTAACGTGTGACTGAATAACATTGTGTCTTGCACAACTGTATTTACAAAACTCAAAACACATAGAGATATGCAGTGAACTCCTGTTGATAGAGAAGATTTTAAGCTTTCTGAGTTTTTGTTTCACAAATCTAGGTGTAGGGATCACGGAGATATAGTTTGTTAAATCTGTAAAACAGTTTAAGAGGATTAAAAGACATGCTGCAACGCTCCTCGGTAACGGCGATGTGGGTAAAACCTGCCCGACTTTCTCAGATTGTATCTCTAATGTTTTACTCAAAAACGATCTGAAAAGACATATTTACTTACTTAGTACAGACTTTTAATGGTGGGATGAAGGATGAAGGGCAGTGGGAGAGGAGCTGCTTCAGTGTCTTAAGAGAGGAGGCAGGGATCACGTGTGAGAGGTTCAGGGGCATTAGACTTTTATGTATTAAAATAATCCCAACCATGAATGATAATGATGAAAATATTTCTTGAACATACACATTTCTTGAAAAGGGTCTGTCACTTGTAACGGGTGGAACCAGGGGTGCCACCAGGTATTCTGGGCCCCCTGAAAAGATTTTACATTGGGCCCCCACCAACATTTTTTCAGGACCAGGTTTAACATAGCCTATTAAAACATTTACCTTTAAAAACGTCTTAGATGGATGTTTTATAGCAGTGCAACATTAAATAACATTCATACTTTGCTATAAGACCAAATAGGCTAACTAAAAAAGTAACTTATTCTGCTAATCTGTTTAAGCTACTTACTGGCACAGTGTTAATACTTTCATTGTTTCAAATAATTTTTAAAGGCAAACAGTGAACCAAAGTTGGCTAGCCCAGAAATTCCACCCCTTTCACCGTTATTTAAAACAACTGTTAATACTAGGGATGGGAATTAATAAGATTTTATCAATGTCAATGCCATTGTCGATTCTGTTTATCAATCCAATCCTTTATCAACTCACTTATGGATTCCTGATATATCTCTGAATAAAAATGAACTAGATATGTGGCTATACAGTTTATTATGAATCAGAAATAGAATCTTATTTTTATTTTCATGTATATGAGCCTATTTTAAACTGGGCTCACTAAACAGAAGTAACATGTATTGAATGTACAGCAGTAAATTACTGGAAATGTATGCTTTTTAAATAAAAAGGATTGTGGCTTTAATGTTGATTTAGGGGCAGCAGAAGCAGCTTTGCACCTGTCTGTCTAAATAAACCACTCATTAAACTAAACAGTAGTCTGTGTTACTGTGACAGTGCAAAGCAGGGAGGGGCCACATCAGCGTCAGACAGGTGAGGGTCAGACAGGTGAGGGTCAGACAGGTGAGGGTCAGACAGGTGAGGGTCAGACAGGTGAGGGTCAGACAGGTGAGAGTCAGACAGGTGAGAGTCAGACAGGTGAGAGTCAGACAGGTGAAGGTCAGACAGGTGAGAGTCAGACAGGTGAAGGTCAGACAGGTGAGAGTCAGACAGGTGAGGGTCAGACAGGTGAGGGTCAGACAGGTGAGGGTCAGACAGGTGAGAGTCAGACAGGTGAGAGTCAGACAGGTGAGAGTCAGACAGGTGAAGGTCAGACAGGTGAGAGTCAGACAGGTGAAGGTCAGACAGGTGAGAGTCAGACAGGTGAGGGTCAGACAGGTGAGACAGGTGAGAGTCAGACAGGTGAGAGTCAGACAGGTGAGAGTCAGACAGGTGAGAGTCAGACAGGTGAAGGTCAGACAGGTGAGAGTCAGACAGGTGAAGGTCAGACAGGTGAGAGTCAGACAGGTGAGGGTCAGACAGGTGAGACAGGTGAGAGTCAGACAGGTGGGACAGGATTCAGCGTTTTCTACAGAGATTTCTCTCTTTCTATCGCTCCCTCCCTGTGTATTTCTTATGCACGGGAATGAGCTCCTGCTGTCACAGTGCGCGGACATTTAGCTCCTACCTCCGCGGCTCTCTGGCTTCACTCTGCCGTGTCCACGCAGTGGGACGTGAGCGCACCAGGCTCCGTGCGTCTCCACGTCTATGGCAGTATAATTGCGCCAAATGTATTGAGAGCGCACAAACCCAGTTGAGAGCGAGCAGGTTCTGATTTGTGCAAGCAGGTACAGGACTGAGCGAGCAGACTCTGTCAGCACGCGCTTGTTTCTGTGCATGCTCTGCTTTAACTTTGAAAATCAAACTGACCGGACGTCTGGATGTGGGTGTGTCCTGATGCAGTATTAGTGCGCTCTCTCAAGTCTTAGTGCTTAGAGGCTGCAAAAACACACTGAGATAGAGAGAGAGCATGCACAGAAACAAGCGCGTGCTCACAGATTCTGCTCTCTCAGTCCTGTACCTGCTTGCACAAATCAGAACCTGCTCGCTCTCAACTGGGTTTGTGCGTGCTCAATACATGTGGCACGATTATACTTCCATACACCTCCGTGCTGCCGTGTCCCGTGAGAGCGTGTACATTAATTAGAGAGAGGAGAACGACATGCACTGCACGATGAGCTGTGTTTGTGTGTGCAGGTTTTGCTCCGGGACCAGCCCCACTCCCGAGCAGCGCCTCTAACCTTTTTACTTTCATTTCGCTGCAAAAGTCGTCTTTGACGTAGCCTACAAAGCTTTGTAAACAAACACAGCTGCCCACAGCGGCATCGATATTTTTTTGCAGCATTAGATTAAGCAGACTGTTTGTCTATTATTGTGACTTAGATGAAGATCAGATCACATTTTATGACCAAATTGTATGTATGTATTGTATGTGTGACCTATAAACAATACTACTTCAGAGGTATTGTGGAATGTTGCTTTTTCTCTCTAATTACTATCAAAGCTACACATATAAATATATATGGAAATCTGAAAAATGTTTTCGTATATTGAGAGTCTTTTAAATAGGCCAATTGAAAATAATAATGAATCTTACCTCCTCTGTCCAACAGCAGGCAGAGAAGAGCAGCAGAACTGAGAACTGGAATGAGGATATTCTGCAAAGACCTGGAGAAAATGACATTATATGAAAAGAGATATGAAAAAAAGCACAGTTTAATAGGAGCTGACAGATGAAGGGTACAACTCACCACTAGATCCTAACTGTGAACTGCTCTTCTTTCTTGCTGCTTTTTTTCTTGTTCAGCCATGTCCCTTTTCCCAAACATGGATTTTAAAATTCAGGGTTATCAGTTACATACGTGTGTCCTTGTACATATAGATTACTGTTTTGGTGGGAAAAAAACTAAGGGTGCTCCGATCAGGATTTTTGAGGCCGATCACCGATCATGGACGATACGATCACGTGGTCTTCAATGTAGTAATGTAATGTATGCAGGCTATTATTAGTTCCACTTGAAAAATACTGCAGCCTTTGTAAATGCAAAAGTACAACAAAATTCTACTTATTTTTGCTTTAGAAGAGGTTTTTGTTGCATTATTGGCCTTTAATGTGTGCCCAGTGTCTGTGTGGCTTTGTTTGAATGCTCCACTGATGTAAAAATCAGCTGTTCTTAATTGGTGCCTTTAGTGCGAGTCCGCGTAACACATAGCCAAACCAGGTTGAAACACAGTGGACTAAAGAGCAGACCAGTTTTGACAAGGTCTGAACGAAGAAAACGTGCACAAGAGCAGAGAAGACAACGATGAAAGGTGCTCTTCCCAGACACACGGACACATGGGCTGCCTTTTTACTTTCTCTTTCCATTAGCAGCCACTTGGTGCAGTTTAAGCCACAAAACGCACAGTTTCTGAATGCTTTTAACGTAAATGTTAGCGGGTTAGCTGTAGCTCTATTTGCCTTGGTGTTTGCAAATACACGCACTGCTGCGCCTCAGTTCTGTCCCTTGCGCTCCAGGAGCAGGCGGGGACATAAAGCAGCAGCTCCAGGGCAGGTTTGTGTTAGTTATAACCAGGGCTTAACTTACAAACACTGCTAGAATAACACTACTGCTGTTTAATCAAACCGGAGTTACAGGACAGTAAATGTGAGAGCCTCGCGTACTTGTTGTAATTTGATCGGCCCTTCTGATCGGCCCATTTTACCGATCACCGATCACTCTATTTTTAGCCATGATTGGCCGATCACCGATCGCGGCCAATCGATCGGAGCACCCTTTTAAAAAAAAAAACATTTGGAAAAACTATTTAATCATCATCCGATAAGAGAGTTCTATTCTTGCTGAGTTTGGTTAATATTGCAAAATATTTTAATAATATTGCAAAATAAAATAAATAATGGCTTTTTATTTTATTTTTTTAAGATAAACATTTCAAAACTCTAATTTTGCATTTGTATACTGACACAATGTATTTTATAAAATTATTATTATTATAAAATATAGAATATAGTTATGTGGGTGACAGCAGTGAAGATTTACTTTGCAACCCTTTCACGATATAAACCATCACATCCTTTGCACGGATTACATGTAAAAATGCATAATACACAATACAAAATCAATTGTGTAAAGGTGTGTTGCTTTTTTTTCCTGATATTTGTAACACAACGGTGTGTGTGAAGCAAAAACTGCCACCACATGTTTCAAGCCATTACTTCATCAGTCCTGTTTTGAAATAAATGGGCCTCTACTTTTGCAGTGGTATGTGATAATGTTCTTGTGTTTAGAGAACATTGATGAAGTGAATGAAAATTTACAATATAATTTCAAATGGCAGTAGTAGTAGTATGGGTAGTATTATTTATAGTTAATAGAACAATATGTTACAAATTTAACAGCAATGCCAATATCAATATCACAAGAAAAAGAAGTGATTTGACAGAAAGGGCTCCTGTCAAAAGAGGTGTCTGCAGTCTTGAATCAAAATGTTTTAACCAAATTAAAAACTTAAATCTTAATGAATTAGTACTAATTCACTCTACAATTAACTTTACTAGTGCACTTTCCAAGCCTTTTATGGTTAAAAAAGGCTCAGCCTTATTAAGGCTATTCATATCAATAATATACCAATATCATGAGGCCCTGGTAGTTAATATTATTAATGCCACCAATAAAGTCAGTGGTTAGTTCCTGCCTGTCATGTGACCAGAGTTCCATACTGCTGCTTCCACATCTGGATAAATGGATTGGTTGTGCTACTGAAAAAAAGATGCTTCATTGTTAGAGTAATCACTCAAATATTTGGTTTCAATGGGACTCGTATTACTTCAGGAGCTACATTTCTAAATATCTGTGCCATGCATATTTGTGTTCATTTTGCACTTTACACCTCTGCCACTGTATAAAGAGAAGACGCTGATCATGCTATTTCATAAGAACGTATACCTCAAAATACATCTACGTTTGTATTTACTATGTAGTGTTGCTGCTACCTACCTCTCCCTGCTTGATAATTGATGCCGGTTTGCAATTCCTCACCTTTCATTTCTGACCATTATACATTAATTAATCTACAGAGCCCTTCACTAATATTGGCACCCCTGATAAATATGAACAAAGATGGCTGTAAAAAAAATAGTTCTTTTCCTTTTAACATTAAAATCTTTTGCTCAAAATTTTAACAAAAAACTTCTGTCATCACATCACAGTTTTACTATTTAGTTAAATATACATCACCCCTCTAAATTCATATTAGCAAATTACTTTTGGAGTATATTTCAAGTGATTGAATCTTAATCTTTTTAGTAAACCTGGGTGACTAGAAACAGGAAATATTACAACCATGACTTCCTGTTTCACAGGAGTATCAATTTGAGGAAGCACAAAGTCCAAACTCCTTTAGTCACTCAGCACAATGCAAAGACCAAAGAACACAGTTGTGTTGTGCTGCAAAAGATTGTTGTGCTTCACAGAATGGGACATGGCTATATGGAAAATAACAAATACACTGAAAAAGCCAATTTTATCTTCTGGACAATAATTAAGGAATTTAAGTGAACTGGATGTGTTATGAATCAGCCTGGAAAAGGATATCATGTGTACCGATCTTGTCCCATCACACTGTCAGGAGGATGGTTCCAGTCATCCTAAAATCTCCCTGAGTCACTGCTGGAGAACAGCAGAGGTTAGGTCTTGGGTTCAGAAAGTCTCCAAAATTACAACACAAAGTTACCCACATTGCCACAAATTGTTTGGCAGAGTGTAAAAAAAGCCTCTGCTCTAATCCAGAAGGTAACTCAAATGTCTTCAGGTATCCAGACACTAGAACTTTAAATGGGTTTGTGTTCAATGGTCAGATGATACAAAAACAGAACATTTTGGCAATAAACAGCAGGTGGGTTTGGTGGACACTGAGAGAAGCCATAAGAAAAAATTACCTGTTGCCCTCAGTGAAATGGTTTGTAATGTTTTGGGGGTGGTTTTATGCAGGGGGCCTGGGGATCTTCTTAGGATGCATAAACTCTGTCAAATATCATCAAATATTAAATGAACACCTGATTGTCTCTCTCAGAAAGCTCCACATGTGCCATGGTTGGATCCACCAGCAGGAGAATTAGCAAAAACATACATCAAATTATCATTACTGAGCACAAAATCAGGGTTTTGCAATCCCAGTCCCTTGACTTGAATCCCATTGAAACGTGGGTTAAAGTGAAGATGGGAGTTCACGAGGCTGGAGTGGCCTCAGGTCCCTTGCCATGTATTCTCATAAACAGTAACAAGAGAAGACTCTGAGCTGTCGTCCTGGCCGTTAGAGGCAGCACAAAGTATTGACTAAAAAGGTGCTAATAATACACGAACATTTGACAAAAATGTTTTGTTTTTTTTGTTGTTGTTTTGTTTGTTTGTTTGTTTTTTAGGAAAATGTTTTGGGTTTGCAATTGTGTTTCAATTACATAATTTTTTTGTAAATATTTTGGTCAAAAGATCAAATGGTTAAAGAAATCAAAGTATTTTTTATTTATCAAGGGTGCCAGTTTTAGTGATGAGCACTGTATGCTTTGTAATCTGTATTTTATTTATATTTGGTTTTTCAAAACATGTTCCTGTTTTTTAGTTTTGTAAGATATTGTGCCAAAACGCTCTTGCAACTCTCTGCCCACAATTAGAGAAGTCACAGGGCCTTGTGGCAATTTACATACCTTCTTTTCAGACTACTCACAATGACAAATGCATGAATACACTTCCATCATTTTAGATCAGATTCATTTTAAATGTGTTGCTTTGACTGTAGTTTATGAGACGCAACAACCAACCGGGTCAAAATTGCAAGTTCATTGTGTTCCTTTTGTTGTCCACATACATTGAAAATATTTATAGAATAAAATTCAGTGATATGACATCGTTTTATTTTTAAATGTTTAAAGGTTTATTGAGGTGCCATTTTGTTTTTGCATAGGCTCTAATGAGGTAAAACATTCTGGAGACAAACTGAGCCCACATCTTTCACAAATCACAGTTGGTTTGTAGTAATAATGGCCACTTCCCTTCTGTGTCGTCGGTAAATCTCATATTTGGAGAACTTGTGGATGTGGTGACCCCTATATAAAGCTGTGCAGTTTAGTTTCTAAGGGGGTTACCTTCATTTCCTGTTGTTGTTGTCCACTGAACAGTCATCATGCTTCAGGCTGCAGTCCTCAGCCTGCTCCTCTGCTCAGCTTACAGTTTTACTGTAACCAAGGTAGGCAAGAACTCAAATACACAAACAAAATACAAGTCATTTTAAATATATCTTTATGGTCTCAAATGAAATGTCTTTGGTTCTTTTAGTTCAACTAAATATGTTTAATTTGTTTCTCTTTGCAGTACACATTTGATAAGAATGAAGAATCCTCTGGTATGTATTGTTTATTTTATTATTTATTTAGTTAATACAAGTCAAGTTGATCTAGCCCTTTGTAATACGATATTGTCAAATATCTGAAATATAATGTGGAATTATACTACACTAAAGTGGATATATCTACTACATAAAATTATGTAATGTCCTATTTCCTCCACAGGCAACACTATTGAGGATGATGATTTCAGTATCTCCACTCTGTTAGAAAAGGCCAATAAGAACCTCGGTAGGTCAATCCAAAATGGCTGTTGCCTGCCTTGTGGCTAATTAAGCACAAAAAAAGAATGAGCCACTGTGATGAAGAGTGTTTTTACCTTATCCTCATCTTCTCGTTGCAGGGAAGAACCCTGATGACCCAGTGGTGGTGGAAGGAGACATAGTGGTGCCCTACGGTCTGCAGAACGCTGACCCCTGCACCGCTCGCGGCTGCCTATGGCCCAAAGCAAGGGACGGCAAAGTCTACGTGCCCTACCGCATCTCCAACCAGTACTGTAAGCTCTCAGGCATTCATGTTCAAGACTCAGGTTTAATGAGAAATCTTTTTTTTTTTTTTTTACTGTACAAATGGTTGCAGTATAGGTCAATGTCACATGTCCTTAATTAGTTATAACAGACTATTAACCCTCTGGGACCTTTGTGCGCAATTTTTGCGCTTTTCATTCTTTGTCTTTTGATAATTTTGGCTGCGATTTTTGGTGAGATTGTCTTCAGATAAAAAAAAAAAACAAACAATAAAATATATAATAAGTTCAGGTTTGTTTGTTTTTTCATCTGAAGACATGGTGGCATCATTAAAAAACCTAGCGTTTAAAGGACTAAAATCTTTTAAAATAAATCTATATTTGATATAAATAATTAGGTCAGATGTGGGTGGAAAAAATAATTTTTAATGTTATAGCTACATGGGCTAAATGAAAAACACATTTTATGCACATGACAGCCTGAGTTTGACTAATATTAGAAGGATACCTGAGGGTTAAGCGCACTTATGTTGTTGTTGTTGTTCGTTTAGTGTTTCCTAATAAGTGAAGATGGAACATGGTTCTTGGTCTTTCTTTTGTTTAGCCCAGAGAGAAAGAGAGACTATTATCAACGGCCTGCGGTCTTTTGCGCAGTCCACCTGCATCCGCTTCACCCCTTTGAGAAGACAGAGGGACTTTGTGGACATCCAGTCCCGCGGAGGGTAGGAGAGCAGCAGATTATTTCAAAGATGTAGCACTATATTGTGGAAAGTACATGTTAGATACTGTATACAAATGGATCAAGTAAATAATTTTAAGTCTTTAACTTTAACTTTAACTTACCACAGTACACTAATTTGATAACTTCATATGTAAACACTGTGAATGGCCTCTGTTTCAGCTGTTACTCTTTCGTGGGCCGGCGTGGGGGGGGTCAGGTGGTCTCCCTCGCTCGACGGGGTTGTGTCTTCAAGTCTACTATCCAGCACGAGATGCTGCATGCCCTGGGCTTTAACCATGAGCAGACTCGCTCGGACAGGGACATGCATGTTCAAATCCTGTTGCAGAACGTAATTCGCGGTGAGTCTAAAACACACAATACTCCACAGATACATTATAAACCAATGCTGAGTGAGGCATGTTCCCACAGGCATGGAGCACAATTTCAGAAAGATCCAAACTAGGAACCTTGGTACTCGCTATGACTACGGCTCTGTCATGCATTATGGAAGGTAGCAACACAATATCTAACGTCTGATTTTATTCAACATGATCAGCTCAACATGTGCTGTATGTCTGCCACACAGGTTTGCCTTCTCAAGGAACCAACAACCCACCATTGTGCCCATCCCCAACCCCAATGTATCCATCGGGAGAGCCACTCAGATGAGCAGCACTGACATCCTCCGGGTCAACCGCCTCTACAACTGCAGTGTGTATATTTTCACTTTTTTGCCATATCTTATCAAAATAAAATTCAGAAACATGCAAGAAATAGATGGATTTTACAAATACACAAGTTTTTTAACAAAGTAGAAAGAAAGAAGCCATATTTCATATTGCTGTATGCTTTAATTTATTTCAGGTTCAACTTCCTCTGAAAATGATGTGAAACCCATTCAAAGAAACATTTTGTTGTAGAATTAAATGTAAGTTGAACATGTGGTGTCACACTTCTTTGTATCTCTACTAGGGATGTAACGATTCTTCGTAAATCGGCTAAAAATTACCTGGCCATTTTATTTAAAAGAAACATGCATTTATATCAAGTTGTAGTTTACAGAACTCGTAAAATCACTAGCCCGACGTGCCGGGAACATGAAAAGGCTTTAACTAATTACTCTGAGCGACTGTACTTGCTCTCCTCGGTACATCTCACACAGAGGAGGAGCGCGCACAGCGCCTCCTTCACAGAGGAACAACAACAAGCCCAGTGCAGACAGAGACACCTCTGGGGGTTTTATTTAGGAAGCTCACCTGTTTGCTCCGTTTACCATCATTCAGAAAGTAGTCTGTTGTTAGCAGCGAGCTAAAGGAAAGCTAAGTGGCTAACAGCAGCCTTAAGATTACCTGAAGTTTCAGTGGCCCCTCCCCCAGAGCGTTTCCATGGAGATCAGATTTTTAACTGAGGATGTGTCTTTCTTTTACAAGACTTGACTTATATTAGGCCCATTTTATATATTTAGCTGCTTCTCTATGCATTGCTTGCTCCTGTAGTGTATCTGTTTTTGGAGGAAAGTGGAAAGATGTTAATAAAAGTCACTAACAAATTATGTTATACATTTCTGTAATTTTTACATGTCATCGTTTTAATATCTACTTTTTAAATTACATCTCAGTAATTATGAAATGTACAACAATTTAAGTTTGATAATGAGACACAAATAGGCTATGTAAAAAAAATATTTGGTCATAATTATACTGCAACTAAATCTGCTAATAAAAATTGAAAAAAATTGTCCATGAACAGAAAATTGTGAATCGAATCGAATCGTGACTTCAGTGAATCGTTACAGCCCTAATCTCTACCCAGTGCTATATTCTCTGTAATTGCACTCTACCAAAGTTTGAATATAATGCACACAATTCAATCTATTATTATATTTTTTCTGATTGGGTGTTCTTTTTGTGACAGGAAAAGAATTAGAAAACAACAAAGATGAAGGAAGAAAATGAATGAAGCAGATCCTGCAGTTTCAAACTCAGCTTGTTCAATTTAATTGGGAATCAGTGCAGACTGTCAGACCATTCAATGTTATGCCTACTTTATGTGTGCATAATTCAACTGATTTAGCAGCAGCCAAATGAAACTGTGAAAAGATCCTTTTATTCTCATTTTCTGTTTGTTCTTCTGTGCTCAAACATGTCTAGTAAATGTGCAAAAAAAAATAAAATTAATTTGGTCCAAATGCATGCATTGTTTTGTGATATTTTATACAAGGAAATGGACATCTCTTAAACAGTAAGGAAGTCAGGGCTGTATCATAAAGCAAATCAACCTTATTGGAATAAAGAGTTACAGACTCTGTGGACTGTATTAAGATAAATGTAAAGAACTAAGTGAAATAAATAGTTTAAAAATGAATTCAATAAATGCCAACAGAACTTTGGTAAAAAGCTAAGATTTTTTTTAAAGATGATTTACACCTCTGCCACTGTATAAAGAGGAGATGCTGGTCATGCTATTTCATAAAAACATATATCTCAAAATATATCTACATGCAGTATGTATCTACTGTGTAGTGTTGCTGCTGTACCACAGCTTGATTTATTTATATTTTGTCTTATATTATATTATGACATTGTTTTGTTTTTAAATGTTTAAAGGTTTATTGTGGTGCCATTTTCTTTGTGCATGGGTTCTAATGAGAAAAAAAAAAAAAAAACATTCTAGAAACAAATAAAGCACATCTTTCACCAATCACATTTGTTTTGTAGAAATAACTGCCACTTCCCTTCATGTTGGTAAATCTCTGTGAGGCACTAAGCCATATTTGGAGAACTTGTGGATGTGGTGATGCCTATATAAAGCTGTGCAGTTTAGTTTCTCAGGGGGTTACCTTCATCTCCTGTGATTGTTGTCCACTGAACAGTCATCATGCTTCAGGCTGCAGTCCTCAGCCTGCTCCTCTGCTCAGGCTTACAGTTTTACTGTAACCAAGGTAGGCAAGAACTCAAATACACAAACAAAATACAAGTCATTTTAAATATATTTTTATGGTCTCAAATCAACTAAATATGTTTGTTTCTTTTTGCAGTACACATTTGATAACAATGAAGAATCCTCTGGTATGTATTGTTTATTTTATTATAATTCTTTTAATGAGGCAAAGAATGAATTTTGTCACTAGCAATAAAGTTAATGCCAGTCAAGTTGATCTAATCCTTTGCAAAACGATTTTGCCAAATCGCAATAAGAATAAAACTAGACTATTCTGTGAAGCACACAATGGAATTATCCTACACTGAGTAGATTAATCTAAGGTTTAAAAATATATAATGATGTCCTATTTCCTCCACAGGCAACAGTATTGAGGATGATGATTTCAGTATCTCCACTCTGTTAGAAAAGGCCAATAAGAACCTCGGTAGGTCAATCCAAAATGACTGTTGCCTGCCTTGTGGCTAATTAAGCACAAAAATAAAATGAGCCACTGTGATGAAGAGTGTTTTTACCTTATCCTCATCTTCTCGTTGCAGGGAAGAACCCTGATGACCCAGTGGTGGTGGAAGGAGACATAGTGGTGCCCTACGGTCTGCAGAACGCTGACCCCTGCACCGCTCGCGGCTGCCTATGGCCCAAAGCAAGGAACGGCAAAGTCTACGTGCCCTACCGCATCTCCAACCAGTACTGTAAGCTCTCAGGTTTTGTGGATACAAAGTGCTTAGAAATGATGACAATAAAATATAAAGATTCAAACATTTAATCCAGCAATTAGAAATGAGTACAATTAAAATGCCCAGACTTTTATAAAGTGCACAAAAAGTTAAAATACCTAATAAAAAAGGGGCAGGGCTAATATTAGATAAAAGTACTAAAAGCAATTATTTCCACATAATAAAAGACAATATAAAATAAATAAAATGGTGTGCAGTCATAAAACAGGATAAAAGCAGAAGATATTTGGAAAGTGTCTGTGTGTAATGGCGTTCTTGTCTTCCCTCGGCCCATGTGTCCCATGCTTGTCTCGACTGGAGAGGGAAACAAGAAAGGTCTGGACTGAACCAGCACCAGCCACGCACACACGCATGCGCACACACACACACACACTGAATAAGCAGTAGTTCACGTTCCTTTACTTAGCTTGGATAAAGTATTGAATGGTTTCCCCGGTGCAGCACATCACGTCTGGGCCTCAGTCTCGTCTTGGTTTCAGCCACTGTGCACCTCGTTCGTACTCTCGTGTCACTGTGCATACAAGCAATAACCTTAACTGTTGAGACTGAGCGGGGCTTGGGACACACACACACACAAGCGTTGAACAGATCTCAGGTCCTTTTTTTTTTTTTTTTTCTTCCTGAAATCATGGTGGCACTGTAATAAAAACTTTGTATTTTAAGGGTTAAATTCTTTTAATAATTATTTGACATCAATTTTTAATTTATAGCTACCGAAAAAAGAGCACATTTTACGTACAGCCTGAGTGTGACTAATATTAGAAGGATACCTGAGGGTTAAGGGCACTTATGTTGTTGTTTGTTTAGTGTGTCCTAATAAATGGAGATGGAACAAGGTTCTATGCCTTTCTTTTTTTAGCTCGGAGAGAAAGAGAGACTATTATCAACGGCCTGCGGTCTTTTGCACAGTCCACCTGCATCCACTTTACCCCTCGGAGAAGACAGAGAGACTTTGTGGACATCCAGTCCCGCGGAGGGTAGGAGAGCAGCAGATTATTTCAATCATGTAGGACTATATATATTAGATAGTGTATACAAATGCATCAAGTAAATAATTTAAAACAATTCTTTCCCACTTACCACAGTACACTAATTTGATAACTTCATATGTAAACACTGTGAATGGCCTCTGTTTCAGCTGTTACTCTTTCGTGGGCCGGCGTGGGGGGGGTCAGGTGGTCTCCCTCGCTCGACGGGGTTGTGTCTTCAAGTCTACTATCCAGCACGAGATGCTGCACGCCCTGGGCTTTAACCATGAGCAGACTCGCTCGGACAGGGACATGCATGTTCGAATCCTGTTGCAGAACGTAATTCGCGGTGAGTCTAAAACACACAATACTCCACAGATACATTATAAACCAATGCTGAGTGAGGCATGTTCCCACAGGCATGGAGCACAATTTCAGAAAGATCCGAACTAGGAACCTTGGTACTCGCTATGACTACGGCTCTGTCATGCATTATGGAAGGTAGCAACACAATATCTAACGTCTGATTTTATTCAACATGATCAGCTCAACATGTGCTGTATGTCTGCCACACAGGTTTGCCTTCTCAAGGAACCGACAACCCACCATTGTGCCCATCCCCAACCCCAATGTATCCATCGGGAGAGCCACTCAGATGAGCAGCACTGACATCCTCCGGGTCAACCGCCTCTACAAATGCAGTGTGTATATTTTCATTTTTTGCCATATCTTATCAATATAAAAGAGGGTTATTATGAAATTCAGAAATAGCAAGAAATAGACACACATTTTACCATTCATATTTTATATGTCATATTACATATTGTTGTGTGCTTACATTTATTTCTCATGAGAATGATGTGAAACCCATTCAAAGAAACATTTTGTTGTAGAATTAAATGTAAGTTGAACATGTGGTGTCACACTTCTTTGTATGTCTACCTACTGCTATATTCTGTGTAATTGCACTGTACCAAAGTTTGAATATAACACACACAATGCAGTCTTTTATTATATTTTTTCTGATTGTTTTTTGTTTTTGTGACAGGAAGAGAATTAGAAAACAACAAAGATGAAGAAAGAGAGGAAGAAAATGAATGAAGCAGATCCTGCAGCTTCAAACTCTGCTTGTTCAATTTAATTAGGAATCAGTGCAGACTGTCAGACCATTCAATCTTATGCCTACTTTCTTTGTGCATAATTCAACTGATTTAGCAGCAGCCAAAGAAAACTGTTAAAATATGCTTTTAATCTCATTTTCTGTCTTTCAAAAGAATTTGAAAAGGCCTTGTAAAGTGTTCAAACATGTCTAGTAAATGTGCAAAAAAAAAAAAAAAAAAAATGAACATGGTCCAAATGCATGCATTGTTTTGTGATATTTTATACAAGGAAATGGACATCTCTTAAACAGTAAGGAAGTCAGGGCTGTATCATAAAGCAAATCAACCTTATTGGAATAAAGAGTTACAGACTCTGTGGACTGTATTAAGATAAATGTAAAGAACTAAGTGAAATGAATAGTTTAAAAATGAATTCAATAAATGCCAACAGAATTTTGGTAAAAAGCTAAGATTTTTTTTAAAGATGATTTAGAAGAAGACAGGGCCTTCAGTTGGAAAATTTCCAGTCAAATTCCAAAAGATTTTGTAAAGAAATCAATAAACTAGGAACTCAAAAAATGGAGTTAATTCCAAAGGAGATAATCACAGCTAGTGGAGACTCATGCTTTGAAACAGACCAGAAACTGGGAAAATGATTATAGTCTCCTCTATGGATGCGATCAATCTTTGTTATTTGATGAACAATTTTTAAATCAAATTTATGGAATGAAATTTAAGTTAGAAAATGAGATATCAAATGTAATATTGAATCAAAATGATATATTGAATTATGACATCATGTTAGGGAAGGTACAAAAAGTAGCAGGTACAGCTAAGGCTCCTCTGGTTAATCTGTTGCATTGCCTTTTTCAAACCTGTTTCTCAAACTCTATTATTCCATCAGTGTGCTATCAGTCCATTATAAAACCAATACCAAAATCTTCCAAAGTTGATCCAAGATTACCACTAAACTACAAAGGTATTGCCCTGATCAGCACTGCGTACAAACTCTTTGCAGGCATCCTAAATAACAGAATGAATCAGTATTTACAAGCACACAGTTTTCTGGCCAAAGAGCAGATTGGCTTTAGGAAAGGTAGGGTCTGTATTGATCATATTTACAGTGGGGCAAAAAAGTATTTAGTCAGCCACCAATTGTGCAAGTTCTCCCACTTAAAAAGATGAGAGAGGCCTGTAATTTTCATCATAGGTATACCTCAACTATGAGAGACAAAATGAGAAAAAAAATCCAGAAAATCACATTGTCTGTTTTTTAAAGAATTTATTTGCAAATTATGGTGGAAAATAAGTATTTGGTCACCTACAAACAAGCAACATTTCTGTCTCTCACAGAGCTGTAACTTCTTCTGTAAGAGGCTCCTCTGTCCTCCACTCGTTACCTGTATTAATGGCCCCTGTTTGAACTGGTTATCTATATAAAAGACACCTGTCCACAACCTCAAACAGTCCCACTCCAAACTCCACTGTGGCCAAGACCAAAGAGCTGTCAAAGGACACCAGAAACAAAATTGTAGACCTGCACCAGGCTGGGAAGACTGAATCTGCAATAGGTAAGCAGCTTGGTGTGAAGAAATCAACTGTGGGAGCAATTATTAAGAAATGGAAGACATACAAGACCACTGATAATCTCCCTCGATCTGGGGCTCTCCGCAAGATCTCATCCCGTGGGGTCAAAATGATCACAAGAACGGTGAGCAAAAATCCCAGAACCACACAGGGGGACCTAGTGAATGACCTGCAGAGAGCTGGGACTGAAGTAACAAAGGCTACCATCAGTAACACACTACGCCGTCAGGGACTCAAATCCTGCAGTGCCAGACGTGTCCCCTGCTAAAGCCAGTACATGTGCAGGCCCGTCTGAAGTTTGCTACAGAGCATATTGGATGATCCAGAAAAGGATTAGGAGAATGTCATTTGGTCAGATGAAACCAAAATAGAACTTTTTGGTAAAAACTCTACTCGTCGTGTTTGAAGGAGAAAGAATGCTGAGTTGCATCCAATGAACACCATACCTACTGTAAAGCATGGGGGTGGGAACATCATGCTTTGGGGCTGTTTTTCAGCAAAGGGACCAGGACGACTGATCCGTGTAAAGGAAAGAATGAATGGGGCCATGTATCGTCAGATTTTGAGTGAAAACCTTCTTCCATCAGCAAGGGCATTGAAGATGAAACGTGGCTGGGTCTTTCAGCAGGACAATGATCCCAAACACACTGCCCGGGTAACGGAGTGGCTTCGTAAGAAGCATTTCAAGGTCCTGGAGAGGCCTAGCCAGTCTCCAGATCTCAACCCCATAGAAAATGTTTGGAGGGAGTTGAAAGTCCGTGTTGCCCAGCGACAGCCCCAAAACATCACTGCTCTAGAAGAGATCTGCATGGAGGAATGGGCCGAAATACCAGCAACAGTTTGTGAAAACCTTGTGAAGACCTACAGAAAACGTTTGACCTCTGTCATTGCCAACAAAGGGTATATAACAAAGTATTGAGATGAACTTTTGTTATTGACCAAATTCTTATTTTCCACCATAATTTGCAAATAGTAGGATTTGTGGTGATTGATGAACTAAATCTGAACATACAATGTCAAACTATTATGGTCTGCCATATTTCTGTTACTATTTGTCCTGTGTAACATTAAAATTAAAAAATGTAAATTACGTAGCCTTTAGCTTTAATGCTAATTATAGACGCTAATTGCTATGTTACATTAAATGGCTAAATGATGACACACTCGCTAATGTTATTAAACTAGGCTCTGATATTACTCACATGTGGCAGTTGCCAAACCTGTCTTGATTGTTCATAATTTGCGATGTTTTGTGGCTAGCGCTAATTGCTCCATTAGTAATGTGTTATTGTCTTTTCTAACTTCTAGTAACAGTCTTTGGAACACAAACGTTCTGTTTACAAACACAAGAACGGTCTATAACAGGACATGTAGGCAGTAGGTAGGAGTATAGTTTAGGAAATACTTAGTTTTTTAGTTAACATTAGTTTATACTGCAGTATTAGAAGTAGAAGCTATGGTAGTAGTAGTAGCTGAAACAAAATATTAGAAGTGATAATAATTGTAGTAGTATTGACAGTAGTTGTAGTTCTGTAGTAGTAAGAACAAAAATTCATCATCTTCTTCCATTTATTCCTATTAGGGGTTGCAGTTGCCATCACAGTAACTTTGGGCTTTAGGTGGGGTACGCCCTGGACAGGGGCCAGACAGACATTCACTCTCACATTCATTCACTTGGGGTGATTTAGAGTAACCATTTCACACTTTGTACAGTGGAGAAATGGGGAAAAGGATGTTGGTGATTACCTGCGAGATGAGGAGTGGCAGCCTCGTTTAACCCTGTCACACACTTTCTCTGCAGCTGAGCTAAAGCCCTTCTGCCACTCCTCCACCAAAAAAATAAACAAACAGAAGAATTGTTTGAACAGGTAGGAGGTTGTTGTATTTGCTTTCCAACTTGCCCGTAGTTTTTTTTTTTTTTTTTGTTAAGGACGACAATGATGTTGAAGGACGTCCTTCCTTTGCCTTGAGAGAAGCTCATGTACAGGATGAGGTCATCACAACAAAAACGCTCTGTAGCCCGGACTCCTTTTGTTGAGCCAGGACTGGGGGTGAGGGGGTTATGTTAAATGTTCCTCAAAGTCATTTTATTGTGAAATTCATAAATAAAGTTTGGGGGAAGATGGAGGACTGGGCCAATTGTTCTCTGTCCATGGATGTATGAGACCTGGATGGGGCCCATCTCCCCTGATGCCAGTTTGATTTAGTGGCCGCTCTGTGGAACTGCAGCGAAAAAATCCCATTTATCCCTATTTTTTTCAATAGAGTAGGGTGACCAGATTTTAAGAGCCCAAAAACCGGGACAGATTTTTTTTTCACTGTTCACGGTGCATTTGAACTCACCAAGTGACAAAAAAGCTTTCGAAAGCCATACAATTTTAATGGCAATTTATAAATAAAAATAATGGTGTTGTAAATAACTTTATTGACAAAAGGCTTTAAACAAATGTGTTTTACGTTTCCTATGCTTTTATATTGGTTAAAATGGGGACAACTGGGATGAACAGTTGTTTGAGTTGTTTTTACAGATTTGTCTTGGGACATGGGACAAGAGCCTAAAACTGAGAGAGAGAGAGAGAGAGAGAGAGAGAGAGAGAGGCTTTAGTGAAAGGATTTACCTTAATTCATTTTTAAACGAGGAGATGTTAACCTTTAAGCCAGTTTTTGTTTCATGTGGACAGTCCCAGTAATCACAGAGATATTAACCAGAAACCAAGTCAAAGCATCTGAATATTAGCACTTCCTCTGTGGCTCTTCTATAAAATTGAACCCGGCCTCTGAATCTCACACCACAGGACGTCATCGTCAGTGTTACATTTGGGAATTATGTCAAATGTTTGTGGCTGTCAACTTTCCTATAGTCCATTTATTCCTGTGAGGCAAGCGGGATAAAATAAAGTAGCCTTGTAGTAGTAGTAGTGGTATTAATCGTAGTATTAGAAGTCATATTAGTAGTAGCAGCAGTTGTAGGTCGTAGTAAGACTTAGAGGCATGCAACGGACACCGAAATGAAAGCTGTTTTTCAGACTTGTTTATGTTTATGTGCTGTATGACTGATCAATAATTCGACCAAATGGCCTTCAAGACTCAAACCTCTGAGGTGACAACAGCTCGTCAGTGTAAATATGAGATAATCTTCATAAATGTGTGACAGTACAAACCTGTAAATGCAGAAAGGAGAGGAGTTGAAGCGATTGTTTTCAGTTGATGTCTGAGTATCCCTCCGCCAAAGAAGTAGCGCTGTTCTCTCAGCGTTACTTTCCAAAATGGCAGCACTGCCATTTTCAGCTCTGTGTGTCAAAAAGACCAGGTTAAAGCTAAAATCAAGGCTAAAGTCAGAGGCTAAAGTCAGAGGCTAAAGTCAGAGGCTAAAGCTAAAGTCAGAGGCTAAAGTCAGAGGCTAAAGTCAGAGGCTAAAGCCAGAGGCTAAAGCTAAAGTCAGAGGCTAAAGTCAGAGGCTAAAGTCAGAGGCTAAAGCTAAAGTCAGAGGCTAAAGTCAGAGGCTAAAGTCAGAGGCTAAAGCTAAAGTCAGAGGCTAAAGTCAGAGGCTAAAGCATTTAGTTACTGTATTGGCTAATGAAATGGCTAATGCTTTAGCAAATTGAATAAGCTATTGCTGTTTTAAATTGCAAGTTAAAGTTTGTATTATTAATCAAAATAATAAATCAAACTATTTATTTATCTTTTAAAATGGCTTTTGGCAATAATTTTATTAAAGTTAGTATTAATTGCAGAATTAGTAATTGCACTTTTAAATTGACTTTTAAATAAACAATTAAATTGTTGTTTAGGAAGTATTTTAAGAATTGCTCTTTCAATTTAAAGATTAACAAATTAAATTGCAAATACATTTAATAAATCTCTATTTAAAGTGTAATTTAAATGTTCTTTTATTAAATCCTTTATTATTATTTACCTGGTCTTAAAAATCCTCCATAGTATTAACAAGAAACGCTTGCAATATTTTTTCTTTCTGTCATGTCTTTAGGTCAAAAGACACTGATAATGTCATAATGTTAATAAGTTAGTTAAAAGTTATAAATAAGTTCATGATTGCTAAATAAATATGTTCATTTAATATTGCAAACTGTTAAAAAAGTTACGGACAAAATTGTCAGAGTGAGACATCTTCTCCTGTAAGGATCGTTTTTGTTTTGCGCCATTAGAGGATCTTTGACGTTTTTTCCTCTCGGTGAAAATCAAGCTAGAACCACGGTAAAAAGAGGTCCAAAATGACTCATTAACGCGCTGAATGTGCTCTAAACGTTTGAACCTTGGGAAACTTTTGTCTTTGTAAGTATTTGTATGTTCACAAGCTCTTAGTTTATGTTACAGTTGTATTTCGTTTGAACATTTGATGTAAACTTGAGGTTGCTACATGCTGCTAACAAGACTGCTGTGTCATGTGCATAAGCTAACCTAGCTACTTGTATTAGCACACCAAATGTACAGTGCAGTTTGTAATACACATTTTTTCTATATGTTTCAGTTATTAAAATATATATCAATTCACGAGAACGCCATAAAGCAAGAAAAGTACGCCTTGTATACAGAGTTTTCTTTATTAGCTCGCTGGCTGTCTAGCTTCACACAGCCACGTGTTGTGAGGGCAGCACACTTTCACTGAGGCTCTTCAGTGCTTCTGTAATTAATCGAGTACTTTCACTCTTTTGAGGAATACATCTGGATCATTGCTTGTAGACGCTCTCATGGAGCCAAATTCAAACTGCAAAAAACCTGAAGGGTAAGAGTTAGGACAGTGTGAATGTTATAGGTATTAATCTCTGCAGGTCTGTGGCTGTTGCTATTGATAATTATATGCAGAATGTGTGCGTGAACATTCCATTCTAATCCGCATCATCGGACAGTGTTCTAGAATGCACCTTTAGAACACCTCCTTCATTTTGAGTCAGCTTTTACACAGAGCAGACGCATATCTTCAGCTCAGGGAGAAAATTTAATTTTACTCGTCACGATGTTCAAAAGGCTCTTTGGTGGTAAAAAGGTGAGGTTTTTACCATGTTCTGGTGCAATTTGTTTGATTTTTGTTTTGTTTTTTTTTGTTTTTGTTTGTAAATTCAACAGCAACGGTTGTACTCTGACTGTGTTAAGTCTTATTCATATGAGTTCAGTATTTTTTTTTCAATGTTTGATGTGTTATACATAATTTCCTGTGATTATTAATTGTTTTTGTGTTGTGTTTTACCAGGACCGTGAAAGTCCACCGCAGGATCTACAGAGAAGGATTGCATTCGTTGAGCCTCAGAGGTACCACACATGATTTCACTAAACCTCTTTATTCACAACATACAACAAACTTACCATGCTACACTAAAATTATTTTAGCATTTCTTACATTTTATTTTGAAATGTTATCCAGATTTAGTGTTTCTTTTGTATGAAAGTACGGCAACTTTCTCCTCCCAATGAAGTAGTAATGAAATGTAACGTATGTGTGTCCTGAGGCAGACACTTTTGGCTAAAATACTGTTACTTTTTTATCTTCAAGTCATAAAGTCGCTCATTTATTATCTTCATTAATGCAAATTGTATAAAATAAAAGTACATTTTCTAGGGTTTATAACGATATATTGGTTGGATAGTTTCTTTTACAAATATTTTATTGTGGCCATATGAAATATCGTCCGAGGTTTAAGCTCGGCAGTGCTATGACCCTGAGTCGGACACGCTCACCTTTCTGGCATTTTCAGCCTTATTTGTTAGATTTTTTGGCTCTAAATTAAGGCTGGGATATTTACTTTAACAAATCTTCACATCCGGTTCCTTGTTTACGTCTTTCAAAATAAGATTGTGAGCTAACGTTAATCAGAAAATCACAAGATGGACAAAGTTAGCTACAAAAACACTAAGATCACTGAAAGAACGTCGCCCGAGTGTGACCTGAGCGTTCCCTGCGCATTTCCCTATCAAAATTACTTTCATATCATGATTATTTTATAAACACTTAGCATAAATACACACAAATTACCACAGAGGTAGAGCAATATGTGGAGTTTTCGTTTATCTACCGTTAGCCAGTTAACGTCTTTACGAGCGTCTGTTAGAAGACCGAGAAATACCAAAAGGTGAGCGACTCAGGACACACATACGTTATATACTTTACATAAGAAGTAGTGGTAACAGCAGTAGTATTAGTTATAACTGTTAGTAACAGCAGTAGTATTAGTTATAACTGTTAGTAATAGCAGTAGTATAAGTTATAACTGTTAGTAATAGCAGTAGTATTAGTTATAACTGTTTTAAGGTTTAAGTTTTAAGGTAACAGTATTTTTAGTTGAGTACATTCTTTGGGTTACTTTGAGTAAATATTTCACTTCAGGTCTAAACAAATATTTGAGTAGAAAACAATTTTTCTAGATATAGATTTTTATTGTATTAGTTTTGTGTTTTTTCTGTTTGTGTAGACAGTGTCCTCTCAACAGTAGCTCACTGTGTGGCCCTCCTTTAGAAACATGACCTAAATGTGAATACACTCTGTACTGTAGATACATTTCCTCTGTTTTATGTCACTTACATTAACTCGCCTACAGCCCTAAGACATGTTTTGATGTTTTGCACCTATTTTTTGAGGATAACTTTTGCTGTGTTGATTCAAATGGCATAGATTTTGCCTCAGGTGAATTTTCAGATTTCAAAATGTAGTTCTTACAGAGATGTGCACATCAGGGCAAAGTAGAAAAAGGTCCCAGACTGAGCAGAGGCAGAGGTTTGTGCTGGATGTGTATGCACCACATAAACTGGAATTTAAGGGCTTACATTTCATAAACAGAATTCATTTTTGCTGTGTGTGATGAGGACTGAAGTTAATCATCGTAATCATGAAAAAAAATGGAATTATTGACCATTAGAAATGTTTTCTATGGCAGTCTTTATTTTTTTATTTTTTTTGTGCTCAGGGCGAAAGGTGTGAGTAAAAAGTTTGGCTGTAGGAGGGATAATCATTTTATTTTTGACATCTGTTTAAATAAAGCATGTTTCTTGACTGAATACAAATGTCCTTGTTTGTTTTCATCTCCAGTGTGGACAGCAGCAGCACTCAGGGCTCAGAGAAACTTATTGGCTGTCGAGTTTGGACCAGGCGGCTCTTTGGATGCGTCCCGGTGAGTCTCACAGCAAGTGGCTTTCACTTCACTATCTTTACATTTACAACTGAGTGTTTGTAAAAGATGATTCCTGACTGGTGTTTTTGTGTCCACAGAAAAAGGACAGGACTCCATCTGCGCCGAATAAGTAAGAATACTCCACACAATTATAAGAAAAACGTTTTTTTTACATACAACAATACAGTCAACTCTCCTTTTTTGTTGCAGTGGTTCAAAATCGTCACCAAGAAGAAAGTTCTTCTGGCTCCCAAGCTGCTGCAGAGTAAGTACCATGCAAAGCTTCAAGTCACTTATTTTGATTCTTAATGAAAACATAATAGCATTTAGAGGTCTACTAGAAAATACAGCATTTTTGATTACTATAAATTGTGTGTGCTACATTTTATAACAAATACTTATTCTGTATTTATATAAGCATGTTTTGGATGTGTTGTATGGAGGACCATGAGCGCCATGTGAAAAGGAATAAAGTAGTATTAGTTATTTTTATTAGTTTTAAAAATGTATAAATACATTTTAATCTATTTATTAAATAAATGCTTTTATTAAAAGAAGAATTAATAGCGTTATTCATTAATCCATTTAGAAAACCAATTTCTAAATGTATTTACAAACTCTTTTATTAAAAGCATTTGCAAAACGTATTAGCTTCTGTGATTAGCCTCTGCTTTTAGCTTTTCTGTAGCGTTCCTGGTCCTGGCTAAAGTAAAGTTAAATAAAAAGCAGATGTAATGAGCTTGTTACGGTCCCTGTTGGCAATGGTCTAGGGATAAAAGGGACACATAACATAAAAGATGGACAACGTTACAGTGCTCAACAGAAAGGTTTATTTTAACAGAAATTACTCACAACGTAATCAAACACAGAGATGGGGAGCCCAGCAACAAAAGAGGGGATAACTAAATTAAACTAAAGGGAGCTGGGTCTCCCCAAACTAAACTAAAGTAAAAGAAAATGGGGACGTGACAGAGTGGCGTGGAGACGGGCTGTGGCTGGCGAGGTAGTGGACCAGGAGGACGAGCGAGAGAGAGAGAGAGAGAGAGAGCCAGGATCCACCTCCGCCGACTTTATAGCCTCGCTCCTCTGCATTACAAAACATTAAGTACATAAAAAACATTTGAAATGAATTACAGTTGTATACTTGTTTTAAAATATTACTTTAAAACAACTTTTAGTCAATAATCAGTGTTTTTGTAATGGTTTTATAAAAAAACATCTGGAGAAAAACATAGCAGAGTTTTGAATAGAAGGAAGTTTTATTGTTGGGGGTCCGCGAGGAATTTTCGGAAATTAAAGGGGCCACGACCGTCCTGACTTTGGGAATAGCTGGGGTATTGTGTATCAAGTGTTTTAAAGGAAGGTAAAGGTGTTAATTATAATTAAACACTGGATAACTCCATAAAGCTACAAAATGATCATAATTTAAGTTTGCCCATTATACTGACAGTGTGTCTCTCCCCAGACACCTCCAGGCCATCGCAGACGCCCAGAACTCTCCACTAAAGACCAAGATCTTCCTGCTCTATAAATTCAAACAGGCTATGGCCTCTAAAGCTCCTGAGCTGCAGGGATTTCAGCAGAAGCTAAGTAGCTAGTTTACTGTTGCCTTAAAGTTTATCAATGAACAAGGGCTGCCCATCATTCTAGGTCACAAATGTATTATTATGGCAACATTGCAAATCACTAAATTAAATAGAAAAAACACTATGGTCTTTGAGACAGACAGTTCCTTTACTGTAAGAGTAAAAAAACAAGATCTGACCTGGAGTCTGGTCCTGGTTACTTTTTTCTTTTTGGTTCACAGTGAAGATTTGTGGACAAATAAACAGCCAATAACTCCTCACTGTAAACCATTTCAGCATTAACCAAGTTAACCAGCAGCAGCTGAAAATGTAGCACCTGAGCAAAGCAACAGAGCTACAACTGAGCATATTCATCTTTATTGCCCATTGTTGTAAATTTGTTGAATTCAGCCATTTATTACAATATATTTATGTATGACCATATGAATTTACCACTTCAGTGTGCCCAGGGTTTCTGCTCTTCTGTTAAAAGGAAGTTATTCCTTGCCACCATCACCAAGATCGTGCTCATGGGAGAATGTTGGGTTTTCTCACTGAAATCTAAACTAAATTGAAGAGTATGACCTGCTCTTATAGGAAAGCACACTGAGACAAGTTCAGATGGATTTGATTTGATTTTTGACTGATTTAGCTGTAGCTTTGACTGGAAAAGCCTTGTATTTATTGATCTTCAGATTCACTATAAGTCTTACTCAAATATTGTGGGTCATAACTTACCTTAACGTAACTTTTTTTCCTATTGGTTTTCAGGACGCTCACGAGTTCCTCACTGCGGTGATGGACCAAATCCGGGGCTTGGCCCCATCATTGCAGCGCCTTGCTTCCAGTCTGGGCACCACTTACACCTGCCCAGTCCAAGCCCAGATGATGTTCCACATGGAGAGGACCAGGACCTGCAGGACGTATGGACACACACCACACACTCACTGGAAACTCACTGGATTAGCTGCTCACAGCTTCATGTATAATGTGTTTATCTCTGCAGATGTGGTGTGAAGTCCCACATAACAGAGGACTTCACAAGCCTCTCCCTGAACCTGGTTCCTGGTTTGTGCGTTGATCGCCTTCTGGAGCACCATCTGAGGGTATGTTTGGAAAGGGAATTGTGCATTTATCTGACTCAAAAGTGTTTTGATGCATCTGTATTTACCATGTACAATGGCACATAAACAATTAAATACACGTGTGTTTTGCAGGAGACGGAGCTGGAGTTCAGATGTGGGTGTGGCGGCTCGGTGTCAAGCCAGAAAACAGCCTTTGCCTCTCTGCCAAAGTAAGTTAAGATGTAATGATAAAATAGGAGGCCTTCACTTTGTACATTGTAACCCCTTTTATTCATTTTGTCACACAGTGTCCTCATTCTCCAGCTGAAGAGGTTCAGATACGATCAGCAGTTTAGGCAGGAAAAGGTGACCGCTCCCGTCCATCTGAACAGAGACCTCGTGGTGTCATCAAAAGAGGTAAAAATAACCATTGTTAGTAAAGACTAGTTGTGGAGGAACAGTACAAGTAAACAGTGAACATAACTCAATTTTCTGCCTTTTTTTTTTTTTAGGATGCAGGCTGTTTCAGTTTAGTCAGCATCATGCCTCATCTAGGCTTTTCAGCTGACCATGGTGAGATTCTTATTTGTATACATATGTGCAAATAAAAATGACGTTTCCTTTTAATTTTTAGTTATTTTCAACCAATAATTAACTTTTCTCTTCTTTTAGGACACTACATCTGTGACAAACAGGATCCTGAAGACGAGCCGTCAGTGCGCACGGATAAATGGCTCACTTTTAATGACACCAGGGTTTTTCCGTCCACTGGGAGGGACTGCTGCAGGAAGAGGGAGAAGTCGGCCTACATCCTCTTCTACAAAAGGATCTTGGTCTAAGTATCCGGCTGAGCCTCGAAAGTAGCCAGGGCCAGATAGAGGCTAAACATCTGCTCTTCTTGGCCCTGGTTATTTACAGATTCTCTCCACCTAAAGGCTTGCACTAGAGTTTAGAGACTTTAGTGGAAGTCTGGGTGAGACGGGAACGGAGTCAGGGCAGAGTCAGGACAGAGTCAGGGCAGAGTCAGGACAGAGTCAGGACAGAGACAGGGACAGAGTCAAGGCAGAGACGAGAGCAGAGTCAGGACAGAGACGGGGATAGAGTCAGGACAGAAACGGGGACAGAGTCAGGGCAGAGACGGGGACAGAGTCAGGGCAGAGACGGGGATAGAGTCAGGACAGAGACGAGAGCAGAGTCAGGACAGAGACGGGAAAAGAGTCAGGGCAGAGACGGGGACAGAGTCAAGGCAGAGACGAGAGCAGAGTCAGGACAGAGACGGGGACAGAGTCAAGGCAGAGACGAGAGCAGAGTCAGGACAGAGACGGGGACAGAGTCAGGACAGAGTCAGGACAGAGACGGGAACAGAGTCAGGACAGAGACAGGACAGAGACGGGAGCAGAGTCAGGACAAAGACGGGGACAAAGTCAGGGCAGAGACGGGGACAGAGTCAGGGCAGAGACGGGGACAGAGTCAGGGCAGAGACGGGGATAGAGTCAGGACAGAGACGAGAGCAGAGTCAGGACAGAGACGGGAAAAGAGTCAGGGCAGAGACGGGGACAGAGTCAAGGCAGAGACGAGAGCAGAGTCAGGACAGAGACGGGGACAGAGTCAAGGCAGAGACGAGAGCAGAGTCAGGACAGAGACGGGGACAGAGTCAGGACAGAGTCAGGACAGAGACGGGAACAGAGTCAGGACAGAGACAGGACAGAGACGGGAGCAGAGTCAGGACAAAGACGGGGACAAAGTCAGGGCAGAGACGGGGACAGAGTCAGGGCAGAGACGGGGACAGAGTCAGGGCAGAGACGGGGATAGAGTCAGGACAGAGACGAGAGCAGAGTCAGGACAGAGACGGGAAAAGAGTCAGGGCAGAGACGGGGACAGAGTCAAGGCAGAGACGAGAGCAGAGTCAGGACAGAGACGGGGACAGAGTCAAGGCAGAGACGAGAGCAGAGTCAGGACAGAGACGGGGACAGAGTCAGGACAGAGACGGGGACAGAGTCAGGACAGAGACAGGAGCAGAGTCAGGGCAGAGACGGGAACAGAGTCAGGACAGAGACAGGAGCAGAGTCAGGACAGAGACGGGAACAGAGTCAGGACAGAGACGGGAACAGAGTCGAGAGCAGAGTCAGGACAGAGACGGGAAAAGAGTCAGGGCAGAGACGGGGACAGAGTCAAGGCAGAGACGAGAGCAGAGTCAGGACAGAGACGGGGACAGAGTCAAGGCAGAGACGAGAGCAGAGTCAGGACAGAGACGGGGACAGAGTCAGGACAGAGAAGGGGACAGAGTCAGGACAGAGACAGGAGCAGAGTCAGGGCAGAGACGGGAGCAGAGTCAGGACAGAGACGGGGACAGAGTCAGGGCAGAGACGGGAGCAGAGTCAGGACAGAGACGGGGACAGAGTCAGGACAGAGACGGGGACAGAGTCAGGACAGAGACAGGAGCAGAGTCAGGGCAGAGACGGGAACAGAGTCAGGACAGAGACAGGAGCAGAGTCAGGACAGAGACGGGAACAGAGTCAGGACAGAGACGGGGACAGAGTCAGGACAGAGACAGGAACAGAGTCAGGGCAGAGACGGGAACAGAGTCAGGACAAAGACGGGAGCAGAGTCAGGACAGAGACGGGGACAGAGTCAGGACAGAGACGGGGACAGAGTCAGCGGGGACAGAGTCAGGACAAAGATGGGAGCAGAGTCAGGACAGAGACAGGAACAGAGTCAGGGCAGAGACGGGAACAGAGTCAGGACAGAGACGGGAACAGAGTCAGGACAGAGACGGGAACAGAGTCAGGGCAGAGACGGGAACAGAGTCAGGACAGAGACGGGAGCAGAGTCAGGACAGAGACAGGAACAGAGTCAGGGCAGAGACGGGAACAGAGTCAGGACAAAGACGGGAGCAGAGTCAGGACAGAGACAGGAACAGAGTCAGGACAAAGACGGGAGCAGAGTCAGGACAGAGACAGGAGCAGAGTCAGGACAGAGACGGGAACAGAGTCAGGACAGAGACAGGAACAGAGTCAGGGCAGAGACGGGAACAGAGTCAGGACAAAGACGGGAGCAGAGTCAGGACAGAGACAGGAACAGAGTCAGGACAAAGACGGGAGCAGAGTCAGGACAGAGACGGGGACAGAGTCAGGACAAAGACGGGAGCAGAGTCAGGACAGAGACGGGGACAGAGTCAGGACAGAGACGGGGACAGAGTCAGGACAGGAACAGGGACAGAGTCAGGACAGAGACGGGGACAGAGTCAGGACAAAGACGGGGACAGAGTCAGGACAAAGACGGGAGCAGACAGCGGCTATTTCTGTGCATTCCTGCTAAACATCTGCAAAATGTTTTTACTGCTAGCACATCAGAATTTATGTTTTCTGACATTTTAATAAAACTTTAGGTCTCAGAGTTATACAGTATATTCTGCCTTCATGCCTACAGAACCTCATATACCACTACCGCCACCTGCTGGTGCACTGTTTCATCGACCAGCCCACAGCCTATAAGGCTAAACTCAGGGCAAAATAACTTTTAGTTACACAGGAATCACAACACAGACACAAATCTGACGTGGCAGGACTGCAGCAAAAATATTGTGTGTAATTAGAGCTTTGTATGTAGGACTTAGAACTTTTTAGCTTGTTTGCTTTTACAACATGATCATTTTACATACACACGAATTGTAATATGCACACACGAATTGTAATACGGACACACAAATTGTAATACGCACACACAAATCTTAATACGCACACACAAATTGTAATACGCACACACAAATCTTAATACACACACACAAATCGTAATACGGACACACAAATTGTAATACGCACACACAAATCTTAATACGCACACACAAATCTTAATACGCACACACAAATCGTAATACGCACACACAAATCTTAGTACGCACACACAAATTGTAATACGCACACACAAATCTTAATACGCACACACAAATCGTAATACGGACACACAAATTGTAATACGCACACACAAATCTTAATACGCACACACAAATCGTAATATGCACACACAAATCGTAATACGCACACACAAATTGTAATACGCACACACAAATCTTAATACGCACACACAAATTGTAATACGCACACACAAATCTTAATACGCACACACAAATCGTAATACGCACACACAAATCTTAATATGCACACACAAATCTTAATACGCACACACAAATCGTAATATGCACACACAAATCGTAATACGCACACACAAATCTTAATACGCACACACAAATCGTAATACGGACACACAAATTGTAATACGCACACACAAATCTTAATACGCACACACAAATTGTAATACGCACACACAAATTGTAATACGCACACACAAATCTTAATACGCACACACAAATCTTAATACGCACACACAAATCGTAATATGCACACACAAATCGTAATACGCACACACAAATTGTAATACGCACACACAAATCTTAATACGCACACACAAATCTTAATACGGACACACAAATCTTAATACGGACACAACTTATTACAGACAAATCTATTTACACACGCACAAATCTTTTTGCAACAATAATAGCCCTATACCGTCCCCTCTCGCAGCAGAAGCAGCTCTGAACACCACACAGAAGCCTATAGCCTATAACAGTAAAGTGTTAAGGCATCTGTGGGACAAAAACATTTGTGAGGTCTGAGAGCTGAGCTGACACAGGACAGTCTGGCTACAGAGTGAAGGAAGTCACAAAGAGACTTTTCTTTCCAAACTATATCCACATGACTTCTTTTTACTAATGTGTATTTTTCACTGATAGAATGCAAATATAAACTTGTACAAATTAGGCTACTTTTTTTAGAAATTGTGTGGTTTTGGAGCTGTAATTTGCAACCCTGCTCAGTGCTCACTTGTTGCTGTCTGGAGGACGTCCATTACGTCACAGGCCCACTTTTCCAGCTCTTTTTAAGCTCTGGAAGTGGGCAGAGTATCGGGGCGAGTTACCGTTTATCCAAGTGTGCAAATCATAAAATAAAAAAACAACCATATTTATTTATTGATTTGCACCTGTGGATATTTTAAGTTGGTTTGTTTGATGAGGGCAAGATGCTTTTCTGTTTCTCTTGCAGGTCACTCTTGGATTTATGCTTTTCATGAGAATTTTTGTCAGGGCATGTTATGGACGGATGGTAGTGAAAAAAGGCCATGAGACTGTTAACAGGTAGGTTCAGTCACATTTTGTTATTTGTTCATTATCGATCGAAGAGACTGACGACATCTGACATTAACCCAGCTATTGCGGCTAAACAACTTCCAGCACATGAGATTTGAGATAAAAAATGCCAATCTAAACCATGCTTTCCCATTTAGGACCCACTAAACACAAATTTTAGTTAGAGGGGATTCTGGTGACAGGTTTTGTAAACAATATTTATAGTAAATATGACCATTTACAAAATTAAATGCTACAAAACTCTCAGAAGTGTGCACATAAACAGGTGCTCCTGCCATCTAAGTCAAAGTACCTAAGGCTTTTCTTAGCCTGTAACTTTATTTGTCTGAATTATGTACAAATTAAACAATCTATAAAACACAAATATTTATTTTATAGGTTTATGTTGCACAATGGTCTGTTTTTGTAACTTGTATTTTAAATACTCTGAACTACTGCTTTGATAACTTGTCAATATTATGAACCTTATTTAATCAAAACTAAAATAGCATAACTACAGCCAAAGTCACTCTATTTATTAAGGCTTATTCCCATTCATTTAATTAAAAAGGCCTACAGGTTCTATTAGATATATGGTTAACATCAAGCTGCACCAAGAGTCTTCATCTCAGCCTCCAGCTTCTCCTTAAAAACAGACATCATACTGTTTTTTTGTCTGTCCTACCTTAGCCCAGTCCTTCAGTAGCAGATGTAACATTTTAGAGTACAAACACATCTTTTTTTTTTCTCAGAGGAAACACTGGACATTTTTGTTCTGGTTAATGCTGAAACTCTTGATAAAGTTTTCTCCACAGTGAAACCCACCACATGTCAGATCCAATTCCCACTTCACTTCCACCAAGGCTGGAGACTGAACAATACTGGAAAGGCATATGGGAGAAGGAGGCGTCACACAACAACAGTGCACAGTGGCTGGAGGATCTAAGAGCAGATCACAGCAACCTCCCTGAACAAGAACCAGTAACCATCACAGTGGCAGACATCCAACAAAGAGTCTCAGGTATGAAAAACTGGACAGCACCAGGGCCTGACATGATCCACACCTACTGGCTGAAAAAGCTAACTTCACTCCATGAGCGCCTGGCAGCACAAATGAACCAGCTGCTAAAGGATGGGACCCACCCTGAATGGCTAACTGAAGGCCGGACAATCCTGATCCAGAAGGATCCCCTGAAGGGAACAGCCCCATCCAACTATCGACCAATAACCTGTCTCCCCACCACATGGAAGCTCATGTCAGGCGTCATAGCGGCTAAGATAAGTGGGCACATGGATCAATACATGAGCACAGCACAGAAGGGCATTGGTAAAAACACCAGAGGAGCTAAACACCAGCTGCTCGTAGATAGAACAGTGGCTCAGGATTGCAAAGCCAGACACACTAATCTGTGCACCGCCTGGATTGATTACAAGAAAGCCTATGACTCAATGCCACACACATGGATCATGGAATGCTTGGAGATATATAACATCAACAAGGCTCTTAGAGCCTTCATTGCAAACTCGATGAGGCAGTGGAAGACCACCCTTGAGGCCAACTGCAAGCCAATTGCACAAGTGTCCATCAAATGTGGGATATACCAAGGAGATGCTCTGTCCCCGCTGCTGTTCTGCATAGGTCTGAACCCCCTCAGCCAGATAATCACCAAGACTGGCTATGGGTACCGACTGAACGGGGCCACCATCAGTCACCTCCTCTACATGGATGATATCAAGCTGTACGCCAAGAGCGAGAGAGACATTGACTCACTGATCCACACAACCAGGATCTACAGCAATGACATCGGAATGTCATTCGGACTTGAGAAGTGTGGGCGGATGGTGACAAAGAGAGGGAAGGTAGTTCATACAGTAGGGGTCCCACTCCCAGACGGCAGAATAGCAGACATTGAGGACAGCTACAAGTACCTTGGAATCCAACAAGCAAATGGCAACCTGGACCAGGCCACAAGAAAAGCAGCCACAGCCAAATACCTCCAACGAGTAAGGCAAGTCCTAAGGAGTCAGCTCAATGGCAAGAACAAAGTCAGGGCAATCAACAGCTATGCCCTGCCGGTCATCAGATACCCTGCGGGAATAATAAGCTGGCCAAAGGAAGAGATTCAGACCACAGATGTGAAAACACGGAAGCTCCTGACCATGCATGGAGGGTTCCACCCCAAATCCAGCACCCTGAGACTGTACACTAAGCGCAAGGAAGGAGGCAGAGGACTAGTGAGTGTCAGAACCACTGTCCAGGATGAAACATCCAAGATCCTTGACTACATCAGGAAGATAGCCTCAACAGATGAAGTTCTCAGTGAATGTCTCAGGCAGTGGAAAACAGAGGACGAGGTGCTGGAGGAACCATCATGGGAGGAAAAGCCCCTACATGGGATGTACCATCGACAGATAACTGAAGTGGCTGACATCGAGAAATCCTACCAATGGCTAGAAAGGGCTGGACTGAAGGACAGTACAGAGGCACTGATCATGGCTGCATAGGAGCAGGCCTTGAGCACCAGAGCAATAGAGGCCAAGATCTACCATACAAGACAAGACCCCAGGTGCAGACTGTGCAAAGAGGCCCCTGAGACAATCCAACACATAACTGCAGGCTGTAAGATGCTGGCAGGGAAAGCATACATGGAGCGTCATAACCAAGTGGCTGGTATAGTGTACAGGAACATCTGTGCAGAGTACAGTCTGGAAGTCCCAAGGTCAAGATGGGAAACACCTCCAAAGGTGATAGAGAATGACCGAGCTAAGATCCTGTGGGACTTCCAGATCCAGACAGACAAAATGGTAGTGGCAAACCAACCGGACATTGTGGTGATGGACAAACAGCAGAGGAAAGCCGTTGTGGTTGACATCGCAATACCAAGCGATTGTAACATCAGGAAAAAGGAACACGAGAAACTGGAGAAGTACCAAGGCCTCAAAGAAGAACTTGAGAAGGCCTGGAAAGTGAAGGCAACAGTGGCGCCCGTGGTCATCGGAGCACTCGGGGCAGTAACCCCCAAACTGGAAGAGTGGCTACAGCAGATCCCAGGAAAAACATCAGACATCTCAGTCCAGAAGAGCGCAGTCCTAGGAACAGCAAAGATACTGCGCAGAACCCTCAAGCTCCCAGGCCTCTGGTAGAGGACCCGAGCTTGGATGGATGAAACCGCCCGCGGAGGGCAAGAGGACAATTTTTTTTTTAATATATATATATATATATATATATATATATATATATATATATATAAACGTAGTAGTACTCAGTAGTGTAATCTAAGTGATACGCAGGTATACGCCGTATACCCACTAGAATGCTAAATAATTTCCGTATAACCACTTCAAAGCACGCAATGATACATAACAATCATTACCTCCTCATTACTTTTATCTCTGTTCACCGAGACCAGCACTAACTCTTTACATCCTCAGCCTCTCTCCACAGCCGCTTCTCTGTGCGCTCTCCCCCTGCTCCCATCATTACAGCAGCAGTCAGTTCCATGGAAGACTACCTCGTTTCTCATTGGCTCCTCTGACGCTTGTCCCGCCTCCCCCGCGCTCTCATTGGCTCCTCTGACGCCTGTCCCGCCTCACCCGCGTTCTCATTGGTTGTCTCCCGTTCATGAACGTGTGTGAACGCGCCTCAGCAGCGCCAAATTCAGACAGAAACCAAATGATATCAGCAGAAGACAATAATACAGAAGTATATCTTTATAAAAATACAATAAACCAGGCGTTGGACATAGATACCAGAGGAGTATGAGCTACAGCAGGAGAGGAGCTCACAGAGGAGTTAGAGACACTGAGCTAAAATGTAAGTAGGCTAATTCATCAAATTAGCATCTTAAGTATAAGTCACTGAGACAAGTCACTGACCAAACGTTTTCACTCTGTTCATTAAACTGAATATTTTGTCAGGTAACAGAGGAGGAAACTAAGGCAGAAGGCGGGGTGTACATGTAAAGAATGTACAGTATTAAAGACAAATACAGCTACAGCAGAAGATGCTAAAGGAGGCTGATATCAACAGTGACAGTAAATCTGACTCAGGACAAGGTCGGCATTTTTACTGAGCACTGCTTCTCTTCTCTCTTTGTACCCACTTTTTAGGGCTCATCACATAAAAGTAGGCTAGGTGCTGGCAATTCTTGTGTTTCATTTGTAGGTGTTGTACAGGAAATATATGACTTTGCAATGTTTGTGATATTTGTAGAGGCCTAATTTAGACTACTGTATGTATTAATATTATTTGACTGGTTTTGGGAGTTTAAGTAACCGAGAGATGCATTTGGCTTTTTATTGTGAGACTCTGAGTGGTCCCAAGACACTGTCCAGTGATTAGTTTTACACTTGATTAAAAAATAAGGTGATTTGTGTTGTATAATATTTATAAACTATTAACCACAGTATATATCTTTATTTTACTTGTACCATAGGCAAAGCAGGCCCAGTAGGCTGCTGAAGCACTTCTCTATGCTGCATGGTTTAGTATAAAACCACCATTTACCCATAGTTCCACTGGGCCTGGGTCTTGGTATAGTGCTGTTAGTTGATCTTCGTGTTGTAGTTTTTTTCCACAGAAGAGCTTTGGATTTAAAGCTCTTTTTTCATGGTATATTTTATACACATTTTTATCTCAGTGCACTCCTACAGGGCTTTGTATCCTTGATTTATTTATTCAATTTTTGTTATTATGGAAAGATGAACATAAGGCTGGTGATCTACAAATTAATTGCCCCTTGGGAATAAATAAAGTTTTTCTGATTCTTAAAACTAGATTATTCCCATTTGGCTAAATAATGTATGTAGGCCCTATACACTAAAAAACACAACCCCAAAAAATGTTATTAAGTGACACTAACGCGGGTTTGAGGCAGGAATCATCACAGTATACCCACTACAAAAATGTAGACTACACCACTGCTTTCAGAGCCACCATAGTTATTAACGCGGCGGCCCCAGGTCAAATCCAGCTCCAGTCTTTGTAAAACACAAAAATAAGGCACATGGCACATTTTAAGGGAAAATACCTGATGGATGTGTTACTACAGAATATAAGAAAGAGACATTCCCTGCCTTAAAATAAACACAATATATATGAAAACATAATATTGCGTTTTCAAAGATAAATCAGTCAATTTCAGTGATAAAAAGTCGAAAGTCGAAATTAGACCTAATTGTCAAAGTGAGCAATGCAAAAGTGAAAGATCTCTCATGTTTGGGGAAACTTATTTTGACTCACTGGACCAGGAGTCACCTCTCCACTCACTTTAACCTGCTCTAATCTGCTCTCTCTCTCCGCTCTGTGTCACTGCGCTGTGACTCGGCAGCAGAGAGCAGAGTGTCCCGGGTCTGTTTGGTTTAAAGGCCAACGCGCTAAACCTAAACAAACTAAAGACAGGAGGACTACAGAAGTGTCCCAGGCTCTGGTTAGGCCAGTGGCAGTGTGGGATGGGGACATCTATCAGGCTCCAGCATGCGATGGAAAAACTGGACCTACAGTGGATCATGTGTGCGTGAGGTGAACAGAAAACTGCCACAAAGACGCGAGGGAGGGCACTGTAGAGCCGTTTATGGAGAAAATTTTTATTTTAAATGTATTACTAGTCTAGTTGTCACATTACAAAAGATATTTGGTCATGTTCAAATTCAGTGTGGTTAAAAATATGTACAATGTACTTATATACATTTATTATTTTATGTAATAACCACATAATATATACTGCACTATACTAACATATACTACCATAGACCACCCACTGCGCAAAAAAATCTCACGCCAAGCCCAGATCAAAACTTGACAGCCCTGAAATTGTTTCCAGCACAGTCGTACTGAGCCACAGTGTAACACCAGTGTAAAAAAAGAAATCTTTTCAGTACAGAGTTTCCTGACCAAACTCATTGCTCTCGCGCTGCGTCATTGTCATTTTGAAGAGGATCTTGCTCCTGATCGTCTGAATTAGGCTCCTCTCTGTTGTTTGGTTCTCTTGCTTGCTTGGAAAACAACTGTGGGTTCTATTTAAATAAAAGTAAATGAACACATGTCCAGTTAAAGGGATCATTCAGTGTTTTCTAAATGTGTTTGACAGTTTTTATTCCAGAAGGTAGAACATGTCAAGTTTGGAAAAGCAGACAGGAGTATTTTCATTTCATCGCTTCTCTTAAACACTTAAATACGTTTATGTCCATTAAACTGTGTGCTCACATAGTAGACACAGTATGTCACTGCTTGTTAGCCTAAATTTTGGCCCATTGTCACTGCTCCTGTCTGCTTCTCCAAATTGGTTGCAACTTTCTCTGTATTATCATCATCAGCAGTTCACTGTTCATCATAATCTCTGTTACAAAATAATATACTTCATGCTTAACCAGAGCAAAACAAAGCACTGGCTTACCTCGTGCACTGCGGTTGCGACAACGGCGTTGTACGCATACAATTATTCCAATTAACAGCAGAACTCCGATGACAGCTCCAACAATAATGATGACCTTGTTCAATTGATCTAGATGAAAAAAAACAAAAAAACAAATGAAGTCAGAAAAAAAATAAAAACTCCACAGAGAACAAGCAGAGATTTACATAAGAGGGTTTTAGAGCCACTTTTATTTACTAAGAAAGTTTTAAATACACTGACTAAATGTTATTAAAAGTGGAGCAGTAAATCATCATAGGAGTCACTGTCAGAGAGAAAACAAAAATTAAGGTTAATTGGGTTAGGTACAGAGGAAGGAGAGTGAATATATGGGGAGAAGGATGCTGAGGTTAGAGCTGGAGGCCTAGAGGAAGACCAGAGAGGAGCTTTATGGATGTAGTGAAAGAGGAACATGAAGTTAGTTTGTGTCAGAGAAGAAGATGCAGAGGAGAGGGTTAGACAGAGGCAGAGGATTCACTGTGGACACCTCTGAAGGGAACAGTAGAAGGTTTGTTATACTTTATTGATCCCTGTAGGGAAATTCATTCTCTACATTTGACCCATCCCTCAAATACACTGTCATTCTGAACCTAAACAGAACACGTCATCATATGCAATATTATTGTATCAAAATCAAAACACTCAAGTTTTCATACCTGTTGAGCTTATCATACGGTCGTCCGGGCCCCCAGACTCCACAGACAAGTGAAAACATGAGTAACATTACATGCCTGCCTATTATCTATTGTCATTAAAATAACCACAGTTCTTACCAACACAGAGCTTCCATTATCCTTTTCAATCTGTAGCAAACCGGTGTAGTAGGTAGGTGAATTCTGCAGAAAAAAATATTGATGAAAAAAATACATAAATACTTTATATTCAGACAGCCTAATAAACAAACGATTTGTTTTTACTCTTAATCCAGAAATGTTTTGAGTTTAATGTTGTAGAGGGTTTGTTGTTGATTGGTCAGTGCTTCCTGGAGTGGGCGGGGATTTGTGGAAAAAGCGGAGGTTTGCGGATCACTTACTGAGATGTGCTCGTTATATTAGCAGTGAACTCTCCAGAACAGAAAATACAGAGCCGTGTACAGACTATACCCCACTAAAACCACTAGAGAGTGCTAATGTACAATAAATAACTCCAGGCTGCCTCAGCTCTGCAACTGAGGTTAATGCTGCTTAGTACAGTAGTCCTAAGCTCCTGTCTCTGTCCTGTCTCTGCTCCTGTCTCTGCTTCTCTCTCCTCCTGTCTTTGTCCTGTCTCTGCTCCTGTCTCTGTCCTGTCTCTGCTCCTGTCTCTGCTTCTGTCTCTGTCCTGTCTCTGCTCCTGTCTCTGCTTCTGTCTCTGTCCTGTCTCTGCTCCTGTCTCTGCTTCTGTCTCCTCCTGTCTCTGCTCCTGTCTCCTCCTGTCTCTGTCCTGTCTCTGCTCCTGTCTCTGCTTCTGTCTCTGTCCTGTCTCTGCTCCTGTCTCCTCCTGTCTCTGTCCTGTCTCTGCTCCTGTCTCTGTCCTGTCTCTGTCCTGTCTCTGCTCCTGTCTCTGTCCTGTCTCTGTCCTGTCTCTGCTCCTGTCTCTGTCCTGTCTCTGTCCTGTCTCTGCTCCTGTCTCTGTCCTGTCTCTGTCCTGTCTCTGCTCCTGTCTCTGTCCTGTCTCTGATCAGTGTGTCTGGGCCTTTTTAAAAGCTATGGATCATCATTCACAAGGCTATTTCCAAGCTAAAACCGAACCGCTAATGTTTATGAGTTTTCTTACTGCTCTCGTTGGCGTCCAAAGCCGCTGTGCGATCGGATTTTCTCACATTTCTGTCTCTTGTCTCTGTTGTCAGCCGCTTTTAGTTTCAAGCAAACCAAAATAGTTTTGCCGTTTTAGTGAGAAAGTATTTAATCTTTTGCCTGATGAAGGCCTAGTGCCGAAACGTCGCTTCTTGAGTCCTAATAAACTCTCACATTTGCAAGTATGTGGTAAGTAAGTAAGGCGCATTATGAGAGAGGGCAGTGGGATTTGCGCAAACGGAAAACATGACACATTTCGGTACATAAATATAATCCAACCCATATGTACACACTTCTCAATAAATGTGAGTGAAGCTGAATACGCTGTGTTTGTGCAGCATATTAGAAATAGCATAGAAAAAAGCATAATGATCAGGATAAGGAAACATTTTCCTCACTAACTGTGAGTGACTCAAAAGTGAACCAACTACTTAGAGCGCTTTTTACACTGCCCATGACATCCTGTTCTGTGGAGAGACTCTGTTCAGCTGTAAACAGAATCAACAAGGGCACCAGGACAGTGATGCTCACAGAAAGACTGAACTGTCTGTGGCTGATTTCCTTTGAACGAGAAATAACAGAGAGCATTGGTTACCGTGAGATAATTGCAGTGTTCAATGAGAAACCCCGCTGTCTTTTATTGTAGGCGAAAGCTTGATAAAATATGTTTTTGTTTGTTTGTCTGTTAAAGAGGTAGCATTTAATGAGGTATAACAAAAGTTTAAATAAATGGCGCAAGGGAGATTTTCAAAATATTATTGTAATTTTGGTCATGTTTTTCACATTAATCACCATGGACAGTAACAGGCGCACACAAGCGGCGAGGCGTGGCGCAAAACCTCCCTCGCTCGCTTTTTTTTTTTTTTTTTTTTTTGTTTGCTCAGCCAGTAATCTTTAGGCCCATCCATTCAAAAAACTAGCACAATAAAAAATACATATACTTGCCCTAAAATGTAGTGAAGTAAAAGTAAAAGTACCCCTTGTAAAATTTACTCTAGTAAAGTACATATCAGTGTTGTCAATCGATTAAAAAATGAATCAGATTAATCACACTCTTGGGCTGTGATTAATCACGATTAATCACAATGTATAACTTGGTAGATTTTCCATGACGATAAGCAGCGTTTAAATAAAACAAGTCCAGAGGTTGAGGAGTGTGTTTTTTACACGTCAATAAGTTTTTATTGATGTTTTTGACATGACAAAGTGACAGTACATGATGCTAAATACCTCTTATCATCAGTTAGAGAAAATAAAAAATTAACATATTAGCAGCTTTTACTTAATAAAGTATTATACAGGCATGAAACCAAAGTAAATATGAGGCGTGAAAGATTGTTACCAAATATGGAAATCCATATAAGATAAATATCAGAAACTATCGTCCTGCTGACTGGCCGAGCGTTACAGTAATATAAGATCGAAAAGGTCCCCAAACTGGTGCAGCAGTACTTTCCCTGCTACTCAACTACAGCATACATTCATACAAAACCATGTGAACCATCATGTTGACCTATTCTGTGACCTATGGGGATTTAGGAGTTTTCCAGCGCTTAAGAATAACCCTGGCTGCCATCAAAAGCCCGACCATGATAACAGAGAATTTCCAGCCTGACGTGTTAGATATCTGTCCTTTGTCATCTAGTAAACAGTGTCAAAGTGGACAAAGTGGTACAGTTTTTTCCAACCAATCACTCAAGATATGATCAGTCAAAAAGGTCTAATAACTGGACAAGGGCTGCAACCAATGATTATTTTGATAATTGATTAATTGTCGTGTTTTTGTTTTTTTGTTTTTTTACAATTAGTCAATTAATAATTGGATAGTGACATGCAATTAAAGCGGTTAAAAACTTCAGGTGTTTTAAAGTTCCCGTTAAAAAATAGTGATAATTCTGCCAAAAATCACTTAATTATTACAAAATTTGAACCAGATGAAGCTATAAGTATGCTACTCGAGGTCATTAGGCTTGAGCATATAAGCACACAAAAATATTTTTAATCAAAAACACAAAATGCACATTGTTTTTAACTGTTTCTGTGGCTCTGCTGCTCTGTCTTGGTAAATGAAGCCTCTTTTCTCAGCACATAACATGTTTCAGTTTATGAATACTCCAGTTAGCGATTAATCATTTACTTCAATAATTGATTATAATCAATTAATCTGATTATTTGTTGCAGCTCTAAACTGGACATTTCCAAAGACAGTGTATCAATGTACACTTTTATGACCCAGTCTATTCAATATCACAGGTGTCCAATAATATTTTTGTATAATCCTGTACTGTGTAAATTTACATTTATATTCCCTTATATATTTTCCAGTATGTGAAACATCCATTCATGATCACCAAACACAGGCCCAATGTCCCATAAAACCTTTACATTTTTTACAGTTACTACTGAGGGCAAAGCTGATTGTTCTGTAGAAAGTGGAAGTGCGATGGCGGTGAGGTGGCACAGTGAAATAGTGCAAAATGTGATTTTCCTCTGTTTGCTGGTTAAGTGGCAAAACACAGTTCCTCAACTGCAGGTACTATATTTCCAAAAATGTTCAGTTCCAGTCAGTTTTCGTTATTAGATTGTTATAGGACATTTACACCACTATCATAAAAAAAAAAAAAAAAAAAAAAAGGTCACACGCTCCAATATTTCATTGGATCGCCTTTAGCTTTCATTACCGCACGCACTCGCTGTGGCATTGTTTCAGTAAGCTTCTGCAATGTCAAAAGATTTATTTCCATCCAGTGTTCCATTAAATTTTCACCAAGATCTTGTACTGATGATGGGAGAGTCGGACCTTCTCCAACACATCCCAAAAATTCTCTGTGGGGTTAAAGTCTGGCCAGTCCATGTGTGACAATGATGTCTCATGCTTCCTGAACCACTCTTTCACAGTTTGAGCCTGATGAATCCTGGCATTGTCATCTTGGAATTGCTGGGTTTCAGATGACGTCACAACATGCCGTAGGTCTGCAGTATTTAACTGAGGGGGCAGGCAAAATCTGTTATTAATATGCAGATTTTTAGGTGTAGGTGGGTACATATAGCGAGATCATGGACCTTATCACTAATATAAATGATCAGGTTCAACATTTTGGAATTGGGTGCGTGCAACCCTGAGGCATGCTCCGTGGGCGTGGATCGACTGTGAGGACTAGAAGCTGCCTCCCCTGCTGGACCTGCATTTTAGCCTGCGGGTGTCATTTTAACCCTTTTTAATAGCCATTTTAGCCCAGTTTTAATGGACTTTTAGTTTTTAACACAGCTTTAAGTGTGGGCATTTTAGATGGGACTTGCTTTTAGCACACACGCACATGTTGTGAAATTTTTATTATTTTTTTAAAGTATTGTATTTATTTATCATGTGTGACATTAATGAATGCTGCGGAACAATTATAGAACTAGGCCCGGCACTATACATACATTAATGCACGGAACTTTCACTCCTCCCAAACCAACCACACAACGTGCACGCCCTCTACAGGAACAGCAGTGTAATGGAGTTCACACTGAACGTGAATCTGCCGTCAAAATTTGCATCATTCGCGTAGTTGGACGCTTGAACATTTTGAATTCAGTCACTTCATTCGCGCGTGAAATTCACGTGAATAGGCCGAATTGTTCGCTTCATTCGTGTCAAATGAGGGGCATGACCGCTAGGACTACTCGCAAATGTGACTGTCTCGGTTTGGTCACCTGTGTCCCGTGTGGCTGCGAGGACTTCTCTACAGCAGCATTAACCCCAGAGACAGAGCTGAGACACCTGGGGTTATTTCTTGTACAGCTCTTTCTAGTGGTTTTGGGGCCTAGTCTAGTCACAAGCTCTGTATTTTCTGTTGTTTTGGAGAGTGCAATAACTGCTACTGAGCACATCTCAGTAGACTATTTTGGTAAAGTTAACCCCCCTTTATATTTAATTGTGTTTATTTGTGTGTTCTTGATGTCACGATGATCAGAGCGAGCCTCTGTCTCAGGCTCATATCAGATATAACACAGCTATAACCACAGCGCAGCCACACGGAGCCTAAACAACCATTTATTTTTATACTGCTTTCTGTCAGGGCTGTTTTGGGAATAGATTCTTTTAATAATAATTCATCGAATTTATATAGCGCTTTTTTGGACACTCAAAGACGCTTTACAATTGATCAATTATTCATTCACTCCTCAGTCACACTTGGTGGTGGTGAGCTACTTCTGTAGCCACAGCTGCCCTGGGGCAGACTGACGGAAGCGTGGCTGCCAATCTGCGCCAACGGCCCCTCCGACCACCACCAAACACAGCCACACTAACACATTCACACAGGCAAGGTGGGTGAAGTGTCTTGCCCAGGGACACAACGACAGTATGCGCTTCAGATGGGATTCGAACCGGCTACCCTCCGATTGCTGGGCGAATGCTTAACCCACTGCGCCACCATCGCCCTGATTCCTGGTTAAATAAAGGTCAAAAATGAATGGATGGATGTTTACAGTCTTTCTGGAACACATAAAGAGTTGGGCTTCATGAGCTTTTTCAATTTGACAATTAGAGAGTAGTGGGCTATATGTGTTATTTTTCATATCAACATTTCATAAATCTAAACTGCTTCATTTACAGAAAGAGCTGCAAGAAATGTCACATTTTTGGAATACACATATCATTGGCCAGAGTAGAAATGCTGCGGATCTAAGATCCATTCCTTACGTATTGTACCATTCCTGATCTTTTTGGAGGACATGATTCTCTAAAAAAGGTCTAACAGGAAGCAGTGGATGCTTGTATAGAACAATGCCAACAGAGAAGACCTTATCCTTGTGATAAGGTGACAAACAGCATTTGACTTGTGTTGCATTGCAGTGACCGAAAACAACCTAACTTCACTTACCACTGCAAATGAAGTCATAGTGTTGTATCTATTTCTGAGAACATGCTGTACATACATAACAATCTATAAAACATTATCACAATTGGATTTCACAAATGGTTTTGTTTATTTAACAATACATACTTTCTGTTATTTTCTTGCCTTCATGGACATTATAACTGCATCTGTCTTAAGCAAACAGAGATGGAGCAAAGCATGTGGTTTTTAGGCCAAACCATGTTGTAACGTTAATGTAATAATCCCCACAAATGTAACAAACCACATATGTAATAAACCACAAATGTAATAAAAAAATGTATGATTTAAATGTAATAAACCTACAAATGTAATAAATTCCTACAAATGTAACAGAGATTTCCCGCTGCAAATGTAATATCAACATTTTCCACAAACATAACTATTACATTGGCAGTGGTTTATTACATTTGTAGGAAGGCCATGTCTGCAAATATAATAAATTCCCACAAATGTAATAAGAAGATTATTATTGTTCAAAAGTGAACATATTACAGTATAAAAAAAATCACTATTTTTATTTATTTTTGCTGTTTTTTTTTATTTTTTTATTTGTAAGCAAGTAGTGACCAAAAGTGACAAACTAATAAATTTACTGAATTGTCTGTAGCCTATGTGTAGGCCTACTTACAAACTTATCCATTCACAGTGAAATGTAGGCTAAATGTTACAATTTTTTTCCTGTGGGCTTGTTAAATTTGTCAACACTAACAAAAATAAATTCTAACAATTAGCAGGCTTTTGTGGCGGCAGTAGCTCAGTTGGTAGAAACGTTTGCTCACTAACCTGAAGGTTGGCGGTTCAAGCCCTGCTGCTGACATTGCATACTGTCATTGTGTTCTTGGGCAATACACTTTGTTCATACAGGCAAGGTGGTTGGAGTGGTAATAGTTATTACGTTTGGAGTGGGAAATGTCTGTTACATTTGTAGGAATTTATTACATTTAAATCATTCAATTTTTTATTCCATTTTAGGGCTGCAACAACTAATCGATTTAATCGATTAAAATCGATTACTAAAATAATCGTCAACTAATTAGGTCATCGATTAGTTGCCAAGTAATAACATTTACCGTAAGCGCTTAATGTTTTAACACAGTCTGTTATAGCAGCTGCCAAAGTGTGGCAGTAATGAGCCATTGCATTGCTATGGTCTACCAGTACAGCACCAGAAGTAGGAACCAGCCAATAGTTTGCCTTGTTTCGCTCACGTGACAGGATGCAGTTCAGTCATGGCAGAGCCGACTACCGAAAGTTCAGAGAGAACGAAGAATAAAGATAAAGACAATAGAGCAGGAGAAAAACCACGAACAAAGTCATCCAAAGTGTGGGAGCACTTTACACTAAACCTACCTAAAAAATGTGTGAGCTGCAAAATTTGCAAACGCGAATTAGCCTGGCATGGGAGTACTACCTCGCTACATGAGCACCTAAAAAGAAAGCATGTTGGAGTTGAAGCGGAAGATGGAGAACCGGAGCGGTAATAAACTTTAATTTAGTCTACACAAAATAGCGATAATTTACGTACTGAGACATTAAATTATACTTTTGCGTTTTTTTATGTAATTGCCGTAATATTTAATGTAAAATAACCATGGGCTAATTGACAATGCACTCCTTTAGTTTGTTTTAAAAACATATACTTATTGGTGTTATTTTCTTTTGTTTTTGCTACAGAAAGAAACAACCCAACATAAGTGATTACGTGTGGAAAAAGTCGTGCACTCCACAACAAAGTGCGGCATTAACGGACTCTGTTTTGAACATGCTAGTATCTGACATGAGGCCACTATCGATGGTGGCGGGTGAGGGATTTAAAAAAATGATAACAACATTAAACCCTGGATACACAATTCCTTCCCGAACACATTTTGCCAGGTTATTGGAACAAAAATACCAAAACACAGTTGAAAAAGTAAAATCTACTATAAAAGTCACAGATAGTAAAGTTGCTCTGACTGCTGACATATGGACTAGTGTGGCTACAGAAGCCTACCTGGGAATTACCTGCCATTACATCGGAAGTGACTGGCAAATTAATTCAGTTTGCCTTTCCACTATGCCTTTGGAAGAGAGGCATACTGCACAAAATATTGCCGTATGGCTCGAAGAGCAACTTGAGAGGTTTGATATTCCTCCTGACAAAATTATTGGCATTGTGCACGACAATGGTGCAAATATTGTAGCCGCTGGTAGGATACTGGAAGAGAAATACAGCTGGTCCTCGCTCAGATGTACTGGCCATACATTGCAACTCGTTTTAACATCTGCACTAAAACACCCAACAATTAACAAAGCAGTTGGAGCTACAAGATGCCTTGTGGAACATTTCAAAAAAAGTGAACTGGCATGCACAAAACTAAAACAAAAACAACAGCAAATGGGCACACCTGAACATAAACTTATCCAAGATGTAAGCACAAGGTGGAATAGTACATATCACATGATCAGCCGTCTGCTAGAGCAAAGATGGCCTGTAACTGCAACACTGTCTGACGCAACTGTGACAAAAACATGCAAACAATATTTGGACTTAAAACCAGACCAATGGAGTCTGATAGAAGAGCTCTCCACAGCTCTCAAACCTTTTGACTGTGCCACTGTGTACATGAGTGGAGAGAAATATGTCACACTGTCTGCTGTGCCACCACTAGTAAAGGGGTTAGTTAAGTCAATGCAAGGTATGGTCTTTGAAACAGCTGGAGTGCAGGCATTCCAAAACACGGCTATAGAACAGCTTGAGCAGCGGTGGAAGAATGAAACAACTTTTTCTGACTCAACACAGAACACTGTCATTATCAGCTCTGCCTTGGATCCAAGATTTAGAAAACTCAAGTTTCTGTCTCCTGAGGACAGCTTTAAAGTACAAGTAAAAATACAAATGAAGACAGTAGAAATGGAACAGCTGCAGCCTCCTAGTGTCCAGCAAGAAGCAATGACTGACAGTACTTCTCCTGCTTGTGATAAACCACCTATCTCCTTACTTGATACTCTCCTTGATTCAGACACCAGCAGTGAGGACGAGGGCAAGGAAGGAGAAGCAGAGAATCTCACTGGAAATGTGAGGAACGAAGTCCTTACATACTTTGGTGAAAAGCCCATTCCCAAAGAAGAAAACCCTTTACACTGGTGGAAGGCTAATGAGTTGAAATATCCCGCCTTATCAAGGTTAGCAAAGTCTTACCTATGTATTCCAAGCACCTCTACTCCAGCTGAGCGCCTCTTTTCTGCTGCAGGCAACATAGCCTCTAAAAAAAGAGCAAGCCTAAGCCCTGAACATGTGGACATGTTGACATTTTTGCATTGCAATGCAAAGTTCTTTCTCAAATAAGTGTTGCTAATTCCCTACTGTACTAGTCTGTATACCTATGCGAGTTCAGGCATAGTCTGTTTTTTTTTTTTTTGGGCAGAGGTATCTGATAGGAGAATGTACATTCAAATTGCATTCAATGTGCACTTTATTATTTAAGTTTACATTTCCAGCATGTTTTGAGACAGGGTTGAGGGTTGAATTATTTGCACTATACAATTAACAAGGTAGCTCTCAAGCTCAGAGTGTTTTTTCTTTTTAGCTGTTCAGTTTTAAACTAGGTGTAAACCTGGTCTGGACCAGTACACTTAATTGTAAACACATTAGCAGGTTTCAATAGATGTACAAACCTGTGCACTGCGCTGTCAGCAGTTTATAGTTTTGTCTTAATTACTGCCCATGTCAAGCTTTATGCTGCTGGACATAGCTAACATTTGCAGCAATATTTGAGACAAGGGGCTGAAGTATTTTTGTTAATTCTCCTGTACCATCAGTTTATGGCTGGTATTCTACCTCAGTAATCTATGTTTGATGTTATTTTGTTATGTTATTATGTTATTTTGTTTGAAAGAATTGAAAATGCCTTTGCACTATACATTGAACTCAAGCTCAATGTGTTCCTTTACCTGTTAAGCTGACTTGAATTGTTTTACTAAAAGGAATTAAAGAAAAGGCTGTAAACCGTACACTTCCTTCATTGTTTTTTAATCCGATTAATCGTAAAAATAATCGTCAGATTAATCGATTATCAAAATAATCGTTAGTTGCAGCCGTACTTTTTGTGTAAATAACTTGTCTCTCTTCTTTTTTTTTTTTTTTTTTTTTTTTTTTTTTTTGTATTTGTTCATAACTTAATTTAGTGTTGCATATATTTTTAGACAGCAAAGAAATAAGCTTGCAGTTAAAAAAGTTTTGTAACAAATGCATCAAGTCCTATGAATGTACAACATACCCAACAAATAATAAACTGAGGAGAGTGACAGACGAGGGCCTTAATAATGGTAACGTTTTTTCCTAATGTACTTATAATTTAGCCCCTTCAAAATACTTTTTCTCTTTGTGTGTCCTTGGTAATGAACATGGGGTTTTAATGCCTCTTTTGTAGAACTAAATACTCAATAGGAAACAAATGGCTGGTTGATATTTTGTGCCACCACCGCATGCCCCACACTCACACAGGCCTCCCTCACATATGTTATTACACATGTATTTGGGAGGCTTACATTACTTTACATAGACTTACATTCATTTAATGGAGACTTATTTTGAACCATAATATATGTCCCATTCATTTCTATTGGAGTCACTGAGGTGAGTTTCCCCGGTGTTAGGAAAGAAAATGTCTGACTTTGCTTGACTTTTTGCGATAAAATGCAACATTACAGCCTATTTTTAGATTTAGCACCCTATATTATAACAGTTCTAGCGAGAAATATAGGTCTTAATTTAGGAATTCTAAGGGACTGTCTGTCAAGTGACCAGAGAGCTGTAAAGAGGGCAAAAGCACAATACTTGTCAAACTTTGTGTTCAGCAACAGCCACAGGTCTCAGGTCCTTTTTAATGTTTTAAATCACCTGATTAACCCTGTTGAGTCCTCTGGTATTGTGTTTTCTGATGCTCTGTGTGACAGGTTCCGTAATTTCTTTGTTGAAAAAATAGCTGCTATTAGATCTTCAACCCCCCTTCCCATAACTGTGGACTGTACGGCCACAGTTATGTGTCCCAGAAACAACTTTCTCCAGCTAAACACAGACAAGACTGAAATAATCATCTTTGGCCCACAGAAACAAAGAGAAGGTGTCTGTAGTCACCTCGAGTCTCTTTCACTAAAACCTACAAGTCAGGTTAGAAATCTCGGGATAATCATGGACTCTGACTTGAACTTCAGCAGTCACATTAAATCTATAACATCATCAGCATTTTACCATCTCAAAAACATTGCCAGAATCAAAGGGTTACTGTCTAAACCAGACCTAGAGAGACTTATTCATGCGTTCATCTCCAGCAGGTTAGACTACTGTAACGGTCTGCTCACTGGACTCACTAAGCGAGCTGTGAGACAACTGCAGTACATCCAGAACACTGCTGCTCAGGTCCTGACCAAAACCAGGAAGTATGACCATATTAGTCCTGTCCTCAGGTCTCTGCATTGGCTTCCTGTTGCTCAGAGAATAGACTTTAAAACAGCTCTGCTTGTGTACAAGTCTCTCCATGGCTTAGCACCAAAGTACATCTCTGACCTGTTGGTCCCATATGAACCATCCCAGACTCTGAGAATCTCAGGGACAGGTCTCCTGCTGGTGCCCAGAGTCAGGACTAAACTCGGTGAAGCAGCGTTTCAGTTTTACGCAGCTAAACTCTGGAACAGTCTCCCTGACGATGTTAGACAGGCCTCTACTCTGACAATGTTCAAGTCCAGACTTAAGACTGTTTTTTTTAACTGTGCATATATCAACTGAAAGTGTTTTATCTGCACTCTTCTCTTTTAATTTAATTTTAAATTCTTAATTCTTAATTATACTCTTTAAATTTGATTTTATTGTTTTAATTGTGTTTTATACTTTTAAATCTGCCTTTTTTTTCTCTGTAAAGCACTTTGAATTGCTCTGTGTATGAATTGTGCTATACAAATAAATCTGCCTTGCCTTGCCCACTACTTTTGAGCAGTTTCAACCTGTATCACTTGCTGAATTAAGTCAAATAGTTCAGCACTTAAGACCCCGTGGAAGCCCTCTAGATGCCCTTCCTCCTAGGTTTCTCAAAAATGTTCTTAATGTGACTGGGCCTTATATACTACAGGTGATAAATGCTTCACTTTGATCTGGTTGTGTTCCAGGTGCTTTCAAGCATGCTGCATGCTGTTGTGCAGCCTCTTCTCAAGAAGCACAATTTAGATCCCAATATTCTGTCTAATTATAGGCCTATTTCTAAATTAGCATTCCTATCCAAAGTCCTCGAGAAATCAGTATACATAAAACTTCAGTCATATTTGGGGGAAAGTGGTATTCTGGAAAAGTTTCAGTCCAGGTTTAAATCCCTGCACAGCACTGAATCAGCAGTTTTAAAAGTTTTTAATGATCTGCTTTTAACAATTGATTCTGGTTGTCCTGCTGTGCTTGTGCTTTTAGACTTGACAGCAGCTTTTGATACTGTTGACCACCAAATTTTATTTTCACGTCTTAAACAATTTGCAGGCATTAAAGGTACAGTTTTAGATTGGTTCCAGTCATACCTAAAAACAGGACATTCTCTGTTCAACTCGGCGCCCATTCCTCAAGCCCAGCTCCGCTCAGCTGTGGTGTGCAGCAAGGCTCTGTTTTGGGTCCTGTCTTGTTCTCTTTGTATATTTTGCCACTTGGTTCCATTTAGAAAACATAACATCCCTTTTCATTGTTTTGCAGATGACATACAAATCTATCTGCAGCAGCAGCGTTTTAAGATTCTTTTGTTTGTTTTTATGTGTTTAAACGGCATGGCTCCAGCCTATCTGACCAAACTTTTGACACTTCATGTTCCGTCCAGAACAATGAGGTCCTCAAACCAGCTGTTTTTAAATGTGCCACGTTCACACCTCAAACCAGAGGAGACAGGGCTTTTGCTGTAGCTGCTCCCAAACTGTGGAACAGTCTGCCTCTTAACATTAGAGCTGCACAGTTTGTAGGCACCTTTAACTCTGCACTGAAAACCCACCTTTTTGCACTGGCTTTTAACACAAGTTGAGTTGAATTTGTGTTTATTTGTTTTTATTTGTTTTTTATTCCTGATTGTGTTTTATCTTTTTACGTGATTATCTTTTACTACTGTTCATGTTTTTTTAGTGTATAAGTATTTTTTTATTAACCTGATTTTTAACCTGTAAAGCACTTTGGGCAGCATTGGTTGTGGTAAATGTGCTATATAAATAAAGCTGACCTTGACCTTGACCTTAATTTCATATTCTACAAGTATTAAAATCATACGAGCTTTCATTTGTGAGTTTGAATGATGATTTCTTTCTCGTCAGTGTCAAATTGTTAAATAGTCATGTTTTTAATTCACTGCATTCTCATTGCCATAGCCATGCTGCATATATGAAATACTTTTGGCATCAAAACCACATGTCCAATAATATATATACCACAATAATAACTGTTTTTCTTTTGGCTGATTCAGGTGACCTATTTAAACACAATCACATATTTTATATTTAGGTATCTGAGCTTAAAAACATCTAGCTATTGGCAACAAAGAGAACAATTTTCAGTGCCCTCTAGTGTTATTTTGTTTGCGGGTCCAAATCCCAACAAAATGTAAATTAGATACTTTCTTTTACATGATAAAATGTATACATTTAACAATTTGAGCTCTCAAATTGTTTTACTGTTACATAATGGGGTTGGCTTTTCGTTTCAAATTGTAAGAGATACATTCTTTCACATGGTAAAATGTATATATTTTACAATTTGAGCTATCAAATTGTTTTACTGTTAAATAATATATGTGTTGTTCTTTTCCATTGCAGTCACGTGAAGGTTTTCACCAAAATGCAATAGTGTAGTGTAATTTCTTACATATATACAGCACATAATTTATTTTTTGTTTTGGCCATTAAAAAAGGAACTACTAAATTTACTGAAAAGTGCCCTTTTTGGGAAAAAAGTCCCCTAATTTGAAATTAAAAAAGGCGGGAAAATCCCTTTTTCTTTCTAATTTAAAATTGCTTTCAGCCAGAGAGCTGAAAATTGAGTATGTTAATAGTGACCCCGTGTACTATCAGTGTGTCGAATATTAGATTGCTGCGACCTTCCTAAGGGTCAAAGGTTAGGGTAAACATTCTTACATTGTACAATTTTTTTTAAAGGTTCCCAACATAGTTTACATGATATTTGAATATGTTGCACAAAACATTGCCTTATATCCAGCTGTTTTTGTTCCAACTTATTAGGGCCCTCCCAAAGCTAACTAGCTTTCCTTAAGACCTACAGAGATGAGACTTCAGAATTGGGTTTAGGGGTGTCAGCTGAGGTGTTGACCCAAGATTCAACTAATTTGGTTTATTTCTACCCACTTAAACAGGCCATTGTGTTGGTAAAAGTCTCATTTTCTAGGGCCCCCTGTTTAAAAACTAGGGGTCCTGTCTCAAGCCTCTTGGCAACATTCTCAAATTTCAGACTTGTAGGCCATCTGCAAATGTTTGAGCAACACTCGGGCTTAAGAATGGTCTCAGGACCTCAGTCCATCTTCAGACTGACTTTTGAAACAGGCCAAAATCTTTCCCAAAGGGCATGGACAGTTTTTATTTTTTATTTTTTATCCATGTAGAGGGTCCTCAATCCATCCCCTGTTGCTTTTAGCCAGAGAGCTGAAAATTGAGTATGTTAATAGTGGCCCCATGTAATATCAGTGTGTCGAATATCAGATTGCTGTGACCTTCCCAAGGTTCAAAGGTCAGGGTAAAGGTTCTTGGATAGTAGAATTTTTATTTTCTTTTTTTGATGTTCCCAGTACAATATATACTTGATATTTAAATATGTTACACAAAACACTGCCTCCTATCCAGCTGTTTTTGTTCTTCCTTTTGTTTTGGCCTTCCTTTAGGCCTACAGAGATGAGACTTCAGAATTGGTTTAAGGGTCTCAGCTGAGGTGCTGACCCAAGATTCAAGTAATTTCTTAGATTTTTATCCATCATTGTGGACCAAAGTGTCCCAAAATGTGAAAAAGTGCCCCTAAGTGAAGGAGACAGTACCCCTCATTGACCCATGACCATTAGCAGTCATTTGGGACCAAAGTGTCCCAAAGTGAAAAAAAAGTGTTGTCAATGTCAATGTTAGTACTTGACACTTTTCTATTTTAAAAAGAGCTCTAAAACAAATTTTAAAAAATGAATGTTGTGTGGCTAATTTTGTAATGCTCTGTGGCTATTGCTGTTGTAATACCGTCTGGCTAATGTTGTTGTAATGTTGTGTTGGTATTTCCAGTGCAATTAAATGTTGCTGTAATGTCATGTGGCTAATGTTGCTGTAATGCCTTGCAGCAGTTTTTTCTTTTTTTGTAAAGTGTGTTCAGCTTTTGTACAGTGGAAAGAAAAGGTATTGGCACCCCTTGGAAATACTAGGATTTTTGCCTGATCTGGTCATAAAATGTTATCTGATCTTCATCTAAGTCACAACAACAGACAAACACAGTCTGCTTAAACTAATGCTGCAAAAAAAAAAAAAGAAAATAATTTTTTTCAGGTTTTTATTGAGCATTTATGTAAACATTCACAGTACAGGGTAGAAAATGTATTGGAACCTTTAGATTTAATAACTGGTTGACCCACCTTTGGCAGCAATAATCTCAACCAAACGTTTGTGTAGTAAAGATCAGACCTGCACAAAGCTCAGGAGGAATTTCGGACCATTCCTCTTTACAAAACTGTTTAAGTTCAGCAATATTCTTGGGATGTCTGATGTGAATCCCTCTTTTGAGGTCATGCCACAGCATCTCAATAGGACTGAGGTCAGGACTCTGGGCCACTCCAGAAGGAGTATTTTCTTCTGTTGAAGCCATTCTGTTGTTGATTTGCTTCTATGTTTTGGGTCAGTGTCCTGTTGCATCACCCATCCTCTGTTGAGCTTCAGTTGGCGGACAGATGGTCTTAGGTTTTTCTGCAAAATCATTTGATAAACTTGGGAATTTATTTTACTGTTGATGATAGCAAGTTGTCCAGGCCCTGAGGCAGCAAACCATGATGCTCCCTCCACCATCTTCACAGTGGGGATGGGGTTTTGATGTTGGTGTGCTGTGCTGTTTTTTCTCCACACATAGCGTTGTGAGTTCCTTCCAAACAACTCAACTTTGGTTTCATCTGTCCACAGAATATTTTGCCAGTAGTGCTGTGGAACAGGTGCTTATTTGCAAACTTTAAACTTGCAGCAATATTATTATTTTTGGACAGTAGCGGCTTCCTCTGTGGCATTTTTTATTGGGCAGGGCCACTTTAACCCACACATACAATCTTCTCACACAGATTGGCCCCCAGGTTGGCTGACAGGTTGCCTAGGGGTTCCAATACTTTTTCTACCCTGTACTGTGAATGTTTACATAAATGCTCAATAAAGCATGAAAAAATGTCTTTTTTTTTGCAGCATTAGTTAAGTAGACTGTGTTTGTATATTGTTGTGACTTAGATAAAGATCAAATCACATTTTATGACCAAATCATGCTGCCTAGAGGAGACTGACACTCAAACAGAACGTACTGTGCAGGGGAAACCGTACAACACCTATCACAAGTTATGTAAAGGAACGGTGAACCACTGTACATTTTGCCTGCGTGTGGCTGGCATTGGCAGAGTCCTGAGTCCTCTCTAGCCAACGCGAGCACGGACACGTGGGCCAAGAGAAGAGAGGACGCACACACACTTTAGGGACTCAAATATCCTCTGCTTTTATTCTGTTTTATGACTGTCCAGTTTTATCTATTTTATATTGTTTTTTATCCTAGAGAAATCACTTAAGTGTTTTCAATTGATGATAGCTCTGGTCTGTTTCTTTTTATTTGGTACATGGCCATTTTCTTTACTTTTGGTGCTTATAAGTCTGGGCATTTTATTAATTGTACTGTACTTTTTTATTTTAAACTGCTGAATTAAATATTTTAAACTTTTTGTGTGTGTGTTGTTTCTAAACACTTGGTGTCTGCAAAATACCTGACACATACACCCTTCATGCAAGGGCTCTTAGACATTTCCACAGGACTAGAGTTTCTGGTCAGTGGTATTGGCAAACTGTTTCAGGCTGATTTGGTAGATATGAGTGAATATTCTACAGACAACGATGATGTACGTTACTTGTTGACGTGTAAGGATGTATTCTCAAAATATGCGTGGGTCAGATGTCTTGAGACCAAGACTGGCCCGGCTGTCACAAATGCATTTAAAGATATTCTGTGCTAAGCTTCAAACAGATAAGGGCACAGAGTTTTATAATAAACATTTTCAAAAACTTATGAATCAGCACAAGATCATCCATTTTTCAACTGCTAATGAGACTAAGGCTAGTGTGGTCGAACGCTTCAACAGAACTTACAAGACACAAATGTGGTGATATTTAACATCGGTCAATTCCCCCAGATATATAGACGTAGAGTTTTGATATGAAGTTCTTATGGGTTGTGACTGATAGTAGGCTAACATGGAAACAGTATATTAATTACATGAAGGTAAAAATATCAAAGACCCATGGTATTTTATTTAAAACTAATAGATTTACTCAATTCTAGAGTCAAGAAATTCAAAGTGTTTATTATTTATTTATATTATAAATGTGTTTCCCTGTGCAGTGAAATTCTTTCTTTGCTGTCCACACCACATAAATCTATGGTGTATAAACAACAACAACAATAATGATAATGCCAAATATGCAAAATATAATAGAAATACAAACAATGCATAAGTATATACTTTATACATAAATGTGTGAGGTACTGTGCCACATCAGCTGTTGTGCAGTCAGTAGTGAATGAATGACTTACTTGTGCTGTCAGAGGTAAACAGTACATTTACATTTACATTACAAAACACTGTACTATAGAGATGAATATTTACTGTGCCAAACATCAGAAAAGGAGTAAAACTTAAAATTTATGGAATAAAGTTATTACAAGATGGAAAATGTGTAATTTTTTATTTTATTTTACAAAATTAAAATGTCACAACTTGTTTTAAACAGTTATATGATCTGAATAAACCATGTGCTTTGGTATGAAGATCACACCTTGTATTATTCTACTTCCATAAAAAAAACAAAAAACAAAAAAAAAACAGGTGAATTGTTAATAAATGCAGATTTGGTGTGTTATTGTCTAACATCAAGTGTTTATGTGCATTTACATGATCTTGTTGACCTTAACACTGCAATTGTGATGTATAAAGCACATAACCATATGCTCCCTCACTGTATCCAAGAGAAGTTCAAACCAAGAGAGACGGGATACAATCTCAGAGGATCTAGTATTTTTCAGAAACCAAATGTAAGGACGAGCTTAAAAAGTAGATGCATCTCTGTTAGAGGGGTTAATCTATGGAACAGTCTGGATGAAACATTAAAAGACTCCAAAACAATTTACACTTTTAAAAGAGAATTTAAGTCCAGTGTGGTGGGGAAATATGGAGAAGTGGAATGAATTGTGTAATGAAAGTTGTCAAGGTTGAAATGTCTGTATGTGTGTGTGTGTGTGTGTCAGTAGGTGTGTGGATGTATCTTATATGTCAGTCAGTCTATGTATTTGGGGGGCAGCTGTGGCTACAGAAGTAGCTCACCACCACCAAGTGTGACTGAGGAGTGAATGAATAATTGATCAATTGTAAAGCGTCTTTGAGTGTCCAAAAAAGCGCTATATAAATTCGATGAATTATTATTATTATTTTATCGGATGAGTGTCTATCTGTGCCATGTGACATTCCTTTGCAGTCGTGGCGACTATAGTAGCGATGGTTTCAGATGTATTGAGTTGAGTTAGTTGATTTGCTGCCATCTTGAATGTAATGTTTTAAGTTAATAGGGTTAGGCAGAATAAGTGTTGAACTTCAGCCTAGACCCTTTCGGTCTGTGGGATGTATTGTTTCTGTTTTGTTTTTGTTTTTTTTGTGTTGTTTCTTTAAGTTTGTCAACTGACCGAAGAAAATAAACTAACTAACTAACTAACTAACTAACTAACTAACTAACTAACTAACTAATTTATGATGAATATATTGTGCAGTGTGACTGAAACAAGTAACTGACTAAGCGTATACTTTATCAAAATGATCCCTAATTCCTCTTGGACACACGCTCGCTGAATTAAGTCACTTAACATTTGATGAGGAAAAATACACGTTATAGATGCTTCGGTCTCGTTCTCTAAACTTTGTTGATAAGTGGAAAAGTACTTCATAAGAGTGCTGTGTACACAGTGTTAGACCACTCACTAAACAGTGAGATGTTAAAGTACAGCGGTAAGCGACACACCCACTGCACAACACTATACAAACATCACAGGAGAAGTGTAACAACAGTATTACATTTATTCAGTCAAATCTGGTCAGTTTATGTCCTCGTCTAGTAAAATGTAAAAACAGTGGCATACAATCAAAATAACCTTTCTTTCCTCTTTTTAAATGTAAACCTCTATATCTTTTTCAATGGATTCATACATTTCTTTACCTTCATTCAGCACCAGCAAATCACGATGAGTACGATGGTAAGAAATACTACTGCCGTATCATAAACCCTTTTTAAGTGTAACGACAGTATAACATTTATTCAGTAAAATTTTATCAATTTGTGTCCTCATCTAGTACATTGTCCTCTTTCTTTTTTTATTTCTTTATTTTTCAACTTAGCTCTATATATCTCTTTACGTTGATCCTCCTTTCAAACTAGTGCACTTTATACCACTATAGCTTATAACATTAACAATCTTGTCTAGATTGAAAAAACAAATGAGCCACCACCAAAATTAAATGTTTTCCCTCTTTATTATCTTTCTTTACATTGACTTACCCAACACCTTACAAACTAATGTATTATTTTGTTACAACATCAGACATACAGTCAGCATCAGTATTCTCACTGCTTGCCATTGTTGGTAGAGGGCTTCACTGCTGCCTAATGTAATCCAATAAGGTTAGAAGAACTACTAAGCAGGCATACCACCCACATATATACAAAGTCCTCTAAAACACCCCCATTAAAAGGCAGGGATACTTGTTAGCACCCGCCCACTCTCATTTTGACCCACTGACCTTTATTATCTAATGCCATCATCTTAAGAGGGCGGTAGGGTGAAATGAAGGGGTCATCAGGTCAACACCTGTGTAAAACATAATTAAGAGATAACATTCCTAAATTAGCATTTTAAGATATTATTTTAGATCATTAGAAAACCTCAATAAAAAAGCTGAATATATATCATCCATTTATAATGAATTGAAATCCTCCATTTAAATGATAATACTCCTACTTTCAGTATGTATAGTTTGCTTGTTGTTTATATTATTTGTTATATGTGCTTATTTCTTTATGATTATAGACCCTTTCAGGAATGACATGCTTAAAAAAGTTGTGCATGCAGCCGGATAAACGTTCTTTTCATTAATTTCTATGAGGGAGCAAAATAAAAATATTAATTTAGACGTTACTGGACTGCAGGAATGAATGGTTGCTGTTTATTTATTTATTAAAAATTACTCTGACTCAATATAATCCAGATCTGAGAGTCAGTGCCATTTGCTAAAGTTAACTTATAAAAGTAGGATTTGTGGTGATTGATGAATTAAATCTGAACACACAATGTCAAACTATTGTTGCCCACCACATTTCTGTTACTATTTGTCCTGCATAAGATTGAAATTAAGAAATAAATAGTAGACTTTAGCTACTGTATGCTAATTATAGATGCTAATTGCAACTACTGCGGCATATATACTGAAAAAAAAACCCTGCAAACATCAGCGAGAATGCTTGCCCAGGAAGAAACCAAAGAGACATAAAAGACAAACTATTTATTGCTCCTACATTCTGGCCCCTAGTTATTTCATAGCAATAATTACCCACCACCATTTACTTGTAGGAGACAGACACCGTAAGAACCACGACCAAGATGAAAATGTAACATGCAGAATGCAAAGAGAACCAGCAGCTAATGAATTACTGGCCCCAGATAGGTCAATGATTAGTCCTAAAACTCATTTTGATACATTCATACTTTTTGTGCCATTACAAAAAAGGGCTACAACTCACGTTCTTCCTCTTAAAGTCCTAATAGGGCTGGGATACAGTCACTGTTATCTAATGGGAATTACTTCCCACAATGCTTCTTCCTGCTTCTGTACAGTGCAGACGTGTTTTCTCCCTGCTGCCGCTCTGTCTAGTGCTTTCTCCTATTTTTTGTCTTGTCAGACTTTTCTTTTTGACCCCCTGCTTTGCTGTGCTCCTGAAAATACTCAAATGGAATTAACTGGTCACTCAGCGCTATTGACAGATTTTGTCAATGAAGAGGTGCACCGGGGGAACCTGCCTGCCCGGACGGGACCTTTGGTGCATGTGGCGCCTGGACCAGCTGGCAAGTCGTGTGCCTGGAAGTCCGGTCCGTGGAGGATGTGGATTCATTTGTATTTGGAATTTTTGCTAGCGCGGTTCCTATTTTGGCCCTGGGACTGCCCTGACCTATCGGAAGATTTGTAAGACAGCTGCCAGCAAATTCACCCAGCTGCTGTCTGTGGAAATTAAAGGGTGCTTCGGGGATGTGAGTGACCGACTGAAAGTATTACATCAGAGAGTGGCACTGACTGAGGCCGTGACATCTCAGCCCAGACTGTGGAGGAGACTGGACACCATCGGGGGTCAGACTGGTGAACTGTTACTGGACTGACCATGAAGCAAAGTCACTCCATCAACCGGATGTACGCCAGCGACGCTGAGGTCCAGAACTGATTGACTGATTATGATCCGGACAAAATTAACCAAAGATCAGCTTAAAAATGGATAAAAAATTGTTTACCCCCTTCACGTTCTCCCTATATCTCCTTCCCTTGGTTCGGAAGGTCAGCTTGACAGCTGGGTCTTCTTAATCTCTCCCTGTGCACTGCCATATCTCCCTTCAAGGACAAGCCACAGAACTGAACTTGTAAACATCTGAGTCATGGCTCTAACTTTTCAGACACAAGCTCAGACTCTTACTGCATCAAATAAACAATATCAGGTACATAGTTTACTTTTTTAAGCAGATTTTGAAGAATTTGTGATCTTCTGGGGCCTCTTTTTCCCCCCAGTCCACCCCATCACATCAAGTCAAATAAAGTCAGCATCAGAGATGGGAGAGGTCAGCCCAGGTGAGAAATCCCTCTTCTTATTGAGCGTGGTCTCAATCTGATTGGCTAATCAGTAGACAGAGGTGCTTTAGCCTACCACCACATGTGCCAAGCATATTTGTGTTCATGTTGCACTTTACACCGCTGCCACTATATAAAGAGGACATGCTGGTTGTGCTATTTCATGAGAACATATACAGTGGAGCAAAAAAGTATTTAGTCAGCCACCAATTGTGCAAGTTCTCCCACTTAAAAAGATGAGAGAGGCCTGTAATTTTCATCATAGGTATACCTCAACTATGAGAGACAAAATGAGAAAAAAAATCCAGAAAATCACATTGTCTGATTTTTAAAGAATTTATTTGCAAATTATGGTGGAAAATAAGAATTTGGTCAATAACAAAAGTTCATCTCAATACTTTGTTATATACCCTTTGTTGGCAATGACAGAGGTCAAATGTTTTCTGTAAGTCTTCACAAGGTTTTCACAAACTGTTGCTGGTATTTTGGCCCATTCCTCCATGCAGATCTCCTCTAGAGCAGTGATGTTTTGGGGCTGTCGCTGGGCAACACGGACTTTCAACTCCCTCCAAAGATTTTCTATGGGGTTGAGATCTGGAGACTGGCTAGGCCACTCCAGGACCTTGAAATGCTTCTTATGAAGCCACTCCTTCGTTACCTGGGCAGTGTGTTTGGGGTCATTGTCATGCTGAAAGACCCAGCCACGTTTCATCTTCAATGCCCTTGCTGATGGAAGGAGGTTTTCACTCAAAATCTGACAATACATGGCCCCATTCATTCTTTCCTTTACACGGATCAGTCGTCCTGGTCCCTTTGCTGAAAAACAGCCCCAAAGCATGATGTTCCCACCCCCATGCTTTACAGTAGGTATGGTGTTCTTTGGATGCAACTCAGCATTCTTTCTTCTCCAAACACGACGAGTAGAGTTTTTACCAAAAAGTTCTATTTTGGTTTCATCTGACCATATGACATTCTCCTAATCCTCTTCTGGATCATCCAGATGCTCTCTAGCAAACTTCAGACGGGCCTGCACATGTACTGGCTTTAGCAGGGGACACGTCTGGCACTGCAGGATTTGAGTCCCTGGCCGCGTAGTGTGTTACTGATGGTAGCCTTTGTTACTTTGGTCCCAGCTCTCTGCAGGTCATTCACTAGGTCCCCCCAGTGTGGTTCTGGGATTTTTGCTCACAGTTCTTGTGATCATTTTGACCCCACGGGATGAGATCTTGCGGGGAGCCCCAGATCGAGGGAGATTATCAGTGGTCTTGTATGTCTTCCATTTCCTAATAATTGCTCCCACAGTTGATTTCTTCACACCAAGCTGCTTACCTATTGCAGATTCAGTCTTCCCAGCCTGGTGCAGGTCTACAATTTTGTTTCTGGTGTCCTTTGACAGCTCTTTGGTCTTGGCCACAGTGGAGTTTGGAGTGGGACTGTTTGAGGTTGTGGACAGGTGTCTTTTATATAGATAACCAGTTCAAACAGGTGCCATTAATACAGGTAACGAGTGGAGGACAGAGGAGCCTCTTACAGAAGAAGTTACAGCTCTGTGAGAGACACAAATCTTGCTTGTTTGTAGGTGACCAAATACTTATTTTTCACCATAATTTGCAAATAAATTCTTTAAAAATCAGTGAATGTGATTTTCTGGATTTTTTTTCTCATTTTGTCTCTCATAGTTGAGGTATACCTATGATGAAAATTACAGGCCTCTCTCATCTTTTTAAGTGGGAGAACTTGCACAATTGGTGGCTGACTAAATACTTTTTTGCCCCACTGTATCTCAAAAATATCTGTCTATCTATATCAGTTAGCTCCATAATGGTATGTTCACACCGGACGCGAATCTGGCGTCAAATTCGCGTCATTCGCGTCTAGTTGGACGCGTGACCATTTTGAATTCAGTCGCGCAAATGAGGCGAATTGTTCGCTTCATTCGCGTCAAATGAGGGGCATGGCCGCTAGAGTTACTCCCAAATCGGCCTGTCTTGGTTTGGTCACCTGTGTCTACGAGGATCTCTCCCCAGGACACTACTGCTGTACAGCAGCATTAACCACAGAGACAGAGCTGAGACACCTGGGTTTATTTCTTGTACATTAGCTCTTTCTAGTGGTTTTGGGGTCTGGTCTAGTCACAGCTCTGTATTTTCTGTTGTTCTGGAGAGTGCAATAACTGCTAATATAACGAGCACATCTCAATAGGCTATTTTGGTAAAGTTAACCCCCCTTTATATTTAATTGTATTTATTTGTGTGTTCTTGATGTCACGATGATCAGAGTGAGCCTCTGTCACAGGCTCGTATCACAGATAACAGCTATAACCACAGTCACACAAAGCCTAAACAGCCATATTTATTTTATTTATAGTGTTTTCTATCAGGGCTGTTTTTGTTTCCTGTCTTCATAAAAGTAGAAGAGCTGCTGTAGGCTGCAGCTTTTATCTCCGGGTTCACTCTGACAACCTCGATGATTGTTTTGCTGGATCTCCGAGGCAGGGATCTCCTCCTGTTACGTCGTACGTAACCACGTCATTGCTACAGCAGCTCCCTGATTGGTTAACGTGCCGCGAATGTTCGCAGAAGTTCAAATTTTTCAACTTCCGCGACCAGAGCGTTGGACGCGAATCTGCGTTGTTCGCTTCATCCGCCGATTCACGTCTTCACCTATTCGCGGGATTCGCGTCGCAGGACGCTTGTTCGCGCCTGAACGCGGCTTTTCGCGTATTCCTGTAAGGACACTCTCTCCCTGGTAAAACTTGTACTTGGACCTTGACTGATACTGAAAGGTAATGGTTATAAAATTGTGAAACCACATCACGCATTTCTTTTAGTATTGTCTGTACATTCTTAGCAGGTGGGGGAGGGACAGGTGTGGCAGAGCAGAGCACACCTGAGTTCAGTCAGAGCTGATGGTCCTCTCTCAGACAGAGGCAGGAGCAGTGACCTGAACTCTTACTGCAGGAATAACCTGACAGATACTCACTACTTGTCGGAGACAGACTTCTGCTTTGGCCCTTTATTTATTTATGTGAAATGTGTAACTATTGTGGAGGATAAAAATACAAAATCTAAAAGCTGTCCTATTCTGCACACTCAGACTGCACAGGTGTGAAAACAGAGATATGAAACTATAGTGGACAGCTTCAGACTGACAGGAGTTACTAATGTATTGTTACCTCTTGATGTGAAAAGCACAAACCTAGTTACCTAGTTCAGAGGAGAGGAGCATCACTGTCTGCAGCTGCTCAGGTGATCAGTCACCTGTCCACTTCTCCAGGTGTGCTGCTGCTGCTGCTGCTACAGTGCTGTTTATGAGCATAAATAAAACATCATGTAACTGCAGGAAGAGCATTCCATCACACAGATGCAGTACACAGTCTGCTCACTGGATATTCATCTCTCAGTGGATTCAAAGGTCTATTAGTGGTTCTCAGGGTTTCTAAAAGTACAGTTGGAGGTAGAGCCTCTAGTAACCAAGCTCCTGTTTTATGGAATCAACTTCCAGCTCATGTTAGAGAGGCAGACACAGTCTCTACAAACAGCCTCTACAGTCTCTGGAAACGGAAATGTGTCGTCTTCTACGCTCGCGCGGTGCATTTCTGCCCCACTGGAAGACCCGTGGTGTGTTGCTGCCTCTGTCAGTGTCGTCATAATATTTTTGTTGTGATCAAAATAATCGATGCATCAATTGAAATTAATACGATTAAATCAATAAATTAACGCACTGCGTTAATGCAATAATTTTCCAAGCTCTAATATATATATATTATTTATTTATTTATTTATTTATTTTTTATTATTATTATTTTTTTTTCATAGTTTGTCTTTCAAAACTTGTTCCTGTTTTTTAGCTTTGTAAGATATTGTGCCAAAACACTCTTGCGACTCTGCCCACAATTAGAGAATCACCAGGCCTCGTGACAAGTTACATACCTGCCATGTTAGACTTATCACTATGACAAATGCATGAATACACTTCCATCATTTTAGATCAGCTTCATTTTAAATGTGTTGCTTTGACTGTAGTTTTATGAGATGCAACAACCAGCCGAGTCAAAATTGCAAGTTCATTGTCTCCCTTTTGTTTTCCACATGCAATGAAAATATTTATATGCACATGCATATGTATAATTCAGTGATATGTCATTATGTTATCTTATGTTATGCTATTTTATGTTATGTTATGCTTAAAGGTTTATTGTGGTGCCATTTTGTTTTTGCATAGGTTCTAATGAGGACAAACTTAGAAAACATTCTGGAGGCAAACTGAGCCCACATCTTTCACAAACTTGGTAGTAATAATGGCCACTTCCCTTCTGTGTAGTTGGTAAATCTCATATTTGGAGAACTTGTGGATGTGGTGACCCCTATATAAAGCTTTGCAGTTTAGTTTCTCAGGGGGTTACCTTCATTTCCTGTTGTTGTTGTCCACTGAACAGTCATCATGCTTCAGGCTGCAGTCCTCAGCCTGCTCCTCTGCTCAGCTTATAGTTTTACTGTAACCAAGGTAGGCAAGAACTCAAATACACAAACAAAATACAAGTCATTTTAAATATATTTTTATGGTCTCAAATGAAATGTCTTTGTTTCTTTTAGTTCAACTAAATATGTTTAATTTGTTTCTCTTTGCAGTACACATTTGATAAGAATGAAGAATCCTCTGGTATGTATTGTTTATTTATTATAATATTTTAACAAGGCAAAGAATGAATTTTGTCACTAGCAGTAAAATTAATGCAAGTCAAGTTGATCTAACCCTTTGCAATACAATATTGCCAAATCAGAATAATATTAACTGAAATGTATTGTGCAGCCCAGGTGGAAATAAACACTGTTGTTATATATCTACAACATAAAATTATGTAATAATGTGCTATTTCCTCCACAGGCAACACTATTGAGGATGATGATTTCAGTATCTCCACGCTGTTAGAAAAGGCCAATAAGAACCTCGGTAGGTCAATCCAAAATGGCTGTGGCCTGCCTTGTGGCTAATTAAGCACAAAAAAAGAATGAGCCACTGTGATGAAGAGTGTTTTTACCTTATCCTCATCTTCTCGTTGCAGGGAAGAACCCTGATGACCCAGTGGTGGTGGAAGGAGACATAGTGGTGCCCTACGGTCTGCAGAACGCTGACCCCTGCACCGCTTGCGGCTGCCTATGGCCCAAAGCAAGGGACGGCTATGTCTACGTGCCCTACCGCATCTCCAACCAGTACTGTAAGCTCTCAGGCATTCATGTACAATACTCAGGTTTAATAAGAATTAGGTTTTGTTTGTTTGTTTGTTTGTTTAAATGGTTATAGTATAGAGTAAGTATAGTATAGTATACTTAGCTAATAGGTCAGTGTCAGCTATAATTTATCTGTGTGCCATTAATTAGTTGTAACAGACCATAAACCCTTTGGGACCTTGGTGCACATTTTTCACACTTTTCAATCTTCATGAATCTTCATGAATCAGTCTTCTTGTGATAATTTTGGCTGTGTTCATGCATATAGCATGATTTTTCTGACTAATATTAGAAGGATACCTGCGGGTTAAGGGCACTTACATTGTTGTTGTTTGTTTAGTGTGTCCTAATAAACGAAGATGGAACATGGTTCTTTGTCTTTCTTTTTTAGCCCAGGAAGAAAAGGAGACTATCATCAAAGGTCTGCAGTCTTTTGCGCAGTCCACCTGCATCCGCTTCACCCCTCGGAGTACAGAGGAGGACTTTGTGGACATCGAGCCCCTCGGAGGGTAGGAGAGCAGCAGATTATTTCAAAGATGTAGGACTATTTTGTAGAAAATGTTAGATACTGTATACAAACGCATGAAGTAAATAATTTAAAGAGGTTATATTATGCAAAATAGTTTTAGCCTTCTTCCATGTTATAATGTTGTTCCCTCATCAAAAGCATACCTGGACTTGTGTTTTTGTGTCGTTCACGTTTGAATAATCCTCTATTCTTTTACATTGAGTTTGTGAGAGTCCAAAACAGCTCATTTCTCCAGTGTCTGCCTTTTCCACCTGACCACGCCCCTCCTCCTGACCATGCCCTGACCACGCCCCTCCCACCTCACAGCCCAGTCCCATTCAGGAAGCACTGCTACAGTTCACACCTCACCCGCAGCAACCAAACAAACCCACCCCCGAACTGCAGTGGATAACACTCAAACACTCGGCATGTGTTGTTGTGAGGAGTTGAAGGGGCGTGACAACAGCGGGACAGCAGGGAGGGCTCTTAAAGTGACAGAGACCTAATGTGAGCGTTTCTCACAAAGTCAAATGATGAGTTTCTTCAAATAAGGTTTTTGCAATAATCATTATATGCAATAATCAACAAAACATAAGATGCAGATCTAGATGTGTCCTAAGTTAATATAAAAGACTCACAAAAAAGGATAATAGGCCCTTTAAAACAATTATTTTTAACTTACCACAGTGGACTAATTTAATAACTTAATATGTAAACACTGTGAATGGCCTCTGTTTCAGCTGTTACTCTTCAGTTGGGCGGACAGGGGGGTGTCAGAATGTCTCCCTCGCTCGACCGGGTTGTGTCTCCAAGGGAATTATCCAGCACGAGATGCTGCACGCCCTGGGCTTTAACCATGAGCACACTCGCTCGGACAGGGACGAGCATGTTCAAATCCGGTTGCAGAACGTCAAAAGCGGTGAGTCTAAAACACACAATACTCCACAGATACATTATAAACCAATGCTGAGTGAGGCATGTTCCCACAGGCAAGGAGCACAATTTCAGAAAGATCCAAACTAGGAACCTTGGTACTCGCTATGACTACGGCTCTGTCATGCATTATGCAAGGTAGCAACACAATATCTAACGTCTGATTTTATTCAACATGATCAGCTCAACATGTGCTGTATGTCTGCCACACAGTTATGCCTTCTCAAGGAACAGGTGAGCCCACCATTGTGCCCATCCCCGACCACAATGTATGCATCGGAGGAGCCACTGAGATGAATCCCACTGACATCCTCCGGGTCAACCTCCTCTACAAATGTGGTATGTACTTTTTAACTTAGGACCATAGGAACTAGGCACACATTTTAAAATTACCTAAGAAGCTGTAGAATTAAAAGTTGAACATGTGGTATCACACTTCTTTTTATCGCTGCTGTATTTTCTATAATTGCACTGTAACAAAGTTTGTATTTACACACAAAGCAATCTTTTATTATTGTTGTTTTTTACGATTGTTTTTGTTTTTGTGACAGGGAGAGAATTAGGAAACAGCACTGAAGGAAGAAAGTGATTGAAGCAGATCCTGCAGCTACAATCTTCTAATGCTAGTAAAATGCAAAGAAATCTTCTAGCTTTTATCCTATGGCGAACACATTGCCTATGTGATCATTTGGCATTTCCTTTCCCTCATCCTAAATAATTCTGCATGCTTCAAAGATTGCAAATGTAAAATCTATTAAAAACCAAAAAAAATCAACCATTTCTTGTTTGTTTTTTTCTTGCATTTACAAACCCAATTCTGAGGAAAAGTTGGGGCAGTGCGTAAATTGTAAACAGCTGTCTTCTCTGGGCCAACTGGGTTTGTCTTTTTCAAATTCTGGTTCAGAGAAGAGGAAGCTGAGGTGTTTCTGGATCCTGTTCACATATGGACTCTTGTTTGCAAAGTATTTGTGCTAACATCCAACATTTCCGGCACAAATTATAGAGCCTTTTCCCTTTGTAATCTTATCTTCACTGAAAAGTTGCCAATTAACCTAAATAGGTGTAAAATCCTCACTTCAGCTGATCTTTTATTAGTAAAACCTTTCCCGCTTTTTGTTGCCTCACCTCAACTTTTTTGAGACATGTTGCCATCAAATTAAAAGTGAGTTATTATGTTTCATGAAATGGTAAAATACGAACAGTATCTCAGTTTCAACACCTGACCAGGTATATTGTTTATGGTTCATTCCAGAGAAAATATTTGCAAACCAATTCATTTAGTTCTCATTTACATTTACACTATCCTATAGCCTTCCTGTGGTTAGGTTTGTAAACTGAAATACTGTACTCCATACAGTATGTGATGTGAAAGTGACCATGACCATTATCTGAGGTTTATGTACCGGACAGTGATAAGTGGCAGTGACTTATCATCATCCTGTTTCAGTTTTGGTTAAAAATAGAAAGCTTTGCGAAAATAACAGATGCTCGCATATATGCTGTATGTTTTTAACCCTAAGAATGCAGTTTGCAATAAATATTAAATTAGCTATGTCTAGATAAATATGTACAAATACTGAACTTTTACATTGATATTAGTTAAGTGTTGAGTATTAAGTGTACTCTAAATGGGTAACTCCCTCTCAAAGACACAACTAATAAAAAAGTGCATTGCTTTTGAGTTATGTTACTATAATTTCTGTTTGCTGTCAAATCCCAGTGAATGCTCTAATGCAGTGGTTCCCAGACTTTTTCGTCTTTCACTTTTTGTCATACTGTGAGTACCCCCCTCACTCATATGTACATATTTCAAAAAGCAGTTGCTGTAAATGCAAATTCTCCATCATTTATTGCTTTAAAAATTGAATTCAAGATAGAAAGAAATTGCCTTTAAAATAACAATATAAAATATGAACATAAAATATTAATATAAAATTATATTGCACTTATTTTACTATATATGCTGCCTGGCCCAAAAAAAGTGGATTTAAGCAAATAGGTAAGAGTCTCCCATTGGATAATTACTGCATGGGTGATTATGTTTATTTAACCCTAACAGATGCTTCTGGACCATTTTGACATTGCAGAAGCTTATTGAGACAATGCCACAGTGAATGCATGCCGTAATCAAAGCTAAAGGCGATCCAAAGAAATATTAGTGTGTGACTTTGGACTTTTGGCCAGACAGTGTACTTCAAATTGGAAAAAAAAAATCATAACTTCATAATAAATGTGCTACAAGAAAAAATATCAAAAATAATAATAATTTGAATAACTCCCCTTTTAAATAAGCTATTAAACCTAAAAGATATTTAACAAAATAATACAAAATAATAGGCTTATCCAAATCATATTTTTAGCAAGGATGAGGATTTTGCTAAGCAGATTCCTGGATAGAGCTTACAAACCTACAGTGGTAGAAATGCATGTGATAGAGCTTGGCCATTTTCTGTAACATTATTCAGACAAAAGCATTTATGAATGTACACCGTAACAAGGTTTAGAAATAGATCAATTTTATTAATACCAATACTACTTTTGGGGGTGCACGGTGGCAGAGCGGTTAGCATTCTTGCCTCCCAGCAGGTTTGAGCCCCGGGCGGACCAATACAACCAACACAATCTCTCTGGGTGGAGTCTGCATGTCCTCCCCATGTTACCGTGGGTTTTCTCTGGGTTCTCCAGCTTCCTCCCACCATGTCCAAAGACATGCATGTGTTTAGGTGAATTGGTGACTCTAAATTGACCCGAGTGAATGAATGTGAGAGTGAATGATTGTCTGTCTGTGTTCGTCTCTGTGTCAGCCCTGCTGGCCCCTGTCCAGGGTGTACCCCGCCTACGGCCCAGAAGTTACTGGGATAGGCTCCAGTCACCCGCGACTCCTAACGGGAATAAGCGGTAGAGAATGAATGAATGAATGAATGAATGAATGAATACTACTTTTGTAGTCCATTGGCTTTCCTACCCTTGTCTTGAAGGGTTTTTCTATGTTGCTCGTACAAAAAGGCACTTAAGAGACCGTCTTGCAGAACATAAATATGCAATTAGAGTCAGAAATCAGGATTATCCTATGGCTAGACACTTTAGTGAATATCATAATGCCAATGACTCTGCTCCAAATTGAAGGCATTGATTATAAAACCACTGACAAGAGAAGATTACAGAAGTCAAAGTCCTCATCCAGTCTGAATGAGGACTTTGCCGTGTTTGTGGTGTGGTTGTATTCTTTTGCCTCCTCCTGGGTATTGGAGTTTTTTCCTTACTTCTAGTTTCCTTTGTTCTTTCATGTGTTTCTTTCATACCTGTGTCTAATTGTGTCTGATTTGTTTTTGACACTGTGTGTCCCTCATTGGTTTTGTTTGGTCAGTTTTTAAGTGGCCACACCCACCACACAACCCTTATGTGAGCCCTGACAAAGACATTTAGCAGGTCGAAACATGTTGGCTTTTTAATGATTTATCCATTTAAATAAAGGCTTTTTAAGTATACTTCCTCGTGCTGTTATTACTTTTTTGGAGTGCCTTGGTCTTCAGTTTTTGCATATTTTAAGCAGTTTCACCTAGCTGGCTTGTTTTTCATAAGTTTTAATGTTTTTTTATAAAACGATTGTAGATTATATTTTCTCATCAATTTATAAAATAATTCCAAGTACCCCATGCAAAGTGCTGGGTACCCCTAAGGGTCCCAAACCCCTTGTTGGGAAACACTGCTCTAATGGTAACTCTACAAGGTTTATAAAATTGTCCCATACTTGAATTGATCTCATCTTAGTATTATCAAGAATGGCACTTACTCTTAAAATGTTTTTACCAGTAGTGGTAATGGGTAGATTGAATAATTATTAATAGATTGAAAAATAACATGCATTTGAAAGTTGACAACCCAGTGTGCTAGTTTCTGTCATCTAGAGTTGATAGAGCTATTCTAATATTTTTATATCAAATACATTGAACATTTTCATCTGAAATACTGTGCATTAAAAAACCTAGAAAAAATATGTATACGGTAAAACCTTGAATCATTGCCTAATTTTATATATGTGTTAATTGTCTTTTTGTTTTTCCAATGTCCAGACATAATACCTGAGCTAGGTTGTATCAGAAGACTACTTTGTTATGTTCAAAGTAGTCTTTTGTGCACTGAATCATTTAAAATGTACATAAACTTTTATGACACTGGCACTCAGGCTCCATACCAGCTCTGTTTAGGCAAGTGTGAGTTTCCCAGCCACAGATGTGCATGTCTGTGCATTTTGTAACTGATAATGTCGGCTATATAAAACAGAAGCCCACCTCAGCTTCACACAGAGATTCTGGTAAGTCCAAAAGGTAGAGCAGTATTTGGAACTGGGGTAGTTCTCAGTCTAAAAAGTAGTATATCCTGTGTCTTCCAGGTCTAAGATGTCTGTCTTCAGGTTCACAGCTCTGGCTCTGCTGCTCCTCTCTGCCTGCTGTTGGGCAGAGGAGGTAAGAATATTCCTATTCATAAAGAGGACAAACCAAGATTAATGCAGAAAACATCACTGGACATACAGTATCCTGTATATACTGTACATATGTAGCATTCTTGTCTCTGCTGAGTTCATCAATAAACTGATAATTACTTTCCCTACTGTATAATAGTAAGGGACCACTAGCCAACTCTCTGAGTGGAATCTCCATTAGTTGCGTGATTCTAAATTGCCCTTAGATAAATCTGAACAGTCTGTCAATGTATGTATCAGTATCAGCCCTGTGACTAACCGGCCATTGTCCAGGGATTACTCCACTTAAGGGCTATAGTTGCTTGCTGGGATAGACATCCACCCATCCTCCATCCACCCAAGGCCAACAAATTTGTTCCCTGCGTTTGATGCATTCATCCAATGCTGTGGCGAAAACGAGCCAGAAACCTGATAATAATCTGTTTTTAAACCATGTAATATGTTCCAGACAAGTTTCAATAGAAAAGTTTAACAATTGAATTACTAATTTGATTGTTGCAGTCTTTATTATGTATTGTTAATAATATGCATTTTTGTCTTTTTTAATGCAACACTGGATCAATAGACAGGTACATGCTTTCCTCTAGTTGATCTAAAATATCAGTAATAGACATTGCAACAACTTCTGTGTTTGAGCTAGATTTCTTCTATTTGTCATTGACCAGAAGAGAACTCAGACCTCTCTGTGTCTGAACTTCTGGAAAGGGCCAACAGTGATCTGGGTAAGTGAATATCTCTAGATTCTTTCCTGACAATATCTGACTCACTTGAACAGCTCTATGTCACGCTTCGTATGTTTAGTCCTAAAGATGATCCCACAGTGATTGACGGAGACATTCTTGAGGACGCAGAGGACTGAGAAAAACGCTGACCCCTGCACCAGCAATGGCTGTATGTGGGGAAAGTGGACCGACGGAAAGGTCTACATCCCCTACTACATCTCCAACCAATACTGTAAGCACCGGATTTGAAATACAAAGCGTAAAGTGAAACAAAATGACTGCAAACTGCGGGTCCTTGCAGCTTCTCGGGAAAAGTCCATCATCACTCGTGGACTGGAGTCTTTCTCTTCCTTCTCCTGCATTCGCTTCAGACCCAGCAGAAGCTCTGACCGTGACTGGATCAGCATTGAGTCTCAGAATGGGTAACTACGGGTCTTTACACTGAAAAGACAAATCAGAATATTTCACTATTTATCTCGATATGACATTATATAATGATATAAATATATGTACATACAAAATTGAAGTAACTTATTTAACTTAACTTATTTGCAAATTAATTAAATTTATGTAAGACTTTTATGCAAAGTTTAAAAAGACTATCTACTAAAGACTTTCTACTAGTTTTATAATAATTTTCAAGTGTGTTTCAAATTGGGAGCTGCTTTTTGCCAGTTTAACAAGACTCTGAATGTTGTGGCGCTTATGTCTCCATTTATATTTTTCTTACATGATAGAATTATACAATACTATTATCCATACTTGCTGGTCCCAAGCATGGCCAAATGGAGAGAGCTGCATCAGGAGGGGCACCCAGTATCAAATTTATATGTACCGAATTTAGGTAACACTTAAGAATTATTCACACTATTAAGCAAGCAGCAAGTCTTACTTAAGGATTAGTAAACAGTAAACATGAATAGAAAACCGTTGAGTTTTTAATGTTTAATTGTTATTAATGTATAATTCTTAAGTAATAAACTCATGTAAATCAATGCAAAATTATTAACCTAACACCAGTAAATTATTGTTAATTACATATTTATTAATGCTGTCTTACTGCTTAATAGTTGTGAGTTATTCTAAAGTGTTACCCAAATTAAAAGTGTAAAATTAAAATTGTCACCTTACTTACCGGGTCAGTAGAGATGCATGGAGGCAGATCATTGGCAACCCCTGAAGAAAAGGGAACAGCAGGGAGGAAAGAAAACAGGACAGAATTAAACTATAACATAGTTTTATAAAAAAGACTGTGACAATGTTTTTCTGAGTCATGGTCACAGAACTGATGTGGTCACAGCTCAGAGTTAAAGGTCTCCTATTATGCTACATTAACTTTTTTGAGCTGAGTTATAATATAGTTTCCACCTCAGAAACATACCTGGAGTAGTATTTTGTTTCATTTGCGCTTGTTTGAGTGATCATCTATGTTGAGCCCGTTCATTTCTCAGGACTGAAAATGCTTGGTCTCAGCGCTCTACATCGACACGTGAAACCAGGAAGTGCTCCTGCAGAGCTCCTTTAAATTGATGTCGTCTGTTAGCATTATGTTGCTAATAGCCATGATAATTAGCCATTTCATGCTCTGTCCAGTCCCCACCGTTGCCAGCAGGGGGCAGCAGGCACCTAATCCAAGCATTCTGTGCAAAGTCAAAGTAACAGCTCCCTAAAAGTTTTCGTACATATACAGTATGTACATCATGCTGCCAGCTCACTCTCCACCCTAATGGAACATAATGCGAGTGTATTGTGTGTATTATTGTAAGCAAAGGCATATACATATTACTATTTTGTCCAACAAATAAATAAAAAAAAAAAGAGCAAAACATTATCTAAAAAATTTGTAAATTCAGCCCAACACCTTCACCCTTCTTACAGACCTCTTAAACGTCTTCTGTTTCCAGTTGCTTCTCTGCTATCGGCCGCCGTGGTCGCAAGCAGGTTCTGTCCCTGTCCCGTAGAGGATGTCTTTACCATGGGACTGTCCAGCACGAGCTGCTCCACGCTCTGGGCTTCAACCATGAGCAGACCCGCTCCGACAGAGACAACCACATCAAAGTCGTGCTGCAGAATGTCCAGTCTGGTAATGCACTGGACTACATCATATATACATACAGGGAAAAAGAAGCTAACCTTATCGCTGTAAAACACACTTTTTATCAACGTTAATGTTAAGTTGTGTAGAGTACAACCACCAGGGGTCACAGCTGACCTACAGGGTGCTGGTTGAAATTGGGCAACTGTTGGCCAAAGAAGGAGACAGAGAGAAGAGCAAAGGCAAGTGTGTAGGACTGAGAGTAGAACTTTGAATGTTGATGATGACAGGTGAACACAGAGAGCTAGCTGACAGATGACATGAAGGTGGTTGGAGAGAAGAGGATGCAGAGGATGCAGAGGATGAAGAGGATAGGGTTAGATGGAGGCAGATGTTGCCTCAAAAGGGAGCAGCTGAAAGGAAAAGAATGGTGAGGTGTGGTTTTGGGTGACATCTGGTGGTGGCATTGCAAATTATATGTTCACGCCTCACAACCAAACAAATAATAGATCAGAACAACTGTTTTAACTTTAATCATTTTTTCTACCAATAAATTTATTATCTCGAGAAAGCAATTATTGTTTATCCGAGATAAAAAATTTTTTACTATCTATTTTCTTTTTAAAAACATATGGTATAATTAATTTAACACTAACTGTTTTCCTACATTCATTTATAATTTCTTAAAAGTATGGACTTCCAATTCCCTTCACCTCACATAGCGTAGCCTACCAAAGTGAGGCTACCTAGGTATGGCCCATTCTGTATGTTTTAAACTATAGCCTATGCACAGATTGGTATTGATACAAATAGTATATAGTGACTCAGTATCTCAAGAAACTACTTGGGAAAAAAATAGTTATAATATAATATTAAAATATTATCTCGAGAAAATAACTATTGTTTTCCCAAGATTATATTTATAATATTATTATTAATCTTAATAATACATTATTAATTATTATCATTATTATTATTATTATTATTATACATTGGTAATGAGAGAATATATATATATATATATATATATATATATATATATATATATATATATATATATATATATATATATATATATATATATATCAGAAAAACAGCTAGTTCAATTGTTTTTTTATCATTTAAAAAAATCTACTTTTAGGAAAACCTTTTTTTTGTCAGAAAAATAAACTGAAGGAAAATGGGAGAGAAAAAATATAAATGCATGGGTGCTTAGGGCTTCTGAAGGCAGTAATTTATTTGATTTTATTTTTTTCAGGAATGGAGCATAATTTCAGGAAGAAGGCCACCCTGAACCAGGGAACTCCCTACGACTACAACTCTGTGATGCAGTACCACAGGTGACCCATCTCTTCTTGTATATCATTCACATTTTAGTTCACGCTAACTATTTATTCTCCTTGCATAGATACGCTTTTTCCAAGAACAACAGGCCCACTATGGTACCCATCCCTGACCCCAATGTGAACTTTGGAAATGCCAAGGAGATGAGCAAGAACGACATTGCCAGGCTCAACTCTCTCTACAAGTGCTGTAGGTACACACACACACACACACACACACATACACACACACACAGAGTCACACACACACACACACACACACACAGACTCACGCACACTCACACAGACACACACACATACACACACACACACACTCACACACGCACACACACACTCACACAGACACACACACACACACAGACTCACACACATTCAGAACCTCACCTCATCCTTTTGTGATTCTAGAGGACATCCGTTCAGATCAGAAGACAGTCGTGACTGGATACAGAGAACCCATTCACCCAATCCCAATAAAGTTAAGATTAAGAAAAGATTGTTTTATTCTCACATTTTTGAGTTACATAGTTGCTGTCAAATTATACATTTAATAATGTTCTTTAGAATAACAAACTGTATATTTGTATATTGCTATTTTGACAAAATTAAATGTCCTCCGCACTTACAAGAGTCACATAGAAGAGAGTACGGCATATTGTCACACTTTTTACATTCTTCTGCATACTACTGTATACTGTATATGAAAGTGTCTAACTGGTGTTCAAATGAAAAAACAAAGTATGAGCCTTAATTTGATTTCTTGCTGTGTCATGTGCAATGTGGCATGTGTGACAACAAATGAAATATGAGTCCTAGCTCAGACGTGAACATATATTTCAGCTACATAAAAAGTACTCTTCTTACTTATCATAGTATGATCTGTTTTTACTATCCTTAAGAAAAATATAACTTTGTAAAAAAAATGTATATTTATGTACAATTGGAAAAATGTGCTAAGGGTTACTGTATAATGTTGTACAATATTGCAAATAATATAGTATAATTTTAGCAACCATCACAGTATTCACAATACTAAGAACAGCTGCAATTGCAGTTACATTACGCTACTCTGTACAACTGACATTCACATTTAAAAAGTAAAAACACCCAAGTTAACACAGTATAAAGTATGAAGTTTAAAGCAATTTGTGATGAAGCCAAATCAATTTTAATTTTTTTATTTATATGGGACAGCGTGTATTAATGAAGAGCAGCTAGTGCCGTAAATACACCGGATTATAGCTCAGAGCTAATTTCCATCCGTAGTCCCCACTCACTCACATTCCTGGTGTTCCCCAGCGGTCTCACTTATAAATGAGTCTTACCCCGTGTGACAACATGCACCAGTCTCCCTAAAATAAAATAAAAGTAAAACATATATAAAAGCAAAAAAACAGTACACAAGCATACCAGAATACACAGCATTAATAGCAAATAATTACATGTTTTTCAATGTGAAAGATCATTAACATTTATTCATGGCCTGCTTTGTAACAGTACACCCCATATTTGTGCTGGGGAGGGGGGAACCCAAAGCTGCGCACCCCCGGCTCAGGAGGACCACAGTTTTTGCGCGGTTTGGTGATGGCATATCGAACACTCCCATCAGCCAACCAGCCGGCGTCACAGTGGTCCAGCCCCCTGAACTTCCACGCAGAGTAGAGCTGTCCCACTTTAGCTATGCCTGCTCCATGCTCCTGACAGGTCTGCTGGGCCTCGGTCAGGTTCATCTTGTGTGAAGGCTGCAGGTAGAACACTTCACCTGTGGAAAAAACATTCAGTATTATGCAATCGTCTTTTATTAGTTTTCTTCTGCTTATTCCTGTTAGGGGTTGTGAGAGGTTGAAGCCTATCCAACAGTGGCGATTGCTCATTGACTGCAAGGGAAGCTGAGGTTTCTCTAAACTTTTATAAAAATAAATGGTCAAATATGCACTGTACAATTTCACAATATATATATATATATATATGTTTAAGCCCAGTTCTCTGATGCAATTTCCCTGTCCTGTCATAGCAGCATGGATGCTCTATAAATCCCTATTGACACAGAGCTTCAATGGTGTCAGCTCCTAACTGCTTTTTTTCACTGCAAGTGATTGGATAAATGCAACAAAGACATCTGAGGACCCAGAGCTTCAATAGAAGTCATTGGAGAAGTGGGCGGGCCAGGACATGGATGATGATTGGAGGAACTCGCTGAAGCTTTTGACAGCGGCATTCACCAGTATCAGAGTACGCTCTGAGCAAGAGCAGTCTTGTGCTGTTAAGGGAAGCGAGATGCGCCATATTTACCATTTGTACATATTACACTCTACATAAACAACATAATTATAGTGTTATGACTTCGCACCCTGTTTTAGTTTTGTTAGTTCATTTAGAGGAACTATCCCACTAGCCCAGTCTGCCCAGCACGATTACAAATGATGAGCTTCCCCCGTCTGAAAGCTGACTCACCTGGGAGAGCTGATGAGAAGCAGAAGACATCATATCGGTGATGGTGCTGATGTCTCTTTCCATAGCTCCTGACCCCCGGGGCCACACCTGGTCCTCCACAGTTCAGCCTAGGCCGTGTCATGGGGTACTGGACTGTCCCGTCAGCCAGCCAGCCTGCATTACACCAGTTTAGGCCATTCTTCCAGGACTCATAAAGCTGGGTGAAGGTGGCCAGGGTGGAGTCCTGCTCTGCACAGGCCTGCTGCGCTCCCAAGAAACTCAAGTGGTAGCGGCCCTGAGGGTGCTGGTACGGAAACACTACACCTGTGAGTGCAAAACAGGAACATATCTGCTGTGTCAAACTTAAACTGAAGCGCAGCAGTATACTGTAGCTCAGTTGGTAGAGCCACAGAGCATACACACAGCAACTACAGTCAGCCTCAGTGTTGTGGGTTTGAGTCCAGACTACAACACTTTACCAAATGTCTCTCTCTCCCCATGATTTCCTGTCACTTCTCAACTGCACTATAAAATAAACATGAAAAAGACCTAAAAAAACTCAAAGTAAAAAAAGAGTTACTTTGCCACTGTGCATCCTACTTATTCATATGTTATGCATAATTGTAATGTTACCTTGTAACTCCAGATAAACTGAAGTGCTCTTGTCCTCCAGTCCTCCCACCACCTCACAGCGATAATGTCCTGTGTCATTTAACTGAAGATTAGAGATAACTAGAGTAGCATCACCATCAGACTCCTGCTTCAGACGTACACGGCCACTGAACAAATGAAAAGCCATAAACCAATAGATAATATTTAGCAATTTGTGAAATAAATAATACAAGTCATAAATACACAATACACTAGTATACTTTGTATAAAACCTGTGCAGTCTCATAATCTTTGATCACAATAGATTGTAATTGTTCTATGGTCATTTAAAGAATCACTAAACATAAGTGACATTAAAATTCTACCACTTTCTATTCACGACGTCTTTAATGACCATTTCTTTTACACTTTTTCTTGCTTTTAATATCTACCAATACTCTGAATTTATCTTGCTATTTAATACACATACTTCTATAAGTAGTTCTTTGTTCTAGCTATTGATCGGCTGTACTTTCTATATCAGTGCATTGCTATTTGAATAACCTGAAGTCTCCATAGCTTCTGCTGCGTGTCCCAATGGCCACCAGTATATCTGTCTCTGGTCCTCTTGCAGATGAAACTTTTGACCATTTAATCCTGACTCTTTTGGGTAGACTCACATCCGGCTCAAACCAGAACCTACAGTACAGTGTGGCTTCGCCTCCCTTTTGAGCGCTCACTGTTGACCCGGAGGAATTAACCCGAAGCTGCACACCGCTTGGATCAACTGGAGGAAGAAATTTTGGGTCATGCACACATTGGAAATTTATCATACACTATTTGTAAGTATTGAAAAATCTAATACCTTTTCTGTTAATGCCATTGATGAGATCATGGTAGTAGAAGGTGTTTGGGGTTTGGGTTACAGGCTTGGCCCAAAGTGGGACAACCAGCTGAGCCCACAACCAGAGCAGAGCCTGGAGGGAACAAACCATCATCTCTAATCCTTTATGGCCTTAGTGCAGTGTCAGACCTGTAGAAACACATACAACAACTCAATGACCGCTGAAAGCAAACTAGAATGAATAGCCACTTTAGACAGATGTTTACAAAAAGTTTTAAAAGCATTCCAGTAACGCTTATGTATTCTCCACCAGCCTCATTTGTCATTACAGAACACACCAGTAGATGTCAGTAGCCTTTCACACATTATAAAAATAATAATAGCACACATTTTTGCATAGGCTACACGTACTTAGGCTAGTAGGCAATACAATATGAAATAAAACTTGACCAGTAAGCTTGAAACAAAACCACAAAATTGGGACACACAATAAATAAATAAACAAAATACCAATAGTTGTACAAAATTTATACTCCATGATTAAACTCACCTTTATTTGTTCCTATATTTTTAACAAGCCGTTTTTAAGGAAGGGTTCCAGGTGGCGCTCGTGAAAGGTCGTATGTTCGTCGCTTTCTTTGATGCCACAAGCTCAAGAGGCGCGCTTAAAATGATGACCCCATCCCGTCTATAAAAAAAAAAAAAAAAAAAAAAAAAAAAAAGTACCAAGTGACCCAGTTTAGATAAATAAAAAAGTGAGCTCGTCCTTTTTGGGGTTGAGAGTCTGATGTGACTTCCCCTCTGCAGCAGACTCAGACTGAGGAGAGAGTAAACGGTCCGGAGCTCGTCTACCTGCGGGAGAAAATGGCGGGCTCTGATTGGCTGTTCAACTGTGACACCCATTCAACCAACGGGGGCAAGTCTGCATGTTATTACATTAGCAAAATGTGATTATAGGTAGTTCACATAAATAACTCCAGGTTGTAAGCATTTCTTATTCTACTCCGAGGTCAAAGGAAAACAAAAGCTGCTCATAAACAACAACAGTAGGCTCTGTCTTTTTGTTTGAGAATTCAGTAAAATGTCAAAAACATGATTAAAAGTTAAAAAGTTAATTAATTGTTTTGTGATGTACATTTACTTGTAGCCTACTTGAAATGTATTATTTAGTGCAGTAAAAACTTCTACTACTAGCTACATTTTTTCATTTTGGGGTGTTGCTATATAGGCCATTCATACATTTTCTTTAATGAATAATGTTACAGGTAATATATTTTAAAATCTCATTCACTTGTTTTGTGTAAAATGTATAATTATGGCCAGGGGGATCTCATAGAAAACATCACCTAGGCTGATTTAAGTAATGCATTAAAGTTCATGTAATTTTAATTTAGTAGTCTGTAATTTTAAGCAATTAAATTGAAATGAAAGGAAAGTGGTGCACTTTAATATTTATTCTCAAAGCCTCTAAGCACTAAAATTGGTCATGTTTTTGTCTTGTTCTCACAAACAGCAGTGACAGCAGGAGCAGCGCTAACAACAGGGCAGCTGTTTGTGCATGGGCTGTTGGGAAAGCTTTCTTCAGTCTCTTTGAAAGCAGATGTTTGTTCTGAGGGGGCCCGACTCGCAGCTGTGTTTCCCTGGAAAGTCCATTTATGGTAATGTTTTGATAAACATACATGAAATATATGTTTACATACGGTAGACATCTGCATGGTCAGTAATGATAGATGTGTAGGACTTCCTGTGTCCTTCGCTACATTTATGTCAGAGATGAAAGCTCTTGCCAGGGGCCGCACATGCCAAGACTATGAGCTCCCTGGGAGGATGAGGGTCTGAAGCGTGTAATTACAAACACAAACAGCAGGGCAAAGGTGCTAGTCCAATTTGCATAAGAAACATTTAAGTTTGGTGAGGAATCTGTGCACACCTCAGCAAGGAACACAAAAAAATCTAGGTTACTACTTGTAGAAGTACTTCATCTTTTCATCCTCCTTTCATTTTGCTCCACACAATGGCTCTTTGTGATAAGCATCTCCTGCTTCTAGTGGCTCAGTGTCACTGCTTTGTCTATGGCCTCATTAAGCAGCCTGCTTGTCATCATGTCTGTCCACTAACAGCTACTTACACTTTATCGTACAAAATAAAGACAGGGCAATTTTTAGAACATTTTAATAGATCTCAGATCCACATTGATAATGAATATAAAAACATTTCAAAACCATTTCTATCTATACACTTCACATTTGCTGTAAACACAATGAATTCCAAACACATTTTAGAATGAAATGGAAAATTTTCGCAACAAGTAAAAATATCAAAGTGAGATGAAATACATTGCAACTGCATTTAAGATTTTAGCTATAAAATTGGCAGTGTATTAGTCAAAATTATGGGCAGATAGTAAACACAGCTCGTTATACATATCTCTATGCGACTACATATGTGCTGTTATGGAGCAAGTCTTCAACAAATTTGTATTTTCAGTTTAATAAAAATGCATATACCTGGATCAGTGTACAAAAGGCATGAGGACAGACCAACTTTGTTTTTTCTAAGAAACAATATTTAATACTTCATTGTTAATGCAGAGTGCAATATCAATGTTGTTATAAAAGACATGAAATCACTACTTGGAAAGTGCTACAGGTGTTACAGTCCAAACTACTCAGCCAAAAGGAGGATCAGTTCCAAAGGTGTACCGCTCTGTGGACTGATGAAGTGACAGGCTGGGGGTGGAGGATTGACAGGTGAGGTTCTAGTCATCGCAGCCAAGTAGCTCAATGCGCAGAGTGATGCGTTCATGCCATTCCCAGGGAAGGACGCGGACAAACCGGGCGTAAAATGGCGGCTCAAATACATTCTTTTTGTGGGTGTTGTTATCTATATTGCCTTGGAAAAGCTGCAACAATAAGATAACAGTAAATGAGTACATGCAAGAAAACATATTGGTGCAGTATAACACATCTACTGAGAATCATAGTTTGTTCATTAGCGGCTATTACAATACTAAACTCTACTTCTGACATTGTTCCAGGCCAAGCTAGCCCCACCCATACTTAAAGGTCCCAGACAAAGCCCCAGTGAGCTTCATTATGTCAGCATTTTGTGTGCTCAGTAAAACATCAAAGCTAGAGTTACATTTTTATGAGATAATCTTGGTATTAAGAACACTTAAATGAACAGAAAAAACACACACGGTTCTGTTTACATATTACATTTCACACGAGAACATGAGCCAAGAGTTGACTGCAGGCAAGAATTATATATCCACCTACTACAAGCTGGTGCTAAGCCAAGAAAAACACACGTTTTGTGTTGTCACATGCTTAAGTTTTTTTTGGCAAAAGTACCTCGTAGTAGTCCAGTATTCTCCTAACTCAGACCATGTGAACAGCTATGATAACCCATGAGGGACACGCCATTGTCTATGAGCAAACCTAATGGATATAGGTCTCGTGTTGATTTCACTTAAAAATGTGAAACAATATGAATATATGCCCTAAAAAGTGCTTTTCCTCCAGTATTGTTTATTTAATATGTTCTGTTTACTGCAGAAACAAAATCAGGAAGAACTGTGCACATTTCTCTATTTTAAATTTAACATTAGCAGGATTTACAGCAACATAAACTTGCATTGTTTTTTAATGTAATGTTTAAAATTGACCAGCAAATGAATACAGACAAACACAGTGGCTCATATTTTAGTTTAGGACCATCCCTCCTTGTTGAAATAGCCAATCACAGTTGAGCAGACCACACATCCCTCCCTTTGGTACCATTTTTGTTCAACTATATACAAAATTTAACAAATGGACCGTTAAAAGAACACAGATTGAGACTGAAGTTGAGCATATGTCTGACCTTATCAGCTCCAGTGTTCTCATTTTTCACCACTCTCCAGTTTTCTCCATCATTACTGTAGGCCACTTTGAACACAGACACAAACTGCACCACACCAAAGTCCTTGGCTCCTTGAGTAATTATTCCTGAAATGCGCTTTGTCTTCTCAAGATCCACCTGGCACATCAAAAACAGTAAATATATGTAATTTTACTAAGTACAAAAATGTCCTTCTTAACAGCAGTGTCCTTACATGTTACATTTTGTCAAAATATGGAGAGAGCTAAAATTATTTAGACAGTAACATCTTGAAAGAACAAGCATGTGAAAGTGAGGTAACAATGTAATTAAATTAGATGAAACAAGATGAGACAAAATGAATGGAGGACTCATGACGTGGTATATCTAAATGTCCTATTGGCAGAGTAAAAGTTAAAATCTAGGGTAAAATCACATTTCTACCACTCACTTATATTCGGTCACATCACAGTAAGAGTGGCTCTGATTGGCCACATGGAAAATACGATATAGACATTAATTTTCAGTTTATATATATATTATACTGTATATAATAGAAAAATATATAAATTAATATATACAGTGGGTCAAATAAGTATTGAACACGGTGCTGCTTTTCTTTTTCAAATATTGTTCAGACTTGGCTACTGATAAGACATTTTTAACAGATGTCTGTAACAACTCAAGTACTCCATGCGTAAAAAGAAACTAAAACCAATAAATTGGGTTTATGTAAGCTAATACTTCTGATGGCATAGGTTACAGAAGGATCTCTAAACTTCTGAATGTTTCAGTGAGCACTGTTGGGGCCATCAGGAAGAGGAAAGAACAGCCATGTTAAAATTGTATTTGTTGAGAAAAATGGTGTGTTCAGTACTAATTTTACCCACTGTAGTAATAAGAGTAAAATACTATGATTTTAACACAGATCTCACATCAATAGCACGACAGATAACTTTTTATTTACAAAGACACGTTGAACTTAGCATGCTGAACAAATAAACATGCTGGACTGTGCATTCATTTTACATCACTGCCTGCCCTGCCTGACAACAGATGGCATGCAGCCACAATAGAGCAGTCCTCACCTGCAGCCACTCTGAGTGGTTGTTGGACGCCGGGGACCAGGCGTTGGTCTTTCCCTGCTTGTCCAGCCTGGCGTACTGAGGGTGCCATGTGAATGTATCAATGCCCCACGTGCGGAAGGAGCTGGAGGCTGACAGCTGGTTATCTGAGATCAGCCGAGACTTCATCCCCAGCGGCTCTGAGCAACCTGCCGTGTTTGAATAAACTGTGAATCAAAAACAGACGGAGGCGGGCAGAGAGGAAAGCCACAGCAATGGAAAAAGAAAGGACAGAGAAAAACACCCAATGAGACACCCAAAGCAAAGAAGAAGTAACATAAACCAAATGTGGAAAAGCAATGACTGATATGCTGAGAGAGAATTACATATATACTGTATGTTGAATAGATGCACAAACAGATAAATGAGCCAGTGAGTGTGTTGCTAAAGTATTATGCACAAGCCATGCATAGTGTAATTTTTAGGAGATCATTATATCTTGCCACAATGCATTTCAATTTCTTTAGGTTCAATAGTTTTAGTGAAGTAAATGTGTTAATATAGTATTAATTAAAGAGCAATTCTCAACCTCCTTAAAATGCCATGCTATGTGCTTGTTTAGTGAAAAGGACACTAAACGCATCATACAGATCTTACAGGGCTCCATACTGCGACCAAATGCTCGGATTTTAAGGGTCTGTGCAAGTGTTTTTTTCCCAACTACTCGCACACGTGCAACCAGATAATTTCTAACTTTACTATAATTATTACAATTATTTTGAATGAATTTGTTTTTTCTTTAACTCTCAGAAGGCACTCAGTAGTATTAGTTTAATCAATTCGAGTTATCTGGGTTTGTAGTTTTGAAAAATGTCAAAAATAGTCCTTAATAACAGTTTGAACAATGAAATTCTTCATTAGGCCAAATTATTACTAATTTAATTCTTTATTTTGTGAAACCAGTCTGTGATGAATGTGACATTTGTTTACTTCCAGTTAAATTCTGTTTTATTTAGGGGCAGTGTGTGTTTAATTGTGATACACTTCTGAATTCATTTTTTTAACCATATTGCCATCATTTGTTAATGTTCTTCAGACCATTCCTCATTCTGTGCACATTTCAGTTAAAGTGTGAGCCTGGTAAGATTTAAGATTTAAGATTTGTGATACAGATTTTTGGCATGCGATTTTTGTTGTAGTTATAGTTTTGTTCCACTAGAGGCAGTAGAACATATGTACATGTAGTAGCCTGTGATACTGTATAAAGTAACATATTGTAATGTCATAGGACCACAATCACAACTCAACTGTGTGCATTTGTTCCAGTTCTTATATTTGAGTGGCATAAGATTTTTACACAAAACTCTACATATAATTCGTGAGTGGAGGTTGAATCATGAATCTGTTTTTCTGCTCGTCTATGAACACAATTGCTTTTGTGTTGCAAAGCAAGCCTGCGCAGAACTTTGCTGTGGGTAAACTGCATAATATGTTTTAATTAAAAGCAAATTCTTGGAGTGTCACAATTCTGTTTAGCAGAGTAACCACAGCAATGAAAACAAGGCAGTAAAAGAGACAGAGAGAAATGCCTGCACGCATGTCAACATGTGATTTTCTTCACTCTTTAAAACATACTTAACTAATGGCACTGGTGACAGGTATGTCAAGTACGTTTCTGTGCTTATGCTTTGTTTGATATTCTACTAGGAGACTACCAAACCAACAAATGGAATTAATTAAAACCAGTCAGACACTTTTCTGTGGTAGAAACCCTGTTACACCAATTGTAACCTTTAGCTTTGTTTGTCTGATTAGTTACATATGTTGGTCCATTATTATTATTATTATTATGATTTAAAAAGAGCTTTAGTTTGTATGTTTACCATTGAGTTCACAGCCCACCAGCTCCAGGCGCAGTGTACAGGCTCTGCGACACACCACAGGGATGATGCGAAGGTACTGGGCCACAATAGGAGGCTCGAACATGTTGGTCTTTGTGCTGTCATTATCTACGTTGCCCACAAAGACCTACAGCATAAAAGATAGAGAATAATTCAGACAAAATAAAACAGGAGTAAAGAGTTCATAGTACTGTATACGATAAAGCATACTGGGTCTCACCTTGTCCCTCCTCTGGCCGTCTTCTTTGTAAGTTGTGTATGTTTGACCATCGAAGCTGCTCGCCACCTTAAAGGCTTTGATATACTCCGCTGTGCCCATCCTGCTGGCTCCTTGAGTGATGATGCCAGTCAGTCTCATCTTCTTCTGCATATTAATCTGTGAAATAATGGATACTGTTTAGGGAACTGGCAAATCTGGACAGGCTGACTGGAGCTACAGCCCATGTCACACCAATAAATAGCTGTGGCAAAATTGATTTCTTATGACAAATATATTAAAACATATATTAAGTCTCTGGGGTAATTTTTTTTAATACAATTTCAGATTCAACATGATTTATTTTATTTTATATTTATATTAAATTATTTACATTTGCATTCTTTACCTTTCTTTAATAATATGAATATTGGTGTCAAAATAAACACTGCATTAAATAACCTTTTTGTGTCTATAATTTGGACATTTATAGGTTATTTATACTCCAGGGTAGGTCCAGGTTTTGTCTTGTGAAATTTAAGACCTTTTTAAGACTTTTTAATGCCACTTAGCTTGAAATTTAATGCCAGCATCGTCAACAACAGAACAATAATCTGTGTGAATTTTACACGAAGGAACTATCCGTAACTCTCTGAAACTCATGGGTTGTGTTTTAAAAGTCTAATACAGATGAAAAAACTCCAGTGCTGCATAAAAAAAACATGAAAAATTAATCATGCATTTCAATGATAACGTTTCTTCAATAAATATATTTTGTTATTGTGGTGACGCTACTGTTTGTAATATTAACATAATGTTTTGACAAATTTTAAGACCTAGATGAACAAAATTGTATACTATACTTTTAAGGCCTTAATTTTGACACAATCAAATTTAATACCTTTTTAATGCTTTTAAGACCTTGGGGATACCTTGTATTATTATATATGTTGCATCAGCAGTATACTCTAAGTTCTATGTATTTATTGGGAAAGTAAAAAGTTCAGTTTTACACAATGGGGGACAAAAATTGACTATAATGGGCCGCCATAATCTTTTGAATTAACGGGAATCACTAGGGTAAGCAAATGTATAGGTTATGGAAGAACTTCAGCAATATTCTTTTTGTAAGGATAAAATCCAGTTGTCCTATTTTTTTTTTACCTTGGAAGAAAGAGAATGGCCACAGTCACAGGCCTGAGGACCATTAATCTACAAATATGTCTTTAATAAACTCTTGTGTGGCCTCCCTTACCTCGATCCATGGGTTCCTGTCATGAGAAGCTGAGGTCCAGGCGTTGACTATGCCCTGGTTATTGAGACGGGCTAACTCCGGGCCCCAGCGCTGAAGACCCAGTATGCCATAGTGTACAGAAGAGGCAGAAATTTGCGACTCCTCTATAGCTCCTCCCTCCATCCCCAGCAGAGAGATGCAACCTAGAAGATAGACATTTAAACACAACCAATTAAAAAAAAACAAAAAAAAAAAACATATGTAAAATTATTCTATAAAGCAATTCTGTTCTTGCTATTACATGATAGCCCATATTGATATATATATTTTTTATTATAAAATTAATACAAAACAAGTAAAGCATGATAATATAAATGACATTAAGCAGGGAAGAAATTCAAATGTTAACGTACGTAGCTGGCACTGCTTTCCCACATATGGTGAGGAGCACTCGCAGGTGTAGTCTCCATCCAGATCTCTGCACTTCCCTCCATTCTTACACGGCTGGTTGGCACAGTCATTCACATCTGGAAAACACAAAAAACAAAAAACAACAATGACAAACACATTCGCTCATCAAACTGATTTTTGGATTAACATTTCATATGTCTTCAACGCACACAGGCTTAAAATGCTGCACTAGCAACACTGTGTCATTATAAAGGTGATGACAAGCAGTTTAAATTGAATCTAATATGATGACAGAAATAACCTCTAAAGGCCAAACAGAGGTCACAGGGGGCTTAAACCAAACACTGAATAGGACCAGTTATATTCACACTGGTAATGCAACTGGTTCGCTTATACAAAGAACCACTTTATCCAAGTCTCAACATCAAAGTATATGTGTGATATCCTGGTAAACCACCCAATATAAAGCAATATCATTGTTGTCTTTACTGCTTAAACTGTGTAACAATTGGTATTGTGGTAAAACAAATTAAACAAATCAAACCACAATTTGTGTACTGCTGCTTAATGTCCACAAGATGGCGTATATGACCCATTTGGCCACTAGAATTGAGGGAAAAAAGGCATTCTATACCCAATACAGTAAATTTTCACCATAATGAACACCAAGTAAGGGCAGATAATTACTAAGAACAAAATTAGTTACTGGACTGACCATGAAGCTGGATGAAATGTCAAAGTCACTCCATGAACCAGATGTGCGCCAGTGATGCTGAGGTCCAGAACTGATTGATTGATTATGATCCGGACAAAAGTAACTGAAGAGCAGCCGAAATGGATTAAAATATTCTTTAGCCCCTTCACCTTCTCCCTATATATCTCCTTCCCTCGGTTGGGAGGTCAGCTCGACAGCTGGGTCTTTTTATCTGTCCTTGTGCACTGTCATATCTCTCTTCAAGGACGAGCCACAGAACTGAACTTGTAAACATCTGAGTTGTGGCTCCAACATTTTCAAAACACAAGCTCAGACTCTTACTTGCGTCATACAACCCCCCCTCTCCATCCGTCTGCCTCCTCCTTTTTCCATCTCTCCCTTACCCAAGTCCAAACAAAAATGCCATCATGTGACCACGTGTACTGTATCTTGTTATGTTGTGTTTTTTGTATGTATGCTTTGCAAAACTGTATTTAACTTTCTGGAGAGCGTGTGGCGGCGCTCGTAGCTGCGGCCCGGAGGCTTGCTCCAAACACAATTTCACCGTACTTTTGTGCATGTGGCAAATAAACTTATCTAATCAATAGATTGAGTAGTGCTTTGTATTAGGAGGAAACTAATGGGACCTTTGTGATGATGTCTTTTAAAACTGGGGTGTAGAAAACTGCACAAAAACATGCATTTTAACTCCAGCTAACACTCTACACTATATATACTACATCATTTATTGACAAGGCTACTCGGGACTGGCTTTGTTTGTCTCAGAGACACCGCAGTTTTATTATTGGATGATCCTCAATTGATGGAACCCACAGCTCTGAGTGGAACTATACTCCACTGTGTAGTACACTGTTAAAATAAAAAAAATAAAAAAATACTTAGCAAAATATCCTAATAGTTTGGTCATTTTTAAATTCAATTACTTCGTAGAAAAGTATTCTAATGTAGTTGATTACTGTGACCTTAAGGCTTTACAGTTCCTTCAATAAAAAACTCATGGTTGGTTCACAAAAAAATATTAGTAAAAGTTCTGACCAGTCTAAAGGTATCAGAGTTTGCTTCTTTCACTCATGCAGCCTGCTACAATCACAAGTTAGATGTGAATCCAAACATAAAACCTACATATTTGATTTGCTCTATGTTTGACAATGATCTTTTTGTATTTATTTCAAATTGGTCTTGCATATTAGTAGTGCAGTAAAGTTTGTTGACCAGCCTGGTTTCAGCTGTCACACTAACCTGAAGGAGCAGACATCACGAGTCTACAGCAGATGACAGCTTGACCTTATGCCACATGGGACTGTATTATTCCTGTTCCCGTTAACTCTAAGAGGATTGGACACAACTTGGAAACAACTGCCTGTCTGTCTAGCACTGATAAACAACTGACCTTACCTAGAGCTAGACTAGAATAGTTCTAAGTTCAGTATAGCACTCATATGACCTGCAAGGGTTCACTTTTACCTTTGAAGTACAAACATTTCAATTGATTTCAGATATAGGAAAAAGTACAATGCTCTGGGCTTTTCTAATGTATACTGGTCAAATGTAAATAATAATAATAATAATAATAATAATAATAATAATAATAAGGACACTCTAAGTCAACCCCTCAGACACACCACAACAACTGTCCTGGGCAGACTGACAAAAATGTGGCTGCCATTCTGCGCCTACAGCTTCTCTGACCACGACTAATCACACTAACACGCTAACAAAGGGAAAGTGGGTGAAGTGTCTTGCCCAAGGATACAACGGCAGTATGCAATGCTGGTAGCGGGAATCAATCCTCCAACCTTCCAGTTAAAGGGCGAACAACTCTAATTACTGAGCTAGGGCTGAACTAATATTGAACAAAGTCTTAACCGGAACTAAACTGGGTCTAAATCTGGTCTTAGTCAGGACTAAATTAGGAATAAACAAGACTAAATTTAGGTGTGTATCAGGATTAAACCAAGACTAAATAGGGACCAAACAGTGTCAAAATTGGGTTGGATCTAAAGCACCCAGGACTTCATGAGGCCTAGACCAGGGCTGCATTTGGAAAAATTAAATTTGAAAAGGAAAATGTCCATCATAGTCAGCCCTGGTCATGCATTGTCCATTGGCCCAAAGTAGCTGGGAAAGACTCCAGCCCCCTGCAGATCTATCTGAAAAAATCCTTAAAGATAAACAAAGGCAACAACCTTATTCATATTATGGATCATATTATTGTGATACAAAAAGTATTGCAATTGCTGATATTTCTAGAGTATAACAATACATTTGCAATATACCACCAAGCAGCTAGAAAGCTTTATATAATTAAAAGCTATTAAAAGGTTTTTTGTTTTGTTTTGACCTACTTTTGTCAGCTGCTTGTACCTCTGTAATTACAATGTAACTGAAGAGAGAAACTGTAGTCTGCTCATCCCCCAACATTAGCTAATGTAAGTCATATTTTTTTCCCACTAACTATAAATTATGCCAGTGTTGTCCAATCTGTGACGTCTGAGTGACCTAAAATTAGTTGGGAGTTGACTTCAGATGGCAAAAACACTACAATTGGTGGTCAGGCTGGAGGCGCTGGGAGGCTGTTCATTCAAGAGTAAAATACTGAAAACTGAAACTGAACTACTTTTTAAATCCTATTCTCACATCACTTAGTTTTCCGGATAAAAAATTGGTTCTCACACCCAAATAATGGATTACATTGAATTCTTCAGCTCATTTAGAGAAGCTTAATTCTAGGAAAGCACAGAAAAGATGTAGGTCTGTGCAGAAGGCTGCTGCATGCTAAGAGACTTGGAGTGGCCTTTTTGCTAATTAGCCAAAGAAAATGAGAGCAGAGCCACTGAAAGGATCTTTTCATTAAGGCTCTGGGATGAATACACTTCTCTTACACTACTGATGCTATGACAGGGTGGAAAATGTTATGTTCTTAATGGCTACGCATATTTGCTTCTTGTCTATAGGTATGCTACTAACCTATATTTCTACCTTGTGAAAATCAGCAATTCATATAAAACTGACTGATATTTTTAGGGTTGTTAGAGGCTGGGGTGAATGTGGTCAAAGCCTACTTACTGATCTGGCAGTGCACTCCCACAAAGCCAGGCTGGCACCGGCAGATGTACTCATTGAAAACGTCCCCTCGCCTGGTGGGAGCAAGCACTTCACACGTTCCATCATTCTTACAAGGGTTAGGGCTGCAGGGGCCTGAGAGAAATGCAAATGCAAAAAATAGGGTTAGGGTTTTTGGCTATGATTCTCTGTGATACATTCTGTGACATAGATTTTACGAAATGGTCATTGGTTGAATTTGGAGTTTAAATAAAGAAATAGCCCAAACACAATGTATTTCTTGTCTGCATTAATAAAGGATTAAAAAATATGTATTTAACAATAATTTAATAAATAAAGGGGAATAAATAAACAACCTGAATTACTGCTGATCTTTACACAAATTTACATGAGTTTTTTGTTACTTAAGAAATAAACATTATTAACACTGTTTATAACTAAATGTTGAAATAATTCTTTGTAAATAATCAATGAACTAGTTACTAATCCTTATAATAATAATACTAATACTTAATTAATGCTTAATAGTGTGAGTCATTCCCAGGGTTACCAACTTATGTTGTAAACTACATTTGCAGATGTTTTAAAGGAAATAAAAATACACATTTAAATTGTCTAGAGACAAACACTTTTCAATAGTAAAGAAACCATCAATACAACTTTGAGACTAGAGTACATATTGTAATGATTTGTGGGAATGTATTTGGCAAAAGTAAAGGCTTGTGTTTATTAAACATATGCTAATTTTCCTTAGATTGTACAAAGCTAAATATTAATGTTATTGTTAATCAAAACATTTTAAAATAATAGCCTCAACTTCAGTATTTAAATTGTGATCCTGTAATCCTTTTGATGGAAATGTTGCATAGCGTGGCTTTAAATATAGCTCAAAAAATGTGTTGTCTTAAGCATGCTGGAGCTGGACAAATGCTGTTTATGTGCTTGTTTTGAATTGACCTGTTAAAAGTTGTCTGATTTTGTGTTTAAACAAAGGCTATAAATTGTAGTTTTGAATGTACACGTTGTAAAGTAATGTGGTAGATATTTCATTTTATTTTACATATTAGCAAGCCTTGTCTTTCAGCTATTGGGGATAAATTGATGTATGGAAATAAAATGTACCAGTCTCAGTCAGGTTGCAGGTGTCTCCTCCAAAACCATCAGCACAGATGCAGATATAGGGTTCCTCTCCCACTCCAGTCACACATGTTCCTCCGTTTAAACAGTGGTTAACCTCACAGTAGTCACCTGAGACAGGAGAGAAAAAACAGAATACAATAAGCTAACTGTGCTTAGTTTTAAGAGATGTTTTCTGTAAATAGAACTGCATTGTATGCAGCATTAGAAAGTAGACACTTCTTGTCTTAAACAGTCTTTTGAAACTGTAGTCTTGCTAAATACAATGTTACAACAATGGGGCCATTCAGACATAATGAGTAAGGTAGAATGCAGGGAAAAGAAAACTATTAAAGCACATCCAAGAATGTGCCTTCCACCAAAACATATAGAGGTGCAGCTATTGCCAACCAAATGCAAAAGTGAAATTCATTGCATTAGGTCAGTCTTCTTTTTGTGAGTTCTGCACAGTAATTAGGGCTGCACAATAATCCCAATATCTGTGTTGCTGAGATCTGGTTGCACTAATATAATCTATCTTGACAGACTTTTATCCAGTCACAACATTAGATCTAACCAGAGTGCTCCAGTGGCACCAGTTTATGGAGCTATATTTGTCTCAATAAAATTAATTAATACAAAACTAAAATTAACTGGTGAAACAATAAATGCATTGATGCACATAGAATAATTTATTCAAAATCCCTTATTTGTGACTTGCATGCAGCATTTTTTGTAAATAAATTCTAATTTTCAAATATATTTTTAACAATTATTTCACAAATAAATCATGTGCCATTTATAAATCTGCAGTTTTGCATGTGGATAGTCCAATCTGCATTTGTGGATCGCTCCATTTGTGCATTCATCACTTCTGCGCATTTGGATCTTTTTGAGACATTCGTCCTGCATTTTGAGGCAGCAAGATTTAGCCACAAAAGAAATTCTGTTCCAATGACGACCACTAAGGGCAACAGGGGCCAATATACACAACTAATGCTTCATAGTGTGAGCTATTCTTAAGTGTTAATGCCTGTTTATATTGAAAAGGATTCTGGTAACTTTATATTTTGTTCATTGTCAAATTTCCAGTAACCAACGAGTAATAATAAGATATGGAATCCTTTTTGTACCAGTAGCAGAATGTGGCATTACTTCCCGCTCAAGGTATTTTAATAGTTTTGCCTATGCAGAGGTTAGGCTGCTGACTCATACAGATTATGACCTCTACTGGGCGTGTCCCAGAGTGGATTTATCAGATGAGTCACTGCGAAGCTGTCAGAACACAAAACATATAACTCATAACCTCAGCTGTGTTGACACATTACATTCAACAACACACTTCAACTTACCAATAGGTCTGAGATAACTTTTTTAAAATAGTACTTGAAAACAAATTTTAAATTAAATTAAATTTAATGACTTTGTACTAATTTGTTTCAGTTATAGCATTTTGCTTTTTGAGATTTATTGTGTAAAATAACTGCACTATTGGTTCTATTGATTTTAAAACAGTCATGGTTCAAAAGGCACTTTAGATGTAACTTTAATGTAGCCTTCTGAATACAGCCTTTAGCAACTACACCCCAAGGCCTTCCAGGATCTGGCTTTAAGAGCTAAAAACTTTGACCATTTGAGTGTAATGTTAAATCATGTTTGTTCAATCTGAAAATGTAAAAAAAAAAAAAAAAAAACATGTTTAGATTTTTTTATTTAGTTTGTTTTATTCTGTTTGCTGCATTGACTTCATTCTATTCAATGTTACAATTTTTTAATGAAACTGAGAACTATGACTGAGTTGCATGAAAGATGAAAACTAACTAATAAAAAAATGAAAACTAATTGCTTCCAAATAGAACTTTTTACAAATTCCAGACAAACAAACACCATGGATGCCTAGGTGACCCTAGTTGTTCAAGTGGTGAGGACCCAGACAGGGTTTGACTTCCTTAGGGCCAAAACTTCAACTACAAAATCTCATGCCCTGACAAATAGAGAGGTTTGAGGCAGGAAACCTACGCCAGACCACTGGATGATTCACTGTGGTGACGCTTGTGGAAAACAGCCATATGAATTTTTTTTGTTAGACATCAGGGATGCCTATGCTCCATAGAGATGAGTGTAAGGAGCCAACTAGTTCATTTTTTACAACTACCTGAGTAAACAAACTGTGCCCAGAGTGGACAAACTGTGCACTGCTGGGGCACATTCATGTTTCTCTTTGAGCATACCTTCTTGCATTTAGTCTTTGAACTTTTGCAGACAAGAACTTTCTCAACAGGTCTATCTGAACTGGATAAACAGGATTTATAGAAGCCAAAGTGTTCCTGTTTCTGATCACAGATAAGTAATTACACTTCAATCAAATTCAGTAATCTCTGTAGAACAGAATAACAATATAGCACAAAGATAATAATGAAATGTACTAGCATGGCCACAAAAGCCTTTTCAATATTTAATAGAGTGCTATTGTTGCTCCAGTGAATAAGTTGAGGACAGTGTATGTGCGGGATAAAGAGCTTGCGGGATTATCCAGGTTGAACTGAGGCTTGCAGCGCTTTCAGGAATGGATGATTACACAACATGACAGTGCAGGAGCTCACGAGGGGCTCAGGACATGCAACAACACCTGACCAGCAGCCAGCCAGTGAACAGGGCAGAATGCCTACATGTACACAAACATGACTGCAGATAAACATCAACTACAACACACAGGCCACTGTATCTAATTTTAAATCAGTTAACTCGAGGTGTCTCCTGGTTGGCAGTGATGCTCAGGTGGAACTTAGGTGAGAGGACAGTTGGTTCACGTTGGCTTCGGTCAGGGGTACATATGCTGCTTGTTCCACTGGTCCATGACCTTTGTGAATATTAGGCTGATGTCCAATGGGTCAAAAAAGACATAGGCTATGCAAATAGGCTATGTATTAAAATACTTGTTAACTACATGATTAATTAATTCATCTAGATGTACCTTCAACAATTAAAGATACATTATGAACTTTCTGTTCCTTACTAGCAAGCTGCCTCATAACCACAACCTGCAATAATTATTTCACTCCATTGAGTCATTCCTGTTTCACAATAACAATCTGGCATCTAAGTACATAAACACACTTCTAAAATGTTACATTTTTTGAATAATAAGTATCACTATGGGGGATATATATATTGGTAATAACCACTTTGTAAATTGGAAATATCCTGCTGTAGAAATTGGAGACGTTGTTTACAATGGTAAGACAATTGCTTTTAAAGCTGTCTGACATCTGTTGCACGTGTCAGCCCCATTTTCACATTCCAGTAAAGACACAAAAGCCATGAAAAGACAGTGAAATCGTATACTGCCAATCACAACAATAAGATGCTACAAATAATAGACTAATTACTTGTACTTGTTATAGGGCAGCCACCTACTAAGTTGGCTACTCATCCACAACTCCTACTACACGATTCTCTGCAAACAATGCAACGAATCAGATTGACAGTGCAAGTAAAAGCAATACTAGACAAGAACTTACCTCGGACTGAGCACAGGAAAAGCAGAAGAGTTAGTGATGTCAGATAAACTAGCATAACACTCCCGAGACGTTTCATAGTTCTGCTCTGATTTTGTTCAGCTTGTCTTAGCTTAAAGTAAATTGGCAACCTTTGAAAAGTCGAAAAAATAATAATAAAAGAGCTGTGAGGAAATGTCCAAAGTTGTGACTGAAAGGTAAAAGAGAAGAGTGGCGATGTGATGAATGAGGAGCATGGAGTTTCTCGATAAAAGTGTCTTTAGCTTAGATGGTGTGACGTCATATGAAGGGGCGGGGACTCCAGCTAGCTTAGCAACTGTGTTTACACTTTGTTTATTGTGCCTTTTTTTTCTTTTTTCTTTTTTTTACTAAATAGCACACGTTGTATCGTAAATTAAGTTATCGGCTATGACAACAACTCTATTTTCATATTAGACTAAACTAGACTAAACTGCATTAATATGTTAACAGGGCTCTACAATCGCCTAATTTTATAATGCTAATGCTAGCTAAATGCTAAAAATAGAGTGGTGTGTTAGCTTTTGTTGGTAATATATCTTTTGAGTATGTTGTTTGCGGTTTTGCTGAAGAGTTATGACACTTTACAGATAGCTCTGGCGCCATCGTGTGGATTTATTATGTTATAACAGAGGTTGTTGAAGCAATTCTGCACTATGTAGCCTAGCTCAAATATGGAGCATAACACGAATGAAACAAACTAAATTAAAAATCAAGCTGACGTTAAATTGTTGATTGTTAGAACTTATTGTGAAATTGTTGATTGTTAGAACTTATAATAATAATAATAATAATGGCCAGGTCGTCCTTGCAAAAGAGATCTTGATCTCAATGGGTCTTTTGGTTAAATAAATAATATAAAATCTTAAAAAACGGGAACATTCTCATTTATTCAATATGCATAATGTACTCTGTACTTTGTACTTTGTAGGCCTAAATAAATGAGTTTAAAAAACAAAACAAACCAAAAAAAACTCTGCTATATAAAATTACTTTTTGCCAATATTAGGCTACCAATAGATGAATGACTAGAATCTCCACTGACTGCTTCCATTCAACTGCTGCTCACAAGCTTATAAATAGTCTACTCTCTAGGCCAAAGGTTGAAGTGCAGTGTTTCACTGGATAAGTGTAGGTGTAATGTTGGATCAAGACTCAGTGGCATCAGTGTTTCTTCATCTCTCTTTATACAATCTGCATGATGCAGGTGTAATTTATTATTACATTTGGCAAAAATTGTTAACATGTGTGCAATTATGTGCTGTAGGCAGGGCTTGACATTTACTTTTTGCTCACTGGGCACCATGACTATTCTTTATGAAAAGTTGCTAGCCAATTAGTGTTTTTACTAGCCTCATCTTAATAAGTTAGTTTTGTGTGAGTATTTCATAGCATACAATAAGCCTAAAAAATATACATTTTGGTTTTAAGTTGCTTATAGACAGGGATTTATATTGAAAAACAGATTTAGGCAGAACAAATTGAAAAACAAAATCTGCAGAGCAACACAAATTCAGGCCTAACTTCTAAAGTTACATTATAGGTGTGCATAAAATCCAACTGGCTAAAGTGGCTAGTGGGAGTATTTGTGTTACTAGCCAGAATGAAAATCTACCTGCATTTGTCTGGTTGGCTAGTGTTTATGTCAGGCCCTGGCTGCAGGGCACCCAATGATAGAGGCAATTTCTGTAGACTAAGAATACTAAAACATTTCTTTCCTTATGACTCAGATATCCACATAGCTTATTTGGCGTAATGGAGCGATGTCTATATTCTGCATAATGCTACAAAAGTCTATGCGCTGTAGCCCAGATATATCTAATCAAGACTTGAAAAGCACTATACTGAACCATTGCAGTGTTCAGACTGCCTCTGGCCCAAAGAGAACAAAAATCAATCCGAATGAACTTGATTAAGGCCTAAGGTTCTCTTTCAATTGTTTGGAAAGGATCTCCTATTGATTGTAGAATAAAGGGCAGCAACTTGCAGACTGTTGCGGGGTGTGGCTCAGTAATAGTTTTATAGCCCATAGTCCACACAGGGTATTGAAATGCCATGTATGGTTTTCAGCTGTTTGCAGCAGTCATATTGAAGACTAACCTTTGCCCCAGATCTGTCAATACCATGTTTCTCCAGAAAATTAACCCAAGTACTATTTTTTATAAAACAAAATAAAAGTCATCATAATAACAGTTGTACAGACAGACTTTTAGTACAACCTAGGCAAATACTAAAATACAAGACCATCAATTGCAAAATGTATTTGTTATGGTGTCTAGCTGCTGTAAGTCTTTTAAACCTTTTTAATGGCTTTTTTTGATGTTCTAACTCAAGAACATCAAGTCCACACATTTAGCCAATGGATTAGCTCCACTTCTGATTCCACTAGTTAATTATACATTTACTCAGAGATTCATTTGTGTTCTCTGAGTGCATAAATGACTTAAAGCCCTACATGCAGTAGCCTACAGTAGTATAGTGACACTAGATGCCAATGTAACCACTGAAATTATCAAACTAAACTGTAAAATATTGGTTGTTTTTACATTCAATGTGAGGATGTCACACTCTCAGATGGAGGGCAAATGTTGAACCTGATCATTTATATTGGTGATAAGGTCCTTTTTCTGTATCCAACCACACCAAAAATCTGCATATTAATAATACACATTGCCTACCCCCCATCTCAATTACAGTCACATGAAAAGGTTTGGACACCCCTCTGAAGGTTTATTATAATTTACTCTGTCTTCACAAAAAAGATCACAAAGGTATGTCATTGATTTTCTAATGACATCTGAGTTTCCAAACAGTGTATCAGTATTTAGCTGTGTATGAAATTTAATGAAGTATGAAAAAAAGGCAATACATTGGACTTTGACAAAAATGTACAACTCACAGTTTTTATTTTAATGTAGCTACATTTTTAAGCAAAAGTAACAACAGGTGACTGTTGTACCCAGTAAATACGCCAGTTGTTATACCTTAAAGTGTAATAGAAATGTTAAAAAGTACTCATTAAATCATGAGATTCGCCCTTGAAAATCGACGGTGGGCGGTACCGTGTGGCTGACGTCACATATCAACACCCAATCAGAAGGCTCGTATGCAAATCACAGAACGTTCTCGGAAGTGGACAGCAGATATGAGGCTGCGGCTAACTGTTGTGCTACTGATAAATAGGGCCAGTCTGCAAACCTCAGGGCGTCCCGTACATCAGGTAATCATGGTTTAGACGAAGGATACAGATTTATCATTTTTTAATACCGGATACCCATATGAGTCTCTGCCGACATTACATAACACGGAGCTGTTTTTTCTTTAGCGAAAAAGGTAGGTAGTTAACAATATGATGCTAAGAATGTGTTTTTTGTGTTGTATGGCTATTGTGAGGAACTGGATCGATGTAACGTTATTGCTTAATGCAGTCTGCTAAGCTCGGTAGGTTAAATGCACGGGCTTCACTCGATGCTCTGTCCGTAAGTCACAAATAATAAAGGGGAAGTGGGCTTAGCAAAATACAGTGTGTGGTAAACTCTGTGTCGAGGATAATAACGCAGCGGGGTTGATGCTGTCTTGTCGTCTTGCTAGATACAGGATGTCGTCTTTGATACAGTCATTTTTGTTCATGTTTTATTTTTGCAGCTCCTACTTTAGTGATTCAGATACTTAAATGTGTGGCTTTTTGTGTCCCTGTTCTCGTAAAAAAAAAAAAAAAAAAAAAAAAAAAATACGCCTTCGCCTTGCTGTCAGTCGTGACAAAGAGGGGAAGTGCTAACATTAGCTAATGTCTCGAGCCAAACGCAGCGATTAATAAAGGTAACCCTGACTCTGGGGTTTATAATAGCGCTCTTTAATTTCAGATGAGTCAAAACTGCTTTATATAGTAATGTGCTGATTAGCCTGCAGTTGTACGGGAAGGCTATTAATAGATAAGTTTTTGGATGAACATTTGTAACGACGGGAATCGTGACTTTTAGTAGTTTGTTATATAGTATAAAGTAGGCTTATAGGAAATAAAAATACTAAATTGACATTTTCTTTTGTTTAGGTCAGACCATATCACTGTGACCTTGGATTTGTAACCAGTTCTTATTGGAAGTTGGCTTGAAAGAAAATTGTAAGTAAACTCCTTGATTTACATGTTTGTTTACACTCAACATCATAGAGTGCATCTGAGTGCTACTGATATTATCCAAGGTTAAGTCTATATTATGGTGTAAACTTAATTCACAATTCAACATGTATATATGAGAGCGCACCAAAAAATCATTTAAAACAGAATGTCATTACTCTGTAAGAATAAAAAAAAAAATGTTTAGGCAAATTCTGATATGTGTGGTTTTGTTCCATTTGTCTGGATCTTGCATTTAATGGGTGGTCCAGAATTTAATAAAAGCTAGTATATGAGTTTGGTAGTATATGAGCTTTGTTACACCGCAGAAGAGAAGGCTGTCAACACATCCTGAGTTTGGAAAGTACATATAAGGTATTAGGCAAGCATTTTCTGAACACATGACTTCTCAATATGTTCCTTGTTTGCAATGACATTTAAATAACAAATATTTAAAAAATGTCAACTTCCCCTTTAGGAGAAGTCTTGACTTTTTTTTAAATGGCCAGGCAGTATATTGGTTTATTTTTCTCCTGTAATATTGAATTTTTTCATACTATAATAGGAAAAATGAATAAAGGAAAACTGGTTGGGGCGTGGGGGGTTGGTGGGGGGGCTAAAAGCCGTGTAAGTGTTGAACTTACACTTTATTTACATCACTCTTTTGTTTGTTTTGCTCCAGTACAACACTATAGACAGACAAACACACACAGACACAATATACCATCATACATCAACATTTTGAAAAATACATTTTTTATATCATAATATGGAGATGTACTGCATACTTATTTTAAGTTAAAGGTTGGCATACAGTGCTGCTGGAGAACATACAGATCGTTTAATAAAATAATGTCATTTCTATGATCCTTAATGTATGGAGGAGGATTACAATTAAATTAAGGCAATTTACATAAGCTGTAACGCAATTAAAGTTTATTAAATAATGATTGGGCAGTTGACTGACTGAGTTCATTCAGTATTCTTAGTTCTGTTGCTACAAGGCACAAGCAAAAATATTCAGGTCAATTAGATTACCAAATACAAAAAGATCTTCCTATTTTAAGATATAATGGTGTATGTTTGTCTGTCTATTTCACAGGAGTTTTTAGTCTCTTCTAATTGAGTCTTGATATTCAGAACCACCATGAGCGCCCACGAGTCAGACGTGAACACCCTCTCACCCGAGCTGCCGGCCATGTTCGACGGCATGAAGCTGGCGGCGGTGGCCACGGTGCTCTACATCATTGTCCGGTGCCTAAACCTGAAGAGCCCCACCGCTCCCCCGGACCTCACTTTCCAGGACACAGCCCTGAACAGATTCCTCCTCAAATCCTGCTCACAGCTGACCAAAGAGTGAGTACTAGTGTGTGTTTTCACTTTGTTTGTCATTCAAGATGTTACCATGGAAGTTTCACTGCCTTCTGGAGCTCCGGTGAAGGTAGTGGTTTGTTGGCAATAGTTCTTTTCCGCCAGCTAGCATTAGTTGACCACAAGGCTGTATTTTTGGGTCATCAAGTCATGCCTGCACTACAAAAATAGACTGTTTTACCACAAGGCAGGGCTATTTGCATGTTAGCCAATGCTTTTCAACCTTTAGGGTAACTTCTGTTTTTTTTAATCTTCTATCTAATCTCTACACTGAGACAGATTTACTTCATTTAGCTTAAACCTCAAAGACTGGCTTTCCACTACAATCAGCTGTTGTTTTGCATTGCTTATGTTACACCAACATTTAAAAAAAAAGAAATCTGATCATTACATTATTTATCTTGATAACATTTAGTTGACTTGCAGGTCTATTGACAAAATTAACTAGTATTACTATAACTATATACACGTTTAAATTTACTGATCAAGGCTCACACAATGTATTTCATTTATGTGCAATGAAAAGGTACAGTATAATTAAAGTGCATTTTAATTTACAATTCCTAATTGTCTACAACCAGTCTGATCTCACGCTTTAGGTAAGCAGTAGCATGCATGGCCTGCTGTTTTTATAGATTAAAAGAACTCAGCTTGGGATTGCACTCACTCCCCTCATAGTCCAGTAGTAAACATCAAAATGACCATTTATTTATTTTTTTACTATTAAAGTTAAAAAAATTACCCAAAGTTGGAAAACTTTACTTAAAAATCGCAATTGTATTAATTTAATTCTAAAATGCAAAACATTAACTTAAAGTAAAAATAAATAAATCAAGTAAATCAACTCAACACAGTTTTTTTTATCATTGAGTTAAAAAAGTATTAAGGTTAAGCATTCACTCACCAACCAGACTATTGTTGTGTTCCTGGGCAAAATACAAAAAAGGGAGCACCGGGAAAAAATTGTTACAAAAGTATTTACTTATAAGCTTCATATAAATTAAGTTTGATTAATATTACCAGTTAAATATGACTATTTTTATGTAGGTTTAAAATAAGCAATGCAAAACAACATTTCTTGGAAGTGGTGTTTACGCTAAATAGGAAACTGTTGATTGTGGGGAAACCAAACAACAGACCATTCCGACTTCTCGTAAGCTAAGATGACCCAAACTCACTGTCCTTACGTCCGCGACGGTGTTTGTTAACAAGGATTAAGGAGCCAGCGGATGTTGTTGTCATTGGCGATGTTGGTGTCGCAGGCTGTTGTGACTTTGTTGGCGGGATGTCACGTGACCTAATGACACCCTGCAAAGTTGCATAATAAGAGATCAATTTCCACACAGCGGGAAGAGTTGTTATGCATGGCTGAGGTTGGGAACATTCACCCGAAGCTTTGGACAGAACAAAGTGCATTTTAGTATTTTTTTTCCCACTGTATTCTGAAACTGCATACAATTAAACATGCTCTGCATAAACTAAAGTATGCATCATTGGTTGTGATATAGTTTCATGCAGAGAAGTATACATTTTTCATCTATAAGTAGCAACCATGTGGACATTACATACCAGAAGTAGAAAGAAAGAGGAAATATATTTTGCAGCTGCGTCACCAGGGAAAAGTACAGCTACAAGTGGACAGGAAGTGATGATGTACACAGTCATTTGCATTTATTGTATGCATTCATTATACAGCTAATCGCAACATGGGTGTTTGTTGACATTAATCTCTAACATGGACTTTGTATTTGTAATCTAATCTTATGTTAATGTGTCTGTTTCTTTTGCAGTAACTGTGAAGTTCAAATAATTCAAGGGCTAACATTTATTATTGATATGTAATGCAAAGGAAGAAGCTGTAAATATGAGACTGGGAGATTTCATGTCTAAGTATAGAAAACATTGGCAATAAAAGAAAATGTACATACAGTATGTAGTTATAACTTAAGATATAATGAATAGTAAGATGCATTGAAAAGGAGATGGCATAATTTGGATGAAAAAAAAGTTTATTATGTATCTTTTTCTGTCAAGTAATATTAAAATAATACTAATTCATTATTTGTTTTTAATTTTAAAAAAAGAATTAGTACTATTCCAAAGGAAATTGAGTAAATTCAACTAAATGTGTCTTCAGCATATAAAGTAGTCACTTAAATTTTGTTAGAAAATACATATTCCAAAAGCAAAAGTTGCAAAACATTTTTCAGTAACACACCACCTTTTAAGCAGTAATAAAGAATTAATTCATATATGTATTTAAGAATATGTTAATATGTTGTTTATAGCTACTGTACTGACACCAATAATATTGCATTGACTTACATGAGCTTATTACTCAAGAATTAAACATTAATAACCATGTATATAAGTCAATGGTGTTTTTTAATGTTAGCTGGTACCTTTTTATTAATAGTGTTATAGTGTGTTACCCATTTTTCTTTTTTTCTGCTTAGTTTTTCCTAGCCTACGGGGTTGTATAAACGTATATATGTATCTATAATTAATCATGTATTTAAGATATAATAGGCTAAATAGATTTTTTTACATTTGTGTATTAGTTTTGAAAACAGTTGTCTAAACCTCATTGTGATGATCCTCATGTTAAACGCCTTTAACTTTAATACGATAAGATTATCTATTTGTGGTCATAGATTAAGCGTACTTTCGAGAAACTCGTGTTTAAGCTCAGTGGCACTTAGACTTGATTACATTATCAGCAAATGGACGCTGGCTGCCTCTTGATTGACAGGTCTCTTATGTAAGAACGTCTTTCCCAAAGGTGGTTATTGTCAGACCTGCAGGTGAAGCCAAGCCAAAGATGAGGCCAAACAAGGCTAAGCACTTGTGTAACACCTAATGTAATCAAACACTCTGTTTTCAGTCCTGTATGTTATCTGTGAGTTCAATGCTTTGTTTACATACCTGTGCAATTTTCCATATTCAATATGTAGAAGCAAAACTTGGTAATCACATACTTTTTAGACTGTTAAGAAATGGTTTGCATCACATTTTTGAGTAATTTGTATAAAAATGTAAAATTAAGTTTGTTAATAAAATATATGACTTTAAAGTAAAAATCATATTTAATATAGGTAAACTGTACTTGTAACTATGCACTGAAGGAATACATTTTGTTAAATTTTAAATAAATGGTTCACACTCTACAATACAAGTACAATGTAATATGTGAAAGTTACTCTAGTATTCTGTATTAGTAAACAGAAGATGCACTCTTTCCCATAATGCCATTGTAGTGAGAAAGGGGCCTGATTACTGGTAGTTTTCGAAAGTTAGATTTAATGATTCAAGACTTTTCTTTTGACTGAATCATAGATCATAAGGGTAATATTGAAAATGAACAATGCTGAACTGAATACAGTAATTCTGCTTTGAATTTCAGTCGGCTTATGCCTCTACTCATCTCAATGAATATTATGTAATATAAACTCTCGAGGGGCCACAGAAATTACATGATGTGCATAGTTAAAGACACTAACCAAGCAACACATTGCCATCAAATATTTAACTTTATTTGGTGATGTATTAATATTTAAACAAGCCTCTTTGGAACTGGGCCATTTTATGCAAACTATGTTCCACTTTTTCTGTCTGTGTCTTGGAACCATTAATGCAAATGAATAGATTGAGATAATACTATGTAAATGTATTCCTGTACTCTAACCTAGAGCTTGGACCAAATGATATAGAAACAACCCAGTCTGCCCACTCTGTTCAGGACGAGGATACAAAATGCTGAATGCTAGTACCGTATACCCCCTCACAGTAAAAGTAGTACTAATATCATATTGCTTGACATCTTGTACCAGAGCTGGATGTACTATAGCAAGAACTGTATGCAAAAGGCAAGCTCCTACCACTAAAAGCCATAACTGGAACAGTGTCACTAATGCAAATTTTACTATTATGCATGGTATTAGCAAAGTATCCAAAATGCGTCTGTTTTGACTATTGCAAAACTAATACACCCACCCATATGTGAATGGCCAGATGAATGTTGAGAAAACTTGACCCAATCTCCTACATTTTTTTTTCCCGTCATCATTGAGAACATGTCAGATAATTGTCACATCTTACATCCTAGAATATTTGGTATTTGGCTGAGAGCTTCACATCCAATATTGTCTCATTCATGTAAAGAAAGAAAAATTGTCTGTGTTCTCATTTTACTTCCTTGTACTTTTCTAGAGGTCTGGACACATGGGAATTAAAATGTGTCAAGGATATTGGTTCTCTAGTAATACTACATAATATTTTCCTAATTTTAATGTGGGTTATAAATATTAGAAGTTTCATTACACATACAGGATTTCAGCCAATGTCAGGCTGTATTTTATAGAAATACATTATGGCCAAGTTGTTTTTGTTTACATTTTTTGTTTTGGTTCTAAAACCCTGCTTTGCTGATCATCCAGTCAGACCATTGTTTTGATTTAGACTACAGTACCATTTTCAAACCAGAACAAGCGCATGCTGCTTACAGTACCTTTTAATAAAATGTTGTTGACTTTGCACTTGGGCATTTTTTTGGCTTTTTTTAAACCTTAAAATGTATGGCTAATATCAAAATTCCAAATATTTCCCACAAATGTTTACATATAAGCGGAACCAATCCGAAATGTATTTTGAGAAAGGCGGGACAAGGCGTCTATTATACATATGCATTTCAAGTTTGCTAATTTTTTTGGTGTTCTTTTCTGTGATCTTTAGGTATATTCCTCCATTGTTGTGGGGTAAAAGTGGCCACCTCCAGACGGCCCTGTATGGAAAACTGGGCCGGGTGAGCTCTCCCCATCCCTGTGGAATCAGAAAGTACCTACCCATGCAGGACGGGGCCACTGCAACCTTTGACCTTTTTGAGCCTTTGGGCGACCATCAAACAGGAGGTAATGCTTTTAATTGCAACATTAGCTACTGTCATGTGGATATCAGCTGTTTGTTGTTTCGAGGCCTATTGCTAGATTAACATTTATTTATTTACATTTTTAAAAAATAGCAATTTACTTTATTTAATAATATCTATCAATGTCTAAAGTGGCGACCGCAAAGTGAGCCACTAAAGCTGCTCAAAACTAATTTAAATCAAATTCAAAAGAGTTCTAATTTGGATATAATGTGATAAAGTGGGCTAAAAGAATTATGAATTTGTTTAGACATTGTTAAAAGTGTTTTATAGAGTTTTACAATTTTCTAATAATTTTCCCAATGGGTTTAGACTTATCAGTCAGTAGTCTACTGGTGGTGCTTAAATGCCCTATTATAGTTACTTTTGTCATAATTTTACATAGATGTTTTCCTGACTGTTTTCTTATTTTACCAGAGGACATTACCATGGTGATATGCCCTGGAATTGGTAACCACAGTGAGAAACATTACATCCGGACCTTTGTGGATCATGCCCAGAAAGATGGCTACCGCTGTGCAGTACTCAACCACCTCGGGGCTCTCCCCAACATCGAGCTCACCTCCCCGCGCATGTTTACATATGGTAAGCAGCAGGCTCTGCCTGACACTTTAATTCCCATTTATCTAGACCCTCTTGTAAAGAAACAAGTAGAGATGTCTATATATACACAGTCCATTTTCTCTTTGTTTACACAAATGGGACAATACTGAATGTGAAGCTCTCAGTTACAGCTGTCTTGAGAAAACTTCAGATGGTTGCATTTGATCGTGGAAAATCATGTACAATTTGTTTGCAAATGAAGACAATGCCTATACCTTATATGTCCTCTATAGGTATATTTTTATAGCTCTCAACAGAAGGCACCTCTACACAGAACTGCTGAGTAGAGAAAACGCTCTGTCCTTTAGAGGTTTAAGTATTGATCGGTAATTGTGCACTGTTTTGTTGTGGTATTTTCTGCAGGATGCACATGGGAGTTCTCAGCGATGGTGGGTTATATAAAGCGAGCATTCCCTCAAACAAAGCTCATCGTTGTGGGCTTCAGTCTGGGTGGAAACATTGTGTGCAAGTTCCTGGGAGAGAACAGGACGAACCAGGAACGAGTGCTGTGCTGTGTCAGTGTCTGTCAAGGCTACAGTGCTCTCAGGTACATCCAAGTGCACACAACAGCAACTCTAAACGTATTCTCTCTATTAAAAGGTCAGTGATTCAAATTTAATATAAGCCTGGCCATACATCTCAGTTTCTGGTCCTTGTTAATTCAGGGAGAATATTTGGAGGCACAACTTACGGACACAGACTTCAACTGAAATGCAGTTAGTTAGAATATGACCAACAGAACATAAGGGCTTGGTTCGAACAAATACAGAATAAACTACCTCTAGAGTGATGCAGTTGGAAAAAGACAGAAACAAAACACAAAGGCCACTCCTTTGTAGATAGAGAAGAAAGAAGAAATCAACCCTAACCCTAAACAACATCCTGGTGTCCCAATATAATCTGGACTTTTTTTTTTTTTCACAGCTGTTGAACTATTGTATGTTTTCAGGTTTTCATTTGTTTTGTGTTCCGAGATTCCTTACTGTGAGCCAAAAAAAAAACAAAAAACTTTGTCCTGTGAAAAGCATCCAAAATAAACCTATGACATAACTCTTAACACAAGTAAATGTGTAACTGTATCCAGTCCAGTACATATTACACCAAGCATAATGCTGGATAACATTACATAACATAGTTGCATTTTATTTTAGTGGCGTCTGGTTTATTGCAAAGTGTTCAGTATTTATTTGATAGGTCTGTGAAACGAGCGAGTTGCACATTAATCTCTGTTTCTGCCGTTCCGGGTTGATCTTTTGTGATGTGGATTACACAGGGCTTTGTGAGAAACTCAGACCAGCCGCACTGACTTCCTGTGTTTGTTTGTACCTCCCAGGGCCCAGGAAACATTCCTGCAGTGGGATCAGTTCAGACGCTTCTATAACTTTCTCATGGCCGACAACATGAAGAAAATCATTCTCTCGCACAGGTATCTTCTGTTGCACAAATATTGAAAAAAGGTGGTTCTCTAAGCATGCATTTAACATATTCCCTTAATCAATTACTCAATCAAAGTTTGTTTCTACAGCACTTTACAACAACACAAAGAAGACCAAAGTGCTTTACATCAAAACATAATAAAATTACAACAGTTTAATCAAATACTATAAAGTGCATAAAACACAACAGACAGTAACAGAATGAACCAAAGACGTAAAACCTAGGGGTTTAAAGCCAGTCTAAACAAGCGAGTCTTTAACTTGGACTTAAACAGTGAGAGCTCAGTGACCACACGCAGCTCAAGTGGCAGCGTGTTCCACAATTTACATAAAACATATCCTAAGTGCATGTGAAAGTCTTAATCCAAGTTGAGGAAATTTGTCAACTTGAGTAGCAGACCAAGAATGTGGTTCATAGTCAAACTATTGCTACATGCATCTGGACAAACTAAGCAGTCTGAGCATGCTCCAGAGCAGGACAGTGGTGCAGAGTAACTCATGTAAAGAAAAAAAACATGAACAAGCAAAGTCACATATTTTGAGTTATTCAATTCTTTTTATTATCTTTCTTCTTTTTGTTTGTCGTGACATGGAAAGTCCAGTGAAGCTGAATCTGAGTTAGGAATACCATAGTTTGATTCTCTCTTTTATGTGTAAGGAATCCAGTTAGAGGCCTTAACTGAGCTATGAACATAGTCCATCCAACCTCTGTATGTAAGTGTACTAAATGTTTTGTAAAAGACAGATGCTAATGACCTCACCTGTGAAGCCAGTCTTGTAGAAAAAAAGGGAGAGTCATGTACAAACAAAGTAAAATAAATGTTTTTGTGTTTGTGTTTCAGGCACAGTTTGTTCAGTGGCACTTCAGTAAAGACGATAGAGGCAGACCTCAGCCGCTTGTACACAGCCACCTCTCTCATGCAAATTGACGACAACATCATGAGGTATGTGCACAAATATATACACAGTGAAAAGAGGAACTTAAGATTTTCACTCAAGTACAAGCGAAGCTATTTTATAATACCATAGAAGTTATAATAGTCAACTAAATTATCGAGTGGAAAAAAACAAACACTGAATATTACCACAACTGCAATTACTACTATTGGACTAATGCCAGAACTACAACATTACTACTGCTGCTACTAGTTACTGGTACTACTATTTCTGCAATTATTATTACTACTACTATGTATACAACTAATACTACTATATCCTAACCTTGCCACTGAGGTCATACTTACTAAATTATAATGCATAGATTTGTTTTAATTTCTTGAGGAAAGTTAGATTTTTTTCAAACAACTTGAAAAGCACTTACTTGAGTTAAAGTATAAAGTGACTGCTGCGCGTACACCAGGCAGGTTGTCACCGTAGCTTTCACATACCATAGATGGCTTCTTATATGATTAACTGTACTTTAACAGCACTGTTTCTTTTTTAACAGAAAGTTTCATGGCCACAGTTCTCTCAAAGAGTACTATGAGAAGGAGAGCTGTGTACATTATATCCACAATGTAAGAGCTGCTTTTGAACACACCTCTCACATTTTTTCTCTTCTTCTTTGCCCTTGTATGTGTTGTTTGATTTGTCAACCTTATCTCTGTAGGTGAATGTGCCATTGCTGTTGGTGAACTCTGCAGATGATCCTCTGGTTCATGACTCACTGCTCAACATCCCTCGCACTCTTGCAGGTAACTAGGCAAAGCATGTTTTGTATGGCAACACAAGCAGTGCTCTCTACATACCGTCTTTCAGTCAAGCATACACAGTACAGCAAATGGATTTTTATGTTTTGGATTAAATATATAATGCATGCTAATGTGCTTACAATACTTGTTTTTCAAGATAGAATTTGTAACAGCAGTATCTTGCAGGTAACCTAAAAAATTGTAGCATTGTGAATGGCGTAACAATTGACAGGTGTTATCAGTTGTAGATGTGATCCAGGAATCAATTTTTGATAAAAGCTACTAAGTGGAAAATGGGTTGATATGAATGACATATGTTTTAAAAGGAAGTGTAACAGTTCCTCTTACCTGTTAACTCCACCTTTAGGACATTGTAAAGTTTAACTCTACATTTAGTCTGCAGGTACAATAATGAATATTATGCTGCATTTCAGTTGTCCTCTGAAGTCAAACATTAGCCAACTCTATTCTCTACATCTTATAAATATAACTTTGTAGCCCAAGTAAATTAATTTAGTTCATATGTCACTTTTTTATCTTACCTGTGATTTTATTAGTATTTGTCATTGTTATTATTGTTTTCTACTGGAAACAACTGGAATACGAGTGAGATTACGTCAGTCAGGGGGCTGAGGTCTGATTTCGAGGATTACTTGCATGCAACATTAGACCTTGAAAAACCTTTGGTGCAAAATTAATACATATTGTAAAAGACTGTCTGAATTACAAAATACAGTATGTATCTGTGTGCCAGTCATGCACAGCAGCCCTTGTACATTTGCAGGTAACTAGCCAATAGCGTGCTTTTATGCAGCAATGGCAGCACTACACCCTAAATGTCTGCTTTGTTCATGTTTAGTACTTAATGAGTACTCACACCCAGTCACATCATGGACATTATTTACTTCTTAGGCAATGTTTTTAAAATGGACTGGCTGCCATTAATAGGGTGGAATGCCTGCTCCTCACCCAGACAGGACAAGGTGTGGCTGTGGCTAATTCTGATGTAAGAGCTGTTTCAGCCCAGTGATCATAGGTTAAGTTGTCAACTAGTCACTCCACTATTTATTGGCCAAGCTAAATACTATTTTTGAAAAGCATTTGCATGTGGGTGCATGGACTCTTGACTGGAAATGCAGTGTCTCCTGAGTGCACTTATGACCAGCTGTTCCTTCATTTGAACATGTCATTCACTTAACTCATTCATACAGTATTAGTGGCATGAGGCTCAGGAAATAGAAATAATGTAATGGGTTGAGCTTCAATTATATCTTATTCTGTGTATAATGGTATGTATACCTAGAGCTTCAAGATGTAGTGCCTGGCCTTTGTATCAGGTAGAGCTTGTACCTAATAATGTGGTACCTGGTCTGGTCTGCCTTCAGAGATAGTCTTCTGTAGCTTTGGTTGTAACAAGTTATTTAAGTTACTGTTGCATTTCAGTCATCTTAAACTAGTCTAGTCATTCTCTTTTCACCTCAGACATTTTTGCCCGCGTAACTTTCACTCACTGGATTCTCAAGTGATAGTTGTGCCCGAAAATCCCAGTAGATCAGGCATTTTTGAAATACTCAGAATCAGACCTAAATCATTTTTTCCCCCATTCTGATGTTCGGTCATTTTATTTTGAACATATGTACAAATGCCCTAATGCACTGAATATATGCACAGATATTAACTTATTAACACTTATTATTATAGATTTTTACAATATTTAAGTGTTAAATAATATTCCAGTGTGCATGTCTGAATGGTTTTATTAGTAAATGTACTTTGAAGTGGTGACAGTTGTAGGTCTATGGAGAACGCCTGGCACTCCATTAGAGAGGAGCAGCAGGTGCGGTCTGAACCTAAATTTGTCAACCCACTGTCAAGTCAGATTCCATCCACTCAGTTTAACAGCAGGTAGCAAGCAATATTCTGTGTAAAGGGTCTATCATCATGTCCTTAGCTGAATCCATAAAAAGCAGGTCAATGTGTCCTTTTCGAAAACATCTGGAGTGTTGTTGAAGTTTTGAGTTGTTCCTGTCACATAGAGACAGGTGAAATAGCGGCTCAACATCGTGAGTTATACTGGGCGCTGCAGCAGAGTGCAGCGGGGAAAGCCCTGCGGGATCTTAATCACTGCTCGAGCGCGTATGACTCCCCTATTAACCCAGATAAAAAAGCAGGCAAATAAAGAGATCCAGGCCAATCCCTTTTAGGACTCCACTCTGCCTGGTCATCTACTGCAGCAGTCTGTAGACGCCACATCTCAGATTAACAGTTCATCTGTGTGCTGACCTACTTTGAATGTTACTTACTGAATATACTGTGAATGAGGTTTTATTTTTTAATAGTTACATTGGATAGTTGTTGAGTAACTATTCTTTTAGATTTGTATAGAAAGCATATTATTTCCAATTTTAGCCACACTTATAAGGTGATTTTTATATTGATTTTTACTGCCATACAAAGACACTAGTGAACAAAATCTATAAAATACATTTAGTGGCATATGGTGAGGATGATAGGTTGCTCTGGCTTTGAGGCTGTGTGTGGCTTTCTGGTTTGGGGTAAGAACAGTTCATGCCCTGGATGGGATGGCACCTTCAAGATTGAGACTTGACCAGTATTGTTCTTTACAGTAACATTATCTTTGTGGCTAAAAATGTCAAGGTGAAAAGAATTACTCTGTTAATAAGAGTCAGCTGCTGAGAAACTACACTATGTAATTTGGATGAGGCAACCCAGAGATGCACAGATGTCGTACTGTGACAAATTCAGCCTCAGCCTCTCTATTGTAAAGCACTACTGGGTCGCAATCACATTTTTCTTGTGACTAACATTCTGCATACCACACATATGTTTGCAAACATCAAACTAAAAAGCAGCAGAGATTACTTAAATGTTTCAGTCCGCACACTGTACTTTTTTGCTCCTTGATGTTTTTGACAAAAGTGTGGTGTTGCCTGATGAGAAAACTGTCTTATCCAAGTCAGAGGCGTGTCACTGTCAGTCAAGACAGACCAGTTTACAGTGTCCAAAGGCTAAATTTTACTATTGCCTTTTCTCTCAAATGTCTTAGTCCGTTAAAGTGTGATATTTGTGTAACACTATTTGAACCCTTGTCTAAACTCTATTTTCTGTAACTATTGGGCATTAGACAGGATGTATTTATTTGACTGTTAGGAGCTTTGTAAAATAAAATATCACTATACTTGTGGCATCATTCAGGTATTTCATATTTTATGACTTAAAATAATGTATTGGTATGGAAAACATCTTCTTTTGGGGAGCTGCTTCTTTCAATTTGCAGCCAACAGCTTGGATTAGGCGTCTGCTTTCCCCTGCTGACAACAGTGGGGAATGGACAGAGCATAAAATGGCTAGCACAGCTATTGACACTAACAGGTAGATGAATGAGCTGACTGCTTTGTAGTGATTGCAATTTATTTGGAATTATTAGAACGGGACAGTGTATGGGCTTTAGAAACACGCAGGAGTTCTTCCTGTCTGCGTAGAATGGTAAGACGGGGCGTTTTCAGCTCTTGAGAGGTGGACGGGCCCAGCATACAGGATTAATTAATAAAGGTGTGAATGAAACTAAATACTACTTCAGGTAGGTTTTTGAGGTAGAAACATTATCACATGGTTAAAAAAAAGTTGATTTAGCATTAGCATTGACTTTTAACCATGTTAAAATGTTATTTGCACCTTTAAAAACATACCTGGAGTAGTATTTTGTTGCATTCTTGCTTGTTTGAGTAATCCTGTTTGCTCAGTCTGTCCCTTCTTGTGCCAGAAACGCTCAGTCTCATGGCTCTACGTAGACGGATGAAACCAGGAATTGATGATGCATGTTTCTAAAGCCCATACTCCCAGACTCATTGTGATTATTTCAGTGCTTAAATTGCCGTCACTACAAAGCAGTCAGCTCATTTAATTATCTGTTAGTGTCATGTTGCTCATAACGTGCTAAAAAGCCATTTTGCTCTGTCCAGTCCCCACTGTTGCCATTTAGTTTTCCTGAAAATAGCATAATGTAGGACCTTTTTAAATCTAAGTAGTTATTCATTTATATTTTATTGTTGGTTATTAACTTTATAACAATAAAATGTGCTTGACCTTTAGGATTGTCTGTGCTGCAATGTGCTTAAGTCATATTGTTATCTTATGTACACATCAACACACCCTTCCTGTCTTTCTTCCTAATATTGAACTACTCCTATGTTCACTAAACTGCCACATCTCAGAAGTCTAATAACTTTCTGTCTTTTGTGTTCTTCCAGCCAAGAAGTCCAATGTCGTCTTCGCTCTGACGCTTCACGGTGGCCATCTTGGCTTCTTTGAGGGGGCTGTCCTCTTCCCCCAGCCCATCACCTGGATGGACAAGGTCATAGTGGGCTACGCCAATGCCATTTCCCAGTGGGAGTTGCAGAAACCGCAGTGCCAAAGCGGCCAATTAAGCGTGGGATCATCATGCCTCGAGCAAAAAGCATAGATCTTGTCACCAACCTAGCACCAATGAGGAGACATCTAAACCAAACCTTAAAAAACTGCTATTTTCTTGTCTGCCTTCTCCTTTGGTGCTGCTACAGCCACTTCCTGTATGGCCATGCCTTGACCACACACCATGTCACAGTATGTAAACAACTACAGCCTTTTCAGAATCTAAAAGGAAAGCCTGTATGATGAACATTTGCAGTAATCAGTTCTGGTAAGAGAGACAATAATATGATAAGAGATGTATATGAGCACCTCTTTAGTCACTTGAAAAACTTAAGAGCACAAAAATCCTGCAGGAGTTAAGTGGGAAATAACTGCTACCAACCGCCAAGGCCCGTTATTAATGGATGTCGTCTGCCGTCTTTCTAATTTGTATGTAATTGTGTGTAACTTTGTGTAGACTGAGTGTTATAGCCCCGTGCTGGATGTCTGCTTCATGTGACCTCAGTGGAGTCCGTGTTTTTTTTCTTATAATAGAAAGTGTGTAGTAGAGGTTAGGTGTCATGGTGCGGTTTTCTACGTCTATCGCATAACAAGAAGCAGTACTTGAAATAGTAATGGTAACGATTGGCCAGCGCCGGGTTTAGCCCTTTCCACATTCCCGCAGTCTGTCACTTTGATTCAGTGCACTTTACACCTTGTATGCCACAGTCTTTTCCTGTAATTTCTCATTAGCGAGGACGCTTGTTAGAGATTAGCAACGGTTTTAGGAGCAGGGATGATGACAATACATTTTGATTCGGTTGTTTCCTATGGCATCTGATAATGGTTTCTGTGAGCCCTCTTGCTTTTGGTTTGCCTTTGATCAGCTTAAAGTCTAGTATGTTTCACTTTGCAAATTAGAAACATTGGAGTTGATGTTTCCAAAAGGCTGCTTTAAACAACACTATGTAATTTTTGGCATAAAGTACATTGCATCTAAGTAGGGATGGGTAATATACTGTAAAAATCAAATTTCAGTATACTTAATTTATTTAAATTAAAAACAGGGCCTTTGACAAGTTTGCTGGGGCCCGGTGCAAGAAGGCTTTGCATGGGCCCTTAATAATAGAAAATGTATAGGAAGAGGGACCATTTCTGGGCCCCTATGACTCTGAGGCCGTGGACAAGAGACCCCTCTACCTGATTTAAAATATTTAGTTCTAGCCCCATGGTCTTGTAAAGTACACACATCATATACATTTTTTTTTTAAACGCTAGAATTAAAACACCACAAATTTTTTATTCTAAAAATTGGGATACTATAATTTTGACCTCAAATTTAACAACAAAAAAAAATCTATAAAAATCTATAATTTTTAGGCTATCATTAAATCTGGTCGAGGTGCTAGCCTTAGCATTAGCAGTACAACAGTAGACAATTTTTCAGTAAATGTAAAATAACATTTTTGCAATATGAATATTTATGACATGTTACTAAAAAAATGGATTACTTTAACATACTTAAACTTTGCATTTATATTATAATAATGTTGTAATGACTAATAATTTATCTACTTTAAGGGCTAGTGCTAGCTTTAGCATTGGCCTTGCTAGTGGATAACGCTCTGGTACATCTTTTTTACAATTTCGTTTAGCGATATGGTCATTTTAAACATTATTCAATAGATAACTGGATGTTCCACTTTGTAACCATACAGTGAAAAACAAATTTTAATAAATGATCACCAACAAAGGGTAGATGCTCACATTTGAGACATAACTTGTGAATTTGCAGCAGTGCAGAAAAATGGCAAAGCCTTAAAAGTTACATGGTGTTGCTTAGAGATGCTGCTAATGTGTTGACCATGAGACGGACTCAGCTGTGAGGTGTGTGAGTAAGAGGGCCACCGATCCTATGTTAAACCAAATGTCTATGTAATGTAAAAACTGATATTGTACAAATAGAGGGAGGAGATTGCATGCAAGAGTGAATTGTTTGATTGTAATGCAAGGGATTTATTGAAAACGTCTTCTGGTTTGAGGATAAATAACACACGCTGGCATACATTTGCTGTGCTGCAGTGTGAACAGAACAACACTTTCCTGAAACAACTTCCTGCAGTTTAGGTATTGCGATGCTGGGACCTGTGAACACAACATTGAGAACCTGTTCTATATTGTTCCAAGGGCTTGGGATGCTATTTTATTTTTTCAGGGCAAATACAAGCAAAGTACTGCTTAAGAACACTGTGAGGCAGATGGCAGCTGTGAAATGATGGGGACGACAGCAGTGCATCACATGACACTGTGCAGAAGGCCAGGGTTAATATTTGTTTAAGGGAAATTTCTCTCATATTTACATTCTAAAGGTCAGGCCTGCACAATATTAGAAAAAACATGCAGTGTGCAAGAAGTATTTTAAATGATCTTGTATTTGAGTCAGGACAAAACTTACGACTGATTCTGAAATTTAGAACAAACCCACAACTGAATCAGAGCTAAACCAAAACCAAGCACTGAACCATGACTAATCAGCCATTACTAAGCCAGAACTAAAAATGCCTAAACTCTTAGCTAAATAAAAATATGTATTTTTTTTTTCCAGTTCCACTGCAAAATTTACTACTATGTTTAGTATGGGTACGATATGTATCATTTGGCATTGTTTTGATTAAAACCACTAAAGAACGTTATTGGCTAATTTAGAATGATACGATTTGCGCAAAAACGATGTCCAAAAATATGCATCTGATTTTAATTTAACATAAAAGAAAGTTTCACTGTGTATATAGAGTTTGCAATAATATAAACTTCCTGTAAGGCGACACTAAGTGCCTAAAGATGTAGTTGGATCATATGAATAAAAATCAATACATTGATGTGGTAAATGAATCATTACATTCCTAATATTTACTATTACTGCTACTGCCCCAAAAACACAATAAAGATGCTACCCGCCTTGCCACCAACCATAACAAATATAATCACTAAAAAACATAACTAAATTATACGATTGAAAATGCATTCAGAATGTACTTAAATAACTTGCTTAAGTAAGTTACTAGTTAAAATCTAGTTACTTTCCATCATTTGAGCACATTTTTCATTTGGTAATAGTGCATTTAATTTAGCATGTGTTGTGCAGGCTGTATCTATGTACAGTGTCTTCTTGCGTCATCCTGCATTATTGCAAACCACAAGGTGCCATCTGTCGTCAGGGAGACCTAAATTCAAGTGCCAGTCATGGGTGGCCCACATCCTACACCCTCCGGCAATAAGACCAAATGGTTCGCTCTGTCCACACTTCCACCCGAACAGTCCAGGCCAGGCTGGAATCCGCAACACTCCAGTCTGTAATCCACCAGCATTAGTCTGCAGCAATGCCACAGGAACCAGTAGTGTTCTGTTAATTTTTTTGTCTCTGCTTTTTTTGCACAGTAATGCAGAACTGGATGTATTATTTGGATGTTTTTTTTTTGCTTTGTTTTTTTGTCATTGTTTTTGCAGATTTTTTTTGTATGGAATTTTTATGTCTTTTATTATTTTGGATAAATCAGAGTGTGTGACCAAAACAAGTTAAAACTAAAGTAAATGTATATAGAAATATTAAATTAATAAATATATAAAGATAGATATAGAAATGTAAATATTTGAGGGACCAGGGGTGAAACATCAAGGCAATAACAGACATCAGTATATTTGATCAATCATATATGCATTATTTTATCATATTCTTGGGACCTTTTTTAAACTGTGCTAATTTTTGGAAATGTGTGCCTCTGTATTTTTGCAAACCTTTCTACATATATTTTCACACCGGTTTTGAACAAATCATTTTACTTTAAGCACATGATATATCACTTCATTCAGCTTTAATTTGATGCTACATTTAACGGATATCAAGGCACACATAATCTCACAACATATTCAGTGATGTGGATCACTGGGTGCTTTTGTTAAAGATTACCTGTGTGTGTGCGTGTGATCTAAATATGTGGGAAATATGGTTATTGTTGCAAAAATAAATTATTTTCTCAAAAGATATACTGCCTGTTTTGTGTTTGTCAGTTAAAATGTGTATTGTACTGTGCAAAGGTGGAGCAAGTACTCAAAATCTGTACTTTAGCAAAAGCACTATTACAGTATAACAGGCTATTACTCAAGTTGGGGGGATGGTGGCACAGTGGGTGAAGCGTTCACACTTCACCCACATTGCCAACAGTTATAGTATGTGACAGGATGGGCATCCGGTGTAAAAACCTGCCAAATCTGGTTTGCTGTAGCAACCCCGAATGAAAAAGCTAAGAAAAAGAAAATGCTCTGGGCGAAGTAAATGTAGTAAGCAAAATTGTTCCATGAGGACAAAAAGTAAAAACAAAATGAATGTACTGTAACTTAAGTGGAAAGTACTTTTGAAACACTGAACTAAACCCACTATTACTTCAACTGCTTCAATGAACACTTGTGGGGTCAGATTGAGCATGCTACATGTGCTAGAGTAACTAATACAAGCACGCTGGTTGATCTCGAACAAATCCTGGTTGAGGAACGGGATGCCGTCCCACAGCAGTGTGTAACTGGTTTGTTGCTAGTGACCAGTGTCAGGGAATTAAATGTCCCCTGCACAACCGTACCAAGGACACCTCCAGCTTTATCATTGTTTATATCTCCTTGTGGATAACCCTATCTATGACCTGCGTCTTAAATAGGATTACAGACTCCCCTACATTGGAAGTATATTGCCAGACGTGAAAGGTCAATACTACCATTATGTGTTAAGTGTTCACTGTCTCCTCGTCCTGTACTGATGGTAAATAAACCTCTCCTGTCTTAGACATCCAGAGTCTCCAGCCTCTCCTTTACAACTCCAGGACAACACTAAATTCCCTCACAACCAGAATAAAGAGGAGGTGCCAAGCTGTTGTGGCTGCGTATGGATCTTCCACATGCTAATGAGATCCCCAACAGTGTGAAATAAAGAAATAAAGTGTAAAAATGGCAAGTGTTTTTTTTTCTCTATTACTTTTTTCCTTATTGTTCAATCCATCAAGCAACTTAAAACAAATGTGAATACCAACAGGAGAATATTGCAGGGGATTGTGGCATATTTTTGTTTAGCTGTGTGATGCTCATTCCACAAATGTACAATCCTTATAAGTTGTACCACGTAAAGGTGACTATTTAGGCTTTCCAACAATATAACATACAACACCAAATGGTACTATAAAAAGAGAAAAGTTATTGACTAAAATAATGTTTCCAAACCTTTTTTAAAGAGTTTATTAAGGTACAAACAAAACAAAAAATTGAGATCTGATAATTGAGTTTTCCTGCTGCATTGCATGAGACACAGGGTTTCCAATTATCACCAGGTTGGTTAGATTGGTCAAGGTCGACTTCTTCCCTCTTGTGGTTAAAGTGTGTAACTGAACCAACATTAAAATACAAAAGGCCATGTGTATATTTTGAATTACAACAAACTACACACAAAAAATGATGTTTTATTAAATAATTCAAAACCCAGAACAAAGTATCATTGCAGTACTCTGGGCAGTACATACAGTGCTTCACTGCACATGTGTCTTGTTGGCACTGCATCAGAAGGCACAGCATATCTCCAAATATAATTCAGTGCAGGCTTATGCATCATATTTCTATCTTGGAGGGACCAACCTAAATTCATGTTGAAGGCATAGAGCACCACAAAACAAAACAAACAAACAAACAAACAAACAAAAAACTCCAGCATCTAGGCAAGTTACATTGTCGTATACACACTTATTATCCTGCTTATATAGTCTCTAATGACTTTATTCCATACACATATTCTCTAAACATTCCTTTTATTTCTGCTTATATTTCTGTATATGACTCTTCTTCTTATTCTATCATTAGATACTTCTCTTTGCTGATAAAAACTACTACTTATAGAATAATAACTCATCCTACATTCAGAATAAACCTCATATCTGACAACAATAAAGGCATCACAAAAATGTACTCTTGGCCTCTGGGAAACAGTAGAGTTTTACAGTGCAGTGTCCTCAGATCCAAACAGCTTGGCGGCAATGGCGTGATAATCAGAAATAGGAGCTTTTCCATCAAAGTCTGAAGGCAAGATGTTCGCATCAAACTCCTTGATGTAATTTTCCAGCTCATCGCCGTGAACAAAGACCTGGAAGATAGAACCATTTGTCTCACCAAAGTGTATCTTTTGGCTTATAAATTAGCTGTATCTTTTGTCTGTGAGCTGTGGGTGGCTATGACATACTATGTAAACAGTAGAGACATAAGAAAGTTTGACCGCCACATTGTTTTAGAATTTAGAGGATCACATGGGTATAATCAAATTGTTTCAAGAAGCAAATAAACAAGTGGTACAGTCATGTATATGTCTTTAAAATGTACATTTAAAGCTCATTGGTATCATTAGTTTATGCTCTAACAAATGACTGGTCAAAACAACCTAAATGCTTTCTCGGTAGAAATCTCACAACAGAAAAACAGAATGTCATTGCTGGAGGGGGGCTGGAGTAAAGTCTGGCACTGCAATTTACAATGTCACCATCAGAGGCCGCCAAAGGCCAACGCACTCCACCTTTAATTGAGCTCCAGAAGTGTATATTTTGAACATGTTCTCTGCAGGGCCATACATACCCTCTCCAGCAGTTTGCTCTTCATGAAGGGCTTGACCACGTTGTAGGTGGTGGTGAAGTACCACGGCTGATGAGTCACATGGACAGCTTTGAAACGAGCTGGAAAGGAGTCCTGGACAAAGACAAAACATCACATGATCAGCCTCAGATGTTCTCTGTTTTTCAGTTTTGTCAAGTGTACTGGAGTCTGACCTGCAGCATGTCCACCATCTTCTTTAGCTCAGCCGGTTTAATGCCTGAAGCGTGCTGCATGGTGAAGCCTTTAAAGTTCTCAATGAGGACAAAGCCATTGATCTGGGTTTCTTCATTCTCCAGCAGCTTCTCCAGGATCACACAGTAAGCTCTCAGGATCTGACGTGGAAACAGAAGATTATTATGGATGACCCAAAACGACAGCGTGAGTCTTTAAAATGGAGCCACACACACACTGTACAAGCAAGCATATTATTTATGATCTGAGTCTGTTTAGATTATGCCAGTTTCAGTTTTGATTACTGGTTCTTTAGCCAGTATCTCTTGAGTACTGTATTGTGGGTGGAGCCAGTACATGTATGTGTACTTTTCAGAAAATATGTTTTTAGTAAATGCACTGAAAGCCTCCAACTACTGATATGCTACTGCTAGCCTCTACTACAGATACGTTTACTTTGTGTTCACTTTTATTAAAAAAGGAAAACAATTTAAATTGTTTCAACTTGGCCTAAGCCTCACCCAACACAACTGTACGCTGCTTCTCTGAGTTTAGTTAGTGCTACTGTGTCACACTACTACAACTGCTACTACTACTAATCTACTACACATAAAACAGGCTACTAACTACAAAACCATAGCCCTACAGTAGTTGCATAAGAAAACCTCATCAAAGGTGATCTCCTCCAGGTCCCAGTTCTCGATGTTAAACAGCATGACCACGCGGCCATATTTGTCTCTGCTGGGCAGGACCACGGGATATCCTGCCTCGATGGTGCTGCGTACCGCCTCAGGGGTCAGGTTCTCAAACAGCTCCGGGTATTCCTTCCTAAAGCGCACATAGCCTACAGAGGAGGACAGTTATTAATAAAAGAATGTGTACACTGGTAGACTGGACAGAGCAGGCTGCACAATGAGGCTACTGTCCACAGCTCCAATTAACCTACACAGTGTTTATGTGCCACCCAGGCCAGCTGCTGTTTCACATTCTGCAGCAATTAACCCCACAACAAGTTTACATCACTGCAGAGCAGCCTTCAGTGTGAACAACAGTACAAGTAATGAGGTGACAACCATCAGTGAACACTGGCAATAGGATAGTGTTTTTAAATAAAAAGTATGCAAGATCACACAAACACAGAAAATACCATTTTCCTATCATATCATCTATGACTATCTATGGCATATACGTCTGGCTCTTTAACTTCATAGTTTTTATCAGATTTTTGGCAGACCTGCTAGCATAAACACACAGTCTGTCATGTAACATGCCATGCAAAGTCTTTGGACAAAGTCTTTAGTTCTCAATATTAAAGAAATTGTGCAAACAAAACAATAGAATAAAAAATATATATACCATATTTTCTGGACTATAAGGCGCACTTTTTTTCAGTCTGGCTAGGGGTGCGATGTATACTCTGGTGCGGCTGAGTATACATCAGTCGCACCTTTCACGTGTTCGTTATTTTCACACTGACAGCCGCGAGAAGTCACTCTAGGCTTGTGTACCAGCATCTGCTGCACCTGTACCACTGACAATTTAAAATGTAAACATTACCGCTAACAACTTAGGCTATAAAAACAACTGAGAAAGAGTGGAATAATTGGAAATGGAACTGATGCTGAGTCTGACGACAGCCACGCAGAGGAGGAAGCGGCGCTTCGTCTACCTCCGGAGTTGGTGGAGTTGTTCAGAAGAGACTCCGAGGATGAAGAATTTAAAGGATTTAGTGATTAGGAGTGAGATGGTGAGTTTGGTGAACTTGTTATATTATGTTCTTTATGCTATAGTTAATTGAATAACTGTTAATATATTACGTTAACATACAAGACACCTATTCAGTTCGTTGTTTATGCTTCATGTAGCTGAATAACCATCAATGTGTTACGTTAGCAAACCACACACCTATTCAGCCTGTTGTTCTCTATTCTATTATTACTATAACTTGCCTTTCAAGATGAAATGTCTGTTCTTGGTGTCGGATTTTGTAAAATAAATTTCCCCCAAAAAATGCAACTTATAGTCCAGTGCGACATATATGTTTTTTTCTTCTTCATTATGCATTTTTTGGCTAGTGCGACTTATTCTCCGGAGCGACGTATAGTCTGGAAAATACGGTATATAGGCTGTCATTAGCTGTGTAGATTTCATGTATTGCATAGCATTGTTTGATATTAATCACAAAGGTATTAGCTGCTTGTTAATTTGTACAACATAGAAGCTAGTGGTAAAACGAAGTTAATGTTGTTAGGCTGAACAGTCATAGCAGACATATTACAATTTTTACTTAAATTGTAAAGTGTTACATAGTGTAGTCGCTTTAAAATGCTGTATCTGTATTTTTCAGTATCAGTAGTTAGCTTTTTCTTTGCTCTTAGTAAGCATATTATTCTACACTGATTGTAAAAATGATTGTCCGGCAGTTTAGTGATAATAACTTCCAATCTTTTATTCCTGAACACACAGGTTTGATTGAATAGACATCAGCAGGTAGGCTATAGTTATTTTAGAAGCATTTGTAAAGTGCACGTGTGCTAATGCTTACTAGAGTCGCTTCAGAAGGCAAACTTTTACAATAGCTGTTTTTAATTTGGTCCAGACAAGACAATTATCTGTCCACTCTGATGTTCCCAGCTGAAAACACACTGGGTTCACAAGTAAAGCCCAATTTGGACACAATGGCCGTCTTTGTCTGAGCAGCTCATTGGATTACTCTGGTTCTAATTAATGAAGACATGCTCCTCTCTGTCCCTGATGGACTGGACTCATGCAAGAGACCGGCACAAAAGACCTCTCACAGTTCATTACTCCGGCCATGGGAGGATGTCTGAGGGAGGAGCGCATTCAAAATGATTTTATATACAGGTACATCACAACTCTTTAATATCAAACAGCAGCAGTAGTAATAAAATAACTCTTAATAACAAGGATTGTTTGTTAAGGTTGAGACACTGCAGGTAAAACGGTCATGTTTTTAAATTTTGAGATTTTGGGCCAGTTTACTCCCTTAACCTGTAAAAAGAAGCCTTAAAAATTAGGAAAATGTCCAATGTACACAGTAAAAGAAAAATGCAGTTTTTCCCTAAAATGAGTTTTCCTCACACTCTGAGTCAGATATCTCCACTTCACTAACCCTACAAGCACTCTGTTACTTAACCAAATTATAAAGATGTTCACAGAGGAATTTGTTAGTATATGTTCTCTAGCCTGATTTATTGGGCATGTAACTCATAAAAACATGGCAATTTCTTTTTATTTATTGTTTGGGCTATTGGCAGTATTTTCTTAAAAATAAGATATTCACAATTCCCTCTGTAAAAAAAACATTTAATCTAATATAGCAACAAAATGAACCAACAATTTTAAAGCTGGCCTAATCCAATATTCAGATTTTTTGTTCTTAAATGTATGCAAATGTGTACATTTTTAAAGGGGATACATTATACTTTTATTCATATTTTTAATTTAGTCTTGGTAACCTCTAGACTGTTGCAGTCTTTTGAACATAATTTAAAGAATAAAAGAGACGTCACTTCCTTAAACTTTATGTATGATGCCATTTTACAACAAAATGAAAAAATAGCTGTGTGGAAACAGAGCTGTACACAGTTTTGTTTTGTTTTTTGGATAAATGAATGAGAGCAGACTGGATGTAGAGGGCTTGTCGATTGGTCAGTGCTTCCTGGAGTGGGTGGAGGTTCATGGGACCAAGCGTTGTGAGGCCTCAGAAAGGCCATGCCAAAGAATACAGGATTACTCAGGTGTGAATGAAGCAAAACAAAACTCCATGTATGTTTTTGATGAGGGAACATCTTTATAACATGGTAAAAAGCTCAGAGAAGTTTATTTTGTATAATATAGCCCCTTTAAGTAGATAATAGCTAATTTGCACATTAAAACATACAATTATTTATTGGTTAAAACTTTTTACTCTTTTACCTGCAGTGTAGGCTTAAGGGATCTTATTCTCCTGAGTGCACAATCTTTAAGTGACCTGGCTTTTACATTAGCGAAGACTAAAAAATAGAGCCATCTCACCCTTCAGTGAGCTCGTGAGCCCGGACCACGTCAAACTTCCGAGCCCGGATAAATCGCAGCAGTAGAGCATCTGGTTTGTCCCCGAATCTCTCCAGCACCAATTTGGCCAGGTCGTCCCCCTCAGAGGCCCGTTCCCGCATCATGGCCCTCAGCTCCTTCAGAGACGACATCCGGCTCTCTGCTGTCTCATTCAGCTCATCCTTTGCCTGTTTAAACAATAGGCAGAGTTATACGTGGACTACCTCAGACCATGAATATTGAACAATAAAATAAGAGTAACCAGCCTTTACCTTCTGCACAGTGTGGGGAGGCAGCTTCTGGCATGGTCCAAACACTGGTCCATGGTCCTTCACTGTCAGATGTTCCAGCTTGGACCTCATGGCCTGCTCCTCTTCAGACACCACTCGGAAAGATCCAGTCTGCAATCAACACATGGGCGAATATTTGATGCATTTATATTCAAAATGATTACAGTATGCTTCTGTTTTGCAAGCAGGCCAAAACATATTCATTTTGTATTATTTATGGAAAAAAGTACTTTGTGATTACATCACTTTAAAGTCATACATTAATAAAAATCCAAATCAACTGATAAGTGTCTATCAATAATACAATGGTGTTATCTCAGATAAAAAAAAAAAAGTTATATAACTTTGTTTTTATTATTTGTGAGCAGTTTTGGTTGGTTTACATCTGATAATTTATTAAAAAAACTGAAATTATAACCAAGTTAAAAAACAAAAACAAATGTCTAATATAGTTTTTGTTGTTTAACTCATTTTATGTCTGTACTTGTGACTGTGATAAATGTAATTGGTTTTGATTGTGGACTGGATGTGTTATTGTTGGTTGTGATTTGTGCATGTTTCCCTGTTCTCATGGCAATAAAAGACCGATAAAAAAAAACAAATGCACATTAATCGCATTATTTTTCACCTCTTTTTTTTACTGCACATGTATTTTTACCACATTACATTACATTTTTCTTTTCATTTTTCCCCACATAAAGTGTAAGAAGATGTCATCTAGATTTGATTTTCACTTTTGAAGACTGACAGATTTTTTTGTTAACTCGAGACTACATACTGTCGTTTTTAGTTCAAAGTAATATTTTTACAGTCTTACTTCCACTACAGGACATGCCCCAAATGATGTGTGCCCAGTTAATCTGCTTCTCATGACTACAGGGGGGCTTTCTGCGGCCAAGGGTCCAACCTACAGCCACAATAACAACATGACAAGATGTTCACACTCATTATTACTTACTGCAGCCATGGTTCTGCTGTCTCACACAATCTTCACTAAGCCTGGAAGAAAATTCATGTAAATGAATACAATCTTGAAAATGCAATGTTGTATAGGCCATTGTCATAACAATGTCCTTTTTTGGCATATGACAATTTACACTGAAAACACTAGTAACCTATATTTCATTCATTTTTCTTCAGATTTTAATTCAATGCTCTGATTGGCTAAATATGTTAACGACTATACTTCATTGTTACATATGCAATACATGTACATTTAGATAATTATTTGTGTGGCCATGCAAGACGTATAGATATCTACTGTACAGAACAATGTTGTGACACAAAAGCCCTACTTCTGCTACTCATCTTGTTATTTATCTTAATATTTTCTTCAAGATGTTGTGAGCATTTTGACTTTCTCATCATAAATAGAATACATAGCAGACAATATTAGAAAATACACTTAGCCAAACATTTCTGTATGTAATTTTAAACCGCCATAAAATTGCATAGTTTAGCTTTAACTAATTGCAGGGCATATGCATAAAACATATATAAAATTAATACTTTAAAGGAAATTAGACCCTATAAGTACCCTATGCACTATGAGGAACATTGTATATATATATATATATATGAGTGTGGTTTGTGGCTTACCTTGAGGTGAGGATGAGAGGAGCAGACTGAGCGGTGCATGAGTGGACAGGAGGAGAGAGAACCAGCAGAGAGAGGAGGAGCTTCAACACATTGCACACAAGGATTATACACACAGGATTACAGTGAGTGGCTAATCTACACAAAACAAACTGTGAAGAGAGGCACACAGTTTAGACAGGTGTTCAGTTCATCATAGTGATAGTGATAATGTACTGCAAAAGTCACTTGTTGAGAGAAAACAACAGTAGACATCAGGAGTAGGTTTCTGTAAGATAAATGTCTCAGGAGTTATTTAATATATTTATATGAACTAAAAGAATGCCCCAAAGGTATACCTTGAGGCACACAAACATAGCTTTTTTTAATGTAGTAAGTCTGAATGACTAGTAAGTGCATGGCCAATACAAAATAAAATTCCTTTATGATGATTGATATAATTTATGAAGTGACTGCGGTCATCTGTCCCAGGTCAGTCATGTGATCATGTGTGCATGTGTAAATGTCACATGAGAGACGACCACCTGTGTGGAAGCCCCACACCACACATTCCTCTGACATTCCTGTTCTGAGGAGGGAACACTTGTTTTGGACCTGGAGATTATGTATCCATGACTGCACCACAGTGGACAGCCAGTCTCACACCAAGTGCCAGCAGGTTATAACTAACCCAGGTCATAACAATCAGGTAAAGGTTGCAAATAAAGCACAAAGGCCTGGGAGCCTCTGGGAGATCAAAACCAAATTATGATAGCCCCTGATGAACAAAACTCAAATTCACCAACATTTGGTCTTGCATTGTTTATAAAAAAAGTTTTTTATGTTTTTAATTCAAGCATTTGGACAGGACATTTACTCAGTTAAATTTAAGATTTTCCTGCACTGTATACAATACAGTACACTACATTATGTTTAAACACATTTCATAGTTTTTATGTTTATCCATCTGAGAATGTGATAGATGCTCCCTGGTGCTTGAGACCAGCCTTAAGATCTCTTTTTAAACACATTAGTCTTGTTTCTGGTTCATTTAACTTAGTCTTGTTTTTAATATAAACATTTATATTTTGTTCATTCATTCTTCTAGGTCAGATGAAAACTAATTTATTCTCTTACTCCTGACTCCCATCTTTAGTGAGTGGTAACACATCCATGGATCTGGACTTGGAGTGGATTGACATTTGGGTTCTATAACTGTACCTGATATCTCTTTTTATGTAACACGCTGGGCTTGGTCTTGAAATGGCCTGCTCTTGGTCATTGTTCTGTCTGCTTGGCCTTTACTACAACACTGCTGTCCCCCATGTACCATATACATTTTGTAGTTTATACATCACCCAGATTTACTCCAACAATTAAAATCTTTCATATATATATATATAAAAGTTCAAATACCACTTTCTCTGTGTCATATGCTGATAGAAACCTGAAATCTGACCTGTCACTGAAAAAAGAAGAAGATATTCTACCTTTCCATGCAAAGTAGTAATACCATGGTATCAATCATTAAACATAAGGACGCATAGGAGGTTGAGAATAGTTGTGTTAATGAACTCAGGGTGAACAGAAACTTTCTCTGTCTGTCCCACCAGAGCTGGCACTCCTCTATCCCAGGCCATTGTCCCTGACCCTCTCCTCTCATTAGTGCATGTTTATGAATAACGCTCTATGGCCTGGCACACATAAACTGGGGTTAACAATGCGCCCATGGATCCAGTTTGTCTGCTGGTATTTACTTTGATCCAAAAGAATCGCAGCAGTTATGTGACCATGTGAGCCAACACTAACTATTTTATCCAACAGAAAGTGATGCCTTGTCTAATTAATGTTCATTCAGCTTGTTGTTTCCTTACCATTGCTGGTATTTGCATCTTCACCATTGCTATATGTTTGCGTTCTTACCATTGTTGGTATTTGTGTCCTTACCATTGCTGGTATATATGTTTCCTTACCTTTTCTAACATTTGAGTCTTATCACTGTTAGTACTTGTGTCCTGCAATCTATGCAGCTATCTATTATTTAAAATGCCTTACTATTTTTTGTTATTTATATTTCTGGAAATGTAAATATGTTTTGTTATTATTCTTGTACGAGCAGGAAGCTAAAAATAAGTTGTTTTGATTTGTTCTATGTAATATAGGGGTGGGATTAAATAAGTTTTCTTCCTCCCACTCCTTTTTGAGTCTTAAAAGAAACAGTTTTCAATGTAATTATGATTCTGTATGTACTGTATATTTGTCTTCAGTTGCTCGAAACATATAAAGACTAACTAATTCCCACAATTAATTAATAATCCAGTCTATACATATCCCATTCTGATAAGGAAAAATCTAGTAGAAATTTCCACTGCGAAATACAGTGCCATCTTTCTAAAACAATATGTTTATATAGGTAATGACAGAGGTTTTCTCAGATGTTTAATAATGTAACTGTTGGCAAATGTGCGGACCTCACCTGGGAGGGTGTGTCCGATGCAGCCACAGGACCTTCAGGATGCCCCGAACGTTCTCCTCCCCGTTGTTGTGGATGCTGTCTGTCAACGTGGCAATCGCACCCCCATCCACAGCTGACAGGATCAACAGCAGCACGTCCATGAAGCTCCGGGGGGTAATTGTCAATCTGCTCAAATCAAAAATAAATTGCTATTTGATTTGTGGTCCACTGTTGATCTACTGTTGTGATTATTAAAAGAGGTTCTCAAACATCTCACAGCAAGTGCCACATAAAAACAAAACAAACAAACAAAAAAAAAAGCATTCATGTCTGTAAGTTCACTCTCACAAACTATGAACAACTAGGCTTTTTGAACTGTGTCAGAAATCAGAATATATACAAAAAAGGGTTTCTGTTCTCTTTGGTTGTGATTTGTTTTCAGAAGACACATTTAGAGTCAAACAGTGAAGCGTAATAACATGATAATAGTTAAATCCTAAACACAAATATAGTAAAATAATGTATATTTGGTATAAGTAAATAAATAAATACACAGTTGAAGAATTGAGCTATTGGCATTTATCCTTGTTTCCCTCTAAGATCATTTTGATTATGAATTGTTTTAAGTGAATTCTTGCTAAATTGAAAAGAGCATTTACCAATAAACTAGAATGCCTTGGTTTGAAAACAGGTCTGGGCACAATATCTTTACCATTGTGAGATAGGGACACCTTCCTGAGCGCTCATGGTTTATGATGAATTCCCCACCAGTTTCTCAAGCATATAAACACACAGAAATAAAGAAAAAAAATTAAGAAAATAGGCTATTATTTTCAATTCAAAAACATAAAACTAGATCAGCTTACCACCACAAACACTGAAATATGAGCTAATCTTAAATTTCTAGCACTAGAGTTTGGTATTGGGCAATTGTATCTGCTTCCTCTAACATCTTGTGACAATTATGATTTTGTCTAAATAATATTAGTAATAGTCAAATTCTGCATAATCTATTCACCAAATTTCATAACACCTGCAACTTGAAAGTAACAGTAACAGTAAAGTATTTTAATAAAATGTGATACTTTTAACCTTTAAGGCCTTGTTTTGAGACCATCAAATTAAAAATCTATTCAATACTTTTTGAGGATTGTCCTGTATTTGTAGTCATAAGATGCCTGAACGCTGCCCTCTGGTGGCAAGTTGGCATCATTTCAATTTTAGTTATAAATATTTTAAAAAATGACAATGTAGAGTGTATAAAGTTGAATTGTATGTACAGTATTATGTAATTAGATACATTATTATTATTATTGAAGTTTGCATGTCGTTTATTGTCCAAAGACACGCATGCACATATGAAGTGGTGAATGTAAATGGCCTTAAGAGAAATACGCTGACAGTAAATCATTCACAGTTCTGTTTAGTTATCATGGGCAATTTCAGGAACTAAAGGGGCATGAAAACATGCAGACTCCACAGTTAAAGTCCCTCACTTCCCCATATATGTCATAAACAAATATTTAGCTGACCTATATCACGCATATTCTTCACACATACCGACTTCCTACGCTGCACACAAACAAACTCTAAAGCCCACATGACAGAGATGCAAAACAAGTAGTGAGACTAAACATAATTGTATACAGTCAAATGTATTGTTCAGTTTAGCAGGTTCATAATGTGACACAGACAAGCAGACCACAGTAGTGACATGTGTATTACAAAAATTGCCACTTCTATACTCAAGTTTTAAAAAAAAATCTCCTGAATACATGACTTGTGAGGTATTATCATTAGGACTGCACAATATGTTGTTATGGTCTTCCACCTGACGGAGATTTACATATTTTCCTATTAGTCTGGGGTTAAGGTTTTGTGAAGTTTAGATTTTGACTCGTAAATACAGGAACTTACATTTCTGCATTGAACCTACCAAGTCAAAAAATAGTCAAAATCAAAATATCGCCAATCATAATGTTATCGCAATATTCACGTTTTTCCTCATATCATGCAGCTCTAATGGTCATGCAGTCACTTTCAATTGTAGCAAACAGAATGAAGGTTAACATGTTGTGAGAACAGTGTTTACGCAGGTCAGTAGATTTTATTATACAACATTCAACAGTCTGTAAATGTTGCAAAAATTACAAAAAAAATTATTTGAAAATTTAACATTTGCATTACAGATATTCTAATATGTGTGCAGTGGTTCTGAACTGGTGGGTCGCCGGGAATCTGTATGCAGTTTCTATAGTCTTGCTGGCCAGTCTGGTATCCCTTTGCGTAAGTTTCGTTACTATGGGTGGAACAATCACAGGTGGAGTAACCAATCAGAGAAACAAAGGGCGGGACAAAAGCAGCGCGCCACTGACCCAAACAAACTTGTTTTTTGTCATAAAACACCAGAATATGCTGTATTATGAGCAGCTCTGTTCTTATTTGTGAACGAGGACAGCAGCAGAAGCCAGTTTATAAAGACTTGTGCATTTGTTTGAATGTGGGCGTTAAGTCGGACGTCAGCAGGACTTAACTGTTGTTAAAATGGAAACAAGAAGAAATGAATGATGAAGGAAAGCACTAAACGCCATTCCTCGAGAGAGAGAAGTTATTAAATTTGCTCTGCTTCCATATTCGTAAGACGCGCTGCAGATAAACGGCTGTGATAGGCCAGTTCCAAAACGACTGGAGAAAAGGAACCAGAGGTAGGAACCAAACGGTTCTGCTTTCGAAAAGAAAACTGGCTCACCAGGCTATAGTTTCCTATGGTCAGCTTATTAAAACCTCAAATATTGTTTCGAAATTGTTAAACTAATTTTAAAATAAAATTTCTTTAAAAAGTAGGTAAAAAAAATGATCAGGGACAAAAATGGGTCTCATAATCAGATCAGCTGAGAACCACAGCTAAAATGGATAACTTATTACCAAATCAACACAAATTTCACCACATATTCTACATACAAGATGCATATTATTGATAAAAAAAACACTGTTTGGACTTAAAGCACAGCAACTGCTGAAAGAGTGTATTCATGCACCAATCAATACAGTCCTTCTGCAAATCCCCAAAAAGTCACAGAGTGTTGCTTTAAAATACTGTTACTAATTGATCTTTGGCATATCACAGGTAAATATTGTGGTAAAATCAGCCAAATAAATCTACTGATCTCCTGATTGAAAAGTATTTTATCAGAAATAATAACAGTATAAAATCTGGAGTGAGAGTGGAGTTGTAGTAACTGAAGGCACCGACATGCAGCAGTAGTATAACAAACTTCCTTGTTTGAATTTAACACAATGTAAACATCTGAGAGTTATAAAAACACAGGGAGCTGAATGAGTCACCTAAAAAAAATAAATACATTGATGTAAAAAGACAATTTAAAAGTTTTTAAGCAAGAATAAAAAGAACATGTCTAATTTCAAATTCACTATCCTGCCATGTTACTAAACCAGTGCATTACACATACATATGACTGATATGACTTCCTCTGATGAGCTCTCCAGCAGCTCAGAAGTTTTTATGACCTTATTTGATCTGCTCTGTGTGCTAGCTAGCAAAAGCATGACCCTTTACATAGTCAAAAGGAACAATGTTTCAATAAAAATTGAATTTTGCAATATGGCTATAGCTGACATTGCTTAAAAAAAAAAAACAAACTCAAATTAATGGAGTTAATATGATGACTTCTTGGTCTAGCCCTAAGACACACTATGTGTAGTTTTCTTAAAGGTCAGAGGACATTGTGGTTCTTTTAAACAGTCCAGAGTCCAGTGTGATAAGAGGGGGTTCTTACGCCCCTAACTTTCTCTTATGTTGGTCAAACTATAAATAAAATAACAATCAGTAAAACCTTTCTAAAAGAAATATTAAAATTGGTAAAACACAACTATTGTCATTGACATAAAAATCTCCAGTGTGACAACAGCAGAGCAGTAAAGTTTCTTTTGTGCAGAAGATAACCACTTCCTTTAGTTTCCATTCTCAGTTTTTCAGTTCTAAAAAAAAAATAAGTCTCTCAGCCCACAAAAGTGAGGCCAGCCATGATGCTGAAGCCCAGCAGGATGAAGAGCACTTTGAGCAGCTGTTTGCCCGGAGAGTTGAGCTCATGAGGGAGGATCTCCAGGAAGGTGATGTAGACAAAGGTCCCAGCAGCCAGCCCCTCCAGCACGGCCTGGATCAGGGCTCCGGAGGTCAGCTGGGCCTCGATCACACAGATGCCTATAGCGATCCCCAGAGGAGACATGAGAGCAAACACTCCAATGTAGGCAGCCACCCAGAGTGGACGCACCTCGCTCTGCACTAGCTTCAGAGACAAGCTGAACACGATGATGGATTTGTGCACCAGGATCGCTATGCAGATTTCAAGAACCTACAAAAAACAACAGTGGGTTATGTGACGTTGAACATCTGCTACATGTAAATTATATTCAAGGATTTTTAAATGTGTTTGCATGTGGTACTTGCATATAGTTAGTAAATAATTGCATGCCCATTCACCTGTAATATTTTTAGCCTTTTAATTATGTTGTTAACAGACAAACAAGACTGCTGTTCATGTGTTCACTGACAAATATATGAGACAGAAGTATATTATAGTATAATATAAAATACAGCATATAAACATGTACCACATACAACAATAATGAGAAGGGTTGCAGTCTGATAGTGGGTAGCTCTGTGATGTGTATGTTGACCCTTAGACTATTTCTGTCCAGAGTGTAAGGAGATAACCTCACACATAGCAACCGTAACTTCTATTTTCTAGTGCATGGTTTCTGAAGAACTATCATAACCTCATGTCTGCTATTTTAGTCTTAATCTTATGCTTATAACAAAACAAAAAAGACCATTAATTGAGTTAAGTCATAAGACATCTCTAAGAGTATGTTGTCTTGTGACAGAAGACATATTTGACTCCCATGATTCTGAAATTCATGTTTTGAAGGAAAGAGTGAAACCCCTCTTTGTTTATGCTGTAATCTGATCAACTCTTGCCATTAAAGCAGCCTCTTATTCTTACCTTTGAGTCTGTATTCTGTAGGCCTATGGCCAGCCCCTCAAACACAGAGTGGAGTGAGAGAGAGAGGAAGAGCATGAAGGAGCGGAAAGGGGAGTGGGCCTGGAGGTCTACGTGGACATGATGACCGCTGCTCTCCAGGTCTGGACTGATAGCAGTTCCATGTCCATGCCCATGCCCATGCCCTTGTGCATGTCCATTTCCCTGTATAAGCGGCTCCCTCTCCCCGTGGGATGCTCTTCTCTCCCGGCATTGCAGCACTAAGCCTCTCCAGAATGAGCACAGTGAAGAAACCTGCGGCCATGATGAACTCTGGGAGGGGGAAACTGGTCTGCTCAACAAAACACACAAGTAATAAATCAGCTAACACATATAGCCTGGTAAGCCATACAAATTATTTTCCTATTCTATACAATGAGTTGAGAAAGTGAATGGTTCTGCCTTGCAAGGCTACCAAATCTGATATCTGTTTTCAATACCAGTACATGAACAATACTCCTTTGGTACAAATATTGTTTAAAGTCAGCTTCAGCAACAATAAATGAAATAAAACTGTTTCCTGGTTTTGGGTCCTTGCACTAATATTTTTATTCCACAACACCTGTGACTAAGAGCAGTCGTGGCAGCACCATTTCCATAAGTGCTAAATAAACACCAGGACCTTGTTATGTTCTGTGTGCTCTGTAAAACACTGAGGCAATATAGTGGGGAGTGTTGGTCTAAGTCATAGCTTAACCTAAAAAGACACACACATGAAGCAAATATGAGGTGGGTAGCTTTCTGTATAATAAAGTGTGACCTGTCTGGAATTGAAACATGGTAGTTCAAGATATCTTTTAAACCATCATCTGGACGTTGTTGATCAGTACCACATGGGAACCAGCTCCAGACAAACAGACATACCTCCACTTTGCGGGCAACCAGTTCTGTGTTGATGTCTGACAGATAATCTGGAATAATGTCGAGCAGACATGCTGCCAGGAAAACTCCACCAGCAAAACAGCTGATCAGACTCAACACTGTCCGATGAGTTTCTGCAAATTAAAAAAAAAACAAAAAAACTATTACTTACTGCACATGCAAAGCAACTAAAAACATATCTATTTATTTACTACTTTGGCTTTGTACATGTTATATTTAAAGTAACATTATCTAACTGTTCAGAATGTATAAATGCTGCTGCACATTTACATAGAACTAGGCAAAGAATGATCTCCTTTTAAAGTTTCATGCTAGGTAACCAAATTTCCAAAGCAGCAGTGCACACTTTTCCATATGTCAAAAGATGTTTCAGCTAAGCAGCCTTCCTCAGATCAATGTATCATTCTGTAGTGGCTAGGATCCTGCCCAATGACTGGAAGGTGGTCCCAACCATCTTGATAGTCACACCCATTAAACATTTACTAAAGATTAGGTAAAGATTCAGCCATGCCAAGTACATTCAAATAAATCTTTTGACAAACAGAAAAATGCTGTTTTGAAATTTAGTTTGATGTATTTTCCAACATCAGCACCTCGAGCAAGATATTTTTGGTGGTTGTTACCTCCCTATCTTCATGCTAGAAAACTATCCCAAAAACATTGAGACTACTATTTGAATCTATTTCAGGCCTTGCATTTTGAGGTAAAAAGTAACATGGTACAATTTGTTCTAATGTTCTTTTTGCATTCAGCAATGTGTGGAGAAAAAGGTTTCACTTCCTTCTCTGATGAACTAAGATGACTATCAGACCAGGCCAGTTTGATGAATTCAATTTCGTGGCAGCATGAGCAGAGGAAACTCAGGTGACTGGTCAGGTGACTGGTCAGGTGACTCCATTATGAGTGGCTGGAGAGTGCTCTTAATGCTGCTAAAACCACTACTGCAACACTACTTTTCAGTGTAGTTGACAGTTTTAAAGTACAACTGCAATATCAAAAACTGATTAACTGTTAAGCAACTGACGCAACATTATGAGTTGATTATGATAAGTTGATTAATGACTGACAACACTCTTTTTCACAGTTTTGTTAATGCCACTTTTAGCATGCTCATTAGCTTTCAAAGCTACTACTGATAACATCAACTACAGTTAATGACACCATTTAATAAAGTCTCAACAAAGTCATAGCTAGCCAAAGTAACAACTAAATAGAATAACTTCTGTTTTCCATCATGAGGGCATCTGAAAACATTTTAGTTATTTGTGTGTTATGAACCAAATAAATATAGCCTAGTGTCTTAAAGATCTTCAACATCCATGTGATTTAGCTAGACACTGTTTTCTGGAGATTTTATATGCCATGTTTCAGTATTTGGGTCTATATGAGAGTTAACAGACAGGTGTGTCTTAAGTTTTTGAAAAATTATACTTCTAAGAGTAGTTTTACATACTTTCATGTTTTTTTTTAAGATTACTATTTTTTATTGTTAATTGTTTGGAAATGTGTACTGTATTTCATATAACGTCTGACTGGTTACATGAATACTTAAACATCAAGATGTTACACCCAAACTGTTGCTCAGTATCACTTTTTCCATCAAATACCTTTTTACTTTTACTTTAGTCATATGTGGATTTTTTGGAGAACTTTGGTAATAACACTGGCATATTAATTATTATGTTCCTCATTTATACAACCCTATATTGCTCCGCGAATAAACCAAAATATAGACTCATTCTCAGCAAGATATTGAGAAAATTTTCTCTGATGGACATTGAAGTACAAAGTATGTCGTCAAGGAGTTTAATCTGGGGATATGCTGACATTACATTTATGAAAATACAACTACTAAACTTTGGGATGACGAGACAATCTGTAACATCGACTGACCTGATGTTGTGGTCGACCTACCTGTGCCGTTTGTGTCTCGGAACCATTTGACTCGGGCGGGAATGAAGCCAAAGAGAAGCGTGAGGAGCAGTAAGCAGACCAGAGCTCCGATCTTGACCTGGAGCAGAAACTCCATGTCCAAATGTCCAAATGTCCGCTGAGATTTGTCCGTCAGGCCGCCTTCTCATCTGCTGAGGTCTACGGCCCAGCGGCAGGCGGAGAGACATGAGTTTGACTGGAGCTACCTACTGTACCGTCCCAACCATCACAGGACTGTTTGTCACGGCGTCCTACGGCGGCCGACACAGGACAAAAAGGATACGATTAAAAACATTCGGGGCGGAAAAAAGCGATTCGTATAATGAAACCTTGTATTATTATAGAACTAGTCTTATTATACATTCATGATTGAAACCTAATCCCCCGTATTTGATTTATGGAGAAATGAATAATGAAGTAGGTAAAATATAACAAAATAAACATTCACGGGAAATTACATATAATCATATAATAATAACAAATAATACATAGGCCAACATTTAAATTAAAATATTTTTAACAGCAAAATAAAATAAAAACTTCCTCTGATATTTACTATGTTAAAAATATTTTGTAACGGCCATATTGATTAAAGTTAGCGCAAACTGTATTATAAAAAATATATCAGGGGAAAAAAAACCCTGAAAAATGTATTATATATAGTATTTGAACGAATTATATGCCTATTACTTTACCCTGGTGCCATTTCAGTTTGTATCCTTGTGAAATTAGATCAAACTATAGCCCACATTCGAAATAAGAAGCTCATTAATCTTTTGATGCTGGCAGAATTAATTATTCCCATCATCACAGTTCTTAACTTACAACACTACACAATTATACAATTTTAGGAACTCCACTGTATACCCGCAGCCTGCATCAATAAATAATATATAATGTAAATAAAAGTATCAAATTATTCAATTATAGTTATTGATGACGCCTTCTTCTATCTAGAGATAAAACGTTTCTATACATTTATCAATTTACCAGCAGATGGCGCCATTAAACCAGAAAAATCACCAGCCGCAAGCGTGAAGAACTGATGACGACAATTTCATGCGACGGATATGCGTTCCCCATTCTGAAACCCCAATTTGCTGATGTGTTACAAGAAAGTACGGCGAAGTGTTTGTTTTTTGGGGGTTCTTTGAATGCACTGACACATTTTCAAGTTTTTAAAGTAAGAAAAGGCTGCGGCTCGGAGGTCCATGTTAAAGAAGACGCAGTGGAAGAGCGGGAATGGCGGTGAGACAAGCACACTTCACCGGTGACAGCCAGAGCACTCTCTCTGGACCACTCTATGTTGGACCTATTTCTGAACAAACCCTGATGTGGTCTCAGCAACCAGAAAATAAATAAAAATACGTAAAATAACTTAAACGTGGAGCAGATCGGCTATATGTTATTAAGAAACGCACAAGTTGTATTATTTTAAATAGATTTTATTTTCAAAAGCTTAAAAAAAAAGGTTAGCCCAAGATGAAAATGGGGATATTTTTAATTTAACTTGTATCAGATGACTCATCTCTATTGTTTTCATAAAATGCTATTCAATGGTTACGTAGCACATTGTTTTTTCTTTTTTCTTATTCAGCCCAAAGGTAAAGTAGGCACGAAGGGAAAGAAGCAGATCCATGAGGAGAATTTAGGCACTTTGAAATTCTACACTCGTGTCATCCTTGGAGCCAATGTAGGACAATATACTGTACATAGTGACTTCTTTACAACTGTAGTGAATAAAAAGTGTGTAGACTAAGCTCTCCTTTTTTCTACAGGCAATCTATGCTGTTGTAAACCTTCTGATTTTCTACAGCTCATCCTCGTTTTGGACATGGGTGAGTTTTTTCTTTTTAAGCAGTTTATTCATTTCATTCATTCATTTATTTATTCATTTCAACAAACAAATCCCTTTGTATCATTACTTTTCACTTTTCTCTGGTCTAGCTGCTGCTCGCTTTTGCATTAGCAGTGTATGTTGGCAGCTACCGCACTATGTCGTCTATGGCTAAGCCGGTGTTTGCTGAGGATGGAAGTCTTTTAGATGGAGGAATAGACCTAAACATGGAGCAAGGAATGGCTGAGTAAGTAAACAACTAAATGATTAAATCTTGTTGCAATATTGTTACCCCCATAGAGAACTACTCATAACACCACAATTCCAAAAAACAAACAAACAGGGCGACATGTACCTGTTGTATCAAAGAGCTGCCATGTGATTCAATTCAGCAAACAATGGCTGGTTTTGGTGCCCTCTACTGGTTATTTGATCGTAAGAAGCTGCTGAGTTGTTTGTAAGAAGGGCTGTACTTGCCATTGTTTGTGAAAATGGATTAATAATGGAGTTATCAAGTAATTTAATGAATATGTGCTTTTAAAAGCACACAGAGCCAATATGATGCCATTTATCATTTCCTTCATTTTCTTCTACTTATTCGGGGCTGGGTCACAGGGGCAGCAATCGAAGCAGAGCTTTTGGCCCTTCCTCCTAACACCACAGCTGACCATTTTTTGTTAGCTATAGCTTGAATCTAGATATTTGTTATTGTTGTATCACATCACAATTGTTTGTTAAGATGAATCATCAAGAGATGACTCAGTCTGTGTATACCATACATGCATTTTGTTCTTGTTTTGTTATTTATGTTGCAGACACCTGAAGGACGTCATCCTGCTCACAGCAATAGTACAAGTGCTTAGCATAATTTCCTTATATTTCTGGTATCTTTGGCTTCTGGTAAGCTTCTCTTTATAAATGCTGCTGAGAGATGGCCTATATTTTGTTACCTTAGATCTATGATACAGTGTAATAAATCGTCTGTCAAGGACATGCTTCTCTGTAGTGTATAAAATACAATGATTGACTGACAGTAGCTTTTAAAGTGTCATTAATTGATTTAAAAGTATTTTTAACGGCCCCATTAGTAGCTCTACCTAACACTAAGCCATACAGTCATTGCTCCTGTACAGATATTACTTATGCCCTACAAATTACTGGACTATCAATACCTTTAATATAGTTCTTCTCACTTCTAAACTGCTCCTGTTGCTTTGTTGTCATCAGGCCCCGGCCCGTGCGCTCCACCTGCTATGGGTGAACTTCCTGGGGCCCTGGTTCACAGCAGAGAGCCCCTCAGCTTCAGAGGAGGTCAACGAGAAGAAACAGAGGCGACAGGAACGCAGACAGATGAAGAGATTCTGATCCTATTTTTATATACAAATCTTAATATACTGATAGTAAGAAAAAACATAAGTTATTCAAATTCCACATATTCATTTATTTTTTTGCCTTTTCTCATGATCAAATTTACCTCCCCAAGTTATGACAAAAATTTTGCCTGTTTTTATCATGTCTTAAAGAACTTTGTTGCTTGGTGGCATTGACAACTTCGGCAGTGTTGAAAAAGCCCAATAGACATTTGTGTGAAACATCCTATGGACACAAATTTCATCAATTTCATCAGTTGAACTGTTTTATGTTGTTATTATATGATTTCATACAACACAAATCTATCAGGTGTTCATAACAGATGCAATTTATTTGGATTATGTGAACAGATCTGGATAAGAACTGAGATTTATTATGATATAATAAATGATACAATGTTTTTCAATAAAAACCCTCCTTTAAACAAGGAGTAAATCACTGCTTTTATGTATTTTTATAATGACATATTTTATTATTCAGGACCTTGGTGTTGTATTATGATGTTAGGGTGATAGATAGTGAGGTAAGGGTCGGGTGTAACTGGGATTTGGTTTAGTACATCCATGGAAACTCAAGTTTGAAACTTGCTCTGAAGCTGGTTTTGATTCTTCTTTCACCTCTGGCACTAAACCTAACGTAAACCCTCAAAATTACTATATTCAGATTATTTTACACACAGAAAAATGTATACAAGATTCAATAAAACAGGTTGTGCATTAGTTAAGTCACAAACATCTCACTTCCCCATGTGTAGTTCTCCGCAACAACAACGGCGCCCCAGAGAAAAGCATAGGAAAAGGGGCCCCTAATGGTTGGTACAAACAAAAAGACCACTCCTATGTCTTAAAGATTTAAAGTTTTAGGAGCACTAAAATGTCTGGCTGTGCTCTTTTTTTTCTGGATTAATTAGTGACTCCTATTAAGACTTATCTGAGGTGCTTTAGCCAGGAAATAGTTTTAGGACCTAGTCAGATCCAGTGTCGCCTCCACTGAGGACTCCTTGCTTGGGGCCACCTAAATTTTTGAATTGCTACACCAAGCAAATATTTTACCATTAGTCTTTGTAAGCTGTATACTGACAGTATGAACCAAACTTGTATTAGATTTAGATTTTTTGCTTTTTGTGGCCTAGTTGAGGTGACCCCTTCTGTTCACTGATCGCATTCACCACAGTCCATAGAAACCTTTAATTTACAAGGCTTTAATAATCCGAGGAAGTAACTCTAAACCTCACAGAGAAGGCAGCATTTTAATCTGGTCATCTGGCCTTTTTTCTGAAGTTACCAGAAAGATGTCACACCATAATGACACCAGTACCCTATATGTTTTTTTGTTTTGTTTTTTACATTCGGGGGAACTGTTGTATAAACTCACAGCTAGTGTGGACAAAGAGCATGCTCAGACACTAACTGTACAATAATTACACATTTCTCATTTTGTTACATCCAGGCCTAGTGTGCAGGTCGACATGCTCCAACCTGCAGCCTTACAAGGGGATTTTACTACAACTGCATGTTTAGCTGGGGTGAAACAGCAAACAGAAAGCTAACACATCCTCCTCACTAATGTGCTACATATGAAAGCCATATACTCTTGCCTCTAACACACTCTTTATTCAAGAAATTTGATTCTAGTGCAGTAGTAGTGGCATTTTTGGTAGTAAATTTCTAACTTGACTTTTAATACTTTTTCTATGTACAGAAGTAATCATTTTGTTGTGTACTTTTACTAGCAGTTGAGTAAATATTTGAGGAAAATGTCAGTTTTACGTTAACCTTTTCAAAGCTTCTAAAATATTTTTAAATCAAAGAGGTTAGAACACTTACCATAAGTTTGTAGTAATAGTAGTAGTAGTAGTTGTAGCAGCAGCACCCACAGTAGTAATAGTAGTAGTAGAAGCAGTAGTAGTGATAGTGGTAGTATCGGTAGTAGTAGTAAGTAGTTGTGGTAGTAGCAAATAGTGGTAGCAGCAGCAGAAGTAGTACAATAGTAGCATCAGTAGTAGTATTAACAGTAGTAGTTGAAGTAGTAACAGTAGTAGCTGCAGTAGTACTAGTAGTATTAGTTGCTGCAGTAATGCTGAAGTAGTAGTAGCACAAGTAGTAGTAGATGTGGTAGTAGCAATAGTAGTAGTAACAACAGCAGTAGTAGCAGATGTAGCAGTAGTGGTAGTACCAGCAGCAGTAGTAATAGTAGTAGTAGCAGTAGTAGTGGTAGTAGTAGCTAGTAGTAGTAGTAGCAGTTGTAGTTGTAGCGGTACTAGCAACAGCAGCCACAGTAGTAATAGTAGCAACTGCATTAGTGGTGATAGTAGTAGTATCAGTAGTAGTAGTAAGTAATCATGGTAGTAGCAAATAGTAGTAGCTGTAGTAGTGGCAGCAGCAGAAATAGCACAATACAGTAGTAGTATTAACAGTAGTAGCTGCAGTAGTACTAGTAGTATTAGTAGCTGAAGGAATAGCGTTCATAGTAATAGCACTAGTAGTTGTAGATGTGGTACTAGTAGCAATAGTAGTAGTAGTAGCAGTAGCAGCTGCAGTAGTAGTAGTAAGTAGTCATGGTAGCAGCAAATAGTAGTAGCTGTAGTAGTGGCAACAGTAGAAATAGTACAATACAGTACTAACAGTAGTAGTTGAAGTAGTAACAGTTTTAAATGCAGTAGTACAAATAGTTGTAGTAGCAGCACTAGTAGTTGTAGATGTGGTAGTAGCAATAGTCATAGTAACAGTTTAGTAGCAAACTTTAATTTTACTTTTAATTGTTTTTTTGTTTTTTTTTTACATATACAGAAGCAATAATCCTAATGCATACTTTTACTTCATTATTATTTTGAATCACTTTTTACTTGAGTACAGATTATGAGTACTTCTGACTAACTTTTTTCTTTCATGTGACCGCTTTTCCCTTGGCGGTGTCCTGCCCCTGTACTGTCTGTATTATAGGGTTATAAACAAAGTAACCAAAATGAGAGCAGCACGGAATCGGGTTGTCAGGGCCAATCCCAGATGTGGGCTTTGAGAGGGACCATGCTGCAGTGTAATTTAGCACAGGGGCCAGTGGCTCGCACGGAACCCCTCCCCCCAAAAAAACACACACACACACAAGGGTAGTGGGGAGAGAGAGGAATTTTCATGGCGAGGAGTGTAATGGGTCATTTACTGAGTAGAAGTAGCATAGAGAAGGGCTTTGAGGAGGTAGAAATGTGCCCTTACTAAACACAGTCGAGGTTAAAAATTAAATGATTGAATGTGCGATCTTCTAGTTCAGGGGTAAATGCTCTTTCCATTGAGCCACAAAGCCTTTATATGTCAAAACAGTAAACTATCAGCTAAAACTATATCTTTGTTCTTTTAGTGAGTGATATTTGTATCTCAAAATGGTACAAAATCCATTTAAACACTCCTGGATCTAAACAGGGATCTGGAGCCACACTAAAATTAAAGGGAATGTATTATACTTTTACTCATGTATTTACAAATCAATCTTGGTCACCTCTAAAACAGCATTTCACATTGGCAACCTTTAAAAAGATTATCTGGCTAAAAGAAAATGTTTTTAATAAGTACTCTACTGGTGTTATAAACAGGTAAAGAGACCAGCAGAGGGCAGCAGAGTGCAGACTGTTGCAGTCTTTTGAATAATAAAAAGAATAAAGAATAAAAAAGGTCACATTTATATAGAACTTTTCTACCTCTGTGGGTGCTCAAAGTCCTGTACATCAAGGAACCAGTCACACTTATAGCACTCAGACATTCATACACCAGTGTGCGCAAACTCTGGAGGCAAGGAAGGTTAAGTGTCTTGCCCAAGGACACAACAACAGTATGCAATGGTGGGAGTGGGGATCGAACAGCCAACCTCTGGGTTAGTGGGTGAGACTCACTACCAACTGAGCTACTAACTACTACTAACTTCACTTCCTTAAAATTTTTGTATGATGCCATTTTACAAAATGAAAAATAGCTGTGAGGATTCAGTGGCAACAGAGCTGTACATGGTTGGATAAATGAATGAGAGCAGACTGGTTATGGAGGGCTTGTTGATTGGTCAGTGCTTCCTGGAGTGGGGTTTGGTGGGAGCGGCAGAGGTTCATGCAACCGGTGCGATTTGAGGGCTCAGAACGGCCCTGCCAGAGAATAGAGGATTACTTAAACAGGCATGGATGAAGCAAAACACAAGTTCATGTATGTTTTTGATAAAGGAACAACATTATAACATGGTAGAAGGCTCAGAAAAATCCAATTTGGAATATTACAGCGCTTATGTATAATTTTGTCCCTGGCCCACTATTGACAAAATCAAAAATTAAATTAATAACAAAATTAAAAAATACAATTCTTTATTATTAAAGCACTCTTAGTTATCTGTATTTTATGCATATTTTTGGAAAGTAATTATTGTTGTTTATGACATGGCTAAGCAATTATAAGATTAAATGGTTTTACTAAAATGTCAGTAGATAAATCAAGACATGTACAGCGCAAAGAAAGATACATCAATGTACAAAAGTACAAGAACTAGAAGCACTTGAAAAGCATAGACCTCACCAGGGCACTGGTCCTATCTCACAATTGTAAAAATAATAGTGCCCAGACCTAGACTCAGACTCAGACCACACCGATGTTAACCATTTTGTTCATGGCCCATTACTGACCTTTTTTCATTCACATAAATAAACAGTAAAATTCTTAGTAAAGCACTCTTACTTAAAGGTCCCATATTACTCTGTTTTCAGGCTTTTTGAAGTAGTTTTGGGCACCTTTGCATTAGTATTTCATGTTTTATAACTTAATGTATTAGATTTATACTGTGCCTCCCAAGCCTCTAAGGCTTCTCAAAGCACTGTACATTATTCATTCGCTCCTAAGCTACTGCTACCTAGCTGCCCTGGGGCAGACTGACAGAGACATGGCTGCCATTCTGCACCGACAGCCTCTCTGACCACCATCACACACACAATCATAATCATAAAGGCAAGGTGGGTGAAGTGTTTTGCCCAAGGACACAATGACAGTATGAACTGGAGAGAGCGGGATTTTAACCGCCAACATTCCCCTTATAGGACAACCGCTCTACCAACTGTCGCCACTGTCGCCCCATGTATGGAAAATGTCTTCTTTTGGGAAGCTGTTACTTTGACTTTGCAGTTAATGCTTAGATTAGCTGTCTGTTGCCCCCTGCTGGCAATGGTAGGGAATAGACAGAGCATAAAATGGGTATTCAGCACAGCTATTAGCAACATGATGCTAACAGATGAGACATAAATAAGACATAAATGAGCTGACAGCTTTGTAGTGATGTCAAATTAAGAGCTGAAATGATTAGAATGAGTCCGCTCTAGGTGTGTTTAGCATAATAGGAGACCTATAGCAGCATTTTTCACACCTCATTAAAACTTTTGCGCAGTGATGTATATGAGAAGCAGAGTGAAACAGATTCTAAGGTCACATTGATCTGACACCAAACTCAGATCTAGAAGTTTAAGGTAAACTCTAAACTTAATCAGTTCTATGTAATGCTTTTTGTGTAAGGAGGTCCAGAATTGCACAATGTAAAAGAAGAATTTCACTCCATCTACTTTTCACAGCTTGTATTTTTGATGAAAGAAATTTTAACATTAACATTAAAAGCCCCACAAATCCTTTTAGCTACCGTTAGCTCGGAAATAAAGTCTACAAAGACACTGAATGTCACCAAGAACTTAGCCTAAAAATAAGAGCCATGTGCACAAAAAAGGCCTGCAAACACGCAATGGTCTTGTTCTCATTTTATGAGAACAAGATCTGCTGTGTTTAAGGGCAGGGCAGAAAAGAGCAGAATCCCCTAAAATAACCTGCAGCTTATGAATGTGTGTGCTCGGCTGATTTATGACGGCAGAGAGAAGTTCATGTTTACTGTGGCCGTAAAGAAGCGCTCCTCCTGACAAGATAAAATAAGGTAGTTAAAGCTACATTCCTTTTCAGGCGTTTTATTATCTGTGTGAAGACCGTCAAACGGGCTACAGTTAAACCATTAGGACAATGAAAAAAAAATACTGAGAAAGTGCAACAGGAATGGCAGGCAGTCAGTCGCAGTGATAAGAACAGCCAAGTGGAGCCTTTTTTCCTTTTCAGATCCTTTTACACTCGCATAGCCAGACAAAACAGGAAATTTGGGGGCATTTGGGCACCAGTTGAGCCTTTGACCTCTGCACCCCAGCTCTTAGTGTCTTTGAAGTCACCAGAGTCTCGTAAGCAATTACACGCAGGGCAGAGTGTGTTCCCTTGAACATTTAGTCTGCCTGTGTAAACACTATCAAAGTGTGCCTCTTGTCCTCGAGCTCTTCGGCCTCTGAAGACAGGGTTCCTGTAAGTGTGGCTGTCAGTGACCCTTGGCAGCCCATCACCATTCAACTTACCGCTACAGTGTTAAAGTAACCTGGTAAAAGTCAGATTGATATGTGAAGCATTTCACTCTCACAAAGCATTAACACTATAGCATATCATATACAGTATATTTTTCACAAAAAACTGAAGTAATTACTTCATCCCATTTCCGGTCAGAGCTTGCCTAAGGCAAAATGGAGCATTTATATAATCAGGCAAAAGCCAGATTGATATGACGTTAGCAAAGAGTTGCCAATGTTATATCAATCTGGAATGGCTTCCTTTGTCAACGTTTGTGAAGGGGCGGGACTGTCAGTAGAATACTTGGAGGTGATTGGATAAAGCCCCAGCTTCGTAGCTATACAACAAACTGCTCTGACAGGAAAACAACACAATAAAGACATTAAAAGAATGTTGTTGTTTTTATGTACAGCAGCATACGTTACATTTTCGTGCGACACCATGTTGATAACAAGTGTCACTACAACTGCTTGTTGCTGTCGTCAAACCTAAAACCTGCCCACTCACTGCAATACAGCCACACCATTGGCCCGGCCGCCACAGGTCCAGACCCAAACAAATCAGTGGGAGCCTGACAAGATGGATTTTTTTGTGTTTGTGAACTCACAAATTTCATGACAATCTAACTTGCTGTGCGAGGTAAGCCCCAGCTTACCAAATTTCACGTTTGCAGACGTAGTGACAATTTCAGAGGCAAAGACACTCACCAACGAGCCGGGCAAAGGCTACACATTTTTTATGCACGATCATCAAGAAAAGTAAAGCAGAAAGCTTAAACGCTATCAACAATTAGCATTAGCTACCAATGACAGCAGATGTAGTATTCAAGTCTGTTAGACTGAAAATGTCTCAAATGAATTATTACACAGCACAGATCTATAATTTATATATATTTATTGCAGATTATTTTGACTCACAGTGAGATCAGTGGTGATGTTTTGTTAATAGAAGCATGCTCATTGGTGTAAATAGAGATAACCTAATATGTAATAAAATGTATCTTTTGTCTCTGCATCAATGTAGTATCAAATGTAGTCGAGGGGCAGGTGGCTATTTTACATCAATTGCAACCACTACTGGAAGTATCGCGACATGTCTTCTGGTTAAAGCTAGTTGTATCATTTGTTTTAGCTAATCATAGTAACGACTCGACATACTGCTACCATAGTAAAACAATATAAGAAATATATTGTCAGAGGATTTTAAGTAAATGTATAGCAGCATATGTTACATTGTTCAGCATCACTCTGTTGTTACCAAGTATTGCTAAGAGGCTTGTTGCTGTCAGCAAATCTAAAACCCACACAAACCAAGTAACTCTGAGCACCAGACGCTGAAGGATTAGCAAAACATTAGCAAAGAGGCTAAAGCTACTTTCTTTGCAGCTTCTGTTAGTGACCCAGGTCTTATGAGGGAAAGGGGCCATTTCTGCTGTAATCTGTTGTTAATAATAAAGCACCGCTACATTATGCTTCAACTTGCAATATCCTCATGAGGTGGCATGTTTGTATGTTCTCCCTGTGTCTAGGCAGGTTTGCTTTGTGTACTCCGGTTTCCTCATCAACCTAAAACATGCACAACAGGCTAAACCTCCAGCTTGGTACTCCTGACCAGGATCCTGGCTCTAGCTCTGGAGAAGGGTCCTCCTGCACAGTGGTCACCCACTGCTCCTGACAGGTTGCTCCAGCACCACTGAAGCATGGGTCAAATGCAGAAAACAAATTTCCCTTTACTCGAAATTAAAATTTTTGTGCTTTGTGATTGTGCTTTATATAAGCTTAGCTAAAGAACTTGGCTGTTAGGGCTATCATAAATTAACAGCAATGTTTGACATTTCTACTGCAAATCTACTACTCTTATGCGGACGACAACTCAATCAGCTACTTTTCTGCATTGTCCATGAAGCAGATGGCGTCAAGTGGGAAAGTAGGAAGGTTTTGCCCCTGAGTTCAAAAGGATTTTTTTCTGACTTAATGTTCATTTTTCATATCGGAAAAACATCTTCCAGAGTTTCCAAGAACCACATGAACACTGCAACATGCATAAAGAATTCTTCAAAGATTTAGAAGCAGTAAAGCAGTGGTTCCCAACTTAATTTGTCTGGTGTACCTGGTGTATGTTGATAATTCTTCAAAAAGTGCTCATTAAAAATATCTGTGTTCACTAGTACAAAGACTGTGCACTTTATAGTAAATGCTTTTTCTCCTGCGTTTTTTTATTTTTTTTTTATTTTTTTTTTTTAATCAAGATAAAAATTTACATTCATGTTGTCTCTGAAATAAAAAAAAAATAAAAAAAATAATAAAAACATTACACATATTTTTATGGTCAAAATAAACCTGAATATAATGAAAATAAATAATCTTCTGTCTATGATAATATAGAAGATATATTAATTTGAATAACTTCCCTTTGAAACAAGCTATCAAACCTAAAAATAGAACAAAATATAATAATATTTTTAGCAGTTTTACCACCTCATACTTGTAGCTTGCTTTTGCTTGCTTTCAATTTGACAATCCTTCGCATGCACTAAACAGCGTTTTCACCTTTTTGTAAATCTGGAAAGTAAAATGAATGCATTAGTCCCACTGATTCACCATAAATTCAATACCCTAATGACAAACAAGCACCAGTTAATTCTCAATACAAGCTGGCAACAAATTAGTGAAGGAAACAAACTACAAGAGGCCTAACATCCCTGCAGTTCTCATGAAGAAGGTCATGGCTCTTCGCCTCTAAAGTCATGCCCTGCATATTCATAATATCTGGCAGAAGTGGGCCTATTCATTACAACCACATAATAAACTTGTCAGAATGTAAAATTGTGCATCAGTAATTTATCAAATTCTCATTTCTATAACATCTTTCATCTGATCCTGTCTTTGGAGGTGATTTAAGGCCACAATAACAAATCAGCACTATAATACAGAATGAGGAATGTAACTCTGGAGTGAGAATCATCATCATAAATAATTCACTATACTTTTGTTTTATTGTTGTATGACTTAACTCAATGTACTCATCGTTCTGTTCTGTTGCTGTTATTTAGAATGAACATGTCTCAGCTTGTCCAAAAGCTTTTTTTTTTCCTTTGGGCCTTTAATCTTTTATTGACAGTTGAGCTTATGAATCTTCGTTTGATTGAATATGCAAGCAAACCATAAAAGTGCTTTGATTGAAGTGGAGCCTCAAGGGGCCACGGCACAGAGCTCGACACCTCTGAGTGCTATTACAATGGGAAAACACAGACAGCGTCATCAAAAAAGGATTTATGGGATTAACATGGCGTCATCCAGGGGCCGCGATGCCAAGGGTGGAACAAATAGGCTGGTGTTGGGAATATTGTCATTTTTTAAAAGAAAACTTACTGTCCGTATAAACTTTCTAAAATGCACTTTTACTTTTATTTGAGTACATGTTTTAAGTGCCCAAGTAAAGTAATTTTTACCACTAAATGTGTAGTGTCTCAAAGTGAGTAGTGCTGCTTCATATTCATAGTAGTAATAGTAATTGCTAGTAGAAGTACTGTAGTAGTAATAGGAGTAAGTAGTAGCAATAGTAGTAGGCTATTAGTAGCACTGGTAGCATGAGTAGGCACAGTAGTAATAATAAATATTGTTCTGGTAGTAGCAGCAATAGTAGGAGTGGTAGTAGTAATAATTATAGTTCTAGTAGTAGTGACAGTAGCAGCAGTAGTAGTAGTATGATTAGTAGAAGCAGTAGTAGTAATTGCTTTAGTAGAAGTAATAGGAGTAGTAGTAACACTACTACTAACACACTTACTACTAGTAGTAACTCCTACTACTACTACATCAGAAAGAGCAGTAGTAGTAATAATAACTGTGGTACTAGTAGTAGCAGTAGCAGGAGTAGTAGCATGAGTAGCATTAGTAGGAACAGTAGTAGTAATAGTTGTTGTGTTAGTAGTATTACTAATGTTACTGGTATACGTGGCAATAAATTTTGATGTGCACTTGCAAAAATATTTTCAGAAATATTATGCAAACTTTACATTCACCACTGTTTTTTCCTTAGCTGAGTACCTTTATTTCTACTCGAGTAATGATATATTTAAATAAACAGAATTTAGGTACTTCTTCCACTTCTGCAAACACAATGCAAAAATACACATCAAATACACAAAGGTACATTCTGCACTGATGATAAGATTGTCCAAATACTGTATAGGGGGACCAATTAGCAGAGTTGTTGGCGCCGCTGTCCGCATGAGTCCACTTCCATTCAGTGCGAAGGCTCCATCAGGGGGCTTCCTTCCTCCCCTTTCCTTCCTTGTTTTTGTAAATACTGAATCAGAGTCAACCCTGATGGAAGCCTAAACAAAATACAATAGTGCTAAAGTAAACAAATGCGCTCAGATCAAAATTAGCACAAAGGCGACCCGCGTGTTTGATCCTATGTGAATATATAGTTTTCATTTTGCTTACATGTACAAAGAAACTCTGCATGTATGTTTTTGATAGTTCTTATTATGATCTCTTTCATCGTCTAAAAAATAAAAAGCATTCTGGGGAGGTGCACTATTGCCCATTGCCTATAGGATTTCCCTTTATAAACTGTTTGCATTTTGCAATATTTGTGGTTCAGTAAATGAATTGCAAACAGATTTTATGTTTCAAGTACAATAAAAAACAAAAACTCATGAGGAAGTGCTTTTTGTTTAAGCTGGAGAAAAAGCCCGCCAGTGAAGTAGTGTTCAGCTGTATACTGGAAGAAATGCAGTAGTGTAGAAGTATGCTACTGCAGAAGCGGGTTGTAAATATGCTAGAGTAACTTTTTAAATCAATTTTATCTCTAGTTTTATTGCAACATACTTTTATTTCTGCTGAGTAATTTTATTTTGAATTAACAATACTCTTACTAATCTATCTACCCATGTCTATACATTATCTATGAACAAGTAGAACAATAAGGTGTGAGTTTGCATAAGTTTCCTAAACCAGGCAACATTCTACTATCTTACTGACCTGGATCTATCTCGTGTGTTATAATGACATTTAAACAAACAGCTAATTGTCCCTTTATGTGAATGAATGAAACCTTTATTGCCCCGAGGGGAATTTGTCTTGCACAGAGAGCATAAAAAAACAAAACAGAGGAACAAATATTACAGACAGTACAATACAACAGACAGAGACCATAAAACCATACACAGATGCAGTAGATTAAAAAAAAGAAAATAACATTTAAAAAAAAGGGTTTCTGTGCATAGCATTAATGAGGTTTAAAGGCTTTTTCAGACAGCTTGTTACAGTTGTTCTTGTATGGGTTGATGACCATCTTTGTCTGCCCTCATCATGCCATTAGACATGCTACACAGCTCCAGTTTAATGGTTAATTTCCAGGAAACCCTTGAGTTGTGTCATAAAGTGCTTTCCATTAATTAGCGTCCATGTTTCTGAGAGCAGAGGGAGAGGAGTGATTAATGAGCCGCTAGTGCGCCTAGCCTCCGAGCTGAGCGTGAGAGTCCAGGCCCAAAGAGGGAGCAAGAAAAATAAATATGTGGCTTTAGAAAAAAACGTGCATGGAAATTCATAGAAAGGGTGTCTGAGAGCAGAGTGAGAGGGAAGGGGCGGAGCAAAAGAGAGGGCACAGTGGGACTGGAGTACGTCCTCTCTGGTGCCAGCAGGCCACATGGGTGTGCACTTCAGTCAGCTAACTGTTCAGACAGCTGACGGTTCAGTCAGCTAACTGTTCAGACAGCTAACTGTTCAGACAGCTAACTGTTCAGACAGCTGATGGTTCAGTCAGCTAACTGTTCAGTCAGCTAACTGTTCAGACAGCTAACTGTTCAGACAGCTGATGGTTCAGTCAGCTAACTGTTCAGTCAGCTAACTGTTCAGACAGCTAACTGTTCAGACAGCTAACTGTTCAGACAGCTGATGGATCAGTCAGCTAACTGTTCAGTCAGCTAACTGTTCAGACAGCTAACTGTTCAGACAGCTGCTGGTTCAGTCAGCTAACTGTTCAGACAGCTAACTGTTCAGACAGCTAACTGTTCAGACAGCTGATGGTTCAGTTAGCTAACTGTTCAGACAGCTAACTGTTCAGACAGCTGATGGTTCAGTCAGCTAACTGTTCAGACAGCTAACTGTTCAGACAGCAAACTGTTCAGACAGCTGATGGTTCAGTCAGCTACCTGTTCAGACAGCTAACTGTTCAGACAGCTGACGGTTCAGACAGCTAACTGTTCAGACAGCTGATGGTTCAGTCAGCTAACTGTTCAGACAGCTGATGGTTCAGTCAGCTAACTGTTCAGTCAGCTAACTGTTCAGACAGCTAACTGTTCAGACAGCTGATGGTTCAGTCAGCTAACTGTTCAGACAGCTAACTGTTCAGACAGCTGACGGTTCAGACAGCTAACTGTTCAGACAGCTGATGGTTCAGTCAGCTAACTGTTCAGACAGCTGATGGTTCAGTCAGCTAACTGTTCAGTCAGCTAACTGTTCAGACAGCTAACTGTTCAGACAGCTGATGGTTCAGTCAGCTAACTGTTCAGACAGCTAACTGTTCAGACAGCTAACTGTTCAGACAGCTGATGGTTCAGTTAGCTAACTGTTCAGACAGCTAACTGTTCAGACAGCTGATGGTTCAGTCAGCTAACTGTTCAGACAGCTAACTGTTCAGACAGCAAACTGTTCAGACAGCTGATGGTTCAGTCAGCTACCTGTTCAGACAGCTAACTGTTCAGACAGCTGACGGTTCAGACAGCTAACTGTTCAGACAGCTGATGGTTCAGTCAGCTAACTGTTCAGACAGCTGATGGTTCAGTCAGCTAACTGTTCAGTCAGCTAACTGTTCAGACAGCTAACTGTTCAGACAGCTGATGGTTCAGTCAGCTAACTGTTCAGACAGCTAACTGTTCAGACAGCTGACGGTTCAGACAGCTAACTGTTCAGACAGCTGATGGTTCAGTCAGCTAACTGTTCAGACAGCTAACTGTTCAGATAGCTGACGGTTCAGACAGCTAACTGTTCAGACAGCTAACTGTTCAGATAGCTGACGGTTCAGACAGCTAACTGTTCAGACAGCTGACGGTTCAGACAGCTAACTGTTCAGACAGCTGACGGTTCAGACAACTAACTGTTCAGACAGCTGATGGTTCTGTCAGCTAACTGTTCAGACAGCTAACTGTTCAGACAGCTGATGGTTCAGTCAGCTAACTGTTCAGATAGCTGACGGTTCAGACAGCTAACTGTTCAGACAACTAACTGTTCAGACAGCTGACGGTTCAAACAGCTAACTGTTCAGTCAGCTAACTGTTCAGACAGCTGACGGTTCAGACAGCTAACTGTTCAGACAGCTGACGGTTCAGACAGCTAACTGTTCAGACAGCTGATGGTTCAGTCAGCTAACTGTTCAGACAGCTAACTGTTCAGACAGCTAACTGTTCAGACAGCTAACTGTTCAGACAGCTGACGGTTCAGACAGCTAACTGTTCAGACAGCTAACTGTTCAGACAGCTGACTGTTCAGACAGCTAACTCTTCAGACAGCTGACGGTTCAGACAGCTAACTGTTCAGACAGCTGATGGTTCAGACAGCTAACTGTTCATCACACTGGTCACTGAGTTCGTTCTTATCACTGAGTTCCAGTGGCCGGCATATTTGATAGTGAGTAATGTTCTCAACACCATATCTTGTAAAATTATAGTAGACAACATGCAGGACACAAACAAACTCACATTCTATGTGAACTGTGGACAGAATAAACAGCTGCTCCACCCAAATCAGAGGAGCAGCAGATCTACTCTGAGCCTTGTCCTTTGGTCATGAACTTTGGGTGCTATATGGGAGTAGGAACTTAGATTGACTGGTAGATTAAGCTTGGAAACAGGGACTTTTCCTCAACAATTCCTCCACTAAAGGCGGGAACTCTCCACAACCTATTAAGGGAAAATTCACCCTTTCCTACAGATTCTCACCCCTGCCAATTCAATTCAGTGGCAAACTTGTTGCCTCAGGAGTACTTCTAGCCAGGCAAGATAGGTCCCCTACATTAGCATCCCTAACATTCAGTGTTCAGCACTGGGTTTACCCATGACAGGTACGGTACCAGAGCTTTTATGGCCCCAGCTCTGAACCAACCCAGTACATGATGCCTAACTTTGCAAGAACCACATTAATGTTGATAATTGACCAGCTGTGACTACATAACAAATCATTGTTATAAGTTCAGATTAAGTATCTTTCTTCAGGTCATCACAGTGGTAGAGAGTCCAGACCTTGAGCAGCTGGGTTCCAGAGCTACACTGTGGGTGGAGATGAACTTGACTATCTCTGGACTGAATATCTTTCAACCGTATGCATTAAGCATTTAGAATTATCCATCTACTCAAACCCTCCACCACAATAAGGGGCCAGTTAAAAGGGCCAAGATATGATAAATCAAATGAGAAAATGGCAGCAACAGTTGTATTATGCTTTTGCTGCACAGTAGGTGTGCTTTTGCATTCAACAATGCTGTATCTATGCTAATCTCTTCCAACCATGGCCAAGTGTGCCAAACTTCAGGAACAACACTTCAGCAATTTGATATTGCAAGTTTAATAGGCCCACATACTTGATTCTGTTTTTATTTTACTGATTAACATTGTTGTGTGTACTGTAGTTGTTCACGCCTGTGTATGTTGCAGGAACTCAGCTCAAACAGATAAATATTTTCTCTGGCTAATGTTACCATTCTTTGGCTGGTGTTGCAGGTCTTTGGCAGAGCAGTTCTGAGGGTCATTCCATTGAGGTCTGAGTAAAGGGCAGCCTGGAGTGAGTCCAGAGGTCTAGACGTTATGTGCAGCAGGCTGCCTTGTTTTCCTCAGGGCCCCTGCTCTGTGCACCGCAGCCTGTAAGTGGCTGGGAGTAGGCAGCGCCACTGTTTGTGTGCCTGATGTTTATGTATCAATGTGTGTGTGGAGAGAAGTGTCGCCTTGGTGGGGTCTGCTGCGCTGCGGTGGCGCGGGGCCATTAGGGGAGCAGTGAGCTGATGACATGTTGTTCCTGTGCTCCCAGACTGCAGCGGGCTCCAGTCTGGGACCAGCACCAGGCCAGTGCATACACACACACACAGACTGAGATGCCGTTTATTTTGGGTGGTGCCCTGGAGCCGGACTCGCTGTCTGCTCTGCCATCAACCTTTACTCCCACCCCCTCACCTTATCACCGCTCCAGAGACTTTCACATGTGGACAATAGAAACACACAGTCTTACTGAGGGTTCAGCGCCGGTGACACAGACTAAGTTTTGATTCCATGTCTCTGATGCAGTTTCACTAGATAAACGGCTTGTCTGATCCACTGCACTGAAATGTCACCAGCAGGACTCTGTCTGCACTGACAGACACAGAATCAACACAACTCACTGATAACACTTTTATAGACGCCTCTCTCTTTAGCGGACGTCAGTCCAAGGACAACAAATTCACAGTTTAATATTGCAATAAAATTTCAAAATGTAATGTTCCCACCGGAATACTATTGTTTAGTCTTTTTAATTGTTTAATTTGGCTGCTCTATGGATCAGGACCCCGACAGCAGGACATATGGCCTGTTAGACAGAGTTTAGTGAATGTTAATCATTTAAATATCATGTCATCGCTGATGGTGATATCGGGTGGGTGCAGTAATATCAGATGTAGTTCACACTACAGTAACCTCAGATAATAAAGTAAGTCCAGTCTCTCCTTTATATTTATGTTTCCAATTTCTTGTTTCAGTAGCAATTATATTTGCTGTATTTAGCACATTTGTGTGATAAAACATAATATCATTTAGCCTTTATCATTTTGTACTTTCTGAAATTGCATGAGTTGCTGTAACTTGATGTCCCATATGTAATGTAGTGAAACTCACAAGAACAAACTTTCTGTTGTTAATGCTACCTGCATCAGGAAAGGTTAACTGAACAAGACAAATTGTTTTCACTGTTGCCTCACTCTTCTTTTTTTCTCAAACATACAGTCAAGTGAAGTGCTGTCACTTTGTATATCTCTGATACACGCCAGACAAAAGTCTTGGCAAAAAAAAAAAATATACACTATATTGCCAAAAGTATTTGCTCACCCACCCAAATAACTGAATTCAGGTGTTCCAATCATTTCCATTGCCACAGGTGAATAAAATCAAGCACCTGGGCAGCAGCTTTGTGGAAAACTTTGTGGGAACAGTTTGGGGATGGCCACTTCCTGTTCCAACATGACTGCACAACAGTGCACAAAGCATGGTCCATAAAGACATGGATGAGTGAGTTTGGTGTGGAAGAACTTGACTGAGTCCTGACCTCAACCTGACAGAACACCTTTGGGATGAATTAGAAGGATGAAGACTGTGAGTCAGGCCTTCTCGTCCAACATCAGTGTCTGACCTCACAAATGCACTTCCAAAATTGTAATAAACACTCCGAAACCTTATGAAAAGCCTTTCCAGAAGAGTTTAGGCTGTTATAGACCCAAATATATATTAAACCCTTTGGATTAAAAATCAAGTTCATATGCGTGTAAAGACAGGTGAGCACATACTTTTGGAAATATAATGTATGTCTCAGCTGCTTGGTCATCACACAAGACAGTCAAATACGTAATAATTTTGGGGAGCGCAAATAAATACATATATAAATAAATAACAAAATAAAAAAAATAGAATTCTGTATTCACTATTTTTGGTTGATGGTTGGAAACATTTAAGTGTGACAAATGTGTGCAAAAAGATATGAAATCCAGAGGAGTACAAATGATTTTTCTTGGCACTGTAGCCTATGTGAAAAATAGAGAGACAGATTAATAGTGGTCAAAAATTTTTGGCTTAGATATAAAAAAACATTTAGGTCAGTCCAGATAATTTTAGAAATAGAAATAGTGATTCAAATGTTTTCACATCATTTGTATTTTTGTGGAGAGATCCTTCCAATGCCACTGAACATTTTATACTGCTAACACGTTACTGTTAGGAATGAAAAGTGATTGTGTTTATCTAAATGCTTATAGAGCGACAATAACAGTGTTTGAGTACAAGAGTGTTCGGGATGTAGTAGTGAGGCAGTTTTCAGGTTAATTGCCAGTATGCGTCTCATCCGGTCTGACTCATGTAATTAGCAGTTAGCTTAAATCTGGGTTGGGCCTCTGCTATTGTGCCTGTTAGAACAACTTCTACTCACTGCATCAAAGATAGACTTTTCAAGCGATTGGCCAGCATCAATGAACAACAAATAATGTATTAAAGTGTGTATTTAACATGGTATTTAAGTATTGTGTTATCACAAAGTTGCATCCGTCCTTTGTGCTCTACCTGATGTATAATTTAGTTTTATTTAACTTTAAAAACCTGATACTTCAACTGTATTTAATGGTTATTTCCTGTGTGCATAATTTTGTAACATAGACTTGAAACTTTTTAACACAATTATCCGTATTGCAGAAAATAATGATGTGATAATAAAGCAGGTGAACAATCAAGAGAACTCCTGTCTGATCACTTTGGTGCAGTATGGATGAAATTGTTACGCACACTAAACTATGAACTAAAGACAGGAAGTGAAGAAAACCTTTACCAAAGCCACAAAAACACAAAACAAATGATGAGAAAATGTGAGACATGAGGCAAAAAGTATCGGGTGTAAATAAAGAGTATCCTTATACTTCATTAAAGGGTATTTATTATGCTTTTATTCATATTTTTATCCAATCGCGGTCACCACTAGAACAGCATTGCATGTTTTACAACCTTTATAAACATTATCTAGCTAAAAAAAAGTTTTAATAAGTACTCTACTGGTTCCATAAAGAAACAGGTGAAGTGACCAGTAGAGGGCAGCAGAGTGCATGACTGTGACCATCTTTTGAACATAATCAAAGAAAAGCCATTTTACTACAAAAGGTAAAATAGCTGTGAGAAATCAGCAGAGATGGAGCTGTACACTGTTTTTTGGATAAATGAATGAGAGCAGACTGGATGTAGAGGGCTTGTAGATTGCTCAGTGCTTCCTGGAGTGGGCGGAGGCACATGGAACCAAGTGTTTTGAGACCTCAGAATGGCCGTATCAGAGATTACAGGATTAATCAAACAACCGTGAATGAAGCAAAACAAAATGTTTTGAGGGAACAACACTAAAACATGGTCAGAAAAGTTGATTTTGCATAATACAGTCCCTTTAAGTAAGCCTGCTGTGTATAACTAAAAAGATATGAGGGAGTCTAGAGAATAGATCAGCAGAACTGAAAATACTTTCCCCAAACAACATAGCAACATGCGTGCTTTTATTTCAGTCAGTGTGTACAACTGAACCAAGTGTTCACCAAAAACACCTCAGGTGACCCTAACCTTTGACTGAAGGTTGACCGCCAGCAGCCAGTGGGAGCATTTCTTTGTCCAAGTTGTTGATGTTTGGGTTTTGGTTGAATAATTCACCCATCCCAGAGGATGCTCCACATTTTCCAGATCCACCTTCGGGTTTCTAGATCCTCTAGATTATCATCTGGTATGATCAGAGGGTTTGACGCGGTCAGCGACATGAGTCTGTTTGGTGTGTTCAGACATAGTAGGGACAGTTATTATAGGTCTGGCTGATTGAACATGTCAAATCAGCGTCAGGCATCGTGCTCAAACAAGCCCACTCTGATTGGCTGTGTCCTGTTCACAATTTGTCAAACCGCTCGCGTTTAACATCAAAATATAAGAAACTCTTGTTCTACAACTACTTCATTATATTCCCCACATCTGTGACGCTAATATGCTGCAGTTAGCTTACCTTAGCTTGTAGCTTTGTGCAGATTAAAATATAATCTTCCCTCTGAGGCAAACAGCTGCAATAATCCTGTCCCTTTTATTCATTACTGTGATCAAACAAGTTTAATTTAGCAAGTATGATTATACACTGATACATACTTGAGTTAAACTGTGTTGGAGTTTTGTTTACTAGAGTCTTATGTAAGTGCAGAGTTTAGTGACTGGCGCCACCTGCTGTTGTAAATAGTTGTTACGTCTTGCACATGCGCACTGCTCAGTTGCTTCGGTGTCTGTAGCCACTAATAGTGGTGACAAGGGGAGACGTGAAGAGACAAAGCAGTCGCCCTGCCTCTGGTGACAGTGGTCGGGCGTTGGGTTGGTGAGTCCCAGGCTTAAGCTGCGGATGCAGCGCTACAAAACCTGTTGGTACAAAACCTAAACGGCCTTGCTATGAGCATCGGCAATAGTTTTGAGCAGAACCACTGGGCCCCTGGGACACGGCTCATTTGAGTAACTTTATGAAGAAAAAACATTGCTATTTTACAAAATTTCTGCACATTACACATATCAATGGAGTGGAGTCTACATGTCCTCCCCATGTTAATGTGGGTTGGTCCTGTGACTAACTGGCCTTTGTCCAGGTGTTCCCCACCTCAGGCCCATAGTTGCTGGGATAACTAACAGTAGTAAGCAGAAGAAGAAATATTTAGTGAGCCAATTAAAATCTTTGACAACCCACTTTTCGGCCCTGACCCAGTACTTGGCAACCAATGGTCTATAAGAAGTAATAACGTACTGGTTTAACTTTTAACACAGCTGTCATATCAAGCTTTTCATACAAACCTGTGTTCTTATTTCTTTCTTTAGCAGTAAAATGGGAATTACACCCGCCCGCAATGCCCCCCACAGCAGTCAGTGTGCTCCAGTCTCTTAATCTGCCTGAAACCTGACCCCCCTGCGCCCCACATATTCTCCTAGGGGTCTGCTTCAACATAACTGGACATGAGCGGACACCAGCAGGCGGACTGTGGGATACGAGGTGCAAACGGCCATAATCCCAGCTGTAATATGAAACAGTGTGGAGGGGGTCAGGTGCCAGGGTCAGTGAGGAAGGGGATCAGGGTTCGGCCAGTGAGAGGACTGGCACCGGGCCACTGGGAGATACCCTTACCCTCGGTCGGCCCCCTGTGCCCCTCAGTAAAATCAGATGGGTGATTGAGGTCAGGGCACCAGACTCATATAATGTTGTAAAGAGATATACACTTTTGTCATGCTATTACCTTTATTCTGGAATAACTTTTAACAGAGACTATACCCTTCTTGATTTTTAGATCATTTTATAAAGTTCAGAGCTTACCTTAAACTTCTAACACAATTATCTCTGCCTTTTTTAAAATCTCGTAAAAGCATTGTCAATATTTCTGCTTGTTTCACTTTGCTTCCCTTTATGTAGTATTCTTAACTGCACTGGTGAAAGCAGACATAGGCCATGCTGAAATAGACACTATTCTTACCCATGTTGTTGTTTTAAAAAATGCTTATACTATAGGAATAACCCTAATTAAAAATAATATCATCATTAAAATTCCCATTTGTCCCAATTTCCCCATCATATACACAAAGTACTCAGTAAAATAGGCAAAGGTATGGCTGTGGTCAGGAGGTGCTGCTCTTTTGTAACTCCTTTAGAGGTTGTACAATCTCTAGTGTTGTCTCATTTATAATACTGCTCAGCTATATGGTCTACAACAAACCCAACTTATATAATGAAGCTTCAGGTAAACCAAAATAAGGCTGCTTGCTTAGTTTTAAGATGTCCTTACTCTACTAGTGTTTATGAAATGCTGATTTTAACAGGTCGACCACATTCATGCTATGAAAGGCTCAAATATTCTGATTAGATACATTCACGTTATACTTGACTGGTTTGTAACACCAATTTAGTCGTAACCCATTCTAATACAATTTTTTTTTTTTTACAAAAGTCTCTTTTTCATCACAGTTATGGAACAAATTACCTAAAAAGTTGAGGGATCTATCCAGTTTATATACTTAAAAAATTAGGATCTTATTTTAGTCCTAACTTTGATTGATTGCTTTATGTAAACATGTTTTAGAAAGGGTTTTTGAGTATATGTTATGTTTTTTTATCTGTAATGATGATTTTTAAAGATTTGTAAACACTATTATGTATTTTGTATTTAAATTATTGCATTTTTTAATCTGGACCCCAGGAAGACTAGCAACCACTACGGTGGAAGCTAATGGGGATCCTAATAAATAAACAAAATAAACAAAATTTATACTGGCATACATAGTGTAAATATGAATTTAACTTTACTACATGCACCTACCCTTGAGAGTCTTGAACAGTTTTTGTTTCTTTTCTTTTTTTCTTTTTTTTATAAATTTGATTCAGATTTTAATATATTATATTATAATAACAATATATTATATTATAATAAAACATATATTTATACATTAGAAGAAGGGACATTTTGATATCAAAGCTTCTATTATAAAAGTGTAATATGGTCATAAAAATAAATACCAACAAAATCATGTTTTTATATAAAACAGGTCTGTCTTGTAAATGAGACTTTGAGTCTCCAGAGATTAACTTTCATAAATAAAGGATTAATAACATGTATATGCTATAATGTATTTTATATGTAAAATCCATAACTTGCAACACCAACTGAAGGCACAATATAGGCATAAAAAATATATTGTTTTAAAGCGTTTTTCTTGTCTGCAAAACAAATTGTGAACATCCACTTTTATGGTTAACTGCCCTGGTTTGCTACATTTTCTGCATGTTATACAAAGTGCCATAGACTGTATTCAGGGAACCTAGCGAGATGGTTTTTGGGCGTCACTTTTATGTATCAACCCAAATGTCAAGAGAAAGTCCGTTTTTACTCCTTTGAGATCCTCCAGGGGACTTGTGTGTAAAGAGTGGTCTATGTAGTGATCCCAAGAGCCTAGTCTTGCGCGCAGTCCTCGCGCTCATTGATCGTTGCTTTGCAGAATCTTGGTGAGTTTGAGCAGAGCAGGATGTTGCGTCTTTAAGAGTTAAGAAACTTGAAACCGTGTTTGCGCAACAATCAGTGCGGCTCCCAGCCGCCAAAGTGTCTAGACTGGCACATGATGGCGGGAATCAACCAATGGCTCCACAGCTTTCCTCTGGGGCCCACAGACCGAGAGAGACAGAGAGATAGAGTCCGGGGAGAGAGCGAGTCAAGGCAACTGCAACACTGGCGCACCGGAAACACGGTCACCTAGACTTCAAAATAAAGGCTTTAACCGATAGTTTTACATGGATCCGTGGGCTCTCACAGTTAGCTCCCGCAGGCCATGTTACTGCCGCTTCTATACAATGTTAATTTTTTATTCTATTTCAGTGATTGTATGACTCCCAGGGTTTTTTGACATTCTTTGAGACACTGTAGGTTCAAGGCAGTTATTGACGATCCATCTAAAATTGGAAATTAAAAAAATAACTTACACAACACAAGTATAGCCTACATAATTAACCTAACAAATGTGCACAAAGACGCACACACATCCATCCATGCATCTAACTAGTGTTCAAACCATATGATTTATTTTTCCACTTAGCCTACTGCACAGCTCATCCTTTGTAGTGTCATACAGTGTCTTTACACAATAAGTCCTAGAGCACAACAGAATGACTAAATCAATGTTTTATTGAAGCTATTAACATAAAGGGTGGAAATGTTTCAAATTCAAGTCGTTCTTACTTCGGGATGTGCAACACAAGAAAGCTATGGATTCAAAGCAAAATGTGTGATAACAGATGTGTGTTTTGATTAGTTAGGCTATTGTTTTAGTTTTAATTTTAAAGGATAAGGGCTATTCATTGTTGTCATTGCAGCTGATGACTGCATCAAATTTTGTGCATTGCCCAAAATTATTTTTCTTATTTTCAAATTTTTATTATTTTCAGAATTTATGGCTGGCACCTGTCAGAAATACTAGCTATAGGCCTACAAATGTCGTAGGTCTATAGTTTGTTGCAGAACGTTGCCCGGAAGAGTTTTATTGTGACCGCCCTGGCCTAAGCAGCGCTGCAGCGGCGGCGCCTTGACGCAGGTCTGAGCATGTGCGCGTGTGTGTTTGTGTGGAGCGGTGCGTGTCCGGAGGGGACTCTGGGGGAGTGGAGACTGGAGTCATTCCTGCTCTCTTTAAAACAATTTCTCAGCACGGAATCCGTTCTGGAGTTTAGCCCCGAGTCTCCACCATCTCCCCTCCGTGCCGGGATTAACGCTGCCTCTAAAAGACACAAAAACACAGGGATTTGAAATCGGAGGATTTACTGCGGCTGAAGGAGGGTTTGGAAAGTGGCGAGAGGGCTTCGCAAAGTGTAGAAAGTTTTGGATGAAGACTCCGAGGAGCTGTTTTGGCTGTTGGTGAATGTAAAGTGATCCAGCTTCGGTCTAACTATGGTTCGGGGACTGTCTACGGGATTTCCACGGAGTTATGGAGCTGCTTCTCAAACTTCTGCTCTGATTGAGATCGCTGCTGCGGCGCACTAAGCGCTGGCTGCATGTAGCCTCCAGACCGCGGTGGTCCCGGAGCTCTTTAACGCCACATATGCGTGACTGTCTATGCGTCTAATGCTGTGGGACACCCATCACTCTGCGAGCCCCGGCGGCGCGAACTGTGCGCGCCGTGCACACAGGCAGAGCGTGGGGCGAAGGGTCTAAATCGATGCGGAGGACTGTGTAGGTTGTCTATGTTCAAGACGAAACGCGCGTCTCTTGTACGGCGTCTCTGGAGAAGCCGTGTGGTCAGCGACAGCGGCGCGCGGGATGGAGCCACGCAGGCTGAGGGCACGCGCGGCGGACCATGTGGGAAGCGGCGGTCGGTGACGCACGCGGAGCCGGGGGATGTGACGGAGAGCGGCGACAGGGACAACGAGGAGCAGGACAACGAGCGAGGCGCCATGTGCGTGCAGCGGCGTGCGGTGACGTGCTGTCTGCTCGGGGACTGCTGTCTGCGGACCCCCACACAGGACGAGCCCGGACCGGAGTCGTGCGCGGACCAGGACCTGGCCGGCGCCACGCACGCGTTTCTCAAAAGACTCACGGAGCAGAGTCTGGACGCCCTTCTCCGGGCCGTGGAGAGCAGAGGGGGCGCGCCCGGGGAGTGCGTGCTGGTGCCCGGCTTGGAACTTCGGCTGGGGGCGCAGCTCGTCTCCCCTCAGTTTGTCATGTGCAGGACGTTCAGGTGGAGCGACCTGCAACCTTCGGACAGGCTTAAAGCACTGTGCTTCTGCCAGAGCCACGGGGACGCGCACGGCAGCAAGATGTGCTGCAACCCGTACCACTACAGCCGCCTGTGCGGGCCAGGTGAGGACGCACCTCTGCACAGGTTTTACGCGCAGAAGAGAGGGCTGATTTAAGTTATTCGATGAAGTTATCCAAATAACTGTTCATTTCACAGCAGCTCTGTTTGGGCCTACACTCCCACAGAAACCTTCAAAGCGCCCCAAAACACAACACACAAAATAGCTTACATCAACATTCAGCCCCTATTTGTTAACTTTACCCAAATGGACTTTGTTATTGTTATGGCCATTTGTGATTAGGAAGTCTGGTCTGAGCGAGGTTTACTCAGATTATAAAAGTTTGACATAATCATTTTATCTAAATTCCCACAACAGGAATATTTTAGAGAAGAGGAGGTAATTGAAGAAAACAAATGGTGCCCGTGCCTGGGAGCATTAGCATGCGTTTAGCCTGAGGCCTGCAGGACAGCTCCGAGTTAATTAACACATCAGAGTGGCACTGACACACTCCTCCACATCTCTGTCTAACCACTGTTTAAATAATCTCTTCTGCACCGTTTATCCGGAGCATTCTTTTATCATGTTTTATTGCCTGCGCCACAGTTTTATGAGCTTTTCATAACTCTGCTTTAACTTTGCTCCAGTATTATTTTGATTTCCTTTTGGCATTCCAAACACATTACACCCATTTCAATTCGCGTAAAACTTTGCTTCCCACATCATCCAATTGAAGGTCGCTCTCAAGTTGCACTTAGGCTCTTTTTTTCTCTGACAAGGAGGTCCTCCTCTTGTTATTTAGGTGAAGGAGTGCCGATAATATACAGTTTGCATAGCGCTGGCGCCAGACTGACTCGCTGGGTATCTGACTGACTGAGGACTCCGGCAATTACTGGCTCTGCTCTTAAAGGGGCCGCAGCACAGGCCACAGCGCACTGCTAGAGGGACAAAACTACAGCCTTCTCTGCTTTGTCTTTGTGCACAGCATTCACTACATTAAAACAAAGTGAAAATGGTAGAAAATGTGTATTTTTAGTTTATGTAGGGTACCACTAAGTGCAATGCAATACAAAACCTAACAGGCAACATACAATTTCTTTATGAGGAGGTGGAAAGTTGTGTTGATACAATCACTTTTGGTGGTATGCTTTCTACAGTTACTTTCTGGAGTATCTGGGGGGTTGGTGCCCTATTGGAATCAGAGAGATGCATTTGGGTAATGTGTAATTATAATTTCAAGCCAAGATATTGTTACACATGCCTAAGTCCTGTTTTTTATTTGGTTGGGTAGCCTACAGTACGGGTTGTGTCAGTATGGCACACCCTGGTTCTGTAACCCCTCCAGAGGCTTTATTCTGTGTCCGAGAACTATGTTTTTATTAGACAAACTTAGACAAATTGAAATCAGAAAAGTAATACACATTCAATTTAAAAGACTTGCACATGATTGTAACCTTTTAGGAACTCTCTTTGTAATGTCACAGGTTCTGCATAATGTAAGAAATTTTATATTTTGACTCACATAGCAGTACAAAAAATGCTAGCCTTTTTTTTGCTCCAACATTTAACAACTTCTTTCTTCTCATTGTTTAAGTAAGGATTATGTATGTAAAAAAGTGGATGACAAACTTAGCCCAAGTAGTATGGTACAGTGCGCTCTTTGGGAACCCCCTTTTGGCAACTCATACCATACCAATGCACCATACCAGTATACAGTAAACAAGCCTGGAGTATGTGACGATTTTGACCTTTGTTCCTTAAATGTCTGCCTCTGAGTTAAGAATGTAGCATAAAAGATTTTCACCAAATCACTAATTATTGCCATTTTGTCTGCAGATTCACCACCTCCCCCATACTCTGTGTCCCATTCACAAGAACACAAGCCACTGGGTGAGTCCGATACCGCATTACAGAGCAGTAATCGACAACAGGCAGCAGTCGTCATTCTGGTATTTTTAGCTTTAAACACACAGTTTGAGTCTTTGAAGCCGCTTGTGTTAAAAGTTTCTTGGCATTTACCTGCGTTATTTATGTCTTTGGGGGAAAAACACATCAGTGCATTTGGTAAAGGAAGAGGACTTTAGATAAACAGAGCAGCAAGCTTGTAAAAGTGTCAGAAGCAACGTATGACAAGTATGTATTAGTGTATAGTTTCTTTGAATGCTAGGAGGGCCATAAACTGAAAAAAATGTAATGAGGTTTGGAAAAGGAATATGAAATATGCAGCAAAAATAATGTACTTGTTGTATATGCAAGCACACACCTAGTGCTATTGCTTTATATAAGTAATAGCCTATGCAATTTTGGGTCAAATTAGTGTCATAGAAGTGGGTCTAAAATGGACTTTTAGGGACTTATAAATAGTCCCTAAAATGATGCCATGCACAACTCTTGTTGGCAGACTTTACAATGGAAATGTATAATAATAGCCTATACAGTATTGAGCATGATATGTGCCTAAAAATCTAACAAAAGCTAACTAATGCTAATGCTAATAAACAATTACAGACACATGCACAATCTGTTGCATGTCTGTAGTGGCAGTAGCTCAGTAGGGAGAGCCATTTGTCTTCTAACCAGAGGATTGGCAGTTTGATCCCCACTAGCATTCCGTACTGCTGTTGTGTCCTTGGGCAAAACACTTCACTCACCTTGCCTGCATGAATGTGTTGGTGTGATTGGTGGTGGTTGGAGAGGCACAACATGGCTGCCACGTCTCGGTCAGTCTGCCCCAGGGAGTGATGGACAGTAACTAGATACAGTACTTTTACTCAAGTAGTTTACTTAAGTTTTTTTTTTTTTTGAAGAAAAAGTACTTTCTGAATACATTTTGTAGAACATATTACTTTTACTTGAGTATGACTTTTGAGTATTTACCACTGGCCCCAACTGTGGCTTAAGAAGTAGTTCACCTCCACTGAGTGTGACTGAGGAGTGCACACTGGGAAGTTCCATGTTTGGATGTGCTGTATTAACGGGCCTTCAACTTGGAAAAAGTTAGTGTTGCAATTCATGAATGATTTAATGATTAGCCTAGTTAGCATTTGGTGCTAAAAACAAGTCAGGTTGGGCTCAGCACTATGTTCCCATGTTCCTTGATTAAAAATAAATAAATAAATAAATAAATAGGCACTATGTTTCCACAGCCTTATGTTCTTACATTTATGAAATTAAGGGTTAGGGCATGGGGAGGGTTAGGGTTAAACATGCACCATTTACTGGAAAATATTGTATGTGGGTAAATAGGGCTATGGAAACAAAGACACGTTCCCGTGAAGTTTGGCATTAGCCTTACATTGCTTTTGCTAAAAAATAAAAAAAATAAAAATAAAAAACACCATATTAATGTAGCATTAGCTTTAGTGGAAGTCAAAGGACTCACTAGAATTTGTATGCTTGGACAGTAGTACAGTCAATGGACTAATTAAGCTAATCGCATAGTCCAACTAAACTGTGCCTGTAAATGTACTGACTCCAGACAGTGGGTGTCACGTCCACCAGTGCCCCCACCCCCCACCCCAGGGTCTCAGCCAATGCATGGACATAAATGTCCACCGATAGTGCACTTCCCTCTCGTAAAAGCTGAGGTATGCGGGTTGAAGGCTAGCTCGGTGCGTAAAATGACTAGCTGTTTAAACTAGTGATTATGGCTGCTCTGGCCCGGGCTTGACTTAACCCTGCTGTTTCCTTTACATTCTCCAGACGCTGCTCTGTCCAACACTGAAACTGTGCCCGCACTCTTCTCCGGCCCGCCTCAAGTTACGCCAAGATACTACACAGGTAAGCAGCACAAATGGACACTGCCAAAACATACTACAGGCACACGCTTGTTTCGACCAGAAAAGCCTCATTTTACACCAAGAAGTATGGTTCAGCTCAGTAAAGCCTATGTTATTGTCATTAAGTAAACAAAATGTGGGTATATGAGACACTTTTAGATACTTATTTCCCATAGTAGTTGTTTTTTTTAGAAACCTACTGGCTCCATTAGCAGTCATGCATACATAACACAAAATCCATGTCTTCGCTCCTGTCTGCTTCTCCAAACCTTGAGTGTACTCCCTTCTATCTAAAGCAAGAAAAAGCTATCCAAAAATGTGAATGTTTTACTAATATAATAATCCAGTGCCTTCATATTATATGACTGTATGGCTATCATTATTGGTATTATACTATGCTTTTTTTCAGGCTTTTTAAAACAGTTTTCAGACACCTTTGCCTTAGTATTTCACATTTTATAACTTAAAATAATGTATATGTATGGAAAATATCTTCTTCTGGGGAGCTGATATTTTGACCTCTTGTGTTAGGTGCCTGACAGCCCCTGCTGACATCAGTGGGGACTGGGCAGAGAATAAAATGGCTTTATAATGCAGCTAGGAGCAACATGGCACTAACAGATAGATAAATGAGCTGACTGCTTTTTAGTGATGGCAATTTAAGCTCTGAATTGATCAGAATGAGTTTGGTGAGACTGAGCATTTTCAGCTCTTGCAAAGGGACGGGCAGAGCAAACAGAATAACACAAACGTGTGAATGAAGCAAAATACTACTCCAGTTATGTTTTTGAGGTGAAAACAACATTATACAATGGTTAAAAGCTCATAAATGCCAACTTAGGATATAGGCGACCTTTAAAACTTTCTTGATCATTGTTTTTAGTAAATGGTTTGTAAGTCACTGTTAATCTTCTGTAACACATTAGAAAAGGTGAATTGGTAAACATTTACTTGCCAGGTCATGGGCCTACACTGGTAACATCTTTGACCTTGCAGAAATGAGGCCGAACAAGAACAGCTAAAAATATGGGTGCACTATTTGACAAGAAGCTGGTCAGGATTTTTCTGTTTTCTGACCGTACTACAGTAATGACTGACAAATAATTTACCATTTACCTGTTATAAATTTCCCTTGTAGAGAGGTAGATTGTGGCACCTGTCCATTTGGTCCAGTGTGGTACAACCTTTGGAACGCTTATGTTGGGTTACCAGTGCTGCCTTTAACTTATGGGTGGACCTAGCACACTGTAGCTTTTTTGACTGGTGGACAGGTTTAGTGTGACAATAGGAATGCAGTGGTAAAAACATAAAACTTGTGTTTGTGATCCGTTACACATGTCAGCTCATGCATTGCAGAATTTCCATTATTGTTGTTACTCTTTGATTCCTTGCTCGCATTGTCTTGCTTTGTTGGGGTTATTAGCATGCCTCTGGTTTAGCTTTGTTCGCACCATGTGGTTTGATTCATTTTGCAATACGTAAAAGATATTCATTCTATTACTTTTAGAATAGCAATTTATTGTACCAGTGGTTGGAAGTCCTAATTAAGTATAATACATTAGTTGGTCTACATAGAAACCTCCCTTTCACAACATTTTATAGTTCTTGTGATAAAAAGTCACAAAGTATTATTGGTGCAGTTATTGGTACAGTATTAAAAAAGAGAACTCCTCTTTGTTAAAATGGGTTAGTGTTACCCTGTCAAAGCCTGAACACTAAAAGTGACATGAAAGACAATTTTACAACTCTGGGTAACACTTTATTTTACACTACACTTGATGATGTAACAAACTGTACTATCATGTAACTACGTTGTACTTACTTAGTGGAATTTTGTGTATCTTTCCAGGTACAAACGTTATATATAAAAAAACTTGTTACACTTCTCTACCAAAGTGCATGTTACTTGACTACAATGACTACTTTACTCTGTGTTAATATGCACTTTGGCAGCGTAACAAGTATTTAGCCCAAATGTAAGTGTAGAGATTTTCCAAATATATTTGAATTTTGAGACTTTAAATATGCACTAAAGTTGTGAAAATTGGCACAAAATTCAGGCCCAGTGAAAAGTTTGCAAAAAACAAACAAAAAAACAAAAACAGCATTGCAAAATTGCTCAATGGCGACACCTGGAACATTACAACTATTGGAGGTGACCGAATATATACTATGGCTCCACCCTAAACCAAGCAGGAAAGCGGCCATTTTGGTTGAAAGTTAAGACGGCCAAGAACTGTTTTTATTACATTACCTGTCACTGTATGAACACAAAATTCCATAATGTAAGTACAACATAAGCACATGTTATTACAATTTCTTACAATGTGTGTTACACTGTAGCTACACTGTACACTGAAGTGTAGTGTAAACGTGTTTTCTGTTCAGCATTTGTTAGCCAGACCATCTTGTGTTCCACTGTAACCTACTGCAATCTTCTGGTATGATAAGGTAACTACAGTCATAGCTTTCAACAAAAGTATTTGAAACATTTATAGACAATGTTTGAAACACAATGTAATCCATATGCATTATTTGTATACTGCTGTGTGTATCGGTCCAACATACTGTTTACAATAATGCCTTTGACACACTATTAGATAAGGTAAATGACACTCCAAATGTTGATGTTAGCTGCACTGCCCTTGTGGAAAAGTAAATTGGACAGCGTACCTGGCTACACCTCAAAGCAGAAGTTCACTACCAACTTTCCCGACATTGCATCCCTGCTTGTGTTGACATAAATGTGCATGTATTTCTGTTAGCTAGCTTTTACTCCTGATGACTAACCAAAAGTTGAGTACATAAAGCTCCTATTGTCAAAGCGGCCTGGTGGGGGTCTCGGGGGGGTGGCGGTGGGGGGACTCTCACTATCTCGATACCGCAGCCGTGTAGTCTTTCTGTCTCCGCTTTCTCCCTTCTTTTCTGTTTTCTCCGCTGCAAAATATTTCACTGGGATGAAGCTGCAATAAGATCCCTGTGCATACTCCCAATCCCTGCCTGCAAACGCGCCCATCCCCCGCTCGTTCTTTCCCCTCTTTCTTCCCTCAAATCCCTCCATTCCTCTTGGCAGTTGAGCAGTGGAAAGAGGCTGGCATTCGGGGGGGCGGGGGGAGCGCTCTGATGAGGCCGAGGTGTAGAGTTTTGTGTGTATATAGTACGTGGGGGGAGGTCGGGTGTGCCGTAGTTTAGACAGGAAACACTCCCCACTCTGGATGATGAAACTAAAGCTTTATTTGTTTACGTGCTGGGGTCCTCGTAGCGTCAGAAGAAACCCACAAAAAAACGTCCCGGTTGAGACTTATTTAGGGGGGGTGGTGGTGTTGAAATGTGAATGGGCACCTATGAAGTCTGGGAAGTAGACTGACGGTAACTTGGAGTAGCGTGAGGACAAAATGCCAAATTCAAACCAGATTTTTATAACGGGAGGGCATTCGAGTGGTTAAAAATCTTGCACTGCCTGGATGTTTCTGGAAAAGTTAAAAGGACACTTTGTAGGATTTCCAGTTGAAAGCTTGTAAACAAACATGACCCCAAGCTCCATCTTTTGGTACACAAATCTTACAGTACTCAGTTTATCCATTTTTAAACCAATCTTGGTCACCGTTAGAACAGCATTGTACATTTTACAACCTTAAAAACATTATCTACCTAAAAGAAAACATTTTAATAAGTACTCTACTGGTGTCATAAAGAAACAAGTGAAGAGAGCAGCAGTGTTGTGGGGTGTTGAGATATTTTGAACAAAATCAGTGAAAAAAGCACTTCACTTCATAAAAATCTTAGTTTGATGACTTTTTACTATAAAATGAAAAATAGCTGTGAGGAATCAGTGGAAACAGAGCTACATTGTTTTTTGATAAATGGCTGAGAGCAGACTGGATGTAGAGGACTTGTTGATTGGTCAGTGCGTCTTGGAGTGGGCGAGGGTTTGTGGCCGAGGCAGAGGCTTGTGCAACCAAACATTTTGAGGCCTCAGAACGGCTTTGCCAGAGACTACAGAATTACTTAAGCATGTGCAAAAATCTGAAGAGTAACATAGGTATTAGCAATGTAGCAATTAGCAAGTGGCTATGGTTGCATAGTAAATTAGCTTTCGTTTATTAGCTTTAGTGCTGCAAAAAAGCTCTAATGTTAGCTACATTTCCCTTTTGTGCTAAGGTGGAATCTACCAAGACCACTTGAATGCTTAGTCTGAGCGGAGTTCTGGGAACAAAGTTGAGTTGTGAGGCTTCTCGGCATATAAACAGAGACAAGAACTAGAGTTCAGTTAAACAGCCTGATTAAGCTGCGAGTGTAGCCTGACTAAGTGGTGGAGGTAAACTTTGTGTCAGAAGTTTACTCTAACCACAGTTTTACCCTATTTTCCTTTCCTCTGTGAGTTGTGATTGGCAGAAAGCTACTCAGGCAGAACTGTCCCTGCTCTGGAAATAAAGTGTAAATGCGATGGTGGCGCAGTGGGTTAAGCATTCGCCCAGCAACCGGAGGGTAGCCGGTTCAAATCCCATCTGAAGCGCATACTGTCGTTGTGTCCCTGGGCAAGACACTTCACCCACCTTGCCTGTGTGAATGTTAGTGTGGCTGTGTTTGGTGGTGGTCGGAGGAGCCGTTGGCGCAGATTGGCAGCCACGCTTCCGTCAGTCTGCCCCAGGGCAGCTGTGGCTACAGAAGTAGCTCACCACCACCAAGTGTGACTGAGGAGTGAATGAATAATTGATCAATTGTAAAGCGTCTTTGAGTGTCCAAAAAAGCGCTATATAAATTCGATGAATTATTATTATTATTTATTATTAAACTGAAAGGCATTTTAATTTACAACTGAATCACAATCCATTATTATCATAGCTCTAACTAACTCTGATGGTCTGCATAAGGTCATTGCTGTCAGGAGTGAGAAACACTCATTTACATTGACAAAACCAAAACACAAATGCCCCTAATGGTAGTTAAGTTCAAAGTTCAATCAATGTCAATCAAATGTCAAGTTTTGACTAGACCTGTGTGTGTGTGGTCCCTTCCTCCCCGGACACATAAATCAGAGCACTGGAGCTGAGCTAGTAGCCCTAAGCAGCTGCTTGTAGCCTTTTGTGGTAGGCATCTAAACAAAAGAGTGGTTTGCATTTTAAAATTGTTACTATTAGCGCTCGCTAGCTCACCTCAAAACTCAAGTCCTTACTATGACTGTAGTAATTAGTTGTTAGCCATACTATCTACAGTGTGTTGCATGAAGACTTTTAAAGTCTGTTTCTAGATATAGCTGCACCATATGTTAGACTGCACCATATAGAGGACTGAGTGAAGAGTTTAGAAGAATGCTCAGCTATTTCTGTCGCTGTGGCACGGTCCTGCAGTATCTTTTTTTAAGTAACAAGCGGCACATTGTTATCTAAGTAGACCAGATAGCTAAGAGATGCTAACATTAGCAATTTTGCGCCTAATTAGATGCCAAAATACATATTACTGCATGACTCTGCTCTTACCCTTTTTCTTTTGAAGGTTTTTCAGGCTTTTAAAATTTGTTTTGGGCACCTTTGCATTAGTATGTTTAATTTTATTTTATGAAAAATGTCGGAGCTGTTACTTTGACTTTGCAGAGCATGCTTGGTTTAGGTGCCTGATGCCTCCTGTTAGCAACGGTGGGAAATGGACTGAGCATAAAATGGCTGTTTAGCATGGCTATTAGTAACATGAGCTGACTGCTTCGTAGTGGCAACAATTTAAGTCCGCTGATAGTATATGGGCTTTAGAAACACGCAGGAGCACATTCTGGATTTACTTGTCTACGTAGAGCTTTGAGACTGAACGTTTCTAGATCTTTAGAGGAGGACGGGCTTAGTAAACAGGATTACTCAAACAAGCATGAACAAAACAAGATACTCCTCTACTACTACTGTGAGGTATAGTCTATAAGCCCTCAACAGCCTTTTCCTTTGAGTGACATCATAGGCTATTGGTTTTTTACTGTTTACCATCATGGCTATTGACAAACCATTAGAACCAACCATTTGATGCTAGCTATGCTTCAGTTGTATACATCAAGGGTTTTTGTGCAGCTCTGTGGGGTATGATCAAAAGTCTGTTGTGTTTTTATAGTGCTAACGTATGCATTCATTGTGTTTGCATTAAGCTGCTTGATCACTGGCTTCATTTGCGCTCAGGCAGCAGCAGCGGCAGCAGTCACAGTGGTAGGGCGCGGTCCATACATACCTTTGCCCCATGGCCTCCTTTATCATTCGATCAGTTAACATTCCCTTGAAACCACCGCAAACAAGGCTTCTTTAAAAAAAAAGAAAAGAAAAGCAGTGTCTACTCTGAGTTTTAGAAAGCTTACATGAAGTCAGACTTTCGACGCCAAGCACAAGTGTCACTGGGCTGCTTATTGTCAGCATCTAGAGGAGCCGTGCGTGTTATTATGGGTTTGTGTGTGCGGCAGGCAGGCGGACAGACGGGGAGGAATGTCAGTCTGAGTCAGCGATAAGATCGTCTCAGAGTACTCACATAGGGGTTCTATCGGGACAGACACGCACACACACACAATCACTATCACGCATACTCGCTCAGGCACTTTGTTGGCAGAGGCTTTTATTTTGAAAGAATCCTACTTGATAAGCAGCTTCAAGGGTAGTTAGTTAGATGAAAAATAATTTGAATCATCAAACAGGAATTTTAATTGAGATAATCCTGTGAGTTTTTTTAATAATTTTTTTAAAAGTTGGGAGATGGGTATAGCTCATTCCAAAAGTGAAGCGTCAGTATTCCACTGATAGGTTTGTGTTGTACTCAAGTATGCTGCCTGCTGTGCTGTTTATCATTAGCAATTGAAGCATGCTAAGAAGCTAAAACCTTCCGGTATTTTTGCATAACCCTAAAGCAGTATTTTTGTGTTACCCAATACGCATTTGTATAATCTCTCTAATGTCTCATAATAGTGACTTGTATTTCATCTTTAAGTAGGTTTTGCAGCTTTAGCAATGCACATGCTAATCTCATTTACGTAATCTCAGTTTACAGGTCCTAAAAAGTAATATGTATTACTTTAGTTTCTTACAGGTGGTGTTATTTGATGTTCTGTAGAAGTCCTGCTAAACATAGTCCCAACTAGCATATAGCCTTTAGCTGTTGTAACCTTGTTAACATTCTCTATGTGATCACACATGTCCATTGCCTTTTGTCAATCATCTTTATTCTTTAGAATTTACTATTTTTGCAGCTGATTGTCTTTCATCTAACAAAAATGAACTTTGAACTACTGAACTTCAGATGCTCTGATGTGTGCATGCAGCTTATTGTTTGCAAACAGTAAGGTGTTGGTAGATCTGTAGCTAAATAGTTTAAAATACTAATTTCATGTCAAAACATGTGTTTTGTCCAGTAACTGTCAAATAGAAAAGATTCCTTTATTGATAATTAAAGGTTCTTTATTCAGCTAAATCAACTTTTCTGAGCTTTTAACCATGTTATAATGTTTCCACCTCAAAAACCTACCTGTAATAGTACTTTGTTTCAGTCGCCATGTTTGAGTAATCCTATTTGCTGAGTCTGTCCATTTCTCAAGACTGAAAACGCTCAGGTCTCACCGCTCTCTGTAGACACCTGAAATCAGGAAGGGCTGTGTGTTTCTAAAGCACATATTCCACACATACACCATCACTAGACTTATAATTCCAGCACTTAAATTGGTGTCACTACAAAGCAGTAAACTCATCTATCTGGTAGCGTCATGTTGCTAATACCCATGCTAATTGTCAATTTTATGCTCTGTCCATTCTCCACCATTACCAGCAGGGGGCGACAGTAACCTAATCCAAGTGTTATGTGAAACACTGATGCAAATTGTCCAAAACTGAAAAAAATATTAAAATGTCAGTATCTTATTCTATTATGACTGGCTGGAGGCTGCTTTTGGGTTTGAGGTTTGGTAGACCTTGAATCTTCACTATTTAATCACAGAGTTAACATTTAGAGACAGATATTATAAATGTACTCGATACATCCATGTCTTTAGATGGGAGAAGAAAGTGAATCAAAATAATTAAAAGTACATACTTAGAGTAATGATAACACAGATTTTGCTCAGCTTTAGCATCTACTGTGAGCATTACTGAAGGCATTCTCTCATTAGTGGCTGTCGTGGTGTACTTTTGTTGTTGTTTGTTGTCACGGCAGACTCAAGAATCCACAAGCCTTTTGATGCGCTGTACCTGTGTACCACGGACCACACAAAGAAAGCCTGATGCTGCCACAGGCCGAGATTTCAGATAACATGCATTCCACAATCAGAGGCTCACCACAACAACATTTGTCTACTGTGACACTCAACATGTTGTACAGCATACCAGTGTACCATAGGCTGTAATGATCTCTTCTTATAACACATACAATGTGATAGTGCCATTTTTACAAGTCAGGATACTAAATAAATGTGTTTATTTTGCAGAGCCATTTCACAGTCATAGTGTGTAAACTAAAATCCCATAGTCATTTAATAAGTGAAAAACATACTGATTTATTCTATGGATCAACTTTAGTTCTGCTCAAGTAGGTTGGCTACTGTGTTCTTGACCATTAGCAAACAGTGCAAGAATGCAAAGGAGCTGACGCCTTCACGCGTGCCTGCAAAGCTCCAAGCTGTAAGTGTGTGCTACTTTACCTAATGTGCATTTGTCTTTGTGTTGCAGTTTAATTTGGAGGTTTCATGACATTGGCAGTATGGTCATCTTTTCAGACAGATTTCACTTTAACAGTCTTTGATGTTGATGCATAAATCTTAAAACAGAACCAAAGTTCTATTAAGTGGCCTGTAGCCTTTAGCTGGGGTTGCCTAAATGCTTATAAATATCGGGGCACTTGCTAATGTTCTACCCTTTCACTGACAGTACACGCAGACATTGAAAATATTGTGGTTTGCTTCCAAAGTGCAGACATTGTTGATGTTGTTTAAACCACCAAAAGGACATTGGGCAAGCTTAGTTCAAAAGATTAGTCTGTGAATCCTGCATATTAAGCCTTTAAGCTCCATATCTTTTTAACATTTGGAACCAAGTAAGGCAGAGGAACTTATTATTAGACATTAGCACAGGGCTTGATGCACCAGAAGACCGCCTCCTCTCTACCCTCGGTAATCATATTTTGGAGGTTTGTTTGCTTAAGCGGAGCAAGGTATCAGCCAAACATCCTGCCTCAAAGCCCTGTCTGCACTCGCTGCCGCATTAACTCCATGAATCGGCCCTTTGACTGATGGGGCACGGCCCAGGAATGTTGGGAAATTGGGAAGGTTAGGGGGGAGTGGGGGTCTCTGAGTGAAAGAGTAGTGAGAGGAATCGGGGGGTCAGGCCGCGGAGAGTGACATCTGATACGTGTTTGAACATATCGCTGTTAATGCTCAAGAAAGGCAGGATTGAGTCGACATTCCACGGCCGGTCTGGAGACAGCTTTAAGAGAGTGTCTTGCTGTTTTCAGATGTTCGCTTCAAGTAAAAAGTGTGAAGGTTTCCAGGTCAGTCCAGGTTGACACAGTCCGACAAGGTTTTGTAAATTATCAACTGAGGCACTAACACTCAGGAGTAAAAGATTAGCTCCCAATGGTGTGACCAGCAAAGTGCGGACGTTTCACAATAAAAGTATGCTGTACTGTACTTTGATTATTCCAGCTGTACTATTGATACTTTAAAAATAAATCTGACTCATAGAACTAAAAATAGTTGTGAAATGAATTACTTGCACAATAAAATTTATTAAAAGGGCTACTCAGCTACTATGATAAGATTTATTACCAGTGGTGTTGCAATGCTATAGGCAAAGCAGGCAATTGCCTAGGGCCCCATGCAAAAGGGGGGGCCCAGTATTCCCTAAACGAAAACACAACAAAATCTCTTTGCCAAAATGATCATATTAGCATTTTAAATGTATTGCAGTCTGCTAAACTCCTGGAACAAAAATGGGGGGCAGCTTATGTTGCTTACAAACACACAAAGGGTAAACATATGAATATTAACAAGGAGCATGGGTTCTTTCTATGGAGTTAGATTTAGCCTGGTTTCATCTTTTGTATGTACCAGTATGGTGGAAGTCTTCTCTTTACCTGGCATTAAGCCTATTGTCATTCCAAAGCAGTGAAAATGTGAGTGCTCCTCTCTGAAGGGTCCTCTCAGTGACCCGAACCTGCCGTCTGTTCACTGGCACGCGTACAACACTTGCTCTTATGCCTCACTGAGACACATTAGACTATGGAATTCAACATCAAGTGCTGGCCCATTAACTGTTTGCCATTTCCTCAAATATTTTCCATCATGGCTTTTTCACTACTGGCAGGCTATGCAGCCGAGGAGAAAGCCCTTTATGTTGGTTTTTGTAAAATGTTTCTAAAATGTTGTGTACTAAGATCCTTTCATGCTGTATACATGTTGTGCAAGTGTTCAATTTTGCTACTTGGCTACAGCTAATGTAGCCTATGTTCCAAATAACTAACATCTACAAATGTGTACAAATTGCATTACTTTTTGATACTCACACTTAAGTTTTCTTGATCATGCACTGTTTTCTCTTTCATTCTAGCTCCTTTGCTCTTTTTAGTTCATGTTGTCAGGACGTCACAATTTAAAATAAGGTTTAAATTACAGGACTGGCTGTGGCTTTCCGTTGTTGCTTCAGAGTTTTTGCCAACTCGCAATTTGGCTTTTAATGGAGTCCTGCCATGCTGCTGCAGCTAAAGATTCTTTGCAGATGTTGACTGACACTCATTCTATGAAAAGTAGGAAACTGTCGCCTGTGCTAAGCTTTTATTTGCCTTGTTTTGGGGACATTTAGCTGCTGTGAAATTACTCTGTGTGTCTATTCACATACGCTGCCCTGTACATACTATTGACACATACATTCAACAGCTGATCAGATATCATTTCTCATGTATAGGAGCTGTGGGAATAGGCGTGCATAGTCTACAAAGTGAGGAAAGCTGGACAATAGTATTTTGAATGTGCTTGTCCACGTCTTTGTCAGTACTAGTCTTTGTGTTACTTAACATTGTTCATTATTTATAGCGGGTAGCATATAGACACTGAACAACAACATAAGATGCAAAGACATTTTTGTTAGGTTTAGCAGACTGCTGTACAGTTTAATTAAATTATCATCAGCCACTAAAATTGTGCCTGAACAAGATGATAGCAAGCAAATGGTAACTAAGCAGCAATATACAGTATGTCTAATGTCAGTGCGTGGGTAGAAAACATTAGCGACTGGTTGACATTTAGTTATTTTGTTTATCTGAGCTTTTTGTGCTACATAAGCTAAAGGCTACATGATAAAAGTCACGGAGATCACAATATTTTTTCAATATATGGTTGGAATTTATCTCTCAAGGGACAAAAAAATCTTTCAATAAGCTCACTTTGGCCAAATAAACTGACTGCCAGTCTATGTGCTAATATTTAAAAGTCAATTTGTGCAACCACTGACAAAAGCTATAGTCATTTTTGCTACCTAAAATGTTGTACATTCAGATTTAGTGTTGTTAAAAAAATGGAAAGACTACTATTTATCTAACAGGCATGCACAGTTTCCTTAATTACGTCACACAGAAGGGTCCATAGAGTACATTTACTCTTAGCGTCATTACTGTATTTTGCACAGTGACATTAGTGGATCACTTACACCCACAAATGAGTGTAATGATGTTGTGTGGAGTGAAGGCTGTATAGTGGGAGCATGTGAGTTTCAAAAAGAGACTTGTCAACTTGACCCCTGTGACTCCAGCGCGGGGGGAGGAAGTGTCGAGGAAGACGGCCTGTCCAGGAATGTGTTGGGAGGGAGGCCTGTCAACTTCTAAGCTCTGCGGCTCTGTCTGATGCCCCCTCTCACATGGCCGGTGTCCCGAAAATGAAAGTTCAGATTTGGCTTTCATGTTCATGCGTGGCTAAAGGGAAGTCAATGATCTGTTCTGGTGGCAATCACATGTACTATGTAGGTAAGTGCCAATTAGACATGGAGTGGAATGGGCTATAAGCTAAAACATGAGTTAGGTGAGTTAGATGTTCTATGTAAAAAGATGTGTATTAAGAAGTTAGATGTTCTGTAATGTTATTAAGAATCATGTGACTAGCTAAGGTGTTGACATACTAAGGTGCAATTTAGTAAAAAGCGAATAGTAGCGCAAATATGAAGGTATGAAAATGTCTGCCAAATATTGTGGCTACATACACAACAGTAGAATGTAAAAAGTGCAATTAAAGCTGCAGTCTGTGGCATGAGCATCTAGTGGTAGAAATCAGTATTGCAATTACACACATGTCATCTTTCCTTTCTAAAGGGCTATGGTAGCCCTGCAAGGACATGCCATTTTTGATGAATGAACCTTGTGGAAGAGGTCAAATACTTAACATAATTAGACAAAAAAATCAATTTAGTTTATAAATACCCACCTGAGTAACTGCTTTTGCATATGTCACAGCCTAACCTTTTGACCTTAATGTCTGTATACGTGCATGTCAGGAATATGTCTCAGTACTATGATTGTTTTGTGTTTTTGTATGTCTTTTTTTCTGCTAATGTTTAAACAATGTGTATTTGTTAAAGGTGCTATGAGCAGTATATATATTTTTTGTTTCATAACAATTCCCCACATGCGTGCCAAGATATGATGTAAACATGTTTAAATCAAATATTAGTTTTACTGATAACAATGGTACAGTTGGGTTATTAACAATTAAAAATGTTGTTTATATCATTATATCTGCTCTGGGTAGATGTAGGAAGCAATTAATGTGTATGTTTCTCTTACAACTAAAGAGGACATGGTGCACCTTTTATCAAAATACTTTCATATAGAATAACTTCTATCCCTGACCTTTCAGATCAAGGTCTTCCTCTGTGCTTCCCTAGGCACAAAGCGGTTTTCTGTGGTATTGCAAGACATTGAACGACATTGTGAATAATCAATTTAAATTTGCAGACAGCTCCACAGTGTTTTGTACGGTGTTAATTCAGCTCATACATGAGTGAAAATGAAGCGGGAACAATACTCCTTCAGTTGTCTAGATGAGCCCTGATTAACTGCTGAGTGTAGGTCTGTTTTTCTGACATTGGAAGCTCATGCATCCTAATCCATTTTGTGTGACTCTAAGCACATGTCCAACCAGGAAATATATCTTAAATAGCTTGGAGCAGTTTATCTATACATTATCTTTACCTTACATCCACTCTTTAAGTCCATTCACGGTTCAGGCAAAGTGTCTCAGAGATTTCCGCAAATTGTGTGGCAACAAACCCAGTGAACTACATGGAATATGACATATGAATTATCCAGGATGTGATGTATGCAAAACCTGAGACATTCCTTGACTTGCATCGTCTGACACTTTGAAGTAGAGGTAGAAATGCAGGAAGCTGGTCACTTTCCCCCTTTCCTCCTGGAAGTGCTTTGTAAAGTGCTTCCAAATACGTCTTCCCAGGAATTTTAATTCAGCGTACTGTAACTTTCCTGTGTACTGCTGTGCTGCATGGATACAATGTTAGTATGATTGTTAGGGGGTTGGGTAGAGAGGTCAAAATCTGTAGCTGAGGAAAAGTTCTGTTTCTTAAAATAATTGTAAAAGTTACTAGAGTAAAGTCTTCAGTGAAAAGTGGTTTACTGTGTTACATTTCATTTACTTGACAAATAGTTACAAGTTAACGGTCATAACATTGCTTTAATGCCATGCCACTATTATTATCTTCCTCCTAGCATGCAGTGGCATAGCTTTTGGCCTTTCTGACGCAACATTTATCTAGGCTTGGGACCAGCACGGAGAGTACGCTGGTTTGTGATCCCCTGCAGCTGGGTTTATTACTGCCATTACTGCTATAGCTAATATTACGGCTACAACTATGAATATTATTACTTGTAGTCATAGTTGTAGCGTTAACAATCACATTTGGAACCTTCTTATTGTGAAGCCTAAAAACACAGCAAGCTGGCATCTAGGGCTGGGTACCATACAGATTTTTTCGATACCAGGACTTAAACGATACCTGGTTTTCAATACCGGTACCTGAATGATACTTTTTCTGATACCTATGGTGAAATAATTATTCTTCTACAATCATAAAACTCAGTAATACTGAATAAAAGACTAACTTTTGGAGCAAAATATTTAGCTGTAAGTTAAAACAAGTATAATTTATTCTTTTTTATTTATTTGATTCATACATGCAAAGGAACATTAAGTCCCACTAGGTATTGAAACTTGGTATTGAATAAAAAATATTTTTTTTTGATACCACAAAGGTATTGTTTAACAGTACTCAGTCCTTCTGGCGTCTCCTCTACTAGCTGTGAAGATAGCACTTGACTGCAGTAATCGAGCGGTTGAATGACGTTCAACACTCAGTCTAGCATAGTCCAGGTGTAAAAAGGCAGAATTAATAATAGAGGGCTTAAAAATTTAACTTAATAAACCAGATGTATTTAAGAGACAGCTGACGCCAACACCTTCCTGACTAAAGCTGTGTCATGTACTGTGCTTAAAGTAGTGATGGAACTATATGTAGTTATTTTTACTATTACATCTTACTGTGAAAAAATGCTAAAAGTTTGAATACTTTTTTTATTCTATAAACACTTGCTTAACCATTCTGATTGACATATTTGGAAAAGTGCAGTATAAAATATGAATTTATTAAAAGTAAAAGTGTAAAAGTGGAGTAGTAACTTGTATAGATGTAAGTTGTCACTATTCACCTCTGTGTGTAATATAATGTAACAGTGAGTACTGTAATTTAGTGTTTTTTAAGGCTCTTACTTCAGCAACCTCCTTCACAAGACCTGTCCCAGTCAGAAGAGGAAAAGGGAAGCAGTCAGTGTGCGTGACTGTGTGTGCGTGTGCGTGTGTGTGTGTGTTTGCGGGCCTTGTTGTGCTCCACTGTGAAGCCCATGTCTGGCGATAACGCAGCCCTCTGATGGCAGAGATAGTCCAGACGCCAGCTTAAATGTGGCTTGCTGGATTGAAGTTGCCCTGTAATGATAGTTGTCTCAAACAACACAGAGCCTACCATTTGTGGGGGCAGGGAGGGGAGCCTTTTTCTTCCCTTATTTTTTCAGGCCATTTTAGTCATTTGCAACTTAAATCATAACAAAACTATCTCAGAAGGGAGCGACAATGGTCAGTAGTTGAATGTTATCCTCCCCGGTACTGTCCCCCCCTGGTTCCCCGCGCCCCGGCTCCTCTCCCAATCCCACCCACTTCTCTCAGCACAGTGGAAGAGTCTAATAACTGGACGGGAATCTAATCCTTGGCACTGGATGAAAGACGGGGGTCTCCCTCCCTCTCTTTCTCACAGTCTTTTCTCTCTTCGTTTTTTCCGTGAACGCTGGTTATGCTTGGCAGCTTCTTTCCCTCTCTCCCCCTCATTTTCCCGCTCCCTCGTTCACTCCGTCTCTGTTTTTTTACCCCCCCCCCCCCCCCCCCCCCTTTTTTTTTTTCTCCCTCAAACTTTCTTCCTCTTCATGCAGGTTAGTAAGAACACATCTCGGCTCATTCACCTGGAAAAAGGAAATTAAGTTTTCAACAGACTTTCAGGTTACTTCTCTTCCTGTATTAAGATTGAAATAAACTCTTTTCAGCAATATCCGCAATAAAAAGAATGAAAGACAAAAGACTGGACTTGGATAATTGTCAGTGTTAGCAGTTAGCGCGATGACTTCACAAAGGGGTCAGCCCTATGTACCCCGGTACCTATGTTCCCTGGTACCTATGTTCCCCAGTGCCTATGTTTCTGGTACCTATGTTCCCCTGGTTTTCTATGTTCCCTGGTACCTATGTTCCCCAGTGCCTATGTTTCCCAGTACCAATGTTCCCCTGGTTTTTATGTTCCCCGTACCTATGTTCTCCAGTACCTATGCTCTCCAGTACCTATGGTCCATGGTTTCTATATTCCCCTGTACTTATGTTCCCCTGGTACCTTTGTTCCCCAGTACCTATGTTCTCTGGTACCTATGTTCCCTGAAGAACGTTAAGGTTAGGGTTAGTGCTAGTGTTAGGTAGCATCAGGATTACCATAATGCACAAGTGCCTACATTCTCCAGTACTTATCTCCTCTGGTTTATATGGACTGGGGAACATAGGTACTTTCACAAATGCACAGGTACCTATGTTCCCCAGTCCATAGGGACTACCAAACATAGGTACATGCCTCTCCACACATACTAAAGCTCCTCAGACTTTTAAAAGTTTAAGATTTGTTATACCGGAATAATAATTTTTATTTAAATTTTATATGTACATATCTATATATATGTGAGTATATGGTTCATTTATAGACATTGGCAGTTCATAAAACAATACTGTACTTGCTACAGCTGGAAACATGAGTAACACAGAATAACTCACACTGTAAGGCAGTTGTTAAGTAATAATAAAGGGTTAGTAACCAGTTAATTTCTCATTTACTAAGAATTTATTCAACATTAATAAACACCATTAAGTTGGCGACGGCAGTAGCTCAGTTGGTTGAGACGTTCACCCACTAACCCAAAGGTTGGCGGTTCAATCCCCGTTACGACACACATCGTTGTGTCCTTCACCCAGCCAAGAGACGTGCATGTATGAATGTGTCAGTGTGATTGTGTTTGCTGGTGGTCAGAGGGACCAACATGGTGCAGACAGTTGACCAGTCTGCACCAGCTACAAAATAGCTCACCATCACTGAGAGGTAAATGAATAATGCACCAAATTGTAAAGTGATTTTGAGAGCCTAGAAAAGTGCTGTAAGACTAATGCATTATTACTATTATTATTTTTATAAAAACTTTTGTTAATGTTTAGTCTCGAGTTATAAGCTAATGTAAGTCAGTGCTATATTACTGTATAAAGGTAACACTTCAGAGTAGCTCACACTATAAAGTATTAGTTAATGATTAGTGAGCGCTTAGTGAGCATTGATTATTTACAAAGTTATAAACATAGTTATTAATGTGTAATTTTTGAGTAATAAACTCATGTCAAGTCAATGCAAAATTATAAACACTGGTGTCACTATGAAATCTATGAAGTATTAGTTTATTAAATTAATGTTATTAATGCTTTATTTCAGGTGCGTGGTGTGTTATTCTGAAGTGTTACCAAAACAGTGGGTTATTAGGATTCTAGTCCTGCAAGAAAATGCTAAGCTTGTGTAAAATATCCTAAAGATTCATGCAAAATAGTGTTTTCAATGGTGACACCAAACATTTATAGAGGACTAAAAATGACTTAATTATAAATAAATAAATAAATAAATTAATTAATTAATTAATTAATGGTGAAATGTATAAAGAAATAAATACATTCATACATAAATGCATACATTTTGGACATAAAAAAGTAAAAATTCTCTATTTATTTTGACATTTATTTATTTATGTATTTCTGTGTCAGTGACAGTGGTCTGTGAAATGTATAAATGCTAATTAAGTTTGCGGCACTGATTTCAGTCTAAACTGTGATTGGCTGAAATCCTGGACTGGTCCTTCTCGCTGTGCTAACGCCGCTGGGTTGTTGTTGCCAGTGATGACTCGAGAGTTTCTCAAGGATTTCCAGATCAGCTCACGAACAGATTTGCAGCACAAGGCTCACAGACAGAACCAGACCCAGCTCCGGGGTCACAGTCCCAGAGGAGACGTGCTAAAGGATTAGCCAAACACGAGCTAATGTCGCTAAAGTTCCTTTCTTAGCAACAGTCTGTGACTTTTGTGTGATAAAGCGCCACATTAGGTCAGGACTAAACCAGGTCTACACCTGGACCACACCCAGGACTAAACCAGGTCTACACCTGGACCACACCCAGGACTAAACCAGGTCTACACCTGGACCACACCCAGGACTAAACCAGGTCTACACCTGGACCACACCCAGGACTAAACCAGGTCTACACCTGGACCACACCCAGGACTAAACCAGGTCTACACCTGGACCACACCCAGGACTAAACCAGGTCTACACCTGGACCACACCCAGGACTAAACCAGGACTGCTGTAGCGAGTGGAACTGGGACAGTGACCCCAGTGTGGGTCTGGTACTGTCTGTCCCTGAGAAACTCTAGAGTCATCATCGACACCGAAGACCCAGCGGTGTTAGCACAGGGATGGGTTAGCAGCACCGTTCAGAGTAAAATTAGTCTAAGAACAGAGAGCAGGACCAGTCCAGGATTTCAACCAATCACGCTTCAGACTGAAGTCAGTGCTGCCCACGTAATTAGCATTTATACACTTCACAGACACAGAAATACATAAATAAATAAATGTGGACATGCAGAAATACATAAATAAATAAAAGTTTGCATGTAGAAATACATAAATAAATAAAAGTTTACATGTAGAAATACATAAATAAATAAAAGTGGAAATGTCAAAGTAAATAGATAAATAAGTGTGGAAACATAAAAATAAATAGAGAATTTTTACTTTTTTATGTCCAAAACGTAAGCATTTATGCATAAATGTATTTATTTCTTTATACATGTCTACATTTATTTATTTATTTGTAATTAAGTCATTTTTAGTCCTCCATAAATATTAACTCACTACTACTTTAATATGTAATTTTGAAGGCGTCGCGGCTAAGCTAACATGCTGCTAACATTAGCTTTGGGATAATAATGTAATGCATTAGCCTTGCAGTTAATTAATCCAGAACAGTGTAATACCTGCCTTTGTAAACAAACATTAACACCCTACTTTTGTAACTGGGCTATACTTTTTGTACTCTTCTTGACTGAGTTAACTAGCTACCAGTGTTAGCTTTACAGTAGGTTCAGTTAGGGCCAAAAGATTGTAGCCTAATGCGTACTGTTGTGCACCAGAGTGAAATGGTCTACCCTTACATTTTTGACAGTAAGATAAAAACTAGACCAAAAATGATAAACAGGTGACATTCTCATTGTTCAAAGCCCAGACTTTTCCCATTGCTCTGCTAACACATGTGCTTTGAATTAGCGTGATTGACATCAGGTTAATCTGTCTACCTCTGCTTATCGTGCCACCTCGGTTTGCCATGAAGTGTGTGAGTGTTTTGATGAGATTGGCACTAAGAGACAGTGATGTTGAAATGAAATAACAAAGGCTACTTATCTAATTGGTAAACAGAGCTGTTAAATGGTGGTTGGCTTAAACGCTTGCAGGACGCCATAATTGTTGCCAGCCTCGGAGTACAGCTGAATGCATGCACCAGTGCGGGCCGCTAACATACACAAAAACTTTTTCAACTTCCTCTGCTCGGACATAAACACACTGATAACCTCGAGCCTGAAACAGCCTTTCAAATTCCATTGAAGATGTTGGTCCTACCACCTCTCCCCGGCTCTGCTATGGCTCACTCGCACTGCAGCGGCCTACACATTCATCTGGATGAGAGCCAGGCTTAGCACGATGACACTAAAACTGTGCCAGCAACATTAAACATGACACGCTGTCAAACTCAGCCGGAAGCATAGCTGTGTTTATCACTCAAACTTGTGTAGTAGTGGGGCCATGCAGTGCTGTTGTTTAAAGCAACACGGTGTAGCTTTATAACATAAAACACACACAGCTCCATGCCATTTTAACAGTGCTCTGATATTGAAAAGGAAAGTTACCTCTTCTTTGCCTGCGTGGCACACAGCTCACCAGATTCTTCTCTACAGACATGTTTACAGTGGTGTTGTATAGCATGGCTTGGGTCAGTACAGAACACTTTTAAGGGTCTTTCCATTGCTCAGCCTAATATTTGAAAATTTAGAGGGGTAGGTGCAATGCTTTCTCAAATGTAACTGGTCTTGCTCTTATGATAAACAGTACAGACATTACTGTCCCAGCACTGCTGCAAACCACCACGCGTCAGGTGGAAACACATTGCGCTGAACAGGACAGACAGATTTTACTGACTTGTGAAAATCCAATTGGTGCACAACTTGTGCTGTTTTTGTAATCTGGTGAGCTAAGTATCTCATACAGAAACACAGCGTATATGGCACTTAACTATACAAAACCCTGTCGTACCTATGTGAGATGTACTATACCACTCAGTGGAAACTGAGCTCATGTCACTAAGTGACGTGGCATGCTACGCTTTAGCAGGAGTGCATATTGAGACATAACATTTCCAAAATAAATTGACACTAGAATAGTTTCACTTCATACTTTAGACTTCATGCTTCATGCTTTATAACACTGTTTTAATATTGTGTGTATAAGCAGGACATTTAAACTTGTTGGCAATAATTGCCTATTTGCACTTTAAGCAATTTCTGAATATTTTTGCAGCAAAATTAGTGACCACATTTATTTAAAGCTTGAAGCCTGCAACATCTTAATAACTAATACAGCTAAACAACAAAAATAACAAACATGAAACATGACCACCCCGGGATCAGCTCTTCTTGTCTTACTGTGTGTAATGTAGACACTACTGTATGTGCTATAAATACCTCAGAACAAGGGTGCTCTTACCGAAACCAGTGTCGCAGGCCAGAGCAGGTGATTAAGGGAGTGCTAATTAGCCCAGTAAACTACTGAATGTTTACTAAAAGCCTGGCTGTCTACACTGACCTTTGCGTTTTACTGTAATACAATGATTGTTTCCTGCACTTAACTCACTGAGAGGCTGCTTCGGTGAGAATTTCTGATGATTCACCCTTAAGAGGTTTTACATCAGCCATTTAATTCTTCATCCTTTTTCAAAACATTAAAAAGTGTCAACAGCCAGTCTAGAGTACCAAAGTCAACTGCAGGTGAAATAACATATTAACAAAAGTTAAAAAGTAGTGGAAGACGTTTCACCCTTGACCGAAACTTCCAAAAACAAACCTTGTCCAGATGACTTTCTTGTTCAACCTTTTTTACAGATTTTTCCTGGATGACTGAGAACCTACACAGACATATTAGCAAAAGACTCAGAAAGTGCCTTCCTGTGTCGCCTTTTTTAAAATAATTTCTAGCTCCTAGCTCTCTCCTCATTGTGACACAAGAAGGAGGACAGTTTGACCTTAGCCTCTGTTCAAATGTATTTCTGTTTGTGCGAAATTACAAGTAAGGCTTTCCAAGTAAATCAGTGTTCTGCAGTGTGCAGGATTACAATTTTGGATACACACTTTTTTAGCTCAATATTACTGATGTTATTTAATTATAAGGCATCTAAAAGTCATGCATGTGGTGTTGGTGTCTGTATTATGTGGATAGATCCTTGATGCTTAAAGTGCAGCCAATTGGGATGTAACTGTGGGACAAAATACGTCACCTCTAGTGAGTGGCATAGTTTTTTCAGCATGTGGCCCGCAATGAAAAAAGTTTGGACACCTCTGGTGTAGACAGTATGAAAAAATGCTTCAGGGCACCTGTTTTAGCATGGCGATAAGGTACATTCACTAAACAAAGGCAGACCTAAATGGCTCTGCAACATTTGTATATTTGCATATCACTGTATCTCTATACTAGGAACTATTTTGTGTCTTAGTAATCCTACGCCAAAAAATCGCAACACTGACTGCACATAGCAATGGTGTTTGTATTTACAAAAAACCTGGAATATCCCTTGTACATAAGCCATTTGAATGTACTGAATTACAGGACAGCATAGTCTTGGGTGAGGTTTAGTTTATTAAGTGATTGAAATTAAAGTACCGTATTCCACCTAAAAGGCCCCGAAAAGTCCCTGTTTGTTTTATGTCGACTATGGGAATTAATTTTTATCACACGCTTATAAAGTCTTGGTGTGTTTCCCCTCAGACGTGTTTGTGTTGCCTTATTACAGGGACGAGCTCGCCTTGTAAAAAAGAAAAGAAAGAAAAGAGTGTGTGTCTAAGAAGGAGTGAGATAGCGGGTTTGGAAAAAGAAGGGTTCTAGGCTGCTCTCTTATTGAAGAGCTGTAAAAAGTCCAGACCGCAGCAGTTGCCAGCCTGGAATTCACTAATGACACACGTGGGCCTCAAATGAGAAGCGCAATTTTGTGTGAGTGTGTGCTTGTGTGCGTTTGTGTAATACTGTTGGGAGCCCAATTTGTGTGCATGTGTGAGGCCCTCATCTCTGCATCCAGTCTCTGTAATTGTATTCGCCTACAAACTAACTACATCTCTGCATCTCCCAACTCATGTCCCGCCTACAGAAGAGGGAAGAAAATACATACTTTATTTATCTACCCGAATTAAACAGACTTTTATCCAAGTATTGAAAGAATAACCAAACCAGGTTATAGCTATTATTATTACTAGCAGATGTAGTATCTGTAGTAGAAGAAGTATCAGTTGTAGAAGACTAGTACTACTTTTAGAAGTTGCTGTTGTTGTCGCAGTACTACTAGTAGCAGCAGCAGTAGTAGTAGCCGTAGTAGTAGATGTATATCCCAGGCTGGTGCAGCTACTACTACTACTACTACTACTACTACTATTATTATTATTATTATTATTATTATTATTATTATTATTATTATTATTATTAGCAATAGTAACAGCAATAGTAAAAGCTATAGTAGCAGTAGTAGTAGTTGTAGAAGACTAGCAGTACTATTAGAAGTTGCAGTTGTTGTAGCAGTAATAGTAGTATTAGCCACAGTAACTGTAGTAATAGTAAGCAGTAGTTTTGGGTGTTTTATATCCCAGGCTGAATGCACCTAATATTATTATTTTTAGCAGTAGTAGCAATAGTAGAAGAGGTAGTAGTTGCAGAAGACTGGTAGTACTATTAGAAGTTGCAGTTGTTGTAGCAGTAATAGCAGTTACAGCAGCAGTAATCGTAGTTGTAGTCATAACAGTAGTTGTAGTAGTAGTATTAGCACACAGCCAACAGGGTAACACCTTACACCTTGTAGTATTTGTAGTAGTATTATATCCCAGGCTGGATGCTGCTGTTATTATTATTAGCAGTAGTAATAGCAATAGCTGTAGTAGAAGTAGTAGTAGCTGTAGAAGGCTAGTAGGACTATTAGAAGTTGCAGTTGTTGTAGCATTAACAGTAGCAGCAGCAGCAGTAGTAGTAGTAATAGTAGTACACAACAAACAGGCTAACACTTTAAAATAACTCATCCTATTAAGTTTTAGTTAAGGATTAGTAACCAGTTAATGGATTATTTACAAATCATTCCTTCAATGTTTATAAACACTATTGAGTTATAGACATTGGTATTAATGTTTAATTCTTTAGTAATAAGCTCATGTTAATCAGTGCACAATTATAAACATCTGTGGTAAACATGGATCTATAAACTTGTTAATTATGTACTTATTAATGCTTTATTACTGCTTAATAGTTGAGAGTTATTCTAAAGTGTTTTTTTTAAATTAGCAGTACTTTTACCTGAGCACAGATTTTGAGTACTTTAGCCTGCCTACTTCAGTCTATACCTTCCCCCTCCCTCAAACCAAAATGGCTGCTGTGCAAACACAACACACCTAGCCTAATCTGGATGCCGGTTTGTCCCCAAAAAGCAGCTTGTTAATGGGAAAAGCGCGGCTCTCCTGGCCCCTGGTGCATGAAGAGGGGCTGGGAAATGAAAGGAATGGGGCCACAGGCACATGGCTCTTTAAATCCTCTGTGTCAATAGAGTCTGTGGAGCAAAATAATGGCATCACTCTGTGTGGGTGATAATGTGAGCTGATAGCATGAGGGCCGGGGGTCAGGGGTTCACGGGCTTGTGCGAGGATGACAGGGAGCTGAATGCTGTGCACCCCCGCCTGCCTCAGACCTGCCCCTCGCTCTCTTCCTCTTCCTCAACTCTCGACCTGGAGAAGTGTTACAGAGGAGAGGCTTTAGAGACGGCAGGAAGTGGGCAGGAGTAGGGTGGGGGGACGTGGTAACTCTGCCAAACAGACAAACGAGTAAAACCTACATGTTGGAAAATGAGACTAAGCCTGCATTTTCACTCTGAATGATATGTTTTTATCCTTAAAAATAAATAGTATAATTTTTAACAAATGCAAAAACAAATGCTATGCCCACGAATTAATGCAGCATTAAACATTTATTCAGCTTTTGAAATAAACTTAAAGGGGATATATTCTGCTTTTTTTTTTTTTTTTTTAAACCAATCCTGGTATAATCTCACCTTTAGAATAGCATTGCATGTTTTACAACCTTTAAAAACATTGTGACAAAAAAAGCTTTTTCATTATTACTTTACTACTTTAGAAACAGATGAAGAGACCAGCAGATGGCAGCAGAGTGCAGAGCTGTTATGCCATTTTGAACAGAACCATAGAAAAAGAGTGGGGAGGCAGGGGTGGGGGGTTAGGGCAGTAGAGGGCAGTAGAGGGCTTGTTGATTGGTCAGTGCTTGGAGTGGGCAGGGGTTTGTGGAATCGAACGTTTGGAGGCCTCGGAAACTCAGCAACACAGAATACAGGAATACTCAAACAGGCATAATTAAAACAAAACACAACTCCAGGTATGTTTTTGAAGAGGGAACAACATTGCAAAAGCTCAAAAAAGCTGATTTTGCATTATATATTCTCTTTTAGTTCAGAGGTTTAAGTAAAATTGACTCAATAAATTTAGTTAAGAAAAATATCAGTGTTGTGGCATTTATCAAAACTCAAGCCTTAATCTACTATAACAGGCACTACTAACCTTGACTTTTTTTTCTTCAATCAGTAATGTTAACTATTAATATTCCTTTTTTTTTAAATTTTGACTTCAAGTTGACTCAACACACACACACACACACAAAAATTATAAAACCCCTCATGTTATTTTTATGTTCTGATGTAGTACTTATCGGTAGTCCAGAAAAGGGGGTAGAGGTGGACACAGTGTTGCTTGTTGATTTGTGCAGAGAAGTATAATTTCCATGCAGTGTGTGAATGGACTCATTTATGAACATGTTTAAATGTAGTGTCAGCTGTAAAAGTATTGAAGGTCAATGTGAATTCTTGTGCTACAAATAATATCAGGCCACTCAGAGTTCTTTGTTGGACACATTTGCAGGCTGCACAGAGTTGGATTGTATGAGACCATGTTCATGTCATAAACCTGACTCTGACCAACAATTTACCATTACAAACTGGTGAGCTGTAGGTCAAACTATACCTCTTGGTGAAAATGAGGCTGAAGGTCATTTGTCACTATGCAAAAATTGAAAGTACTTTTCTAAAAACATAGCAGTCTTTCCACTGAGAGAAATCACTAACCATACTCTCCAGGCCAAACCCTAACCCAGACGTGTCTCTCCCTCTCCCCAGACACTGGTACCTCTGTGGGCTCGTCCTCCACCGGCAGCCATGGCTCTCACTGGTGCAGCGTGGCGTACTGGGAGCAGCGCACTCGAGTCGGACGCCTGTACCCAGCCCACGAGCCCTCGCTCAGCATCTTCTATGACCTACCTCAGGGCACGGGCCTCTGCCTCAGCCAGCTCCACGCCAACGCCTACCACAGTCGCCGCGACGACCCCGGCGGCCATCCACGGCACGGATCAGGCGGAGGGACTAGCAGTAGCGGCGTCCAGCAGAGTCGCAGTAAAATCGGCTTCGGGATTGTCCTAAGCCAGGAGTCAGACGGAGTGTGGGTGTACAATCGCAGTCAGCACCCGGTGTTCGTCCACTCGCCCACCCTGGACCCCCCCGGTGTCCGCGGACTCACCGTCGAGAGGGTGATGCCAGGATTCTCCCTCAAAGTGTTTGACTATGAGCGCTCGAGCTGGATGGCGCAGCACGGGGTCAAGCCGGAGATCCAAGAGGGCCCCTGGGACCCACATAGTATCCGTATTAGTTTTGCCAAGGGCTGGGGCCCCTGTTACTCCAGACAGTTCATCACCTCCTGCCCCTGCTGGCTCGAGGTCCTGCTCAACAACCACAGATAGCACCCTCCCAGTGGACTCATCACCGCAATAGCCTTGTTTCCTCTGGACTGGTACGGTACAGGGTGGGTTTTGTACAGGAAAGTTTCTGTTATCAAAAGTGTCTCTTTGAGACACTTTGGGAATGCTTTGGCCCTGGCCTGGTCCCTAATGCGTGGTCTGCTTTCAAAATGATGGAGCTAAACAATACAATAGTCTTTTGATTGGATTCAGTTATCCTCATTCAAGTGAAAACAGGAAGGCAAAAGGGAAATTATCCGTTTAAGCATGTTTTGTTTTTTTTATAAGCTGTCATATTAAAAAAGAAAACCTGTAGCTTATAATGTATAAGCAATAGCTATTGCCGGTTTTAGAGTAGCCTGGCTAGCCATCCTAATTCTATTCTATAGAAAGTATTAGTCTGGTCTCTGTCAATTTGAGTGTGATTTTGGAGAAAAAAGCACTGCAAAAGCTAGTTATGATTGATCATTTTAGGGGAAGATGAACAGAAGAGGCTGGCCAGGCTAATTTTGGACATTGCTGCACAACTCTTGTGGAATATTCAAAACCTATTGTCTACATTGCCTTACTACACACAAGCTTGTGTCATTAAACAGTGAGTCCTTGAATTATATGAAACTTGTGCAACTTATATGATTATATCTATGATTTATATCTCACATATAAACAGAGCTCTCCTGCAACAGCACACAACCTTCTTTCCCGTACTAAACCGTGCTGTACTGATGTTACCCTTACCATACCACTCAATGGAAACAAGGCTAAGTATCTACCTAGATTTAATATAAAGTTTCTATTATATAAAGTATATTATACATGTAAATACTTGAGTCCTTTTTACAATGCAATTATTTATGTATAGTGTAATGTCTATATGGACAAAATAAAAGGAACAAGGATATGCACTTTTGATTCTATATATGCATTACAGAGGTTCTGCCATTCTGCAAATATCAACTGTACAAATGAAAATCTGGTCGTCAGAATTAAGCAATTCCATGAAAACTATGCCATAAACACATTGTCAATAAAGTATTTGTAATAAATGTTTTGTTGTGTTATTATGTGTTATTATTATGTGTTTCATGTCATCATGCAATATGTTAGCCTGGAAGATTAATCTAACACTCTTTTACTTTTATTCAACTTTAATGAAAAAACGTAATTAGAGCCATAGGGACAGGGCAAGGCATTCTTGTTTTGAAGTAGCTGTGGTTTCCAAACACGGGATAGGGACCCAAATGTGGGTCATCCAAGATATGATTTAGGTTGGCAAACATTTCAGTTAAAAAATATAAAATCTTTTGTATCCCTTACTTTTTACACATCTGCCTTGATTTAATTAGTTTTAGCTCTTGTAGTTTCACAGTTTATATCATAAAATAATCATACAAGAGAAACACAACATTTGAACACATACATATTACACAATTTAGAATTAGCTTAATTTTACATATCTAAATATCAATATGAATTTTATGATTATGAAAACAAACTAACTTGCAATGGGACAAAAACGAGGTCAGTGAGTCATCCAGCCACTAGGGGGAAATTATAGATTTACAAAAAGCAGCTTTTTTATCCAGAAGGTCAGTTTTCAATCTTGTTTTTGTTTTCATCTATACTTAATATAAATAATAACCTATTACTTTTAGTTTTATGACTGCACATGCACTTTGTGTTTAATAAGAGCCTTAATGTTTTCATACTGTAGATTCTTTGTGCATTTAAGAGCCAAAATCCCTGCTTTTTTGAGGATTACATTGAACTGCACTGCATATTTCAGATTTAATTTTACGATCCGTTTAATATCTCCAGGCTTTGGTGGTAACTCAATAACACATCCCTGGCCCTCCCTGTTTCTATGCAACAATACACAACACTGCATTTTATGTTTTACAAATAGCTTTTCCCTCCCCCTCCATCTTAATGTTAAAAGTGAGTGCGGAGATGGAAAACAGTGAACGGCGCCGCGGTGCCAGAGTGGTAAGAAAATAAAGTGCATAACTGAGGAGTTGCACAACAAACCACAGCAGGGTCCGGGCCAGCGCTGACTGTGGAAGCCCAGAGTCCCACTGCATCCTGCAACACTATTATTTATGGAAAAACTCAGATTAGGGTAAGAGGCAAAAGGAATGGCGAAAAGCAATGTAAGCAGCAGAGTAATGTCCGTGTAGAGCCGGCGTTTGGAAAGTAGAAGGCAACTCCACTCCTCTCTGGCATTTTTGAGTTGACCCCGAACCTCTGCTGGCTGCGCGCTCCAACCTGTAATTATATCGAGCCTGAAAAGTAAAGAGGCTTGATTACAAAGTTGTTGCTCTGCTGAGGAAAAATGGAAGCAGTGCTGCATTCAAAAACGTCAATGTTCATTTGTTTGCATTCATAGACAGTTTTGGAAGATGTTCAGGCACTGCAGAAGGATCTAAAGATACTGTTTGGTGTTCTTATACATATATAAGTATCAGCACACTTGCAATTTGGAGAAGTCAACCAGGGCAGTGCCACGAAGACTAACCCATCAGCTGTTGTAAATGAGGCCACTGAACATTTGGTTTTTAAAAGACTGAATATTTCTTTTACTTTTTATGGGCTAGTTAAAGCCCGCTATTGCAACTGCTCTGTTTCACTCACACATTAGCCTGTCACAAGATCACAAGATGGCCGCCACTTACAAACGGCGTGGTTTGGCCCTAACACAGACAAAGTACAAAAATATCTTTTTGGGGTGAAAATATATCTATATATTTATGTCAGGACTTTTAGTGAGTTAGTTAATGGTAGGAGTAATAGTAGTAGCAGTAATGGTAATAGCAGTAGTAGTATGAGCAGTAGGTTGCTCATGACAGTGTTACAGTTTGTTGAGAGTTTGTACCATTATAATTTTGTAACATGACATGACATAAAGAGAAAAATTCATAGTGATGCCATGTTTTTGGGTGGCTTACCTTATATTATGTAATGCAGTTTCTCAGCAGCTGGCCTGTAAGCTGATTCTGGGAATTTTAGTAACATAAATATCAACAAACAACCTGTATATGACTTTGTGCGACTCTAAAGCTACAGATTTTAAGGTAAAATGCTGCTGCACAGCACTAAGCATCTTCAAATTGCAAGCATTTGTGTGTGTTCTATATTTCCACAATTAAAGTACAAAGAAATAGGCCAAAGTTTGATTCAGCCTGACACACTACATTGTTTTCCTGTGTAACCATCTGTATAGATCTAGAATAGACATTTTCTCTATATTATTAACAGCTATTAATTAATTGATGCCGAGAAGTGCTATAGACCAGCAGCTAGTAAGAGTGTCCTGAACTTGAAACCCCTTTTTAAGCAAGAATGCTATCAGTCAAATCTTCCAGAATGTGCAAAACATTAATCTATTGAAATACTATATTGTATAAAAAGCCTGTAAGATGACTTGTTTTTGCAAATATGGCACCTATTACAATATAGATTCTGCTGATTGAAATAAAAGTTTTCTTTAAATACAACCATGCTTCATTCTGTAAAATAACTCTCTACAAACCGCTGTCCTATATTTTGCCAAATCTATGCAAATGCCATTTGCATAGAACAACATGAAGACTATAACTTAACTAAAAGGGCTGGCCATTCCCATGTTCCCCCATCAGAAAACCCAGAGTATGTTTCTATTTTCTGTACTTTTCCAGGCAAAGTGTGGGATGTGCGGTCAGGATACAATGGAAGGAGTGCGAGGAGGGGCCCGACCAAGTCCAATCCTGCACTGTACCATGATCCCAGTCCTCATCTAGTCCAATTGTTTTCCATTGTGAGTGCTGCGAGTCCTGTGCAGACGCTGAAATGGATCCGCAGAGGAGGAGGCTGTGGTGTGCTGACCCCACAGTGAACTGAAGGCTCCACAGCTCCACCCCTTCACTGTATAATTATCCCTGACCGGATTATGGCGTTTTAATTATGTTAATCAGCAACCACCAAGACTGCGTGGCATCAGCGTGGTGCTCTTTCTAAAAGGACTAAAGGAGAGATTGTGCAGGGATGGCGGCGGTTATGGAAAAAAACAAAATGGCCAGTTAAAACAATGTATAATCTTTTAATCAGCTGCTTTTACAGATGCCAGTAAATAGCATGTAGGCACTCTAACCTACCACTGAAACCGACGTTTGGATCCTGAGCCTGCAGTTGACTATAAAGAGCCATTATAATAATCAAAATACCACTGTAGGACAAAAACCTGCATTAAGCGTTATGTGAGATGCTTTTTGATCAAACCATAAACCACATTTGCAAACTGCTGACAGGAAAAGAAAAAAGATTAATTGTGCAAAATGTTGCTATACAGTTGGAGAAAACAGAACAGAATTTATACTTTTTACACAATAATTATGTCAAAAAAGATCCTTTCATTTGCATGTCAAAAGTTCACATTTAAAGCTCAATTAACCCAAAAGGAGAAGCTCACTCACACATTTTTGTATAAAAGTAAAACAACTGCATGGATTCATGCAAGATTATGATCTACACAACTGAACATGTTTATTGTCAAAAATAGAGCGGAGCTTAGAGTGGAGCTGCTGCTCCCTGGCAACGTATTCAGGGCATCTGCACTTAGAGGATCCCCAGAATATACATGAATGAGATTTGTAGTCTCTTGGTCTTTAGTGTAAATGATGCTTATTTAAATCACAAAAATTATATTAATAACATAAAATGGCAAAACAGATTTTAAAATACATGCGCTATTGGCTAGTGGTGTAGCGCCCGAGACCAGTCTTGGTCTTGTGACTGGTCTTAAAACCATATTTTTATGGTCTTTGTCTTGGTCTCAGTCTCGGCTGAAGTTTTACTCGGTCTTGGTCTCAAATCCAGTTTTACTTGAAGAAGAAGAACCAGGAAATGATCTGTCTCTGTTTGTTTGTGGAGTTTGTTGAATTAGATCATTAAAATCATCATTATGTATTTAAACCACTTTTTTTCTTTACTTTTCCCCTTTATTTAGTGTTAGTTCACAGGGCTTGGTCTCACCCTCGGTTTGCCTTGGTCTTGTTCTTGGTCCCTAAAAATCTAAAGCCTCTTTCTCGACCCCTGAAAGTCTGCCTTGTCTTGGTCTCAGTTCATTCTTGGACTGGTCATGGTCTTGATTAGTACGGTCTAGACTTGGCATTTCATAATACTGTTGTGTCCTTGGGCAAGACACTTCACCCATTTTGCCTGGATGAATCAGTGTGTGAATGTGTGATTGGTGGTCGGCGGGGCCATAGGTGCAGAATGGATGCCACGTAAGTAGCTTACCACCACTGAGTGTGGGGAGTAAATGAATAATGCAATTGTAAAGCGTCTTTGAGTGTCCAAAAAAGTACTGTACAACACTGGACAAGCATTATTATTATTATTATTATTACTATAAAGCATCCGGCATCTCCCCTTGCTGTCTCTGGCCAGTAAATGACACTTATGAGCAAGTATGAGCATTGCTGACCTGGTGTCACAGAAGTCTCAAGTCTTGTGAGGAGGTGGCTCATGGTGGTTAACCAAACAACATTTTCATCATGGCAGAGCAGCCAAAAGGCAGAAACAAAAAAAACTTTGTACGGATATGCAGAGGGGAAAACAAAAGTAAAGCCAAACACAGGGCCCCACAGGAGTCAACTAAACTCCTGAGTATTAACAATAGTGCTTTACTCCCAAAAGCAGGAGGAGTTCCATAGAGAAAAAAAAAAAAGGCAAAAACGGCTAAGAAAGGAGAAAAAATACTGAGTTCTGCTTTAATAAAATAGTTCAGGGTAAATGTTTCTCCTCTTTCCTCCCTGCCTTAGTTGATGAGCTCCTGCCTTTCCCACAGTGTTTTGTCACTGCAAGCTGCGAGTGCGTGTGGATCGATAGTGCCTCTGTTAGCCGGCCCTTGTGTGTGAAACCGCAGACGGCTCACTCATCTCCTCACTGTCTTGTCGCTGATTGCCCATCACTGTTTATTAATGTCATCTGTGCAACAGAAAAATGATGACGGAGCACTCTCTAAGTGGTTTCTTTCACCAGAAAACAAACAAGTCATTTGTTTGTAAATGATACACATTACATGGTGGATTATGTGCAGACTGGACTTAACAAACTAGTGAAGTCATAAACAAGAAAAAAGAGTCTGGAGACACAGGAGGTGCCGACGATGTTATCAGTGAGGAGCAGGCGTCGAGGGAAGGTCACGAGCAGTTTAAGGTCTTTTCTGTAATGAATGTAGACAGAAATGTGTCTTTGTTACATTGATAGATAATAGATGAATGATTAAAATGGTCTGGCTACAGCGTCTACATTACAATATACAGTAAATATAAACAGCTGTATAATTTTTAAGTTAAATGTACTTGTATGTATACTTAATATTAACCCATGCAACCAATTCTATTATTTGTGTAAATTCGTTATGCAGTAAATAGGTCATATTTACAATATGAGAAGTTTGTGTTAAGTTTTAAGTGTTTTAAATTTGTTTACGGTAGACCTACAGAGACATGCAGTCTCTCCAGTGGAAATAGGTCTGATGATGTTTTATGTGAAACAAAATTACTTTAAGAATAAGAATTATTATGCTTTGATTTATCTTATTAAACAAATCTTGCTCTAGAAGAGCACTGCACATTTTACAACCTTTACAAATATTATGACTAAAAGAAAACATTCCTGATAATCACTTTACGACTGCCATAAATAAAAGGGCAGCTCTGTTAGAGTCTTTTGAACAGAAACATAGAAAAATAGTTTTTTTTTTATTTTCTTTTTTTGTATGATGCAATTTTACTACAAAATGAAAAATAGCTGTGAGAAATCAGTGGAATCCGCTGTACACTGCTTTTTGGATAAATGAATGAAAGCAGACTGGAGGTTCATGAAACCAAGCGTTCTGAGGCTACAGAAACTCAGCGCCAGAGTCTACAGGATTATCCAAACAGGCATGAATGAAACAACACACAACCCCAGGTATGTTTTTGATGAGGGAACAATATGGTAAAACGCTAAAAAAAAATTGTAAGTTAATATACTGTAGCCCCTTTAAGTTCATAATTGTCTTCAACCTTCATACAATAATCTGTCCTGCAGAGAAAAGGCAAGACTATCTCTGGACAAAAGCAAAGAGAGTCAAAGTACATGTAGATTTATTTTAAGTATTGAACATTGTAATACAGCCACAAAGGTTAAATGGAAAAGTCTGTTTCAGGAAGGGCATCCAGCATAAAAACCCATGCAAAGGTGACCCCAGTTTTATTGTGTAAATTACAGAGCCTGATTTGACTTTAAGGACAAACTGAAAAAAAAAGCCATATACATTAACATTTGGGCATTAGTGAAAAAGCATTAACATTAAACATTAAACACAGCAAAGATAGCATTGCATTGCGTTGTGATTAATGCATACTCTGCTAATTGTTTGTCATTAAGGCTCATATCATTGTCTTTCCCGAGGACACCATTAGCACAACAGTGAGCAGAGTACACATGTGGCTGTCCCTGTGAATGAACGGCCGAGGAGCTGTTTATTTTCCCGGCCGTCTTTGTTTTGTTACTTTAAGCAGCGTGTCTGTCAGCCATAGTGTAATTATATGGAGACAGAGAGCCAGGAGGGGGGAGCCGCTGGAGACAGCACTCTCTTTGAGCTGCTGTGAGCCGCGACCAGCACTGCCTCCAGCTCCCAGCCTTCTGAAATGCAGCCAAGAGACGCCAGGACTGCCGATTAACCCCTTACATCACATCAGCTGGGGAGCGTTTCCTAACACTACACCTAATGCATTACACTGGTCATTACTGGACAGAGGATAAGAGGGGCAAGGAAACAATTCTACATTAACCTATTAGTTTAAACATGCAGTCAGATGGGGTAAACTGTCGCCTTGTATGCTCTTATTTTATATAACATTTACATATATGCATTTTTAAGTAGTCTTAGTGGTTCATAGTCTAAACATTGAAAGTTTATTTTCTCAAAAGTGACTTACTCATGCCATAAAATGATTTCTTTGGCACAAATGTTATACACTTTTATGACTGACTGAAATTGTTGCCTCATGAACAGCCACAAATTTATAAGCAATTTTGAATTAGGGTTAAGGAAGGAAAGCATGTTTGAGCCAGAGTTCACCGAGGTGATAATGTTCTGCTATTATATTTTCTTTGCTTCTATTTTTTCTGCTGCTTATCCTGTTATGAGAAGGGCTGGAGGTTGTCACAACTACTACTACCTTAGGCAGAGTACATGAACAATGCTCAGTTACTCATGAGCCTGACACTATAGGCTGTTTAAAATGTTCTAAACCTATACGCTGTATTTGTATGGACTGTGGCTCTGTGGGATGGTGTGTGCTAAGAACCAAGTTTTTACCACACTCCAACTGGTGCTGCTGTGTGCAACTTCTGTAAGCATTTTCTGCATTTATCAGTGGTCACTGGTGACTGAAGTCTATCCCTGCAACTATGGGCCTGAGGCAGGTTACTGGAGAATGACCAGTTAGTTTGAGGGCTGACACTGAAGCACAATGAGAGACAACCATTCACTCTGACATGTATTTATTTTTATTTGTTTTGCTTTCTGCCATGTTATAATGTTCCCTATGATGTTCTTTCCTTGATGCCAGTTTGGATAATGCTGTATTCTCTGGCGCTGGCTTTATGAGGCCTCAGAATACTTGGTTTCATGAACCTCAGCCTCTCTCATGAACCCCTGCCCACTCCAGGAAGCACTGACTAAACAACAAGCCCTCTACATTTAGTCTGCTCTCATTCATTTATCAAAAAAATGGCATACAGCTCTGTTTCCACTGACTTCTCAGCTATTTTTCATTTTGTAGTAAAATGGCATCATACAGAAAGTTCAAGGAAGTAAAAAGCTTTTTTAAAATCTATTTCTGTTCAAAAGAGCACAACAGAGCTACACTCTGCTGCCCTCTGCTGGTCTCTTCACCTGTTTCTTTATGGCACTAATAAAGTAGTTATTAGAAACGTTTTCTTTTAGTCAGAATGTTTGTAAAATGTTCTAGAGGTGACCAAGAAATGTAAATAAAAGCAATATAGGCCCCTTTAAAGGGTTTTTGATCAATGCTCCTATATGAACATGAACAGGCGGAGAAACTTAGCACTGCTGAAGGAGAAGCACACTTATTTTACTTTTTTGAGCAGACACTGTTGCAGGAAGTTTATTAGGACATTTATGAACTAAATGAAATAGCATTAAGTATGATCCTAACGGCCATGGATATTGACAACAACATAGCTGTTCACATACTCTAATATGAAATTGTTAATACTCTGCAAGTCAAATGTGATTCATTTTCTTGAGACTCTGACGACAGTATAGATTTATGATGGTTTGATAAAGAGGAATAGTGGATGGCAATGGAAGCACCTATTCACAAAACTGCTGGAGTCTAGTGTGTAATGTGGGACTAAGAAAGTTTTTGTACCTCAGTGCCTTGCAGTGAAGACTCAAAACAACTGCCATTCTGTTTCCTATCAATCTTTTTTCAGATTAAAAAAACAATAAAAATGCTATTCATTGAACAATTCCCAGTAAAGAGTCCTAGAAAGTACGACTAACTTCTCTTCCTTTGCAGCTCAAAATGTTTTCCATACTGTGGGGCTCTAAATGGATGCAGGAAATGCTGTCACTCGCCTGTGCTTTCCAAACTTCCAGAATGAGGTTTTGGCTGCAGCAGATGCCAGTGCGGTGGATTCCAGTGTGGTACTGGGCCTGCTCAGGTTTCCTCGGGCCGGGGACAGACTCCGCCCCCCTCCCAGTCTCCTGTCCCAGATGGAAATGACTGGAGTTTACCCGCATTACAAATCCTAGAGAAATATGTACAATTTCTTGAATACAGTTTTGAAGTGGAGCATTATGGCTTCATACTGTGGTTTTATGGCTACACCCATTCATCACTGTAAAAAATACACTGCATCATACTGAAGTTATGAGCTTACCTTTAACTAGTAGCTTTCTTCTCTCATTTTTGTTTTCTTGTAATCAAACATGCAGTTATATCCAGAACCAGTTTCTCAAAGACAAGTAAAAAAAACAACTATTGAATACTTTCTGAGATTTAATCTGGGGTGTCATTCAACATTAGTTGCAATATAATCCAAAAGCACTGAAATAAGTAGAAGCACTGTAAGTATATTTAAAATAGTTATGAAACTTGATGCTTGCATGTCATGATGATAAATGTCCTTTTCTCATCTATACTCTAAAGACCATGGTTAGGTTTTTACCACACCAAACTTATTGACTTAGAGAGTATATAAACAAAGCAAATGAGACATTAACTTGTGCAAGAACTACCTACAAATTAAGCACAAATTTCCAAGACACAAAGCTTGTATAATGATACCATTAAGACAATATCATGAGCTGGAAATAACATTTTAGTTAGCTTTGTAACACATGACTACAATGAAAAAGCAGCAAGCTAACAGTTTATACCTAAGATGGACCTACAGACACATTCCATTATCACAAAAGATACTAATTAGCAAATATGCTAAATATGGGCCACTAATGTTCTCTTCCCATTCAATAACAGCACACATAGAGTCTATTAGATAGTTGGTCTTGGTCAGTTGCTAATTGCCCAAACCATTCTGCTAACGCAAGACTGGACATTGTAATTCTTCAATTATAATCTTTATAGTTTATTATAGTTTAATTTAGACAAAGATTTTGCCATTTAAAAAATCATTGGAAAAAAATGAGCATATCTCATTTATTTAATGGTTGTGAAGTTAAAACAGAAAGTTTATGTTGACTCCTGTGTTTTTATTATTAGTGAATGGCGAAAGAATGCTTAGAAGCTTTTTTTTATTTTTATTATATTCCTGAATTCAGCTCCTGTGCCTAAATTTACCTAAAGATGTGTTTATAATAGTGAATGTCTTAATGTAGGTTTTGTGCCTTGAGCAAAGAGTTGAACAGTCTTTGATGAGGAAGCACAGGTCCTAAAGCCATTTGTCTAACTCTGATTCATCTATGTGGTGTTATTTGGCGTTCTGTAAAAGTCCAGCAGAAGATATTTTTGAGCATCCAGTAAACTGTGGCCTAAATGCTCATAAAAATAGAGCAGCTAAATATCGAGCACTTGCTAATGTTCTACACCTACTCACTGACACCGCGTCTGCTTTATGCACACTTGTGATTTTAGGATTTTACTGTGATTTTTTATTGATCCCAAAGGAAATTTCTATGACCGATGCTTAACTTCCATGCCAAAATGCGTACAAAGATTGTCAAGATAACCCTAACGTAAATGGTCCTTGGTATATAACAAAAATGCTATATTGTAATGCACTATGATGACTCTTGGTGTAAGTCGAGGAGTGGGCCTTTCAGCACCTCACAGAGTACCATGGAGTGTTATAAAGTGACAGGTATTTGTGTAAAGAATGAGCCTATGGCAACAACTGTGAGAGTGTGAGTACTTGGATGAATTATGATTCTGCCGCCGCACATTCATCTTGATGAGGTGTCAGTTGTCCAAATGTAGTTATGAAACTTGAACATCACATCTAGGTAAAAGACAATCTCCGGACGACAAGTAAAGTGCCTACAGACAGCCATTTATCTTTTTAAAATTAAGTGGCTAACATGCTGTCAGAAGTTTCTCAAATGTTTAACAGCTTTTACTAAAAATTAAAGAGTTGTAGGCAGCTTGTGGAAGAAAACCCTTCATTTTTACTGATAACCTTTTGGTACATTGAAATTTGAGTAGACTGTTAACAATGTAGGACATGCTGAGAGCTTTCATCCTACTTTGATGGAGGAAGCCAACCATTTAAAGTGACACAGATTTTACAGAGTGGCTCCAAAATTCAAAATCCAACACAATGCACTCAAAAGGTAGCACTTTACTACTTAAAGCAACATTTTCTAGATATAGTTACCACATTGCAGAACTGGTTGTTAATGCTAAATAGCTAAAGGTTAGCTACTTTGTATTTTACATTTAGTGAGAACATTATTCAAGTCAGCTAAATCTGATTTAATTTTCAATCCACAGGCAATGTAAGTCCATGCTGCTAAATAAAACGTTGCAGCTTAAGTTAATAATCCTGAGTAAGTCCCTTCTTATTGGGTCCTAAAGCTAAACTAATTTTGATCAAACAATCAACACATTGCTGAGCAGGTTGCTAATGCTAATTTGCTAAAGGCAAAATCTATTGTTAATAATTATGTTATCTAAATTTCAGTAGAGTCAAAATTTGTTGGCAGTCACACAAACACTTTATTAACTTTATTAAGTCTGGCGTTTATCTGTTAAGCACTCAAGTCCAAACATCTTTTAGCATTCTAAACACAATTATCAGAAGTTCTGTTTTTCTACAAGAAAATTAAGTTGTATAGACTTTTCCACAAGTGACATATTCACCATCAATCAAGTTGTGCACACAGCTTGGTACTGAGATAAGCATGCTAACCCATTCATTTTTACGTGGGAGTGTAGCAACCGATAACATAATAACGGCCAAGAACATAATAATTTTGGTCAGTTTTAAATGTAATAAAGCCAATAACGTAATAACTTGCCAATAATGTAATAATACACCAACAGGACAGTGTTTCTTGGAGGTTTAGTAGATTAATAAATGTCCTGGTGCACCGCTGACCCAGGTTCAAGTCTTGTGCACACCGCACTTTTTCAGCGACACCTGCCACTGTCAGAGACACCTGCTGCGACAGTTAGTACTACTTCTACTACTACTACTACTACTACTACTACTACTACTACTACTGCTGCTGCTACTGCTAATACTACTGTTACTATTGTTACTACTACTAGCACTACCACTACTAATACTGCTACTACTAGTGCTCCTAATACTGCTACTGCTGTTACTTCTACTACTACTCCTACTACTGCCACTTAGAGTACATGCCGCAGCAGCTGTCACATACATGCCTGGCAATACTACTACTACTACTACTACTAGTACTACTTTGTTTACTACTACTACTGCTACTATGGCAACTGCTAATATTATTACAAATACTGCTGCTACTAAGCCACTACTACTGTAACTGTTACTGCTATGACTACAGCTACTATTACTACTACTGCTACTACTACTATTACTACTCCTGCTACTACTACTATTACTACTACTGCTACTACTACTATTACTACTACTGCTAATACTACTATTACTACTACTGCTACTACTGCTACTACTAGTTGTTCTACTACTATTAGTGCTGGTACTACTACTACTACTACTATTATTATTACCACTACTGCTGCCACTTCTACTGTTACTATTACTACTACTACTACTACTACTGCCGCCACTTCTACTGTTACTATTACTACTACTAATATTGCTCTTACTAACAGTACTGTTACTTTGACTACTACATCCACTACTACCGCCACTTACAGGAGTACCCGCTGTGGCAGCTGCCACAATTAGGGTTACCTGTAGCAATAGCAGTAGCAATAGTAGTAGCAGTATTATTAGTAATAGTAGTAGAAGTAGCAGTAGCAGCAGTTGCAGTAATAGTAGTAGAAGCAGTAGTAATAGCAGTATAGGTATTGGTAGTAGTAGTAGTAGTAGTAGTAGTAGTAGTAGTAGTAGTAGTAGTAGTAGAAGTAGTACTAACTGTCGCAGCAGGTGTCTCTGACAGTGGCAGGTGTCGCTGAAAAAGTGCAGTGTGCACAAGACTTGAACCTGGGTCAGCGGTGCACCAGGATATTTATTAATCTACTAAAACTCCAAGAAACACTGTCCTGTTGGTGTATTATTACATTATTGGCTGCAGTTATCACATTATCAAAGGATTTTTTTTTATTGTGAGGCCAATAATGTAATAACTTATTACATTATTTGCAAGTTATTACATTATTGGCATTATTACATTTAAAAGTGACCAAAATTATTGTTATTGGTTGCTACAGGGAGCAAAACAAAAATATTAATTTAGACGTTTTTAGACAGTCAGAATGAATGCTTGTTGATTATATATTTGTTAAAATTGACTGTAAATTATTAGCATCCAGATCTGTCAGGTCTATTAGCTAATGTTCATAAAGTAGGATTTTGGGTGATTGATGGATTAAATCTGGGCATACAATGACAAATTATTGTGGGCTGATGTATTTCATGTCCAGCGTGCCATTAAAATTAAGAAATGTAAACTGCGTAGCCTTTGGCTTATATGCTAATTATAGACTCTAATTACTACATTAAATACAATGGCTAAACGTTGATTGACCCAACCAGGCTCTGATATTACTTACGTGTGGTCGATTGGTTTTCATTTTCCAAAGTCATGTTATTCATTTATAATTGGTGATCAATGGTGGCCTTTTTAACTTTGGGTACCACCACCTGCAGATTCTCTGTTTGCAAATATTAAAAGGTCTATTAACTGGTACACTGCACTCTGTACCACCTACTGCATTGTAGTGATGGGTTTCTAACGGTAAATTACTATTGGGGTTTCATATTTTACTTAGGCCTGGTGATGAATTTTACTTAGCTTTTTTACCACAACTAAATGTAGGCCCATATTACAGCCAATATTAGTTTGTCTGTTCTTGGCTGCCATAGAAACACTTGAGCTTGTTAACTTTAACAGCTACAAATTGTTATTGCAGATTCAATGTTTTTCAGTAGCTATGTGAAGTGATATACACTTCTTGCTTATGTAGGCCTACTATGAAATCTTACAGAATATATCTCAAAGCTACATTTTATTAGTAGACTACAACGTCAATATGGTGCTGATTACAAATGGTACATACTGTTCCTGGGTAAGTCTGACCCTTTTCTGCGATGGATTTAAGCCTAAACATCTATTATGCTAAATGTGACTATTGGAGATTCCTTCTAAATGTGAGTAAATTAAGTGGAACTGCTGGGTTTCTGATGTCGTCACACCACTCAAAAAGCAAAAGTATGTAGTTTGTGATGTTGATCGCCTCATTGTCAGGTAAATCATTCAAATTGTTGGATACTAGGTGCTTTTCAGTAAACTATATGGGTTATACCAAATGTATTCAGTTATCTCTTGCCATAATCTACTATGTTTAGGTCCATCCAGTGTATTGGTGGACATACTCTCACACATCATGCAATGTTTTAAACTGGAATTTATAACTTCCCTTATCTGGATTTTGCCCGACATCTGGGTTATGTGACTGAAACCCAGCAAAAGACTGTAACAAATCCTATTTTTTCTTGAAGCCTACATTACAATGCTAATATTAAAAATGGCTGAAGCCAAAATTACACTTCAGAGTTAATGTTAATGTTATAGGCTCCAGTCAGCTAACTATCACTTTTTTCCAACCACCATCAAATTTTGCCAAACACAGCCTTGGTTTGTCCGTTCATTAGTAAATAAAGGGGTATAGCATCTAGAAGCTACGTATTCTTTCATCTACCACACTTTAGAACACGTTGCTAATGATAAATTGCTAAAGGCAGTTTGTCGGTTCTTGGCTGCTATAGAAAGACTGGAGACTTGCCTCCTTTGTAGCCAGAGAGGACGCATTATGTTTTTGCTCTAATTACAACATAATTATGAAGACAATCCCACTAAATCACTAACACTGATCTCCTCCTTTGAAATGGCTCTCCTGAAACCTCTAAAGTCATTGAAATCATTAATTACACATTGGACATGCATGCACCTTTCAACTCCCAATGTTACGCATCAAAAAACCCTATATCATCTTCATTGAAAATCCCATTCTTCTGTGACAACAAGTGGAGGCCAGACTGGTGGAGACATTAAACGTTCATCTTTCATCTGGCTTCTTTTCTTCTATTCTCTTCGGCGCACACAGACGTTATTCTTTCATATCAAAGCGTTTTATTGAACAGTGGAAGGCCTACCTGAAGCCACAAAGCCTTATTGTGTGAGCGCCTCCCGATTCACTTGCAAGTATACGCCGCCATTTTTATCTCACAGCTTTTGTCTCAACCGAGGTGTTAAAAACAGAAAGAAAAGGGTGGAACTCTGGTCTTTATGGCACGACAGTTTGTGGCCTGGTGCTTTGAGGGCGGCAGCATTGAAACTGAAGAAGACAACAGTATAGCTGCTTTTCTGCAAGGAAACAAGATATTGCAAGTTTGAGGTAGATGCAGTGTTGGAGGCGTCAGATGGATTCAAGGCCCCATCGTTACTTTCAAAGCGCTTAATGGGGTCTGTCTGGTCCTTTGTATGAAGCTGTCAGTCAAAGTGCCGATAAGGTGAGAAAACTGTGGCAGCCTGTCAGTGTGCTGGTGTTGCACGTATTAAAGTCAGCCCCGAAGGCAGCATTAGCACAAGCGCCGATGTTCTCAGGCTTGTTGGTGGAGATGTCAACACATGCCCTTCAGTGCACCACTTGTCTTTCACACTCGGCTGCAATAAAGACGGCATTTTGTGTTATGTACTTGCATTTTATAAGATGTGCTGAAGGTACAATGTGAAACAATTCATCAACTGCTGTCCAAGGCAACCTGTAACCATCAGCAACTTGTTATATCAGCTTGTAGCAAAATAGCAATAGCGTTTTAAGTTTTACTGTGATGGTGCACTGCTGTACACTTTAATGCAACGTTAAGTACACGAGACAAACATTGTTAAAGCATGAAACAAAGGTAAGTTCCCATTGCCTACTGCAGCAAAGCTAATGGCAGCAGAGACAACAGAGACAAGTAACTGACCTGAGCCTTTACTACAATCCCAGTTGTACCTCTACTGTAGCTGTTATGTCTCTCCGACACAGTTAGACAAAAGGTTTATGTAGTTCCTTGGTGTTCTGGATTAAATGGTATCACAAACCAGGTTACTTGTTGAGCTGACCCTGGTGTGTCATGATGTGGGGATAGATATTATCAAGGAATATGGGACATGGAAGCAATATTAAGGATTATAAATGATGTTTTGAAATGTATTTACATGCTCTGCTGATTAACAATTGAATCTAATTAGCTAATAAGCAAATTCTAACAATGGCACCCCAGGATTTGACCTGGAGGAAATAATACAAAATTAATTAGAGTAAATAAAGGCACACAAGCGTGTTCACTAAAGGACAGGCTTGCAAGGTTCCATTTGTTTATCAACAATTTATTTCATTTTAGCAATACTAAAATCCATAAAAAATGTCATTCACATCCACATACATTGATCAAAAACAAAAAAGAGTTTCTCCAGAGGCAACATGGGTTTTGTTTTCCCCGTGAAGGCAACAATGGCTCCTCACCAGTCAAAGATGCACCATCTACTTGTTAGCATCTGCTACAAAATCAACAAGGATAAACTCATTTATTACACCTTGACGATGGTCCAACTAAAACAGAAATAAAGTAAAAACAAGGCAACAGGTGGTTTTATCACATTTGGTTCATCCAATTAATGATGAGGCATATCTGCAAAGCTAAAGTACCTTATTCTAGATTAATATAACGCAAGTACAGAGTTAGCATTGAGTGCTAATATTATATCAATCTGGAATGCTCCTGTAGAAAAGGTTTGTAAAGGGGAGGGACTTTCAGTAAAATATTTGAAGGTGACTGGATGAAATGCAGCTAGGGACCATCTACCATGATTTGTTTTAGCCAATCACAGCAAAGACTAATAAGACGTGACTGAATAAACAAACTCTTCTTTAGAAAACATTATAATAAAAAGTTAATTGTGATTTTTGCTGGTTTTTTTTTGGTTTGTTTGTTTTTTTGTAAATGTATAGCAGCGTGCGTTACATTTTTCACTGTTGCCATTTTAACAAGTAGCCTACTAAAAAGTTTGACAAACCTACTCAGGGCAGTACTGCCACACCATTACACAAATCAACTAGAGTCTCGCAAGGTGATTTTTCTCACAAATCTCACGACAATCCAGGTTGCTGTGCAAGGTAAAAAGTACCTGCTGTTTGCAAATGCTCTCCATGGAGCCCATTCCAGACTGTCCCAAAGCATCTGGTAAATCAGGTTACAGGGCCCTTAATAATTAAGTATCACAAGTGATCTACAGTAGATAAAAATGCTTCAACAGGATGTTTTCATTTGTACATTTTCTATTCTCAAAAGATCAGAGCAGCTGAAATGTATTTTTTCCGTTTGCACTTAAACATTAGTAAATCAAATCAGTTATTATTACTGTTAATTGTAAGTAGATGTATTTTAGTTTTGTACCAAATTCTTTCTTCAATGTTCAGCACCATAGCCTGGCTAACAGTAACAAGGCCAAAAGCAATGGACGCAGCAGCAACTATAGGCTTATGATAGCAAAGTAAATGTATCCATTCATTTTCTCTAACCAGGACTGTGACAAGGACAACCATCTGTCTCTGCCAGACACTCCCTCCAGCTTCTCTAGGGGAATGATGTGGCGTTACAAGGCCAGCCAAGAGGCATTGCCTTGCAGATCTTCCTGGTTACCGAACTCGTCCTCCTCCGAGGATTGATAAGGCCCACAGGACAACATCATTCACAAAAGACAAAGATGAGATCCCTGTGTCCTCAAACTAAACCCTCACAGGATCCTTGATGCACCTAAGAATTCCGTCCATAAAAATTAGGAAGATAATTATTGTTTAAAGACAGACAAGCCAGAGCCTAACATGCAACAGAGAGAAGTTCTGACTTTAACAAGAGTCTGCCTTTCCAGAGACACTGGTTCAGGGTCTGACAGTGTAGACAGCCAAGACAGCCACACCATGCAGACGGCCTGACATAGTACACATGCTGGTTGTTCCATGTTCCATGTTCCATGTTCTATGACATATTAACACCCTCCTGCCATTCAGACAATAGTACACTCACACTCTGCTCCAAAAATGTCAGGAATTCTACTGTATTTTTAAGGTAATTTCTGGGGTTCCCATAGACATGTCATGCTCACATTTCTTTTTCTACAACTATCTGTAAAATACTGTAACTTTCTTGTTGTACAGACTATTAAAGCATTTTAAGGGTTTATTTATCATTGGTGGAATCATTGGTTGATTAGTTTGAATTATTCAATTGTTTTAAGATTGTTGACATTAAACACTGTGGATGGATTATTTTATCATTGACACATTTTGCATGTAAAGCATTTGGTGTTTATTATACCTGAGCCAGCCGCCGCAGTTCATCAGGAGCAACTGCGGAGGCTGCACGGCTAAGTGCATGATGGGAAAACGCACACCTGTCAGCGGTGAACAGACAGGTGATTGGATCTGAGTTTAGTGCTGATCAGAAACGTAACGCACGACTTTTCACTGCCCTCCTCTCCTTCTTCCCCCGCCTCTTTTTTTTAAAATACAGACTAAAGTTACAGTTTTGACCTGGATAAACCAACACACGCGAGAAGTGGATTTTGGGCGTGATGGTGCGTGATCTGAGCCTAAAACTGTCCGACTTCAGTACAGGCGTATTTCCCCTCCTCTCATTGCGGCCGTGCGCTCTCGTTCACAATCCAGGCGAGGCGCAGTTCATCTGGAACGAGCCTAATGCAACAAGTGAACGAGCTAAAGCAACATGAGTGACCAAAAAGACACATTGCTAAATGGACAATTCTGCTTCAAATCATCACCAGACAGCAATAAAGACAAAACAAAAGTTATGTGCAGTCTATGCAAGGATGAGTTCAATTACCACTGGAGTAACACAGTTCATAGTATTTACACTGTTGTGAACCAACAATTGTTATTAATTGAAGAATTAAACTTATTTTTGTTAAAGTTCTAAAAGAGATTACACATGCTTTTTTAGGTAAGTTTTGTGTATTTGTTGGTTGTACCTTATTTAGGCAAACTTTGTCTGAGTTACAGGTCTCAAAAAGACCTAATTTATTTTCTTTGCAAGTTTTGTTTGCATTGCACAAGTTTACAGTAAAGTATGTGAAGGTTAATTCAAAATGTTAATTCTAAATGTTTTAAATTTACTATTTTGTATTTGTACGTGAATTCATAATTCAATTAATCGCGATTAATCACGATACATTTTTTTCAGATTTGCAATTAATTAGTTAATTTTTTTTTTTTTTATCGATTCCCGACCCTGTTAAAAGTCAAATACAGAACAATGGTGACTGGCTGTGCTGACAGTGGTGTAATGCTGCCATCTTGGGACAGGAAAGTGTCAGCACATTCTGTTCAATTTGGCAGGAGAATGATGGCCTATAAAATACAGTACATTGCCATAAATAGTACAAATAACCTCTGGCTTTGCAATCATGTTTTTTTATTTTATTTTTTATTTTGTGTGTGTGTTTGTTTTTTGTTTTTTTTTTTTTACAAATGGGCCCACCTAAATTCCATTGCCACCTCAACAATGGCCCAACTGAATGAAGTAAAAACAAGGTGCGCCTCTGATTGCATATCACAATATAACAAGTGGTTAATCGCAGTTGGCCCATCCAGTCAAAGAAAAGGTATACCTGTGTAGCTGGAGCTGCTTCCAGATGGTTCTGAAGTTTCAGGTTACAGAGCCCGTAATAGTTGTATGCACCAAGTATCACTACTGAACTACAGTAGATAGTAAAAGTGTTAGGATGTTTTGTTTTGTACATTTTCTATTTTCGAAAGGTCAGAGCAGCTGAAACTTACTTTCCATTTGCAAACATGAAGTAAATCCTTCTGTTATTGTCATTGGTTATTGAAGGTACTGGGACTGTCTAGTTGCAAAGTTTAAGCTTATGCCTTTACATGTTTTTACTGCATTTTAAAATATCTCACTTGTAAAAACTGCATACAGTTTTACCTTTAACAACAAGTTGAAAGTTACTTTCATTGCCTTTTGATATTTAGACTCTTGTATTCACAAGCACAAGCAGATGTGTACCAGGCATGGCAGTAAGCAGATTTTAGGATATTACAGGTGTATTGTAGTTACACTTGTACTGTATATTCAAGTACTGTACAGGGCAACTGTATTTTATGGATACATTTCAACATGCTCTTGAGTACAAAATCGCTTCTACTCAGGCAATACTGTATCTAAAACTGCAATGATCATAGCATTACAGAAAAGGTGGATAGCACTGATGTGAGTGTAGGCCTTTTAAAATCTCAAGAATGTTATTAGAGATAGTGTAAATGAATAATGTGTGAAGTATATTGATGTGACTCTGAACTTGAACAGTCTGAGCTAATCCTGAGCTCAGGTTTAAACAATTCTTCAACTGCTGAGAAATCAGTTGTTCATGTTTCATAAACACATTATGACATCTGTGCATTTATAATGCTCCAATATTTCGCACGTGTAGCAGATATTTCTAAGCATAGGACTGCTCTCTTTTTTTCAGGAGTCTCCACAGTGAATCATTCACAGGGGTACTTTTGGAGGTTTTTACAGGCCCTTTGCAATGCAACCTCTTGTCTGTTACTTTTATTTTTTATTTCCTATACATTAGTAGCCTTTGCACTATAATATAATATGTAAGTAATATTACTTAATAGACTACTTTTAGTCTTAAAAATAATCCATAACTGCATATAATGTATAATAGTAAATAGTTTTATTTATCAACTCCTTTGCTGTACTATTGCCATAGGGACTCATGTTTTCTTGACTCCGCTGAAAATGACTTTCCTCCCTAAGCCAAAATCAGAATAAACAAACTCATTGTTTACTGAACTCACCTCAAACCATTTTTCTGAGCCCAGTTTTGAACTTTGAGTAAGTTCAACTTGAAATAGAACTTTTATAGCTTTTAGGGCCACAAGTAAAAAGTTTTATACATTTTACAATATACAACAAATCCTATTAATGTTGATGTGACCCTGAGGATGTATGCCTTTATATTTTAAACCTCATTAAACCTACACGTCCCACTATATTTCTATCTCTGTTTGTCTGTAAGCATCCTAATATCATTCCAGAATTAAAAGAGCTGGAATAAATTGCTGGTATTTGTACAAACTCATCTCCATTCCTCTCATTTCAGCTCACATCATGGCACAGACAACTTTGTTTACGCCGCACTTTATGATCAGCCATTTTTTAAAAAGCTTGTGGAATCCGATAAGAAGCGCATCCACAATAGTCCCGCGCCTCTCTCGCACCATTCAAGAGCAGCGCACAATAGTCGCCCAGGGACATTATTTGCATATTGTCAGGGGCTTGTGTGAATGGGGCTTTGGAGAGTGAGAAATGATATCAGCCACAAAGCAAAGCAATGATCTGTGACCGCATCTTCGCTCTTTCTCTGCATATGTTATCGGAAATTGAGGGCTTTTGTTGTCATAAAAATGCAAATGCAAAGGCGGGATGCAGGATTTAATGTGCAATTATGGTTCAAATAGGGATCCCACTCAATCTAATCCATTTTAGTGTTCTCTCTAAAGTATTGTGTGCAATGGACAGTGTCAAAGAGCGGTATGAATTTGGGGGGGCTTCATGTAAGAGCGCGCGTAATCAGATGTAGTCATGGCTCGTGGTCTTGCTTCATCACCTTCAGACAAAAGTGTGTGATAAAGAGCTGCAAAATGAAGTAATTTCTCCAGAGTCAATAATATGTTCATCAACAGAAAGTGGGTTAATGTGAAGTGCCACTCTGGGTGTAATGAGCGGGTCTCACCACTAGACGGAGCTGCCCAACTGTGCCTAGAAGTGGAACAGACTGTGTACGCGTCTGAGCCAGGACAGTGCACAGACGAACATCTATAGGCTTTACTATGGACAATTTAGATTCACAAATACAACTACACACATGTCTTTGGACGGTGAGAAGAAGCAGGGGTAACTCAGGGAAGACATTTTTATTTATTTACTTAAAGCACTCTCTCACTACATTCAGGCAGGACTGTGCTAACAAAATGTATCCATCTATATACAATATATAATATTAATTAATTAACAACAATGAGTTATGCTATCTCTCTATTTTTACTACATAAACTAGGTCCTGTGTCTTGTTTGTTTTGTTTTTTGTTTGTTTTTGTATTGTTTGTTTGTTAGTCTTCTGTTTATTGTGTTTTGATCATTGTGTTAGTCTGGTGTGAATATGTTTGTGCATGTTGGGATTGACTCCAGGAAGAGTAGCTGTGCTTGGTTAAAGGTTATGGTTAAAGGAGATCTAAATAAATGAAATTAAATGATATTCCTACTCTGAGTGAGACCAGGCAGTTTCTTCTGGGAGGTTCTGTTTTGTAACTAGCACAACTCATGTCATGTTATTCAATCATTATTACATTGAAAGTAAATAAATGTCCAGGGCTAAGTAAATAATGTTGAAAATTAATGAGTGGTGTAACTTGGTGTAATGAGGGGCTCCAGTGCAGGACTTCAGAATGGGCCCTACAGCACATTTAGTGCTTCAGGTTCATGCATTAAACTGTTAAATTTATAAAATGTTGCTGTCTTACTGGAGTTTGATACAAAAACAGGTGCTTATTCATTAATATTTAGGTACAATGTTGTAAAACTATATTTGTATAACTATATTTTAATTACAGGTTTGTGTTTATCATATAATATAATTTTTTTGTTCTACTTGTTGTGAGTTTACAAATTTAACAGTAATTAAAAATGATGTTGATTGATGTTGAATTAATGTTAAAAACTCTGTAACAGAGGTATGTCCTTACGCCTGTTTGAGTACTCCTGCAGTCTCTGGCAGAGTTTCTCAAGCCTCAGAACGCTCACTTCCACAAACCCCCCTCCCCCTCCTCCACAAACCTTCACACACTCCAGGAAGCACTGACCAATCAACAAGCCCTCTACATCCAGTCTACTCTCATTTATTTATCAAAAAAAAAAAAGTGTACAGCTCTGTTTTCACTGATTCCTCACAGCTATTTTTCATTTTGCAGTAAAATGGCATCATCAAAAAGTTTAAGGAAGTAAAACACTTTTTTCACTGTTTTTGTTACAAAAACAGCAACAGAGCTGCACTCTGCTGCCCTCTGCTGGTCTCTTCACCTGTTTCTTAATAGCACCTGTAGAGTGCTTTTTCTTTCAGTCAGATAAAGTTTTTAAAGGTTGTAAAACATGCAAGGTACTGGTGTTGTAATAGTTAGTAATCACTGTCAGTGGTAGTAGTAGCACGAGCAGTAATAGTAGCTGTAGTAGAGATAAGATACTTAGTCCTGCCTCAAGTGGACCGTCAAAGAGCACATAATTACTTTAAGGTGATTCTTTACCTATTACAACATACCACAGACAGAGCATTTACCTCTAAACTAGAAAATCACTGGTTTGTGTCCAAGTCTGGGCACTATATATTTTTAATTGCAAATTGCCCTGGCATCATTTTCTGCTTACTCCCTGTCAGCCATTATTGTCTGGTGCTAGTAAACATTAGTTAATAGCTGTTTGAAGGTTCAGTTGGCATTGTGAATACATTTTAAAATATAGGGAACTGATGGAAATGGGATGAGTGTTAAATTTAAGACTTCCTCTAACTGAACGTGCTTAAGCTTCCTCTAGAGTAACCAGATGTGTCAGAGCAATAAAGTCATCTGAACATGACTCATTAGAAAGTTTGCTCTGGCAGCATTTAGCACTAAAAACAACACAGTGGACAAGGGGCTTCATCTAGCTGAGTAAAAAATACATTCAACAGTTATTGTGTTTGGCAAATAAATTAATCTTGTACTGTTCTGTGGCTTAATATGTTTTGAGAAGTGAAAATTATTTAATCAAAAGTTTTTGTGAAAAATCTAATTATCTTTATTCAGTGGAAATTGCTTTCATTTAACTCTAATGGTTCTCTTATACAATATTGGGGTGAATGTTCCTGCAGGCCCAATTGAAATGGATATTTTGTGGCTTGTGAGAAATGAATCTGTAACATTAATGGGTACATAATATGCTTTTTTAAAGCTTTTTGAAATAATTTTAGCTACTTTGCATTAGTATTTTACATAGTATTTTCAGCAACATGGCGCTAACAGATAGATAAATGAGCTTATTGCTTTGTAGTGGTGGCAATTTAAGTGCTAAGATGATTATGGTCTGTGTGATTCCAGCTCTTGAAAAGGGCAGGCTGCTTGTGCTTCATGTTAGATTTTATTTACTGTAAGACAAAAAGAAATGGTGCAAAATCACAAGACACTTTCCAATTAGGACAGGTCTGTAGATTCAGAGAGAAAATGACAATGGCAAAAAAAACAAACAAACAAACAAAAAAAAACGACCATGTATGAAAGGAATACATCTGACTGTCCACATGCTTCCAGGTAGATATAAGACTGTGATGAATGTGATTTAGGGTCTGCAGAAGGCCACATTTTACTATTTTACACCTTACATGGGACATAATGCATCTCACAGAAAAAACAAACAAACAAAAAAAAACAAACAAGGTGGCTAGCGTTCACTGAAATTCTTCTACTCACTGAAAAAAGTGACCAGGGACCAGATTTTTTTCCAAGCCATTACCCAGAAAGCCTTCACATTATTATTTCAATGATGCCCAATGACGTCCTTGTATCTATCCCTATCCTCTTTATACCACCCCACGTTCAACTGAATGACCTCAGCGCAATATCCTGTCTGCTATCAATGAGATTAGGCCGGCATGCTAACAACAGGAAATTTGCTCTCACAGGGGATTGACCAAGAACCATTTACAGCGACTTGTGACTCAGAGGTACCTCACGGTGGGGCTGCCTCGCTCCGCACTACTGTACCACTATGGGCCGGGACTTACCATCATACCACTAGACCCAGGTTATCTCATGTGAGTCATAGCCCACAAGTCAACAAGAGGTCAAGTTTGACTGCAGCTAATATGGGATAAGGCTGTCATGGCCATTTAAGGAAAGAGAGTGACCCTATCTGGATTTTGACTCATGTTTCGGATGGATCTAGTAACTGTGACACAGTTGGGACACAGCTCAAACCCTCAAAGGAGCAGTCATGCAGCCTCACTTAACTAATTCCATTTACTTCATGTCATTTGTGAGTCTGGATGGTCGGTTCCCACATGTGTTCTAGGGTTACATGTGCAGGGTCAAAAACAACTGTCTGGAAATGGTAAATGACAAATACAGAGTGATGTTTTTAACGGTCGATGAGGTGAAAAACTGAATATTTTTGTCCACTGAAAGTCACCAGCTTATTTTAATGCTCACATAAATTTATAAATAAGGGTAAATGGTTAAAGGTGCTATATTATGTTTTTTCAGGCTTTTTGAAATAATTTTGCACATTGTTTCATTAGTATTTATTCATCTTCTTTTGCTTATTTCCTTTAACTTTGGGCCTTAGGCGGAGTTCACCCTGGATAGGGGCCATGCTAGTTGCAGGGTTGACACAGAGGCACACATTCACTCTCTCATTCATTCACTATGGGCAATTTAGAGTCACTAATTCACCTAACACATGCATGTCTTTGGATGTCTGTGAAGACTCTCACTCATCTAGAGGAATTGCATTGCAATAAAAGGTTCAAAGGCAGTCATCTGGACTTGATTTTTAAAGTTGAAGTTTCACGTTTCACCTCTTATCCAAGAGGCTTTCTCAGTTCTGAAGCTGAACTGGTAAGAGCTGGTTTATCTGCTCATAGGAAGGAGGAGTTTAGACCTGAAAATAAATTCTATTGGTTCTGGAGACTATGAATAGCCTGAGTGGTTTCGGGTTGTTAGGAGTCCTTTGTCCTTGGCTGGAGTGAGTGGCAGAGTTATTAACCCTCCTGGGCCTGGTCAGCTCCTTCAGATGTTAATGACTTGAGTGAAACTGGTTTGTTTTGTTTAGGTTTCAGGAGACCTTTGGATGGTGGGAGGAAGCCGGAGTACCTGGAGAGAGCCCACAGTAACACACGGAGAACACGCAGACTCCACCCAGAGAGTTTGTGTGTTGGCCAGCATGGGGATCAAACCCACGATCTCCTTGCTGGGACGTGAGAGCACTAACCATTCTGCCACCGTGTCCCCAACAATAGTATTTATGTTAAAATAATGTACATGCATTTAAAAAGTCTTCTTCTGGGGAGCTGTTACTTTCAGTTTGCAGACATTTGTATTAGGTGTCTGTCGCCCCCTGCTGGCAATGATAGGGAATGGATGGAGCATAAAATGGCTAATTAGCACAGCTATTAGCAACATGATGCTAACAGATAGGACAGCTTTAGAAACATAAGCAAGCATTTTCAGCTCTTGAGAAAGAGAGGGCCTCAGCATACAGGATTCCTCAAAAATGCATGAATGAAACAAAATACTACTCTAGAAATGTTTTTGAGGGCAAACAACATTATAACGTGGTTCAAAGCTCCAAAAAGTTGATTTAGTATAAGAGGAAATCTTTTAATAGTCAAAACAGGTAATACATGAATACAGTATATGTTCTTCGTAGTAAAGGTTCATATAGATTTGTGACTGTCATCAAACCACTGATGATTTGAACCAATGACTGCAGGTAGTGGTCTGTTATAGCTATAAAGACTCTAAAATGATTAAAAGTATAAAATGATGGTGTCTGGGAGGTGATTCAGCCAATCAATATGAGAACATGTCATTTGCAAACGTCTTTTTAGAACGCTCCTCTAAATCCCTGTGAGTCACGTTATTCCCAAGTGATCCTACCTGGACCGCACCCCTCTTTTATTCTTAAATAGTTTGGTTTAGTACATTTTGGCCGCACCCTTTCTTTCCAGGGTTTACCACAGTGGACGGCGGACACCCTTCCTGATACAACTCCTTTCCATTTATCTGGACTTGACAAGTTGGGGACTTGAACCCTTGACCTTCAGCACCCATGGCGGGGGACTAACCATATCAAGGACTTTTTATACTGAAATTTTCCATTATTGGTGCTGAAAAGTGGGTGAGGATGCAATTCACAAAGAAATTATAGCAAGTAATAACACAAGGCTGGAAGGTGAGCCTATAGAGATTTGGAATAAAATCTTTAAAACAGCTTTTACTTAGATAAAATTACAGCAATGATAGCTTGTGTAAAGTTGGACAATATGCAAACTCGCCCTTATATCATGCTTGGCAAGTTCATATGAGCCAAAAAAGCATGCTGCTGAAGGTTGTGCAAACTGACAGGCCCTTCTAGTGGAGGAGAAATAGCTGTCTTCCTGTTATTCATGGAGCAGGGAGTTGTGCAACGGCCAACGCTTCAAACGCTGAAGGACTTATGAACTGGGAATTGTTTCCTCTGGTTAAGTGGATTATCTGCGCCGCACAATGGACACATGTAAACATATGATTACAGGGAGATAGAAACAGCAGAATGTGGGTTTAGAGGTAATGAAGTAAAAGAGTGTTATGAGGGATGGGTTATTTTTGGTTGGTAATTACTTTTGAGAGTTTATGGGAGATCTCTTCTTAAAACTGAAACTAACTTTGTCTGCAAAATAGTACATACTGCATAAGGAAAAAATTTGTGACATGGTTAGAGACATGAAGAAAACTGGTTTGGCCTTCAGCTGCTGAGGGATGAGAATCATTACCTCCAAATCGGAGGCCAAGGTGCAGACAGAAAAGGGTAGCTTTTCTGCTCAAGGTTGGTGGAGAGTTCCTGCCTCAAGGAGAGCTATAGCCTCAGATCTTATTCATGAGTTAGAGAAGGAAGGAGTGGGAGATTGGCAGACAGACTGGTGCAGCATGTACAGAGATGCAACTGATGTATGGGTGTTCCATAGTGAAAAAGAAGCTAAGGCAAAAATGTAAGGTACCTGCCCTCTATTCTCCTAGAGCAGTGGTTCTCCACTGGTCTGGCTTTGGAACCCACTATCACCCATAACAAAAAGCCACGACCCAAATAAAAGAGACACTGAGGAAAATTAAACAGCTCTTGCTTCCGTACAGTGGCCTAGGAGCAACATCAAAATAGTTTTTGCCCATTAGAAAAATAAAAGCAGAGGAAGATTTTAAAATGTGTTGCTTCAAAATAGAAACCTACCTCGAGTAAGTATTTTTTATTTTGAGGACCTCGTCTTCTTTTTTTTATTTTGATGAATGTTTTTTTAAACAAGCTTTTAAAATTTAAGATATGATTTTAATGGAATCTTTTTAATTTTTATTTATTTATTTATTTATTTATTTATTTATTTATTTATTTATTTATTTATTTATTTATTTTGTTGAGGCATTTAAAAATCGTGTGGTTTTATTTTTCAACTGGACAAAAACAATTTTGATATTGCACCTCAGAGCCAGAACCATACTTCAACAGTAACAGTAACATTTTAGAAATTTATTTTTTGCTTTTGTTTCCTCTATACTCCTAATGTCTCATACTGCCACCTACTGTAAATTGATAATGTATTTTTAAAAATGTAACCTCTTTTTTTTGCCCTGGCACTGAAAACAGTTCTGCGACCCACTTTTGGGTCCCACCCCACCAGTTGAGGAGCTGGAGAAGATGTCTGGGGAGAGGGAAATCTGTCCGGCTCTGCATAGACTACTGCCTGCACAACCTGGTGCTGGATAAATGGAAGATAATGGAGGCATTTTCAGTTCTTGTGGTGGGTTCCATAAAGCATCTTGGTACTCCAGGAATTATTTATGTGACTGTGCTCTTGGCTGCGGCGCTGAGTATTTACCTGTACTGATTCTGTGTGAGTGACACTGATGTTATGATGTGCAGCTCCTGGTACATGTTGTGCTCTGGCTGCTGCAGAGCTGTCAGGGGCTGTTGAGCGATTGATGGGCCTCTGCAGACAAACTCACTGTTACACACTGTCAACTTTCTGCCAACATGTGTTTTACGACTCCTCAACAGTCCGCCCTGAGCTCTGCACTCTGGGAGACATTACTGAAATATGCCTTGTAACTACAGACTAGGTTGCACAGAAAATGAAACACTATAATACATTGTAAGACATCCTCTTGCTGAATAAAATAATATATGTTTTCAATTTACACAATGGACCCATGCAACCATTCAGCTACTGTTTATCTATGCTGTGTACTAAAGTTTGAAAAGTATAAAGATTGTTCACTGTAAGAATGAAACATTTATTGCACATTGATTTTGAAAGATGTAGACTGCAAAAAGAGCCATTTTGTTGTAACTTTTTACCTTTATATAGGTGCCTAGGGGGACAAACTGAGTACTGCCGAAGGGGAAGCACTCTCGTGTTTTTTGAGCACAAATTCTTACATTCCAGCTTAGGCCAACTACTCAATGTATTGATGTGCTAATTATTTATGGTAAAATCATCATTGGCCTGACCTTTTTCGACTGGGTTTTTCAGAGACAACAGCATGTCCCTGCAGGGCTACCATAGCTTAGAGTGTGAGGTGTGTAATGGTATTCTGCACTCACTAGATACAGCAAATACTGCCGAAAAATTACAATACATTGGTTAAATAATATTTTTAACATTTCTTTCAGCACTACTAGTCCTTAAAGGTCCCTTATTTTGCTAAATAGACTTTTTTGAGTTAGCATCATGTTGCTGATAGCCATGCTAAATAAGCATTTTATGCTGTGTCTATTCTCCACCACTGCCAGCAGGGGGCGTCAGACACCTAATCCAAGTGTTTTTCTGCAAAGCCAAAGTAACAGCTCCCCAAAAGAAGACATTTTCCATACATAATTATTTTATAAGTAAAACATGAAATACTGATGCAAATGTGTCCAATGTGTCCAAAACTATTTTCAAAAACCTGCAAGGGCTTAATATAGGAATGTTTAATTTAAAGAAAGGAATTTAAATGTGCCATGTGTAGTTTTTACCTATTTTAGCAACACCTAGCAGTAAAGGTGCCGGCAGCAATTTCACAACACACACATTTGTGTGTGCATCTTTTTTTCTTTCTTTTTTAAAAACATGTTAACAGTTATGGAAGCCCTACAGAGACATGCTGTTGTGCTTAAACAAACCCAGACCAGAGATAATCAATATGATGGAGATTTCACTTGTGAATTCAAATGAGTTAAGTTCATAAAAGCCTGAAGAATGGGTCCGCTAATGGAAACACAAATGTTCTCAGTTTGCCCAGATTGCTAAATATCTAGCTAAATGTATGCAAAGAGTTATTTTGATGTGGTTATACTCTATATTGTAAATATAACATAACTTTGCCAAATATGAATTGTCCATTAGCTTATGTTTTTTGCAAATTTTGTATCAATAAAAAAAAATCTTCTGAGCATTGTTTTTATTTATTTATTTATTTATTTATTTTTGTCATTGTTAATATCAGCATATTTTTTCCCTCTGTATCATCAGATCCAACCACAACACAGCCTGTTGTTGTAGTGCGTGACCCCCTTCTCCAGTGGGACACCAGCTGATGGAGTCCCCTGAGGTCCCAGCCAACACAATGTCATTACGTCTATCGGATTGTACCACTGCCCATTCAGGCCTGATGACGTGCCTTTTGTGCTCCGTAATTCTTCTCACACAAGCCCCACCCCCCCATCCCTCCTCCTTTGCACCACGGCCCATCTGTAGTCCCTACCCCCACCTCAGGCCCTTATCAGCCCCGTATCAGCCCACACTTCTCCAAAACAAACCAGCTGTCTGTCCTGCCGGCCGCGTCCCAGGGGTGTAAACAGGTGCTGGAGGGGTAAGCGTAGTGCTGGGACACATGGCAGCACGCTCCTTCCAACATGACAACACGTAGGGCAGGCTGGGATAAGTGTGCTCTACAGCTGCTGATGGGACGGGGGGTGCTGAAAGTCAAAGTGAAGGTGCTGAGTGGTTAGTGTGCAAAATATGACCATGGCAATAACTGCAAGAGAAGAAGCATCATTTTGATCTCACATTCCTCCCTTTAAAAAACAGTATATACACTTATTTGAGCTAAATAAAGCAACAACAAATGACTTGCACATATAATAAGTACAATGACATTTAGAAAATAAACATCAGCACAGCTTAACCCTTTAATGTTCATGCCAAGAAAAACACAATGTCAAAATTATTTTTCTGTATTTTTTATGTTATTGGGGGACTAATAACAAGAATAAAAAAATATTTGTTTTCACAGACGCCCCAGTTTTAAAAATATAGTCCTCCACCAAATGGCTGCAGAGATGCAGCTTGATGGTAAAAGTACCTAATATATAATAATACATATGTGATAACATTTGTATATTGCAATTTAGTTGCTGCAAAGGCCAAAAAGATAGTAAAAGATAGAAAAGCACATTTTATTTCATCAAAATGACTTCACTCCCATTTTTACATAATATATATATATATATATATATATATATATATATATATATATATATATATATATATATATATTATGTAAAAATATATATATTTTTATTTTATATATATATAAAATAAAAAAATGCACATTTATATTAAGACAAAATATAGCACAATCTGTATACATTAGACCTCATTTTTATTTGCATCAATGTTGTATTTCAGTAGGGACAGGCCAGAAAAAGCAATATGATGGACACACTACTTGATTGTCCTCTCTGATTGGTTGTCTAGGGCAACGTAATGATGACATAATGTTAAAATACACAAAATACATCACATTATATTCCTTATATATATGACTCAGGGGAAAAAAACAAAAATGTGAATCTTTACACAGCAGATACCAGTGGACGGCACCCTTTGGACGCAGTGATTATGTTGCAGATTGGCCTTTTATTAACATGAGGCCAACAAAAATGCTGACTTTTGCAAATGTTCAAGGAGGTCTTGATGCAGGACTTGTGTAGACTCTCAATAGGTTGTGTTCACGTGCTGTCGTAGAATTCTAAAGGGCCTATAGTTTAATGTTGAGCTGGAGGCAGGTCAGAATATGATAGAATCTGCAGCTAAAGAGTCACAATTCAGATGTCTTGGTGTGGTTTATGATTAATATCTCTGCAAGTACTGGGTTTATCAACATGAAACAAAAACTGGCATGAAGTTCAAAGTCTTTTCTGTCAGTAAAAATGACCTAGAGGGAAGTTATTTCCTTCACTGGAGCATCAGAAAGTGGTGATATTATTCAAACACACAGACGTGTTTGCTGTCAGTAGACTCTGCATTAAGCCACAAGATTATTATGATGTGGTTTTAGACCCAGTAACTAACAAAAACTGATCAGGTTCAATATTTGTGGATTTTCTGTTTTGGTATTTCTTTTAAAAATAGTACCTTTGTTTCAAAGTGAAATTGCCATCAGACCATTTCCCACAGCATGTTCTTGCAGAACTGCCATAGTTTAAATGCTCTAGTGCGAGGAGTGGAACTGCAATCTGCCCTCAACAGATACAGCCAAAAACTGGGCATTGGTTGATTTGAATACAAGTAGTGTTTTTTTTTTTTTTTCCTTATTAAGCGTTCTCTTGTTACGGTACTACTCAGCACTTCTACCACCAGTGTCCATGTTGTTACCACTCTGAAGAATCTGTTGATGGCTAATATTCCAGGCTGTCGACGTGCATAAAGACAGAGCTGATATACGTTGCAGTGTCCCAGAAATAGATGAAAGGCAGTGGTGTGTACCTCTGAACTGCAACCAGGGCTATTTTTAGCACCTGCTCCACCACACTCTGCACAAAGAGCCCACTCACTGTTGGACACTGGACTGTTAGTTGTACACACTACTGCTGGACACCGGTCTGTTAGCTGCTGGACACCGGTCTGTTAGCTGCAGGACGCTGTCTGTTAGCTGCTGGACATTGGTCTGTTAGCTGCTGGACATTGGTCTGTTAGCTGCTGGACACCGGTCTGTTAGCTGCAGGACGCTGTCTGTTAGCTGCTGGATATTGGTCTGTTAGCTGCTGGACACCGGTCTGTTAGCTGCTGGATATTGGTCTGTTAGCTGCTGGACACCGGTCTGTTAGCTGCTGGATATTGGTCTGTTAGCTGCTGAACATTGGTCTGTTAGCAGTTGGATATTGGTCTGTTAGCTGCTGGACACCGGTCTGTTAGCTGATGGACACTGGTCTGTTAGCTGTTGGACATTGGTCTGTTAGATGCTGGACATTGGTCTGTTAGCTGTTGGATATTGGTCTGTTAGCTGCTGGACACCGGTCTGTTAGCAGTTGGATATTGGTCTGTTAGCTGCTGGACACTGGTCTGTTAGCTGCTGGACATTGGTCTGTTAGCTGCTGGACACTGGTCTGTTAGCTCCTGGACACCGGTCTGTTAGCTGCTGGACATTGGTCTGTTAGCTGCTGGACATTGGTCTGTTAGCTGCTGGACACCGGTCTGTTAGCAGTTGGATATTGGTCTGTTAGCTGCTGGAAAACGGTCTGTTAGCTGATGGACACTGGTCTATTAGCTGTTGGACATTGGTCTGTTAGCTGCTGGACATTGGTCTGTTAGCTGCTGGACATTGGTCTGTTAGCTGTTGGATATTGGTCTGTTAGCTGCTGGACACCGGTCTGTTAGCAGTTGGATATTGGTCTGTTAGCTGCTGGACACCGGTCTGTTAGCTGATGGACACCGGTCTGTTAGCTGTTGGACATTGGTCTGTTAGCTGCTGGACACCGGTCTGTTAGCTGATGGACACTGGTCTGTTAGCTGTTGGACATTGGTCTGTTAGATGCTGGACATTGGTCTGTTAGCTGCTGGATATTGGTCTGTTAGCTGCTGGACACCGGTCTGTTAGCTGCTGGACATTGGTCTGTTAGCTGTTGGATATTGGTCTGTTAGCTGCTGGACACCGGTCTGTTAGCAGTTGGATATTGGTCTGTTAGCTGCTGGACACTGGTCTGTTAGCTGCTGGACATTGGTCTGTTAGCTGCTGGACACTGGTCTGTTAGCTGCTGGACACCGGTCTGTTAGCTGCTGGACATTGGTCTGTTAGCTGCTGGACATTGGTCTGTTAGCTGCTGGACACCGGTCTGTTAGCAGTTGGATATTGGTCTGTTAGCTGCTGGAAAACGGTCTGTTAGCTGATGGACACTGGTCTATTAGCTGTTGGACATTGGTCTGTTAGCTGCTGGACATTGGTCTGTTAGCTGCTGGACATTGGTCTGTTAGCTGTTGGATATTGGTCTGTTAGCTGCTGGACACCGGTCTGTTAGCAGTTGGATATTGGTCTGTTAGCTGCTGGACACCGGTCTGTTAGCTGATGGACACCGGTCTGTTAGCTGTTGGACATTGGTCTGTTAGCTGCTGGACATTGGTCTGTTAGCTGTTGGACATTGGTCTCTTAGCTGCTGGATATTGGTCTGTTAGCTGCTGGACACCGGTCTGTTAACTGCTGGATATTGGTCTGTTAGCTGCTGGACACTGGTCTGTTAGCTGCTGGACACCGGTCTGTTAGCTGCTGGACACCGGTCTGTTAGCTGATGGACACTGGTCTGTTAGCTGTTGGATATTGGTCTGTTAGCTGCTGGACACCGGTCTGTTAGCAGTTGGATATTGGTCTGTTAGCTGCTGGACACTGGTCTGTTAGCTGCTGGACACCGGTCTGTTAGCTGATGGACACCGGTCTGTTAGCTGTTGGATATTGGTCTGTTAGCTGCTGGACACCGGTCTGTTAGCAGTTGGATATTGGTCTGTTAGCTGCTGGACACCGGTCTGTTAGCTGATGGACACCGGTCTGTTAGCTGTTGGACATTGGTCTGTTAGCTGCTGGACATTGGTCTGTTAGCTGTTGGATATTGGTCTGTTAGCTGCTGGACACCAGTCTGTTAGCTGCTGGACATTGGTCTGTTAGCTGCTGGACATTGGTCTGTTAGCTGCTGGACATTGGTCTGTTAGCTGTTGGATATTGGTCTGTTACCTGCTAGATATGGTGTGTTAGCAGTTGGATATTGGTCTGTTAGCACTGGACACTGGTCTGTTAGCTGATGGACATTGGTCTGTTAGCTGCAGGATGCTGTCCGTTAGCTGCTGGACACCGGTCTGTTAGCTGCTGGACACTGGTCTGTTAGCTTCAAGATGCTGTCTGTTAGCACTGGACACTGGTCTGTTAGCTGATGGACACTGGTCTGTAGCTGCAGGATGCTGTCCGTTAGCTGCTGGACACTGGTCTGTTAGCTGATGGACACTGGTCTGTTAGCTGCAGGATGCTGTCCGTTAGCTGCTGGACACCGGTCTGTTAGCTGCTGGACACTGGTCTGTTAGCTGATGGACACTGGTCTGTTAGCTGCTGGACAGTGGTCTGTTAGCTGCAGGACACTGTCTGTTAGCTGCAGGACGCTGTCTGTTAGCTGCTGGACATTGGTCTGTTAGCTGATGGACACTGGTCTGTTAGCTGCTGGACACTGGTCTGTTAGCTGCTGGACATTGGTCTGTTAGCTGATGGACACTGGTCTGTTAGCTACTGGACACTGGTCTGTTAGCTGATGGACATTGGTCTGTTAGCTGCTGGACACTGGTCTGTTAGCTGATGGACATTTGTCTGTTAGCTTCTGGACATTGGTCTGTTAGCTGCTGGACACTGGTCTGTTAGCTGATGGACATTTGTCTGTTAGCTTCTGGACATTGGTCTGTTAGCTGCTGGACACTGGTCTGTTAGCTGATGGACATTGGTCTGTTAGCTGTGCGCACCACAGCTCTGTGCAACTTTTCTCATGCGGTTGTCAACTCTGAGCAGAGGCACTGATGAAAGCCTAAAGTGGGACCTCTGCATAAAGAAACACTTCTAACAACTTCGCAGTAGAAAATAAATGACAACTGTTCTAAATATTACTGAGTATGGCTCTAAACATGGACTTCATGTTTTCCTCATTTGTTTACATGAGTTACTTTGACCCAGTGTCTGGATCTGCAGCATGCTCAGAGTGCTTATGTTCAAGTTTAATCAGGAGTAAGCAATATACAGTATGCAATAGTCCGACAATGAATAGGATTATTCAGGAGTGAATAATACATAAACAGAATGACTACTAACTTCTACTGTAATCTATGACTCCAATTTGACGTCAGAAATGCCACAAAAAATTTGATACTTAAATGTGTATTGCGACATGTATTGTTCTAGATAACAGATTAAAATTAATTTTTGACATTGTAATACAGTGTTTTGAAATTGCTTTAACTCTAAAGTCAAAATAAATGTACAAATTCTAAAACTTGACACTCAGGGAGCAGTAACCCATCTCAAATTGGCACAACTCCACACACATTCTCCACATCACACATTTAGCACAATATCTGGTTTTAAAACACCAGTCAAAACTGAAGGACTTTTTTTTTTTGTTAGGTCCAAGACACTGTCCACCAAAATACAATGCTCTGTCACCAACATCTACAGACCTGAGACACATGAGATAAAAAATAAAATCAGAAGTGAAGACACTTTTAGAGAAAGACTTGGATGAAGATGAGGAGTAGGTTAATTATAAACAGTGGATCTACAGAAGAGATCACTGCTGTGGTCCAAGTCTGAACCAGGTCATGATTCAGACCAGCACTGACCTCAAAGACAGAGATTTTATAAAATGTATTATATTGCATTTTGGACATAATTACAGAATTTATTTCTTGTCAAACAAACCAAAACAGTTTTTTGGCCTGATACCCAACAGTACAAATTCAAAGTGTTTCAAGTGTTTTAGTTTTTTTCAGTGCAGTGTGTTGTGGTGATGGACTGATCTGTCAGTGTGTGCCATATTTAGACAATTAAGTGACATTTTTAGAAGAATGTCTAAAGTTTAACTAAAAGGCTTTTTTAGTCTATTGTGACATGCCCTAAGTAATAAAGGCTTTTTAACTTTATGAGAGAGTGCCTTGGGTATTTTGTTGTTTTTTGCATTGCCTGTCCCTTCCCAAAGAGCACCTCATTTTTTACTACTCTTATCCTACTTTTTGGAGGTCCAGGAAGCGCTCTTCCTTGTCACTTTTTTGTCAATGTCTAAAGTTTATCACATAATGTTTGATTTTGCACATTTTGAGATATATATTATCATAACCCACTTTCTCTGATGTTGCTCATTTAAACAGCTATCAACAATTTAATCATTGCTCATATGAAAAAAAAAAAAAATCTTGTGGGATGTGGTACAATCCATCCATCCAAACTTTGGCATAATTTATGTAATCAAGATTTTTTTTTTTTTTTTGGCACTGGCCTTGTTTGTTGAAAAAAGAGGAAATTTAGCAATATTCACATGACATACAAGACTTTACTATCTTACACTGTGCTTTGTTATATTTGATATTGTTGCCTAACCACTGTGCTGTCATTACTACACTAATAGAACCCAGTAACTGTACCCATTCCTTTGTTCAGGGTGGGTATTAAAAACGTTTACGAGCCTTTTCAAGTGCGCACAATTAAGACCTTCGAGTTTTGAAAGTCAATGCAATAAAGCATTTTCTTTTGAAGCCGTACAACAAAGGACCACCACCTCACACTCTCTCCACTCTCTCCCCTCGCCTCCTCTCAGCTGTGTGTCGTACATCTGCTCCTCTGACTCCTTGACATTGTGTGAGTGTGGGGAGTATAGACGGGAGGGGCTCCATGCATAAAGTGCGTGCCTAAGTCTATTGTGGCCACAGCAGGGGAATATCCTTGCAGTCAGCTAAATTGCAGTGTTGTTGACTGCGGACGACGTTCACGGTCCACAGCAAGCTGAGGCAAGTCTGCGTGCGGCTCTGCGTCGACTTTCATGACATTCTCTCTTCAAGCAGCCAACTTGTCCATGAAATGTGACAACTACCAGCATGTTTTACAGTCAAAAAGTAAATGTCAAGTATTTCCAGAGATACATGTAATGTGTGCGGTAGCAGTTGGTTGACAAATGTATAAGACCACCTGTTACAAAAACAAGAAAACATAACTAATTAAATAAGTCACTTGTTGCACATAATAACCAGAACATGGATCTGTTTTTATGTTTTATTTGTTATTGATTTCCTAATACTTTCTAGCTGTTCCCAAAGACATGAAACTAGGTGAAACTTTTGTGGGTTTGTATACCAACAAGACATGATGACCCCAAGCATCCTTCAAAGCTGTGCAGAAACTATTTGACCATAAAAAATACTCTGGAGTACTAGATCTGATGGACTGGCCAAGTCAAAGTCTGGAGTTAAATCCTATGGAAGGCATTTGAGATTTTTTAAGAATGATCGCATAAAAGAGGCCGTACAAAATATGAAAATAGTGCTTTGTATTTATTTTCTTTTGGCTTTTCGCTTTCTTTTTCAGGATTGCCACAGTGAGCCAGTTGCACAGTAATTTGACAGGGTTTTTCACAAGATGCCCTTCCTGTTGCAACCAGAAATATACAGTGACTGGAGTAGGCAATGTGGGTGAAGTGCCTTGCCCAGGGACACAGCAACAATTTGCGCTTTGGGCGAGATTCAAACCAGCTACCGTCCGGTTGTTCACAGGTTATTTTCCAAATAAATATCATTTTTAGTTTTAAACATTATTTAGAGAGATTTCTAAAGAATTGATAGTATGTTTTCTTGTTTTTATAACAGGTAACTAGAATAATATAATGCTATTATTTTTCAAACTAGTAGCCTATACTCAAAATATGTAATTTAGTAAATCACTATTACTTAAAAATAATATTACAGTTAGAAGTAAAGGTACGGAACAAAATCCCTTTATGAATAATAGTTGCATTTGAGTACAAAGTTTACCTAACTATAAAGTGTTACTAATACTCTACTACTAATACTACAACTGCTACTTAATTCCACTTCTATTACTTCCCACTTTACCACTGAGGACAAAAAATACTTATTCAGAGATTTGTAAATGTAACCCTTTTTCCTCCACAAACAACAGAATGTTGGTTACATTTACTTCAAAAATGTACTTAAGTACAATCATCACCTCTGCCACTGTTACTCAAGTGGGGTTAATAAAAAGCAGGTAAAACTGTTGACACATTAGGCTATCTGAAAGGTGCAAGCTGTAATTAGATTTTATAGAACTATAATTTTGTTGCATAGGCTAGCTAGGCTAATCAAAATAAGTAGGCTACAAAAGAGTTGCATAGATTTAATTGAAGAGGACAGACAACCACATAAGTAATTTTAGAAGTAATAACAAGCAAAAAAAAAAAAAAGAAAAAAAAAAAAAGAAAAAGAAAAAAAGTGGCTACTAAAATGACTGATTCAGTGTGCACAAGTTTAGCATTGCACAATCAAATCTGTGATCAGAGCATGATTGGGACATCGTACGTAAGCAGTTAGCACAACAGTTCAATTTATCAGCTGCAGGGAGAGCACGAGGAGGAGGGATTGTGCAATTTGACCAGAGAATATTTAGCCAGCTGCTGGGCCTGGCCTTTCACAGGTCCGTGCAGTCTAAACTCTGAATGGAGACTCTCAGCAGCAGACCCTCAATTTGCATTTGATGCAGACTTCTGGCAGACTTCACTTGGCGGACTCAGCGTGGCGGAGGGCTCGGAGCAAAACTTTGGAAATCTCGGAGGTTGATGCTTTAGGGAATAAACATCACCATATTCTTTTTATTATTGTGTGGCATATACTTTTTGGAAGGAATCGAGAGTTGGTGAGACCTGGGAGAGATTTTATCAATGAAATCCTCGCTAAATCGCTGCAGACGGGACTAGGTTTCCTCGCGGAGTGATACTCAGTCCACAGCTCCACAGCCCGCTGGCGCACTGTGCTGCACAGACAGACCGTGCACTCAAGTTGAGGTTTAACTTCGGGATGTGTCTGCGCGACTTTCTCATTATCAAGCTCTAACTGCATCTTTTCTACAGCAGCCGGGCTGTTGTGTGGATCCAGGCGTTTGGAGAGTTGGTGTGCAGGTCTTTTCAACAAACTGTCTAACTTTTGGCATCGGAAGGAGTTAGCAGAACTCAAGATGTCAATTTTGCCTTTCACTCCCCCCATTGTCAAAAGACTTTTGGGCTGGAAAAAGGGAGAACAGAACGGCCAGGAGGAGAAATGGTGTGAAAAGGCGGTGAAAAGTCTGGTGAAGAAACTCAAGAAGACGGGACAACTGGACGAACTGGAGAGAGCCATCACCACCCAAAATATCAACACAAAATGCATCACCATACCGAGGTAAGCGGAGCGGGGCGCCGGGCTGATGTTGACCGTGGCGGCTGTGGCAGGACTGCAGAGCTCCTGTGGAGCTCCAGCCCTGGTTCAGGCGCTAAATAAAGCATTATTACACATAATTACAGCTTCAGTGTGTGCTACTCTCTGCTACACTGCCTTCAGCTGCAGGACGCCACTGTTTGATAAAGCTTCACTGGACTCGTTAACTGTCATTTCTACTTACTTTGTCATGTTTGCATTTTCTGCAAGCCAATATTATTTTCAAGTACTTTGTGTAAGTGTGACACAGTGACTCTGGCTGAGGAGCTAACACAAGTCTAGAGCAGAGCTAGCCTCGCAGAAATCTCGGCAGTGGCTGACATGTCTGGTGTTGTCTTTACTTTGGGTGAACTCGGTGACTGGAACAGGTAGTGCCGTTTTCTCCCGATAATAACAGAAGCTGTTTATTTGTTGAAGCATGCATATTCCGCATTGTACAGTGCACATGCATCGCAAAAGCACAAATGGAGTCCAAGTTATATAACTTGGCCTTAATCTGGGGCGCTTTCCAGCGCTGTGTGAGTGTTGTGCGTAGTGCGTAGGCGAGTCGTGGCGCTGCCGCCTTCTCAGAGCTGTACAGGCATTTGTCATCCACGTTGCTTCAGACACTAATGGATTTTCTGATGTATTTACTAAAGTCACAATGAGTTGTCATTAGTGAGTTTTCGTCCTCCCTAGACACATTTCCTGGTCTCCTGTTTATTTCGATCTGCCTAAAAACTCTTACATAAGTCTTTGTGACCTTCGCTGTTGTCATTAATGTAATTTTAAACCCATACACAGCCCACCACTCTAATGACTCTGACACCAGCCCATACATTTAAGGACAGTAATACTTTAGTTTCTTTAGCAGTGCATTTGTGGCCCATTAATTTAATGGACAGTTAAATGTGTAGATGCTCACCTTAATACAGTATGTTTATCATTACATTGGTCATTTGATTGGTCTGATATAGAGCTGGGTACCGTTCAGATTTTTTTGATACCAGTACCTAAATGATACCTGGTTTTCCTTTACCTGAGTGATACTTTTTCTGATATTTAAGGTGTGATAATTTATCTTCTACAATCAAAAAACACAATAATATTGAATAAAAGACACATTTTTGGAGCAGATTCACACATGCTAACATTAAAGGTCTCATTGAATAAAATAATTTTTTCAATACCAGTTTTATTGTAATTTTCTTTGGATATCACAAAGATATTGTTTCATGGTACCCAGCCCTAGTCTGATAAAGGTGTGTTATCCTACCTCCTGAGCACGTACTGTATACTCCCAGTGACAGTGTTGTCCAGGTTCATAAACCAGTGCAGTGTGTGTGAATGAAAGCTGAAGCCCATGCTGCCGGGGCACTCCCACATTCTTGATTGCCACAAGTGTGCATATCACAGCGTGCACAGGCCTGGACGGGCATTCAGAGCTAAGCCTAGTCAGAAAGTTAAATAATGTTTGTCATGATCCAGGTTTCGTGTTTCCCTCGCCTAATGCAGAGGGCCAGAGCGGAGGGAGCTTCTGTCAGTGTGGCCTGCTGGTCCCTGGAGAGCTGCTCATTCTATTAATGCCCTCCGCTCTGGGCCGCTCAGAGCAGCTGCCAGTACAGGCCCGAGTGACACTGAACTCCCTGAAGAGGCTCCACACACGCCGCTCCTCTTCACTACTGCTGTGATGCTCAGGGTTAAAGAATGTAGGCTATGTGCAGTGATTAGTGACATTAGTCAAACAAAACAGTGTCAGGTTTGTGTTCCCAAGTTCCCAAGTTATTGACCTTCACAACACGTACTTTTTTCTTCATTGTCACAAAATAGTGCCACCTTTAGCCACCCTTCTAATGGTAAGTTTTATTAATTCATAACTCTATCAATATCAATATACCAGTGGATAAATGAAAAACAGAAATCACCTGGTCCCTGATCTAAAATAAGTCTAGTGGATAAATAAAATAAGTTACCTAAATTATTAGCTCCTTTGCAGGTGTTTGTTTGTTTCTGAGCTACATAACTCTAAAAGTGAAGGTCAGATTTTGATTTTTTTCAGGCAAGGTCAGTAAGGGAACTAATTCTGATCATTTCAAAGCTTAAATTACCAACACTGCCAACCAGTCAGCACATTTATCTATCTGTTAGCGTCATGTTACTAATAGCCATGCTAATTAGCCATTTTATGCTCTGTCCTGTCCCTACTATTGCTGGCAGGGGGGAGCAGACACCTAATCGAAGTGCTCTCCCAAATTGAAAGTAACAGCGCCCAAAAGAAGACATTTTGCTTACATTATTTTAAGTTATAAATGTGAAATACTGTGTTCAGAACTATTTCAAAAAGCCTGAAAAAGCATAATATAGGACCTTTAATAAATGGCATGATATAATAACATCACCACAGAGAAAGTCAAATCAAATCTGTGACACATCACAAAAAGAAGGCTGCAAAGTAAGTGCATTTCATGAAATGGCACTGTTGTCAAGGTTGAAGCTTTTCAGACTTAAATGTGGGTAACTAATAAGAGACATTTATTTACTTTTTAAAAATTTTTCCAAGAACCATAGACAAGTCAACAAAGATGATCAGGCAGTGCATTAACTTCTGTTTTCTGACGGATGTGGCAGATTTATCACGTGTTGTCTTTTTGTCATATTGCGTTCTGAAATTGTAAACAGCAAGTCTGAACAACACATTGCATTCTAGTCCATATTTAATATCACTGAATGATCTTTTCCTAGTATAAACACGTAAACAGTAGATTCCTGTCAGGAGCACGTTGCGCTGAAACGAGTCCGGACAGTGTCATGGGAGAGATGGATTATGTAGTGACCTCTACAGCACATTCTCACACCTCTCTCTTTCTCAGTATGGTGAAGAGTAACTGTATATTTGTCTGTAAACATGTGAGTCCTGTTAACAAGCCTAGCAACAGCAGCAGGGTAAGTCTAAACGCTGCTTAACTCTGTAAATGAATGTGTTATTATATATGTATGGGCTGTGGTTTCTGGGACGTTAACACAGAAGCCAACTGTCACACACTCTTCTTTGTACAGCAATGCAAACAAATTGGTCTGCCTGGAAGGACAGTTCCTGGAGCTGATAGTGACAATGACCCAGTAATACAGCTTTAGGTAAAGGATTTAACAGTCAACAGATCACTCTATATCCACAGTTCTTGTAAAATAAACATGCGGTTCAGTTGTGTCCACCCTACCAACATTTTCAGACTAAATGCTATATTTTTAAATGCTCTGTAGTGTGTTTGGCCACACACATAGAGATTTGACAAGTGACGGCCCCTCTCCTGAGTGTCTGGATATGGTTAATTTGAGATTCCATTAGCTGGAGGTAACAGAGCTAAAGATGCCGAGGTCCTCTTTGGGAGTGATAAGGATGGATAGGATTAGGAAGAGTAGAAGTAGTACAGAGGAGGGATAGTGAATATGACTGTTGAAGGATGCAGAGGTTAGAGCTGCCAGGCAGGAGGCCTAGAGAAAGACCAAAGAGGAGATTTGTAGAGGTAGCAAAAGAGGACATGAAGTTAGTTGGTGTGAGGGAAGAGGTGCAGAGGATAAGGTGAGATGGAGGCAGATGATTCTGTGGTGACCCCTGAAAGGGAACAACCGAAAGGGAAAGGACAAGTTGATCTATCCATCTGTCCATTTTATGCTTATCTGAAACTATAGGTCATGGGGTGCAGAATTCTTAGCAGTGATGCCCAGAATTCCTTCTCCTCAGACACTTTCACCAGCTCTTTGCAACAATATCATGCCATCTATATCAGGCTAGTCAAACGTCCCTCCAGCATGTCCTAGGTTGGATCAGGGCCCCTCTCCTGGTCAGATATGAACCTCTCCCAACAGAGAGGTGCCGGAGACCTCAAACAGATTCCCAGGTGTTTGCTCATTCCTCTCAATGTAGAGGAGCAGCTGACAGAATCAAAGATGAGCAGTCTTAGAGTTGTACAACCCAATTTTCCTTATGACAAAAATCAGTTCAGTGTCACATATTTTGGATATTTTAGAATTTGCTTAATTTGCGAGAAGTGGCTTTGTTTTTGTTAAGCTTCTGCTCTTTTGAAAGCCTCTCAAGGTAATATTTGCGAGTGTTGCCTTCAGACTTAAGAAATCCATAGTGGGAGGCTGAAGGCTCGGCCCAACACAAAGAAATCTTTCTCTTCATTTACTTCTGAGATTTTGTCCTTTACCTTAGGAGAGTATGCAGGCATAGACTGAGCTGTTTGTTTGCACTGACTCTCTACAACAGACCAGACCAGTGACCATAAAACCTCAGTCATAAACAAGGGCTTAGACAACTCAATCTCTATGCATATGGACCTAAAAAATATTGTGCAATTAATCAAATTCATATTTAAATACATGAATATGCCTATCTATTCTCTCCATTGGAAATTGACCTTTATTTCATACCACAATAACATATCACAAAAGGCAGTCAACACGATCATATACAGGCATAGGCGACAATACGACTTTAATTGCTTGTAGGTTCAGCCCTAAGCTTCTTTCCTCCATTCTGTGTCATCTTTTATAACCTAATGTGATAGCATTCAGAACAACAGGAACAGTGTATGTCATGAAGTTGTCACATCCGTGCATACAGAGTACTGCCCCCACATGAGCTGGGTTCACACAGGGATATTTTAGCGTGTGAGCCGACAATTTGATGTTTATTCTACAGATAAAGCCCGCATCCTCTGCACCAACATTTGTTACAGTTTTTGAGTTTGGAAACAGCGTGCTCTCCCCACTCTTTCTTATCTGTGGCTTCGACAATGAACCGTTTCTAACTTTTTTGGTCCTGAAATAAGCCGTCTGTACAATTTCCAAGTACTAGTCACTCAGCAGCAAGCAATTGTGGCATTGTGGCTTTGACCTCGCCTCCTCCCACTATTTCATCTAGTTTCTCTTTTTAAAACCCACTGCGTCCCACTTAGTCACAACATGATATTTTAAAGTGTCAGCTCCTGAAAGATTTTGGCATTGGAAGCAAAAAAAAACACCCACTTCTCAACTGGTGATGACTAAGAAACATTTGCGAAGGACCAACTTTAACACGAGATGCTGTTTGAGTCATGCAGGCTGAGAAAAACAGGCTATTTAAAACTCTATGGTAGGATATTGACATTTTACTAAATCCTGCAATAAACAAACCAACTCGCTTATTTCTTATTGGACACTTCCTCAGTATTTTCAGTAGGTCAACTTTTAAATTTCATCACAACCAAATGCTTTGAACTTTGCAACCAGTAAAAAAGAGAAGTTTGGTTTATTCTTTGCAGATTTATGATGTGCACGTGCCATTTTGGTTAGAACTGTAAAGTATTCAGTTAGAAAGCAGCGTTAATACAGTGTTTTGAGCTTCAGTCTATGGATATACTCATTTTGATTTTATTTTTTACGGTGTTTACATTTTGCAATTGTGATAAGGGATTGTGTCATACTGTGAATGGACAGTCATAGTCTATGTTTAAGAATATTTTATTTAATATGGGACTCATAATTCATTAACACATGTTCATTAGTCCAAAATGTGCCAGAGTTAGCCACATGGGGTAATTTTCATCTGTAGTCCCATTGGCAGGTTCATGGCAAACGAAACATCCACATTATAGATGGTCACGTTATTTGTGAAACCACTAACAGTCATTGTTGGGTATGTACATTTCAGAGCATAAAATGGCTAATTAGCATGACAATTAGTGACATGACTCTTACAGATAGATAAATGAGCTGACTGCTTTGTAGTGACGGGAATTTAAGCTCTGAAATTATCTGAATGAGTCCATTGATGGTGGCTTTAGAATCACACAGGAGTACTTCCTGGTTTCATGTGTCTATGTAGAGTGGTGATAGCCTGGCCGGCCAGACAAACTCTCTCTTCCTATTCTGTACTAAGAAGTTAGCCTGATAACCCTTTGCGGAGGTTTTGTTTCTACTGGCGTAACAATGACAGGCAGAGTAAGCAATCAGAGAAATGAAAGGCAGGATGTAAGCAGTGCACCACTGAACTGTATTGTAAACAGGTTGATTCTTGACAGTTTTGCCATAAAACACCAGAATATGCAATATTATGAGGAGCTCTGTACTTATTTCTGAACAGGGACAGCAGCAGAAGCCAGTTGTACAAAGACTTGTGGAGAAAGTCAGATTGTTTGAATGTGGTCGTTACATCAGACATCAGTGGGACTTTACTGTTGTTACAAAGGCAACAAGACAAAGAAACAAATCCCACAGAGGACTGAACAACAACACAGACTTCAGCAGAATTAATAGGTGACAAAGGAAAGCAATCAACCCTGTTAATCAAGTCAGAAGAGTTATTAAATATTTGCTCTGCTTCCACATTCGTAAGACGCGCTGCAGACGCGCTGCAGACGCGCGACGCGCTGTGATTAGTCAGTTTCAAATCGACCAGAGCGAAAGGATTCCCTCTGACAGAGGAACCAGACTATCCTGCTCGTGAAGAGAAAGTAGGAGAGTCTGCCTTGCCAGGCTAGAGCAATGAGACCCAGCATTTTCAGCTCTTGAAAAGGGGACAGGCTCAGCAACGTGTTCAAACATGCGTGAATGAAACAAAATACTACTGCAGGTATGTTTCTGAGTTGGAAACAACATTATAAAAAAAGTCATTTCATCAGTATAGGAGACATTACCCTTTGAAAGTGTTAAACGGACAGTCCCTACCAGCTGTTTAGCGCTGCTAGCCTGGGTTTAGTTTAGTTTATTTATTTATTTAACTGGGACCGTGTGCAAACACATTAATGTTACAAAAGAGGAGATGCTTTACACCAGACTTAGCTACAGCTAGTTTCTATCTGCAGTCCTCAGGCAGGTGAGCAATACAATAAAATACATATACAGACATTCAAACATTCAAATACATCCAAATCACTTCCTCACCATAATCACACTACACATAATCAACAATTCATTCAACCATCAAAACTTATAATTACTACCGTACAATTATTAAAGATATGTAATCAGTGCTGACAGTGTTGATTTTCTAATACTTTTCTCACACTGTGAGGGAAATCCCTCAGGTAAGAGGATAGTTTCAGACTGTCTGGGAGATTGTTCCTTTCTTTTATGGCTTTAAATGACTAGCTTCCTGTAATTTGCTGGGAACTATTACAGTAAATAGTGGTTTATTGGAGTCCAAGGACATGCCACAACTTTCTCTCTCAACAGTAGTCATACCACTCATTTAAAGGCTGTTTGTCTAATTTAACATGCATGGAGGAAACAAATCAATTACTGAGTCATTGACACATCCACATGTGTTTTTTCAAGCATGTAAATCAATATGAATGTATAAAAAAGATGCAGAATATGAAGCTTCCACACTGTATAGACTCCACATGCAATATGTTATCAGCTTGGCCACTTGCTCTGGAGGATCTCCTGACACTGTTCACATGTTCTCAATGGGATCAACTCTGCTTTTGTTCTTAGCAGACCCAAATATTGTATGCAAATGTTCAACTCTCTTGTGTGCATGTAAACTTAGTCAAACACATATGTCCAGTTAGACGGCTGAAGTGATATATGATCTGTGCATGTAATGTAATGGTTATTTTAAAAGGTAAAACCTAGCCCTATTAGAAAGTACTGTCATTTTTTTCCCATTATCTTATTCTAAAAGCTACAATGAATATGCAATTAAGTATGTAAGTATTCCATTTGACTTTTGGCTCTACATAGTTATATCCAGTGGTGCCGCCAGGTATTCTGGGCCCCGTGAAAAGATTTTACATTGGGCCCCCACCAACATTTTTTCTAGACCAGATTTAACATAGCCTATTAAAACACTCATTTACCTTTAAAAATGTCTTAGATGGACGTTTTACAGCAGGGCAACATTAAATAACATTCATACTTTGCTATAAGACCAAATAAATAGCTGCCTCTATGAAAAGGGAAAATATTTAAAGTGGTTGTAATTGTCTTTAATCATAATAGCAAAACAGTTAAAACATTACGTTTTTCTAGACACACTATAACAGAATTATATTTGTATTAAAAATTATAATTCTAAACTGTTCACACTAAGTACCACCTCAGACAACAGAAGTACCAAAAAGTATCACTTTAAATGAGCATTACTAAAAATGGGCTAAACTGAGTGTAAACATGGACAAAACTAGGACTCAACCAGCTCTAAGCAAGGTCTGTGCCAAGTCTAAAACCAGGACTAAAACAAGCCCAAACTAGGACTAAACCAGGAATAAATCTGATCTATAACCAGGACTAAAACAGGAATAACCGAGGTCTATAACAGGACGTAAGCAGCAGTCTAAACTACTGGATCAAACAATAGATATCAACCACAATGTACACTATGCTTATCATTTAGCACAAGTTTTAACTCAAGAGCTCATCTTCTTCAGTTGACAGTGAAAGAGCAGGGTGACTGGGGGGAGAAGACGGGGCTGAAGCTGATTCTGTATTGACTGCGACTGGGACAGATCTGACAGCGAAGGAGGAGAAAAAAAACTTGATAAAAAGTACACTATTTAACAAAAGGCTATGTGAAGCGGTAAAATAGGCTAACTAAAAAACAAACTTCTTCTGCTAGTCTGTTTAAGCTACTTATTGGCACGGCGTTAATACTTTCATAGTTCCATATAATTTTTAAAGGCAAACAGCAAACCAAAGTCGGCTAGCCTATAATTAGCCCAGAAACTCCACCCTTTTCACTGTTATTTCAAACAACTGTTAATACAGACCTTTCTTTTGGAAAAACTGGGTGACAGACTGCCACCCTTGCCTTTCTCTTTCTGCCTTTCGTTTTTTACAAACCTAACATATGTGGGAAGTGGGACATGCTGACAATACAGAGCTCAGCTGCATCACATACAGAAGCAGCAACTACTCTTGTCGTTCCCAGGCCTGGTTAGTAAGCGGACTGAACCAATTTTACAATTGTTACTTACAAATGAAAGGGGGTCTGGGGGTCTCCCCCAGAAAATGTTTAACTTAACAGATGTTGTTTCCTGTATCTTGGAGTATTTAGAGCAGGGTTCAGCAACTAAAATTGCTCGGGGTCCACAGAATTAACATTTATCCTGCTGGGGTCCAAACATGACATATGTAAAAAAAAAACAACAAAAAAACTAGTAAATAGGCTATAATACTTTATTCATGTATTTAATCTTTGCTGCTAAAACATGTACATGATTATTTCTGTCAGCGAAACATTTATCATTTCCACTTCAACAGCAGCTGATGTCAGACTCAGATCATATTAGAGACAGATGGATTTATAAAGAATGCCACTGTCCTCCAGGCTGCAGTATTTGAATAACACAGATTTATTAATTATGAATGTGCAGATGCAGGAGAGGGCAGCAATAATACTGGATAAATGCGCATATTAGCGGGTAATTAATATGCACGAAAACTCAGTCCACGCCTTGTTTGCGCTTTGTGCACCTGAGTAAAGTGAGGCCAGAAATCGTGACATTACAGACTTCTGCTGTGTAAAGTCCAGATTAATTCAGAGAACAGTGTTTGTGGGCTGTGGCCTGATGAAGCTGACAGATGCTAAAAGCCAAAGCTAGAGAAGTAGCGCCAAGGCAGACAAACATTTCCAAAACTCACCACAGACGTCTTCACGCAGGTTCTTTTCATCTTGATATAAAAGAAATAGTCCATATTTGATAACTGTTATAGTCCATAGTCCTGCCTTGTAGAAAACTTCAGCCCAGTTTAAAAAGGCTCAAAAGTTGGGACAGAGACAGAGCTGTTCAGATAAAAGCAGGCTGCCTCTCCGTGCTCTTGCGGTGTAAATCTACGCTGGAGTTTGCTTTTTTGAGCAGTTTTCAGTTTTTTCTTTAAATCTGCCGCTGTCTCAGTCAGATCAGTGTACTCTGTAACTGTAGTAACCCACAAGGACCCCTCGCGTCTTAGTCGCGCCTGTTTAAAAACAAAATGTGGTAATATTTAGCTATTTCAACTTGTGATTGGTAGGGACAATTTGGTCGGTCTGAAATTTTGGTAGGGACATGTCCCTATGGTCCATACGCAAACTTATGCCCATGACAACAGAACAGGCCTATATACAGGAATTTTTCCTGGGCCCCCCTCCCAGCCTCGGGCCCTTGGAATCATCCTAACCTTTCCCCCCCTTACGGTGCCCCTGGTTATATCAGTACCTCACTAAATAAACAGTTGACATTTGAGTCAGTAAACGACCATTACGCTGCAATAGAATAGCACCATTGTTCACGTCATGTTGATTTGACAGACATCATCACCCAGGTGTGTAGTACATGTTTGACACAGCCGGAGGTGGTGGATTCCTGTCAGCTCCCTGTGCAGAGCACAGCAGCGGTCGTGTCCATACACATCCCTGTGGCAGACACTATCCGTGAATCACTCCGAACATGTTAGGACACACAGTAGGACCTACAGTGTATGCAAGTACTCAAGAGTTAGAGCAACTTACTATTTCTTTGAGGTGGGCAAAGTCACACCTTCCTATTGCAGACATTGCTGCCCACGTGACCTTTTTCATGTGGTTTTGGGTGTTGTGGCACATAGCGCAATATAAAAGAATTACACATTTCTCTTATCTTCCCACACTAATTACTATTTTAAACAGGAATAACGTTAAAACCTATACACTATATGGCAAGAGTTGTATGTAGTGTAGTTATTATACCTAATACACAAACCTAATCACAATTCGGTTCAGTTTTTTGGGGTTGATGGTTTGGGAAAAAATAACTTGTTAGTGTCATGTTGCTAATAACCATGCTAAATAGCCATTTTATGCTCTGTCCATTCCACACTGTTGCCAGCAGTAGAATTGCATAAGTACACAAATGGACCAAACCAAATGTGCTATATACTGAAAAAATAAAAGGGGTTCCAGACCCACTTCACTTTGCAAAGAAAGTAAATGTTTCATGCTGGCCATGCTGTCCTTAAACTGAACATAATGTCTGCTTCCTGTAGGCCAAATCAATCAATAAATTAGATTTATGTGGGTAGCAAAAGATAATACAGTATACTGCCTCTGGATGCAACTAAATAGACATACAACCATTTAAAGCCTGACCCTCGATCCACTTTGTGAAGAGATATGAATGGCCATATAGAGTATATTCTGGTATATAACAAATGAAGCATATTCTTAACCCCCCGTGATTGATCTAAATTAGTTGTTGTTATTCAAGGAACAAGGAACGAGTTCATCCTGTAAATTGTTGCTCTAGGCCTAATAAAAGAATTTGAGATCTACCACAGTGACCAAATTAAAGGAATCAAAGTTTCCTTCTGTCTCAGAACATGTGTAAAAACCATGATTAAGTGGAGTACATAGGGCTGGAGAGGAGCTGGGGATTCCCAATGTTGTGTCTCGTCCTTAGAATAACTTTGTTTAATGTGGCAGATAAGAGAAAACCGAAGATAAAGGCAGAGTGATATGAGAGGTTTGAAAGAGAAAAGAGAAAGCTAAACCAGAAAAGCCAAGGATTACATCTCAGAAGACCCAACATTTGGCAAGAGGTGCAGTAGATTGTGGTTAGTGTGGGCAGATTTAAAAAGCAACTATCTATTAGCAAAGAGAGACTGGAGTTTGTAAAGATAGCATGCACAGCAAAGAGTGCAGCATCTACAGCATTGTGTTTCACCTGCTTGTGTGACAAACAAATCGAAATATTGAAATCACATCCTGTCATATGGAGAGGCTCAGCAGCGCGCACAACTTCCTGTTTGTGTGAAATATGTGTTTGTGGCTTCTCAATTCGAAAATGTTATTTATACTCCAAAGGGAAGTGCAGATTTCAACAGCTACACTTGTCCACCTCTGTATAAGGTGGAGCATGCATGTGGTTAGCAAAGTTAGCCATCTCCGAAAAGCTGAACATCCCACCCACTGAACTCTGTTGCTGCTAGCTCAAGGCATCTATGAGTACTGATGCACCAAAGAGCAAATACGTTATGGCTATAAACACAAACACCACCATAGCATTGTAGGCTGGCGTGGTAGCCATACATTACTTTTTGCAGCTGGAGTTGTTGTAGGAGGGTATAAGCAACCCAGGCATAAAGTAAAAATGAAGTACAAATATAAATAATTAGTAAAACATACAGTATAGCAGGTTGATAATCATTAGTAATGCAAGGAAGCACTGCCCATTCCATTGTTACCATGCATAGCCAAACAATAACCAAATAATAATGTGTTTTTCAAAAACCATGACACATTTCCTAAAGTTTTTAGTCTAAAACTTACAAACTAGACTATAAAACAACTTTACCTAGCATGCAGTGCAGATAAGTATCCATTCATCTACTTCCACTTAATTCCCTTAAGGGGCCGCAGTAGCTGGAGCCTCTCCCAGCAGCAAGCACAGTGGTTCAAAGTGGGGTCCGGAGTCCCCTGGGGGTAGCCGAAGGTACTGCAAGGGAGCCCCCAGAGGGTGTCTATGTTAAGTACATAAAAATAAATTGAGTTTGAAATGAATTACTTGCTTTGTTAGCTATATACTTGTTTAAATATATAACTTAAAACAAATTTTAGCCACAGTCAGTGTTTTTTGTAAGGTTATTATAGAAATTTATGGAGAAAAGCTTGACATAGCCTTTTGAATATAGGGAAGTTCCATTGTTGGGGGTCTGCGTGGGATTTTCAGAAATTTTAGGGGGCCACAACAGTCTTGACTATGGGAAAGGCTGCTATAGCACATATCATACACATTAGTTTTTTCTTTGCACCAGTGAAACATTTCTGCCCAATGGGTGTGCACATTACATCAGCCACATTGCACACATCTTTTTAACCTCACATGTCACTGCCTCATTCTTTTACCTCTCCGTTTCCAACTAATCGTTAGCTACATGAATTGTCCCTAGAACTCTCCTATAGAAGTCTTAAACTAGTGGTTCTCAAACAAGTACCAATACAGAAAATATTTGGCCAGGTTTAAAATGAGCAACAAAATAGGGATTAACAAAACAAAGATTAAGAGCAGGACTACAACTGGTCTAGAGTAAAAGAATGACTAAACAAGGACTAAATATAGGGCTAATTCCAGCACTAAACCAAAAATAAATCCAGGACTAAACTACGACTAAAGCCAGGGCTAAATCCATGACTAAACTGTGCCTAAACCGGGACTAAGCATAGGTCTTGGCAGCAAATTTAAGCCCACCAAAGCAGAAATAAGACTGGAATAAAAATAGCTTTACATTAAACTACAGTGGGGCAAAAAAGTATTTAGTCAGCCACCAATTGTGCAAGTTCTCCCACTTAAAAAGATGAGAGAGGCCTGTAATTTTCATCATAAGTATACTTCAACTATGAGAGACAAAATGAGAAAAAAAAAAAATCCATAAAATCACATTGTCTGATTTTTAAAGAATTTATTTGCAAATTATGGTGGAAAATAAGTATTTGGTCAATAGCAAAAGTTCATCTCAATACTTTGTTATATACCCTTTGTTGGCAATGACAGAGGTCAAACGTTTTCTGTAAGTCTTCACAAGGTTTTCACAAACTGTTGCTGGTATTTTGGCCCATTCCTCCTGCAGATCTCCTCTAGAGCAGTGATGTTTTGGGGCTGTCGCTGGGCAACACGGACTCTCAACTCCCTCCAAACATTTTCTATGGGGTTGAGATCTGGAGACTGGCTAGGCCACTCCAGGACCTTGAAATGCTTCTTACGAAGCCACTCCTTCGTTACCTGGGCAGTGTGTTTGGGATCATTGTCCTGCTGAAAGACCCAGCCACGTTTCATCTTCAATGCTCTTGCTGATGGAAGAAGGTTTTCACTCAAAATCTGATGATACATGGCCCCATTCATACTTTCCTTTACACGGATCAGTCGTCCTGGTCCCTTTGCTGAAAAACAGCCCCAAAGCATGATGTTCCCACCCCCATGCTTTACAGTAGGTATGGTGTTCTTTGGATGCAACTCAGCATTCTTTCTCCTTCAAACACGACAAGTAGAGTTTTTACCACAAAGTTCTATTTTGGTTTCATCTGACCATATGACATTCTCCCAATCCTCTTCTGGATCATCCAAATGCTCTCTAGCAAACTTCAGACGGGCCTGCACATGTACTGGCTTTAGCGGGGGACACGTCTGGCACTGCAGGATTTGAGTCCCTGGCGGCGTAGTGTGTTACTGATGGTAGCCTTTGTTACTTTGGTCCCAGCTCTCTGCAGGTCATTCACTAGGTCCCCTGTGTGGTTCTGGGATTTTTGCTCACCGTTCTTGTGATCATTTTGACCACGGGGTGAGATCTTGCGGGGAGCCCCAGGTCGAGGGAGATTATCAGTGGTCTTGTATGTCTTCCATTTCCTAATAATTGCTCCCACAGTTGATTTCTTCACACCAAGCTGCTTACCTATTGCAGATTCAGTCTTCCCAGCCTGGTGCAGGTCTACAATTTTGTTTCTGGTGTCCTTTGACAGCTCTTTGGTCTTGGCCATAGTGGAGTTTGGAGTGGGACTGTTTGAGGTTGTGGACAGGTGTCTTTATATAGATAACGAGTTCAAACAGGTGCCATTAATACAGGTAACGAGTGGAGGACAGAGGAGCCTCTTACAGAAGAAGTTACAGCTCTGTGAGAGACACAAATGTTGCTTGTTTGTAGGTGACCAAATACTTATTTTCCACCATAATTTGCAAATAAATTCTTTCAAAATCAGACAAGGTGATTTTCTGGATTTGTTTTTCTCATTTTGTCTCTCATAGTTGAGGTATACCTATGATGAAAATTACAGGCCTCTCTCATCTTTTTAAGTGGGAAAACTTGCACAATTGGTGGCTGACTAAATACTTTTTTGCCCCACTGTATATCAAGACTTGAACTGCGAAAGACTCCTGAGTTCCAGTAGAAGAAGCTTGCGTGCCTCCAGTGGTATCCTCAGCACACTTTGAGAACCACTGTCTGAGACCATTGAATTGCACCTTATTCTCCGAATAGGTGTCTAATCCCAGGTATGTTTCCATCTCCCCCAGACAGATCTCGTGTCGGGCCCAACACCTGAGTCACCCGAGACAGTATTGTTCAAAGTGGACCTGGGTCATACAAAGTTTATGTGTGTTATCTGTCTGCTCGTGTTGACGTCCTCTGATGGGTTCACTCATTACTGCCACCGACAGAAAGGGAATACCTCTGTTTGTGCTGGTGTATGTAAAGACTGTAACCAGAGAGCTGCATTTTCAAAAGTAAACAAGTCTTGTGGTTTTGGCTGCATGCTGCTCTATCATTATACGTGCCATATATTCTCATCTTTCTGACTGGTTAGGGGCGGTTTAATGCTTGGGTTGCAGCATATTTTAAAAGCAAGAGGTTTGTAAAGCTAGAAACTGTTATATGACATGGTTTAACTGTGATAACTTTCAGCCCATTGGCATAAGACTGGTTGTGCAATTAGTTTGACATGATGTGAATCACAATATCTGTCACATGGAAGACCAGTGTTCTTACGTTCTTCCTTACAACATGGCTGCGAATGTGGATATATTGAAATTTGCAGCCCTTATATTTGATGTCTCAGAAATTTAAAGACAAGACTCCTGGCATAGTTTATCTGGTCACAACTCAACAACAAAAATGCCACTATTAGTTTTTTGTGACTGGGCACAATGGGCAGTTACTTTGATAAGTATGTGCTACATAAAATACTAGCCACTGTACCTTGTTAGCAGTCCCAAGTCTGGATAAATGGAGTGTTGTGCCTGGAAGGGCACCCAATATAAGACCTATGCCACATTGCTATATACAATACAAATCACTGCAGGAGGAGACAGATTGGCTATGGTGACTGAAAGGGAAAACCGAAAGGTAGGAAGAAGAATAATGACAATAATGACTTTCAGACTGATCCAACTTACTGTCAGGTGCTTTGGGTAACAGCTGGTACCTGACGCTAAACCAAAACCATTGTGTATCAGGGATACTTCATCTAGCTTTGACTTTCCAGAAAAAGACAAACATCCTCTTAAAGAGACATTCAAAATAAGCATGTGTCATTTTGACGATCTTAGATAATTGTAGATAGAGAAAGTGACTTGAGTGACTTTAGCTTTGAAGAGACTTCACTGGTTTCTTGGGGAGTTGTACATAAGATTTCACTCACTGTTTGGCACAGTCCATTGACAGCATGTTACCGGTTTTTGTAAGTGTTTGTCAGTGTATTGTAAACAAAGAATAATACTTAAGTATATGTTCAGTGTTATTGGTCCTTTTAACATATACCAGATTTAGCTTTGGTCTCTATTCCATTCCCTATTATGTATTAGTATCAGATCTCTAAATCTTCTCATTTCCTTTCAACCCTCTGTTTATCTGAGCTTGAAAATGGCACAAAGAGTAGACTGGCTTGACCCTCCTCACCTCTGTGTAGGCATTTTCAAATTACTGTAAAACTATAACATATTATGCAGCCTTGTCATATTCCACAAAAAAAAAAAAAGACTTATTCATCTCTAAGGGGAAGCCCAAAAAAGAATAGCAAATGTAAGCTCAGGTGTGTCATTCTTTCTATTAGAATAATCAGTGGAGTTTATCAGTTGCTAATATCACATATGAGTCGTGCGTGGATCCCCGGAGCGTGCTGGTGTGCAGTGTGCGTACTTACTCAGCTCAGAGGAATGCTCCGCGGCGGCTGGGAGCACAATCAGGGCGTGGGCTGCTGTTTGGTTTGTGGCTGCAGCGGGGCGGAGGGGTTAGACAGACTTGGCCCAGGCCGTCTCACTATCTGACAACAAGCCTCCCTTTGTGCTCTTCTAACACCACCAAAACCGCCATCACCACCACCGCCACTGCTGCTGCTGCTGCTGCTGCCTCTGGGCTGGGAACAGGAAAAGTTGACACGGAAACATCAGTACCAGTAATGCATTCAAATGTTAGAAAGAGACAGACAGGAATGTGGTAAAAGTCATTATAGTGGAAGTACTTTTTAGACATATGACTCACACCATGGAAAGTAATTAAGTGTAAGTTGTTATTTACTGGACTATTCTGCCAATAGTAGTTTTAATTCACGTGTAAGTAGGAATGCCCTGAAACTACAATTGTGCACTTGTTCATTGATTAAAAAATATAGTTACAGTAGATTTTTAGTATGCTTTTTGTGACACAGTTGTCCAGAGTATGTAGCTGGTTGTGACAGGAAGGGCATCCGGTGTAATAACTGGCCATATTACCTTGTGACAGATTTGCTGTGGCAACCTTGTAAGGGAGCAGCCAAAAGGGTAAAACCAAAAGACAAATAAATAGATACAGTATAAGCATGTTTTTCAACTTTAAATGATTTGTGCTATCTAAATATAAATTAATAAATAAATAATATTTTATTTATAACACACTTTACATTTGAACAATGATACTATAGGTGAGTTAATGGACTTTATTTAACAGTCATAGCCTGTCCATCCTGGAAGAGGATCTCTCCTTCAATATGGTCTCCATAAGGTTTCTTCTCTTTTTTGTCTCCGCTGCTGATGTTTTTTTGGTTTTTTTTTTGAGTTTTTTCTTACCGAGAAGGAGCGTCTAAGGACAGGGGATGTCTTGGGACTGTTTTGTGTAGTTATTGTTTATGTTTGATTGTGTGATTATGTTTGATTACATGACTAATTGTTTGTAATGCCCTTTGAGGTGACTGTTGTTGTGATATTGAGCTAATATACATAAAATTTAATTTAGTTGAATTTGGCGAAAAGATCTCAAAGTGCTGCAGTAAATAGCATAGTAAAAAAAAGTCAGTTTAAAATAGGATTTCAACGTTACACTGTAGCATAACAAGTTGTAGAGCTGGCTTGATTTGTGTTTCAGACACTTGTACAATATAGCACTCTAACTTAGTCCTACTGTTGTTTCAGATCAAATATTTTTGGAATACAGGTGCATTTATAGCCAAAGCTGTTCTCTGTGCAATCTTATGCTTAAAAAACACTCCAAATATAAATCTTAAATCAGTATCTGGAAGCCGCCCATCTAATGTTAGATCATTTTCCTTGACTAAACACATTTGCAATTTCTTACATGACCAAAGGAGACATGAGCTATGAGTAATACACAAAAATCTCTGTTGAGATCACTTTTGATTTTTTTGGCACAGTTCTCTTGTTGAACTATCTCTTCAAATATTCATCATAGTCATAGTTGTTTAGGTTAAAGCAGTGATGCAATAGTTTGTTTAAAAAAGGGAGTGTTGGGCTTTCCTGGAGGTTAGGTGTTAGAAATGTCAGCAGTAGCATGGATAGTCTTGAAGTTGCTCAATACAAATTTTTTGACTCTGGATCAACAATTTGGGGTGCAAACATATTCTGCATGCAGTAACATTCTTGACTGTGATAAACGTACAGTATAAAGTGCAATATTTGAATAATACTCCCTTTGACACACTACAACACTACTTCCTCTGGTTTCACTTGTGCCACAAACATTTACGTTAGATTGCACCACATTATTTCTTTTAACATCTGATTAGGCAGTTATTTTAACATGTATAGTATAAATGTCTGCTTTTTATTGGAACTCAAGCAATTATTTGTTATTGCAAATTCTGTCATAATAATAACCATAAACTTGTGACATTGTGGAGCCCAAAGTCATCTTGCATTTGGCTACACATTCCAACCACTGTTACTAACCCTTTTTAATCATTTCCACTGACATTATTTCATCAAAGACTGACGTTGTTTTTCCGGTGTCCCTCCATGTTGGGAACGTGACTGGTGGTGGGTAGCATGCACATTCTCCTAAGTCTTCCATGTGGAATATTTAGAACCATTCATCATTTGGATTGAGAGAGAGACTGCTCAGCTCATTGACCATTAGCAGTAAAAGTAATGGTTCCTGGTCCCCGGTGGCGTCCAGTTTTCTCAGTCTAGACTCGTTTGTAGTCTGGAGCTAAGTCGTTTGTCTGCAGGTTTCTGATTTCATATCGCCGGGCACTGTGATATCACCTGTGGGCCATGGTCAAACTTCAAACCACTTTCCTCTCACAGTCTGTTCTTGGTGCACCCCCAGTCCTTTGTGAGAAAGAGAGAAGAAATCTGATGGCTTTTCCAGAGCCAGTGGGAGGCGTGTGTTGAATATGTTCCATGTGAGAGTTGCTCCTCTGCAGGAATGTATGCATGAGCCAAGATCTATACACTTTGAGCATTGACTTGCTCTGATCGAGTTGATAGCTTGAGGCCAACAGTATCTAGATATATTTAAGAGGGAAATTAGGTTTAACATAATGACATTGACTGACTAAGCTTTGCCAAACATTTCAGAAGGAGAAATTCTGAGTTCTGAAGGTCTGTTATTAAGCCAAAAAGTATAAAAATTTTGGCTCCCAATGGTTAAAAACTAAATAATAGACAACTATTCACTAAACTGTGTTCTGAATGATGTGTAAACCTGCTTCCCACCTTCTAAAGCATGCATCAAGTCTACTCGTGTGATCGACAGTAACATTTAAAAGCCTGGCGTGAGGAGAGCAAAATAAGCGCTTAAAGACCAGACCAGACGAGATCGAACAATATCTGTTGTAGTAGTTTAGGTGAGGAGGTAAACGTGGAGGATTTGTGTTTATTTACTAAAACAGTTGTGGAGCTAACACTAACCTGATGTTATGGCGTAAACATGAAAGTAAAGTGGATCTTTGTGTCATAAAAGACTGACTGTACAGTGCTGTCAGAGCTACATGCGCTCTTGTCTTCGTCCAAAACCTTTAACGGGTCACAGGCGGGTCACATGACTTCATCATGAGCGGCACTGAACTGATTCCTCTGATTGCTTTACATAACAACTTAAAACCTTTAGCTTGTAAACACAAAGCTACTAGGGGAAAGTGGCTGTTTCTGCATCTCTGATGTTGTAGCAACACATTCTCAGAATTTACATTAATCAAAATAACTTACAAGCAGATAGTCGGAATCAGTTTCTCATTTGGATGGTGGGGATTTTAGAGCTGGCCTCAAATTAGTATAATTATGCTGATTCTGTATTAAATTAAAGTTTTTAGGATTACAGATTGTAAATATATGTTTTTGCAGTGAAGTCCAAAACATACAAGCAATAAACTTGCTAATCTAGTAATAGGATCCTATAATAACTCATTGTAGTCAATATTTAGATAGTCACCTCATGTTAATATGTTTTTCTACATACATTTGCTTCACTTGCTTCACAAAAGAATTGATATTGCTATAACTATGCCTGTCCATGACATGGCATGCTGTGAAAACTTGAATTCTAGCACTGGTGCTATTTTTTTTTTTTTTTTACTTACTAGAATGGTGACTAGAACATTGAAGAACATTTACAATTACAAGAACATTTTTTAGAACATTTGTTGGCTGGGATTATCATTTGGTCAAAAACATGGCATTTTCAAGAACATTAACTACTAGGGGTGTAGCGATACAGTAACTATATCAATGTATAATTTTTTTTTTCCTACAATACAACTATATTGATTACCTTGTATCAAATCATATTGTTTTCTAGGAAGTGTGTATTGATGTACATGGACTTGATGATATTGGAATATCGATATTAGAAAGTTGCATGTTAAAATAAAAACAGATATGGCTTTTTAAATGTAATTTTTCAATGAAATACGATGCTATATTCAACTTTTCTTTACTCTTTCTGTTGGACATAATCAACCCTGGCTGTGATGCTACATTTGAGTAAACATTTCTTATTTTTGTCTGTATCGATTATTGATATGAAGGTGTTGAATCGTATCGAATCGTATCATTCCAAATGAGCCAATATAGTTCTTGAATTGTATCAGAACACTTCTAATTGATGTGTATCGTATCGTTGCAAAAACATATTGTTACACCCCTAATAACTACTGTAATGTCACAGCAGTAGAATCAGGCTTCATCTGAGCTTATTCTGTGCAGCCTTCTCAGTAGAAGCAGTGTCTCTGTTGATGTGCTATTGAATAACCACAGTCTGCTGCTAAACATCATTATAGTGGTGTCCTGATAGTCCAGACTCACAGCCACACCCCCCAGCCCGTCCCACTCACAGAAGGCCTGCAGGGTGGCAGGGTGTGGAGGTGGGGGGTGGTACAGCGGGACAGACGGAGAAGAGGGCTGAGGGGAGGGAGGAGACTGGTGGGAGGTTTATTATGGGGCCCACTCACAGACACTCTGAGCCGCTCTGAGCTGCTGAGACAGTCTGCTCGGCCTATTGTCCCACACTGGCCATTCTTTATCCCATTCTGTCCACCCACCCCCTTTTGTGTGTGTGTCTTCTTCGCGACAGATTGGAGTGCAAAATACTTGTTTACACTGGTGAAAACTTTTACAGTCCTGCGAACAAAAAGGCATTGAGCGTCCAGGAGCAACTGCTGATGCGGTGGTCTTGGGAAGTTGTAAAAAGTCAAAAGGTCTGAACTCAAACTCGAACTGCGGCCTGAACAGTGAAGATATTTGTGTTTGAGCCATGCCTCCAAGTGTTTGTTTTGCCCCCTCCTTCTCTTGGAGCCCAATCTGCTCTGTCTGAGTCAGCCCAGCATGCACAATGCACGCACAATATGACACATGCTTTCAGGACATTCACTGCTGTAGTCACAAGTGCTCGCTCAGTTTGTTGCAAGCAGAAATGTATTGTTATTGTCATCAGTATTTCTCCTCTGTCTGATTTCAACAGTAGTTTCAAAGTGCATGTGAAACGTCTAATTCTATTTTGTTGTGTTGTATTGCTGAATCTATACAGTTTACTAAGGCTTAAGCTGGACAAAATACTGAGCATGCTCCAGAGCCAGACAGTGGCAAAGAGTAACTTGTGTAAATAAATGTAAAATATTGAGACATAAGGTCTGCTGGCTAACCCGTTGCTGTATTGGTACTGTATCTTTTGACACAAATAAGGAAGCTAATCTATTGGATGCATTTGTGTGCATATTGGAAAGCAATTGTTAATTTGTAGGGATGTTCAGGTTCTGATCAAGACATCAGTATCAGTAAAGGAATTTTTAAATGATCGGATTAGATCAGATGTTGTAGCATTATTTAGCATAAAAATATAGCTATGCAATATGTAACGTGTTACTGCAAAATGAAAATAATAATAATAATAATAATAATGAAAAAGATTGGTACCTGGACTCAGATTGGCAAAAACGACACATTTAATGATCGGATCGGGAGCCAAAAAAAGTTGAAGGACATCCCTGTTAATCAGCATTTCCTTCTTTTTTTCCCTAAAGTCACTATTGTTATCTACCAAGGATACATGCACACGCACTAGGTCTAATCTCTCCCAGGCATGTAAACTTGGACAAAGTGAAATATCCAGCTGGGTGGGGCTTTGTTAAACTATGAGCTTAGTCAAAGCTTAGCATGTAAACATAGTTAATGACAGATGCATTCGGTACATTCACTCCTTTTCACACTTAAGCACAACAAGTGTTGTTCTTAAGAGCTGAGCTTATAGTTGTTCCATGTCACAGAGTATAGTGATTCGTGGGATGGAGGGGGTAGTGGGAGATTGCACTTTAGTGTTAGACAGACGGGACAGTCGGCTTAAAGGTCAGGTTCAGCCCTGTTTCGGGTCAAAGAACACAATTATGTTGACATAGCTTCCCCCCGTGGCTAGGAATCCATCGCAATATGTCCCTTTCATTTATGGACATCAATCTCACTCGGACCGTCTGCAGACAGAGACGTGTCAGGACTTGGCCCATATTCTGTTTTTACAAGACATGGTTAAAACTACAGCTGATTAAACTTCAAATGCATTATCTGAATAAGCAAAGCCTGCAGTGCTCACAATGCCTATCTTTCTCAAACTGTGATATGGGTATCACTGGTGGCCTCTTCTAGAGTTTTGCGGTTCAGGTCCTGATTTAGGCATGTTTAGAGAGTGTGTTCAAACTAGAAGTGGGAAAAATATGAATTTTTCTGATGCATCAATAATTTCTGTAAAAAGATTCAGAAAAGCTAATAATCTGAAATTTGTAAAGACTACAAATTATTAAAGTAGGCTATGTACAATACAAATTTTATGCTACTGGGTTACAAAGAGTCATCTCAGGCAAATGCTAACAGAATTTGTTACAGCTACATATTAATTATTACTTCTCTAGTTTTGGTTTTTGAAGTAGGTGTTTAAAATTACTTTTCAGAATATAAAATATACAATTAAAATGAATTATAGTTGAAGAATTAATGCTATCATGAACCAGAAAGGTGTCTGATGCACTGATTTTGAATCGAATTGTGGGCCTCTGAATGGAAATCAAATTGAATCGTGAGATGCCATAATATTCCCACCGCTATTTCTCACTTTCCGTGTTTAATTCGCTTCGCTTGAGCTCGGGTTCGCTTCCAGGGAACATCTGGTTCATTTGAGCAGGTGTTAATGCACAATGAGACACAGGTGCGCACCAAGTGAACTCTGGTCTGCCTGAAATCAGTGGTCTGAGTGTATGTGCTTTGAGCCCTGGTGTACTCCTGGTGTGGTGCCGGTGAAGTGCGAATGCAATGCGGACCAAACTACAGCCTAACGGCAGGGAGTGGACTACAACACTGCTTACCAAGGGCGGAAAAACACAAAACAATCATGCATCAGGAAAAAATACAAGAGAGGGGATAAATTAAATGTATTTAAAATGTTGCCACCAGAGAGGATCCAGTTGTATTCAAGTAATAGCGCTGCTCTAAACTCAACACTTATTTATGAAAGTGCTATATTATTGGGATATATGGAGCTGAAAAGGCAGATGTCCATATCAATTCGAACCAGAGCAATTACAGTCATCAACACAGGTGTGAACTTTTGTGTCGATCAATAAGAAACACACCCATGAGTGAAATGTAGACCTGGTTTAGATCTGGTTTAGTCCAGGTTTAGACCTGGTTTGATGTGTGAGGTAGTGGGAAGTGGATAGAGGATTCTGGCTAATTGTGAGTTGAAAACTTACTCATGATGTTGTCATATTTAGTCACAAGATCCCACTCCAAGCGAGGTGCAAATCAGGCACATGTTGACAGTCAAGGGAAGGGCTAACATTGCGAGCAATTTAGATTGACTTATTCTTCACCTATACATGGAGATACTTCGTGTAGGTGATAGGAGTAGCAGACTTCACAGTGATAGGTACAGGGATTGACCTCATGACCTTTTAGTCATAGTAGGTTACAGCTTTAGAAATTGTTTATGAAATCATGAAACACTGAGACAGAAACTTAATAATCATGATTAGTACATTGCGTAACTTTCTAAATAGTTTTTCCAGCCTTGTTCGGAGCTAAGGATTCTGGGTTAACAACCAAAACAGCTTTCCTGCTTTATTGTGTACACAGTATTATACTAGATTTAAACTGAGAGTTTAGTTGCCTCTCAGCAGTTTGTGGTGGCATACCTGATTCTCATTTTTCCTTTTGGAACACAACAAAACTGCCCCAATAATATCTTTTACATGGGGTACTGCATGTGTGGCTTGCAACACATCTAAGAAGTAGGATGCGCACTTCAGAAGACCAAAGTTATGGGTGTGGGATTTACTTTTTGGTGGCATCAAGAGGCAAAATTGTATATTTTAATTTCACACCTCAGAGCCTTTCTTTCTGCACCTACGGTAGCCTTGCAGGGACATGAATTGTTCTCAATCAAACATAGTGATATATATGATGAATGCACAACAAACAAAACGTATATAGCTTCTGATTCTGCAAGACTTTATGAGTGTGCTTCTTGTCCAGTAGTGCTCAGTTTGTCTGCTTTGGACAATATAGGACCGCAAAGTAGTAGAATTGACACTGGGTTTAATTGACTTTTTTTCCAGATAGAAAAATGCCAAAAAATGTTGACTGAGAAATGTACATACACAGTATTGGCTGATTTGTCCTATTTTGTTCAACTGCATTCTTCAACATGACTTATTTTTGAGTAAAATCCTATGTTGGGCATGTTGTATGTGGGAAGCAGCTTACGTCTGGACACTGCTGGCCTATTTTCTGGACAGCCATCATGTCCCACCCATGTCCTTCAGTCTGAACACTGTGAGCTCAGCAGGGGACAGGGCTCATCTCAGCCTCCTCCTGCTCCAGAGCTGGGAAAAAAACAACTTCCAAATCATTTTACAAGCATTATGTCAGTCCACTGGTTAGCTGCTCATACAACACTAGCAACTCCTCTTGTAAACAACAGGCCAGGGCTTGATGATATTTTGCTGTCAGCTTTCCCACCATTCTTGTAAGTGACTGCTGTCATAAATCACTTCCATAAAATACATGAGTTGTTCACACGCTGAACTGTGAAGCTCTTTGTCATGTGCATTCTTAGGTCGCTCATTCTAGTGCATTGATTTGTTACATAACTTTAAATAGGGCAAAATTGAATGGCAAGATTACACAATAGTGATTCTTTTTATGTTATACACTTTTTAAAATAGGTGAATATGACTTTCACAATAATTTGGGTATAGTAAAATCTAAAGATGTGCTACTACAGTGCACAGTTTGTGGCACATACATTCATGTTCTTTCACTTGTTCCTGTTAGGGATCACAGGTGGCTGGAGCTTATTCCTCCAACTATGGGCCTTAGGCAAGTTGCAACTTTGATAATGAGTAGTTAGTTTCAGAGCTGACACAGAAACATACACTGAATGATGAGCAGTCACTCTAACCTTGAGTCACTAAGCAATTTACATTCAACAATTCACCTAACACCTGCATGTCTCTGCATGGTGGGAGAACACCATGTCATACCATACCTTGTCATGTTAACAAAACAATATTTCAACTTTAAATATGCTGAACACTCACTAGAAAACTAGGTGCTAAAAAACAAGAGATTCATTTCTCATGTCATATGATGCACAATTATTTATTTTAATTTAATGCAATTACAATACATTTATTACCATTGAATACATATGTGTTACATCAGTGGTAGGGCTGTGCCTAAAAAATTAACATGGGGATATATCATGAAGTACTTCTAGACAATACACATATCGATACGCATGCTACTTTTTTTTATTGCCTTACCTTGCTGTGTGCTGTTCAGCACTTTGTAAACCTTGTTTTTTAAAAGTGCTATACAAATAAAAATGTATCATTATATTATTATTACTGTTTCGATACAGCTGTTTCCAAAGGTGTAGTACACATTTCTGTCATAGGTGGCAGCACCGCAGCACACAGCAGCAGCATGGTCTCTTCACAGTAAACAAACATGGAGGAAGACTTTTTTTTTTTTTCGGACAGCCAAACTTGAGGGGAATTATCAATTTTGGACTTTTAAAACACCAAGGAATCAGGAGTTAGTCATGGCTCATGCAGTTTGTAGGCTCTGCAGTGAAGTAAGGTTACTGCAGCAACACTACAGATCTCTGTCTTCACACAAGACCCTGATCTGCCGCTAACAACAGGTAACAACCACACAACACAGAGCCAACGTGTGTCACTGAGGGAGCACAAAGTTACTGATCCTCTTGTGTCAGACTTGGCCTGAAATAATCACTGCATCCAGCGTATGAGTGCAACAGCAGAGAGAGTATGCTCCACTGCTGGGGACATTACAGCTCAGCTCAACATGTAGATAAATTAGTTTCTTGACAAAAATATGACAAGACGTAAGCTAGATAAGCCATAGCTGTCAAGGCAGTTAATAAGGTTATATTAAAGCTTGTTAAAATGTGTATTATTTTTTGTACCAATTGCTGTCATTGCAATGTTGGTTAGGTTATATCACTTACAGCCAATATACATAATATAAACTATCCATTTAGTTAATTGTTTGACTCTGTGCTTTGTTCAAAATGTATTGGTATACATATCGTATCATGACCCCTGTATCGGGATACGTATCGTATCGTGATATTGTTGTAAATACCCAGCCCTTAATCAGTGGTAGTGCATTTTGATGAGAGTTGTGTCAGTTGGCTGGTGATAGATTTGACTCATGTTGACAGCAGGAGACTGCTTACTCTGGCACAAAAACATAGCACTTTTCATTTGATTGTTCACTTTCACAACACATAGCAACACTTAACCACACAGAGCGCAGATCTGTTTGTGACAAGATTCCAGCCATTGTTCCCTAGTTTATTATTCATCTTTAAGTTTTGTTAATAAATACATCTGGGGAGGCCTGCTGCTGCATAAACAGAGCTGTTTAATAAAACTAGACTTAGAATAACATACACTTTAGCTTTCATGTCATGCCCGGATGTCGGTTGTACTTCCAGATGAGTGGTTACTGGAGCTGCACTGTCGTTATCCTGTATCAACAGCATACATGCAATATTCATATTTCAAGAATTTTTAGTTTTTTGCAGTATTTGTTACAATACAACAAAGCCAGTTTAAAGGGGCTTGGTGAAAACATTTGTACAATATATCAAACAAAAAGTGTTTATCTACAAAAATGACATACAGACAGTAAAAGGGCATTATTTGTTTCTGATTCTACAAATGCCCAGAACAAACTGAGCACAGCTTGGCGAGAAGTACATTGAAGTACATAAGCTTGCATTGCTAAACTAAAAATTGCCTTTGGTTTTACTGTTTCTACAACTGTCCATAGCAGACAATGTCAGCACCGCTGATTGAATACATAAACTTGAATTTATAAATTGATTGCAGTGAACTCTACATCTGACCTATTTCCACAAGAACAGCATGTCTGATTTAGTGTGATTTTAAATAAAGCAAGTGAGATTATTGTAATATTCCACAATCATATTGCACATTGCATCTTTTTCTGATTTGGTCCAACCTTCAGTCACATCCAGTCTTTTTTCCTTTTATTGCACTTTGTATTTGAGGGGCTTGTCCTCTGTTGACTATTATGACTCATGCATTTACAGTAAAGCCGCTCTTCATAACACTGACTGGAAGGGGCTTTGGATACACTAACAGTAAGTAGGACACAGTGGCTACTAGCCAGTAATGCTAGAGTTTTTTTGACTTTTCTGTCGGGAGCCCATGCAGTCTCGCCCCGTTGCAGGAGGGACACAAATCAGACCAGGCTCTCCATCCAACACACCTTTTTTTACTTCCATTGTAGGCAAGGGAAAAGATTACATTCAGTAAGAAGTGATGTCTTTTTCCTCAAGTCATTTAAAAAAAAAAGTTTTCATGGGGAAGTTTTAGCTTTTACCACGTGCCATGATCATTTTTGAGCAATACTGGATTAGTCATAGCTTATTTTTTCAGTTTCTACAAGATTTTTTTCCATTGTTGTGCCTTACTATGCTACAAAACAATATAGCAGTGTAAGACATGAAAAGACTAAAATTGAGGACAGTGTCAAACATAGTGTCAAACACAGGAAACGTGCAATAGCAAAGAGGAACAATCACTCAAACAGAACATACCACGCCCAAAGCATGAATGACTGAATGACTTATTTTTTTAGTTAATTTACTCTGACGGGATTGTAGGCTTGGAAGTAAAACAAAATGCAACTCCAGCTATGTTTTTGAGGGAACAATTTTATAGCATGTTGGAAAGCTAAAAAAATAAAAAATAAAAAAAATTAAAAAAGTGGATTTAGCAAAATACTTCTGTCTGTTGGCGGGCATCATATCTAAAAAGCTATAAATGTCTATTTTGATGACATATAGCAATTAAAACACTAAGCAATGAATAGCTTTTTATCTTTTGCCCTTTACAACACAGTACCTTGTTGGATGCCTCATACCCAACTCAGAATCATTTAAATACATAAATATCTGAAATAGAGCTGACTAATCTTCCTTCATGTCCATCTATTTCCCATAAAACCCTCAGACACCCCTCCCCCTGAACATTGAAAATTGTGTTTAGATGTACAACAGCCGTGAATGAGAGCTGCTACCATGAAAAATTAAAACACCATTGGTTTGTTGTTGGCTGTACAATGGCTGACCCAATGGGACCAAGCTTTCTGTACATGACCTCTATCTGACCTAGTTGTATTTGGCCACTATCATTGGTCCCTTTGGGCGGCTTTAGGCTAAACCTTTGACCCTTAGCCTGTATTTGTGAGAGTGGCAAAGTGAGAGATTGTAAAAACATATGTTGTCTATGCATGGCTTCTTGCAGAATATAATGAGTGGATTTTTATGAGTTATTGTGCATGAGATTACATGGGTTTTATGGTGCTGTGTATAACTCATTAGTAATCTATCTAGCAGCCTAAATATTCGTCCTGCCAACACTATTGTTTACTGCAGCAGTGCAGATGTTACAAAATCTGAGGTGGGTGGAGTAGCCACTAATTGTACTCAAATAAGAGTGTTGTTACTTTAAAATAGTATTACTCAAGTAGAAGTAACATGTTGTGATAAAACTACTCTTAGAAGTACAACATATTCACAGAGTTACTCAAGTAAAGGTAACTCATTGCTACCCAGCCTTGTACATAAGTACATAGTATTTGTGTTAAAAGTCAAAAGTTGTGTACGGGTGTTTTCTTATGTTTCATCTCATAACTATGTGCGCACAGCTGCGTCTCTCACAGAAGCAGGAAGTATCAGAGTCCAACAATAATACAATAAACACAATACACATGGAAGCACAGAAATCCAAACATCTAGAGCTGAATCTGGACACATTGTTCTTTGTTCATTTATTACAAATATAAAGATTGAAAAGTTTGTTTGAAATAATGTAATAAATCCAGTAATAGGAATTCAGAATGTGTAAAAATGTTTTAAAATGACTTATAGTTTATGTTTTAAAATGACTTATAGTTGCAATCAAAAATATTTAGCCCCCCCAAAGATTTTAAGGATTTATCAAATAAAGATTTTTAAAGAAGACAGAAAGATCCTGGGAAATCCTTGAGTGGCCTTATTAGTCTCCAAATTTAAATCCCATTGAAAATCTTTGGTGGGATTTAAAGAAGGCTGTTGCAGCATGGAGGCCATCAAACATCACTGAGCTAGGGGCTTATGCACCTGAACAATGGCCAAAGATTCCAGTCAAGAGGTGTAAGAAGTTTGTTAGCACTCACTGAAAGCATTTGTTAGAAGTTATCAAAGTTAAAGGATGCTCCACAAAGTAGGCTAAGGGGTAAATGATACTGCCCATAAGTCACATTTTTAAATTTTTTATTATCTTTCATTCACATCATTATAATGTCTTTTGAGCTGAACATTTCTCATTGCAATTGTAAATAAGTAGTTAGTGTTTAATTAGACAAAAGTTGGCTAAAAAGCACACTTCCCATTTTTGACAATGTATGGTTAGCATTTCCAATGGTTTGTATATCTGGCTTACAGCAAAATGGTTTTGGGGTCAATTTCAGTACATTTATGAGGTTATTTTGACAACGCACTTTACTCTAAATTAACAAATTTTTTATCCTTTTTGGTCATTTGTTTATACAGATAATGTTGGCATAAAAAGACATAGGGTTGCTCTTACATTATTCGTATAGCTCATCACAAGCAATGCACTGATACTGATTTCCTAACTTTCTTTCTGCTCTCTCAGGTCTCTGGATGGGCGTTTGCAGGTGTCCCACAGAAAAGGCCTGCCTCATGTCATCTACTGCCGTCTGTGGCGCTGGCCCGACCTGCAGTCCCACCACGAGCTCCGGGCCGTGGAGCTGTGCGAGTTCGCCTTCCACACCAAGAAGGACGAAGTGTGTGTCAACCCCTATCACTACCAGCGCGTCGAGACACCAGGTATGGTATTTTTCACATCCATACAGGATTTATTTCCATACAGGGATTTGAATGAATGAATGAAATACCTGACAACTCATTCTGGCTATGTTTTTATGTGCAGTACTCCCTCCAGTGCTGGTGCCCAGACATACAGAAATCCCCAGTGAGTTTCCACCTTTGGACGACTACAGCCATTCAATCCCCGAAAACACGAACTTTCCCGCAGGCATCGAGCCCCAGAGCAACTATATTCCAGGTAGGTTGAATCAGTTCATGTTTTATGTGCAAACACCTAAGCTGTTTGAGCACCGCTCTTCAGTGTTGTAACACTGTTATACATCTGTGATACAACTGTTTATACATCTACACACACTCACAAACTGACCACACACATATACAGTACATACTGAAGAGGCGTGAGTTTACTCTGAGCTGAGTGCAGAACAGCACCATCAGGTAGGTAGTCATGTAATTTTTGCACATTATATTTAAATACAACACACTTTGATGGTATACTTTGAGTCATTTTTAACCATCCCCTGTGTAATCCTGATTTAAATGCATGATAATACAGGTTAATCCTACACATGCAGCTGGTCTGTGTGAGTCAACACTTATCCAAGCAGGCTTTACTATGACGCTCCAAGTTTAGACACATGTTCCTGTTACAGTAGATCTCAAACTATGGTACAGGTACAAGTAGTTCTTGAAGTTACTGATTTTGTTTAATTTAGATCCAGTTTTTTTCCTGTTTTCTGCTCTGGAAATTTACATTTGTGTAAACCACTGTTTAGTCCAGTTTTAGTCCTTGTTTTATCCATATTTTTGTTTGGTTTAAGAATCACTGTACTATAAGAATTGAATGGGAAGGTGTGTCCAAACCTTTAAGCAATTTTAGAGTATTCTCTTTACTTAGTTTTAGAGAGCAAACTCAACATTTCCCTGTGTACAAGCACATGGTAACAGTGGCAAGGAAAACTGTATTTTAAATGGCAGAAACCTTGGGCAGCCCCGAGCTCTGTATGGACGGCTCTCTGTTGGATTGAGAGAGACAGAAAAAGAGGGCAAATAGATCATGGTCTGTCCATTATCCATTTTGCTGATCATCCTCATCCAAAATATTCTCAAGAACACAGCACTTCACCTTCAGCTTGCTCCATGTTCTCCTCTGTTTAATTTGTTTTACTCAACTGCACATATATTTTTACACTCTCAGTTCACATGATTTTAGCATTATTTTGTATGTTTTCATTGGAGATCAGATTGAAATAAATAAATTGCACTAACAGAGTTTGTTTAAGTGTGGATTCACAAATAGTCTGTACAGCTCCTATTGTCATATGGTATTATTTATATAATTAAATTTCTATTTCAGAAACGCCGCCACCTGGATACCTTAGTGAGGATGGAGAGACCAGCGATCACCAGATGACCCACAGCATGGACACCAGTTCCCCAAACCTGTCGCCAAACCCTGTCTCACCCGCTCACAACAACTTAGGTATGGCATCTACAATCTTATATTAGTCCATACTGCAAACTTTTAGTTCTGAGCTGTTGTGCAGGACAAGGCATTAGTCAGCCACCACTAATATGGCCATACTATATCCAGATATCCTATGTTTACACTGACAGGACGGAAAACTGCAGGGGATTGGCCAAATAGAGACTGTTCAAATAGGGAAAAAAAACACAGTATTATTTAGCCCCAGCCTTCAAAGTCGAAGGACGAAGAGAAGTTAGAGGCCGACCACGTTGAGAGGGAAAAGAGAGAATTACCAGAATTATGCAGGTTTCTGAAAACTATCATGGTTGAGCCTGTAATTTGAGTTTCCACATTTTGTCTGCAACAAATTTCTGGGAATCGGTGTGTGGCTTTGACATTTAGTGACGTCAGTTCGGCTTATTTTCTCTGGAAGTGTTTTTCTTTTCAATGTCTTCTCCCAGTTGGTTTTTTATTGTATTTATCTGTTGATGTTTTTTGTGCAACTAAGACCAGACAGCAGAAATTGCAGCAGAAGTTTACATAACACAATGATTAATACTCATTCAGGATATTTTTTGTATGTCTAAATCAGATGCAAAATAAGTGTGTTTTTGGCTGTGTTTTTTTAGACCTGCAGCCTGTGACGTACTGCGAGCCGGCCTTCTGGTGCTCTATTTCCTACTACGAGCTGAACCAGCGCGTGGGAGAGACGTTCCATGCCTCACAGCCCTCCCTCACTGTAGACGGCTTCACTGACCCCTCCAACTCAGAACGCTTCTGTCTGGGGCTGCTGTCCAACGTCAACCGCAACGCAGCCGTGGAGCTAACCCGCAGACATATTGGTACGGTGCACGGAGAAGTCTGCTCAGACAGACTTCAAAGGTTTTTTTTTCTTTTCTTTTACCCATTAATTGATTTTTTGTTCTGTGTTATCTTTAGGTCGTGGAGTAAGGCTGTACTACATCGGAGGAGAAGTGTTTGCTGAGTGTCTTAGTGACAGCGCCATCTTTGTTCAAAGTCCCAACTGTAACCAGCGCTATGGCTGGCACCCAGCTACTGTCTGCAAAATACCCCCAGGTCTGTGTCCGCTGCGACTTAAACGTCCACAGATATACAGTTAAGATATACAGGGTTGTCCTTTACCGAAAAGTAGTTTTCTTTTTGGCGTTACTGACCTTTTACCCAGGATTTTCAGAATCACAAAGCTGGTATTTAGGGAGAGGCCAATGGAAACTTACACTGAACAGCTAAGCCGCTTCAGAGCAGTTGTAATAAAAATATTGCACCAAGAGTGGAAAAAAGTGCACAGAAAGGTTTTAATATTACTGAGATTCACTGATTAACAGCCTTAGCTTAACCTGGTGTCTTTGTGCCAACATTAGCCTATGGTGCTATTAATTGTGTTCTTTAATTTTGTCATTATCTTAACTCATACTGACATATTGAGAAAATTGACTTGACTTGGCCTTGGACTCCCCGGGTTAACACAGTTGGTAGTTCCCTTTACTAATATTACTGATCCAGACTTCAAATGTTTTTGTCAAACCAGTTTAGGACAGGCATAGGTTACCACTGTACATATTTAACAAATGTGCTTTGGCTGTGTTCCTTTGTTTAACTAATCTTGTTCTTTCATTGCTTTAGGCTGTAACCTGAAAATCTTCAACAACCAGGAGTTTGCGGCCCTGCTGGCCCAGTCGGTGAACCAGGGCTTCGAGGCAGTGTACCAGCTCACCAGAATGTGCACCATCCGCATGAGTTTTGTTAAAGGCTGGGGAGCAGAATACAGGTGAGCTACTGCTGCAGAACATCATTGGAAAAAAGGCCCTTTGACAAATAAAAGATGCATTAATGTTTGCAATTTTGATGTTGTTTAATTACTATGTATTACTATTTAATTTAATGTAATGATGAGAAAAACTTGAATATGCAAGCACTATAAAATGCATAGTAAAATAATTTACAGTAGAACAATAGGTTTAGTTCTGTTAAGTTGAATAAAATGAACAATAAAATGAACAGTGATAATTTGGGTTCCACAATCAGACCAGTTGAGAACCACTGCCTCCCTATGCTAAGCTCTTTAAGTATTTGTAAACATCAATAACCGGATGTGTTTTAGTTCTGCAAGTTGACAAATAGACTGATTAGCATTTCCCACCAAATGGACAAATTATGTTGTGTAAAATGGTTTTAGCAAATGTGTTCAATGTGGGTCTTATTAAACAACATTTAGCAGCCGGCTCAGGAATTAACTGTTTTGTTTTATGGAACATTTAGTGCACCTTTAGCTGTGACATGCTAAAAGTTAACTTATACAGTGCTGGACAAAAGCTTTGTAGTTACAGAACCATGGCAGATTGCAGTAGTTTGTCATTTTACACTTGGTGTTTGTCCATCAAAGTTCTCAAATCCTACTTTCATAAGTTAGCTTAGTTATCATTTTTTCATCTAAAACAGTTATTCTCAAACTTTTTACACCAAGCACCACCTTATAATATGTTAATAAACCAAACCAGGACTAATCCAGGACCAAACCAGTTCTAAACCAGGACTAAACTAGGAATAAACCAGTACTAAGCAGTAGTCTAAACTTCAAATTTAAGCTCTAACCAAAGAGAGAATAAAGAAAGAATAAAATATGATTAAAGCTGGCCCTAAGTAAAAAAAATTAAATCAGGACTAACTTCAAAAGACACCTGAGTATGACTAGAAGGAGTCTGCGTACCACCAGTGGTACCTGTACCATAGTTTGAGAACCACTGATCTAAAAGAGAACTATCATAGAGTTTTCCCACAGATGGAACATGCAGCGCTGTCAGAGGAGCAGCCACTTGTGAAGAGCACGTCTTTAGCGAGCCTTGTGTAAACACAGACAATAGACACAAACAGTCAGTGAATCAGAGCCCTCGGGCTGGTCCACGCTGACACCCCCTCCTCAGCTAACGTCTCCGCTCCCTCATCAATAGGCCCATCTGACTATTTTTAAACAAACACACATGTGCTTTGTCAAAAAAGAGCCGTCAGACTTTCCCTCTTCCGTCCCCGCCTGGTTTTCCACTCGCCCACTGACTCAGTGATAGTAAAAAGGAGGAGACAGTGAAATCACAGAGTCCATGATTGGTCCAGGACTAGCTCTGCGCCGGAGGTTTCCTCAAGGGACAGGCCCGGTCCAGACCTAACGCTGACATGTGGAGACACTTAAAACTGAAGATTCAGGTTACTGGAGCTGTCAAGGACTCATTCCTCCCACACCCCACTCTCATTTTGCCTGATTGTTCCATTGTGCACTTGAAGTAAAGCTAAAATATGGACTGTCTGTATATGAAATAGCACTAAATCAAGGGTAATCTTCAAATGGCAGAGCATAGCAGAATTGTAATTTCCATTCACTAATTCACTTAGTGTCCGCTGTGGCTAAGGCATGTGTGTTTTTTGCTCTGTTTTGTCCCCCAGGCGGCAGACGGTGACCAGCACCCCCTGCTGGATCGAGCTGCACCTGAACGGCCCTCTGCAGTGGCTGGACAAGGTGCTCACCCAGATGGGCTCCCCCAGTATCCGGTGCTCCAGTGTGTCCTAGGGAGGCTTCCTGTACATCTCCGTCAGTGACTCCACAAACACATTAACATGAGCCAGCCCTGTCTGTTCTGTCAGCAGCACTTTGAGACACTTTGACTGCAGCAGGGACGTGTGCATTACAACAGACTCTGTTCTCCATCAGACTCCACCAGCAGGAGAGGGTTTTCTGTCAAGAGATTTTAATTTGTCTAAAAGTAATTGTATGTGCTTTGCTTGTTTAAAAACTAATTCTTTTTTTTTTTTTGCCTCAGTATGCATTTTGTAAAGCATGTCAGGTTTATGTTACATGCATTTCACTTAACTTTGTGTTTGGGCATTGAAAAGGTCATGAAGACACCATCTTTTACCGCTGCCTGAAGGAATTAGTGTAGTCACTAAAAGACTTCTTATGTCATCTTATGCCATTTTTCCTAACAAACACTCATGACTGCAGAAATCAGATTACCATAATAGATATAAACAACAAATGAACATCTGTAATAACTGAAAACATTGTTGTATTGTATAATGTATACAGTGAAATTGATTGGTCTATGTATTTTTGTGCAATGAAATATAAAACTTTGCCTGTATTTTAACACATCCACATCCACTGACTGACTTTAATGCAGTTTGTCAGTGGACTTACACCATGCAAGAGATGAGCCTCAAACAAAGCAGTGTTCTCCTGTGCCCTGTCGAACAGAGGAGCTGCAATAAACTGTACCAGCCTAAAGCATCATTTATCACTGCAGCTGTGTAGAACACTCAGTGTTATTTCATGTTATTTCATTATCACTTACAATTTCTTTTATATTTACTTAAGCCTGATTTTGTATGAATATACACAGGGATACATGCAAATTCATGTGTATTTTGTCAGTTTCTCCACAGTCCATGACATGATCATTAGTGATAAAGACTCAGGATAATAAACCAGTCAAATGACAGACATAACTCAGGAGGCTGTAGTCCGTGTAGCTGGCAGTTATTTTTGTATAATAACTTGGTGTGGTGTGTTCATGTGGATTCTGTTCTTGATCGAACAGAACACACTATTGCCCTCATGGAGACTAACCATGTATTTTTGTATCTGCCTGAATGTGGCAGTTTGAAAACAAAGCACAGCTTTTTACAAAGGGAAAGGTTACGTTGTTGTACCAAATGTAAATAGATTTAGTTCCTCAGAATGATTGCCCTCTTTATGTTTATGTACATGTACATAACTGTCATGATGTGACATTAACTTGATATTATTGATCGCTGGCAGCAGAAGTGGTTGATGAGAACACTGGTGTGGCTGATATAAAAACCTTCAGTGTAACTCCTGTTTTCCTCCAGCCTCCCTCTGAGCTGGAAGTGCGTCCACTTCCTCCTGTCCTCACACCACACAAAGACTTAGTGGGTGCATTTATATAAACAATATAAAATTAATTCTTTTACAGTACTTATTTACTTTACACCGGCTTCTGATGTTAGTATTAGCCCAGTGGTGCTATTCTTTACCATTGTAGAGACTCAGAAATCTAAGTCCAGTGATTCTCATACACCTTTGAGGTAACTGATTCTTGTGTTACTTAAAAATGATGAAAAAGTTGTCTCAGAAAGAGTAGCATCTACCAGTCTGAGACAAGAGTGCTCTGTACTGAGCCCAGTGTCCTTGAACGCAGCAGTGCTAATGCTAATGGGCTAACCCCATGTCCTTGTATTGACCCAGTAGGGAACGTGTTCAGATTTATATGTAGTTCTTGTGTTATTTGTCCATTTTACTTGTTGTAGTTGTGTTTTATGCTTCAAATTTCTGAATTGCTCTCTCAGATGTCTTGTATAAATGATATCCTTTTTATTTTCCGCTGCCTTTCAAAAGTTGATGTGTTGATGCTCTGTTTTTTTTTTGTTTATTGTTGGTTTATGAATAAAATATATATCTTGTGGTGATATTCTACATTGTTGTTTGATTAATAATGGCATTGTTGATCTTTAATATAAACTGCTGTGTACAATCGTCAGAGGTGGAAGGATTTTTTGGGTGGCAAAGTGGCTAGGCTCTTCTTGTAACCATAGGGTCCCATTTGATTCAAGGTAAACTGCAGGTTTGAAATTAGCAGTAGATGGAGTAATAGTAGCAACAGTAGTAGTAGATAGTATTAGGAGCTGCAGAAGTACATGTAGTAATACTAGAAATACTAATTCAATGAATAGTAGTAGTAGCAGTAGTAAGTAGTAGCAATACAAGGAGCAATTGTGGTAATAGTGTGAGTAGTAGCAATAGCTGTAGTAGCAGCAGTACTAGTGAAAGTAGTGGAAACAGTACTAGAAGTAGTAGTAAAAGTACTAGTTTTAACAGTATTAAAAATATTGAGGCAACAGTGGTGCAGTGGGTTAGGTTTTGGTCCAGGTCGACAGTATCAACCTTGCTCAAAACGCTCACTGTCTTTGTGTCCCTGGGCAAGACATTTCATCCACATGACAGGGAGGGCATCTGGCGTAAAAACCTGCCAAATCACTGTGCAACTGCTTCGCTGTGGCGACCACAAATAAACAAAGGGGGTATCCGAAAGATAAAACAAATCTGTATTGAAAGTATTAGTAGTAGTCATTACAGTCCTAAAGCAGTAAGTAGTTGTTACAGAAGTACTAATAGTAGTATAGTAGCAGAAGCAGTAGTAGTAATCATAGTAGCAGCAACAGTAGTGGTAGCAATGAGTAGTAAAAGAAGTAGCAGTAGATGTAGTAGTTGTAAATTAAGTAGAGTATATTTGCAGCAGCACTAGTAGTTAAATTACTAGTTGTAATAGTACAAATATTAATAACAGTATTAATAGTAGTCATATTAATAGTAGTTATAAAAAGAAAATAATGGAAAAAAAGAGAATCCAGGACTCTCATTGGGATCTCTCTGTATAAATAAAGAGAAATAAATAAATAAGTTATGGCAGTAGAAGTACATGTAGGCTAATAGCAGCAGTAGTGGTAGTAATAGCAATAGCGGTAATAGTTTTACCTTAAAGTAGCAGTACTTTTACTTTGCATACTTCTTCCACCTCTGGCGTCCATTCATGGTTAATTACAGAGAACTCATCTTACAGCATCCTTTGTAAACCTTCATCTCTGTCTCTTTCTCTGTGGTGTCGTGGGGAAGTTCCTCGGGTCTGCTGGGTAATTTGGCGTTGGCAGACAGAAACAGTCATTATGTGAACAAAGCAGACGGTTCATGTTTCGTCTGTTACAGTACATGAGGCGCTGGAGACAGACAAAACCAATTAGTGCTGTCAAACTGTCACCGTTCTGTCTGCGAAGGCCTTGTCCTGATGGCCTTAAGGTAACACAGCCTCTACAACCTCGCACACAGCACACTTCACAATGGTGACAAATAGTTCCACAGAATCAATATTTGGAGTGAGCAGAAGGGAGGGGCTGTACTGTAATGTATGTCAGGTGGATGCATTAAAATCTGTTGATGGAGCAGTTAAGTCCATTACATATACAGTACTGTACCATCTGATGGGATCTGAGAGCTGAGAGTACTAAAAAGCCCAGTCAGCTTTATGTTGTGGCTGCTACTGTCTGAGAGTCAGCACGCATATATTAATAAATCTGACTCAGAAAATATGTTATTGCAACATAATTGCTAAAATGATCAGAAAATATGATGGGGTTATATCTTTAAAATTAAATATGAAATCATTAATTATTATTTCTCATCTTTAGTATCAGACTTCGGTAACAATGTACTGCAAAACTGTTTATCACATGTTAATAGACACAAACATATTAATTTATTATTTAACTGGAGTGCTCGTGATACTGTTTAAATGATGTTAAATAAGTAAATTGTCATATACAAGTACAGCCTTACACACATTGCCATAGACTGGTCAGAAAAAGAAGGACACATTTTATTAGCAAATGTTTTGTCTTTAACTTTACTTTAAGTTAGCTTTCAAATGTAATATTAAAATGTAGCAATATTTTATGGTGGTTTTGTTTATTGTTAATTTTGTGAATTAGGTTTATGTATTTATTTGTGGAGGACTGCAACAGAAACCACCAGTGTAATGAAGGACTTAGCAGTTCAACGCTGCCATCTGCTGGTCACATCATTCTGGATTAACCTTCCGGGGTTCTCACACTGTGGCACAGACCTTTTCACTTTACCATCCTGCACAGATTAACTGCATTTCTGCCGCTCAAATCAAGCTTGACAGAGCTGAGAACCAGAGCCTTAGAGTTGAAGGTGCAGACGCTTCATCCAACTTCTTAAAACTTGGCTGCAAACTGCCCCAATGTACATAGAAGTGAAGCTATCAGATTAGAAAGTAGAGATAAGATCTTGAGGTCCCCAAAACCAAACTCCCTCTGGCTACTCTCAAAAATCATATCCATAAAAACAGAATCAGTGACAAGGGACAGTCAGCCAGAGTCCCACATGCAACAGACACACGCCTTACTGTAATAAATCCCATGTCAATCAGCTACTTGCACCCATCTGCTTTTGATCAGCTGGTCCAGTGTCCTATCTGAGGTTCAACTGTTGGCTGAATTGTCCTCTCCTCTACCCTGGCATAGACTTTACTGGGGAGGCTGAGAAATCTAATTACCCAGTAGCTGGAAAACAACCTTTGGTCCAACTTTTTAAAGAAAGAGACCAATACCCTGATTTGCCTGACCAGAGTTACTGCCCACAACCACAGCAAGATGTCTGGAGGTCTGTTCTTCCTCTAAGCAAAGCATGTCAGTGGAATTCTTTCCACCATTTCACAATGTCTTTATGTTCTAAAACTTCCCATGCCTTCAGTAAAAAGTGTTGGCAGCAGTGCTCCTCTGCTTTCCCCTCCTGAAGCATCAAACCATGGTTTGTATAGGTCTCCTCCATGGCCTGGCCGACCTCATTCCCTTTGCTGGTACCTGTTTACCTGCCTCTGTCTCAGTCAGACTCCATAAGACTCCTTCTTCAGGTTGATGACATACATTTCTTCAGGTGTCCACCACCAATTTCAGGCACTTAACAAAAAAAGAGAGGAGGTCAGGTTGAAAGTGTTTTTTAAAGAGGTGAGATTAAACAGGTAAAGCCCATACAATACACAGCTAATAAAGATTAAACAGCATGATAGCATTAAAATAAAAGGTCAGTTATTGACAGCTCCAGTGGGATCTCCTAGACTGTCTGTTAAATGAGTACAATTTAGTGTGAGCTGAGCATAAAGAAGAACAGATGAGTGGTGTCAGCTCGGCCTCTGTGAGAAGGTCACTGAGCTCAAGGTGTGACAGCAACAACATTTTAGAGCAAAAGAAATCTATTTTTGCAAAGGTCACCATTTGTTTGACAACATCCTTTCTATTTTATCTCTGTCTCTCTGCCCCTGTTTACTTCTCTGAACTGACTTTTTTTTTTCTCCACAAGAAATATCTGTCACTGATGGGCAACGGCTCCATGTGCCAGACTGCAAAAGCCGCAATATCAGCATTGGGTAGCCAGCAGGCTGCTTGTACGGCTACGGGTGGCTAGGTTACAGCTGGCTCTGGACAGCAGCAGCCACCTGATGGGCACACTCTCCTCCAACTGGCGGAGCTTGGCCCTGTGCCTGCACGTCACCCCGCACCACACACACCAGCCAGAACACATCCCCGCACTGTCAGCTCCTCCATGCATGCAGCAGAGAGGACTGTCACGGCCGTCCCATCTGAGGAGACGTTTGTTCACTAACATTCAGGAGCACCTGGCCACACTTCTGTTTAGTGGAGGAAAAGTTGTGACAAATACATCAATGCATAAATATAATGTATTACTACCTGTCACCGCACATTACCTGGAAGCACATATTGAGTTAGGGAAAGTCACTACTTCTTCTACTTCGGTTCCTGATGGTGGTGCCTATCAAATGGAACACAAGTCAGCTAATTTTAAGTAAGGAGGAAATAATCATTCTGTTGTACATTTTAACTTTAGAACAGTATTCTGACAGGACATTTTTTTTGTTTAACCTGTTAAGCCCTGAGGCCTTTTTCCCGAAAATTCTATATCTACATGTATTAAGGTTTTACTTAGCATTTACTAGGTGTACATAGCTAACCTTGGTAGCAAATTAATTGGTGGACTTTGGGGATTACTGTGGAAGAGAAATAATATTAATAAATTATATTGTTTGACCATAAATTTAGGTTGAAATGGATTATTCTAATTTCCCGCCTGAAAAAAACAAACACATATTTGCCTCCAAAAAAGCCTTTTTCCTTCCTGTAGTGAAGCAAATAACAACATAAATTGAAAATTTCACATATCTTGGTTTACTGCAGCAAAATTTGTGCCAAATAAACAAAGTAATGGAAAGATATACATGTTTTATTTTTTAAAAATCCAGGCGGAATCCAACTGTTGAATAGAAATTGAAGTAGATAGTTTTGTTGCCATGAATTGTTCGAACACGAGGATGTCAAACATGTGTGTGTCAGCCGTTGTATCTCCCCGCTATGGTCCCAACAAGCGGACGCAAGGGGGCGGAGCCCCGTCGGGCTCTATTCGGGTTTAAGAGGTGTGTGTTTAAGCGAAGTGACCTTGCACAGGAAGATCTGAGCTAAAACTTTTATTTTGGTTAGCTTGTGTTAAACATGCAGGCAATATATTGTGACATTGTGGTTATCACACTCAATATATTATGACAATATTAATAATAATAAATACTATTGGATTAGATTTATATTGCGCTTTTCAAGCTTCTCAAAGAGCTTAAATTAGTTCATTAATAATTAACTCCTCAGTCAGACCCTCATTGGTGGCGAGCTACTTCTGTAACCACAGCTGCCCCGGGGCATCCTGACGGAGGCATGGCTGCCAATCTAAGCCAACGGCCTCTCTGACTGCAAGCAAGCACAATCACACTAAAACATTTATACAGGCAAGTAGGGTAAAGTGTCTTGCCCAAGAACACAGCAGTAATATGCAATGCCATTCGTGGGGATCAAACCACCGACCATCTATTTGTACTTACAGAGATACTGCTCCATATTAAAGACAATGCGTGATGACATTACTATCAAACCCAGTAAACTGTAATTTTATCTGTCCCTGCAATTTCTCATGGCATTCTTCTTATCTTTAAGTAAAGGCCTCGCTCTGAACAGAGATCAAACCCACGTAACACTATTATTTAATATTGTTTGTAATACATTACATATTATTCTTGGCATTATGTAAAACATAATTATTATTACAGGTAATTTTAGAATATTGACATCACAGGCAGTAAATCATAATATTTATTATTACATTATTGTTATTATTATTGCAGACAGTCTATCATGTTATCTTAATTGTTAGCAACATATATTTGTGGGGAAAAAATTATATATGTTTATGATGGAGACTGTGTTATGATCATGTGATTGATCATGTAGAGTATTTAAACAATTACATAAAAATATTCCATTTAAATGTTCAAACGCTGTATGTAGGAGGATGTTTTATGTTGTACTGAACACACCAAGCAATTTTCTGCTGCTCAGCGCACATTTTTCTGTCAATATGTTCTTTGTTTCACTTCCTTTTCAGAGAACGCTCCCCCCCATTCGCCTATTTCAACAATTCACTGTTGAATTTCTGATAATAATAAAGAACAGTGCATGAAGCAGAACAAAACAAACCTCGGGAGAATTGGAGAAAGTACAATAGTGAGAGCGTTGGACAGAGTGAGAAAGAAAAGTGTTGGGGAAAAAGAGGCAATGAGGAAAACATATTTACTGACATCCATGGGCTGTCAGCGCTCTGATTAATGGTGCTTGGAATCCCTGCCTGGTGAAAAGGTGTTGTTGGGGTGTAGAGAAAGCCCAGGCACTGACCCAGAACTAATAGCATTTGACTTGAACAAGCTGTCCAACCTGAGAGTCAGTGGGCTCTGCTTCCACCACTGCTGCAGGCTGGAGGCCGAGTGGAAATAGGAAAAGTTATAATAATGAGAGAGTTCACACAGCAGCTACCTCAGAGCTGTGCCGTGACTCCACATGTGTGTGCAAAAGCCACTCTACATATTCTCACCATATTATACTGTTCTTGTGCTTAATGGCAAACAGAGAATGTGTGATTAATTCTATACTTGAGTGAACTTTACTTTTGAACTAACTTTGAAGTCTATGAGAATGTAATTGTGCACCCATGACATGGATTCATAGAAGCAACACATCACTAAACATTAAAACTCAGATTGCAGTTTAGCAGTCTTTGATGGTGAAGCACAGGTCCTAAAACAGTACCTGTACCTGTACATATAACTGAGTGTGGCAGTATTTAGTGTTCAAATTCAGCATTACAGCAGCAGCTTGTAACCAATGTAGCCTAATGCTCACTTAAAAGGAACATATTACACTGTATATTCAAACTTTTTGAGATAAATCTAACATTTTTGAATTAGCATTTCAAATTTGATAACTCAAAATAATGCCTAACATCTTATTTGGGGGGAGCTGTTACTTTCACTTTGCAGAGAACACATGGATTAGTCCCTTTAAGACTCTGCTGGCCCCGCCCCCTTCATTCGGTCAGCTCTGACAGCTCAATTCAAACACTGTAGATCAGTGTTTCCCAATTAAGGGGTATGGAGACCTCTAGGTGTACGCGGGCACATTACAGGGGGTACTTGGCATTTCATCATTTAATAGAAGAATATTTGTGATCTTTCCATATTAAACTACTAAAAACAAGTAGGCTCGAGTCTCTCTGATGGAAAGGAGATGCTGAAAATAATATTTCAACAGGCCTACTATATTTTGTTACATATTTTTAGGTTTAATACCTAGTTTCTAAGAGGAGGTATTCATATGATTTTTAAAAATTCTTTCTTGTGATACATTTATTGTGTAAGATTTTTTAAGCATGTAGTTTATAGTAAAATAAGCAAATTTTAAATATTTTTATTATATATTTTTTAAAAGCTTTATTTTAATATTGAATTATTTTTTTTAAAACGTAAATAAATAAATAAAATAAAAACAATAAATAATAATAAATTGTCTTGGTAATTATAAATAGATGTTTTCTGTGAAAAGTATAGCCTACACGTATATGAGTAAGTGGGTACTCACAGTATAACAAAAGCCCATGGGGTACACAAGCCAAAAAGGTTGGGAATCACATTTCAGCAGCCAGCACTGCTGAGGGCTGAGGCCTTCCTCTACAGACGCTACTGCCTCCTGATTGCCTCTATCAGTTTACATGTGGTTAAAGTTTGGAGGATTTGAGTTCAGTCCTGGGAGGACAATCTCTGTGTGCTTGTACTGAACACTAGGCAATAGACAGAGCATGATTTAATGGCTAATTAGCATGGCTATGAGCAACATGAATCTAACAGATAAAAGACTGCTTCATATAGTGACAGCAGATTAAGCGCTGAAGTTAGCAGAACGAGTTCGTTGATGGTGTCCTTTAGAAACGGGCGATTTTAGCTCTTGAGAAGGACAGTGCCTCAGCATACAGGAATACTCAAAGGCGTGAATGAAAAAAATACTGCTCTGGACATGTTTTTAAGAAGGAAACAACATTATAAGAGGGGTAACTCTAAGATCAGTTGATTTGGCATAATAGGTTCCCTTTAAATAACACAGCTAAATGTCACGTGTAGCGGCTTTGCTGGGCCTGTGTTGCTCACTGTGCTTTATGAGCTCACAGACCATCACGCAAAGCTGAGAGAGTGGTACCCAACAGCATTATCATTGTCATCTGATTATAAAAAACTGACTTATTACTCAACACTAAAATCCAGTTTCTGAGTTACGGCCACTCGGGTCAGTAGCTCTGCTAATAGTGCCGTTGGTTCCACACGCTCACAGGTGACCTCACAGCACAAGGCCTCCTCCACTGTCCCCTCTTCATTGTACCACGTTGCAGTGTTTTGCCAGGACATGATGCTAGCGCTGTTGTTTTTGCTGAGGGCAACAGCATATCCCAACAGCTGGGACATAATGAAGCTTTCAGGCACTTGTTTCCCAGTCGTGTAGTGCCAGCTCCTGTCTGCCTCCAACAGATGTTCCCTGTTCCCTCCAAAATCCTCTGCTGCCAAAGCGGGAAGGCTCCCTCACCAGCAGCATGCTACAGACTGGATTCATGATTATAGGTGAGAGCTGGGTTAATTGCGTGTCTTGTGTTTGATTGTCATGTTTCTGAAGAAATGTGGTTGACAATAACTAAACTCTACTGTGACCAACCTTGAACTCAAACGACCCTCCTACTCAACATTTGTAGTTGAGCACAAATCTGCTTCCAATAGGTTGCGTTCACATTGGGGTGACAGTGGGTTAAGGGTTCGCCCATCAAGCGGAGGGTCAGTTCGAATCTTGCTTGAAGCGCATAATGTCGTTGTGTCCCTGGCCAAGACACTTCACCAACATTGTCCACTTCCAGTCGCAGCATGTGGCTGGTTGCGACGTTAAGGGCACCCCGAGAGAAAAAATAAGCAACCAAAAAAAAAAAAAAAAAAGGAATAGGTTGTGTTCATATTCTAGGATTTGATGTTGTGAAAAACTCTAACACTCAGATGGACAGTATTACTCTATCTATCCAAATAGAAAATTCACAAATATTGAACCTTATCATTTTTTGTGAGTAATTGGGTCCACAGCCACAGTATATTTATCTTATGGCATAACGCCCTGTCCACTAATAGCAATCATGCCTGTGTGATTGAATAATAACACAGCTTTGCAGGGCCACTGTGAAAAAAAACCTTCACCTTGCTTCATTTGTGCTGACAAAGCAGGGGACTTCAAACTTTATGCTAGTTTTTATTTTAATGTGGCTAGGCACAGAAATTGCAGAGATTTCATAAATTATGCCAAAACATCTGCATATTAATACTTTAGCAACAAATTCTACCTGAGAAGTTTAGCTTGGCCTCCACTGCAATCTTTAAAAATATTTTGACATTTTAAATCTAACTTGTGCCTGGAAAAGTCATGGACTTTTAAAATCCAATTTCCAGGCCTTGGAAAAGTTTAGGAATTTTATATTTTGGTGTAAAGTTTTGGAGACGTTTTGGAAATGTAAACAGTGCGAGTAACATTCGTCCAGTATTGGTTAACCTGCGGCAGCTATAAATAAATTTGAAAAAATATATAATGCCATCTTGCGTTCCAACTTACTTGGAGCAAACGCCTGTTTCTAATAAACCACATTGGCCATTTTGAATACTTTTTAATAATGTATAAGTCACTCTTCAGTTCTTGGAAATTTTGTTAAAAGTTTTGGAAAAGATGTGGAAAATACTTGGTAACAAAATGTATGAACCCTGAAAGTTGAGAGACTATATGCTGAACATTATGAAATCTGTGAAAATCCATCCAAGTCACTGTTTGCAGTTGATCTGTATTACAATAAACCATTATGTGACTAACTTATTTTCTTGAAGAAAAAAAAAAGGAAATACAATTTGCATATTTTTTATAAAAAGAAAGAAAGAACTCTCATCTTCTCTAAACTCAACTTGTAAAGACAGCTCTTGACTATTTAGCCACGTGCTATAGTGCATGCATTTAAACCCTACACTGTATACTCCTCTGTGGCCTCAGTAAACTGTGCTGATTCTGTGGACACATCTTTCACCATCAGTGCACCAGGTCGTTTACCGTCGCTGATCGGTCAGTGTTTCTGTGCTCTATTCTGAACTAACTGTAACCTTTATGTCGTAATGATGACAAAGGCCAGGAGTCTCCATTTAATGATCTGATGATAAAAAATAGGAATTCCAGTCCAAGCTCTCTTTGTGAGAATTAGTTAAAAAAATATAAAAGGAAATAGAACAAGGCAACATATAGCCTTTATTGTAACCATAAAGGGAAAATGAGAGTCTGGAAGATCAATACCATTCTGCAAAGCTGAGAAAAAATAAAAAAATAAAAAATAAAAACAATTGACAAAAATAGAGAAAAAGATAACCCACATGATCTAGCCTATATGTTGTTGCCTTTCTACTTTGTATACAGGTGGACTGGTTACATGAGATCAGGAGAACAGATAATTCAGTCAGCCACAACAGTCAGTGTTTCCCAACCAGGGGTACAGGGACCCCTAGGGGTACACGAGCACATTGCAGGGGGTGCTAAGAATTATTTTGTCAAAGATGATAAGAAAATTATTAGCAATCTTTTCATACAGATATAAAGAAGTATATGAAAGAAAAGCTCATGTCTCTCATTGACTGATAAAAAGGGTGTGAAACTCATTCATTCATTCATTCATTCATTTTCTCCCGCTTATTCCCGTTAGGGGTCGCGGGTGACTGGAGCCTATCCCAGTAACTTTGGGCCATATGCAGGGTACACCCTGGACAGGGGGCAGCTTGTCGCAGGGCTGACACAGAGCCGAACACAGACAGGCAGCCATTCATTCTCACATTCAGTCACTAGGGGACATTTAGAGTCGCCAATTCACCAAACACATGCATGTCTTTGGACGGTGGGAGGAAGCCGGAGAGAACCCACGGTAACACGGGGAGGACATGCAGACTCCACCCAGAGAGTTTGTGTGATGGTGTGTTGGTCGGCCCGGGGCCCGGGGAGGCGAGAACGCTAACCACTCTGCCAGCTTGCACCCCCTGGGTGTGAAACTGCAAAAGAAAATTATTTTATTATTATATTTTGTCTAAGGTGACTAGATTTTTAGACCCAAAAACTGGGACAATTTTTTTTTTTTTTTTGCTAATCACGGAGCATTTGAACTCACCAAGTGACAAAAAGGTTCAGAAATCCATTGAATTTTCTGTCATGTAATTAAATGACACTAGGGTTAGGTTTTGAATCTGCTGGCAATTTATTAATAAAAATAATGAACTAGTAAATAATTTTAGTGACAAAAGTCTAAACAAATGTGTCTAGACAAATGTGTTTTAATTTTCCTGTGCTTTTCTGTTGGTTAAATTTAAAACAACTGGGACGTGGTTTGTTGAAAATTAAGACATATGAGTGGTTTTACAGATAGCCTATGCCTTGGGACATGGGACAAGGTGCCCAAACCTGGGACTGTCCTGGTTAAATAGGGACATTTGGTCACCCTAATTTTGTCACATAGTTTTTATGTTCAGTTGCTTGTTTGAAAGAGTAGTTATTTAAATAATTTAATTTTTTCTTTGAAGTCAATTTAATATGAGTTTATAGTATAATTTGAACAAAAATGCAGTAAAATAAGTAAATAATAGGAGTTTAGATTGTTATACATATATATTTTATATTGAATTTGAGTTGGAAAGAAATAATGCAGGACAGTTAACATTTGCAATAAATGTCTTTGTACTAATATGAGGGGTACTCAGTGTATGTCAAAAATCACTGCACTAAGTAACAGATGTATAACGTTAGCCATAGCTGAAGGTAATTGTGTTCTAACTAAAATCCACTGCACACAATCTCAAAACTTCTAATTTGATACAAAATACAAAAAGTCAGTATGTTATTATGAAAGGTTTTCAGCTCCTGTCCTTGTTTCTTTTGGTGTGGGCATTAGCAGGAGGCTAACGTGTCATCTGTTTGCTAATTCAGGTACAGTGTATAATAGGCAGCTAACGTTTAGGTGGAGGAAGAAACAAATTTGCGTAGACACTGTAACTATGGCAAGAAATATAACACAAATGAGTCAGGTAAAAAACAAAACTGTTAGCTAATATTTTAAAGCATTGGTTTTCTTTAAGCTTTAGCTTCTACTAGCTTTTTTTCTATGAGTATATTAGCGGGAGGCTAACGTGTCATCTGATTGCTAATGCAGGTAAAGTGTAGTTAGCTCTAATAGGCATTTAACGTTTAAGTGGAGAAAGATTTTAATTAACGTAGTCTATTGTAAGAAGAAGAAAAAAGGGAAAGGCATGAAGTATGACACAGATATACGGTGTACAAAATGGTCAGGTAAAAAATAAAACTGTTAGCTAATAATAATGTCTAAAGTTAGCCATTGCTGTAGGTTGCTGCTCTACTTCAGGTAAGAATCTGAAATATGCATGATGTTACTACCTATTAGCTACAATTAAGTTAACCAGCCTAATAAATTGTTCAAAAGACACAATTTTAAGCCAAAAATTTAAGGCATCAGTTTTCTTTTAGCTTTTATGCCAACACTTTTTTCCCCATGAGGATATTAGCAGGAGGCTAACATGTTCATCAATGCATTTAACAGTGTAATTAGCAGTCACAGTCATTGTATGATGTTAATTACAATTGTCTAATCTAGCTGTCCCCTGCTGATAGTATCAAGTTGCATTAATATAAAAGAGATATACTTTTGTCTGTCGCTCATTTCCTACTGACATTTTCAAATTATGGTTTTAGGGACAAATGGACTCTCCATCCTGCACATTACAATCTGGTGGAAACCATTGCATATTGGCTCCTATGGCCTTCTTCTCTCATTATTACTGTGGCCTGGGGGTTAAGCTGTCGTTAGCATAGCTGTAACATGCGCTACCACATGACATTTGTCTGGTATTTTTATTGAAGAAGATAGCCATGGTGCGATATGGACACCACAGGAAATCACAACAAAATGTTTAAAAAGCAGTCATATGGACTTGGTTTTTAAAAATGATGATGTTTAGCTTTTATCCAAGAAGCTTTCTCAACTCTGAAATTGAACTGATGAGAGCTGGTTTATCTGCTCTTAGGAAGGACGAGTTTTAGACCTGAAACTAAATTCTATTGGTTCAGGAGACTAAAAACACTATGAAAGGACCTGAGTGGTTTCGGGTCGTTAGGAGTCCTTTGTCCTGAGCTGGAGGGAGGGGGACCACAGGGAAGTTGCATATTGATGTAAGATTTGAAAATATCTTCTTAACACAAAACATTATTTTGTTTGTGAATTGACTCACTGTTCAAAACTGGTCTAAATTTGGGAAAACCAAATTATTAAGTTTTTGTTTGGTCATTACAGCTTTAATGCTCCAGAAAGTTAATTTGACACTGTAAAATGTAAATGTCAGTCAGATGGAAGACCATAACATTATTGTGAAACATTTATTTTCTTCTAATATAGATACAGCATTTGCCAATATTACAATAACAATACATTTTCAATATACTATTGTGCATCACTATCAAAAATGTCCCAAAACTGCAAAGTATGATTAAACAATTTTGATTTTGGGAGAGTAAACTCCTAACTCAGTAAAATAACACAGTGCAATATCTTTTTTTTTTTCTTTTATACTTACTCAAATTTCATTTCAAATTTATTTTCCAGTATAGATCCTTACAATAAATAAGGTGGTTCAGTTTACCTTAAAACAAATAATAGCTTACCAACCTGGTAGTTGTCAGAAGTTCACTTTTAAAGTCGTACAGTGAGTCTTCATCCTTTTTTTTTCATTCATTTTCTACCGCTTATTCCCGTTAGGGGTCATGGGTGACTGGAGCCTATCCCAGTAACTTTGGGCCGTAGGCGGGGTACACCCTGGACAGGGGCCAGCTTGTCACAGGGCTGACACAGAGACGAACACAGACAGACAATCATTCACTCGGGTCAATTTAGAGTCACCAATTCACCTAAAACATGCATGTCTTTGGACGGTGGGAGGAAGCTGGAGAACCCGGAGAGAACCCACGACCTCCTTGCTGGGAGGCGAGAACGCTAACCGCTCTGCCACCGTGCACCCCGACAGTGAGTCTTTGATGGATAAATCTGAGCATACACTAAAAGTACTGTGCTCTTCGCTGGTTCTGTAATTACTTGTCACATATAACAAAAAGACTTTGTGACTTTTAGCACTGAGTCTTTAGCATTTGTCATGCTAATTGATTCAATAAATAAAACAGCTAAATGTCACACTTGCTAATGTTTTCTAACAAGGCAGTACACTCATGTAATCGATTACTTGCCCTCAGCCAAAACCATATACTACTGAATCACAGTTTGCCATTTCTGGTGGCTAAAGCTATCTTGTCTATTAAAATATATATCTACATCAGCTTAACTTTGTGCAGTTTTGTCTGAAAAATGTATGTCTTAAATTTGTCAGGTCACATGACAATATTGCACTTGTTATATTTGCTATAACAATAAATTTGCAATATACTGTGAAGTCCTATCAAAAATATTTTAAAAAATCCATGTACGATTAAATTTAATTTTGGTGCACTGTAAAAAAAAAAATCTGTAAAATAGTAAAAAAGTAAATTACTGGCAGCTGTGGTTATCAGAGTTTTAACATAAAAAAATCTGGTGACAGTATATAAAGTTGCCGATATTTTACGTTAAATGTTACAGATTTGTTTTTTTTTACAGTGTAGGGTAGACTTGTAACTCAGTAAAATAACACAAGTCACAATGCATTTTTTATTTTTTAATATGAATATTCACTTCTGATCCCTAAAGTTTTGTCTGAAAAAAGAATGTCTTAAATTTGTCAGGTCACATGACAATATTGCACTTGTTATATTTGCTATAACAATAAATTTGCAATATACTGTGCAGCCCTGTCAAAAAATATATAAAAAAATTCCATATGAAATTAAACAATTTAAATTTTTGTAGGGTATACTCATAACTCAGTAAAATAACAGAAGTTGCAATGCATTTTTTATTCTTCAAATATTCATTTTCACTACTGATCCTTACAGTTTTGTCTGAAAAATGTGTGTCTTAAATTTGTCAGGTCACATGACAATAAAAGTGGAACTTCCAATATAGGGAATGGCTCATCTCACTCCTCCATATGCAAATACAAATTTCAGACAAGCATGCAGGAAACAGCCTCTGTAGCAGTGATGAGGTTTCTAGCATTCACGGAAAATGGGCAATAAAGCATTTGGTAGTGGGCCAGTGATGCCTTTTTTAGTTTCCAAACATAGCCCATTTCATTTTCAGTCAACATCTGTACTGTATGTAGCACAAAAGGTTTAAAATAGAAATTAAAGTGCTCCTTCACTGCTCTGCTTTTAATCGTATGTGCAGTCAAAATGATTATCCACCACCACGGAAATTATGTAGTTGTAATTACAAACAGATGGGAGGCTTTATTTGCACTTAAGGCGAGTGTGTGCTGGGGAAATGCAGTGTGAACGAGAATAATTAAGAAGTTCAAGTCGGGTTTTTTGGGATTAAATTGTTAACACTGCGATGTAAATTTGTTTTAAATTAACTATACAGCTATATGACTGTTACCTAGGGCAGATTCAAGTGTTTTTAGAGTATGTCGACAGCTTTCTACTTTAAATGAGATGTAGGCTGAATTACTGCAAACAAAACAAAGATAAGAACATAGAATTACTCAGATGAAAGTAGTGGATTGTGTTTGACAAAAATTGTAGACATTAACACCAAAAACACCTGCGGGTCATTTTTTGTACACTCACATATTTTGTACCACTTCATATGTTATTTTTTTTTACTAAGATAGGAGAAGTATTCTGTACCCAAGTAGAAGTATTGTTACTTCAAAATCTAAATCTAAATATAAAGCCAAAAAAAAAAAAAAAAAAAAAAAACAGTAAAAGAAATGAGTGACCATCTCTGGTTATGGAAGTAAATTTCCTATTCATTTTTCCCACTGACTTTTCAATAATTCAGTAGCCAGAGCTTGACAGAGGCTGATCAGTTATAGGGTAATATATAAACATAACACAGTTAATGTTTGAAAAATTGGCAAAATACAGATATTTATTTTGATTTCAATTAATTGTGCTATGGTCAACCCATAGCTAATTAGCCTCCATCATGCTTTAAAACTCTTAATTATATGGATATAAAAATATACATCTTAAACTTGAAAAATGGCAAAATATATTTGTTTTGCCTTTGATCCCAAAAATGATCTTAAACTTGAAAAATTGGCAAAACGAAATTTACTTCAGTAACCATATAACCTTTAATACAATACAGATGCACAGTTTTAGTAATGTGCAGTTTTTTTCTGTGGGTAGCACACAGTAATTAATAATATTTAAATCAGAACAAAACTGCCTCCTAATAGGCCTGCTTTTTTTTCCTGTGGCTGCAGTTCCATTTGTGTCCAACAGATGTCAGTAGACGCTGCTCCAGACGTGGCACTGAGCAGTCAGTTCTGAGTGTGAGGAGTAAAGTTCTCAGAAATGTGCTGCTGTGGTGAAAGTCTTTCTTTAAGATAGCATTAATAAACAGCTTGTATCCTCTGATTCAGCAGACCTGCGAGCACAAGCCGTACTTTATTTATGCGGCTGAATTTTATGCATGACAGTTTTGCTGAGGGGAAAAAAAAAAATCTTCTCTTCTCCATGTTTGCTTTATTGATTTTGGCGTCGCTTTGATGTGAATCCGTGCCAGGAGTGTCACTTAGATAAATCACTGTTAGACCAAGCTGGCATCGCTCGGCACTGGTGACAGAAGGCACAATTCCGCACGGATCAAATAAATACAGATGTGGAGTAATTAGTCCTATTCCCAAAGAGCCGGTTGTGGGCATGCTAAAGATTCCTGGGATGAGCGGGATCCCACAATAGCAGCTTTTATCCATTTACACTGAAGATGTGTGAGGTTTGCTATACCCAGGTGCTGCCCAGCTCACGTGTTTTGTGTCATGTGACCTAATGCAATCTAAAGCATGTTTTAAGTAAGTATTATGGTATTTATAGCGTCAGTACAGCTTGACAAAATCCTTTGAATAAGAATTTAAAGTGTTCTACTTTCAAAGGTATTTCCAGAAGACAATGCGTTGTGTAAAAGACCAAGTATTACAAGAACAGTGTACATTCATTTTGTATTTAAGGAAAATCTTTCAAACACGATGTCTTGCTATAATAAGAATGAAAAAGGAGAGACCGGGAGAACAGGAAAGCCACATAGTGCAATGATAATTAATAGAAAAAAATATTTACGTTAAGAAGATACTATCACATCCATCACATTTAAACAATTTACAAATTTTAAGACAGTGTTATATAATTCACTTTATTTAGAGCTTGAACATCTGTTGTTGATAAACCCTTGCTTTTTTCTTAAAAAAAGGTAACATTTTGCATTTTTCTTCAATAAATATAACGTTTTTTAAATCTCAAGAATAACACAAGCTTTATTTGAGAACTTGGTAACACTTTAGAATAACACACACTATTAAGCATTAATTAAACATTAGTTAAGGTTTAGTAACCAGTTAACTGATTATTTACAAAGCATTACTTCAACATTTATAAACACCATTGAGTTATAAAGATTGTTATTAATGTTTGATTCTTTATGTAAATCAGTGCACAATTATAAACATCAGAGGTAAATCAGGATCTATAAACTGATCTATAGATTACTGTTATTTACATATTTATTAAAGCTTTATTACTGCTTAATAGTTATGAGTTATTAATGGTGTTACCGAGAACTTTTGTTGTTTGTTTTTGGCTTGTTTTTTTTGGGGTTTTTTTGGCTTGTTTTACTTGGTCCGGAGTAAACCCGTCATATAGGCTTTTTTATTAATGATTTTAAACTAGTGGCACACTATAATAAGAGACACTCCCATTGGCTGTTGAATAATGGATGAGGAAGTTTGAGAGCCTGTGTATTAATTCTGCATACGTCTTGTTACACAGAGAAAGAGTGCTTAAAAACAAAAACATTCACAGAAAAAAGGAAAGCAAAGCACTGGTATTAACACATACTGAGAGTCTGAGGTATATTTATTTGAATATGAAGTATATACACGTACAGTGACTGCTGATCTTTGCCAAATATAAACTAATTTGTTTTTGGTGCAATGCAGCATTCTTAAAGCCCTCAAACACATCATGTAAATTGTGCTTTGATCTTCAGCCCATCCAAAGGTGCATTTTCAACTTTAAGTGCAACGACAAAAGAGCCTTATATAAAAGCACCATTAATGCTACAACCTTGTGAAATTGAAACCCACTTTTTTTTGTTTCCTCTCGCAATTATACCTCCTTCAGGAGAGGACTATTTATGCCTAACAGTTAGCAATGCATTGATTTAATATGTGTCTAATCAGGACATACAGCTTCAGGGCCTCAAATGTTAATTTTTCCTGCTGCTTACAAAGTAGCCTTTGATTTTCTGTCACGGCAGTAATTACAGTGTTTTGCCACTAGATAGAAGAGCTTTGTCTCCTCTAATTATGAGGTAATCATTGCTCTAGTGTCAGCGCATTGTTGTCACCTTTTGTTAACACTATTTTAATTTTAGGTTTACTGCTCTTGGTTAATATGCTTGCTTAGATTTTTTTATATAACATTGATTAGACTCTAAATTTAAAATAAATGCATACATTTCAAAACTTGACAAATGAAAAGCAGAAGGTCAGACCAAATGAGCGCAACTGTGCACAAATCCTCATTTCCACTGGAGAGGGACTGAAGTGATTTCAAAAACTACTATACTGATTCTCTTTTGGGACACTTTAAGACCATGGTCCTAAGTGTGTGGTCCACTTTACAAATTCACTTACAAAGAATTGAAAAGTATAAAGTATATTTTTTTAATTGAAGAGTTTCATATACCATACCAAAACATGCACTTAGCAACAGCTAATTCCAATTTTAGCTTAAGTTTGTAAATTCAATGAAATTAAAATTATAAATAAATTTCATAAAATGCATCATTTATCAACATTTTCTCCTTTTGCGCTTTTTGGCTGTGTAAATAGAGATAGCGGGTGCTAAAACAGAGACTTTCTCATACTTTCTTCAGCAGCCAATAATTCAATATTGACCAACACCTAATGACTGAGCATCCAATATTTTTGAGTACTGATATTCGCTTTTTCTTCACAGACAGATACTTCCAAATAACACTATGCTATTAAGTGATTAATCTGTTTTAAACAAACAAACAAACAAATAAATAAATACTCTTTGCATTTGTCTAACTTTGAATTTAAAACTCCTTGGTCAAATCCCGGACGAGCCCCCAAATTTTCAAGAACAGTGTAGTTTTCTGCTGCCGTATACTTCTTTACCTCCAGTATCTCACTGTACTACTCACCAGTGGTAGATTTTTGAAAGTCAGCTTCAAATTAATTTTATCTCTCACACAGAACGTTTTGTTTTGCCCTTGTGTGAAGTCAGTGTTCACAGGAGTTGTAGAAACAGAAATCTTTTTAGGAGGTAATAGTGCACATTAAGTCATTTAAATGAACGTGTTTGTGTCCCGTTCATTATGCTACGAAAAGTATTACTTAGAGAATGTGGACCCCTGTTTCGAATGCCACATGAACTGTTTTGCAAAGGCTTTTTTTATTGTAGAAATGTGTTTAAACTGTATTTCCACTTAACCAAACAGTAGCAGTGTTGGAGTGTGTATCTCTGGACTGTACAGACTGTAATTGCTCTGGTATGGTGCTGTTAATTACTGGAGTAAACGGTTGAATTGCAGCCAAGGCCTTTTGTGGCTTTCGTGTGGTGGGCAGCGGCAGACAGAGCGAGCGGTGGAAAATTGTTTTGACCATCTGGGGACCCCGGGAGAGAGTGGAGAACGGGGCAGCCGCACAAAACCAAGCCCTATTGGTGTCCAGAGCCTAAGGGTGCAGGGGTCCATATGGAAGCCAGGACTTTGCCTTGCGCTTTATTGCACACCTTGCTGTTTTAATCAATGGCAAGCCTGTTCACAGAGCCTAGAGCAGGAGCGCTTGTTTCTCATTGTCTCACTTCCACTTGTGCCGCTCCACTACACTCCAGCACTTTTTTACTAAACCTCCCAAGAGCTGTGCAGCGCTAGGCGAGAATTCGAACTGTTCGCGTTAGAGCTTCTATTTCTGCGGATGATTTTTTACAAGGTTTTACCTGCACTGTTGGGGCAGGAAGGCCTAAAACACATACTTCAGAAAGAAACATACAAAGATAGCTAATAATTTTTAATTTCACTCAGTTTTATTTATATATAGTATAACAACAACAGTCGCTTCACAAACACTTAATCAAACATAAACACACAATCAGACATAACACACAATCAACATGAACAGCAACTACACTAAACTAAACAGACCCAGGATATTTTATAATTATTATGAGAATTTAGCAAACATGCATTTGTGTTAAAAATCTATTTGGCTTATTTAAAAAGATGCTACCACTTTTCTATTGCATTTATAAAAAAAATAAATAAATAAATAAAATCAGTTTAAAGGTGCTATGAGCAGTATGTTTTTTTATATTTCATAAAAAGTACCCACGTGTCCCAAGATATGAGGTAAACATGTTTTAATCAAATATTAGATTTATTGATAACAATGTTACAGCTAATTTAATTTAATTTTAATTTAAAATATATATTTTATATAATGGCCCAGTTTTTTTTGTTTATATTTTTTGTTTTGGTTCTAAAACCCTGCATTGCTGATCGTCCAATCAGAAAAGTGTAAAAGTCTGGCAACCCACAGACCATTGTTTTGATTTGGACTGCAGTAGCGTTTTCAAATCAGTCTGAGAGCATGCTGCTTACAGTACCTTTAATACTGTGACTATTTATGTAATACTGTAACATACTGAATCTCCCAATGGTAAAGATACAGAGGCCAGACCTGGACTGAAACTGTGAATCTTCCAGTTGTAATGCTTTATCCATTAAGCAATAAAGTCTTTATATGTAAAAGATGACATTCACCTGTCCAGATGAGGCCCACCTGCTGCATCTTATGGACTTCCTCGACCTTCCTCACCCCACTCCCGTCTGGATGAATCCTTACAGAGTGAACTATGATCCTATAGTTGAACTAAGGGACTAGCAGTCCTAGACACATTGCCTGTCCGTCCTGGGAGAGGATCTCTCCTTCAATATGGGCTCCATAAGGTTTCTTCTTTTTTTCCCCACAGCTGTTTTTTTTAGGAGTTTTTCCTTAAGGAGAAGGAGGGTCTAAGGACAGGAGTGTCCTGGGTCTGTTTAGTTTAGTGTAGTTATTGTTTATGTTGATTGTGTGTTAAGTTTGATTGTGTGTTTATGTTTGATCAACTGTTTGTAAAGACCTTTGAGGCGACTTTTGTTGTGATACTGGGCTTTACAAATAAAACTGAAATTGAATTAATCCTTCTTTTTTCTTGGCTTATTATTGACCTTTCCAAACAAAAAGTCATCAAAATGTGACCAGTTCCTTGACTATTTCTTGCTAAAAGTCTAACAAATGCCATCAGAAACATAACCTTTGTGGCCTTTAGCAGGGTTTGACCAATCAGATTGCATACATTCAGGTCTGCTTCTGCTTTAAAATAAGAACAAATGTCAATCGCTGTTGGAGAATTGGTTATATCTGCTTACTCAAAAAAAAAAAAAAAAAAAAAACATAAATGGAGAAAATGGAAGCAAATTTGAATGAGATAAATATTACGATTATTTGATATCCATGCCCTGTAAGAAAGCAGCAAGAGGTCAAAAAATTTAATGCATTCTAAACTTTAATTTGATGAATGTTGTGGTGCAGAATTGCCTCACTTTACTTATTTAAATAAAATAAAATCATCCAGTGTGTTTGTTTTTGTGAGAAATGGAAGCACAAGGAAACAGGTAGTGTAACTTTAATACACACTAAATTTGATAACATGGTAACATTTAATGAAGCCATGAAATGTTTGCATTAAAACAACCTATTTCCACAAATGATTTCAATTTCAACTCCTGCCTGCACTGTTGTCATTTGAAAGAGGAATAAGAAGGTGGACGCCCGCTGTGTTCGGGGTCGTTTCTTAAAATGGAGGACACCATTCAATCTGAATTCTCTTTGAGTGCCGAACGTAATGGGATTAGACTGCTAAAGTGGTGTTAACACAAAAATCCCACTACTCGGGCTAATAAAACCATAAAAGAGGCAGCCGGCAGTGGTGTGTGCTGTGGTAACCCGGGCCTGGTGGGAGGCAGAGCGGATAATGGCCCCCGCAGAGGTGCACCATGGGAACACGGGATTAGAGCTGCTTTATGAGAGGCTCTCTGAACACAGCATGGGACACAACTTCACAGAATGCTATTTGCCTTTGAGTTTCTACTTTTTCTTTGTTTTTTTCTTTATTGAAATTTGTTTGTAGCGTTGTACATTTTTTAAGTGTTACAACTTTATTTAATTTTTTCAGTCTCAACCATCCAACATCAACATAAGCATAAACACCTAAATGTTTTTTTGTTTTTGTTTTTTTAAGAAGAGAGCTTATCTTAAACATTTAGAAGTAAAATGTTGTAGTGTAATAAAACACAGCACTGTATATTTATATGTAAACAATCACATCAATAGTAACTCTTTACATTTGCTGAGACAATCAGGTTCAAAGCCTGGACAAGTCCCCAAGTTGTCAGAACCCAGCTCATTATTGTAAGTTAAAATGCAGTTGAATAAAATACAGAAGGTACCGGTGCTGCCCTACTTTTATGTGGCTCAAGGTAATGGATGGAAAAAAAAGAGATAATTAAGATAAAAGATAATTTTTGAAGAAATATGGAGGTCTGAGTGTCAAAATCAGACAAGCCCCCAATTTGATTTTGCGTAAAATAATGACAAATGTGTACCACAACCAGCAATGGCAGCACCTAATTTTTGTTGTAAACATATCTGAAAAATATGGTTGAATAAAATAATGTAATTGTATCTAAAGACAAGGTGCTGACAGGGTTGTCACTTTTACAGTCAAGTTTTATATTGCCATTAATTCATTGTTGATCTTAGTCAAGTTGTGTAAGTCAATAGCCAATGCAAGTGTTTCTTAATTTGAGTGAGAGTGATCTAACTTGGCAAAAGCCAGATTGATATAATGTTAGCACAGAGTTACTGAGGCGTTGGAGTGCCTCCTGCTGAAAACGTAAAGGGGGCAGGACTTCCAGTAGAATACCTGAAGGTTACTGGATAAAGAGCCAGCTACGTAGCTAAACAACACATTGCTACAACCAAAACAACCCAATAAATAATTAGAAGATTTTTGCAAATGTATAGCAGCATATGTTACCTTTTGCCAATGTCGCCATCTTGTTAACAGGTATCACTAAAAGTGCTTGTTGCTGTTTGTAAACCTGCCCACTCGCAGCAGTATTGCCACACCATTGGCTCAGGCTGCCACTGGTACACACCCAAATGAATCAGTGGGAGCCTGACAAGATGGATTTTGTGAGTTTGTGAACTCACAAATTTCATGACAATCTAGCCTGCTGTGCAAGGTAAGGAGAGATCCCCTTCCAGCAACCATATGACGGCCCAACAACATTTTTTGTGCACTAAGGCTGGATACAGTTACATTATATTTTATTTCATAATGTATTGCATAACTTGCTAAATGAAAGTACCTTCTGAATGGCGTTAGTTCAGTGTGAACAGATATTGTCACTGGTGCTTGGCTTCTTGCACCCCAGCCACTGCCATTACCTGGATTTGTGATTAAATTTAGCAAAGTGCTGCTGATAGCTGAATTGTCCAGCCACTCTCAATTAGCGTCTGGGGAGGCTACCTGAGAAAGCTTAACACAGCAATTAACAACTTAATTAAGTGGCACACACATTGTGGCACATTTGTGGCCATGCAACAAGGTGCTATTGATTGCAGGGGATTGCCAGTTGGGCCTGGATTGATCAGGATATTGATTGGCTTGGATAGGCATTCCTCAGTGACTCAGTGCTGTTCTGTCTCAGCATCATGTGACACACTGATAATGACCTGCCAGACGAGTGCGTGGCCTCTCACTATCCTCCAGGGAGGACAGGCACGCCGCTGTCCATCACTCAGTCTCTCTGTCTCATACATACACAAACACACACGTCATGTAACTGAAGTGACATCTGCATTGTGCTTAGTAACACATCAGCTGACAGGAGAGCGCACATCTCATGACATAGATACTGTGAAGTGATGCTTTTTAATTACAGCAATATGACAAATTATGTTGGCTGTTTAAATACCATTAAACCAATACCATAAATACCATTAAAAAATTGTATGAATTATTATTTTACATTTTGTGCCTTTGTTGGAGGACAATACAAATATCTTCCATATGCTTCACCCCTAGCTGTTACTAAAGTGATTTGCATTGGGTTTTAAAATTGCTCTGTTGTGCTAACATTAGTTATTGAAGCCTAAATTGCACTGTCTTCAACAAATACTACTAGCCCTTCAAGTTACTGACAATGTACTGGCATTTTACTGGCAACCTCATGCTATATGAGCTAGCTCAGACAGGCTCCAGCCCAGGGTTGCCAGATTGGAAAGTCAAAACCTAACAGCAACTTAAAACCTGCTGAAAACCCACAGAACAGTGTATGAAAGTACATGTGCAAAATAGCTCGGCACAACCCGCAGACATTTTTTTTTCGCCCAGGAAACTTAAAAAGCAGCTGAATTCTGGCAACCCTGCTCCAGCCGCCGTTACATTTAAAGACTGGGGCTGTGTCCGAACGTCACCCCTAGACCCTAACCCCTCAATCACTGTATAGTCCAGCACTATATAGCGGACAATATAGTGCACTATATAGGGATTGGGGTGACGTTCGGACAAAGCCTGGGACACACCGGGGCGATCATCGGCCGTTGAGCGCGGTCGGATAGTTTGATGTGGTCGTTGACGTGAGTCTGTTTGGTGAGTTCCGTACCATCGTAAGTATTGGGACACAGTTGGGCATAGTTTTGGCCGACTGAACATGTCAAATCGGTGTCATGTGTCATGCTCAACGAGCTCTGATTGGCTGTGTGTCCCGTTTTTGTCAAACAGCTTGCGTTTAACATTAAAATATAAGGAACTTTCTGTTCAACAACTCTTCATTATGTTTCCCACATCAGTGATGCTAATGTGCTGCAGTTAGCTTACCTTAGCTTTAGCCTCGTGCAGATAAAAATATAATCCTCCTCTAAGGCAAAGCAGCAATAATCCAGTCCCTTTTGTTCATTACTGTGATCAGATGAGTTTAATTTAGTGGGTGAGATTATTATTCACTGATAAATACTTAAGTTAGACGTGTGTGGGTTGCAGAGTTTTGTTTACTAAAGTTTAAGTAACCTTTAAGTTTAGTGACTAGCGCCACCTGCTGTTGTAAACAGTTGTTACATCTTGCACATTAAATTGTAATCAAACCTGTAACATGAATGCCATTTAAATGAGGACTATACCTTTTTTTCAAACACAAATACTGTTTTTGCTAGAACATACTGTAGTAGTAAACACTCTAGTGACCCACAGATGAGCTGTCCTCTGGGAGCAGTTAGCACACGGGACAGGTCTGGATATAGGAGGGGAGTGAAGTGGTGCTAAGACGTCAAATACACTGCCATCTCTTATTGTGTCAGTGAAGTAATTCCCTTTTAAAGGCCTGACCTTTGACCCCGCGGCAGCTGGACAATTGCTCTGTGTGTGGAAGATGCCATGAGGTGATAACAAATGACTTGGCTTGTCCCGGGCCAGTCGAACCAATTTTCTGCCGCAGCCTGTGTCTGATTCCATTACAAACAGACTACAATCCCTAACTTGTACTTGGAGTTAAATACTGAATATTACAATTAGATAATTTATTTGTCTTTTTTCCTTTAACCACACTTTCAGTTTGCCACTAGGGGGTGGTATTGTATGGCATGGCTTGACAGTAGGTATAAATATAATGATTGTCACTTAAAAATAGATCTATAGTATATCAACGTTGCATTACAGTGACAAGCCCACTGACTTGTGTCTGGAAAAAAAGACTTTTTGAAGGACTTAGAGCACACAGACCTAAGACTTTAAAGACCCCTTGACGTTGGAGGTTATATCTTAAATACTAATTCAAAATTGAACAGAATCCTTTAAAAAATCATGGCTCCAGGCAATGTATTACTGACCTTTCTGAATCACTGTTCACCAAAATCAGTGTGCTCTTAATGCACAAAATCAAGCATTTGTTGGTGGAAAAAGGACAGCAAGCCTTTTCCGATGCTTTGGGGTTTGTTAGTCTACGTATTTAAACTCTCACTACTTCCCCTGCTGGTAATGAATGGAGTCATTTTAGAGAGTGGCAATTATATGTAGCCCCATCAAAACAATAGCATTTGATTGCAGTGATTGTTGTACACTGGCAAGTATGTTTGGTGGGTTAGTGTGCATAAATGTCAGTTTGTTTGACAGACGGAGCGCTCCCTGGTCCAGCTGTGCTTCTGAGGTCCTCAACTTATGACCTGTAATTACACAAGCCTCATCTCAGAGGAGCAGGCTGGTCCTGGACACTTCCATTACCTGCTACTGTAACACCTCTGCAACTCTCATATGTCCAGACCAATCAGAAGAAGAAACAAGAGATTAAACATGATCTGAGATGAAAGCGTGAGCATATAAACAGGTTTCTGGTTGGATTCATGCAGTATCTTTTTTGACACTCAGTGCACTTTACATGAGTCCATTATTCATTAACTCCCCAAAATTGGGCAAACTGATGGAGACATGGCAGCCATACCACGCCAACTGCCTCTCCAACCTCCAGCAATTTATTTATTCACCACTGCCACAGACACTGGTGGTGGTAAAGTGGCTTACCCAAGGACACTAAGCAATGCTGGTAGTGGGGATAAATCTGCCAACTTTCCAGAAAGTGGTTGATTTGGAGCAGTTTAGTACTGTGGACACCAAGCATGTTTTGGGATGAATCTAAATCACAACCACGTTATAGCCCCATTTCAAAATGTCAGATCCAAAGAAACATGTTTTGCCAGTGGTGTTACCCTAGAGCAGACCTAACATTTCCCAGGAGCTAAGGGGGAGGAGGGTTAACTGTATCCATTGCATGACATCAAGAGTGAATCACAACAATCTTAGTTGGTGAAAGACTTGAATGTCCCATTTTCTGTCATCTGAATCACTGTTGTTACTTTTATTTATTTATTTTATGTCTAAAATAGGTTTACTTGTATTTGTATGTAGCCAGATGTACCTATATAATTCTTTCCTGTTGGAGTTCACAGGGTGCCAGGGCCTATCCCAGCTGCTTTTGGTGCGAGGCTGTACTCTGTACCTGTTAACCAGGCCAATAGAGATTATTCATTCACTCTCATATTCATTGTTGATAGACAAATTTGATTCAGTCTTTGGATGATGGGACGAAGAAGGCGTAGCTAGAAAGTACCCACAGTAACATGGCGGAACATGCAGAATCCACACAGAAATGCTATTGGCAGTAAGGGTGCTTTCACACCTGCACTGTTTGGTCCAGACGTTTGGACTTTCCCGCTTGGTTCCGACCAAATCCTTAGGTGTGCAGGTGTGCATTTACCATGGTTCGGCAAAAAGAGGTGGTCTCAGTCCATTTGTGTGTAGTGTAAAAGCATGTTTTGCAATAGTTCAGACTGTCGAACCAAATCCGGATGCATTTAAACAGGCAAAGACAAACAAAATATAAATGTGAAAGACAAAACCAGTTAAGCATATTGTAGACTTCTGGATTCTGCTGCTTTATGATTTGCGCTATACAGCTGCTCTTGTGCAGCTCACTGTTTTCTGATGAGTGTATTTGGTGATTGAAAATGTATCTTAAACAGTGCATTAGATATCGCCATTTGTTCTTTTAAACAGGATAATTTCACCACATTAAACTTTGTTCATAAGGCACACCCCCGTTGTCATAGCGATGGCAATGAATTGCAAAATTAATGCAGATTTTAATGTTGTGGTGTGAAAGCACGTCAGTGGACCAAATGGATATAATGTATTCATTTGTGAGTTTTAAGTCTGGACCTTGGTGCAGCCCTTAGAAATCTAACTCACAACCTTCTTGCTGTGATGCAGTAGCATTAACATCTCACACACGGATTAATCAGTAGATTTAATTTAGGAGGTAACAGATTGTATGTAATAGGATTTCATAATGAGGAGGTAAAAATAAAAGTATCCCAGTATAGTTCCAGTATACATGTAGTTGTGGGTGACACTTACAGTTTTAAAAATCTAGTTTGCCTTTTTTAGTTAGCCCACGTGGTCTCATACAGTCTATGCCACTGGGTCTATATATGTGGGCAGTGGGTAAGCCCATAATAATAATATAATAATAATATATATAGACCACAGACCGACACTGATTGAAACTGCGCAAGTCTGGCTCATCTTGAATGCGCCTGATGGATGGAAACGTAAATGTGTCGTCTTCTGCACTCGCGCGGTGCATTTCTGCCCCGCTGGAAGACCCGTGGCGTGTTGCTGCCTCTGTCAGCGTCGTCGTAATATTTTTGTTGTGATCAAATTAATCGATTCGTCAATTGAAATGAACGTGATTAAATCAATAAATCAACGCATTGCGTTAACGCGATAATTTTCCCAGCCCTAATATTAACACTTTACATTAATTTTATCACCTCTTTTCTTCAAACAGAAACTCATATCCATAGCCTTTCTTAGTTTCTCCCACAACCTTGTAAATTCATCTAAACAGACTTTTTCAAACCTAGACATTTCACCACAACAAGGCCAGCAACAATAGCCCAGTCATTGTTAAACGGCCTGAATCTATTTGCATTCAAACTTGTGGTAGAATGGAGCCGACCAAAGGCCCCTTCTATTGGAGCCCATTTGAAGGCTGGGCCCAGGTCGCATATGTTTGCCCTTGTATAGTTCTGTCACATTGTGGTGTAACGGAGCCCCAGCTGCACCATGGCAGTTTTTAATGAAAAAGTGGGGGGGTGCCACGTCCAGGTAAGACCCCCGAGGTTGTGTTTCCAAGGCTTTGTTATGTTCCACAATGAGACACGCAATGGACACATGGATGAAATTCATAACACATATTCATTATGATAGCGTGAGTAAGGCATGAAGACAAACAGATAGCTGCACCTCAAATAGAGACATCCGTACTGTATTAGATTGACATTTCTTATATTCAAAATAATATGACTAAAATTCCATTAAATATGTAGAAAACACTATGAATGCACAAAATCAGAGTTAAATAAATTGGTAAAAATTCAAACAATTGTGGGCCATACTTTTTGATATCTTTTTTGTGCACATTTACTAAAAGCATTACAATTGTGGTGGTTAGCCTTGGTTAGCCAACTATGATCTCTCTCACACCAAATGACATGCATGTTAGGTGAATGTGTGTGTGACTGGCTATAACAGAGAAAAAGTGGAAAAAAATGAATGAATATCTATAAATGTTTAAGGAATGTACAATTATTTGTCTTGTTTATTATGATGTTATTTTAGGGGCTGTTTAGATGACAACGCGTTTTGCTGAATCCGCAAAGGTTTGTTTGCGGTTTGGCCTTTCATTTACACAAGGACAGGGTTTCCGTTTTCTGAATCTGCAGTCTTTTGAAAACGCTGGAAGAGGTGTTTTGGTCTCATAGTGGGGAGTCGCTCAGAGCCGCTCCGCACTTGTGTAAACTTTGAAAACACTGTACTCACTGAAAACAATGACATAACAGCCCCAATCAAACAATAATTGGCTGTTTGCCGGTTGACTTGCAGACTAGAAGGCTTTTACACCTCATACATTCACATCTGGTCCAGCAACTGTCAGTAATATGTTTACAAGTACTTACTTTTACTGAAGACTTTATGAGAGTGGCTCCAGAAAACCACAAGATCTTATTGGGAAGTTGCAGACGGAACAATGATTTCCTCTGCTGTTTACTCACTGTCCGATGTAGAGCATTTGCAGAGCCCGCAGCACTATTTGCTGGACAAATATAGGTACTATAGTTTCCTCATACTAATTGTCACCTCAGTGTTTTGAATCGAAGGCGGCATGACTGTTGCATTTTCCTAGCCAGTGTTGTCGTGTAAACAGGCCCTTGATGTGGGTCACATTTAGTATTATTCAAATAAATATTAGTTTTTACGTAGATGCATTTTGTATCCGAAGGCTTGGTCGGTGTGTTCACAACTGGAATTGCTTACAAACAATAGCTTGTCTTATGAATTTAACACCTACATACGTTCCGTGCTGCCCAGATTTGCTCAATAAAAACACACAGTAGGTTTGTCATACTTTGTCTGTTTGGAATTTTGTGCAGGTGATAACAATGAAAGAATGCAGCTTAAAGGTGTCTTATTCTGCTAAATCAACTTTTTTAAGCTTTAAGGTCATGTTATAATGTTGTTACTACCTCAAAAACATACCCAGAGTAGTATTTAGTTTCATTCATGCTTGTTTGAGTAATCCTCGATGCTGAGCCCATCTTTTCTAAAGATCTGAAAACGCTCTCACGGCTCTATGTAAACACGTCACACGTGAAACCAGGAAGTGCTCCTGTACATTTCAAATACACCATCATCAGACTCTGATAATTTTGGCGCATAAATTGTCATCACTATGAACCAGTAAGCTAATATATCTATCTGTTAACGTCATGTTGCTAATAGCTGTGCTAAATAGCACATTCTGGCCATTCCCCACCATTGCCAGCAGGGGGCGACAGACATCGAATCCAAGCATTCTCTGCAAAAGTCAAATTATCAGCTCCCCAAAAGATGTTTTCCATACTTATACACATTATTTTAAGTTATAAAATGTAAAATACTAATGCAAAGGTTAAATGGACACAAATAAGGAGGTACAACAAAGAACATTAGTTACTTAAGAGGATTTAGAGTTGTTGATCATTTCATAAATCTGTGTATAAGATGGACATCCTTATTTAGATTTACTTTTTGTTTAAGTTATAGGCTATATCAAGTTAGGGACAATGAGGAAAAAAGCATAAACCAGTATACATTTCAAATTATAAACTACACATTAGAACAAGCTCATTGTTGGCCTTCTCTTAATTTTCAGACCAACTATCCCCAAACAGCAGTTTCACAGATTTTAGACAATATTACGCAATCAGAAAAGAGAACACAATGAATCCTCCTGTAAATTACTTCAACTCTATTACCGGGCACCAAAGCAAAGGACTGAACTGCAGAGTAACCACATGAACGTTGGTCATCCACTAGTGATTGACAGCAGCTCTCACTCTGAGATCACAGAGGGATTTATGATGGTAGAATGTACCATCTCATCTAACAAACACCGCCTTACCAAGAGTTTCCACTGAGTCAACAAAGGATCAAGTTTGGAAATTGCTATAAACTGTGAAGGGAGGTTTACTCAGAATTAGTATTCAAGCACAGTACAAGCACTAATCACTGGTTAGAAAGTGTAATTAGTTACGCATTCCAGCAACAGGGAGTGACACAATCTGAGTACTTTTAAATACTTTTGGATCACCTTACTTGAACTCATGATAAGAGTCATATGTTTGGTTGCTTTTCTATTGTTGATTATCTCGGCCAAGGAAGTTATGTTTTTGCCAGTATTGGTTTGTTTGTTTCATTTGTTTGTTGGTCAGATTTAGATTAATCTATAAGGGGGTAAGTAATGTTTGTGTGTCTAAAACATTGTCTGCATCCAGAAATTATTTTAAAGCATTCTGTACCATTGCAGGGGATTGCAAGGTCAAAGACACAGGAGGATAGTAAAAGAAATACTGTTGTGAGATATAAGGGCAGTGTGGTTCAATGGAAAGAACATTGACACCTGAACTATAACTTTTGATTCCAGGTCTGGGCACCATATCTTTACCATTGCCTCCATTTTTCATGCATAAAAAAATATTCAAGGTAAACAGACTCCTGGACTCTGATTCGAGTCGAGTCATTGGCCTCATTTTCAACACTTGTGACTTTTGACTCTGACTCGATATTTCTGAGGAAAAATTACTTGTGACTTGACTCCAAGTTCATGCTGATGTCTCAGACTTGAACATTGATGACTTGGACTTGGACTCACACTTGTGCACCATGGACTCGCCCTGAAACACAGACCTGATCCTATGGTAGATGCTGCTCTCGAGACACAGTCACGTGCAGAATATATCTCTGTATATATGCATAACATATTAGTGCCTAAATACTGTTTAGAGTTTAATAGTAGTAGGTACAGTGTCTTCTTCTGCTTATTCCTGTTAGGGGTCAAAGGTGACTGGAGCATATCCTAGTAACTTTGGGCCTTAGGCGGGGTACACTCTGGACAGAGGCCAGCTAGTCACAGGGCTGACACAGAAACATACACAGACCGACAACCATTCACTCTCACATTCATTGACTAAGGGGCAATTTATAGTGTCCAGTTCTCACATGCATGTCTTTGGACAGTAGTAGAAAGCCAGCTACTCCGAAAAGGGAGTACCTGCAAACTCCCCCCAGAGAGTTTGTGTGTTGGCTGGCCCAAGGATCGAACCCACGGTCTCCATGCTGGGAGGCAAGAGCCACAGTGTCCTCCCTGTGTGAAGTCAAGACTAAAAAAACTTTGGGGCCAGACTTTTTGCTGGAGGGTACATGAGACATTTTGATGTAAACTGACTTGGACTTATTTTAAAAATAACTGTTAAAAATAACTCTGAAATCATCTCTGTAAACATGATAATTATCTCTTACCCCTTTTTAATGCTGGAAAAAGCCTTAAAACAAATTTACAATATAATGTGCATTTAGGACACTTCAGAGGGAGCACCCCTGGACACGTCCCTGCTGGACTCGAGACTTGGACTTTCAGGTGATATTGACTCAACTTAAACTTGACTTTGATGTTTCTTTTGGTGACTCAGACTTTATTCTAATGACTTGGACACAGACTTGCACATTGATGACTCTGACTTGGACTCTGACTGGCACTATAAAAGCAAATCACTCAGACTCGACTAGTCCTATGCGACTGGGATTTAGACTTGAGAGATGGTGACTTGATTACAACACTGTCAGGAGCTACCTTAACACTGTAAAACTGTTCTGCAATCATTCATAATATAAATATATTCATAAATAAAAGAAAACCAATAATATACTTCATACTCTTCAGATGATTGTATTGGTCTGTATGTATGCAATCTGACCATCTGACCATGCTGCGTCCTTTCACACACCAAAGGTCAAAAGCATCAGTAACATGCACAGGAGGACCACCCCAGTCATTTACCTCACTCTTTATTAATTATTGAGCTCTAGTTGTCGCTTGAAAAGACAGCCAGACTTTCCGTTGATGTGTTTGATGAATATTTCAGCTGACAAACAGGCCACCCGACACTGGACTCCCCAGTCGTGTGTGGTTAGACAGAGGTCAGCCTTAACGTGTATATACGATTACAGCGCTGGTGTAGGCTGCCTCTTGTTTAGTTACAGTTTGTTTACATTTAGCTCCCCCTGGGCTGTGTATCTGTCTCGTTTGGTTACAGATAACTACAGAAAACATTTTGCCTTACAAACATTCCAGTCTGCACAGTACAGTACCGGCTGGGTTGGTACAGCACAGTTTGGGTTTCCACTATGATGTCATTCCGCAGCCACTCAAGTTGGGTCGAGGTTATGAATTATTCACTATATTTGGACATTTAGAAGTAGCAATAGTAACAATAAATACACCCCCATGAATGTGATGGTGGTGGCTGGTGGTAGCTTTACACTCCTGCAGTAGGAAAGATAAGATTTGTTTTTTGTTTTTTCCTGAACTTAAAATTCAGTAAGCTGTAGTGTATTTATTTTATACATTTTTAATTCATGTGGCAAGAGCCTTAAAGGTCCCCTAAATCAACTTTTTTGAGCCTTATAACCATGTTATAATGCTGTTTCCACCTCAAAAACATGGAGTAGTATTTTGTTTCATTCATGCTTGTTTGAGTAATCCTGTTTGCTCAGCCTGTCCTCTTCTAACAATCGGAAAAGCTCTGTCTCACCACTCTGGGTAGACACATGCAACCAGAAAATGCTCCTGCTTGTTTCTAAAGCCTACAGCCTCAAACTCTCAGAATTTAATTGCTTAAATTGCCGTTACTTCACCTGATTTATCAATCACTTATCATCATGTTGCTAATAGCAGAGCTAAATAGCCATTTTATGCTCCAAGCGTCCAACTGTTTTCTGCAAGTAACAGCTCTCCAAAAGAAGACATTTTCATTTTAAGTTATGAAATGTGTAATACTAATGTAGAGGTGTTTAACTATTTCAGAAAGTCTGAAAAAACATAATATTGACCTTTAAGATTCTAATATATGCTGGATTATGTATATTTTTTAGTGATATGATGTGATATGGTGAATTGAGAAAATATTTTTGTTTAGCATCTCTCCTTCAATCAAAAGTTTACAGTGTTTAGTAAAAGCACATCTTCAAAACCAAAGCTTAACCATATAACTTAACCATCAGACAATATGATTTGGCAAAATCTGGCACATCTGGATGCTTTGTGTGCCCTTATATTCTCCATTTTAAGAATAAAATTTGGAGACCAAAAGCCGCTGCTGTAAATGGCTAGATTATGTTTATATGAACCAAGCTTTTGGAAGGAGGCTAAGGCAATGCAGAGTATGTTGGCATCATGTTCTGTTTTCTAATTCGTATGTCTTGAATTGCAAAGTTTAATCCACATCCATTTAATTCACCTACTAGAGATCGAATATGTTTGGTTAAAGGGCACAGACATATCATCAACATTTCACATTTTTTAACTTAAAATAAAGTTGGGGGGATATCAGACATTTCAGACATGAGAGGAGAATCTTTGACTGCTTGTACTGAAAGGCGGGGAATAGATGGAACATGATAAAATGGCTAATTAGCACAGCTATTAGCAACATAAGGCTAACAGATAGACAAGTCTGTTTTGTAGTGATGGAGGTTTCAGCACTGAAATTATCAGAATGAGTCCAGGTGGCGTGTGTGTGCTTTAGGGCTGGGTTTCACGTGTCTATATTTAGAAAGGTGTAACCAAGCGTTTTCAGCTCCCGAGAAGGGTAGCGCCTCAGCATACAGGATTACTCAAACATGCGAGAATAAAACAAAATATCACTCTGGGCTTGTTTTTGAGGAGAAATGTCAATTGACCTTTAAAAGCTGTCTGTAGTTATTAAGTGCTTTCAAAATACTGATTTGTTTTTACAAAGACACTGTGCTTGAGAGGATTTGACCACACTGTATCATGTACTCATGCCATTCATTCAATAAAGCTACACAACATGAAAGAAGACACAACAGAGAACTGCAGAAGACGCTGGTGTGATGGTCATGTCAGGCTACGTTTAGTGGAACAGACACGGCCCATAAATTTCTCTATGCCCCGTATGAGCAGGTCAAGAAGGTGGCTATATTTCCTCTTTATTAGAAACAACACGCGGCCATAAACGGGACCTCAGAGGGGAATGTGAATCTCGGTCAATGGCAGGAAAAGCGCGCTGCCCTGGGATCTGAGAAGTATTCACACAATCCATTTCCTCCTCTATGCCTCGTATATATTGGTCCTCATAACTCTAGCACTCTCCAACCCTGCGCTTCATCACAGGTCAGCTCCGAGATGAACTTTAAAAGCAGGTGTAACAAACGGCGGCGGTCTCCAGAGTAATTCATATCTGCTGAAGTGCCATAACCCGTCTACATATCCTGACCTCAATTTGGAGTGGAGCGTTGAAGGCCCGCGTATTGATCCGGGCAGGGACTCTGTCTGGCAGTGTCAATAAACAACAGGCGGCGCGCTTCAAGGCTGAGGAGATGTAGCTCTATTTCAGCCAGAGTGTTGACTGAGACGTACCTGGACAGATGGCTGGTGGTGTTCGTTGTACAACTCAAGGCAGGTCAAGATTTTGTGTGAGGCCAATGCTACTTACTGTTGGGATCAGAAGAGGAGACTGCAGTTTGCCTCCACACAAGTCAAGAATATTACAGTTATTTAGTTGTGTTTTGTAGACTTTGATGTCTGTTGTAACAGCATTTAATGTGGAAAAAGTGAAATACAGTGGGACTCCAATACTGATGCACATGATACCAGTACTAATATCTGGACATTATATTAGGGCCCCTCAGGATCATGTCCAGATATTATGCTATGGTCACCTCAGGATCACTTTTAGACATTACACTAGAGTCCCCTCAAGATCAAGTTTGAACACTGTAGTCTCCTCAGGATCATGTCTGGAAATTATACTTGGTTCCCCATTACGATCACATCTAGACATTATAGAGCCCCCTCTGGATCATTGTGCGGACATTATACTAGCGTCCCCTCAGGATCATGTCTAGACATTATACTACGGCTCTCCAAGCATCAGCTATAGACATTATATTAGGGTTCTCTTCAGGCTCATGCCAGGACATTAGGGTCTCCTCAGGATAATGTTCAAACACCCTTCTGAAGGTGCCCACAGGATACACACTCTAAAACTAAAGTAAAGAGAGTGTTGTAAGTTATTTGAAGTTCTGTTAACAAGTAAATAAGACTTCAAGCCACAAGCACGTCTCTTTTTTGAATAATTACCATTTAGAAGCAAAAAAAGCAACCGGGTAGCAGTCAATACATGCTGGAACAGTCAATGCTGAACTGGCAGACAAATCGTATTTCCAGATCTTCTAAATCAGCATTACAGTGAAAAGCCTGTGCTGACTTTGGCTCATTCATCAGTAAACATCAAAGCTCCAAGAATCATTAGCCTTAAACTAATGACATTTAAAAAAAAAATCACAATATCTCAATATCTTCAAAATAAAAGCATCAAAGTAGTCAATTGTAAATTATTGTAAAGCTGTCATCTTTGGTTTGATCGAACTGTTTTACTTACCTGTTTCCCCCACTTTGCTGAGAAAGTTAAATAAGTGTGGCTTGTATATTTAGAGTTAAACTGAGCTCACTTTGTGCTAAGCAGCCTGTCAATAGCAAGCAAAGATCCACCTGACGAGAGAGGAGGGCTGATAAAATGGCTTTTAATTACAAGACAGTGAATGCTGGCCTTCCTCTTTCACTCTTGCCTCCCAGCTAAGTCAGGACTTTGATTTCTGATATTGTGGATTGCTGACGAGGCTGCATCCAGGTTTGGCCCTTGAGCAACTCGGCCCTAATGTCAAGCCCTGGGAGAGAGTGTCTGACAAAGTGCCATATAGATCCTTCTCCTTTCATCAAGAGGGCAGTGCTGCTGGAGGCATTAATCACACTCGGAAATGGCAAGTGGTTGTTTTTGCCCGTTTACTTTCCTCTAACAATTAGGCGAGCGGTAATAATTTCGGACATTACATGGAAGTCAATAGGTCGTTAACCCGGCTGTAGGTACAAATGTAGATACTGTACATCACAGGAAGTCGATGTGGTGAACTTCTAACCTGTGTAAGAGGACAAACAGACACAGTAGCATGTCTTGTTTGATTATTTAAAGGAGACATTTTCATACAAGCAACTGGAGCCAAAATGTGGCTGACAATTTAAGGCAGTGGTTCCCAACCTTTTTTGTCTTCTTGGGTACCCCCAGACTTTTGAGTGAAATGGTCATATACTGTATATCTGGGCCATATTATACTTACTTTTTTGTACATGCTAATTCTTCAGCATTTTTATACAAAAAATAAATAAATAAATAAAAAAGAAAATTACTGTCTGTCTTTAAACTTTTAAAGAAATTATTAATTTCACAATATATTTTAGGTTCAAAACAAATAATAATCTTAAATTCATACATTTACTCCAATAAAAAAACATATAATAATAGGAATATTAAATGAATATTATACAAAATATAAACCTAAACATTTTAGTTTATTAATATTAAAAAAAAAATCTTCAGCAGCTGGACCTTCTTTTCTTCAGTCAATAGGACACTTTTCACAACTATTTCAAGTTTTAATAGTTCAATATGAAAAGATTTCAAATAATTTCTTATCTCGACAAATATAAATTATGAAATAGATACCCCCTGCAATGTGCTTGCGCACCCCTATGGGTTCCCGTACCCCTGATTGGGAAACACTGCTATAAGGGATAATGTAGGATATAGGTGAGTTATGCAAATTGATAGAGAACCACCAGCATCACTTTCATAACATGAGGCCTTTTGAGACTCGTGACTGGAGTCGATTATCAGCAGTGGCACAGGAGGTAGAGCAGGTCACCAACTAACTTCAAGGCTGGCAGTTCAAACCCTTTTCCCCTCAGTACATACTGTCCGTTGGGTCCTTGAGCAGGACACTTTGGCTCCAGTGTCTGTAGCACTGATGTATGAATGTGTGTGCGATTGTGGTGGTGTGTTTTGTGGTGTTTGGATAGGAAGTCAGTGTTCCTCATTACCTATGTTTCCCAAAGAACATTAAGGTAAGGGCTAGGGTTAGGGAACATCAGGACTTACCAGAATGTGCAAGTACCTATCAGGGAACATAGGTACTGGAGAACATATAGGTAACCGGGAACATAGGCACGTACCCATCAGAAAGGACAGACAGAAGTAGCTTATCGCCACCCATGTACGACTGTGGAGTGAATGAATAATGGAGTAATGTAAAGAGATATATAAATCCGATCCTTATATTATTATTATTGATATGAGGTCACTCTCGGACTTGGACTTGCCTCTAATGGACTTTTAACTTAAGTTGGACCTGTTGATTCGGACTTGGATTCCAACTTGAAGTGCTAGCGACTTGCCATGGACATAATTCAGATTATTTTTAGTGACGCGGACTTGCCATGAAAACTGGAGACTTGACAACAACACTGCAATAAGCATCCAAAAGCAAGATCAGACTGCAACAGACAGTAGCATTCACATAAGATATCATCAACACACTGCTAATGGTCACAGCATGTACACTTGCACATGCTCAAAAGGCTCACAATGTTCACAACATAAATAACACCAACTTGCAGCAAATAACGCATACATAAACAATTTTACTCTTTTATTTTGCATATTAGATTTCATATAATATCAGGCCTACAGTCTCACTTTTCAAATACTGTATATGGCCTATAGAGGGGACAGCATGTGAGTGTAATGTTGTTTTATGTATCTGCGTTCTTATGTATCTGTTTTTTGTGTGTGTTCTGAAAGGTGCAAACAAATAAAATTTAACAAGACACTATTGCCTATTGTCTATAGCACTATTGTCTGGAGAATCTGGTCAGTATTTTGAAGGCACGTGGGTGCAATATATGAGGAGAAGAGACTTCATTTAATTCAAGGATCAATGTGTTTTTCTTTTGCAATCTAAGAACACAGAAACACTCAACGACAGTACAATAACAGATTAATGACCTATGACAAATGTTAACAGGGAGGAAGGAAGTAGGGAGGGAAAAGTTTTACAAAAAAGTGTACAACTATTGTGTGTAACAATCCACTCTATTGTGAATGCATTTGAAAGAAGGTCTCATAATTGGGTTTTCATTGTAGTTTCAACATAACCAGAATCCTTGTTAGAAACTGAGGACTTTTCAGACACTGTAGTCATCTTTTGAATCTGGGGTCAGTTTATAAGAATAACCTCCAGCTACATAGACTATTAGAAGTAATGGTAAGCATTATATGCACAACGTTCTCTTCTGAAAAGTTGATCACTTCAATGTCATGTAGCATGAAAGCAATCTAATGTGGCCTCCGACTCTTTGAGGCAAGATTCAATAATTTGAAGTTGAGTGTGAATAGAGACATTCACACACATGGCCTTCATGAACTTTTTATTGAAGCAATTCAACTGGATGGAAAAAATATAACAATATAACAATCAACTCACCCACACATGTATTAAATATTAAATGAAGACAACACAACTGGATATTCAAAGCTTACTCTTTACATTCAAAATTGATAAAAATCCAATAATGTCTCACTTGCCTTGGTCAGAATCAACAAAAGAACACAATACATTTTAAACAAGTTAGAGATTCAGTCAATTGGGCTAACTTGGCATTGATCATCTGATTACACAAAGCTTGGGCTGTAAAGCCTAAGGTGCCTGTCACAGTGGCAATAACTAAACATGGTAGTGGCTGAGAGTGGACACTATAATTCTGGGCTGACATTATTATTATTATTATTATTATTATTATTATTATTATTATTATTATTATTAGGAGGAGGAATAGCCCCCTGTGATGAACCATCTTGTTTTCTTGGGGGTCCTCAACTTAAATTCAAAATAATAACAGCAGAGCAAATAGAAAAAGATTAGTGTAACAGCACAGTTCCAAACACATCCATTCAACCACACACACCTGCTCTCAATATTCACCTCCCTCCCCCATCTTCAAGACCCCACACAGATAATCCAAGACCAAAGTGACCAATTTCAACACATAGTAATTTATGATTTTTATAAAAAAAAACATAATTTCACGACCTCGCAGAGTCGTTTATAGTCATATAAACTAAAAATAAAAAATCTTTAGATCTCCTTTTAGTCATTTATGATCGTATGAGAAAAAAAAACATAACATGAAAGTTATACAAAGTCATATAAAGTTGTGTAGACTAAAATTCAGAGATCAGACTTCCCAAAGTCGTTTATGATTGTATAAAATAAAAATGCAAAAATCAAAGATCATTAGGCTTCCCAAAGTCGTTTATGACATCAAGCTGAAAGCGAAGTACAGAGCCTTGGCAGGTTGGTGTTAGGTCTGCTGGAGGGATCATGGTTATTTCTCAAATGGCTTGAATTCTGTTGGAAAATATGCTTGAAAAAGTGTAGGTGGAAAACAGATGGAAAGGCTCATCAGCTGTTCTAACTGACATTCACATAGCTAATACTGACCAAAATTTTATCAGTGCTGAATTGATTAACTTTAGATAATTTTAGTGTCTTTTTAGTGCTTTATTGACTGTTTTATGCAAGCTAAGGTTGTAAATATTGTACGTGTTTGTCCAAATGTCAATTGATATGGTACAATTGGACGTTTTGATTGAACTATTATAATTTCTTTATTATTTATATTTTTTGCAGTGATTCCGAATCAACGCCATGCTCGCGATGTGTTATGTCTTTTACTTTGAAGGGCTGAGAGCGGATGTTGATTCGGAAGCGCTGCTCTGGCTGTAGTTTTTAGCTGCTTGGCTAAACAGCACAGACACCAGACTTTAACAGTCTGACAATAACAGCTTTAAAACTAAACTCATACGACTCGTCAGCCGCTATTAGAGCTCATTTATGCCAATGACACACGTTCGTCAGTTGTCATAATTTTAATGTAAAGTGTGTAGAGTGAACAGGATGCTAGCATGTGTAGCCAACACAACAGGAAATTAGCTCGTTAGCTTGGACTGTCACCCAGCTGTATTTAAAATAGTTTATCTCGCTTTTTGCGCATTGTATTTTTAAATAGCCACTGAAGTAATGGATACCGAGGGGATAGTGATACGAATAAAGACTCCGTCAGGAGATATGGACTCGTCTGTGGACTATCCATTTCTTCTAAACTTCAATGACTTGCTGGTGAGTGTTTATGATGCTACAGTGCTAGTTAGCTCTCAGACACTTGACTAACTTATACCAGAACTAAGTTAATATGTGAAATAACGCTACTGAGTGCTTATTGGTAAAATAGTTGTTGACAGTCTGTTCTCTTTATGCCTTCTATATCGTTTTCATAACGCCAAGTACTCATTTGTAATAATGAATGTATTCTTTAGGTTGCTATCAGAGATGTCATGCCTGAAGCCACTGTCACTGCATTTGAATGTAAGTCATGTTGAAATTTTTAATCAGTTCATAAAGGGAATTTCCAGCTGCCCCAGTTCACTTTGCTCCACTTCTTCCTAAAAAAAAAAAATAAATCACAAACTTACAAATTAGAAATAAAAAATATCTCTACATTTTGGACACATGCTACCAGGTATATGGATGTATGAGTATCCATAATGCTATTTAGCTTAATCTTTTTATGAAAGAATCTATAATTGGTTCAACCTGAGATGACATTTCATACTTTGTAGATTTGAATTTACAAGATGTTGTTTCTGGTCTGTTGTGTTTTCAGATGAAGATGAAGTTGGAGACAGGATCACGGTGAGAAGTGATGAAGAACTCAAAGCCATGTTATCATATGTAAGTAAAGAACACAGCCATGTTATTGTATTTCACTTGCGTTGCGCTGCTATGCCACTATATTATTTGCATATTAGTAATGATTTGTTCAATCAATTACTTTCATATTTTGAAGCAAAACTTTAAAACCAATCTTGTATTTGAAAGCCTGAAAAAAAAAAAACACTAAGGGATTAGTGGGGTTGTGACAAGATCACACTATCTTGCAAGATCCAAATGTGAAGGTGAAAATCTGTCTCATGATCAGGTTTTGATTGCACTTTTTACAGTGATGAGCCAGTCAGTTGAGTTTTTGGCAAAATATGTTTTTGGCGTTTGACTAAAATGCACCTAAATAGTTTAGCATTTTATAATTTTCAGTTAATTAAAATACATTTTTCCTTTTTTTTTTATCTTTGAAGAATTATTCAAAAAATGGTGTGAAAATCTTGTTTAATTCTTGTGAGAAAATATTTTGTTTTGTCTAGTTACTTGGGATTTGTGTTTTATCACACCCCTACTAATATGCAGCAATTATATATGAAGGTACTTTGCTTATCTAGCCAGGATGACCAGTGATGGGCCTTTGCTGCAACAACAAACGTCCATATAATAGAAATTTGTTTACATCCAAACAAGCATGTGTGCAACGTAAAGCAAAACTAAAGGAAACAAATGTTACTGCAAACCCATAGGACCAGTATTAAGAGACGGTAGTAAGCCCTTATCTGTCCTTATTGTTCATAATGTGTGTCTGTCAAAAAAGCACAAAATTCATAAATAAAAAATTAATTTAGTCTTATTTTCATTATTCAGGCTACAAATGGTGTAAAGCTGTAGCCTTTCATATTTTGTAATGAATTGCTAAATTTTAACAATGTTTTGGCATCATGGTGCTTGCCTGGCAAGCCAAATTAGTTCACTTCTCAATGTTAAAAAAGTCAAGAATCTCTTAACAACCACTATCATTTTGTTTATGTATTTATTTATTTATATACTGTCTGACCAATTTCATCTAAAATGGAGCTGTTTTTGTTCAGTGCTGTATTTCTTTATTCAGTGTCTGTTGGTACTTCTCCCCCTTAAAATTTAACACAAATCTGAAAAGCTCATAATAGTTGTTGTTGTTTTTTTTTTTTTTTTGTAGAATAGGAAAAAAAATGTATCTTTAAGCATCTGTCTTCAACCAAAGCAGAAACAATTCTGTCCCTTGTTACTCCAAACACATAAACATCTAGTCATTCAGTTCCCTGGTTCAACCCCGTAGATTCTCATATTCCACATACTTACTGTTCATGCCACGGACAGTAAGAGTAATGATGTGTAATGGGTTTCTCTATGAGGTACACTGAAAGCTAAATGAACTGTCAATTTTTATTATTTATTATTCAGTACTTAAAGTTTTGCCTCATTAAGGAGCGGGCCCCCTGGGCTGCAGAATTGTTCAAAATCTACTCTCATCTGTGGATGTCTTTTACCCCCCATCAGCTCACAATGATGCTGCTGGAGCCACGGGCACAATTGACACGTTGTGTTTTTGTCCGTTTTTCTCATGCATTCACTTGTGGATGCTTTTTAATCATTAAATAGCATAGAGGAGCAGGGTGATTAGGCAAAAAAGAGACATCTGTTGTAGTGATAAGCCCTGGGAAACACGGTGGAATAAGTGTTGACCTCAGCCACCATTGGGATTCAAATATTCACCTTGTGTTTGGAAGTTTTTTTTCTCATTCTGTGTTTTGTGTTAGTATGTGTGAAAAACAATGGTACTTCACAGAAACAAACAGATGTCATTTAGCCATTGCAAACTAGGGCAAAAAGATTGCCACATCCAACATGAAAACCTACAAAAGTACAGGTAACCCCTTGATGATAGGGAGCAACCAAAAGAAAATTACTGTGATTACCTGTGTACGCCACATAAGCTTTTTTATAGGGATGTAATGATACTTTTTTGAAACGATACGATACATATTGATTAGAATTGTTTCGATACAATTCAAGAACGATATTGGTTAATTTGGAATGATACGATTTGATACGATTCAACACCTTCATATCGATAATCGATACAGCAACTTTTTGCCAAAAATCATAAAAGTTTACTCTAAAATGCAGCATTGCAGCCAGGGTTGATTATGTCCAGCAGACAGAGAGCAAAGAAAAGTTGAATATAATATAATAATATTTTATTTTATTAAAAACACAAAAATTACATTCAAAAAGCTGTATCTGGTTTTATTTTAACATGCAAATTGCTAATATTGATATTTCTGATATTATTGATTGATATTCCATGTATATAGATACGAAATTATATGATTTGATACAAGGTAATGTGTATCAATATAGTTGTATTGTAGGAAAAAAATCAATATAGTTGCTCTATTGTTACACCCCTACTATTTTACAAGTGGGTAAAAATGTATTAAAGCTCGATGTCAAACTGAAACCCCAAAAGCATTAAATTCCTGTAATTCCTTACTTTCCTTTCTTTACTTACGAATACAAAACCAGATAACCGGTCTGTTTTTCAATTGATATTTGAGACGGTACAAGTGAAGACATAAACATAGTGTAAAGTTAGCAATGCAGCAGAATTATTTGAAAATTGGACACCAAGTAAATACGCTTATCATCTACCTGTTAATGTTAGCAAACTAACTTGAAAGTCTCTTGGAAGAGTTACGAAATGTCTTTAACTCTACTAACCGAGTCCAGATAACTTTTCTTTTAACCTTGTTTTGAGTTTATATCAATATTTAGTTCCCCTTCTTCACAGAATTATGTTTTTTATGTTATTTTGCATTGTACAAAGAATCAGCCTATTGTCCACTTCCACCTGCCCTATTTTCATGACATGTATTAATAGCATATTTATACTCGGCACTAACCTGCTTCCATTCACACTTTCTCCCATGCAGCTATTTAGCATTTGCTGTGCTACATTGCAGATTTATACAATGAATTTTGGGAAACAAATCTAAGAATGTTGTAATGGCTTTCTACTTCTCCTGGGACATGGGAGCGTTTAAAAAGCTGCTGATTGCTCTGAAAATAGTCGGCTTGCTAAAATTCACAGTAGCCAAATCTGCCATGCGAGGTTTTGCGTTTCAGCAGTCATTTGCATTTGTATTTACAAGATTTATTTCTTGTTTGCTGTTGTTGCTATTTGGCCTAGAGACCCCAAGAGGATTTTTGCATTAGTATTGTTATTTCGAATTTGGTGGACAGCCATTGTGTGAAATTAATAGGAATTAAGAAAAACCAGCATGTAAGGTTAAAGGTAGGATAAATTATTACATAGTCGCCCTATGTGTAATGATCCCACTATACAGTAATTTTCTGCCCGTTCTGGATCTGTCAGTGCCAACAAGAAATTCAATTCTACTTATAGGTGAGCTAAATTAATGCTCAAAGCAGCATTTAATTAAGAAGAGTCAACAAAGGGCTTTTCTCATGAAAACTACACTCATGCACATCTGGATTAGAGCTCTTTGGACTCAGCAGCTGTGCCAAATACTTGTGCAATCATACAAACAAAACTATAGCTGTATTTAACATCCTTTATTTCTGTGAAACTATGAAGTATGGATCTGTTCCATTATAACATTTACAGTGGCACAAATTAAAACATTTTTCTATCTAATGATTAGTTCCGTGCAGCAGATGAGTGTTAGCTGTACTAACTCTTGTGTTGTATAATAAAAAAGAGCATTATTATCGATTTCCATTGATAGGGTCTATTTAATGTGTACTATTAAGAGCTGTAATAACACTGCACTCCAGCTTTTGTATATTTGCATGGTACTAAAAGTAATGAACAGAGTCGTATAATGATTTCATTTTGTGCCAAACTAAGCCCTTGGAGAACTCGACCCACTGCCAAAGATTTGGCCCTAACCCTAACCCTGGACTCGTACTGGAGATGTTTTAGTTCAGAGGTAAATGCTCTATCCATTGAGGCACAAGTCCTTATAGCCCTCAATTACAAAACTAAACTAAACTAAATGAATAATATGCAATACTGTTCCTTTTTTAACTGCTTGTGCCTGGAGTGAGTATGTTTGGTGGTTGTTCAGAATTTAAAATAATCTTGGACACAGTGTGCTGGATATACCCCTAAAAATTTCTTCTTTGACCAAATGCTGACCTTTCCTGGAAATTTAATCAAACAGCAACTTTTCCAGTTATCTTGTTAACAGCCTTGCCAAAGCCAAATGTAACTTCATGTAACTCTATATTAATAGATGTAGCTTTGACAGCACAAATCAGCGAAATAGTTAAAGTCCTGATGGAGTGTAAAATAAGAATAGCTTAGACAAAGATAGACAGGATGATTGCAGCGTTTTATACAATTTAACTGTTGCTAACATAACCCGCTACTGGCAACCTCTCTGTCTCCTTAAGGTTTTAACAATTGTTTCTGGACAAGTAGATCCTACAGTTCAGACGGACATTGACATAGTTGCCTTCTGTGTGTTATCGCACAATTATCCCACTGTAATTTTCTGCCCATTCAAGACCTCTTGTTGCCAACAAGAAATTCAATTGTACTTATGGGTGAGCTAAATTAATGCTCAAATTCAGCACTTAATTAACATGAGTCTGCAAAGGGCATTCCTGGTGAAAAGTATCCGCCATCTCGGAGAACACTGATTGCTACAAGCCCCAGAGAGACCCATAGACTTCCGGGCAATTCTAATCATTGTTCGACACCTTGAAAGACAGACAGCCTTGCACAAAGTTAAAGACCGGCCCGTGTCAGGTACTAAAAAAACATGTGACCTCATCTGTTCCTCACTCGGCTCCCCCTGGAGGTAGGAGTCTCTAATTCCACCATTTGTACTCCCATTTCTCCTTAGTCTGCTAATGATGATGAGACCCGCTCGCCGCTCTGACTTGTCCCTCAAGGCTGAGCGATGGTATTTGGGATCGGACACCATTTAGTTATTGGCCAACAATGGAGAATGTCTTTTAATAACACCGCTACCACAGATTAGGTGGTAATTGCAGCCTTAATCAATAAACTAGCTGAGCGGAAAATTAAAGGTATACGTGAAAGGCAACCCCCCTTATTCCACTCGCACACAGTTTTCTTTTGGTTATAGCAGAACCATTGTTGGGAGGTGGCCTAGTGAGAACGCTGCAGGGCGAAAGCGCGGGGCTAGGAGCGAGGAAGGGATGTGACAGTGATAAATAGGCCTTTTAATAACAGCTGTGCCACTTGGGTAGCCATTCTGATCCATTCCCAGCCAAAGACGCTCCTGTCGCCCCTCCCACGTCCAGCAGTGAGAGAGCACATTTACATGCTTGCATTGATGACTTGCTAGTTCATAAGGGATTGTAAATAAATATCTTTGCGAGGGGGTTAAAATGTTGTTGATTCGAAGCCTCTGAAGACAAGGCAGTGTAAACATACAAGAGCTCAAGCAAACACACTTTTGGTTCACACTTTAACAGATGGTGTGGGTAACTGAAACATCAATTATTGCGGCGCCTTGGCAAGCGTTGAGCGGGCTCCTGAGTGTACGTGCATGTGTTAGTCCTGTAGGATATGAGTGTTTGGTGAGCTGTTGACCTAGAGCACAAAAGGGTTAATGCTACACTGCCTCGGAACAAGCCCACAGGGCATTGGTCCTCATCTGCAACAGATTTTAGCGCAGCATGCCCACGTTTAGGAGCAGTTTAGATTAATTCTAGTGTCATTTAAATAAATAGCGCATTTGGACATATGTGGAAAAGATGCTAATCTTTCCATTCAAACAGTTTTATTTGGGTTTTAAAGCAGTGCGAGAATTTAAATTTGACTTAATCATGATTTAGAAACATGTACGAAATGGCAAAATCAGATTTACCAGAAACAGTCAGTCGGACCATGCTCTGCACTGTAGGAAGGCTAATGCAGCTGCTGCTACCTCCCAGAGCATATGGGAAATGGCTGTGGTGCCTCTGGAGATGTTCAAGAAAACTATAATAATCACCAAAGAAAGTAAGGCTTGACAATATAGCTTCAAAATAAAAACAATGAAACAATAAAATGAAACAGTATATTGGGTGTTAAAGATTTCATGCACTGTTTACCCATTTATATACATTCAATAAAAAGAAGGCAATTAACAAGGCATTTTGCTTATAGACCATTTTCACACTTCCGGGTTTTCAACTGTGTCATGTTGCGATACTTCTGGTAGCAGTTGCAAGTGGTGTAAAACACCTGAGCCCAATAATAAAAATGTTTTTGCTCAACTACCTGCCTCTTGACTACATTTCATACTATACAAATACAGAGACAAAAGATACAGTTTATTACATAATACGACCTAAAATAAGTTATCTATATTTACACAAATGAGCATGTGTTTATAAACAAAACACCACCATTGATCTCACTCTGAGTCACAATCGGCAGTAAATATATAAACTATGGGTCTGTGCTGTGTTAGAATTCATTTGAGACATTTTCAGACTAAGAGACTTGAATACTACATCATTTATCTGCTGTCACTGGTAGTTAGCTAATGCTAACTGTTGATAGCATTTAAGCTTTCTTCTTTACTTTTCTAGATAATCGTGAATAAATTCTTCATAAAATAATCTGTAGCCTTTGCCCAGTGGTGAGTGTCTTTGCCTCTGTAACTGTCATTAAGTCTGCAAACACGACATTTAATAAGCTTATTTAAAAAATGCTCCATTTTGCCTTAGACAGGCACTAACCGGAAATGGGAAAACGCAATGAGTAACTACTTCTGTTTTTTGTGAAAAAGGTCTATTACAACCCATAACATTCTTGTTGAAAGTGTTGTTCAACACCCACAGCACCCACAGTATTTATAGCACAGCATTATAGCGTCTTCAGTGACAGTTTTGATAAAAAGTACACATAGTTGCTTCCTTTGATCTTTAGCCGTGATTAGTTTCAAGCTGCAGCTCTATAGTACTAGCCCCACTAGAACGGCTGTTAAAAAAAAAAAATAATAATAATACAGTAAACTAATAAATACAGTGGTGCAATTTGATGGTTTATGTATACTAACACAGCCTTCTGAGTGCTGCATAAAGTTTGTAGGGTTGCAAGCATAGTTGCTTTAAATGTCTTTCTGAGACACCAGACACTTCAGAGGGACAGATGTTTCTTATCTCCACTGTTTGTGACGCTGTTTGTGTCTCTGTGCAGTGGGACAACAGGATGTTGAGTGCAGTTCTCATTCCTGACTGTTTTAGGGCTTGTTGCTTTTGCCTGTGTGCTACATTATTGATATTATGTGATGACGGTTTTTATCATTGTACTTTTTTCTGTATTATTATGGTGAATATGATATAATATCTATTCAAATAAACTTTTATTTAATGTGTTAGCTAATGCATTAAAATATGGACATATATTTTCTCTTCTTTTAGTATTGCAACACAATGACTGAGCAGAGGATAAACGGACTGCTGCCAGACCCTCTGCAGATATTTCCACGAGGTATGACTCCACAATCTGTAATTACACTGGATTTATATGTATTTACAATGGATTTATACTCTAATAATCCCCTTTGTGCCTACTAATGACAAATACATTCTTGATTGCATTTCAAAACAAAAATCACTTTCCAAACCTAATTTTACTATAATTAACACTTGAAGCATTAAGTACTTTGTTGATAATGCAGCCTTCGGATAATCTTAATATCTTTATATGGTTTATTAATTTTGAATAATCGCGTCATAGATTATTAAGTATTGCCCAACAGTACAGAAATACAGATGGGTTATGGAAAGGTCACAGAAACGGGAGTGGTTTGAAATGACACTGCCCCTTCCATGCCCTCCATACCTTTGTTAAAACTTAAAGATAGACACAGCAACCCCTGGAGCAAGGCAAAAACATAGTTCTTATTGTCTATCTGTCATAGAGCTCTCTATATATAGCACAAGTGACTTTTTCAACTGCTCTATACTCATGCGTTTTGCTAGCAGCTGTCTCCAGAGCCCAACATCTCAATCTCTCTCTTGTCTATAACTAATTTCCACTTCTCCTCATTTCATTTTTCCCCTCCTTTTTTATAAAGAACTGATTCCTTTTCGGCACATTTGTAAATGGCCCTGTGATGTGTTCTACAATCTAGTCAATTACTGTTTCAGCCGGCAAGACTCCAGGGATCCGGAACATACATGGCCTGAAGGTACCTATCTCAATAATTGTTTCAGCTGCCTTACACCAAGAACAAGATGAGGAGAGTGGGGGGTTTGAGGCAAATGGATTGGTAACGCTGTGTTCCACTTATTGAAATGTCAATTGAAGTCAAGCCTCTCCTATTCTTTCACTCATTCTCTTGTCCCCCTTGTCTTTGTTTATGTACAGCACAGGCTGGACCTGGGTGCACTGCTTTTCTGTATCTCTATGTAGGATGGTCGTTAAAACTGATGTAAAGTGTAACTTATTTTCTATCCTTTCAGTAGTTAATTGTTAGAACACCACCAGTTTTGAGATGCAAACAGGAGCAATGTCACAAGCTTGGTGTAACGTATGCCTGTTAAAGTAGTTGTTAAAGCTTCTAAAACTACTATTGCTACTAATACTTCAACATAATAAGTTTTACATTATTACATTACAACATAAGGATTAGAAACCATAGTAATTATTTGTGTATGACCTGACTGATCTGAACCTACACTTGGACTTCTTCTAATAGTACAATAATGACTTCTACCCATACTACTACTATTACTACTGAGCTGTTTCCAAGCCTAGATATATGGATAGTAGTTAAGTTGTGTAAGTGAAGAAAATGTTGTGGCAACCCTTCAAAGGAGCACCACTGCAACTTCTCCCTCTACCACTACTACTCTTGTTTATTGTCTGAATCTAAACAGGAGCAAGCTGGTACTACTGGAATTATTAGGATTACTGCTACTAATACTATGATCAATACTATAATTATTCCTTCTTTCACTACTACATCCACTTGACTATGCATATTACTGTTACCAATATTGCTTAATAACACTGTATTGGTAGTAGCTGGAAGTAGGTCCTTGTTAAAGAGATACTTAAAGTGGATATATTATGTTTTTTTGTATTTTTTAAACCAATCTTGGTCACCTCTAGAACAGCATTGGATGTTTTACAATCTTTAAAAACATTATCTGACTAAAAGAAAATGTTTTCAATAAATACTTTAGTGGTGCTATATACAAAACAAGTGGATAGACTGACAGAGTGCAGTTCTGTTGGACTCTTTTGAACAGAAAAAGAGAAAAAAAAAAGCTGTTGTTGTCCTTGATCTTATAGTATGATGCATTTTTTTTATTATACATGAATGAGAGCAGATTGGATATAGAGGACTTACTGGTTGGGCAGACTTTCTTGGAGTAGGAGCTGGTAGGAAGAAATGAGCCGTTTGGCGTTCACAGAGAGGCAGTGCCAGAGAATACAGGAATACTTAGACATGTGTGAATGAAACAAAACACAACACCAGGTATATTTTGGTGAGGGAACAGCATTATAACATGGTAGAAAGCCCAAAAAGACACTTCTGCATAATATAAAATTTTCACTAGTCTCTGTATTATTGCTCCTGTCTGCCTCTCCAAACTTGGTGTATGCTATCCACCGTTGGGAATAAACCAATTTATACAAACAATAGATAGATACTGTAATTGTAATATGTAGAACAACACAAGATGGTAAACTATTCCTTTAAGAAACAGGTGTTCTGCGTATCTCCTGCCTCTAGAGTATTGTGATCCTCTTTCTATATGATAGCACTGGTTAGACAGGACTAATGCTGACAATTTCATGGCTGACTGATGCTCCTCCTTCATTTACAAATGGCCCTCTTGATACCGTTTCATGTCAGTCATATGTCACTATTGAAACCCACTGCTAATTACGATGGGTTAAATGACTTGACACCTTCTTTATATTCATAGATAATACATTTGATATCTTCAGTTGTATCCTTTTGCATTGACTTAAAGCACTATATAACATCTCACCAAGGACACACAGTTAAAAGAAAAGAGGTTTTTCTAAAAGCTGTAAATGCTAGCCTTTTTTATCTTGTTTTAATATCACAGTAATTGGCACATTAACTGTTATGTGCCATTTAAATTAGGTCTTCCTGGGCACTAATTAAACAGAGAATCCCCGCGCTTTAGTAGACCCAACACGGTGGCCTTTTGACCTCAATTAAACAAGTTATTTTTAGTATTGCGTTTACAAGCTCCTGGCTGCTCTTTTGTGTTCAATAACTGGGTTGAGTACAGAGGTCTATAGAGTAAACATACATTTTAATAGATGTAAATGGTCCCCTGTGATATGCTTTTATCATCTCATAATTTTCTGTAGCCAATTTATTGTCAATTCCTTTTTAATGGTTCCTCCCCTTTGGCCATTGCTTCCTCGTCTATATGGGCATCTCTCTTTCCTTCCCCTCGCCTCTCCCACAAAAGCCAATTAACCTCTAAGCTGAACTGAGAGCCAGTGTTTTGTTCTTGTTCATTAGGTGGTCCGGCCATATGTCTGTCTGCCTGTTAGTTTGTCTGTCTGCAAGCCTTGACCACTTAGCTTGTCTAGATGTGTGTTTCCAGCTATTAAATGTGTGTTTTTGTGAACCTTCAGGTTAATACAAGGCCTAACCCAGCCAATGACTGCACTCATGCCATTACCAACTCCATGGCCAACAACAGGTGAGGTGGTGAGGTCAGGGTGGCTGTTTCAGATCTTAATACAATTTTGCTGAAAGACAAGTAAAAGCTAGTAATAAATGCTAAAAGCTAAAAAAAAAATGTATAATGAATGAATAAGGAAAAAATAACTACAGTATGTTCTTACCTTTCTTGTAGCTTAAAGAAATCATCTGCTGAACTGAAGAGGATCCTTTCAAATGGAGAGGTGAAGCACATATAGCAGATAAGCATTTAATATGTGATTCTGAATAGACACTTGCAACTAATCAGAAAAACGAAGGGGCGGGAAAACATCAAAGTGTGCTGTATTATGGGAAGCTCAGTACTTATTTTTGAACGGAGGCAGCAGCAAAAGCCAGTTTTTGAAAGACTTCAAGTGGTTTGAATGTGGTCGTTACGTCTGACGTCAGTCAGACTTTACTGTTGTTAATATGGTAACAGGACAAAGAAAAAACTCACATAGGAATGAACAACAACACCGATTTCAGCAGAATCAACAGGTGACGAAGGAAACGCCATTAAAGGCAAGAGAAGTTATAAAATTTGGTCTGTATTAGCCGGAGGTATTACCAAAGTATTGTGTTTGTAAAAAGCATGCCTTTCTGACACAAAATGTACTATACCACTCTAATAGAAATGTGCCTTAAAATGTTCGGGCATACAAACCTTTTCGGTTTTAGCTGCTGAGGCAGATGGCCAGTGGGATCCAGAGACTGAACTGGCACAGTCTTTTTCTAGTGCATCTCTCTATTTTACTCCGTAGTTAACAAGTCCAGGAGACAATTAAGCCAACGGCCTCTGAGTTTACGCTCTAACACAGTGAAGTAATAGAGCTGTACTCTCTCTTCTTCTCCATCTATTTGCTCATTTGGTCTCATTCTCCTAACTCCCTGCTCACAGAATCACTTGAGGTGAATTAGGAAGCATTTGAGCTCATTTTTAGACCATGTTTCAAGCTACTCTGACAAGCTTTATTTTATTACTTACTTCACACATTTTATGAATGTGGCAGTAAATAACAGCATCAGCTACCTGTCATTAAATTCTTCTTCTCCCTCTCACTCTTAGATGGTGTGATTTTATAAGCTTCCCATCCTGTGTAGTATTGATCTTCTCTCCTCATCTGTCCAGTGTTGCTCTTTTTTTGGCGCTGAATAGGATTGACCTGAATGCTCATCGTGTTTATGATCTTGTTGAGCCCACCTTTATGTTTTGACCCCACCCCCCTCCCCCCAATGTTGTTGGACCTAACTGTTGTCATGTTTTCAAGTGCCCTCAAAATGCTTAAGTGTATGTCTTTGTTGCTTGCAGATAAATGCTCAAGATATTCAGTATCAAGAGCAGCTCGGCCATGGAAATGGTGGCACAGTTTACAAGTAAGTGCTTTCAGGCTCACACACTCAATTAGGCTCAAGGTTGCAGCACAGTACATTCAGTTTGTAAGTTTTATTTTTTCCATTCCAGTACTACCATCACCCACCCCAACCCTATGAAGGCTACCGTTCCGATTGTTTAGTTATTACAAAAATGAAAACGGGACCATTTTATTCATATAGCATTTTTTGGGGACACTCAAAGCAGCTTTACATTGGATTATCCATTCACTTTCCACACACAGTGGTGGCAAGGTACTTCTGTAGCCACGGCTTCCCTGCAGCAGACTGACTGACCTTAAAGTTAAGCAATAGACGCTACCATCCTGCAATTGTCTCTGCCATGTTAAACATGTTTTGAATGCATTGCCAATATTTATGAACAGACATAGCCAGCATTAGAATAGACACTTTTTCCAGCAGCAACATTAAATACTGAACATCAGTGGAAACAACATGTTGGAGTGTCCCAGCCTATTTAAATTCATATTTATATAAAGCCTAGATGACATCAGATAGTTCTCATTACAATATGCTATTAGGCTATTCAGTATTTTTTTCTTAAATGCATACATGCTGTTTATCTTCTTACAAGCTTGCAAGATGCTAACCAGCTTTGTTTTTACCAGCCATCAAATAGCGGATGCGAACAGTCTTTTTTTCTTATACTTAAAATTTATTGATCCAAGGGAAATTATTTAGTCACAGTAGCGCAGTTGCACATAAAAACACCCTTAAAACACCAGTTAAAGGATAGAATATATAGGTATAGAATAGTTATAAGTAATAAAATAATGTAAGATACAAAATATGTACAAGGCTATCCGTTACAGAATAATGAGTTGTACAGCTGTACTGAGCATGGTATAAATGAAGTCCTGTAGCGTTCACTGTGGGAGCGGGGCTGAATGCGTTGGTGGGAGAATGAGCTCTGCTGCCCCTCTGTAGTCCGGTGAAGCGGGTTAGCCGGATTGTCCATGATGGGAAGTAGTTTTTCCACTGTCCTCCTGTCCTCCCGCTTTTCAAATCAGTTTATCCATCCGAGTTATGTCCCTTTTACTGGTGCAGCTCCCCACAGAGCGCTTTGAAGTACATGGCACTCGCTACCACAAAGTGGTAGAAAATAATTATTTGCTTCATTTTAATATAAATTGTCAAGCTAGCACATAAGTCATGCTACTTTGAACTAAAGAGGGAATACAGTTTATGCTTATAGTGGATGTTAAGTTTGTAATAGGGTGGGCGATATGGCAAAAAATTTAATCACAATTTTTTTCCCATATTGGTCGATCTTGATATTTTATCTTTACAATTAAAAACTAATAATCATGGCTATGATTCATCCTTAGATTTAGATTTTAATGTAATAGGAAAGTGGGAAATTTAATGTAGTCTTTCATTGTGAGGCTTAGTTTTTATACAGTAATAATTTAAACAAATAAAAGAGGCAAGATGATATGTTGTGAGTTTTCAAGTTCCTTGCAGTGCGTGAGAGAGCAGCAGCATCTGGACTGCGGCAGCTTCAATGACAAGAGCTGGAAAAACTCCTCTCTTTCTATCTACTGTCCTGTCTCTCCACACACTTTCACGACCTAGCTCTCTCATTTTGTCAGACTATGAACAGTAAAATCACCTAATTTAAACTTTGTGTTGATCACAAAACCTTTTCAAGGAACAAGATGCGGCATTGACACGTGTCACGTGACGCTCTGCAGCTGCGCACTCCTTTGTCTTTACTGCAAACCATGGTGTGCGCGCCCCGTTTCAAAGCATTTGCGGCATTTTCACAGTGTTAGGAGAGTTGAAATATATATATGGACAGTTTTGCCCGTTTGTCCTATGGATTAATTGCAGCATAAAACAGTTGTCTGGACTGCTGTTTTTGTGCAGCACAGGAAACGCTAACGTTAGTTTAGATCCACTATTAGCGCTGTTGCTGCACTTGTTGCTGTTGTTGCATGTTTTTTAATGAGTTTCTTATTTAAATGTGTAGCATTTAAATAAGAACTACCTTTAAGGTAGTTATTCCTCTAAACTCCACTCTTGTTCCTAGTTGCTCTCGTTGTAACAGGTGGGCGCTAACCGTAAATGTGCTCCTCAGCCACTCCGCTAATTGCGGCTACTCGCTGGAAGACTTGTCCAGATTGAATGAAAGGGCTCTGAGCTTGTCATCGAGATTGACCCTATACTTAATCGTGATTCAACTTTAAATTCAATTTTTGGCACAGCCCTAGTTTGTAATGCTTTTTTATACCTTGGCCCATTTTCTTGATCTCAAGTAATACATTTTCAGCCACATAACATGCTTTGTAGTGTACTGCACAGCCCTGTAATATCTGTCTTTGTTTTTGCCACTGGAGCGATTGTACATTCATTGTAGGTGCTCTGAAATTTTATTTGCATGCTGATAATAAGCTCTCTTCTCTTGAGAATTGCTCACACCTCCATTATGTATGATTATACCAAATTACTAAAACACAACATTAGCATTTACCCAATCCCATTTTCATTGCAAGATTGTATGACTCAATGTATCGATCTCCTAAGCTTATCTGGAATTCTCCATTTTTCACTCTTCTCCTTCTCTTCAATCTTTCTTCAACATGTTTATCGCTCAGCGTTAGGGCATCTTTCAGGCCCTTTCAGGTCGTCATTTATTTATTCTGCTCTGAAGGTTGCAAACATATATGATATTGATTTCTGGTTGTAAGGTCTGACAGCGGTAGACTTAATCAGCCCATCGTACCTGCCACAGATGAGGCGCTTCATCCTTCCTCTCTTGCTAGATGTATTATTGTCCTGCGAACATTATGACAAGGTTGGCATTTGGTGTCGCCGCCTCTATTGCTCTCTTTTCGACTCTGCGTTTTCTCTTTTCCATCAATCAGCCACTATTGAGCTGCTTTATTGAGATTGAAGTATTGATCACTGCTCAGGCTAACCTTGACTTGACGTAGTGGTTTGTTTCTTGGGCTAAACCAGTAAATTTTCTATCCAGCAAAACTAGACAGTCATTTTATTTTCACCCCTTTCCTCGGTTTATGAGGCGGTTTCATTAAAAGCCAATCTTTCATAGTCGTAGCTGAAAGAGATTGCTGATCAGTTTGGCACTGGAAATGGTTACACTGAAATGAAGAAAGCCAATATTGCAAGACCAACAACTTCTCAGTCAATTTAGCCCAGCAGAAAATCCATATAGTTTGGTGTTGGTGTTTTTTATGGTTGGGAGAAGAAAATGAAAGTAGATTAAATAATCTACCTGGGCGTAGATGTTTGGGAGTGTATGCTTGGTCCATACGGAGGCAGGTATTTTTGTAAACATTGCCTTCCTTTTCTGTGTATCTTGGCCTTTTCACATGCATACCCATATTTTAGAAAAATGTACCTTCTCCTAGATAAAATTTTCCACTAACTCTCTTTACATTCAGTATGGGTAGACAAGTAAAAGAAATTGCTAATTTCATTTATGTTAAATCCATTGTAACTACTTAAACAACTACAAGCACAAGGAGAGTGCAGAACTCCGTCAAGGCATTGGGCTCTCAATTAAATACAGCCCACTTGCGCCTAGAGTTAGTACATTTGGCCCTATCTTGCAGTGGTACAGAATCTTGGACCCGTGTGGTGTTCTGGTTCCACACCAACAAACCCAACAAACCAATACACAAAAGCTCCTTGGCAAAGGTTATAGCAGCAGTTATAATTTTACTGGGCTAAAGTTGTCATTATTATGTGTATAAATATTCAAACTTAATAATATAACTTAATAACATAAGCAACATGACATTAGGCAGACTAAATAGCCTGCTCTTAGAGTGAGCTTCTGGGAAACTGCGTTATAGAAGTTGTGGTTAGTGACCTGGAGACACAACATCTTACTAAGACAAATACTTGTCTTTATTTCTCTTCATGTTAGCATTGTAATCTTACAAAGATTATAATTTTTGTAAATGTAATAGAGTTAGTTTATAATACAGTTATAATAATGTAGTTTGTAAGATTATAATCTTACAGCTCTTACAAATATTAGAATGTAACGAATGTCTTCTTTTTAGTGTGCTATCACTAGTGACATTTGAATTGGGCATAATTAAACACAGCTCAGATAGAAAATATACAAGTCACAAAAAGTCACAAATCTTTCAATACTAATTTATACAAACATCGTTACACATTTTAGTTTTTTAGTTTTTATTTTTAGATTGTAGTTAAATATTTTTCAGATGCTTGCTTCCCTCCCTTCAGTTCGTCCCCTTTAGCCCGGCTTATATAATAAGCCTATCAGATGTGAAAAGCTGCTCTATTGGTTTCCCACCTTTTAACCTTTTAGCCCGTTTATGACCCAAAGCCATTTGGACTCAATTGGATGTTACCAACACCTCAGCTCTCCATAGCCACGCACTGACCTGGCCATCCATCACTGTCGGCCTTTGTTTTTTTATTACACACTCCCTCAGAGGTCCATCTTGTCCACACATCTAAGTGCCTCTATGGCTTATAAACGCAATAACAAGGACACTCAGGCTGTTTCTGTGACTCATGGTTCCCCCCAGTGCACTTACAACAAACATATCTGGAGACAGTGGTAGCATGTACTTAAACACTACATGTGTCATCTAATGCTTCTGTGATTGCACTTAATATTTTAGTGTTAAAGCTTGCGATTGATAAGATATTGCATTTTAAAGTACGTATATCTTTTCTTGACATGACTCTTGTCCATTTTTATTTGCCCAGTGTGTGCTGAAATGGCTACTCAGTGAAACACTTCAAGCTTCAAAATCCAGAAAATATGTATGTAATTTTGATTTAGAAATTGGGTAGGGCCTGCTCTCATCATGTGATAAAACATATATTGCCCATCCCAATAAGCGCGCGTTTTGACATATTGTTTAAAAAATGGAACTGAACTGTCCCTGCCTATTGTGTGTGCAAAATCCCAAAACCTGCAAATGCAATATTAAAAACAAAATACATGCATCTTTTATTGCTATTCTACAGTATATTCCCATTATGGATCATACATGATAGAATTATGAAGTACTTCATTTTACTGGAGCACTTTCACCTTAAGGGCTTATTAATAAGATGGATTTTTTTATTATTTTTTATTTTCTTGTTATAGCTAATATAGCTAGCTACAGGCATAATGGGCTAAATTTTATGGGGATCTTTAAACCCATGGATCATTATTACGTTTTTAGTGCTCAAAAGCTAAAACCTGGGGTGCTATAGATTAAGATCCTTATTTTCTTCTGTGAGCTGCAATTGGTCGGGAGGGCACTTATCAAAAGAAGTCCTTTCTATATAAACATTGGTGAAAATTGTGAACTCCAGCCAGAGCAATGTGTACAAATTAGTTAAATCCTCTTTCATATGGTTTATAAGGGTCACAGGACTGGAATAAAGTAGATTACTGTCACGGTTCGAGGAACATAGAGGGAAACGGACCCAAAAATGCAGACCCAAAAAAGAACTTTTAATATACTCACAAAAGAACACGAGGAGACAAAACACAGGAGCTCAAAAGAGGAAAAACCAAAGAAACGACCAAACAAGACCATACTCGACCATGAACCGACATAAAGCAGGGGAAAACACAGGGCTTAAATACACACACTAGGATGAGGCACAGGTGAAACACATTAAGGCGGGGCAGGTAATCACAAGGGCGGGAAACACAAAAAGCAGGAAATCAGAAAAACACGAGGACAAACCAAGACTACAAAATAAAACACAAGGGAAACAAACACAGAAAACAAGACATGGACAAGGAACATAACAGATTACCATTGTGCCAGTATTAACGTCTCCAACATTAGCCTAATTTTAATAAAAATTCTGCATCTTATGACCTATACATGAAGAACATCACGAGGCTTAATGAAGAACTTCCTAGAACTGAGACTGTTAGTGTTAGTAGGAGAGAAAGGCCATCCGTTGTCCACGTGGCCGTGTAAATGTCCTGTGTCTGGTGTTTTTACCTGCAGCCCCAACTTGAGAGTCATACAGAGAGGCCCTATGAATACTGCATGATGGAGCTTTTATTACCGAGCGGCCTGGAGTGTAAATAAGATCCAGGCAATGGCTTACGTTTACTGGGGTCAGATCAGGGGGAAGTGGAGGGGGGTGATGGTGTAACCTTGTCCCTGTGTCTCCTGCTGTCACCGGCCTGTCACTGTAACTCATACAGCCCTGAGGTGGTCAAGGACAGTCTGGGAGTAAAGCCTTACCCAAGCAGTAGTCTCGCCATCTGTAGACTTAACATGCAGCAGGGTAATATTGGCCTGTGATGTGAAATAAATGAGTCACTAATAGGCATTGAATGGTAACCAGTTTTCAGTTATACTGCTTTAAGATGTAATCAGCAATATTAAAACCACTAACAGCATGATCATTCATGATAATCATGAGTCAACGAAAACTCTTCACTTTAGCAATTCTGTCATCATATTCAATCAAATTGGCTCAAAGTCCTTTCTAAAATCATCAGTTAATGGACCAAATAAATAGATCAGTATCACAATTACAGTAAGTTATTTTAAATGACTAAATGTTTTTATGCGAAAGAAGTTGATTCTTATAAATTTCAGCTTTCCCTACACTGTCAAAACACATGCTTGTACATAAAGTTGAATTGGAAAATACAAATTGCCCTAAATATGAATAAATGAGTGTGAGAGTAAATGATTGTGTCAACACTATGACTAACTGGCAGGCTATTCAACAGGCGGCCTGGGGGGCCAGAACCGACCCATCAGTCACATTGGACCAGCCCTTACCCATCTACCTATAAATAATAAATTATAAACAATAGCTGCAAAACTTTGCAAATTAGCTGCAACCACACAGTGAGTAGTTATAGGAGCCCTGGAGGGACATTTTGCCTTGTTGCCGTGTCTTTGTAGAAGTAGGTCAAAAATGTAATAGATATGATACATAGGTCAGATAATACATTTACCTGAAGTTGAAAAACAAATTCATTTTGTTCATACATGTTCCCAATTCTTAAAAACAAAAAGAAACACAAATTTATTGGTATGTGCCCCTTTTGTGAACAGAAAGATATTGAATTTGGTTTACAACTGTATTTAACAAATAGAAGTAGGTGAAATAATACATACATGAGCAGTTCTCCACGTGAGAAAAGGCTGTTTTTCTTGTGTGCTAAATTAGTCACTGATGTGTGTAGCCACAGGCTGGCTATGTCTATTAGCACGCCTAAATGACTTACACAGAACTACATGTTGTTTAGCATGGTGATGGCTTGCTCTGATCCATTTCCTTATGCAGCCAACCTGCCCAGTTTGTATTTAACATGTCTACCCCTGCTACATTGCCTCATCTTCCACTTAATTAAGAGGTTGCAGTCATGCTTAACTGATATTGATTGTAGCTTAGAGGAAGACTGAGACATCAAATTAAAACAAGGCTATCGGGTTTGCTTGCCAAAAGCCTTTGTCACCTAATATAATATAATGCAGTTTCTACATTAGGACTGCTCAATGTTAGAAAAACATTTTAAATGTGATACAAATAGTGCTATTTAACATATGTATGATCTGCAATAAAATAACTTTTTGAGCCTAGCTCAGTTGCTGTGGGCTTGAGGCAGACAATGGCCAGTTAATCACAGGGCTGACACTTACACTGACAAACAGCCAATCACACTCACATTCATTCACCATGGTCCTAAAAAGGAATAAACCCAACCTTTTTTACCTGATCACAACAATGGATGAAATTTTTAAGAAAGGTTAGTAATCGCCCATGGAACAAATAATTCTTCTTTTGTCTGGATCCAGAATTCTTTCATGTTTAATTCTGTTCTGCACCTTTGGAAGATACAGTTTTAAAGTCTTTTGAGGTGACTGTTGTTATGATATTGGGATATATAAATAAATTGATTTGAAAATGTTACTATTAAACCTGTGTCATTGCATTTCTGCAGTGAGGATCTTGTGTTGGTTCTAAATGTGGATAAATACCTGACATGGCACTAATGGGTGTTGTTAATTAAAGGCCTGTGCTGGTTTAGAGGTGTCTGGCCGAACAGTAATGCGATATGCCAATCTAAGGCGCATTAATCACACCTTGTACCATACCTGTCCGCTCCAGCAGCCCCGTCGACAGTTGAGTAGGCACGTATCACATTCACTACCCTAGTCCACTGGCCTCTGAGTAGGGCCAACACCTGACAGCTGCTGGCCACAGTCTGTCCTTCACAAAGATACAGTGAGAGGTCCAGTGCTTTTCTAACTAGTGCTGTAAGCTAACCTTTGACTGCTGTAACTAAAGAAGACGCTTGGCATTAAGGAGTTTGATAATTAAATCATTACAGGGGCCGGTAGGTGGATGCTGCGTTACATGCAACTCAAAACTCTGTCTGGAACAACTGCTTCGAACGAGTCTGGGTTCATGAACTCTGACCGTCAGGAAAAATGACTAAGGTGTTTGGTAATGCCAGTTTAGATTACATTGCGCATTTTTTACCCATTGTACTTTGATGCAATGAGCTGAAATGCCAATTTATTATTTACTTGACACTGTATATTTAAATTGGACACCAAAAATAGATTTTATTTCCAGTTTTGTCTTAATTTTCAAACTTTTTACCATACATAGCTTCAAATTCATCCTCTTCTGACTAGAACTGTTTGTGTGTTGTAGTGCTGGAGCCCTTTCCAGCCGTTTTGGGTTTGAGTCAAGTTACACTCCACTCTGGACAATGCCATGTTACTTGCAGGGTTAACATTTAGAGATCATTTTTTTGTTTGGTGGGAGGATGGGCATGCAGACTTCACCCTTGATTGAAAAAAAAAATCTAAATGATTTATGCTTATGTCATGAAACAGTTGCAACAACACTTCTCTCAGAGTATAGTGAGTCTTAATTGTCCCATGTGAGTTCTTGAAAGCAAAATTGCCCTTAGCAAGTGCAAATACTGAAATGTTATCCTCTATAGCTTTATTTTTTTCCTTTATTTTCCTGTAGAGCATATCATCTATCATACAAGCGTGTTTTAGCTGTCAAGGTAAAAACTTCAAACATACTCTCACTTAAGTTTTTGAAAATATTCTAATTAATTTATTAAATGCTGATTTTTGTTTTTATTTGTTTGCAGGTCATTCCTTTGGACATCACGGTGGAGTTACAGAAGCAAATCATGTCAGAGCTAGAAATTCTATATAAGGTTTGCCTTCTATTGCTTCATAAAAGAAATCTACTTTTCTGCGCTATCACAACAAAAGGTTAAAAAGAAGTCATCTGGACAATGTTTTTCAAAGTAGAAGACGTTTCACATCTAACAATTTTTTTCAACCCTTTGTTGTGATTCAATTAGCCTGGATGAGTGAGAGTCTTCACAGACATTTTTCTGTGCTATCTTTACAGAAGAAAGCAGAGATAAACTGATCTCTCACCAGGTTTAGTACAATTAAAAAATAGTTCTGCTACAACTAATCGAATTAATCATTTATATTCTATTATTAAATAATCACCAACTAATTTGTAATCAATTAATCGTTGACAGGAGTATGCAATGCATATATTTTCAAACATATGCAGACTGCAAAGAGAGGAGGTTTTATAGCCATGACAGCACAGTAAAGCCACAAAAACAATAAGAGTAAAAAAAAATGTGTGATGAAAAAACTCTATCTGTATAGGTAGTATACCCAGAAGTCATCAGGCGCCATACTTTAAAAAAAATCAGATATTTACTCACGCTTCACTATCTGATTATTAATTGATGAATAGAAAAAAAAATCTACAGATTAATTGATAATCAAATTAATTATTAGTTGCAGCCCTAGTAGTAATTGATACTAAGAATGTATACTATGTATGTATTCTGTCACAAAGATAATGCCGTGTCCTAGTCCAATCAGCTTTCCATTTTGTCCATTGCAAATACCACTATTGATGGTAATCTAACCTTAACCTGACTGAAAAAGGGGATTTTTGAATTAATAAAGACATATGCAAATACAACCATAGACAGTTGTGTGCTATTTTTAAAGCTTACATACTGTAGTGCAGTTCATTCTCCGATTAAAATTAATGTGACCTCATATTATTTTTCTTGTTTTTTTTATCTGCAGTGTGATTCACCCTACATCATTACCTTCTTTGGTGCCTTTTTTGTGGAAAACAGGATATCTATATGCACTGAGTTCATGGATGGTGAGTTACTTTCTGTAGGTCAAAACTTTTTGTTGGCAAGTTAGACATTTCTGTCCACAGCTGCTTCGTATCCATTTACACATCTGCAGTTTAAAGGAGTGTTAGCCAAGTAGCATTACTGTGTGCTAAAAGCTACAAGGGCGTGATGGATCCAGACTTAAGTGCATTTGTGTTTGCATGTGTGTTTAGACTGGTGTGAACTGAAAGACTGTCCATGTTTTTGGCCCTGTGGTTGTTCAAGTGTGGGTTAATGTACTGAATCCCATGTTTCACACATCTGCCAACTTGTCTGATCTCTTGACACTTTACACCTCATCAAACTTTTTTAGGAAAAGTCATTTATTTGATTATTGTGTTGCAGGAGGGTCACTGGACGTGTACAAAAGGATTCCCGAACATGTTTTGGGAAGGATCATAGTGGCTGTAAGTTTGAAAAGTCTGTGGCATACAAAGGCACAAAGTTTACTCTCAGCATAGTCACGACTAAAGTTCTTTTGTTGTCAAGACGTTTATGATCAATTCTGGTGTAAAATTTGTAAAATAAAAATAAAAAAAATAAAGTAATTGCAGGCATAGCTTCTGGAGTTCATAGTTATGATTATGAAAGTAGATTATGTTACCTATATGTTACCTTGCATTTGCATCTCTATGGAATTCATAGACTCTAAAACAAACTGTAATACATTTTTAAAAGACCATTAGCTACCAAAAATTTTAAAAATCATCACATCCAAAATTAATTTTTCAAATGGCATCCAACTCACAACATGTCTGCTGTCAACAAGTAGGTAGAGAACATGGAGTTTTGCAGAAATGTTATACTATAGTTTCTTTTTCAATTTGCAAATGGAAACTAATGCAGCAGCCAACATATCTTAGAGATGGAGCAAGTTTATGTCTAAAAGTGGAATTTGTCTTACCTTGCTTGTGTATATACAGTAAATGAGCAGAAAAAGCACAACTTTTGTGGCTAGGTTTGGTATGTATTTTTTTGATGCCTTCTCTTGTGGTAGACTCTATAGTAATTGCAAAACTGAAATTTGAAATGGGACATAACTGCACCAGCACTTCATTCAAAATTTAAGCTATTGGTTCATATACATTTTTAGGATTTAAGTACATAGGTAAGGATGAAAGCCTCATTCATATTTTGCAAGGTTAATGTCAAATCTGTACTCACAGTTTTAGTTATACCTATATTCTTATGACATATTTCAGACTACATTAAAACCAGTCCTATTTTTCTTAGCCCGTTCCACAGGTACTCCAAAAGCATTTAATTAACAGTTGTATTTCCGTTAAGAATAACTTGATAATAGCAGCGTTCGCACATCTTCTCAGTTTAAGCATCTTAGTTTAGGCTGTTTGCTGTGACCTCCCACCTGTGTCCTGCAATTCTGAAGGGAAACCACTAATTTTATTAATGACTTGAGCCAGTGAAAATTGGTGTGAACCATTTAATTAGCCTCTGTTTTGTGTAGTGATGGGCAAAGTCAAAGTCATTCTCATCATTCAAACAGAGAAAGCATTTAATCGAAACCCTCTTTAAAATTCTCCTGTCTTTTTTCCACACTTATTACCCTTTTCCACCAGCACCTCCTCATTTCTGTGCCCCTTTTTAACTTTGTCCATAATCAAACAATGACAGCAATTTAGTCAGTGTTAATTCTAATTCACAGCTTCCCCACTTCTCCACTGTCACAGTTGTTAATTATCAGAGAAGCAAAAGCACCCACGAGGATGAGAGTGGAGCTGCATTTGGCCACTGTTGTCCTTGCACCAGCACTTTTAAGGCAGCAGGACTTCAGAGAGCTTTTCTGTTCTCCATTTACTTCAGAGCTTGTTGTCCTAGAGATGAATGAGCAAAGCTTGTATCTCAGGCACAGCTTCTATATTTTCAAAATTAAGGGATATGGATGTGATGAACATGCTGCAGGCCTGTGAGTTATACTGATTAGATCCTTTAGCATTTTTTAGCATTTGTGTTTGTGATTTTTACAGAGTTTAGCTATTGTAAAAGCACATTGCTCCTATCCTGAGTCCTAACATAATAATGTAAATGCAGCAACTGGCCAACATTTGACAAAAAAACTAATTCTGCTTCTATTAATTCTGCTTTGTTCCACACTGATGTAGTCTTAGCACATTACATTTTTGTTAAATTGTAGAAAGTCTGGTTAGAGAGTGTCTTATCTTGTCATTTGTAGACAGTGATTCAGCAAACTGTCAAAGTTACTTCTTTTGTAGAGGTCTGTGCACCTGCTGATGCTCAGTTAGTCATTACACTCTCAGTAACTTTGTTTGTTTCTTTGCTGTTTTTGGCTCATTTTTCTCTATGGAGCTCCCCCCTACATTCCAGAGTAAAGCACTATTGTAAAAACTCAAGTCTGGTTGCCTCCTATGATTCATTGCTCGGCTTTACTTTCGTTTTCCCCTCTGCATATCCATGCAAATTTTTTTTTAGCCATTTAGACGCTCTGTCACGACAAAAATTGAGAAATAAAGTCGCCATTAGCTGGTTGTTGGCTTACCACAATGTGGAGCTTTCTTGTGAGACTTGAGACTTTTATGACACTGGATTGGCCACGCTCATACTTGCAAGTGTCCCAGAGAAAGCAGGGCAAGATGCAGGACACTTTATTCATCCCACAACAACTCATTTAACCATTACACACACTCCAGAACTGATTATTTAAGGTAAAAAAGTGACTTAGTTATGCTTTAGAAGATACCCACATAAAGATACATGTATAATTTTTTATATATATATTTTAGACCTTATTTTGAAACCTTTGTGGTGATGTACTGTTCATCATTTCAACAACAAATCACAGTTCACAATTAATTGTGACCAAAACTGTTTTTGGCAACTTTCCTGGCAAACACTGAAAACAAATGTTATGCAACTTTTACCCAAGATTACTGTAGTGCCACGGTTACAGTGACAGTAATCGGTTACGGTACAGCTCAGTTGGTAGTGCACGCAGCACAAATATAGCATGACCTCTGACTCTGAACTCTAATAATTTACCAAATTTGTCTTCCATGATTTCATGTCTTGTCTCTACTGTCCTGTGTAATAAATCCCTTAAAGGCCAAAAAAGATAAATGTAATGCTTGGCCTCCTATCCTTCTGGAATAAAATACAAAAATGGTGTCAATGCCCTCACTCCCATCATGTCCAGCCTTATAATATTACTCTGACCCTTATAAACAAAGATAGTTGAGGTTCTTGAGCTTTTTTCCTCTATTTCTAGGTAGTCAAAGGGCTGACATATTTGTGGAGCCTAAAGATACTTCACAGAGGTGAGTAAGGCAGAGTGCCCGGCTGCGTTATCAAAAAAAAAAAAAAAAAAAGAACAGAGTTGATAAAGACAAGCTACAAAGTGCTGACAGTGCGGTTCCATAAAGCAGTTTGTCTCCACAGATGTCAAGCCGTCCAATATGCTGGTGAACACCCGAGGACAAGTCAAGCTATGCGACTTTGGTGTCAGCACGCAGGTACACCCATTCGTTTTTTCGAACAAGATAGACTAAGTAGAAGGGGAAAAAAAGAGGAGGAAAAAGAAAATGGATGCGCAATTCTGCATGTAGATCTGTATACATATGGTCAACCTGTCAATCATCGCATTCATTTTCACCTCCAAACATCGAGGCGATCCCATGGGTGCTCTCCTCACATTATCCCCCCACCTCCTTCTATTGTTCTGTAGCCTTCCGAAAAAAAAATCACTTGTTATAATTATGGCCCACACACAACAGTAAGGCCTCATTGATATGTATTCAGTCCAAGAGGGGAACAGCAGACAATGGCGATCTATGGCGTTCAGGCTATTTGTAATGTAATCATCAGGGACCGACCTCCAGCATTTCCCCAAACCACTCTGTCTGCCTGTCCCACAAACACTCTATCCATATGGTAAATAGTTATTCATTTTTAACCTCGACTTTCTTGCAGTCTCCAAGGTGAATTTTTACGGCCAGTGTGGGACGTGTAACCAAATGCACTGACTTGCCCTCATTTTATTTTCAGTTTGTCTTTCTATCACACATACACTCGGTAGGCCATGCAAAAAAAAATACACAAAGCCATATGGGAACAGATACTCATTATTGTAGCCCTGTCATTGATGAGATGTGCTATTGTAGCCACACATACTGACAATGCTAATGTCTCCTTGAGGGGCAAAAACGTAAATGTGCTATACTGATACATTTAGATTCTATAACATTCACAGTACAATGTAAACAACATATCGGGGTTTGAAACTGTAAATCTTTTTGTTAAAAACAATGGCTATTTTTGAATGTTTATGGCAGCAAAACATCTCAAAAAAGCTGTGATAAAGGCAACAAGAAACAGCTAGATTAATTGGCAACAGGTTTGTAACATGACATGAGGATTCACTGTAAAAGGAGAGAAATATGGCCTCTCTTATTAGTATTTGGTATATTGGGTTAGTTGCAACATAAATCTTTATTCAGTTAGTACAATTTTTATTTTCAGCCTTTTGTGGCCCATGTCCCAGCTTTTTTGGGATGTTTATTTTTTTGTGTTTTTTTTCTTGCAGTTGGTGAATTCTATTGCCAAAACATATGTTGGAACAAATGCATATATGGCAGTAAGTAACTATAAACAAATTCTCTGTGTTGCTATATAAGAATTCCTCAGTGGTAGTTGTCTTTTGTTTTGTCTGTGGTTTACAGCCAGAAAGAATATCAGGGGAACAATATGGCATCCATGCAGATGTATGGAGTGTTGGGATCTCTTTTATGGAGGTACAATCAACTTTATGTCTGATCTTTTGTGTTTATTTTGCCACCTACATAGAGGGGTTGTCAAGACGTATCCTTTATATTTTGCAATACTACACCAACTAAAATATTTTATATACAATTTTGATCATGGTCATCTTTTTTTTTTACCTGGTGGAGCATTTTGCATATTTTCTCAGGCATACTAGAGTTCTTATTTTCAGTTTGTTCAGTAGTAACAAATTTATTTAAAACAAGTTCTCTATTGTCTTTGCAAACAAACAATCCAAAAACATTATAAAACATAATTGTCATAATAAAATAAATAAACAAGGAAATATTGTAAGCGGTAGTGTTGAAGGATTATTCTGGAGCAAAACCAAATGTATATCGTACAAAGAAAAAAAAGACTGTATTCAGTATGAAACAGAATATCGCCCGCCATGGCAAGACACTAAGCAACCTACCTACACCAGATGGAGTATATGCCACAAACCCAGTGTAGACTATTTTACTTCAGTGAACCAAAATCTAAAACTTAAATTCATTTTGAATCCATAAAGATTTGAAACATCAATGCCCAGATACAGTTACAATGTAATTCTAAATAACATCACATAAGCTATATATCTTATGCTTACACAAATGTCTGTTGTTAAAATATGGCTTCATAACAGCGAGTATTAAAACATATGGGACCCCTCTGTCAATATCACTTTTGTGAGGTTGCCCTTTTTGCGTCACTGTCAAATAAAATTTAGGCTAAAAGGTTAGAAAATAGAAAATTACATGAATTATAACATTCTTTAAACATAATTTGTTTGATATTATATCCTCATAGACCCTTCACTCAATGATGCCCTGTGTTGGATATGGTTCGTTGACCGGGCAGAATGAATGATTGTAGATAAACACGTGTCTTTGTCCATGTCTCTCTGGAGACCTGACTGACACAGTGTTTTCAAATACATTTTAATTTCTGCCTTCTCTCTTGTCCTCTCACTGACTCTATTGATTCCCCATCTGTTTCTGTCTGCACCTCTCCTTTCACTTGATAACAAACGATTCACACCTCTTCCTCGTCAATAATGCTTAATATCTCCACAATTTTAACCATAAAGGATGAAGATGGGAAAAAGACAGCATGTCAGAAGTATTGACATGATCTCTGCATGATAGAGATGGAGTTTTATAACAGTGGGGCCCTATATCCAGTGAGGTGTGCATTAAGCTAAATGAAATGGCCTGCAATCCCACACCATTAGGCTTGATCTTTAGCCTACCAGTTTGTCTATTTATGTTCAAGGAAAGACAGCGAGGGTTTTGACGTTTTAATAAGGTGATGTTGCCAATAAGCCGCCCTTGACCAAGATGAAAAATGCCCAGCTCATGAGAGTCGGCGAATGTCAGGGAGAAGTGTCACCCAGCCCCCAGCCAAAACCACACACATTACATTTAGTCCCTGAGACTGTTCTGTCAGGCTGCTCCTTATCCTCTCTTTTTGTTCTCAGCAGGCGGTTAACTCAGAGGGTTATTAACTAATAGCTAGTGTTGTTTGATGAGGAACTGAGTTTTTCGCTTTAATCTGCACTAAGCTCACGTCAAAGGCAGACAATCACAACTTTATTTTCTACAGTGGTTTAAACTCATTTTTATTTGATGGCCTTATTATATACTTAATTGTGTTTGACACTACAAAAACAGACATGGACCTTAAAGCTACACAAGCCAGAATTGTATTTTATCCTTGTCCAAACCCCACCATTTACTCACCAGTAACAGCATACCTGCCTTTCATGTTTTTATATTTAAAAAAGTCCAAATTGACCTATTAAAACTGAAATCTCAAGCTTGCTTTTAACAGAACATTCAATTCATAGCTCTGACTTAAGTATAAGACTGATGCAACCTTGCACTTATTTCTGCCTTAAACATTGCATCAATATTTATCAATGTTTCTATTTGCATCCTTCCCTTTTCTTTTTCCATGCTGTTACCTCTACCTACCTACCTACCTACCTAGCAATTTCCTTTTTTTATTTTTGGCAGCTATTAATTCACCAATGACAGGTGGTCTAGAGCAACAGTCAGTAGCACTGTCCTTAACATTTCACTTTACAAGATGCCTAAATTTTAACAAAATAAAATTTATAAAATAACGTAACTGGGTTTAGTTTTTTAACTTAACTTTTATACAATGAAAGTTTGTCTCTTAGTTTGATTTGTTTTGCGATTTTTACACAGAGACTAAACCCTGTTTTGTTCTGAATGTAGCAAGTGAAAACATATTTTTCTCATAATGTACGAATGAGAAACAAAAAAAATTTGCATTTACAGTTTTTTTAAAGGGGTTATATTATGCAATAATGTCTTTTTTGAGCTTTCTACCATGTTATAACTTTCCCTAATCAAAAACATACCTTTGTTGTTATATTTTGTTTCACTCACTCAAAGTTATCCTCTAGTCTTTGACGTCTCTGACATTGTGTATTTGTGGTGCTCCCATGAACCCTTGCTAAGCCAGAAAGCACTGACCAATCAACAAGCCCTCTACATCCAGTCTGCCCTCATTCATTTATCCAAAAAACAGTGTACAGCTCTGTTTCCACTCATTTCTCACAGCTGTTTTTTATTTTGTAGTAAAATAGCATCATACAAAAAGTTTAAGGAAATAAAAAGCTCTTTTTCTATGGTTCTGTTCAAAAGGCAGCTCTGCACTCTTTTGCCACATCTTGGTCTCTTCACCGTTTTTTTTTATTTTTTTATTTTTTTTTAAGTCAGTAGTAAAGTAATTATTAGAATTGCTTTCTTTTAGTTGCATTGTTTTTACAGGTTGTAAAGCATGCAGTGCTGTTGTAGAGGTGACCAAGATTGATTTAAAAGTATTTAAAAAAGCATAATATATCCTCTTTTAAAAAACTTTTAAAAAACAGCCTCTTCAGACTGGGAATGTGCTGACTATTATCTAAACTATCGGAAAGACGTTTTCTCTCCCCTAGTATCTCATAGATACAGTTTTACAAAATATTAAGGATGTTGAGAGGGACATATGGCAGAGAAATAAAATTATATATTATTAGAACAACTATGTCCACATAAGTATAGTTTTTTTGTAATTTACTTTGCCATGAACAAAATACATTTTCTATATAGGATGCTTTTATCACGTTATCACTGTTTGTAATCTAAGTTACTCTCTTTTGTCCACAGTTGGCACTAGGCATGTTTCCATATCCACAGGTAAGTTATGGTCACATTTAAATTGCTTGTTTGTTTTCCCTGTTGTGTTAGAGAAACCAAAATAGAAATAGACTACATCTGCAGCATTTGTTTACTCACTCATCTTAGTACTAGACAACTTTAAACATGCTCGGTAGCTGTCTTTTTGACATCATTACGTTAAGTTAAAATCCAGCTCAAATGTAATTGCCGACCACAGAAGTTGCTTTCCAATCCCATCAAGTCTTAATTGGGCCTTTAAGATGGCTTTATCTCTCTAATCCCAGCTGAACAATCTGCATCTAGTTACCTCGCCTTACCCCTTATCCTCCTAATTTCACTCAGTGCGAAGAGGAGCATTGTAGTTAACAGAAGTTTTAGTATTCTTTCTGTGTCCCGTGTTTTGTACAATTAGTATTTTACAAGAAAGTTTCTTGACACTCACTTTTGTTAAAGTTCAACAGTAAGCAATAAAAGCAAAAATAAAGACGGGGTAGTTGGTCTACAGTCAACTGCACATTGATATATTGGGCCATTTTTAAGATTAGGGCTGCAGCTAATGATTATTAACTCAGTTATATGTTTTTAATTAAATTATTAAACACCTGTCTAAATGCAGGATGACCTATAGCATACTATAAGTAGTATAAGTAGTAAAAATCTGAGGTGTTTTATAGGTTCTGTTAAAAATTGGTCATAGTGGTACAGAAAATACCATAGGTTTTTACAAAATTTAAACCAGACAACGTTACAAATATGCCACTGAGCACTTTTAGTTAGAGCAAATATGCCCACAAAGATGTTTCTTAATCAAAAACACTAAATGTAAATTCTCTTTTACAGTTTCTGCTTTGCTGTGCTGTCTTGGTAATAAAAACCTCTCCTTTCAGCACATGACATATTTCAGTGTATGCCCCCTATCAGATTGTTACAGATGGCGCACAATTTCAGGAAAGCAAATTAATATAACCCATTTTATTTACAAACTCCCTTTAGCTAAGTTAGATTTAACTGCTTTTTACTGGAAGCAATAAGGAATCACTTGCTCACATGGAGGGAGGTCTCAGTTGGTTCACGCCACTTGTTAACAATAAATGAATGGATGCTGATAATGCAGGGAAAATGTCTACATCTTACACAGTGGACCAGTTTAATTACAGTATTGCATTACTCCACTGTTACAAAAGGTTTTTGGCTAGTGTAGCCAGTGTACAGTGTGGATGACAACAAAAGAGCACAGTGATAATGTGATTGTAGTTACATGTTTTAATATAGCAATAACAATATGAGCAGCCCTAGTTTAAATTTACTAATTAACTTAATTAGTATAACTTAGTATACCCTTCAAATTCCTAAAACCTTTCAGTTTGAGTGGTTTGTACTGGAAGCTGCCAGAAAGCCCTCCTCGTCTCACTGTTAATTTTCCCCCAAGTCCATATGGCGCTGCAGACAGTTCACCTGCAGGCTGTAGCAGCAGAGAGAGTGCTCACATCCAGCTCGTCAGGCACAGCCAGCCAACGTCCCGAGGCTGGAGCTGTCATCTCCGCACACGCTTCCACAGCTGTCTGAGCGCACACCCCTGCTACACTTCACAACATTTTACACCACACACCAGAAGTTTGAGAAGCACACAAATGAGTGTCCACTGTGAAGTCATTTAAAGCTACACTACCTAAAACTGTCTTCCATCCTGGGCCCCCAAGTACAATATCTTTACCTACCTTTTCTGCCTTTATATTGTTACCGGAGTCAAAATGAACCATTGTCCCTTTTTTTCGACTTGTTTTTGCACTATTTCTCCATGCAAGCAGTTACAACCAGTGTTGCAATAGACATTTTCTCTGTATTAAGGGCAGCCATCAATTTAATGTTTACAAGTGATGTAGACTAACCAGCCAGTTGGAGCATTGCTTACTCGTGCAAATCTTTTGGTGTGTGTTGTACATTCATCTTTGAAAATCCTAGTGGTTCACAAGTGGTGGGACACAGGAGATTAAATGAAGTTTCAATGTTCCTCTACTATTTAAACCCTACATACACATTTTATTAATTACACAAAATGCTGGAATTGATATAAAGCCTGATGTAAAATAATTCAGCAAAATAACTTTTATCTGCAGGGCTTGACATTAACATTTTTGCTCACCGACCCACTGTGGCTGATATTTTTCAAAAGTTAAAAGGCTTTCAGGATTTTCACTAGCCACAGTTCAGTTGTTGAAATGTTTGTGTTATTTGTATAGCATATGATAAGCTGACTAAAAACAGGTTATAACAATTCTTTTAAACACCACTGAAGCAGCACTGTTAATGCCTAGTAATATTTTTCCTCCAACCATGACGCAAAAATATGTTAAAATTTGTGATAATTTCTGAACATAGCGACAGAAATCCCAAACTTTATGGTTAAAATGTATGAAAGTTGTTGAAGTTAATGTGTTACTAGCAAAAAGGGAAATCCACCGGCATGTGGCCAGTTGGCTAGTGTTGATGTCCAGCATTGTTGATCTGCAAAAATGGGATCACAATAAAATGATCCGTGATAATACTGGATTGCAGAGTGAGACCAACTGAGTACCATTACCACAGATGACATCTTAATCTCTTGTTTTTTCTATAAATACTTCTTGTAATATCATCTTGTATTTTCCCAAATACAAGGAAATGCATAGTTTCCCTGTAACATGTTTCATGAGCTTTGATATAAGTTTGTATTGTACTTGATTCTTACATTTTGATGGGGGTGTGACAGACATTGTTGCATTCATTTTGTTTTGAGTGCATACGCCGTGCAGTCGTCACCTCGTGTTTGTCATGATTAGAGATTGTGTCTTTAATTCCTCCTCACCACATGCCGCCATTCATTTGCATACTTTGTCAGGAGTTAATGGAGTTTTTGCGCGGCTCGCTCTGAAAGTCTTTGAAGACTTCAGAGCCGTTGTGATGTGTATACAGCCGCCAGCGCTATTCCCTCTGATTGATTTGTTGCCGTTTGTTTTCTCTATGAATTTGTTTCTCCACATTTTGTCACACTTTCTTAAATTCACTGGCAACTCTTCTTAAAACACCGTAAGGTTCATCAACCCCCATTACATTTTAATTTATTCACTGGATCATAATGTTGATCTTTATTTTTTGCTTCTTAGATATATGAAGTAAAGTTTACCACAACAGTACTTTTTCCTATATACAGTGTTTGTTGTAGATCTCTGGGACTTTACATCACACAACCCAACTTCAACCACTGGCTAAAGTTAGCAGACTTTGAGATGTTGATGTGAGGAGGATGGATAGAATTAGGAAAGAGTACATCATAGGGAGAGCTCATGTTAAATGTTTTGGAGAAAAAGTCAGAGAAGCTAGAATGAGATGGTTTTGGTGTGTACAGAGGAGGGATAGCATATTCAATATACTGGTAGATGGATGCTGGTTAGAGCTCCCAGACACAAGGTCCCAAAGATAAAATTGATTGAGAGGACATTAAGTTAGTTGGTGTGAGAAAAGAAGATGCAGAGGATTGAGTTGCATGGAGACAGATGATCAGCTGCAGTGACATCTGAGGGGAACAGACAAAACAAGAAAAAGAACATTTCTTCGCACCTATAATGCAAGATTATTACATGTCAGTATTATTTGTCTATATCAGTGGTTCCCAAAGTGGGGTCCGGGGCCCCCTGGGGGTCCGCGAAGGTACTACAGGGGGGCCCCCAGAGGCTGTCTAATTTCAATCTCAATTTCTATTTATTTATTTATTCATTTATTATTTCAGACACATGGTTTTGATTCATAAAAACAAATAAAACATACAAAAATATAAAAAGTAAATGAAAATATTAAGTACCTAAAAACATTAAGTACATAAAAAACATTTGAAATTAATTACAGTTGTATACTTGTTTTAAAATATTACTTTAAAACAACTTTTAGTCAATAATCAGTGTTTTTGTAATGTTTTTATAAAAAAAAAAAACATATGGAGAAAAACATGGCAGAGTATTTCGAATACAGGGAAGTTTTATTGTTGGGGGTCTGCGAGGGATTTTCGGAAATTTAAGGGGGCCATGACAGTCTTGACTTTGGGAATGGCTGGTCTATATTAATTTAAACAAAATATGTTACCCTTACCTAATTCACATTGAATGGGTTGCATGCACATATATTCTTGCGGACTCAGTTTCACACTAAGTGTGTTGTGTATGTGGCACGTATTTGACAACAGCCAGCGGAGTTCCCTGGAGAGTAGAGAGTTCACATTGGAAGCCATGCGTTCACACATGAACCATACCTATAGAGAAGCTATAGGTAAACAAAAGTGTCTGACTTCTCTGATCACTATCTCCTGTTCATTTGGACATTATTATTTCCTTATTTTCTACTTCTATCATGGTTAAGCATGCTACGTTTATAAACTTTCTTTTTATTCAGGTTTAATCGTATCCAATCTGGTTTGTTACCTTGTGTCACCAGGACATGATGTTTACATAGCGATTTAGGGAAAGAAAGTGTTTTATTTTAAAATATACCAGATCCTCTTCACTGGTCACATGTATGACTTCTTGTCTGGCTCAATCTGGTCTGTTCAACTTTATGCGTATGGGGGGTGTGGAATCCGTCAAAAATTGACTCCTTGCGCATTTTTTCCCAAAGCACTGGACACAGTCACATACTGCAGCACAGCCGGTGTGACTTGAACATAATCTGTTTGTGACAAAGGTTGTATGGGACATGTGTGAATTGGGCGTCAGGTTCAGCATGTTGTGGGGAAGAGTTCTTAAGCCTTTCAACCTCTGTGAAGAGTCTGCACCTTATCTTCTTTGTTATGGGTTTGATGCCGTGGCATTCTGTCTAAGAGTACTGATGTGAACAGTTCATGTGCTGGGTGAGCTGGGTCCTTCATAATGGAGGTTGCTGTGCTCTGCTAAAAGCCCTCCAAGGAAGGGAGCCTGCTGTATTTTTTTTTTTTTTTTTTTTTTTTTTTGCAGAGTTATGCCGTCTATGCAAACTCTTCCTGTCAGCATCAGAGCAGTTCACATACCTCATGGTGACCACATAGCTCCACCACTTTGAATTTAACCTTTTTATGTAGCCATCCATCCAGCTACTATCTCTGTTGGCTATTCAGCCACCACTGATTCACAGAGAAGACCAATCAGAGTAGACCAAACAGCCGATGGGAGTGCCCCTTGTTTGAATAAGAATGCAGGCTCCAATGGTGCATGCATGTGATTGGCCAAAACTTACCATCACCAACTGAACAAGTCATCTTGCTTGTTCATTTTTCTCTCACCTGTCAGTATGACGGATAGAACGCACAATGTCATGTGACACATGGCTCTTTAGTACAAGTGTATTATATTAACCACATAATAGAGTGGGGAATGGGGTATACACAGTAGAAGTATTAAAGCTCTAATGTCTAACTAAGCCACCTACAAGAAGAAAAACTACTCAATTATGCTCGAATAACTTGTTCTCCTGCTATCCAATTTCAACTTGAACAGCTTGCAATTTTGTTCTAGTAATTATTTCTGAACAAATGAGTTTTCTATAGTTGCCTCTAATGCATCTGAATCAGGCAAACTGGATACAGAGGCGCCTTAAGTGTCTCCTGGTATTTACAGAGTATGCAAACCTGTATTTAATTGAGTGAATCAATAAGCACTCTAATGCACTGTCAAACAGATGGGTAAAATGTGCAATTTATTTAGCACACAAGTGAAGCCAAGATCTTGAACTCTGTGGCCTGCATTTTGGTTTACATTCTAAATATGGAGTAAAATTGGCCTAGTGAGTGTAAATGGCTGTCTGTCAGTGCATGTCTCCTAATGTCAGCCCTGTAACTAACCGGCCATTGCCCAGGATGTTTCCTAGTTTATAGTAGAGTGCTGCAGGGAAGTACTGCAGGGCTGAGGTTTTGCTCTGACTAAAGCACTCTACAGACACTACTGCCTCTTAGTCATCTCCTTTTAACTTCACATGTAAATAAAGTTGGGAGGATTTACATTTAAACATTAGAGGAGAATATCAGAGTCTTTGTACTGAGCAGTGCCAAATTAGCACTGCTTTAGCAACATTAAGCTAACGGGAGCTGTAGAAGGCACGGTTTCATGTGTCTATGGTGTAAACAGGCTTTTTCAGCTCTTGAGAAGGGCAGCCAATCAGCGTACAGGATTAACATGCGTGAATAAAACAAAATACTCCAGATATGTTTTTAAGAATGAATCAACATTAAATGATGGTAAAAAGCTTAGAAAACTTGATTTAGCATTATGTCCTCTTAAAAAAATAGAATGCCTTACAGTTTTTAAATTAGCATTTTTAGCCTACTTCATTTGGGTTGTGTACTTATTGTTTAGAGGTTGCCATTATAATCAAATTATCCTTTTTGCCTTCTAGCTGTGTAATTAACTTGTCTTGCCCATGCCCTGTCCTCTTATTGTCTCTGTCTTGTACCTGTGAATCAGACATGGCTGCCTATTCTGGAGTATAGAGATTGTAACTGATGCCATCTCACATCTCTGCACATCGACATAACCTGGAGGGCACCAATAAAGTACTGCTCTGAAATTAGCATTAGCGGCTCTTTTATCCCCATCTTCTCAAATGAGAGCAAGTCCATTAACATTTGTGTGTTTTCATTATGTAAATGGTGTTAATGCATACGCACAAATTGCCACCGGGAAAGCTATAATTTTCCTCCTAGTGATCATCATGTGTCCAAGTTTATTGTCTTGATTATGACACACTAATTACATATCGCTTCCTCTGTGCCTTACAGATTCAGAAAAACCAAGGATCTTTAATGGTGAGTGTTATTGGATCTGCAACCATGTAATCCTGGATGGCTGTTACAGTCAAATTGCATTTTCACTATCAAATATTAGATTGTTCTTAAACAGCTGCTATTGCATTAGGCAGCATAATAAAATAATAATAACATCAAGGATCTGATATAGACTTTGCTTGGCCTCACTGCATTTGCTTAACCTAATAGATCCGCTTTTATCACATGATGTAACCATTTTTTGTATCTCTTGTCTTTTTTGTAGCCTCTCCAGTTACTTCAATGCATCGTTGATGAGGTGAGTCGCCGTCTTATGTGCTTTTGCATCTAAAGTCAGCCCTAATGGCCCGGAAAGCTTATATTTTGTTTCCTAATGAAGCAAACCACTCAGGCGGCTTTGCTCCCCACTCGTGCAACCCTTCGCCCTGTGCACACGCCTCAGGCTGTACATATTGTACACATGCACATTACTGTAGAGGTGGGACCTGTCACATGTAACACCCACCACACAGCCCTAAGTTATGAACACTGCAATGCTAACCCCAAAACAACACATATTTTCAGGATTCTGTCTTTTCTGGTAAGGTTGGAATATAGTGAACCAGTTACAGGAATGTGGCAAAAAACCTCTCTGAAGGGAAAACAAAAAGAAAGAATTACAGTTCAGTAGTTATATTTTTATTTCTGTGATGAGCTAAGCCTCAAGAGCAACACTCCATTCTAGATGTATAAGACCATTTGCAGTCAGTCACATTTTGTTGATGCAGCCATGTTAGTTTTTTGGACAAAATATGGCGCTATTATATGCTGTGGCTCTCACATTGCAGTTACCCTGCAGTATGGACCTGAGCCGCTCCACAGGGAGGACCCTGAACACCTCCTATACCGCTCACTCAACTCTCTTCTCTTTCTAAGTTTAATATGATCAGTACTGTCTGTCTTATTACATGTCATTGCAGTTTTTTGGTGAACTTTAGCATAGAGCTTCAAGAAAAATTACATGAAATCACAAAATAACATGACACTGAGCCAAGCAAATATTGATGTTTTTTTTTTTTTTTTGTAATTGACGTGATTGATTTTTATCACAAAACCATAATTTGTAGTAATAGTAGTACAAGTAGTTAAGTAATTAATTCATTACAGTATCAAGTATCCACTGTTTTTAAGTCCAGACTTAAATGTGTGTGTCATATGCAGACTAGGGCATATGTCAGTTTATGAAGGTGTATGTTAATGTTTTTGCAGCCCCAGTCTCTTTCCAGGACCTTCTCTTCTTTGCTGACATACACAAATGACAAAAAAAATCCCCTCCACCGCTGAAGCAAGCCCCCCTCCTCCTCGTCTGTGTTGCGCATTAAACATACAATGTCACTTGTCCTTAACTGCCTATAGATTGGGCGTAATTAATAATTAAATGCTTTTGGTTGTAATGGATTGACCCCAGCTGAACTGTTCATTAGTCAAGCAGACAGAGGCATCACTCAAACTATTTTTCCTGCGCCCTTTGTCGTCTTCCCTCCGGGCGAGTGAGCACTGCGCTTGTCCCTGGTAATCCCCCACCGCACCAGCGTCCCGGCTAATGCAGCGCTCTGGACAGAGGCAACAGGATAAGCACTGTTTGAAGAGATATAGTTTCTTAGAGAGAATAGACCTGCAGTTAAGTGAGGACATGTCAACTGAGGTTAGCAGGACAGGGCAGCACCGTTTCTCATTTGGTGCTTTGTTGATGCTTTTATTGTACAAAATTCAGCAATGGCACAGGAATTAGGACATAACAAATAGTTCTTAATTTTCCATTCATCTTTTGCAGTGGTCCTCAAACTGTGGTACAGATACTGGTGGCACTGGAGTTCTTTGCAGTTATGGAGTCTTTTGTAGTTCTGGAAATTACATTTGTAGTTTACTCCTGGTTAAGTCCTATGTGTTGGTTTATTCCTGGTTTAGCCCTGGTTTAGTCACTGTCTTGTGCTTATTTAATAATACTTATTTTACTCCATTATTTAAGTCCATAATTGTTAAAAAGTTTGAGAACCACTTATCTATTGTATGAGGCTTTATTCTGTATATTTATTAAAATGAACAAAACATGTAGCTGAGTAGACTTGAAATTGAATACAAAAACATGTATTCACTACTGTTTGAGTTAGTTTAAACTACTACCTACTTCTGCTAGTAGTAGAACCTATTGTAACTTGTACTTTTAAGGGACTAACTGTAAATTGCTGCTAAAAATAACCTCAGCCCATTCAATTTCTTGGCAAAGTTAGGTCGGTCCGGAAACACATTTAAAAGATGCTTTGTTTCTCCGATTACTTGTATGTTTTTCAAATAGCCTTGCTCCAAAGACATGTGATACTAATGTTCCCTGTTTTCTGATTGGCTCTATGTCTATCCACTTTCATTTGCTCCGCTCTATATAAAAAAAAAAAAAAAATCCATCTTGAATTGAGAGGGAATAGGATGGCTGGGCAAGCTACTTATGATATCATTTAGGCTTTAGCATTGGTTCTCAAGATTGGGAACATTATCTTTGACCCCTGAAGAATTCTGTCTGCATGTGTACTGTTGCATACTCATACTGTCTCAATATGTATTTTATAAAACCAGATGTGCGGAAATGTTGTTTATTTAGGACAATGAATGGTTGCAAGATGGCAGCCTGGGCACACTGTGTCTCAATAAAGAATGACTATTTTTTCTTTCTCATGTCAGGAAAAAACCTTGAGACTACATGTTTTAATGACTGCATGGTATGCGTTTTCCAGTAAAAGCGTTACTTTAAACCTTATTTCACTTGTATTTTAGCATTCAGGGAGTAATGTGAAAGCTTCATTAAAATGCAATTACACCTATTTATAATAAAATAAACACATTAGGCTGAACATATCATTGGACACAAATATGACAGCGTAAGACCACAAAATAAATCATATAGGACAAAATTCTGTTGCCAATAATATATCCTCAAGCATTCTGTCTGTGAAAAGTATATTTGTTGGAAACAGGAAGCGGTACATTAATCGTTTAGACTACATCTTGGAAGTCTTTTGCATCCTGCCATCTGCTTGCTGCCCACTCTCATTAATGCACCTCTCTCCTGTGGTCGTTGAATAGCAAGCAGCTCTACTAATAAAGAACTCCCACTTTATTTTCAAGCCTGTAATTACTGATCTAATTTTGCCTAATAATCGCTCCATGGCAATCACATGTATATTTACTTGTAGGCCGGTTCACATTTGGTGCGCTCTGTCTCCTAGTGCAGAGGAATAATTCAGCTAGCCTCGTCACTTTCATCATGGTGCTTGTCTTTTGTCCCGTCGCCCGCTGCCACATCAAAGCTCTGGCGCGGCGCTCTCAGCTGGAGACATGAATACATGCATAAATATGTGCGTTTGCAAAGGTGCATGCAAATATGCAAGAGAGTGCACATAGAGATTTCATATTGCATTTATCAAACACAACACTAACATTTTCTCAGTCACAACCCCTCAGTAACAGCCCGACAACCTTTCCCATTATTTGTTTAAAGTCAAACTAGACCAATTGAACACTGCAAAATACTAACACATTACATCAAATCATAGTTTACCGCTCACCTTAAACTTCCAGCTCTAAGTACAGCTTTAAACTAATTTAGGTAGCATGCATCAGTGCACTGTCGAGGTCAATTCAATGTTGTGTATAGACCAACAGCCAAAATGAGCATCCCTTATTTTAGGATGTTGGCTATACTTGGCTAAAACTTTTATCTTTTGGACATTCTTATCTAAAAAATCATTATAATCAAGCCTACATGACGACAACTTTTTTTTTTTTTTTGGACATTCCTTTTTACAATAATCTATTTGATGAATAAACATTTTTCCTTGCCTGATCAGATAGACGCATTTGCTTTTGTTCTCCAAAGTGGGCCTGTAACCCCTTCCTTTCAAGCTAGCAAGAATGATCCAACCAGGCTAATCATAACTATTTACCTAAAATGGGGCAGGCTTATGCGATGCTTGTACATTTTTTGAAATGCCCAAAAGGCTGTTTGTTCTATGTAATGTGTATGTTAGCACTGCCCTCTGAATTCTGATTGGCTGTATGTTGTATCCAATTCCATTCAGAACTTGTTTAATCTGCGTCCATTTGTTCTTCCACAGAAAATCCAACTTGAATAGACAAGGACGAGACTAAGTCTTTATGTAAAATAGGAGAATAAAGAATGGCTTGCCAGTCTACAGTTTTCTTCAAGTACAAGAAAGAAAAATCGCATGCATTTATGTATGTGTGCCGTAGTACATGTCTGTGGATGATTTGGTCCTTTCAGCCCAAATAGAGTGTACATTCAGCTTGTGGTGTGCAGCGCTCAAGGGCATTTGTTTGTCTGCGCAGCCACTCTATGATATATTGCTCATCCAAACGGCGGCAGCACAGTCAAGTGCAGTGAGATTAGAAGGTGCCTATTTCTTTGTTAATTTAAATGGCGTCATGCATCATGCTTTGCGGGAGGCTGCCGATCAGAGCATTAAGGAATGGCGAATACTGCCCAGAGGTGTTTTTAATGGCACAGCAGGACTTCACATATAAAGAGGCCTCATTTCCCTTGGATTTGAATAAAGCTTTGGCTGGGGACCGTGGCTTCATGATTTTCTGGTTGGTAGGGTAGTGTGAATGTTTTGTTCAAGGCATTGTAGCAAACATGGAGAAGATTTCCTTTCTTTTTAGTCTTCTGTTAGAGATGCTAGAACACAGCACCAGGGACAACTGCTACAACTAGTGTAAAAGCAGGATACAATTATAATCACATTCCCCATCGCCACCTCACATCACCCCATAACAACAATGTGATCTGCTTGCTTTTATATTGTAAGCAGATGCAGATGCAGTGCTAAAATAGCCACTTCCCTAATAGCTTTTGTCTTGGCCTTAATTCGATGTTGACAAGCCGTGTAGATCAATTAGGATGTCCCTTATTCAAATGGAAGCAGTTCCATTAGTGTGTGGGCCTTCATAACTAATAAAATCCACAATAATCCTTCTCACAGATGACTTTTATTACAATATGCTATAATGGTTAATCAGTTTTCATCAAAAAGTGTATGTTACATTTAGCATGGTTATTTATTCAGTAACAATACTGGTAGGAGAGGGTCAGTCTGCCGCATCTGTTAACAGGACACGGTTAATTGACTTTCTATTGATCTGACAAGGCAAAAAGCAACACAACACTATGCCCCTTATGAGGACATTCATTGATTATATGTATTCTCCCTAATCTCAGCTAGCACTTCTAAATGCCAGACCAACACCTATTTTAATCTTACCCACAAAGTAAACCGATGTCCAGACTGGTGTATTTATATTTTAAATCTTGTATAATAAAAGCTATTTTGAAATGATATATTCTCTGAACATTTTTATACTGTGGTGTTTAAAATGATCTAATCAGGGATATTGTCCTATTTTCCTATCCCAAGAGAGCCATCAGAAAAGATTGTAGTAAATGTAGGTTTAAATGGTAGGGGGTTATATACATACTTTTGCTAAGAAAACTGAATGGGTCTGGCTGGAAGAAGTTTCAGTTTAGCGTGAATGTGGCTTGATATTTTAGCAGAAGTTTGGCCTTTTAAAATGAAATGAAAATGCATTAGTCTGAATGTAGCATTGTTACTTCACCAAATGTGTTCTCCCCACAGCCTTGTGTGTAAGGACAAGGGCATACTTATACAAATAGCTTATGTATTATGCATTCTTTCTTATTGTAAACATGTATTGGATTGGCAATTCTGCAAGTTCATTGAAGTTTGCTTTTTTGTCCTTGATGAAAAAAAGTTCTACAGAAGTTTGTTAATCTGTAATTGTCTAGATGTTTAATTAAAATTCATATTGCACATTCAATTATACATTTTGTTATTTTAAACTTGTGTGCATTGTCTTTACAGGACCCTCCAGTTCTGCCAGTTGAACAGTTTAGTGAGAAGTTTGTTCACTTCATCACTCAGTGGTAAGCCATTCTCCTTGCTGAAGTTTTAACAGTAAATTAGTTTAGTATACAGCATGTGTTGATATTTCAGTGTTATAATGCCCAATATGTGTTGCAAAGATCTGCTTAAACTGCAAAAAATGTTATCATGTGTTTTGACAGAGATTTAGACTTGAAACTTTATACTCTAACAAATTGTATAAATACAATTTTAATTGAAATATAAAAATGTTATCGCTGTGAGTTTAGTGCTATAAGTAATTAAGTAGTTATTTGTATAAAATTGACATGCAAAATACACTTTCTACATTTTATTGTAAAAAATTGTGTATAAAGTCCATTGTTCTCTATACTGGTTGTTTAGACACTATATTTGTGTACAATTAATTTTTGGACATTGTATTTTTTACAAAGAACATTTTAGGCACTTATGGTTTGCTTGTGATTTTTTTAGAAATCAGAATTCCATGTAAAAAAAATAAGTTCTCAAAATTTAAATACAAAACAAACAAAAAACAAACAAATTCATTGTTTAAAAAGGTTTGGTTAAGTAGACGTCTAACTAGTTAAAGTGCAAGTCATATTGTATTAGAATATTTATGGATTATAATATTTAACAATACTAATGGCTTGAACAATGTGCCATATACTTAATATTGTGCCTTTTATTTGTTCTGTGGAAAGAGTTTTGAGGACAGCACTCTTGGCTTCACATTCAGACTAAATAATTGATAAATAATGATAGGGTTACATGAGATGAATCTATTATTGTAAGATATAATGGGCCGCAGTGGTACAAGTCAAGTGCATTTGCTTTTGTGCATTAATGCATTGTGGTGACACTGCGTTTTATAGTGATCAGTGTTAATAAAAAGCTGCTCCCCTTTTGTCTGAAGCGTATTACTAGACACAGTGTAAACACCCTGCATGATGATTCATTAGCCTCATGTTACCTTTACAGTTAGAAGCATACATGCTGTAAACATCAGTGAGTTAAGCCACTAGACTAATCCCTGTGTTTGTCCTGTTTACTCAAGCAGGGCACTTTTAGGACACTGTGCTCACATTTATACTGTGTAAAAGAGGCGCTGCAAAGTACAAATTAATCAAAATGTAAGCCTTGTTTGTTTTTATTAAATAACAACAAAATAATAATTGAATAAAGAAAAAAAAATGTATGCAAGTACAGTGAAGCTGGTAAATAGTTAGAACTGATATTTCATATTTGTGAAAAGCATTTTTACTATTATACGTTTAGTTGCACAGTACTGTACATTTCCACAGTATTTATTTATTCATTTATTTTTTATTTCGAGATTTTAGAACTGTATTCTGAGTCTAAACATTTACATTTTAATAGACTTGCAGTTTATATTGATAGCAGATGGATACTGTATAGGAACCTCAACTTGCCCTGATAAATGACTGAGTTAGTAAACATGGCCACAAAAGTAATATTATAAATAAAATATTAAGTAGTTTTAATGGATCTTCAGCATCAGCAATGACAAAATACCCAGCAATCACAGTGGTAAAATGCAAAGAAATTTGAATTAATGCCTTAGCCTGACTGTAACCTTCCATCTTTGAAATCCAATGGTATTTGTTTAATTAGATTACTCAGACAGTTGCTCTATGTTACTTCTTACGCAAGCTGAGGTTGGACTAAGCTCTTTAAACACTCCCCAGAGCCAGAAACTAATGAGAAAAACAATGAATAAAGGCCATAAAGTCATTCAATACTAAATTTACAGACTTTGCACTCTAGTGCTCCTTTTATAATATATCCTTTTAGACGTTGCCAATTAACTGACATCTTTTTTTAATAGTAAAACTTTTTTCCATCCAAATTTTTTCTGAGACATGTTGCTGCCATTAAATTGAAAATGTGCCATAATGTTGTTTACGCGCTATTGTGAATCAAACGTTGGTTTTATGAGATTTGCAGATTTCTGTATTCTATTTTCATTCACATTTTTGCACAGTGTCCTATTTTTATCCAAATTGGTGTTGTAAAACATATACATTAAAACGGTAAATATTGGCACGCAACTTTTCCTAAAGTTGTATAGTTAATCCTGAAAAGTGTTTAGTCTAAGCGGAAAGTTTTAATTTGAGTTTTGTGTGCAAATATTTTGTTAATTGATAAATGATTGCACCAGCATTCAAATAAGTTTTATGTGGCGTAAAAGATTTGGTATTTTCATCCACTGACAAAATTAAAAATTAAATGTCTTTGAACAAAACATTCCTCTTGAACGATCACATGTGAATAGTGACTACTTCTATCTTTTCTTTCAGTATGAGACGCCAACCCAAAGAGCGACCTGCCCCCAATAACCTCATGGTAAGTCAAACCAAGTCTTCTATTAAACTCTCCCAAAGCCACAAAATATATGCTTTATACACACATTCAATTAATCAAAAGTGTAAAACCTTTTGCTTTTGTGATATATTAATATATTTTATTAATGAGATTTTCAGGTCAGGGCTTCTTAAATTTGCCTGTGCTGTGCAGAAACAACAGTAATGAACTTTTTTGCTTGAATTGAAAGGTGGCACAAAGAGGTCAGTGTGAAACTGTGAGGATGGTTTGAGAACTACTTCAACAGTCATTCATTTAATTCACTCCTCAAAATGAATCAGTTTCAGCAGCTATACAAGAGTAAAATTTTTGTAGTTTACTAAAATTTACTTCTTCTATTCCTGCTACAACTCTGCAAAAGGCACAAAGCACATGTTTTAAATGTGGACCTGTGTGAACCTGTCTTTGTGATGCAGCTATACCCAATGTCAAGCTATTTTAATTTGTTTATAATTCAGTGTCAAGACATGCTTTGGTTGAAATGAATAATTTACTATGAGCATAAATGGTGAGTGCAACATGACTCTGAGGTCTCCTTAGAAACAGTAATCATGATTTCAAATGTCTTATGCTTTAATCTTTATACGGTTTGATATAAATGCAAGGCCATAACATTGTGGCTGATTGTGGCTTTTTTTGAGAGTAGTAACGTATGGTTGAAGTTGTCTCGTGACATCTCTCTTAAGTGTTTACAATTTATCTTAATGCTTAAAGGTCCTATATGGACATGCAGGAAAACTCAAACAAGCATGAATGAAACAAAATACTACTCCAGGTATAATTTATGTATAGTGCAAACAACAGTATAACATTATAAGAAGTTGATTTAGCATATTAGGGGGCATGTAAAGCAACAATACACGATTTTCCTGTTGCCATCCCACCTGGTGTTATACCAAGATCTTTTACCTAGTGTTCCCTAGCGTAATCTATGACATCAAATTGAAGTTTGAAACTTGCCTTAAATTTCTAAAGTCAAGTTTAGCATTGGACTGATGAGAACCAGTAATTATCTCTGCCTTGTTAAACACCACGTCTTGCATTGATTGGTAATATTTATCCATGTTTCACTTTCACAGATTCATTTTTTGTTGTATAATCAGACCTGTCCAGCAATAAATAATATATAATTAATAACAAAGCTCATGTGAAGTCTTAATGTATCAGATGATTCTTATTAACAAATGCTATTTGATGAAAGAAAAGTTGCTTAAAGAGCGAAATATTCAGCTAGTGTATGCCTTTCATTTTTTGGCAGGCTACATGGAAACATCTTTGTGTCGCAGCGAGGTATTCTCTGCTTCACCATTTATTCACAAAGCCAGCTGGCACAAACTGCTTTTTAAAAGTTCAGACAAGTAGCAATGTGAATGTCAGGACCTTGGACAGCGACACTGGTGTCACTTGAGAAGAGGTTATTGACTGAGGGTGTGAATGCTGCTAACAGGTTGGATGTTCTCAGTCTCACACCACACACGCACAACTTCAGTCTTGAGATGGAAGCAGCAGCCACTATGGAGGTCTTTCAGCTTTCTTTGTTGTGCGCTGATCTCCTGTTTACCTACTTAAAACAGAAGCTTATTTGCGTCGTTACAGACTTGGGAAACATTTCATATTGGTGTTGTGTTAAAGATGCCAAAGTAATCTAATTTTTTTGTTAGATAACGCTCAACTGCCCACATCTTAGATTAGAGGAATAGTCTAATAGTATAGATCTGTAAAAAAAAAAACTAAGTTAAAAGTTCCTGTGACAGTGTAGAGGGTGGATAGGAAACAGGATGAGAGAGAAGAATGACACGGAGCAAAGTGACCCAAGGCGCCCACAGTGGGTGTATTTTAGTGCTGGATAAATAAAAAGTGCAAAACATAAATAGAAAAATTGTATACAAAGCAAAACATGGATAAATATCACTAATGTAAGAACAATACAATAGGTTTGCCTAATTTACCTAATTCCCTTGGCACAAAATTTGATAGGTTGTGCTGCAATTTTTAGCATGTGCCAAGGTACACCCAGGTCAATGCTAACACAATTTACACAACACCCACTCATATGTTCATTGTTTCATATTGGGTCCTGCTCATGTTGAAGTGTGGGGCTCAGTGCTGATAGTTTCCCATCTTGTCCGTCTCATCACTCTTTCATTGGCACTCGAGTGTACTGCCTATTCTCTGGAGTACATTAAAACACTTTACCTATTCTATCTGTATGTTAATGCACCTCCCCACAGCTCCCCTCGCTGTCCTCACCTGAGAGGACACACATTAGTGCAGACGCCAAGTAAATAGTGTTGTTTTATAACTGTATGTGCTCGTTGAGTAGGCCAGGTTTGCTAATCGGCTTTCAGCATGCGGTTGTCTTTGCTCCATATCGCCTCATTGTGTTAATTGCCACTGTAATTTTATGTAATTGAAGGCTCTTTTAAAGGCTGTTAATTGAATGCATGTGTAGCTTTGTCCTTTAGGCTTTGTACAGGTGAGAATAAATCAGTAACTGACCTTTATGATTTGTATTTAAAAATCATAGTTGTTTACACTAATTGTAGTGTAACTAGTTGTTAAAATGAGATGCTGTATGTAATGAAGTAATTACATTAAAAAAAATGTCTTTTCATAATGAAAATCAAAACCTCCAGATACAGTAATATCACAACAACTACAAGTATGGTATTTATTGCAAATTCAAAATGCCTTAAAGGTCCCAGCTTATGCTAAATCTACATTTTTGAGCTTTTAACAATTTTATAATGTTTCCACCTCAAAAACACACCTGGAGTAGTATTTTGTTTCATTCATGCTTGTTCTGTCTCACTGCTCTACATAGACACGTGAAACCAGGAAGTGCTCTTGCATGTTCCAAAGCCCAGACTCTTTCAGATCATTTCAGCACTTAAATTGCTGTCACTACCAAGCAGTCAGCTCATTTATCTATCTGTTAGCGTCATGTTGCTAATAGCCATGCTAAATAGCCATTTTATGCTCAGTCCAGTCCCCACCATTGCCAGCAGGGGGTGGCAGACACCTACTCCAAGCTTTTTCTGCAAAGTCAACGTAACAGCTCTCCAAAAGAGAAACTTTTTCATACATATACATTGTTTTAGATTATAAATGCGAAATACTAATGGAAAGGTGTCCAAAACTATTTCAAAAACCTTTAAAAACCATAATAAAGGACCTTTAACAAATCCAGTAGACCTTGGAAATCCAATTCAGATCTACAAAGATAAGAATTTGTATAGAAGAGAAACAACATTATTATATCTGGCCAGGTTATCATTATGGTGCTTTTAAGGCTTGGTCTCTTTTTACCCACCTCTACTCACGTCTGTTATCATTAAAACCCCATCTATTCTATTCCCACATTTGAAGAAAGTGAGCATTTCTGCTAGTACTGCTCCTTATTCTCCTAATGCATCTTTCATTGGGGACACACTATCCTGTCATCATAAGCTCATGACGTCTTTAGGCTCAGCAGACTTTCCACTGGCATCCCTCCAGAACGTTACAGAAGGTATTTGGTCATGACCTGTGCTGTCTGAGGTTTCCCGCTTTTGCTTCTAAACTAGCTCTCTGTGTCTTCTTTATCTTGTTCTTTCTTTGTAAACCAACTGTGTGGTTAAGACATGACTACCCATTCAAGGTACACTCACCAGACATATTATCAGTTTTACCTTTTAAATGCAAAAAGCTAATAGAGCAATCATATGGTGTATTAAGGCATGTAGACACGTTCTGCAGAAACATCATAGTGTCTAATTTAGAGCTTGTTGGGGAATATTGTGCTGTTCTAGAGCTGGAAAAGACTGGATTGAGAGATCATTAATGTGTGGGAAAATGTTGACCACATATAGAAACAATTTAACAATATTGATAATTCAAGTCTGGCTATGCTTCCATTTTATGTTTTTTTTTAAATAATAGGAGATGATATGAGTCTAAGATAAAGACGCATCTGCAAAAAGATGTAAACAAGAAATAAACTCAATGTGTTCTTGGTGCCTCTATCAGAAGTGTAGGAGCAGGAGAGAGATGCAAGGCCCTGCAACTTTTTGTAGTCCCTACCTTTTGAGGAACTATCACATTTTGACATGCATTTGCACATGATGGAAACTGCGGACTATAGCTCCTACTTTGGAGCAGGGACATTCCAGCTGACCATTCGGTGACATAGCTACGTAGTTAACAGACATAGGAACTTCCCACAATGAACAGTGCAGTGTAGCTGTCTTTGCTTTCATGCTAGCAGTTTGTTTTGGTTTGCTGTTTTTTCTGGATGTCATTACATAATGTCACATCCCATAGCGGTCCTTACGTCCCAGAGTTTCTATCCAGTTCCTAACAGCAGTACGAATGCAAGACAAAACAAAAATTCTTAGCCCTGGGTAGTTTTGCAAAAGTGTCTGTAATGTTAATGTTTGGCCATAAACTGTGGGGTCCATTATTGATTATAAATGAATAAAATATTAATAAAGGAGATTGCAATCTGTCTACTGATTAAAATGGGCAGTGGGTGTATTTTACACTTTTATCAAATTTTTGCTCTGTTAAAACAGCATGAAAGTACTATATCGCAGCATTTTTTTGCTTGATTAAGATTTGATAGACGTTTAGGTTGTGCCCCACCCCCCGGACTTGCTGGCCCATTCCCCAGACAGTAGCCTTCACTCAGCCTTTTAGCACCCTTGTCAATGCAGGCTATTCTGCCTCTCTATTCACAGGCATCCACACAGGCCATTTCCTTTCCCCCTTCAACCCCAGACACACCAGATGAGCCCCAGTTTGGGACAAAAGAGACCCCGTTCCCTGGCTGTCCCTCAAATGTAGACCTACACACTTAAGGCAAATCAAATCATGGTTAGACTTACAAAAATACAGAATATGCAGCGAAGTGATAGAAAAAAATACAACACAATGAAGTTGTTTTGGTATACGCTATATTTATAGAAGGACAGAGAAGGACATACAAATGAAATCAAGGAAGTTGTTTTGATTTTAAATGTTATCTTTTAAGCCATGCCATATAGTTTTTACCACCTAGGCACACTGTAATGTTTAAGATTTTTTTTTTACTCTTGAACAAAGTTTGCCTTTTAATGTATTTTTTTTTGTTAAAGTTCTCTACATTTATAGTGCTGCTAAGTGCATCTGTCTCATGACATCAGCTTGACCCCATTTTGACCCCCTTCTCTCAAATTTTTTAGATGTTCCTCTTTCAAAACATTTTTTTTCTGTCATCACCTCTGTTCCCAAATGTTTCACACTTCACCTCAGCATCCTCCGACATGAGGCCATTCACACTTAACTGGTTTTACTCTGTGGTGGCTACATCCTTTAATACTGCACAGATCTGGGTGGAGAATGACACTCCAGTAGATGTAAAAATCATTTTTAGTTCAAACCCAGACTTGAATATCCATTGACACGATCAGTTTGTGTATGGCAGTTCCCATTTTCAGTAGCTTTACTGTTCGTTTACACAGACGGCCCAAAGGTTCAGTGAGAGCAACATTTTAAGGATACACATTTTACATACACAAACATATTTTAATTACAATAACTCTTCTTTACATTATGGGTATGTGATTGCCATTTACCATCTGTTAATAGTTACTAATTTAGTACATCACATAACATGACAGTGTTTACATCATTGCAGTGCATGAACTGAACTGTTCACTGTTAGATTAGTGTAGTAAGTGATCTAGAAGCTGATCTTTATTTAACCAGGAAAGTCCCACTGAGATAACTAATGTCTTTTGAAGGGGAGTCCTGAACACATGAGGGACCTATTGTACCTGCTTTTAGTGGTAGTAGAAACCAGAGTGCCCAGTGGAAGCCTACAGGGACACAAGGAGAACATGCCAAGCACTGTTAACCACTCTGCCACCCTGCTGGCTAGTTAAAAGTTGTGGGCTGCTGAGTACTTTTGACACTTGATATGTTTATTGTACTAATATTTCAACAGGCTAGTATCCATCACTTTTTGGTCAAACAGCTGCAGAGACACAAATGATGATTGTTTGTGAAGACTCTCACTCGTCCAGGTTAATTGCATCACAACAAAAAGTAAAAAAAAACAGTCATCTGGATTGGATTTTTAAAAGTTGAAGACGTTTCACCTCTTATCCAAGAGGCTTTCTCAATTCTGAAATTGAACTGGAAAGAGAGCTGGTTTATATTCTCCTAGGAAGGAGGAGTTTTGACCTGAAACTAAATTCTATTGGTCAAGGCTGACCATGAATAGCCTGAGTGGTTTTGGGTCATTAGGAGTCCTTTGTCCTCAGCTGGAGTGAGAGTGGTTAACCCTCCCCAGCCTGGGCAGCTCCTACAGATGTTAATGACCTGAGTGAAACTGGTTTGTTTTGTTTGGGTTCAGGAGACTGTTGTAGACAGAAGGAAGGCTGTATCTGAGTCCACCATTTCTGTTTAAAGGTTTATCTTTTTTGACAAAGATTGCTTCTTTCACTCCTCGCTCAAACCGTCCTTTCTCTCTGGCTAAGATTTGGACCTCACTGTCCTCAAAGGAGTGGTTTGTGTCCTTCAGGTGGAGGTGTACTGCAGATTCTGGTCCACTGGAGTTGGCCCTGTGGTGTTGGTATAACCGCTTGAGCAGAGGTTGTTTGGTTTCTCCAATGTACTGTTCATTACAGTTCTCACTGCAGTGGATGGAGAACACAACATTACTCTGTTTGTAACTGGGAATTTTGTCCTTGGGGTGAACCAGTTTTTAGAGTATTAACAGGTTTGAAATAAACCGGGATGTTCTGTTGGCTAAAAATCCTTTTAATCAAATGATGATTGTACCATTTATTCACTGAAGCATCACTTTGGAGTCAAAAGAAGCCAACCCCGAGCACTTACAAAACTCAGACACAGGCCTAGGTCAATAGAAAAGCCTCTAACATACCCAACACAATATACTATCTCAAAATGCAGTGATTCAGATCTTTTTTCTGAGACTGTAAAGGGCTAAACAAGACTAAGCCAGGCCACCAATTCAAGGAAACACACACCGGCTGCACATACATACACACTACAGGCTGAATTTTAACAGAACACAAGCATGCAGCACAAAAGCACAAATGCCATAAAATGGTACATTGGTGAGAGAAGGATAAGCCCAAGCACCCATTCAGATATTGCAGGTCATATTTTTGCGAATTTTCAAGATAATGCTCTACCATTTTCACGGTGGGCTTTTTCTCCTTCTCAACTCTTAAAGCTTGCACTGTTTATGACCATAGTTTAAAGGCAATGATGCAACTCCAAACAATGTTTATCTACATACTTTGATTTTCTACATGACAGGAGCCAAACCAGGCTATAAATCCGATCTGTGCTTTGTTTGTCTTTTCTTTGACTATTTTCCATTTCAGTGGCTAACATTTAGTGTTGTGGCTCATTACGTGGTGAATATCTGAAGAAAGCTTTTAAACGGACAAAATCACAGCAGATAGTTTTTGAAAGTGCTGTTACACATGTGGATCATTAAGTTTAAGGGAAAAACGGCAGTCCCAAGGGATTTGTCTGTCCAGTACGTGGCTTTCTATACACTCAAACCAGTGGCAGCCAGTGTCCAAAGGGAGCCAGCGATTAGCATGTAAATCTGTAAAGACCTAGTTATTCTACCTGCCTCTTCACCCTGTCCCCATCTCACTTCTTCAGCACTATTCTAATGAGGTGACGACCACTCTCTTGTTATAATTGCCTCTAACTCCTTTTAATTTCTTCTGAGCATATTAATCATACATAAAGTTATTTAAAATCGCATAAATTAATCTTAGATTAAATAGAGCCTTCAAACAATTAAAGACTGAGGTAGAATTTCCCCTGGGTCTAGGCTATTTCTATGTGAGCGCGGCACTTGCAGGTGATTATCCCATTTTGATGTGTCCAGACGGTGATTAATGGAACTTTTAAAATGAGTGCGTCCCCCTGTTTGCCCCTGTGCACGGGCCGCTCCAGCCCCGCGTCAGGGCACCTTCAACGACCCAGCTAAGGAGTACTTACCCTGCAACTCCTCGCCGCACTTTGATAGCTGTTTTAATAAGAGCTACGGTCAGGTAATTATACACTGATTCTGATTTGTGGCTTGCTTGTAAGTCTTTCTTTGAACAAATTACACCATTTAGAGTCACCCCTTCAAGGCCAAAATAGTCCAACACAAGTTATAACTGAATAAAAATGTCATTAATATTGGTATTACTAAGCACGATATGATAAGATGACATTTAGTTGGCACACACTGTTTTTATACCTGCAAATATTTTTAATAGCCTATGACCAACAACCATTACGTTACAATTACTGCAAGCTTTTAAAAAAAATATTTGCAAGTCCAACTTAGAAACATAGTGAAGGTCCCCTATTCACCAATATTAAAAAGATTCAGTGTGAAAGATGACCTGGTTGTTTACCGTCCATGCATTTATCCATCCTTATCTATACGTCTGTCTTCATCCTCTTATCTGAGGCCAGGCCATGATGGCTGCAGTCTAAGCCCAGACGCTCACACTTTCCACTTCTTGCACACTTCAGCATGTCCAGGGAACATGATGTCTGCACAGTGTGAGAGAGAAGCAGGAGATAACCCACCATAACACAAGGAGGACATGCAGACTCCAATCAGGGAAACTGAGTGTTGCCCGGCCTGGGGATTTCTTTGAGAGGAAAGAGGGAACTTATTTTAGTTTTAATGATGGAGAATTTGCCTCATTGTTTGAACCCCCTTGAGAAGTTAGCTAAATGATGATTCCTCTACTTTGGTGATGTCCCAGTAGTGTGCAGAGGTACATAATGGCATCATCTTCCTGGAGAAAGTCTGTGTGTTGTGTGTCTGAGCAGGTGTGCGTGCGTGTGTGTACTGGACCTAGCCTTGTACCTGGTCAAACTCCAGCAGAGGGCACTGGCAGGGTTAATTTCTGCACCAAAGGTTGGGAACTGCGTTTGAAAACCATCACTCTGGACTTCCTCCTTTATTTCTGTATCTTTGTCTGCTGAGGAAAGAAAGCATGATGGATGAGAGGAGTATTCAGCTCATCGGGCCGCCCAGGAGCGTGCTGTCCACACTGTCGCAGAAATGTAGAGTAATTAACCTCAGACTACGGTAACCCCGGCTGCCCATTAGAAGGACAACACGATTGATGGGGCACCCTCTGGTCTTATACAATGTCTATGGGATTAGCAAAGGGTGTGGTACCATTTTTCTTTAAATTAAAGGCTCACTACCACATTGCAAGGTACAGAAATAAAAAGTTTTGATGCATGCATTATACCTTTATCTTACACAAAAATAGACCCAGAAGTTTCCCAGGAGGTCTAAGTAGCCCATCTCTAGCAGTCTGTCCTACTTTTAGTTATTAATTTGCACTAGTTTGAGGCCTCTGGCTGTGTTTAATGTCAGACAGTTGACAACAATAGCCCCACCTTCCATTAAGTTGGAGTGGTTCAGTGTCACACAGGACAGCACATTAACAGTTAATTAATAAGGCTTTATATTGGCTGTACTGTTTTTAGCGTTCTGTGTGCTCTTATTTGGAGCAATATATTATAAGTTTGAAAGTTTGGTGTCATCTGAATTTATGTATATAATTTGTATATTATATAACATTGCAACATTTTACAGATATGGTTTCCAGATCTGGACTTAAACCAGGCAACTTCAAGTTCTGGGGTAAATGCTCTATCTGTTGACCCACAAGTTGCTTTGTGAAATATAATTCGGTAACACACTAAAACGAACCATTCTGTTCCTTTACTGGGCCTTTGTGGCTTGAGTTTGGTCCTACTTTGCAATTGTATTTTCTAATCCCAGGTTTGGTTCCTGGACCGTGTGGGGCCTTTCTGTGTGGAGTTTGTGTGTTCTCCCAGTGTCTGCATTAGATTTCCTCTGGGTGCTCTGGTTTCTCCTACCGCCAAAAACATGTGCAATAGGTCCCCAATGGGACCATGACTCCTCTGCAAAAAAGATTCTTTATCTCAATGGGACTTTCTTGTTTAAATAAAGGACAAATGAATGTTACTAACCTGTCCTAAAATTACTGAATACAATTTCACTGGACAGTGCAAAATTCTGCTGTTCTGGACTGATCCTTGCAAAAACATGCCTGTAAAGTTCCCTTTTCTCAATTTAAGTCTTACTTCCTGCCCATGATTGTCTTCCGGAGGCAGTTGTCCTTACATCTCCCTTGTGTAGGTTAACATGTTAGTTAGAGGTGACTCGTGTTAGCTTTGCACCACACTGACAGCCTCTTGTTGTTGAGGGCACGTCGCACTCAAATCACTGTTGACAAGTTCATTTAAACGGCCTGGCTCTGCTCTTGTCCATCTAATTGGACATCTAGACGGGACAAATAAAACTGCTGGTCAGCTCCACTCTGCTCGTCCCATTTAGCGGCTCCTCCACTCTGACCTTTGACCTCCGTGTGTGGTTCCTGACCCCTGGCACTAGTCCCCTGAATAAGTCCGTGATTGAAATATTAGATGTTATGTGACTGTTGGTCACTTGGGATCAAGCTAACTGATGCTAACATCACACAATCGCAGGTGCGAGTTCAGTTTATTTGTATTTGCAGCTAATTACATATTGGAAATGGGTTGCTAGTAATGTAACAAACGTTTTAAGCATTCAAAGAGTTTAAGTCATGTATGAAGTATTTACTATATGTATGAAGTATCCCACAAAGGGTGCTGTGCCACTTTAGGTGCCTTGCAGCCCCTGGTCCTGTGCACCTGTGCAGAGATAAACACATCACGCTGATAATTAGACTAACAAACACAAGAAGCAAAATTATAAAAGGGATTCTTCTTGTGATAAACAGTCATAACAGTAATTTTCTAGCATTTAAAGCTTCTTATTAGCAATTGTTGTTTAAGCTTTTTTATTTTTTAATTAAACACATTTTATTCTTTGTCTGCAATAAAAACTGAAATTGTGTACTTCTGTAAAGACAATACTTTTTTTTCAATGCAGTTGTTGGTAACATTGGATAGTCTCAAATCTCAGAAGCACTAGATTGGTTTGAATGACAGAATGACAGAAATTAAACGTTCAAGAACAACTTTTCAACATCTGTGCGCCAAAGGAAATGTAGATAATACAAGTGATGTGGTCACAACATGTGGCATGATTATTTTTTCCTAATATTGCTCAGTTCTGTAAGTACATACTGCACTCAGAAGCAATGTCTGATCAAAAAGGCTGAGCTTGTAAAAAACAAAGCCTTAAATAAATATTTTGGTTACACTTACAAAAAAAAAACTTACATTATATATCATAAGTTAAGTATTATTTAAGGATTAGTAACCAGTTAACTGATTATTTACAAAGTGTAACATGGTGCTTGATTTCTGCTTTGTGGAGTTTTGAAGCATTGACAGTTTGCAAAATTTATGTTCTGGTCAGACAACAGAAATACCTTTTTTATGCCTTTAACTAAGTCTCTATTGGCTATGCCCTGCCACTGCACATCATTGGATTCGCATAGGTATTTGGTAAAAGTACCCATGGGACTGACCCGTCCAGTACTTTACCAACGAGGGTAAGCCTTTTTCTATACATGTGTGTTTTGAAAAAAGATGACCTACATAACATTAAATTGAAATGACTGTATTGTTTTCTCCCAAATACTGATCCAGATTGACATTATCTCTGGCAGCATTTGTTCTGGGGCTCTGCTCATATCTGCTGCTGTTAACTTTTATGACAACTTTTATTACAAAGCCTACTTTACAACCTGTTATGATGTTGTCTGTCTACCTGCACATCTTCCTCCAAAATCAACTAGTTCGCCATTTGCCAAAATGTTTTTTGCCTTTAAAACAAAATCTGTTGGACGTAAATATTTAGGAGGTTTTCATAGAACTCCATTTTAATTTATTTGTATTTTATTATTATTTCTTGAGTAATGTTGTATAATAACTCCACAAGTGGAAGTGCGGCGCATTGTTCACAGAATGTCGCATTTATGTTTGTAGCTTCAGTCTGTTGATAATAAAATAAAAGTACAAACAATTCACAAACAGCTCATTAAATATCACTTTTATGAGAAGGTCATATCAGTTTTATTTCTGTTTGATGACTCCTCGTTCTTCCGTATTTAAACTACTCTGAGGGATGTGTAAACTTGATTTGTGTCCCTTAACTTTTTATAGTTCTTTAAATAACAAATATGTTTTTAGGTACATGTTCTTATAGGACACCCAGTCAATTTTCATGTAGCGCTTTTCTATCTCCATGCGCACTCAAAGAGCTTTACATCAAGGAATCATTCACCCATTCACACAAACAACCACACATTCATACACCAGTGTATGCGGACATTAGAGGCAAGGTAGGTGAAATGTCTTGCCCAAGGAGGGCACAAAGGCAGTATGCAATGGGGTGAGCAGATTTGAACCACCAACCATCTGAGCTACCGACGCCTATTTTTATAGTTTGTATGTCTTTTGGACCATTTCTAGGTTGTATATGAAGAAGTAGAAAAAGTATGATTCAACATTTTATATTCTTTTACATTTTCAATCCAGATTGTCTCTACATAAAAAATGTCTGTACCAAATTTCATGGCTTCTCTGGGAAAAACTGGCAAGTGTCCTAAAGATGACAGTGGTTGTGTTGCATTAGTTACATGTGTTCAAATCGTGAGGTGTGAATAAGAAATGGCTGAGTCAGTGTTGTGTTGTGTTTTTTTATTCAATCAAAAATTGCTTACGCTGGGTGTGGTGGAGAGTGAAGCCGCTATTTTTGTTCACTCCACATGAAAAATGTGTGTAGCAATTATTTATTTGTGTGTTTTTTTGTTTTGTTTTTTCAAAATAGCAGGTGTTCTGTTGACACAATGCCTGCTTTTGCACTACAGTGTTTTTTTTTTAACTTTTTTTAGTTTGCATATAGTTATTCATAATCAATTCAACAACCCAGTTGACAATTTAACAAAGTGTAGCATTGCTCAGTCTGCATATGAAATTTTAAGTTCAATATAGTTCCTATGTGGAGGGGAGCCAGGCCATAATAATGTGTTTTTTTGTTTATCTCTCTGTGGAACATACTGTATGTGTGAATGTCATGGCTCAGTGATAATGTTTCTATAGACATAACCACTTTGCTAAATCAACATATTATTATTGATAATTTATCTAAGAACCAAGCTTAAGTAGTTCCATCAAAATAAAAACTGACTGCCTTGAAAAAAAGCTTACTTCATTTTACCTTTCACCCCTTGTTCTTGTGTCTCGTGCAGGACCACCCGTTCATCGTCCAGTACAACGATGGGAACTCAGAGGTGGTGTCCATGTGGGTGCGCCACTGTCTGGAGGACAGGAAATCACAGCAGTCCCAAGTGTGACATCCCGAATCAGACCAGGACTCTGAAGGATCTGAGGTCCACATGTTCAGTATTCTCTCTTTTCTCTGCATCATTGAACAGCTGCCTTATACAAGAGACCCAATGAGGACAGAAGGAGCTGAAGTGAATTTGATCCTGGTTCTCACTTAAAGTACCAGACGAACTGCACACAAGCTGTTTCTGGGATGTTACAATCGTCATGGCGTTTTGTGCTTTGCCCTCAGTGAATGTTCAAGGTTTTTGCCTGTGAGTTCTTCAAACATGTTTTCATCCCTAAGACATTATATAACAGATCCAAAACTTTATATTCAAATTAAACTATTAGAGTAATATTCAGATTTCATAGTAAAATTACACGATTTCTACACTGCCTACCCAAGTGAGCCCTGCTGAAACTGTGCCACATCCTCTCCAACATACAGCGTGTATGTTGTGTGTTGTGCTCTCTGTATATAATGTTCGTAGGGAGTATACCACCTCAAATGTATTTTTTTTATTATTATATGTCAGAATGTGTTTTTGTGGTCACATTTAGTATATGCTCTGTATGAGAAAGGCCCAACACAATTTGAATTAACTGGGAAACCGCACAAAGCTCTGTCCAGTTCTAGTTTTCCTTGGCTGTCATTTTACAACCTCATGGATTAAAGGAAAACACTTTTTTTAGCAATTAATCAGTAGGCTAGCTAAAACAGCTGTGTTTTACCACAATACCGTTGTAAAAATGTAGCAGAACAATACAAAAAATCCAAATGTTATAGTGGCCCTAACAAAGAATTTGGTATTTAATGACATCCCAACAGCTACAAACTGTTTACCGGGGCATGCTGGTGGTAGTGAGAAGACATTGATTGTAAAAGTTAATTGCTAAATTTCCCCTTACTTACTAAAAAGATGTGTAAAAAAAACTACCATGTGGGGCCTTTCTGTGTGGAGTTTGCATGTTCTCCTTGTGTCTGGGTGCTCCTATTTCCCCCATCAACCTAAACGCCTCCAGCTAGGGGCTCCTGACCAAGATCCTGGAAATTTAAGGAGGCTGCGTTAGTCTGGACTTTGGGAATGGCTGCTTTTAACTACCGTATTTTCCGGACTATAAGTTGCACTAGCCAAAAAATGCATAATGAAGAAAAAAACGTATATAAGTTGCACTGGACTATAAGTCTCATTTTTTGGGGGGAAATTTATTTTACAAAATCCGACACCAAGAACAGACATTTCATCTTGAAAGGCAAGTTATAGTAATAATAGAATAGAGAACAACAGGCTGAACAGGTGTGCGGTTTGCTAACGTAATATATTGATGGTTATTCAGCTACATGAAGCATAAACAACGAACTGAATAGGTGTCTCGTATGTTAATGTAATATATTAACAGTTATTCACATAACTATAGCATAAAGAACATAATATAACAAGTTCACCAAACTCACCATCTCACTCCTAATCACTAAATCCTTTAAATTCTTCATCCTCGGTGTCGCTTCTGAACAACTCCACCAACTCCGGAGGTAGACGAAGCGCCGCTTCCTCCTCTGCGTGGCTGTCGTCAGACTCAGCATCAGTTCCATTTCCAATTATTCCACTCTTTCTCAGTTGTCTTTATAGCCCAGGTTGTTACCGGTAATGTTTATAGCCCGGAAAATACAGTACATAGGCTTATGGTAGGCTATGGAGATAAAAGCCAGGCTCAGTCTAGTTAATGAACAGTTTTAACCACTTAAATGTGTCAAACTAATTGCCATGGGAGTAAACAAATTTCCACAGCTATTAAATCTAAAAGTGAATTATTTAGTCCCAAAGCCCCATTATATAATTCACTATTGTTTCTTGATGTACCCAAACAATTTCTTATAGCCTATGGTGATGAAAAATAAACAGTACCAACGTTGTTTTATAATGCCTTGGGATGAAAATGTTTTTTTTTTTTGTGTGTGCCTACTTTATTGCTTACCTCAGCTAACATTGGTGGTCACTGTTGGAGCTCACATCACCCATGTCAGTTTGAACAAGAATTGGTAGTGACAAATGACTGCATTGACTAATTCTTTCTGGTGTGAATTGCCATAGTCTGAGCCTCTGGAGCTCAGTTTTTCTTTCTCTGTAGAAGATGAATGCGGTCCACTTAACAGCCCAAATGCTTGAATTACATGCATGTGTCTAGCTAAAGCACATATTATGGGTTAAGTGACTCAAATAATGAATTGCTTTGGTAAGCTTTTCAGGCGCCGCCAATGGAGTGAACCGTGCAGCGCTCAAGTGCAATTAAATGTCATTTTTTTGACAAAGGAGTGTAACGGCGTTTGCAAAGTGACAAACCACGTCGAGGGACAAAGAATGTAAGCCACGAGCTCTTGACTTTTGTGCTCAACATGCCCCGGTCTTTTATACGGACTGTGCCATGACCACTCTTCTCTTGAGAGTTCCAATATGCTGTAAAATATTTTAAGTTTTCTTATCATTTCAAGTCCCATCTCTTCACTTCAAAGGTTAGTCACTATTCATTCACTGTTACTGCAAACCGTACCACATGCAAATGTTCTTTTCTGACCATGACTGTAGGCTAAATAATGACTTCATGTATATATGGCCAGTGAGTTTTACATGTTTTTACTTTAAAGGTTCTAGATTATACTTTTATTTATATTTTTTAACCAATCTTTTTCACCTCTAGAACAGCGTTGCATGTTTTAAAAGAAAGTGACTAAAAGAAAACGTTTCCAATAATTACTTTACTACTGCCATAAAGAAACAGGTGATGAGACCAGTAGAGGGCAGCAGAGTGCAGCTCTGTTATGCTCTTTTGAACAGAAACCCAGAAGATAGCTTCGTTAAACTTTTTCTATGATGCCATTTTACTGCAAAATGAAAAATGGCTGTGAGGAAACAGTGGAAACAGAGATTTTTGGATAAAGGAATGAGAGCAGAGTGGATGTAGAGGGCGTGTTGATTGGTCCGAGCTTCCTGGAGTAGGAGGGGGTTCGTGGGACCAAGCGTACTGAGGCCTCAGAAACTCAGCGCCAGGGAATACAGGATTACCTAAACAGGGAACAAGAGATTTAAATCTGCTGACTGACCAGGCTTCCCCAGGACATTCCAGGATCTTTTTTGTCTTCTGAAAAATCTTAAATTGATAAATCCTTAAAATCTTTGGGGAATTGAATATTTCTGATTGCAAGCGTAGATATCTTGTGGCAATTTGTATTTTTTCCCACCTATTGCTGTTAAGTAATATAACAAAAATCCTGGTCACCCATCCTTGTTTTATTTCCAGTCTATACAAAGTCTTGTTCAATCCACTTTGTTCAGATTGAATGCTATTGAAAAGACATTTAACCAATCAGCAGTTCTTGATACAGTACGACACAATTTGAAAAATATACCACCAATCAGAAAAGAACGCATCAGAAAAAGCCAGTACCATTTTAGTCCATTTAGTACATTTTTTTTTTTTTTTCATTTGGGGCCACTCTGCAATGGCGAAGATCGAGAAATAAAACCATCGCTAGCTTGATGTTTAGCTGACAAGTGTCGAAACAGTTTATGTAAGTTAAAAAAGTTAATTAAGTGCTTTAGTTTGGGCACAACAAAACTTGAATGGGAGAGGTTTCAAACCCACTTCTCTATGCTTTAAAAGTGAATGCATTTGCCGAGCTAAAAGTAAATTGCACATTCTCAAATATTCACCTTAATTTAACTTATAAGCAATTTATCCACATAATGTGCTGTTTTGTGTAAAAATAAATGTCATGGCACCCAAAAATGTAATTGTGTGTATTAAACCTTAAAGGCCATACCTAATAGTGCCATTGTGTGTTGGTATCTAGCCACAGTTTGCTTATGTGATGTACAGTATGTGGGGTGGAAACTTTATAAATCTAGCCATTATGTGGTTTGCCAAAGTCTGGGATTAAAATTTCACCTCAACATTCTCTGCTCACTGTCACTACATTTTCATGCTGTGAGTATAAATCTTCATCAAAGCCTAACTTCTATAAAAAGCCTGTTTAGTTTAGTGTCTTCATGTCACAATGCATTACAACTGTGCATGGGACCCTCAGAGCACAAACAACAACACATTTGTTTTCTTTTTGGTTTTATTTTCTTTTGTGCCATTAATTGTAGCAAACAAGAAGAAAAATGAGCCTGTATTCTTCCATTTGTGCTTAAATGGGTATGAAGCTATATAGGCTTGTTAAAAATAAAACTTTTACCATTAAGATATGTTTTATTGACCATACCAACCAAAAATAACCTATTTGTGGCCATATGCTCATCATCTTCCAAAAGCTTTATGTATTTCAATGCGTTTATTAAATGTGTGTTGTGAATATGGGTCCATACTCCTGTAATATTTATTATTTTTGCTATGAAGACTTGTTTTGTTATTCTGTATCTGACAGTGATGGGCCACACACGTCTCTGGCTCAGAGCTGCCTTCCTTGTAAGTTGGCACATATTCCAACCAGAATGCACAATAAATGTATTTAACCAACAATGACTGCTGAAGTCTTTCAGGAACGCAGCCACGACTCCTTATGTTTGGGTACTAATGCTGTTTACTTCATTAAGACTTTGACATTTGGATGGCCTTCCTCACCGTGACCCACACCTGTAGGTATCACTAATTTTAAGCATACATTTACATTTCATAATTAATCTTAGTCAACCTTTTAATTAAGAGCAGCCTGTTAGCAGAATATTAATGCAGGTAATAGCAGTGGTCTGATTACAAATAGTGAAACCTGCTATGACCTTTGTATAGTAAGGTACTAAGATATAGAGACGCAAACACTGAACGACAATGGCTTTTTCCAAATTCCCTTGTGGTTTTGCAGCAAAAACTCCAGAAAGGATTTTAAAGGGGATATATTATGCTTTTATTCATATTTTGTAACCAACTGTGCTCACCTCTAGAACAGTGTTGCATGTTTTACAACCTTTTAAAACATTATATAACTAAAAGAAAATGTTGCAGTCTTTTGAACACAACACAAGAAAAAGAGCACTGCACTTTTTGGCTCGTTGATTGGTCAGCGCTTCCTGGAGTGGGCAAAGGTTGATGGAACCAAGCTTTCTGAGGCCTCAGAATGGCCGTGCCAGAGAATACAGGATTACTCAAAATATAGTAGAAACTCAGAAAAGTTGATTTCTGTATAATGTAGCCCCTTAAAGGATAAACCCTAAAGTAAAAAAAAAGATTAATTATTTTGTAAAATGCTGAAACATGCAGAGGTGGGTAGTAATAGTAATGAGTTACTCATTCATTTACTTGAGTGACTTTTTGAATAAATTGTACTTCTAAGAGTAGTTTTTCGCATCATACATTTTCCTTTTATTTGAGTAATATTATTTTAAAGTAACTATACTCTTACTTGAGTACAGTGTTTAAAAGCTGTACCCAAGTCTACACGTTTCCTACTTTCAAAAGCTTTATGTTGTGAAAAAATGGGAAAATTTGGAAATGTGTGTTTTGTGGCTTTATTTTTTATAAAGATATAATTTATTTTTGCACATTTTTATTGTGTGTAAATTCCAGATTTTGCACATTATTTTAAATGTTTTGTCTGTCTGATTACATCAATAATAAAACATTAATCAGACATTACATCCAAACAGTTACTCAGTACTTCAGAGTAGTTTGCTTTTCTACATTTATAAGTAGTAACAAAGCTCTTAGTAAAGTAAAATTTTTGGCTGCTGTACCCACTTCTGCATTTAAGAGATATAATTATCTAAAGTAGTTGGCTCACGACCCAAAAGAGAGGTGAGCCTCTTTGAAGCCTTTTTTTTTAAATTACAGACACTATGATAAGGGATAACATGGTGTCTCACATTCACAATTAAAAAACAGAGCTCTAATGCAAAATTAATTGTTGCAGTCCACACTAATTGAGCCAAAAGTAGACTGGGACTTTTTTGGAGCGCAGATAAATCAAGCCCAAGACCATGGCACTGCAAGATTAAAAACAGACCCAGAAAATAGTCTAAGTCCAATCTAAAATCCAAATTCATGAGACGGAGGGAGAGCATTAAAGATTACAAAAAGACAAAAGGATTAATCTGGGAATTCTAATTCTTAATCAATCATTTTTGATCTTTTAGTCATATTCCTCCTACTTCTGTGCTCATATGCACTCAGGTTTGCGTACAGGTGACAACTGCAGTTTTGGGCGTTCATACAGACCCTGAATGTATGCCCTGCCTTCTGCGCCACTTACATCTGCTTAAAGAAGTGGAGAGAATAGACACGAAGTTGAATGAGGAATTAATTCAGCGTGGCCTTAAAGTGCTGCGGCTTTGAATACATCACCTCACAAAAGATGTCCTTAGAGGTTCACCACGAGGAGCAAGAAGCACCACACTTACAGCTCCAGTCGCCGTCGCTACATTTATAGAAGTCTTAAAAAACCTGTGTGTTCCTTTATTCTCAAAATGGCCTTAAAATGTAAATTGAAATACTCTTAATAAAACTGGCTAATGCTTTTAGAAAGTTGAATATAGGCAAACTTGTACCACCAGCGTTTATTTTACAACAAACATTTAAGACAATGGTAGAAAAATAAAAAGTGGTTGCAGTGATAATCATAAATATAGCTGCAAGCAGAAATAAATGGCCTCCACTTGCAACTGTGGGAAGCATTTAACAGTGGATAAAAATAAGTACTATCAAAATACATAATCCAGTGCTAAAATACATACTTTCTCCAACAGCCATTAATTCAGCAGCCAATGTGAGCGTCTCTTGATGCATGCCAACATTTTAAAACCATTAATTTATTATAATGTAGCGTTTGATGATTAAACAGCTTTAAAAAGTTGCATACTGCTACTACCAATAATAACTTGGCTATAGCGTCTCTGTGTATTATAATGTACTTATATGTCTTATACTTCTGGCCTTCACAGCTTCATTGTGTTACTTACTCTTGGTTGTTACTTTGTTCGTCACACACAGACCTTGTACAGAGAATGGCTCTTTTATGCGAGTCAGTGGAGAGGCAGGAGCTGTAATAACACATGTGAACATTACAGCCATAAGGTCACCTCAGGACCCTGACTTACAGCGTGCCGTTTGACTATTTTTGCTATAACTGCTTTCAAAAGGAGAAGGACAAACGGTGTGAACTTAATGTCTAGTCTGATAGAACTGAAAAATGCATTTGTCTGACGTTTCCTAGAAGTTAAATGAAAATAGTCCAAGTCAAAGTATTCTATGAAAGAGAGACTTTACTGATTAATAGCTTCAGTTCATTCCTTGGCTGCCTTTTGACTGAACAGAGAGGAGACAAATGAATATCCTTTGAGAAAAAGTAAGTTATTCTTCGCTCAGTTCTCTTTAAACTTTCACTTATTTCTGCTCAGACTTTAACAAATCTAAAACTTTAATGGTTTTAATCACTTTAATCATCTGTTTAAATGATTAAGTTTAGTTTACATTGCACCAAACCTTAAGCCTGGTTTAAATTTTGGTCATTTAAAGTGGAACTTTGCTTGTTTCTTTGCTGTTTTTTTCCTTACAGCGCTCCTCCTATGCAAAGTAAAAACTCAAAAGTCCAGTAGACTCATGTGTGACCCCTTGCTTGGCTTGACTCTGGTTTTCTTCTTGTAAACCTTACCCCAAGGTTGTTTTTTTGCCAAAATATGCCAGACGGCGGTGAAGGAAGCTTTACAGACAATACTGCTGATATGGGCAACCTGTCCCACAGCTAGGTCTTGGTCCAGGTCCAGGTCATGCAATAGGACACTGGCAAATATACAACACAAAAACTAAAAGGGTTTTGTGATTTAATATATTTATTATGTTTACAATATGCAAAAATTGGGCAGAGGAAAAAACATACGTTTAAAGAGAGACAAATAATAATAATAATAATAATCATAAATAATATAAATGCAATCTCCAGACACACACTCATACAAACCCCCACACACAAACACACACACCCCTACACACACCTACATACACCTGTATACAGTCTGTGCGTACACATACACATACACATACACAAACACATACACATACACATACACATACACAAACACATACACATACACATACACATACACATACACATACACAAACACATACACATACACATACACATACACATACACATACACAAACACATACACATACACATACACAAACACATACACAAACACATACACATACACAAACACATACACATACACATACACATACACATACACATACACATACACATACACAAACACATACACATACACATACACATACACAAACACATACACAAACACATACACATACACAAACACATACACATACACAAACACATACACATACACATACACAAACACATACACATACACATACACATACACATACACATACACATACACAAACACATACACAAACACATACACATACACATACACAAACACATACACATACACAAACACAAACACATACACAAACACATACACATACACAAACACATACACATACACATACACATACACATACACATACACATACACAAACACATACACAAACACATACACATACACAAACACATACACATACACATACACATACACATACACAAACACATACACATACACATACACATACACAAACACATACACAAACACATACACATACACAAACCCATACACATACACAAACACATACACATACACATACACAAACACATACACATACACATACACAAACACATACACATACACATACACATACACAAACACATACACATACACATACACATACACATACACATACACAAACACATACACAAACACATACACATACACATACACATACACATACACATACACATACACAAACACATACACATACACATACACATACACATACACAAACACATACACATACACATACACATACACAAACACATACACATACACATACACATACACAAACACATACACATACACATACACATACACAAACACATACACAAACACATACACATACACAAACACATACACATACACAAACACATACACATACACATACACAAACACATACACATACACATACACAAACACATACACATACACAAACACATACACATACACATACACAAACACATACACAAACACATACACATATACAAACCCATACACATACACAAACACATACACAAACACATACACATACACAAACACATACACATACACAAACACATACACATACACAAACACATACACATACACATACACAAACACATACACATACACATACACAAACACATACACATACACATACACATACACAAACACATACACATACACATACACATACACATACACAAACACATACACATACACATACACATACACATACACAAACACATACACATACACATACACATACACAAACACATACACATACACATACACATACACATACACAAACACATACACATACACATACACAAACACATACACATACACAAACACATACACATACACATACACAAACACATACACATACACATACACATACACAAACACATACACATACACAAACACATACACATACACATACACATACACAAACACATACACATACACATACACATACACATACACAAACACATACACATACACATACACAAACACATACACATACACATACACATACACAAACACATACACAAACACATACACATACACAAACACATACACATACACATACACAAACACATACACATACACAAACACATACACATACACATACACATACACATACACAAACACATACACATACACATACACAAACACATACACATACACATACACATACACAAACACATACACATACACATACACATACACAAACACATACACATACACATACACATACACATACACATACACAAACACATACACATACACATACACAAACACATACACATACACATACACATACACATACACATACACATACCAGTCACTCCAACCTGACCAAAATATGAGTTCATTAATGAGGTAGGAGGCCCTGAGGAAGACCTGGGAACACCTTGGGATTCCCCACGGTAAAGCTGGAGGAAGTGACTGTGGAGAAGGAAGTCTGGACATCTCTGCTTAGACTGCTGCACCCTTGACCCGGCCCCAGATGATGGTGATGGTGATGATGATGATGATGATGAAGAACAAGAAGAAAAAGAAGAACAAGAAAAAGAAGAAGAAGAAGAACAAGAAGAGGAAGAAAAAGAAGAACAAGAAGAAAAAGAAGAAGAACAAGAAAAAGAAGAACAAGAAGAAGAAGAAAAAGAACAAGAAGAAAAAGAAGAAGAAAAAGAAGAAGAAGAACAAGAAGAAATAGAAGAAGAAGAAGAAAAAGAAGAAGAAGAAGAAAAAGAAGAAGAACAAGAAAAAGAAGAACAAGAAGAAGAACAAGAAGAAAAAGAAGAAGAACAAGAAAAAGAAGAACAAGAAGAAAAAGAAGAACAAGAAAAAGAACAAGAAGAAAAAGAAGAACAAGAAAAAGAACAAGAAGAACAAGAAGAAAAGGAAGAACAAGAAGAAAAAGAAGAACAAGAAAAAGAACAAGAAGAACAAGAAGAAAAGGAAGAACAAGAAGAAAAAGAAGAACAAGAAAAAGAAGAAAAAGAAGAACAAGAAGAAGAACAAGAAGGAAAAGAAGAAGAACAAGAAAAAGAAGAACAAGAAGAACAAAAGGAAGAACAAGAACAGCAACAGAAGAGCTTTGGAAGGACCTTCAGTGAGCTGTTCATATGTTTTAACATAATGTCTAGGTCTTGTTAATCCAATCTGCCTTTCTGAAACAAATGTATGAATGTATTGGCCTCATTGACGTCTTCATCCTGACCCTGTTCAGTGTATCACTCTCACCAGTCCCACCAGTCCCCGAGCTGTCAGAGTCTGCCTCTTTGATAATGTGATATGCTACATTTGGGACAGCCCAGTATTGACCTGTGCCTTGTGTCATCTTCATTTACAACATATAGTAGTCTTTGGTCTTTGTAAATACACATTTTGATTCCACAGACCGATCCACAAATCAACATTAGTCACCAAACTTTACAAATTGTGCCTGAAGAGTGCTTTTACTTTGATTATGCCCTTTGCAGAAGGGTATATAATCTCATACATAGCCGCTAAGTGATACGTACGCTTGGACACGTCAGTCTCATCCCCTGAATATCAAGCACATTATTTGAAAATGCATCTTCATTTGGGACCCTCTTATTCCCCTCTCAATGCACTCTGCGGCTGACCTTTCCCCACCAGTCCCACTTGATTAGCGCTTGATGCTCCGGCCTGCTTAGCACCATTAGCCCAGTCCCTTTATCAATGTCCTGTAATTAAAATGTCACCGCTCCATTTGGGGAATCTCTGTCCCGGTAAAAAGTGCAATCGAAACGCTCTTTTGGGTGGAACAAAAGGGAGGCGTTTAAGTGCGCGGGGCAGCCAGATCAATAGGCCCGTGGTCCTGGAGGAGGATTGATCGGACTCTAAAACAGGATTTATTGGGGTCAGGCTTTTATGGGCTGCTCATGCGACTGTTAATGATCAAACATGCTGGATCCATATCTGATGTTATTAAATGTGTCCTGGTTGAGATGAAGTGATTTGTCAGTGCGGATGACAGAGTGAACAAAGAGGGACATGAATGATGAAAACATGAGGCTCATGCAAATTAATGAATGCTGACCATTTTGTGCCCTTTATGCGTGTGTTTTGGGTTTAGGAGGTCTGTGTGGGAGCAGCTGAAGTGGACGTTTCTAGGTGTCAGATGCAAGGTGCAATTGTTTTAAAAGGTGGTCTATGGCAGTGTTTCCCAACCAAGGGTACACGGACCCCTAGGGGTACGCGAGCTCACTGCTGGGGGTACGTGGAGATATATTATCATTTATAGTACCTTTATATATTTGGCTTTCAAAGACTAAAATAAACATAAATCAGGACTAACCCAGGAGTATAGCAAGGGATGTGACACTAAAGAAGGACAAAACAGGGACTAAACCAGAACTAAACCAAGAAAAAACCTGTCTAAAACCAGAACTAAACCAGGTCTAAAACCAGAACTCAACCAAGAAAAACAGGTCTACAACCAGAACTAAACCAGGTCTAAAACCACAAATAAATCAGGAAAAAAATGTGGCTAAAACCAGAACTCAACCAGATTTAAAGCCAGAACTAAACCAGAACTAAACCAGAACTAAACCAGGACAAAACTAGGAACAAACCAGGTCTAAAATAAGACAAAACCAAGACTAAGCCAGGTCCAAACCAGAACTCAACCAGATCTAAAACCAAAACTCAACCAAGAAAAAAATGGTCTAAAACCAGAACTAAACCAGGTCTAAAATCAAAACTCAACCAGGAAAAAACAGGTCTACAACCAGAACTTCACCAGGTCTAACACCAGAACTTAATCAGGAAAAAAAATGTGTCTAAAACCAGAACTCAACCAGATTTAAAACCAGAACTAAACCAGGACAAAACTAGGAACAAACCAGGTCTAACATAAGACAAAACCAAGACTAAGCCAGGTCCAAACCAGAACTAAACCAGGACAAAACTAGGAACAAACCAGGTCTAACATAAGACAAAACCAAGACTAAGCCAGGTCCAAACCAGAACTAGGCCGGGTCCAAAACAACAACCTGGGGATACACAAAACCAAAAGGTGTGGGAACCACTGGTAACCACTGGTCTATGGGATAGGACTTAGAAATATTTCAAAGATAGGTATGTGAGTAACAGTACAGTAGAAATTCAGTTTGGAGAAGCAGACGAGAGCAATAGATACAGGCAGCAACACAAAAGCCTCACAACTGATTTTGGCTTTGGGGGAAAACAAACCATTCACGACAATGCCCATGAGTGTGGTCTTCTGATTAACAAATACATTAACAAATTCTTATATTTCAACCAATCAAAACACAGGGACATAAGCGGCCTTAAATTTCTGCAAAAATAATACTTGCAAGCGAACGTTAGCAACCTATATCATGCTAAGCTAATTACATCGTAACGTTATTGCCTCTGTCGTATTATTACAGTGAGTTTAATTGATCATTTCTATTGTACATGTAAATTTGTTACAGAAAATTCCTGGAGGCTTGATTGAATTATGGGTAAACCTGAACAGGCTCCTGGCACACAGCGTTAGCATAGCGTTAGCACAGCTCATTCAGTCTGGCATTAGCTTGCTGTTTTACCAGTTACCTGTTTTAATGACTTACTCAGATTACTACTCGACTTAATTCAGGGGTTCCAGCCACAACCAGCCATGGTGTGTATCATACAGTTTTGTAAGCTGCCAATAAAAGGTCAAGTGGCAGCTCGACCTTCTTTTGTCCAAAATTGCATGAGCACCATTCTGTGACTGGACACACATCAGTTGTTCAGCTTTATATTAACAGTGATGCAGTACACAGGGAAAAGGACATTGTGTCTGATTGTATGTTTTAACAAGCTGTCAACACAGAGACATAGCATTTCTCTTGTGTTTTTAATTTTTATTTATTTATTGTTTTTTATTGTATTTCTTTATTTTTGTTTGTTTGTTGTTTGTTGTGTTTGTTTTTTATTGGTCAAAATTAGTGGAGCATTATAATCCCTACTCACGCCTGGTGGATAAAGACATTTTTATTGACAGCTCATCTCATCTGTTCTACACAAAACATCAAACACGTGTCCTTATCCATTGAAACATTATTTTATTTTTATGTATAGCCAAAAATGTAGCCATAAATTCACTTTTGAGCTGGTCCCAAGCTTGGATAAACAGAGAGGGTTGTGTCAGGGTCTGTCAGACTGAATATGTAATAAATGGCTGAATATATAATATTTTATTAGTTATTTATTTAGTAACTACATATCTACCTCCAATGTTTAATCTCTTTACTGATCTTCCATTGCAGTGATGCAAAATATTAAAAAGGCCCTTGGAGTGGGGCAATATATTTGAATATTTGGTATTCCTGTGAAGGTGTCCTTATTTTTCATTTATAATTTCCAGCATTGCTCCCACTACAGCAATGAAATATGAAGTTTGCGTTTCTCTCCTCCAGACCACCAGTGTGTGAGTGGGCAGGTAAGAATGAGAATGAATGGAAAGGGAACAGGAGACGTTCCTAAACTAAACGCTTCATTGACGTATTTTACGCACGGCTCAATCACGTGCGTTCTCACTTGACAAGCAGCTGTCACGTCTCCTCCGCTGATGAATAATAAGCCCGCGGGACTCCTAAAGACTTAAACCTGGCGCACATCAATATTTCAGCCCTCAGCTTTGTCTCGACAATCGCGCGAGCCATCACCGAACCCCCGGACCGCTTGTGCGTAACAATAACGAAAAGCGCGTACAATTACCGCCTTAATTAAAAACTCCGCGCCGCTTTGAGACGCGTCAGCTCACGTTTCCGCGCGTAACCAGCGACAAAAGGCTGCGCCGAGGCCCGCGCAGTAAATAATTCAAGGAGAGGAATAATTACAGTATAAAATTGTAATTATTAGAGCGCACGGAAGGGGAGGGGGGACAGAAGGGGAGGGGGGTCTTGATGTGTAAGAGGATAGGACGCGCGTGGGATCGGGTTTTCTGCATCAATATTGCAGCGGGGTAAAACTGGCGAGCTCAGGCTGCAGCGAGCGGCACTAAACACGAGGCTCTGTGTGTTCCTGTGGAGTGGAGATGGGACAGAGAGAGGGATCCACGCGAGGGCTGGGATCGTATGACGTTAATTGCAAACCAGAGTTCTCTTATACATGCGGTAAATGGGAACAAAAGCACGTCCATTACTGCGACGCATTAAGTATGGAAAGGTTTTGACTTTGGTAGGGGGAGACTGATAATTGTTCAAATATGTTACTCACATAGTGCACTCAAAAGTAACCTTTCCTAGGTGTTGTATAGAAGGTGGTTACCCCATAAGACCCCTGAAACTGCAACAACCTTCAAATGAAAGCCGAAGATGCTGTTCCTTGTTCATTTTTTACCCAGTTGTAAAAACACAGTAGATGTTTTAAAAGCGTGAGCGGAGACATGTCCAGTTTTTAAGGACGTTTGTTAACACTTGACACACTGCAACAAACTGTAATATCATGTAACTATGTTGTACTTACATCAGGACGTTGTGTTTACTTTTTATGTACAGTTTCTATTTACAAAAGTAATTTAAAATATTTGTTACACTATTCTACTAGTGCATTTAGGTTTTGAGTATTTTTCTGTCAAAAAACAAAAACAAAAAACAGTGCAGTGACTAAGTGGATTTTTATTTTTATCACATTTGTACCTAGAAACTGTAAGTACACTAAATTCCATTGTGTTAGTTACACTATATTAAGGGCAGTGTAAAATTAATTCTTAGCGCGAGTTTTTATAACCTTGGTTTTCTGTGATGGAGCGGTTGTTCATTTTTTGAAGGACACATTACGCGGGACCATTGGGGAGCCAAGTTTGCGTTTCTAAAGTTTTCATACCGTAACGTTTAAAATAGCTACTTCAATACTATGAAAATACAAAGGCAGACCTTTGCTCAATAACATATTGGATGCGTTGTGCAATTGAAAGTATAAATTATGAGTTTCGGATACAGTAGTTTTAGTCATTGTATGGGAACTACCTCCCCAAGATTTCCAATATTTTTTTAAATAAATATGCAGCTAGTATATATTTGCAGCTTACCTCTTATTCCCAGGCTTCAGACTTTTTGTGGGGAGATCCATGGTCACTAAATTGGTCTTTGTAAATTCTGTTAGTTATTTTCACAGCTAATAGATCATTACGCGCTAATAGACGGGGTTTATCTGTGGTTGTTGCATCATCTAGGAAGAAGAGGAACAGCACGCACCATACATCATAGGACTACAGATAATAACTTTAATTATAAACTGGAAGGCCTGATTTTTTCAACTTTAGTTCACACTTAAAATGAACTTGGATAAGCTGGTATCGTTATATCTTTAGAGATTTAACCCATTAGTTAAGTTAAAAGGCATTTTGTCGTGTTCTGTGATTGATCTTTTAAGCAGCAAGATGTAAAGATCACATTAATAACGCATTATTAACTAAAGCACAATGAAAATGGACAGTGTTATAGTTGGTATTTAATGATTTAGTCTATTGCTCAAGTATCTTTTCAGCAATCAAAGTAATTCGTTGTATTTTAGTTTGCCTTACAATAACCAACCGTGCGTCACTGCTTTGCCTCACGCAGGTATACCGTACCCAGTACTTGTGTAGTATTTATGCTCCCATGCTGTGGTTAAACGAGCCGCCATTGATCCTCTTATTAATAATGAATACGCGTCAAAGCAGCCAATCAGCTGGCAGCAAACCGTTACATCACTCACATTTTCTTCGTCTTCTCTTTTTTTACATGTAATTACGGGGCTCATCAGCTCAGCGTGCGCGCCCCTGTGAGTGTGTGTGCGTGTGTGAGTGCGTGTCTGCGTACTGTGACAGCGTGGCCTCGGGCGTCAGCAGCAGCGGCAGCAGCAGCAGCCCATTCCACATTCATTTTCCACGGCTTTATACTGAAAACATTTAAACGCCTCTTAATTATGCCAACACCGCTTTGTCCAGAAAACACCACTTTACGTAGATCTATAGCGCGTTCTGCTCGCGAGGCCTCTCTCCAGTGTGCGCGTCCGCGTAACAGATGGTCACAGTAACTTGATAAATGAGCTGGGTTCAGTCAGTGGCGATGCCCCGAGAAGTGGCACGCGTACTAAAGCTGTGGGATATACGGTTTGAAGCATTTCAGCGGGAATGTTCTGTGCGTTATTGGACATATATTGTGCGTTATTGGACAAGGCCGAATTATATTGTCTGCAACAGCGTAATATTCATACGTTCAAGTGAATTAATTTGGTATTGGAGAGAAAAATGGAGAAATAGACATTAAAATGCAAAATACATGCAGGGTTAACACAATTAGCCTCTTTCATATGCTATAAATGCTTTAAAATGTGGTTATTATTTACTCGTTATAAAGCTATACATTAATAAGAATTCTGCGCATTTAATTTTAAAAGTTCGCTGTTACACTTTATTTTTCAGTTCACTTTTCAGTTTAGTGCATTCATTTCTACAATAATTGATATAGAGACTGCGTGTATTTCGAAGATGCACATCATTTTGGCAGGGGCGTCAAAATGGGGTGGGTAAACAAGTCAAGGGCCCTGGCCCCCTTACATAGACGGGGGCCCGACGATGCCTAATTACATTCTTTTTTTTTTTTTTTTTTTTTTTCTTTTTTTTTTTTTTTTTTTTTTTTTCTTTAATTAAAACTACAGAGTCCCAAATATTTTCCCAACCAGATTTTGAAAACTAGCAACTAATCTACCTCATAATATCAGAGTCTGGTTGGAAAGCATTAGCAAGTTTGTCAACCTTTAGCCTTATTTAATGTTGCAACTATAATTAGCATATATAAGCTAAAGGCTACTTAGTTTACATTTCTTAATTTTAATGGTGCACTGGACAAGAAATACAGAAATATGGCGAACCACAATAGTTTGCCAGTGTATGCTCAGATTTAATCCCACAATCACCGCTAATCCAATTTTAATAAGCTACTGTAGCTGTAGCATCTATAGCTAACAATCAGATCTGGATGCTATTAATTAATTGTCAATTTTAACAAATATAAAAACCACAGCCATTCATTCCTGCTTCCTAAAAACGTCATTTTTTTATTTTATTTTATAGTTGTTGTTTAGTTTTTTGTTTGTTTGTTTTGTATGTGTGTTCAAACTAGAAGCCTTTGTTTAGAAATACATGTCCAATAAAAAATTGAAGGTCTTAATTTTCCTCAATAATGTGCTTATTATAGTTTTTGTTCTTACAGTTTTATGGTTATTGCGTATTTGTGTAGTTTTTACATTGAGGAAAACGAATCTAGCTCAACTAACAATAAAATAAGGAATAAAATATGCTTAAGCACACAGAATGAAATTGGTAGGCCTATTTCTAGCTTCAAAATGTACAAGTCCATTCTATGTTATAAAGTGGCTGATTTATCACTAACAAAGGGCTAATCGTATCATTTTTCATAAGGAACAGCAATATTTCACGCCAAAAAATCCTCAAACCTATAACGTAACGCGAATCCTTAACTAAGAATTAATTTCAACGTCATAGATCCCGTGTCAGAGCATCCAGCTTCAAAAAGTGGATTTCGGAGCTAAACTACTGCTAAATTGATAGCTCAGCCCCCCGTTTGTAACGCGGAGTGTGGGAGGGACGGAGAAGACGGTGACATATGACAAGAAGAGAACAAACCAGGGGCGAGAGAGACAGAGACAGAGAGAGAGAGAGAGAGAGTGAGCGCGAGGTGCCATGTGCTTTCTGTTCGCGCGCCATTCACCTCCACGGGCTCCGGCAGGATGGAGGTCCCGCTGCTGCTCCACTGACGCCGGCTTCTGTGGTTTACGCGTGGATTAACGGACTATAGTTTTAAATACATTATCTAATTCTTTTTCAGTCACATATCTACGACCAGGCTCTGCTGTGGAGTTCGTTTCCGTCGAGAGACAGGTACGTGTTTTGTAATTAGATGTCGTAACCTTCTATTTATAAAAGCTTGTCTTGTCCACTACTACAGAAATTACGCGCGAACGTACAACAGCTGGAATATTGGTTAATAATGTTCAAGTCATGTCTACATGCACCAGAATGGAGCCTAATTTTACATTCTATCATGACACTAGGAACATAAGCCTGAAATATGTCAAATCGTTCACCTTTTGTCCAAAACGCTGTCATTACGCACGAAAAACACAAGAGGAAATTTACTATAGAACATTTTTTCTACAAATAATAAATGGTTAACTTATAACTCAATATTTCCACAAATTAAATTCAAATGAAATGAAATGATACGTTGGTAATTTCCTTTACGCACACAGACATTCATGTATAATCTAATTTAAAATGGTTCTGTAATATATATTTTATATCCAAACTCTTCTACTGATTTTGAAATCTTTGTGTCTAAATTCTCATTGCGCATGGAAAATCTATCAAAGTAGAAAGAAAATCTATCACCCAATCTGTCACTGGGAATTGACCAATATTTAACAGCACTATACATGTGAAGCGTTTTATAATAAATACAATCAATCCCTAAACTGCCATTGCCAGTGTTCTGTAATTTTACCACTAGAAAATTATTGTGCATTTAACTAAAGCCATTATTTTATTGCTAATATTACTGTGTCGGGAATGTCTTTTTCTTAACAGATTTATTGACAATAGCATTTTGGTCATTGCGCACAAACGTCTACACACACGTAAGTTCTTTACACTCATGCAGAGCTCCGTTCGTGTTGGTCCAAAGCGTGTGTAAAAGGTAAATAGGCAGTGAACGTGAGACAGGCCTGTTCAACCTCATTTCAGCCGCTGCCCAGTCTAATGTGGCCAGCAGCTTTAATTATAAATAGGGCTAGTCTTTTATTAACTATGAGAAGACGCACGCTTAGATTTGTGTAATTACCAGGAAAGCGGCTTACAGTGCTTCTTGTGCTCGACGTTAAGCGCATTGGCGCAGCTCATCCGCTATTTCCTTCTGTCCTCATCCCACTACAAGCATCTCAGGAACTCTTAAGGAGCACGACTCTAACGTGAGCCGATTTAAGATAAGAGCGGATCCACTTCAGCGGGACAGGCTCACCTGACACACCGGGACTACTTTTCCAGGACAAACTCCAATCGACCGGGATAAGGCAACTAAAAACTGGTATTGAAATCAGGCCATGGTTATAAATAAACAATGTCAAAATACCACACTCAGTGTACTGGGAACAAAGGAGAGAGGAAATGTACAATTTAGCCTTGTTTTTTAACCTTTGGTTTTCCTCTATGTAAATTGTGTTTTTATTTGTGTTTCATATTTTAAAGGACCGAAAATCTACTTTATTAAATAATATGATTTATTGTCTTGTCTGCTGCTACAAGAAAGGAGAGACTCTCCTGAACTAACTGACAGCCTTTATTTAATTTATTTACAAAGCTAGATTGTTCTCTGAAAATGTGTGTGTTCATGTTTGTGTAGATCTGAGGATGGAGCCCATGGCCAGGCCGCTGGTGCGGGACAGCTCTCCGCCGCTGAAACAGGACTCGGGCCCGGGGTTGAAGCCCAACCAGGTCAGTGAGACGTCGCTGTACGGCGTGCCCATCGTGTCGCTGGTCATCGACGGAAAGGAGCGCCTGTGTCTGGCCCAGATCTCCAACACGCTGCTCAAGAACTACAGCTACAACGAGATCCACAACCGCCGCGTGGCGCTGGGCATCACCTGCGTGCAGTGCACACCCGTGCAACTGGAGCTACTGAGGCGCGCGGGCGCCATGCCCATCTCATCCCGTCGCTGCGGTATGATCACAAAGCGCGAGGCCGAGCGCCTGTGCAAATCATTCCTGGGGGAGCACAGCCCCCCGAAGCTGCCCGAGAACTTCGCCTTTGACGTCTCCCACGATTGTGCGTGGGGCTGTAGAGGCAGCTTCATCCCCGCGCGCTACAACAGCTCGCGGGCCAAATGCATCAAGTGCAGCATGTGCAGCATGTACTTCTCCCCGAACAAGTTCATATTCCACTCTCACCGCACTCCTGAGGCGCGCTACCTGCAGCCCGACGCCGCCAACTTCAACTCGTGGCGCCGTCATCTGCGCCTCACGGAGAAGAAGTCGGCCGATGACATCAGCCACGCGTGGGAGGACGTCAAGGCTATGTTCAATGGCGGCAGCCGCAAGAGGACGCTGCCCCCCTCCCCTCTTAAGGCCCAAGCCTCGTCCAGCGTGAACCCCAGACCTGACGTTCCCCACAAAACCATGCGCTGCGAGGACGAGCAGGGACCTGGCGTGGGCCTCGGGGGCCCGCGCAGTTACCCCGTGATCCCGGTGCCCAGTAAGAGCTTCAGCATGCAGCTACAGAAGCTGCCTCCGCCGCTTTTCCCCCCGCCTTATCCCTTCCCCAGCTACGGTCTCTGTCCCAAGAAGAGCGACGAGCCCAAGGCCGTGTCCGGCCTCTTGTGGCCCGGCGCCAAGGAGCTGTACCCGGCATTCCCGGTGTTCTGGCCCGGGGCCGGGGGGCTGCCCATGCCGCCGTACCTCGCCTCTCCTCACAAGCCCCCTTCGGAGCTGGGCGCGCGCCAGGACCTGGACCCGGACCACAGAGACAGGAGCCCGCCCCTGAACCCGGGCCCTCCGCACGAAGAGCGCTGCTCCAGCGCGCACTCCTCATGCACGCGCACCGATGATGATCGCTCCGGGGACGAGGGCGCACACCGGAAGATGAGTTACGTGTCCGCGTTCAGGCCCGTGGTGCGGGACGCGGAGAGCATTGCCAAACTCTACGGCGCGAGATCCGGGCACGCATCTCCGGACTTCATCAGTGAGGGGTCCAGCCTGAGGTCTGCGTCTCCTGAACGGGACACCGAGGACGAGGAGCCGGACGTGGACGTGGAGTCGCATCGGGGCCTAGAAGAGCACGAGCCTCAGGGCGCGTCCCCGGACAGACTGTCTCCTGGAGTAGAGGTCCTGCCAGAGCGCGCGCACAGCCCCGTAGCGCCGTGCACGGAGGACTCAGTCCACTCCGCGTGCCCAGAGGAGGACCGACTCACGCGCACCGTCTCCACACCACACGAGGTAGGTCCACAGTAAACGACATTTTAATGGCCCCCGAGGGCCGCCATCAAAGTCCAATCAGCGCTAAACACAGCTCCGAGGACACGGTTTGAGTCAAACTGTGGCCAGGGCAGAAACAGGGCTGTTAAAGGCTTTTGTTTTCATTAACAAAGAGCATTTACTTGAAGATATTTCTGTAAAGGCCAGAGCCACTTCAGTGCTGCACTCATCTGAATTAAAGAAATAATCTAAAGCAGGGGACTGGGGGATATGTATCTGTGTTTGCAGAACACTGGAGACGAGCGCGTGTTGTGATTAGATCAATTACCTGAAGATCTGCAGAAATGACACATAATTGCAGTGCGTCAGTACGATTCTTTGTGCGTCTAATTTTACAGGTGTATGCTGCTGAAAAGGACGGCCACGTGCTCCTCCAAGAGCCCCCATCATTTGGAGCGAAACAATTGAGCAGAGCCAACGGTGACTATTATCTTCCATTATGATCTCATATATTTATGCAGATGACTGACGTCTTCTTGTGTGTAGGAGTGCACCACGTGCCTGAAACACATAACCAACGCAACACTGCGTCTTACGAAGAGCCAAAAAACAGACAAGGTGAGTAGTGTCGTGTGTATGACGGAAAACGCCCTGTTCTGTCAGAAATTACACACGTGATTTATATTTTGTTTTTGTTTTTTTTTTACTTATGGCTTCTAATGTTTCTAATGCAGATGGAGCTTTACGCATTGACATCAGTGTACACGAACGAGATCTGGAAAACATGGCGAAAGGTACGATTCTTCAAGACAACAAGAAGGGTATTTACAAACATTTGAATTATAAAATACTGTCGTTTATTTGTTAAGATATTATCAGGCCTATAGATTAAATGTATATGTCAGTCTATGTGTCTGGGACGCAAGAATCCAAACGCGATCCAAAATATGGCGTGGACACGAAAGAATAAACAAATAGTTGAACCCTTCAATTAATTTTGCTTAAATTCTAATACATATAGGCTAATATGTGTCATTAATTAATTAATTACCAAAATATTCAAAATCTATAGTTTTTTTTTTTTTTTATCACTGCGCTAGTGCCATCTCTTTACGCACACCTCGCCCACGGCCTGCTAACTACGCCGTGCCAAAATTTCTCGTTTGAACATTACCATTTTTGTGGGCCTAGAGTGTTTCCTAGTTGTTAACCACTTAATCACAAGATGTGGGAGTTTTGACTTGTTATTGTACGGAGAAATCGTTTAGAGGCTATTAATATTTTAACGAACACAGCCATAAGCCCGAGGCGCGCCAACTAATTATTTTACAACGCTTGGAAAAACCCTGGGACTCCGTTATTATGCGACGCAGCTCGGGGCTATGCATGGCAATTACCGTAGCAGGCAGCGAGAGGGCTAAAATCGGCGAAATGGCACTTATCATGGATGGGGAAACGCACCTGAATCCGCTGCTCTGCGCACATCCATCTTCTGCGCGCAAATCTGGTCTATTACTGTAAATGGGGGCGCGACGCGGGATTTAGACGAACAAACAACTGGAAAATGAACTACCATTTCTTTTTTATGTTTTCATTACGCTGCGTAAAATGCCCAAAACCTCTGATGATTTTGGTAGTGTGTGCAGAAGACGATGGGACATTTAGATGTAATTAAAAACCTTGGTCACGATATCAAATAGAAATATGAACGAGAAAGCGAGATGATAGTGCAGTTTAATTAATAAAAAGTGAAATTTACTAAAAAATATTGCAAATTACAGATGTGTAATTGAGTTTAACATTTAAACTCATTTGAAATCGTGTAGCAATGAAATTTAGTTAACCACAAAAAAAAAAAAAAAAAAAAAAAAAAAAAAGATGTGAAAATGTACTATTTTATATTTAAGTCAAATCAGCAGATTCAGTAACCAGAACCAGTGGCCATTGTCTTATGAATTATATTTTATTTACATAAATGATTGATTGTAAAATAAATATTTATATAAAATTGTGTTATCATACACTACACACGAAGCAGCATTTCAACATTAAACTGCAAAGTAATGTCAAGCCCTGGCAGTAACATACAGTGTGATGCTGTTATTATAACTTCTTTTACCATATACTTGATTTAGCCTTCAAGATCTTTTTTTTTTTCTCATTTTACTGTGATACATTATAATAATGAAATTTCAAATTAATATACCATTAACAATAAAACAAAATGAGAAAATATCTGAAAAGAATCAGTAGACGTTATGTGAATATATTTCTCATATTTTATTATTGAATAATTTAGATTGTCAGCTGTGTCTTAAGATTTTTTGTAAAGCTGTATATCATTTTGTAAGTGTCAGCCAGTGGTTCCCAAACTGTGGTACAGTTACCCCCAGGGGTGCACAAAAAGACATAGGGGGTACATAAATATATTTTAAAAACCTGATTTGCAAACAGCCATTTTACATTTTGAAAGTGGAATATAAATAAACATGCTGCCTTCTGACCTCGCCAAAAATGACGCATCCCCTCAAGTGTTCTGTGAATGAATGTTTCTTTTAAAAATTAACTGGTGTTGTTCATAAAAATCCTGCTAATTAATAAATTGTTAATTTTGTTGAGCCATAGTTGACTGTATAACAGATTGTATTTGCTGTGTGCTTGCGGACACATTTTTAAAGTGTGCGGGAGTAGGGGGTGCATGGCTGGGGGCCAAAGCTCTATGAAAAGTTAGTGAACCACTGATATAAGCTATTTACATTTTAGAAGAAAATGCCAAGATGTAAAACGTTTTAATGACAGCAGTAGTTTTGTAAGGCCAGTATAGTCATTTACTGGAGTTGTCAGTGTATATTATATTTCATTAATACATCTGGTATTAATGTTGTAATGAACTTGAATGTAATTGTAACTGTAATGAACACTTACAGTTATGGCATGCCTGAACTTTTTATCAGTAAAAGGTTCCTCTAGGTTTGAGTTTTTTCAAATATAAAAAGACAAAAAATTAGCACAATTGCACTACATCAAAAAGTATAACACATCTGCAGCTTGACATTACAAAATTAAGATGCTCGCTTGCTCAAAGCTTAAGCCTAAATATGAAGTTAATCATGGCATTTCATACTTCACATGCATTAGAGGAAATATTGGCTGGAACATTAAAAATCAGGAAGGCTGTAACATGATACATATTCAAAAAATGTCCCATCCATTTTCTGTCAGTCCCATGAGTGGTTCTCAGGACGTTTTTAGTGCACGTTTCAGTCCAGCAAAACAGATGCAGATCCATTCAGTTCATGTCCAGCAGTAACAGAACTATCTGTAGTATATGTAGTTTACTGACATAAAGATTTTACTGAGAGTGTCAAATATTTGAACTGCATTTTGAAAGTATATAGTTACATTGTACTTTAACCTTTCTACATCATGGTATTGCTTTTATTGTTTGATTGCTGCTATTTCTTGTATATATTTGATCGTTGCAGTGTTGAATTTTTTGTGATTCCTATACATGCACAAGTGTAAACAAATGGGATTTCACATCTGTCTCTTTACATAGTAAAAACATCTTCAAAGGTTATACAGTAATACACACAATTAGATCTTTGCCAAATGCAGAGTATTGCAGAGTAACTATAGCGGAAGCATGTAAAAAAAAGTAAATTTCCAAAACAATTTCAAATTCATTAGAAAGGTGCCTGTATTAATCAGAGTAAGAGAGTTAGTATAATCATTTATTTATTCATTTATTTACTTATGTGTGTGTCTCATTGGCCGATGAAAGAAGGACTTTTTACACAATTTAATAGCTTGTTTCAAAGGGGAGATTTTCTTTATTCTTTTTTTTACAAAACCATTTTTTCTTAGTCTTATTTGTTTTAAAATAAATACAAGTAAATGTAATAAGAGATTATATTGTCCATTTTTATTTATAATTGTATTTCTTATTTTGAATTTAAGTTTAAAAGATAAAAAAAGTGCAGCAGAATTTAACTTTAAACTACTACAACAACTACTTTTATGCTCTAAGTGTCGTTTTGCTAATAAACACAGATGTTTCCCAACCAGAGGTATGGGGACCCCTAGGGGTATGCAAGCACATTGCATACTTGGAAGTATTTATAAGATAATTTATTTCTAAGATAATAAGAAAAATGTTGTGATCATTTCATGTTTGAAACTACTTATGAAAGACAAGTTCAAGTGTCTCACAGACTGACAAACAGGATGTGATTATTGATGTTTTGTACAATTTTGTTTTTATATTTAAATGCTTGTTTGAAGGGAAGTTATTATTATTATTATTATTATTATTATTATTATTATTATTATTATTATTATTATTATTTGGTAAATTTATCATGAGATTAATATAACAAATGTGGGATAATTATCAAAAATGTATACATTTGGTTTTAACAGAAAATAGACAGCAAAGATAAACAACCCACCATCATTAGTCTGACATTTTAAAACTTTTTTTTTTTTTTTTAAATAATCCTCAACACGTATGAGTAAGGGAGTATTTTTGGTATGACAAAAAGCCCAAGGGGTATATAAGACAAAAGAGTTTGGGAACCACTGCAGGCTTTTATACAGTATCTAGTCTTACTGTCTTAATGTTAACATCTGACTCCAGCCTGTGTATCGTTTACACTCATGTGCTCATGTGCTCATGTGCTCATGTGTTCATGTGTTCATGTGCTCATGTGCTCATGTGCTCATGTGCTCATGTGCTCATGTGCTCATGTGTTCATGTGCTCATGTGCTCATGTGTTCATGTGCTCATGTGCTCATGTGTTCATGTGCTCATGTGTTTTCACAGAGGAACTGCAGAAACAGCTGGTTGAACAAGTGGAGCTCAGGAAAAAGTTGGAAAGAGAATTTCAGCACTTAAAAGGTAAGTCGTTTATTTTCTCTACACTTATAATGACCTCCTTCAGAACTGGCATTAGAATCTGATCAGATGTTCAAATTTACTGCGGCCAGTGTTGATACAAAGTATGAGTGGAGACTGGAACTGAGAACAGAGGTCGGCCGATATATCGGGCCGATTTGTGCCTTTTTTTTTTTTTTTTTTTTTTAGGTAATTGGCAATCGGCTGAGTCTTGCCCTTTAATGCTAATTTTTGGTCAGGCACATATCCGGGTGACCATGTGATTAAAGGACCCCAGCTTCCCCATCCATCTGACAGCAGTTTGGACTCTTACTCTGCAGTTTATCAAAAACATCCAAAATCACTTTCTCCCAGCCTGAAAAGCTCAAAACAGCAATAAAAAGATTTTTCTCATTTCTCTGGCATAGAACCTCGTAGAACGAAAATTTAAAAAGCATTTTGTAGCTCTCCCCAAACTCTACTCACACAGCAAGTTTGACTGAGATTGCCTTATTGGTTTCCCCCCAAAAAATCATCTTTAACTGTTCTCACTGTCACATTCTAACACATTTGTTTGCGTTTCAATAAGTATTACTAAGAGAAATGGCTATATAAGATTTTTTCATAAACTTAAGAAAACCCTACATACCGGTCCCCAAAAAATTGTCAGGGTTTATCGGCCATCGGCAGCTTTACGTCCTTCCATGAGTGCTCCTAACAAAAAAAAAAAAAAAAAAAAAAAAAAAAAAAAACACATTTTCTGTTGCAGAAGATAAGTTACCAGAGGAGAGCCACTTGACTGCTCACAGTGACGATGTCTACTTGGAAATGTAGTGAATGTAGTGCCAGGTTAGCTGCGGATAAACTGCAGTATGTAAGTCGAAGTGTGACAGACTTCATTTTATCTCTTCATGTTAGGTTTACATTATACGATTTCAAAGTCTTAAGTAATCTTGGCACATAAATTTTTTCTCTGGGGAAAGATAGCTGGTGTTTTTGACCTTTTTTTTGTCACCCGTAACCTTCTGCACATGCACACGTGTCCACTTGGATATCTCAATGGACTTCACATAAACTGACCACACAGCTAGCTAACATAAAAGGCCCACCAACACCTGAGAATGAGTTCTTCAGTGTTAATACTCTTTTATCAATGTGTTTTGGAGATTATATGTCCTCTTCTTACACCACATGCCAAAGGAACTGCACTCTTCTGACAAAAATCCTCTCTGTAGGGTGATTAAATCTGAAAAATACCAACAGCAATTTACCCTTTACCTCAGCCAGAGCACCACACTATCTGCTCATGAGAGGCAGTCACTCCCTTTTCCAAATTAAGATTAGAGTCTGTTTTACTGTCCGCATAAGGAAATTTATTTCTGCATTTGACCTATCCTTCAGTGCCGCTGGGGCAGCCTGTGAGCAGAGCCGTCACAATGGCTAGGGCCCAGAGCTGAAGGGGGGCCCCCAAGGACGCTCATTTACCTATAGAAAAGTAAACAAGCTGTTTTAGCGACAGACAACAAACCACTGAAGTGATGCTTCCACATACACTATATTTCCAAAAGTATTAGCTCACCTGCCTTTAAACTTATATGAACTTAGGTGACTTCCCATAATAATCCATAAGGTTTAATATGAGGTCGGCCCACCCTTTGCATCTATCTCCTTCAACGTGTCTGATGTTCTCGTCCAACGTCAGACACTGATGTTGGACCTGGCTCGCAGTCTTCGCTTTAACTCCCCCCAAAGGTGTTCTGTCAGGTTGAGGTCAGGACTCTGTGCAGGTTCAGTCAACTTCTTCCACACCAAACTCACTCATCCATGTCTTTATGGACCGTGCTTTGTGCTCTGGTGCAGTCATGTTGGAACAGGAAGTGACCATCCCTGAACTGTTTCCACAAAGTTGAGAGCATGGAATTGTCCAAAATCTCTTGCTATGCTGAAGCATTCAGAGTTCCTTTCACTGGAACTAAGCGGCCAAGCCCAGCTCCTAAAAACAACCCCACACCATAATCCTAGTTCAGTTATTTGGGTGGGTGAGTGAATACTTTTGGAAATATAGTGTATTTCTCCTACAAGTGCCCTATGAGGAGGGAAGTAAAGCGATTAAAATATTTATCTTCCAAAATGCATCAGAATACAGGAAATTTGTTTCATTCAAATTTTTCTGGGGAAGGACCCCTGGACCCCCCTACCTTATTTTGTCCCACATTCACCTGGGCCACATTATGAGGCAAAAAGAAATCTTATTATAATCCTTAGATATATTGTATCAAATGCCCTTTGTTGTAAGGTTTTTTTTTTATGGAAGTGGGGATTTACAAAAAAATTGGAGCCTATAGGGCCTCAGTTGTCCCTCTTGCCTCGGGGCCCTATAGGTTCTAGAAACAGCTCTGCCTGTGAGAGAAGACGCATTTTAAGGCCAGGTCTGAAGGAGGCCTTGTCTGTGTACAGCTGTTATCTGTAAACAGTGTTTCACAATGTTTCACTTGTCCTTTGGTTCCCTTCAGATAATTTCCAGGATCAGATGAAGCGCGAGTTGTCGTACAGGGAGGAGATGGTGCAGCAGCTGCAGATCGTCCGAGGTTGGTCTCTCTCTGCTCTGCTCCTCTTCTATAGATCCCAACCTGCGTGACGCAAAATAAGTCAATCAATGCTTTTTAAATTTATGGGAAAAGCACCTCAGAGCTGTGCGCAGAAAAGTGACACTTGCATATTGAAAATTTCAGCCTCTTTCCTGTAAACGGCAGCCATGTTCTTTTTCTTTTTTCTTTTTTCTTGTTGGGTAAAATTCAGTGATATCCATAACCTGAAACGGCAGTGTTTGTTTGCTGAGGTTATTTTCTCCTAAATCATGCTGTGGAAAATGGAATGGACAGACCGTTATGTGGAAGTGTATCGGTTACATGCAGTAGACAGCAACTAATGCGTGCCGTTAAAGGATTGGTCTAGAGTTACACTGGTTTAAATAAGGCTTCAAGTACACACAGGGGTCAGCGTGGATACCGCAGGGTCAACGCTAGACTATGCCACGCTTCACTTCTACACATATTTCTCCACTTACCTTTTTGACTGTTTTGAGTTGTGTGTTGTTGTTTTTTTCTTATGGGTTGTGTTTTTGATAGACACTTTACGCTGAGTTGGACCAAGAGAGAAAGGCGCGTTGTGCAATACAAGAGAAGCTGAAGTAACCTGAGCTGGGCCATAGGCAGTGTAGTACAAGTATATACTGTGCATTTAAATATGCAAGTGCTATTTTGGCTTAAAGGTGCTATGAGCAGTATATATTTTTTATATTTCATAAAAAGATGAGTCCCAAGATATGAGGTAAACATGTTTAAATCAAATATTAGTTTTAATGATAGCAATGGTACAGCTGATTTATTCTCAAGTAAAATAATATTTAACATAATGCCAAAGCTGATTATGTTTCCATTTTTTGTTTTGGTTCTAAAACTGCATTGTCAATCGTCCAATCAGAAAAGTGGAAAGACTGGCAGCCCACAGACCATTGTTTTGATTTAGACTGCAGTACCTTTTTTAAACCAGTAGAGAGCATGCTGCTTACAGTACCTTTAAGAGATCAGACATTTCATGCCAAATTATAGGGAAAAAATTCTTGGACATTAAAGCGTCAGTGAGCAAAATGTACAAACTGACAAACAGCATTATCAGGAAACCATCATTCTCCTGGATTTTTCATTAATATATTGGCAGAATACTATTAGTAATATTGTGAGTGTTCATGTATATTAATAGTGCTTTTTATTGTGGTTCATAGATTTTAAAAACAAGTTGGTGTTTGTACATTGTGACACATTTTCCCTTTATAATTCACACTATGAGTCAAGATATTGATATTATTTCAGTGTTGGACGTTGGAGGTTAAACTCTTTCAGTTGTTTTGGGCATGAGGCAGAGTTGCACCTGGGCCTTTAATTGCAGGGTTAATAAATGATTACTGCTGAAAACCTACCTCCATTTCATAATTTTACATGAGGCTATGACTAAAATATTGTTAAAAAGTGTGGTGCAGGCCTGCATCAGGACAAGCATGTATGAATGGTTGTTGATTTGTTGATGTTGTGTTTGACTAAGAGATGTACATTCGGTTACATTTCTTTAATCCATTATTGATTAACTGTTAACCACAGGCTTGACATTATCTATCATTATGGTTGATAAAAAACAGCTCTTTATTAAATTTAAAGTCATGAATCATAATAAAAAAATGACTTTTTTTTTTTAAACTAAAGACAAGCTATAGGTTTGTGTATTTTGGGAAACAGTTGCTTAATTTTATGTTTAATTTGCCCTAACTCCAATAGTACTGTATCTTTACTGTAATACTGTAATAAACTGTACAGCATAACCAGTAACTGTTAGTATTTCTTTCAATCAATTATGGCCATAAAGACGATTAATCGATTAACCACGAACACTCCTAGTTTGATGGGACATTGTTTGGGCTGGACCCTGCCTTCGGCCCTGTAACATGAAACTAATGCAACCACACTGTTATGGACATCACTGATGTAAGGAATCAATTATTTTTAAGGGCATTGTTTGCATCAAAGCCCGCTAATTTACTAAACACTTGTACAACCAAAGATTCCTGTGTCAGAAGTTTAGAATGATTGTAGCAAATCTTTGCAACAGCTGTAGTCACAACATCACAATCTTTTTGCCTCACTTTTGAGTCAACTTTTGCTTTTATTCATATTCTTAAACCAATCGTAGTCACCTCTAGAACACCACTGCACGTTTTGCAACCTTTAAAAACATTATGCGACAAAAAGAGGATGTTTTTAATAAGCACTCTACTGTAGCTATAAAGAAACGGGTGAAGAGACCAGCAGGAGCAGAGTGCAGAGTGTTGCGGCCTTTTGAACATGACAACTTTTTGTATGATGCCATTTTAATACAGAATGAAAAAATAGCTGTGAGGAATCATGGAAACAGAGCTGCACACTGTTTTTTGGATAAATGAATGAGAGCAGGCTGGATGTAGAGGGCTTGTTGATTGGTCAGTGCTTCCTAAAGTGGTTGAGGGTTTTGTATTTTGCAGCCCCTTTAAGTCTCCAACCATAGGATTTCGTGATGCTGTACTTGTATTAGTGCCATGTGGAGCAACAAGACTCTAAAAAGTGTATATACTGTATGAAAACTAAACTCCTGCCTACTGAATCTTTAATAACTGTTGCCTCTGTGTCCCTCTCTGTTCTCTTGTCCCGGACCCCGTTTGTTCCAGAAGCTCACGACGCCCTTCATCATTTCTCCTGTAAGATGCTGACCCCTCGGCAGTGCAGCGGAGCGTGCACCTTCAAACCCCCCCTGCTGCCCCCCTAATGCCCCAGTACTCGGACGTTAACCCCATCACCCCCCACCCCACCCCTTACCTCCACATGCACATAACGCCCGCACAGCCAAATACTGTATACCCCCTCCACACCAGGATTATCCACCTGCAGCGACGCTCATTCAGCACTCGAGGAAACATTGGACTGTCTTCTCTGCAAATAGGACTTCATGGATTTCTTCTGAAGTTGAGAAGCCCTTGAGGAAAAAAAAGCTCGAACCAAGAAACGTCACTGAATCAACTGCTTTTTTCAATATTCCTAATGAAAACGACACTATATACTAAATATATCCCACGTGACGATGTGCAATGGCTTGTATAAATGTGTTTCAGATGTCCTAGCTTTGGTTTGCATATGTTGAGTTTAGATTTATTTATGGTTTAATTTATTCTTTAGATCATCTGTAGGTGTATGTGTTGTTGAGCACTTTACATGGGTTTCTGGATTTGACCACACACAGACTGATACCAAATTGTTTGACCAGTCTAGTACAGCACAATAATATGAGCACTTAACAATACTAAGGTAATGATAATAATACCTGCAAGTGTGTACGGTGGCCCTGGAGGACAAGTCACAACATGAAGCTTGTAAAGACAACAAATTCTGTAAAACCAATTGTGAAATACAAAACAAAAATGATAATAATACCGGTCGATCTATGTTTTTGCTCTCACCTAGGGTCATGAGCTTTGGGCCATGACCAAAAGGACAAGATCTGAGATAAAAGCGGCCGAAATGAGTTTGGTGAAAAGCTCCGTCACTTGGGAAGAGCTCGGAGTAAAGCCGCTGCTCCTCCACATCAAAAGGAGCAAGTTAGGGTGGCTTGGACGTCGGTTTTGGATGCCTCCAGGACGCCTTCCTGGGGAGGGGATTTCCAGGGACGTCTCACCAGGAGGAGGCTCCGGGAAGACCTAGGACACGCTGGAGGGACGATGTCTCTCGGCTGGCCTGGGAACATCTTGGGATTTCGCTGGTAGAGATGCAGGAAGTGACAGGGGTGAGGGAAGTCAGGGCATCTCTGCTTGGACTGCTGCCTCTGTGACCTGGCCATGAATAAATAAAATAAAATACATTTCAAATGCATCGACAAATAGCAGAAATGCCATTTTTATCCAATTTCCGGTTTTGTGATTCCCAAACTCTGACTTGCCTTTCAGGGCCACCGTAGGTTTGACATTTGACATGAATGCTATGATATTGTTTTCACTCAGATTCTGATGTCAATAAACTTGAGTCATGTTTTGTTGCTGGTACAATATTCACTGCAGGTGTTAGTGGCAGAGGTGGATAGTTGTATTCATGGTATTTTGAATCCATTTAGTTTTACTACAAAATCTGGCCCCAGATCGATGGAGAGAAATGGATGTTTGCGGTCTTGAGATGAGATTTTCTAAAAGGAGATTTTCATTTTTGTTCAAAACATGTTGTGAGACAAACACAGATGGGTCTTTGTAGTGACACCACAGTCTGTTTATGGGCTGTTGGAATGAGCTGTTTCCAGGTTAGTATTGTTTAAATGTTTGGATATTGAAGTGTCCCTACTATAGTGGCAACTTATTCCTTGTAGGACACTTCCTGTTTGGAGAAGCAGACAGGAGCAACGACCCAAGCTTTGTGTTAAATATGACTGCTAAGACACAATATCAAGCCTATTATTACTAATTATCATAAGCATAAGTGTGTTACTACTGCATACTACGCTACTTGTGTTTTGGTTTCTTGTTTGAACAACTCTTATTGGCAACACAATAGACAGTAGAGGTGTTAAAGGTGCTATGAGCAGGATATTTTTTTTACATTTCATAAAAATTAATAACAAAAACCCACCTGTGTGCCAAGCTATGAGGTAAACATGTTTAAATCAAATATTAGTTTTACTGATTACAATGATACAGCTGATTTATTCACAAGTAAAAAAGAATTGACATAATGCCCAAGCTGATTATGTTTACATTTTTTGCTTTGGTTCTAAAACTGCATTGCCTAATCTTCCAATCAGAAAAGCGGAAAGACTGGCAGCCCACAGACTATTGATTTGATTTAGACTGCAGTACTGTTTAATGCTGCATATGGTTTAGTGTCTGATGTGTTGCTCCTCTCTGCTTCCCCAAACTGAGAGCGGTGACATTTATTTAAAGAATCCAAAATGTCTAATACCACATTTGTTATACAGTAAGTGACCAGAATGGGTCTTCAGTGGCTCACTTTTCTATTCTCATTTCAGGCTTATTTTGTCCATTGTCATCCCCCCGCTCTGTCTCTTTCCTTTTATTCCAGATGTATTTAAGCACTTATATTTAGTTAGTCACATGTCTGCCCACCTCTGCAGCTAACATCCCACTAATCTCATTCTGTTTTCAGGGTTTTTCTACCAACTGTAAGTCACGCAACGGCCCAACAAAACCTTAACTTTCATTTAAACATCTTTTATAATAAGACATTGTATGGAGTAAACTGCCATTCAATTTATCTCCCCACTATGATTTCCTCTTTATGTATCTATTTATGTGGATATTAATAAAGGTTTAAAGCCACTTTCAGCTTTACACCCTGACTGCTGCTCTTCTTCTGCTCTTCTGTGTGAGGCTGACCCCTACTGGCTGCCACTTAGAACAGCACAGATCCTATTACTACGTCTTATTGTATTTGAGTTGAATGTGATCTCTTTCATTAAGCCAGCCCGGGCCGTGCATGACAAGGCCAGTCATCTTATAATGTTTGACGTAGAGTCGGTGGTGGGGGTGGGGGGCTGATCTAATAGTGAAATCTAATTCTTCTGATGGGACGCCTAATAGATATTGATTACATGGCTCCGAGTCTCAGGATGCTCCGTAGTGCCTGCCGGACTGATGCTGGCATAATGTCACCGGCACTGCATGAATGTTAATTTTCTGTGAATGGGAGGGTCTTAAATGGCACAGATGGTTTATGTTGAATACTAACAAGCGGAGGAAACAAGAAGCAAGATGAAAAGACCTATGCACTTAAACATTCAACATTAATAAGATTCAGATAGATGGAACGAAATATATATAGGCCCGTTACCTTGCACTGATATTTTTTTAAAGGACCCCTATTATGCTAAATTGATTATACGTATATATATGCGTTGTAATGTTATTTGCACCTCAGAACCTGGAGTAGTATTTTGTTTCATTCATGCATGTTTGAATAATCCTGTCTTCTGTGCCGCTGCCTTTTTCAAGAGCTGGAAACACTTGGTCTCACGGCTCTACAGCGACACATGAAATCAGGAAATTGCTGTCACTACAAAGCAGTCAGCTCATTTATCTATCTGTTAGCGCCATGTTGCTAATAGCTGTGCTAAATAGCCATTTTATGCTTTGTCCATTCCTCACCGTTGCCAGCAGGGGGTGGCAGACCTAATCTAAGCGTTCTCTGCAAAGTCAATGCAACAGCTCCCCGAAAGAAAATGCTTTCCATACATATATATTATTTTAAGTTATGAAACATGAAATACTAATGCAAAGGCGTCCAAAGTTATTTCAAAAATCCTGAAAAAAGCAGAAGATGTCTCCTATAATAATGTGAATGTGAAGTGGGCCTGGAATGCCTTTCATTTAAGCTGCTCTCTTTGGAAAATTATCCTACAACTAATGATAACTGTTAGGGGTTTACGCCTTTATGCCTTGTTTTGTTTCTATTATTGGTCTTATATTTTTAAAAGTGTGTAAAATTGATGTATTATTTTCCATACCCTGGATACCACAATCAATTTGACAAGGATCAGAGAAATTCTTTACATTGAATAGACAAAAAACAAATTTAGGATTGCTGGCCAGCCTTATAAAAATCAAAATTAATATAAATTATGGGGGTACTTTGTGTAAACTGATTGGATAATGGCCCTCACTCTAATTCTTACAGAATATATTAATGTACATCATTCTATTGGGTCTTCTTATAACCTATAGAAATCTTTTTAATGTTTGTAAATTATGACATGACAAATTTATACAAAATATGGCAGTCAAGCAGAGCACTGTGCTACATTCCCATTCAGTATAAGTATCTCTTCTTCCAGGGTTTGACAAAAACAATGGCGGTCTCGCAAATCAAGTTACCAACTTGTTCAGTTTACCCCAGGTTTCTGTGTGGAGCTGTGACCAGACCGGGTTAGAGATGTGAGACTAAACCCAACTGCAGAATAATTGGCCCTGCTTGCCCCAAGTAAAGTCACAGATTTGCTGAGTTAAAGTTTCCATGAATGTCTGTCCTGATATACTGACCAGCTGCATGATTCTAAAGATTCAAGCTTAAAAAATATGCTTACGGACCCGTAGTTAAACCAGGGTCTAGTCGGGCAACAGTACCTCAGTTGGTAGTAATAATATTAATAATGCATTAGTCTTATATGGCATTTTTCTATACACTGAGAGTTGTTGTGTCCTTGCCTGTATAAATGTGTCAGTGTGATGCAGGAGTGCAAAGATACCTTTGCATATTAGTTTTATAAATTTAAAAATGTATATGTGTGAAAACCATCTTTGATTGGAAAGCTTTTACTTTGACTTTGCTCAGAAAACTTGGATTAGATGTCTGTTGCCCCCTGCTGGCAAGGATGGGGGCTGGACAGAGCATAAAATGACTATTTAGTACAGCTATTAGCAACATTACGCTAAGAGATGACAACAACAAATGACCTGAGTGCTTCGTAAAGACGTCCGTTTTTAGCACTGAAATTATCAGAACGAGTCTGGTGACGGTGTATGAGCTTTACAAACATGCAGGCGTGTTTTCAGCTCTTGAGAAGAGCAGCACCTCAGCATACAGGATTACTCCAACATGAGCGAATGAAACAAAATACTACTCCAGGTATATTTTTGAGGTGCAAACAACATTAATCAAATTCTTTATGCTTCAGCAACGCTCAGACACAATGCACTACGTATCTCCAGGCTGTCCAGGCTTACCTTTAATATTGAAAATAATAAAACGTATAAATTCAGTTCTCTATGTTTATTTTTAAATGATTTTGGGGTGGGAATTTGGTATAAGATAAGATTTACCTTTCTGATGAAATAAAAGCAGGAAACCTATATGCTGTTGGCACAGACTGAAAAAGAACATTTCAGGCAGTACACCTGAACTCACCACAAAGTTTTTTTTTTATAAGCCATTGAATTATTACGCCATAGTCCGTTGTCGTATATTATACTTTATTGTTGGCTATAATGTAAGTAAAGCTTCAATACATGCACTGGTCTGAGTCCGTTGCATGTGAAGGGTATGTCCTGAGGGAATCACTGCCTTTACAAACCCACTTTATAAAGCCCTGCGCTGCTGTGTCTGCTGCGTGGTCCCATTGTGTCCATGTGTTGACAGTGTGTGCTAATGAGGAGCCCTCTCTCTGTATAAACATGTGGTCTGCAGGCACCTGTCCGCTACAATACAGCAGCTGGCACACATACACAACCACACAGCAATCATACAATAATGACAGAATAATGATAGAATAAAACCACACTGATTTTCTGTCCCGGACACAGAGCCCAGGGCCGCAGAGTTGCACTAATAATGGTTTAAAAGTACTGTATTAAACATTATACAGAGCTCAAAATGAACAAATATGGCCAACTGGATTTTATTATCCAAAAACAAATAGGATATAGGGTTCTGTGGAGAGGTGAAATAAGTACAAAAAATATGTACCATGTTTCTACCATGTTATAATGTTGTTCCATCATCAAAAAGATATCTGGAGTTGTGTTTTGTTTTATTCAAAATTACGCATTTTTTAATTATCCTGTATTCTATGGTGCTGTGTTTCAAATGGCTCGTACGTACATCCAGTCTGCTCTCATTTATTTATCCAAAAGAACAAAACGTTGTACAGCTCTATTTCCACTGTTTATTTACAGCCTTTTTTCATTTTGTAGTAAAGTGGCATCAAACAAAAAGTTTAAGGAAATAAATGTTTTCTTCCTCTGTTTTTGTTTAAAAGAAAGTGCAACAGTACTGCACTCTGCTGCCCTCTTCTCCTGTTTCTGTATAACACCAGTATTAATTGAACTGAGGTGGCAGTAGCTCAGTCAGTAGAGACAGTCGCCTACTGACTCAAAGGTTGGCAGTTTGATCCCCGCTACTGGCATTGCATACTGCCATTGTGTCCTCGGGCAAGACACTTCACCCACCTTGACAACAGTGTGTTTTGGAGGTGGTTGGAAGGGGGAGTAGGTGCACGCGTCTGTCAGTCTGCCCCAGCCTCATCACAAGTGCTGCTACAAGGCCAAAGTAATACTCAAATACAAGTAAAAGTACTATTGTTAAAATGACTTAAAAGTAAAAAATATGACATAAAAACTACTCATGAGTACAAATGACATCTGAAATCTAAAAAAATAACTAAAACAACAAGAGCTGATCAACAGAGAACAGATAAATCACATCAGAAAACTAGATCACAGATTACATGGCTTAAATTATACTTAGTTACAAGTAAAATTATAAACCTAAAAAATGTACTCAAAACTTACATGACATCTATTTAAAAACATTAATTTGAGTGTTTATAATGTGTTACTTTCACCTTTGGTCCTGTGGTGAACTGGGATAGAAAGAGTTAAGTCTGGTGGGCAGTCTGAGCTTTATCTGAAATCAAATGGCGCCATCTAGAGGCACTGCAGCTCCATAATACCTAATTGCTCGCCGTGAAAATGTGTAAAAACTCTTAAAAACATGTCATTTTATCCCTCACCAACAACATACTGCAGAGTATCAAACACCTTTTACCCTTGCCCCTATGAGGAGAGGAGACAGGTCTATGAGCCAAGTATCACCTCACTGTTACTACTACTAGTTACTTTTGAAAAATGGTGTAGAAAATCCTAAAAGAGTGTTACAACTTAGCACAGAGTCTTTGAATCAGAACCTGGTTCAGACATGGACCACAGACTCTCACAAAACTATATTTTACTCTGAATAGACCATAGACCAACAAGATCATGTACTGCTGATGTACAGCCTTTTGACACTGTGTTTTATTTTATTTCTTGAAAAGTAATAGCTCATTTTTAATTTGCTGATAGCAACACGTCTCAGCTTGGGACTGACATAAGAAGTTGTCATGTGACAAAACTACAGTGACAGCTTTAATGATACATCAGTATAAGTAGCTTATGTTTGGTTTGAAGGAAGGCTTTATGTATCCCAGACACCTCATTAGAGACTATTTTATTATATTATTATTTTTTATGACCTTATCTATAATTACTTATTATACTGTATGTATGATTTATGAGAGAATATTAAATAAAAACTCTTAAGATGTTCGCTGTGTTTTAGAATTACAGAAAATGGCCAGATCAATAGATAAATAAAATAATAACAAAATGCTCTCATTGACAAATATTTATTTAAACAGGACAAGAAATGCTGAAATAATAATAATAATACATTTTGGTTAAAATAAATAAAGATCTATAATTATTCTCTTTCTGTATTTATTTCTACATTTATTAATTTGTGCTTTATTTAATATTTTTTCCTCTTTTATTTACTCCCACTTTTATTTATTGATTGATTTCTGTCTCCGAAATGAAAATGAAAGGGTTGTGTTAGACATAAGCAACCAAAGCATCTGTTACACAGCAGAAAATGATGGGCCAACTCACTCTCGGTGCAACATATTTAATTTTTGCAGAGCTGCAAAAGATACAAGAATACAGTCATTAACTGCACTTGGTCACGTACTCTGCAGACTCGCTCATCACGTACTGACTAGACTTCTACTTATTACCTCTGTATTACATTTGCATAACCATGTACTATGAACACAAAATATACTTGTACAGTTTAGTACAGTTTTACATATGACATAACCTTTATGAATTGATAAATCACAATATGCACTTTACTCCGTTAGCAAACAGATAGGAACTCCAGTAACCCTGTTATATGGTTTTTAACTACTGTTTGGAATCTGTTTTTAATCATTGTTGTACGTCTTATAAATTACTCGTATTTATTCAACTAATTCTATTTCATCACTGATTCATCTCTCAGCACTTAGCTTACTTCATTTTAGCTTACACCAGGCTCAAAGGCTGTGTCCGAACGTCCTCCCTAATCCCTATATAGTGCACTATATAGTGGTCATGCCATTTTGCAGTGGTGTCCAAATGTCTAATGGATAAAAAATAGTGCACTCAAAATTTCCCACAATGCATTCTGAAAAGTGGACAGCGATGGTCACTAGACGGTCAGTATAGACCAGAATACTTTGCGAGTTTCGGAGGAGAACAGCGGGACCGCGACAGGTCTTTAAACTGTACACAACACGTCTGAATGAAACAAGTTAGAAACGCCTTTTTTTACTTCTGTTACGTCGTAATCAGAAATAAAAAGCTCTTAAATAAACAGTTGCAGTGTAAAATTGCTTACGTTAGCTTACCCAGCGTTCAGCCTCCCCACCTAAGGCACAGAGCTGCAATAATCCAGTCTGTTTTATTCATTATAGCGATAATTTGTGTTAAATATCACACGTATGACTAATATTTATCTATAAATACTAAAACATCAAGTGAGTGTGGTCGGGCTTTATCACAGAAGAAAATTATCTGCAGAGTTTCGCCGAACTTTTTTTACACAGGCGTCAGAGTCACATGGTGAGGGAAAAATAGTGTGCCACTGTCCGTATCATTCACAAAATGAGTGCACTATATAGTCTGCTATATAGTGCTGGACTATATAGTGATTGAGGGGTTAGGGGCTAGGAATGACGTTCGGACACAGCCAAATAGTACTTAAATCTGTTACCGCGGTCGCCACCGATCTACGTCCGTCATCTTAGTAACAAAACGTGGTGTCTGACTCTTACAACTGATAAACTGCTCAAACTACGTGTTAGCTTGACATATGTTACACTCTAAGGCACTTAAGCATTACTACAGTTATATGTGTTTAGTGTGTTGATTTCAACCAGCTTACCTGCAAAAGATACAAGAATACAGTCATTAACAGCACTTGGTCACGTACTCTGCAGACTCGCTCATCACGTACGGACTAGACTTCTTCTACAGGGGTCAGCTACTGATGCATATGGCACAAAGCGCACCCTGCTGGCGAAACCGAGTATTGACCAGTAACTCTTTTATATAGACATAACAGTAGTTTTACTCATTGTTTTCAGACTTTAGCAAAAATGATATTATATATATAGTTGGGCAAAAAAGTATTTAGTCAGCCACCAATTGTGCAAGTTTTCCCACTTAAAAAGATGAGAGAGGCCTGTAATTTTCATCATAGGTATACCTCAACTATGAGAGACAAAATGAGAAAAACAAATCCAGAAAATCAAATTGTCTGATTTTTAAAGAATTTATTTGCAAATTATGGTGGAAAATAAGTATTTGGTCACCTACAAACAAGCAAGATTTCTGTCTCTCACAGAGCTATAACTTCTTCTGTAAGAGGCTCCTCTGTCCTCCACTCGTTACCTGTATTAATGGCACCTGTTTGAACTGGTTATCTATATAAAAGACAACTGTCCACAACCTCAAACAGTCCCACTCCAAACTCCACTATGGCCAAGACCAAAGAGCTGTCAAAGGACACCAGAAACAAAATTGTAGACCTGCACCAGGCTGGGAAGACTGAATCTGCAATAGGTAAGCAGCTTGGTGTGAAGAAATCAACTGTGGGAGCAATTATTAGGAAATGGAAGACATACAAGACCACTGATAATCTCCCTCGATCTGGGGCTCCCCGCAAGATCTCACCCCGTGGGGTCAAAATGATCACAAGAACTGTGAGCAAAAATCCCAGAACCACACGGGGGACCTAGTGAATGACCTGCAGAGAGCTGGGACTGAAGTAACAAAGGCTACCATCAGTAACACACTACGCCGCCAGGGACTCAAATCCTGCAGTGCCAGACGTGTGCCCCTGCTAAAGCCAGTACATGTGCAGGCCCGTCTGAAGTTTGCTACAGAGCATTTGGATGATCCAGAAGAGGATTGGGAGAATGTCATATGGTCAGATCAAACCAAAATAGAACTTTTTGGTAAAAACTCTACTCGTCGTGTTTGGAGGAGAAAGAATGCTGAGTTGCATCCAAAGAACACCATACCTACTGTAAAGCATGGGGGTGGGAACATTATGCTTTGGGGCTGTTTTTCAGCAAAGGGACCAGGACGACTGATCCGTGTAAAGGAAAGAATGAATGGGACCATGTATCGTCAGATTTTGAGTGAAAACCTTCTTCCATCAGCAAGAGCATTGAAGATGAAACGTGGCTGGGTCTTTCAGCATGACAATGATCCCAAACACACTGCCCGGGTAACGGAGTGGCTTCGTAAGAAGCATTTCAAGGTCCTGGAGTGGCCTAGCCAGTCTCCAGATCTCAACCCCATAGAAAATCTTTGGAGGGAGTTGAAAGTCCGTGTTGCCCAGCGACAGCCCCAAAACATCACTGCTCTAGAGGAGATCTGCATGGAGGAATGGGCCAAAATACCAGCAACAGTTTGTGAAAACCTTGTGAAGACTTACAGAAAACGTTTGACCTCTGTCATTGCCAACAAAGGGTATATAACAAAGTATTGAGATGAACTTTTGTTATTGACCAAATTCTTATTTTCCACCATAATTTGCAAATAAATTCTTTAAAAATCAGACAAAGTGATTTTCTGGATTTTTTTTCTCATTTTGTCTCTCATAGTTGAGGTATACCTATGATGAAAATTACAGGCCTCTCTCATCTTTTTAAGTGGGAGAACTTGCATAATTGGTGGCTGACTAAATACTTTTTGCCCCACTGTGTGTGTGTGTGTATATATATATATATATATATATTTATTTATACTACCAAATCAATCAATAAATGCATTAATAACTAAATGCTCTTTTTTTTGTGAGGTGGTACAGTGACAAAACATGGTTATAATTATGTAGCCAATATTAAAGATAGGATGTGTGTTTTAATGACTGACATGCACCTCCATGTGAACTAAAGTCTGGGTTATTTCTCAGTCAAATATGGGGCTATTGTAGAGGCAAAAAATCTAATCTTACTCAACTACATGAAACCGAACTATTGTGTCTGTTTAGACGTCGCGGTCCTGAACGCACCCTTGTCCCGCGTGCGCGCTCACGCAGCGCTCTGGCTCGTCCCAGTCACGTGACAGCTGCTAACCACGCCTGCGCATAGAAATACAAGATGGCGGAGAGTGCGGAACTGAAGGTAAGGCGCAGCCTAAAATCATTATAAATTTACTCGGCTGGCGAGGGTTTGAATGTCAGGGCGCCGCGGGCTCGTGGCAGCGAAGTTTGCCGCTGCAGAGCGCTCCTCGCTGCCGCTCTTTATTTTGGACAAAACACAGTGGGAAGTCTTTAAAAGCCGTGAGCGCCAAAGCCTCCGCGAGCATGTTTATGTTGATATTGAGACGCGCGGCAGTGCTGCGTTTGCCTGAGTCCAGTCGCTCCTCGGGCGGTATCCTCCTCCTAAAACACCCCGACTGCATTTTTTAACACGAATCTTGCTCTTTGCATGATGCCAGGACATGCGTTCTTTCGTGCCGTTTTTTTTGGGGGGGAGGAGGGAAAAAATCCTGGAAAAAAAAAAAAAAAAAAACGTGGGCTAGTGTGGTTTATTGGCGCCGACAATGTCCAGACTGTGAGCGGCGGGTTGGCAGCACATGACAGCGTTATCGAGGGGCGCTGCATGTGCCAGGACCCTCCACATGTTCTGCCTTGTATATATATTTAAATAACAAAACACCTGGGTCGTATTAGTCCCGTTAGTCCGCAGCGAACCCGGTCCTGGGGCTGTACCTGTTGCTACATGCTAAGAGGCGCTCGCTCATATAACGGTGTTAGGAGAATGAAGAGAATCGATATGAGCGGCTTGTCCGGTTGTGCATCACCTTTACTCGTGCCATGTTCCACCAGTTACAGTACATCCCACCCCAGGAGACACGAGCTGCACCTGTGTGTGTGTGTCTGGCTGTTTTAATGGTCCACATTTGTTACACCTCAGTCTTAAGGCGCTGTTGGAAGCAGCTGCAGGTATTGATCTAAGTCTTAGACTATTTTTAGCTCCGACTACCACATCTTTGGATCTATAAGTCTCTGTGCTGCTGAGCTTAAGCACGAACTGAAATATTATCACGATTAGTGGTGTATTTTGTGTGCTTCAGTTGCAAGAAAGCATGTATAAGCAGAAGTGTCCGCTTTTTTTCCCCCTGAAGTGTGTTGTTCAAATTTTTTAGGAGAGCATATTTAAAGGATGCCATCAACATACATTCTTATTCCTATATGATACTGCTGTGCATTAGTATTTATAATATTTTGTTTTTCATAATTGAAATTATTAAGTTGGAATTAGATGGGCTGAGTTCCACAATCATGTAGAATGTGAATTTGTCTAAGTGCTATGATTTTGAAATTTCAGTCAGCTAGCCTCACGTTTCTTAGAATCTCAATGAATAGTTAGTTCGCAGTAGTCAGTGTGACTATACTACACATCTATCTTTATTATCTAGTGACTGCACATGCTCATAGTCTTATCAGCGTAACAATCTTGGGGAGAAATATTGCATTATCTTTGTGCTGCAGTCACCTTTCTGACTGTGTTTAATTTACAGATAAAAGGGAGAAATGCAAATGTCCAGGTTGTTATAAATGTTCAAAACAAAGCTAATTACGTAAACACAGTTCCCTAAAGCACCACCGGTTTTATGTTTTCTGGTTTGGATCCTCCCCTTGGCACCAACCCATCAGTATAGCAAACCTTACCTGCTTTGTTTCTATGACAAAAAGTAAAACTTGTTGATTGGTCAGTGCTTTCTGAATGCCCAACTCCAGGTTTGTTTTTGATGAGGGAACAACATTATTACAGTAGAAAGCTCAAAAAAGTTGATTTTGCATCATAAACTTCTGATTAATAGATTATGGTGTGGGGTGATGGTTAATTCCATGCTCCCAGCTTTGTGGGAACAGTTTGGGGATGGTCACTTCCTGTTTCAACATGACTGCACCAGAGCACAAAGCACGGTCCATAAAGACATGGATGAGTGAGTTTGGTGTGGAAGAAGTTGACTGAACCTGCACAGAGTCCTGACCTCAACCTGACAGAACACCTTTGGGATGAATTAGAGTGAAGACTGCGAGCCAGGCCTTCTCGTCCGTCATCAGTGTCTGATGTAGATCGATGCAAAGGGTGGGCCAACGTCATATTAAGACTGGGATGTCACTGTTCATATGCGTGTAAAGGCAGGTGAGCTAATACTTTTGGAAATATAGTGTATCTATGAGCAGGCAACAAAACTCACAACAACAACACTCGCTGTAAACCGGTAAACTGACATATGTTACAACCTCCATTTATCTGGGTTTTGGACTGGCACAAGGCTACTATTCATGCTACAATATATGTTAGTATGTTTTTCATAATAGTGGTATTTTCTATTTCTAATTAGATGCTTAACTGATTTGCTATGGTGAGCACTGGTATGTGGTTACACTAAGTTCACATTTAATGATTCATTTATTTGATAGAACAATTTGGCAATATCTGGCTTTCTGTGAGCAGCTTGTAATTCTAGTCTGTGACAAACAACTGTTTGGCACTGCAAGTGTCTTTGTTTCTGTGAAAGAGTGCAACTTTCTGATAAAGGTTATCTTTTTTCCTGGAACTGTGGTGTTGACAAGACTTGTTAGTACTTATACATTTATGACAAAAATCTGTGCAGTTTCTTGCTGAAATGTTAAAGGTTGTATTTAGTTGTGTTATGGAGAATGCTGCATCTCTAACCTCCTTGATCATTTATAGGTTTCTGAAGTAGGACAAGGACATTTCTCAGTATCAGCTCCAAAGCTTGGAGACAACAGTTGATGTGGCCCACTGTTGATGGGCAACATATTGAGAGAAGATTAGACAGATGTGTTGTGTTAAGCCATTATCCACGATTAAGATTCTTTGCATATCGCCACATTTCTTTGTGCTGAAACACCATATCATGTTTCACGTTTTAAGCTCTGTTACTAATGCAGGGATTACCATTCATTCACAACAATGATGATCTGTCCTTTTTGTTACGTGGATATACTAAATTATTAAGGATGTATATAACCACACTTTTATATAATGTTTCCATATGACAGGAATATACAGTGAATGAATTATTGACTTGTTTGTGCAGGGTTTTTCAGGCAGCTGCCAGCAGCACAGCCTGGGCAGAGCTGAGGGAGCAGCCATATTGTTGGCAGGTAGTATTCTTAGATTGAAGGTGCAGACATACAGTGATGATATGTGACATGAACTATCAGAGGCTACACTATAGATGCAAGAAACAGAGCCTGTGTTGGAAAATGCAATCCATACTCCTTTTACATTCAAGAACCAAACTAAATTTGTATTGAGGACAAAAAATGCCTTAATAAAACAAATACATTATTAATTAAATCAGTCATTGATAAATTGAAATTGAAAAAAATAAAAATTATTACCCGAATGTGTAACATTTAAAAAAATATTATTTTTATTTTTTATTTTATTTTTATTTTTATATCACAATTTAAATAATTTCTGTAAACCTCACCCATCAAAGTCAGTAAGCAGGGCTAGCACTGATCTGGTAAAATGTGGAATCAATCTGTGTTGACTCTCTGTGCAGTGTAACCATTCAGGTGCTAGAGCCCACTAGCCTTAATGGTTTAGGCTGACAGTATGGCTGGCCGATAAATCAAATTAATTTGATAAATTTTGGATGATGCCAAACATACCCATATCATAAAATCGAAATAGTGTCCTCCAAGTGCCGCACTGTTTCCTGTAGGGTTGGGTATTGCCAACAACCTCACAATACAATACATTTTGAACAAAGCACAGGGTCAAAAAAGTTTACTTAATGGATGGATTTATATTCTGTATATTGGCTGTGAGTGATATAACCTAACCAACATGGCAATAACAGCAACTGGTTCATAAAATAATACACATTTTAACTATTTTAATATAACCTTATTAACTGCCTTAACTGGCAGCTATGGCTTATCTATGTTTTGCCATGTTTTTGTGAAGAAACTAATTTATCTACATGTTGAGCTGAGCTGTAATGTCCCCAGCAGTGGAGCATACTCTCTCTGCTGCTGCACTTGTGCCCTGGATGCAGTGATTATTTCAGGCCAAGTTAGACACAAGAGGATCAGTAACTTTGTTCTCCCTCCACTCAGTGACACACGTTGGCTCTGTGTCGTGCGGACGTTACCTGTTGCTCGCTGCAGATCAGCGTTGTGTCTTGTGTGAAGACAAAGATCTGTTGTGTTGCAGCAGTAACATTGCATTACTGCAGAGCCTACAAACTGCATGAGCCAGGTCTAACTCCTGAATCCTTGGTGCTTTAAAAGTCCAAAATTGATAATTCCCCTCACGTTTGGCTGACTGAAAAAAACACCATGAAAGGACAGATGCTGCTGCTGTGTTTTGCGGTTCTTCCTCCTATGGCATAAATGTGTACTCCACCTTAGGAAACGGCTTCAAAACTGTCATTCCAGCTGTTTATAACATATAAATGTCATTTAAACAGCTGTATTGTAACAGTAGCATGTGTTTCCATACGTGTATTGTCTAGAAGTACTTCATGATATTTCCCCATATCAATTATTTAAGCACAGCCCTAGTTTCCTGTGTTGTGGCTAATTCTACTGCTAGCTCCAGAGAAGTTTTATTACAGACGGTGCAGACTCTGCAGATGCTAAAAACACTGATAATCTCAGAGAAAGGAGTCTTTTTACCTCTGTAATGCCTTCTTTTAGCAGTCTAGCGAAAGCAACCTGCATAGTGTTGTGAACAGTGCAACCCTACATACTTTGTCTATATATGCCAATTAGCCATGTGTTCAATTGCGTCTTTCTATAGTATATAAATTATAATAGACCTGGCTGAAGCAGAGAGGGCCAAAAGACATTTATTTTTACTGTGAGGGCAATGCATACTGCTGCTGCTTTGCTGCTGCTTGCAGTTATGCAACATTCTCATTAAAAATCATAAGCCTACATTTAAATTGTATTTTAAGAGAGACAAAAACAAAAAACTTAAAAGATCATAACTCCTCTGAAAATGAGAGAAAAAATAAATAAATAAATAAAAAAATTACATTTTTTAGCCATATTGCCCAGCCCTGGTTAACAGATAAAATTTATTCATATATTTATTTATTTCATTTTGGCACTGTTTGTTCTCCTTCATTTGATGTACAAGTAGTCTGTCAAGGAGGCTATGTTTTAGCCAGTGATGGTTGTTAACAGGATACCTGAAAAGATTTTGGTGTAGTTTTCAGGGAACGTCAGTAATGTGTCAAGACAGAAATTCTTTGTTTTTGGTGTGGCTTCATCTGGATCAAGAATTTTTTTTGTTCTATATGATTGCGGGATCAGACCAGAGGTACTAATTTCAACCACAAGAGACCAGTGAAGGAACAAATGATAAGTTTTATTGGATTCTTTTCTGTTGTCAGGTATAAGGTGTTGGTGGCTCAATGGATAGAGAGATTAAACTAGGAGAGTTCTGGTTTAAGTTCAGGTCTAGGCACTATATTCGCTACCATTGTCAGATAGGGCTAATGCTTAGACTCTAGAGGTATTGAATGTTGAGTATAGGTTGGATCTATTGCCTAATTTCCTGCCTTTGGATTTGGAACCTTTGGAACAAATTAAAGCCATTAGCTTTTGTCTATAACTACAACTATAACCTACTGGCATTCAGCCAGGTCTTTTGTCGTTAGAGGTGGGATGTTTCATTTGGTTTTTTGTTTTTTTGGTGGATTTTGATGGCAAAAGTGCAGCTTGTAATCTTACATCATGACCTAGTGCTAGGGCTGTGGCATCCAATTACTCGCCATTATAGCTGTAGAATAATTCTGGGGAGATCACTGAATAACTACTCACCCTGAAACGTCCAGTCAGGTGAAAAGACTCTGTTTTCAAGAGCTCAAGAATTCACAAGAAGCATCTGAGAATGAGATAGATGTCTGTTTCAAGTAGCAGAAAACAGAGGATTCAGAAGGATCGTGAACACACTAAAAGCTACTGTTACTAAATGATGCTCACATTTAGTAGTTTTAGACAAACACTTTGACTTGCAGCACCTCTCTGCTACTTTCTCAGCTTAATGGAACTGTGGTTAGGTCCACCCGCAGGGAGTGTATTCATTTATTTGGAGGAATTCTGTTGTGGATTGTATTATTTATGCTGTGGTTGAATACAAAACATTTGGAAAGGGGCTATATTATGCTTTTATTAATCTTTTTAAAACAAATCTTGGTCACCTCTGGAGCAGCACTGTACATTTTACAATATTTAAGAACATGACTAAAATAAAGTGTTTTCAATAAATATTTTTCTACTGCCATAAAGAAACAGGTAAAGAGACAAGCAGAGTGCTGCAGGGCGTATTTCTTTTACGATCTTTTGGGCAGAAACACAGAAAAGGGCTTTTTACTTCTCTGAACTTTTTGTAAGATGCCATTTTACTACGAAATGAAAAATACTGTAGCTGTGAGAACTCAGTGGAAACAGAGCTGTACACAGTTTTCTGGATAAATGATTGAGAGCAGACGGGATGTTGAAGGCTTGTTGATTGGTCAGTGCTACCTGGCCCTGGCGGGGGTTTGTGGAACTGAGCGTTCTGCAGCCTCCAAAACTCAACGCCAGAGACTACAGGATTACTCAAGCAGGCGTGAATGAAACAAAACACTACTCCAGGTATGTTTTTGATGAGGGAACAATATAACATGGTAGAAAGCTCAAAAAAGTTGATTTTGCATAATATAACCCCTTTAAATCCTAGCAAAATACTGTCATACTGTGATTTTTTTTTAAAAGGTTATCAAACCATTAAAGTTTCTGTGACAATATTATAGTGTACACATAACAAGTCATGAAACTGTGATAAACCAAAACTTAGCTTGACTTGAGACGCAAATACTGTCTGCTGTAGTGAATTTAAAATGAAACATCTGCCGCTCTGAACTGTAGGCACTAGTTTATTTCATCCATATCTCTGTATATATCGCTCTAATCATTATTTTAGAGCCCTGTAGGGACATGGGCTTATCTATGAACAAACTTTGTGGAAATTGGTTTGAATTGGTTCAAAAATGCCCTCCACTTTCAGCATGAATGTAAGCACAAAAAGAATCATGAGTGTGCGTCTGAGCTTTAGAAACAGGAACTGGAACTAATGGAACTTCCCTTGGATTCTGTAGAGCTCTGCCTGAATAATAGTCATAGTTTTCACAGTGACATCACACCTGAAGGGCAAGCACATTGGTTAACGTTACTCCACTGATGGCAGCTAAAGCGAAAGTTTGGTCAAGTAAAGATCTGTGTTTCTACAGAATCTCATCAGAGAAAACTCACTCAGAAATAAGATGAATGTGGATTTGTGCCTTTCAAATACACACATATTTGCAGCGAACATACAGTATTTAAATAAAAATAATGGCAGTTTGTGTCTGTCATACTCATTTTTTATAATGAAAAACGAATGCCCTTCCCGAATAATGATAATTATAACCCAACCCGAAAAATAACTTTTGGTGCATTAATAAGTTTGCTTTGTGTCATGGCGGCGGAGTTTCTGAAGTCCAGCTCTGGCACTGACCTGGCTGCTGTCAGTGGCTCAAACGGGCCACTGGTATCTCATATGGTTCACAGGTCCCCCAATATTTGTTGTTTCAGTCCATATTGTATTTTGTCCTGAGTTGTCAGCCCATATAATATAAATACTTATTTGGCTGCATCTCCTAATGCCTGCTGCACGTAGCAGTTGTTTTGCCCTCCAGAGGAACGCAAAAGTCACGTGACTGAAAACTATGAATAGACAGAGTTTTTATTTTGGTAGACTTTTTTTTTTTTGTAGAGGCTGTGAGTGCATTTAGGTGTCATGAATAAAGCAGACCCCTAAACATTTCAACATACATGATTTAAAATGGTTTGGGCAAATGATCACCAATTATTTGCCTGGGTAAAGAACATTATTAGTGGGTGCCTCTTTTAGACTAACTAGTGCTTCATAAGCTAAAGGCTACATTATAAAAGTCACTGAATGCATGTTTTGCTGGTAGTTTGTCAGTGTATGCCTGGAGTGTATCCATTGATGACTGCAAGTCCTTCTTTGGCTAATGGGACTGACTATAAGATTCATTCATCTTCTTCCGCCTGCTTATTCCCGTTAGGGGTCACAGGTACTGGAATCTTTCCCTATGGACATTAGGCGGGGTACATCCCTGGACAGGGACCCGCTAGTGGCAGGGCTGACTGTTCAACTGTGTTGTCTAAAATTCCCTTATGGTTTACTGGTTTTAGTTTGCCTTCGTCGTCAAAGTGAATAAACAGATTTTAGTAGGAATTTGAGGAGAGGGCAAGAGAAAGACATTCGGCAAACGTTTGGAGACTAGACTCAAATCCTCGACATCAAGGTAGGCTGTGGTTGCCCAGTAAATTTGTCGCAGCTGTACCACAGAACCATATGGTGGCGTGAATATAAAGATTTTGATGCAAGGTGAGAAGCAGGAGCATAAAGAATGCAGTACATGCAGCAGTAAATAAGACAGTGTAGATTTAATGGCTGTGTTCTTTGTCCAACATTCACCTGTAATCCCTCCATGTGGTTAATCTCTTTAGAGCGATCAGCCCAGAGGACCCTCATGCAGGGGCATCAGCAGAAAGGGCATTTTTAAAGGGGAAAAGTTGAACTTGTCCTGGACACAGTGGATATGTGAAACAAAAAAAACAAAAAACAACATTACACGGTTATTATCGTTCTCCACCAATCCCTGAGATGTGATGCTGTTTTTGTTTTCACATGGTGACCTTGCGGTAAAACAATAGAACAGCATCAATAGAAAATGTAATAACTGGAGAAGCTGCATAATGGCACAGTGTTTATGAAAGAATCTCGTTACATCAATAAATTGATATTATACACCATTCATAGGGTCTGGTGACATAGAATATACTTTATTTTGCTGGCTACTTCCCAATGAGATAATAAAAGTGCATTTAACTATTTCAACATTTAACACATCATAGGTAGCTTTAATGAAAAATGTATTCTGCAATTTTAATCATGTTCATAATCATGCAAAATATTTCAAAAGAACAGTGTGTCTAACAGCGTATGGTGCACTCATGAGCTTTCAAAGAGCCGATGGCATGTCTAAGTAACATGTCTTAAGTAAGTAATGACAGGATAAAATTGATAGTTACATGTTCTTAAGAGGTTGTGTTCATTTGATATGAAGATTCAATCGGGTAGTCTTAGCACTTCTACACAAAATAAACAACAACAAACAAAAAAATCACAGCATTAAGAGTTTGACAGGAATGTATGCTGGCACACTGTCTGCATTCACTAAAGAGCATTAAAGCGCATGCATTAAGTACATTTCTTTTTCCCCATTTCTTTTGTTGTTTAGCGGTCTCCCCACGTGCCCTGTTCTGTCTGATTGTATTTCCTCAGACCTCCTGATGCAGCGCGGCTCTTTGAACTGTCTGATGTGCGGAGGTGCAGCAGCAGCAGCCTGGCAATCCCAATCACAGCCTGTGCGCTGGAGGCTTATAGGTGGAGGCAGTCTATTTGTAGTGCCGAGGTTAATCCCTAATGATACAGGCCTCGGTCTGTACGCCCTCATATCTCCACTGCATCTGCCTATTGGCCTTATTGCCAGTGTCATTACCGCTGCCGCTGATGCTAGTCTGCACATAATGAGAGTGTACACTGTCAGTCAGCTAAGATCACATGTATAAAGTAGTGTTTCGCTCCAGCTGGGATATTGTGCAGTTACATAGTGCCGGTATCAAATTTGGCTAAAGTCTAATTACTACTGCTGCATGCATTTCTCTGATTTGTGGGAAATTAATTCTTATTTCTCTTTCTGACTAACACACCAGGATAATTTCAGTTTGTGGTTATATTTGCACCCGGCCCCAGCCTCAGTAATCATTTCATTTCTACTCTGAGATAGGGTTGGGCGATTTTGCTAAAAAATAAAATCTTGATTTTTTTTTTTTTTTGCCCACAATGTTTAGCCGAATTAACTTAATAGTTTTTTTTTTAACTTAATAGATTTTTTTTTTGTCTCAAATAAAAAGCTATATAAATGTAGGTTTATTATTTTTGATGAGAATATTGTATAGCTATATTTTCATGCTAAATGCCTGTAAAAATAAATAAATAAACAGCACAAAAGCAGCAGCAGTGTGCATTACCCTCAGTAAAAATAAATGTGCTTTTATTTTGTCCCTCTCTGCTTTTGCAAACCTGGTGATCTGTTTTAGATTATACACCATACAAAGACTTGGTAAAAGATGCTATAGAACATATGGCTAATTAGCATACATAAACAAAGTAGTAATTACACTGACATGTACATGACAATATGGTGCTTTCTTTTGCCAAACTGCTGCCTAAATCTTCTCTTTGAGATTATTAGTGATTGTAGCATCTGTAGAGTCTCCACAGTCAGTATTTAAGCTGCTCTAGGTGCTAGCAGTAGCAATAGCCACAACACAGTGAACAGTGCAGCTCTTGAAAGACGCTATTTGGGCTTACTGTATTTTCCTGACTATAAGTTGCTCCGGAGTATAAGTCTCATCGGTTAAAAAATGCGTCACGAAGAGGAAAAAAACATTTAAGTCAAAGTACAAAATCAAGAACAGACATTTAATCTGGAAAGGCCGGTTATTCAACTACACAATAGCACGCAGAACAATAGGCTGAAAGGTATCCGGTATGGTAACGCAACACAGTAACAATTATTCAGCTACGCAATAGCATAAAGAACATACCTGGGAGACTGAATAAGCTAAATTAACATAACAAGCCAGCGAGTTCAACAAGCAAGTTACCAGTAAGGAAGGTTCCCAAGCGCCTGATCTCATTCTACATCACTGAATACTATTGACAGTAGTTGTCACAAGTCACAAGTAGCTCTCACAGCTGTAGATGGTAATGTTTGGTTCATGTTAAATTATATGTATTTTGATATATAAGTCACACCTGACTATAAGTTGCAGGACCAGCCAAGCTATGAAAAAAAATGCGACTTATAGTTCGGAAAATACTGTATTTCAATTTGACAATATGGCTATTTTTGACCTTACCCAAATATCGCCCAGCCCTTCTCTTAACTATGGTTATGATTTGTGGATAAATGAATGCCAGGAATGTCATCATGGTTTTCCCTTTTGCCGTTTCACTTGCTAAATCTGAACAGAGTGCAAGAAAGACAGTGATGACATATTTAGTAATGAAAGAAAACAAAGTGCAGCTAAAAAGTAACTAAAGGCCTATAAACTATAAAAGCCATATTTAATATTTCTGCATGATATATTCAGTGTCTTTCTCTGGCTGCAAAAGAAAAAAAATCATGCGTCAAACTCTTAATTAAGTCGAACCTAGGATTGTCTTCATAACCATCCGGACTCGTGGTCTATGCTTGGCTTCTAACACAGAGCGTTTCTTGACTCCAGTGGTGATTTTGTTCCTCTGTGCTGTTGCTGTGGAAACCTGTCACATTTGGAAAGGTAGGATACAGGTAGGAGGCCGTCTGCTGCTTGGATGTTGAACTGTAATAGGCTCTATTTTACATCATTCTGACATATTCATTGAATTTGAATGAAGGACGTGTGGTATATTTGTTGTTATCAGTGATGCATCCATTGGAGAAATGATCACATTCCTTTATTTTTGTTTTTGTTAGTTTGATTTCCGACTTTTTTTCAGCTTGTTCATTCTGCTAGCCTCACCAGCCTCAGTGCCAGCTCCCTATCACACAACTGCAAATAACACTGCACTTTCTTTCATAGTCTGATAAAATGTCTACTTTTGTTGCTGCTTGATGCCTCACTCCAAATTAGCCCCATTAATGCCTCCTCAGATTCTTGGGGATTTGAGGTGCTTTGCTATCAGGTTTGTGCTCTCGGGTGCTAGTAGTTGTTCCCCTAACTAAGAATTAGGGTAATGAATTTCTTATTGTGCGCGCTCCTTTATTTTAAGAAGATTAGTGCGTGACATTGAGGTGTTAGCCTGGGCTCTCACCATTCATTAAACTTGGTTACCACAAGAATGTTACTATGAGATAGTAACATACTTACCTTGGTAATAACTTACCTATTATGCTAAACCAGTGTTTCTGAGCTTTTTAGAACATTAGAACATTTTTAGAACATTGTTTCCACCTCAAAACCACCTCAAAAGGAGCTGACAACACTTGTTTTCACAGCTTTACGTAAACGCATGAAACCCTGCCTTCCCCAGGAAGCACTGACCAATCAACAAGCCCTCTACATCAAGTCTGCTCTTACTCCTTTATCCAAAAAAATAGTGTACAGCTCTGTTTCCACAGATTTCACACAGCTAGTTTTCATCTTGTAGTAAAATAACATCCTACAAAAAAAATAAAGAAGTAAAAAGCTTTTTTCACAGTTTCTGTTCAAAAATAATAGAACTGCACTCTGCTGGTCTCTTCACTTGTTTCTGTGGTAAAGTATTTATTGAAAACGTTATATTTTAGTCAGATAATGTTTTTAAAGATTATAAAACGTGTAATGCTGTTCTAGAGGTGACCAAGATTGATTTAAAAAAATACAAAAAGGCATAATGTATCGAGAACCTAGTTTATGAAACAAACACCTAACAAAATATGCTTATGTATAAAGTTAATTTAAAAAATGTACTCTTGATTCAGAAAGTAAGATTTGCCTCCAAAACAGTGATTAAAGTTTTTTTTTTCTCTTTTTATCTTTTTCCTGAAATAGCATCTAAGCTAGCGCAAGAGGGACTTTCCTATATTGCTGCAATAGCTGCTGTTTACTTCCAGCCTTCTATCAGGATCAGGTGACTGCACTTTTTTCCCTCTAGCTTCTGGTGTTTTTATGGCACAGTACAAAAGGACATACTGTAAAATGTCTTTATTATTATTACCTCCACCAAAACGGAGGTTATGTTTTTGGCAGCTTTCGTCTGTCTGTCTGCTTGTTAGCAACATAACTCAAGAAGTTATGGAGGGATTTTGATGAAATTTTCAGGACATGTCAGAAATTGACTAAGGAATAGCTGATTACATTTTGGGGGTTATCCGGATCACCATCTGGATCCAGGATTTTTTTTAAGGATTTCTTACTATTGGGCAATGGAGCTAATTTTGACATTCCAGCTTCTAATTCAACAAATACTGTCCAGAATCATTGGCAAATAATTACATGATGACATCAAGGTAGATGTTATAATCTTTAGGGGTTTTTCTCAGGTGAGTGACCATATGACGTGGCGGAGGTATGTGCTCTCCGAGTGCTTCTAGTTGGTTATGTTTTACAACTCTGGACAATGATTTCTCATGCATTTAAATGTAAATGCCAACTAATTTGATAAAAAAGAATAATTCAGTGGAATTTTGCTGTCAGTCTCAGAAATGCGGGTGGTTAGTCACATCCGTAGCTAATACAGTCTCTTTCACTAACCACGAATAGGGGTTTTTATATATTTTGTACGCACAATTATATATACCTTTGCCAAAAGTGCCTCGTAACCACGAGCAGGAAATCATCATAAACCAAGATATAGCTTATATGGCTTGGCCTCTCGTTTTTCAGGTTGACTGTTACAGTAATTTCCGGTTCTGTGTGACAACACCTGCTCTAAGCCTTTTTGTTTTTTACCAGATGTGTTTGTGTTTAGTGCACATGGCCTGATGGGTTAATGACTATACATTCATCGGTACATGCCTCTTCAGCGATGTCTAACCTGAGGGCAGTCAGCTTAGAAACTCATTCACCAACATTCTTCTGAAGTAGTTCCGTTAAAGAAAATTGCTGCATGTTTCTGCATTTGGAGATTGACGCAAGTGATCTAACTTTAGTAAATCACTTAATGGTAGACAGCTTGGTACATTCATAAGTGATTTTGTTATTCAAAAAAAGAAGGTTTATAATGGGCATTGGAAAAAAAAAGTGAACTTGTATTAGGTTTGTTGAGTCATTGAATACAGCAGGTTGTTTGAAGAGCTCAAAGTGGAGAAAGTTCTCAGTTCAAGAATTGTGAAAATAAGCTGTAGTTTGAAATGCAAACAACTGATAACTAAATAAAGCATGGAATATTGTAACTTTAGAGGGCCAGGCTCAGGAAATACCAGACATGGCAGTATATGATTGAGTGTATCATTTTTATGCTATGAATTAATTTGATTTCTTTTAAGTGTTGATTTTGGATTAAGTCAAAATGGCAACAGGGTAGTAATATCGCCTTGCCTTTGCAAAGTGGCAGAAAATGAATATAAACGTGTACAGAGTTGCAGCTTTGTGGGATGCAAATGATTTAGCCATGTCCCATAATTTAACATCGATAAATTGTTTTTTTGTGCTTTTCAACTTTTTTTGTGGTTGTGTAGCTGGATACTGTTGCAATAAACAGGAGGTTGCATGCTAATCTTGTTAAAGATCCTATATCTTGCTTTTTTGGATTGCATTAGTATTTCACATTTTATAACTTAAAATAATCTATGGAAAATGTTGTCTTTTGGAGAGCTGCCAAATGGAAGAAAACGCTTGGATTAGGTGCCTGATGCCCCCTGCTGGAAACTGTGGGGAATGAACAGACCATAAAATGGCTATGATGTTAACAGATAGATAATGACCTGACTACTTTGTGGTGACGGCAGTCTAAGCACTGAAATGATCAGAATGAGTCCGAGGATGCTGAATAGGCTTTAGAAATGTGCAGGAGCACTTCCTGGTTTCTCATGTCTACGTAGAGCAGTGAGGCTGAGCATTTTCAGCTCTTGAGAAACGGGACCAGCAAACAGGATTAGTCAAACTTCAGTAATGGTAGATAGAGAGATACAGAAACACATCATGCTGTAATCTTATTGGTGATGTTTTCTTTGACAGTCGAAACACATCCAAAAGCATGATAATCAGGTCTGATGGAAACATGCCTTATTATCAATGATTGTCCCTTAGCGTAGGTGGGCTCTGCCTTCACCTCTCCATGAGATTCTATAACAGTTCAAAAAATAGCTTGAACCTCTTAGAATATCTGTTCTCATATTGATTAAGGCAAGAGACTGCTCTGAACTTAAGGCTGAACTCAATCATGCACAAGTTCAAAGTCAGTCCACGAGACAGACCAGGGCTCTTTCTAATGATAAAAAGCCATTTGTGCCGCGTCCTCTCCAGCAGACGTCTCCCGCTCTTCAGACCGTTCTGTTTTAAGAATTCCCCTTGATGTTCGGGCCTGTCGACCTCTGCCAGCTCCCAGGATTAAAGGCGCTCCGGGTGAAGGAGACCCATGAGCGGGGCTTGTTCTCCAGCCTTTCGTTCCCTCTGTTCCTGCTCGTTTAATCCGAACAAAGGTGAGGTTGGTGCTAATCCAGCAGGTGCCACGCTGTTGTTCCGTTGCCATTGGATTGTTCCGTCGTCGTTGGAATTTTCAGCCAACGGTCTTTGTGCTTTTATACAGTGTTTGATTCATGTTGCTGTGTTGCTACCAGCAGCATGTACTTCCACTGTTTTGGAGCTAGATAACAAACCTTAGCTGGTTGTCATCACAGCCTTGTGTCATTTGGCATACCAAACAGATTCAGATTCAGAACTTTTTGTCCACCTCTGTGGTGCAACAAGACAAAATTCACAAATTTGCGTACCATTAAATAGAACTGATGAAAAGTTTTTGTTTTATTTTAGTTTAGTATGATAATTACTACATACCATACTATACAACAAAAGTGATTTAACTTGAAATCTCAGAAACAGCATCAGTCAGTTTTATCTGGAATGTTGTTAAAAAAGCAGTAGTTTGTTGAAAAAAAAAAAGTTTTAGTTGCTTAAAAGAGGAGAGCGTATTAGCATATTTTTAATTACTATGCTTTTATTCGTATTTTTAAACCAATCTTGGTCACCTCTAGAACAGCAATTCTATGTTTTACAACCTTTTAAAACATGATGTGACTAAAAGAAAATATTTTTAATAAGTACTCTACAGGTGAAGAGACTAGCAGAGTGCAGTCCACATTGCCTGCAGTCTGTGGACTGTTGTGGTCTTTTGAATGTATCCAAAGAAAAAAATCACTTCCTTAAAATTGATGTATGATGCTATTTTACTACGAAATTAAAAACAATAGCTGTGAGCAATCAGTGGAATCAGAGCTGTACACTGTTTTTGGGATAAATTAATGAGAGCAGAGTGGTTGTGGCCCGATTGGTCAGTGCTTCCTGCAGTGAGCCAAGCGTTTTGAGGCCTGAGACAGCTGTACCAGAGAAGAGGGTACTACTTAAACAGGCATGAATGAAGCAAAACACACACATCACAACTTCAGGTGTAATTCTGATGAGGGCACAGCATTATCAAATGGTAGAATGCTCAGACAAGTCTATTTTGCATAATATATCCCCTTTAACAATCACGCGACCATTATATGCCATGATGGTAGGAGAATTCTATGACTTTCCTCTTTGGACACATCTTTGCTTGTACTGTTGAACTATAAAATCACCCAACCTTTAATCCTTGTCACACTGTGCGACCTACTATGACCTCTGATTTAAAGCTGGACCATATCATTTTGCCAAGACTGCAATAGAGATAGCAATGTTTTCCACTGAAAAAAATCTTTATCATTTTGTCTTTTTGTTTATATTAAGTTTTAAAAAATATTCCAATTGGACAGATAGAAATTCAAGTAACCCAGAGAAGCAGTGGCACTTTTTCTTATTCAGTGTATGTAATAGAATTTTTCAGAATAATTTTACATTTGCGCAGCTATTCAAGTTTTTGTGAAGAAGGTCAACTTTGCAAGAACATTCTTTTTTTTTTTTCATATTTCCTGCCTTTTGTCGTACCCACAATACACAGTGTAATTTGGACGGCAGCGAGGTAGGAGGGAGAGAAAACAAACGGAGGTATTTGAGAGTTAAGCCTGACTCAGACGCTGGAAGCTGCCGGGGTGGGGGGATGGGCCGAGCGCTGGCACCACTACACAGCCCTCAGCTCAGAGTGGGAGCTTTATATAATGGCCAGGTAGAGCACAGCACACACCCTCCCACACACATCCTGCACAAACTGCTGGCCACAACATTATTAGCCTCACCATCTCCCGGTCCCCCGAGACCCTAGAGAACTGCATTACTGTTCACCCGTTCTGCACAGCCAGGTGAAGAGCAGCAGGTTTTTTTAGCCGCTGAGCTAAAGCAGAGAGGTGCAGTGATGCTAGCCGGCTGCCTGTTTACTCAGGCCCATTACGGCAGGCCATTAGGAGCACCGGCTCAGAGCACTGGCTTTGGATGTGTCAGCGTTTAGCAGCTGACCTTGGTTTGGGACTGGTGTTGTCTAGCTCCACTGAAGCACCAGAAATGACTGAAATAGCTGTTGGTGTGGGATGAAGTTGAAAGTTTTATCATGGCCTTACATCTGTAGATCTTAGATACAGGTGGACAAAATATCTGTGTATGCCCAAGGGAAAGACATTCAAAAGGCCTTTTTATGCTGATGTTTAGTTGTTGCGCTTGTGTCTATGTTCTGTTGTTAAAAGTATGGATGTCCCGATCCTGATCAAGAGATCGATATTGAGTGTTGATCAAAGAATTTTTAAAGGATTGGATTTAGTCATGTGATTGGGCCGATCTTATGTTTTACATCTACGGCAAACCAAAATACAAACCCCCGCAGCATGTAATAGTAGTATTGCAATAGGGCCGGGTGAAAAAGCAAATTAATCGGCCAAAAACAATCATGAAATGATGGGGAAATGAATGGGACATTAAATTGCCACTAACAGGTGCCATGATAAAGAGAGAAACTGTGTTATTTACTTTCCGCTGTCAGTGGTCATAATGTTATATCTGATTGGTGGATGTATAAAACTATAGCAAAAGTTTCATACGTTGTATTTTTGTCTTGTGGTTTTTGTTTCAGTTTTACTTTTTACTTCTTTAATACTTCAGCTTTATGTGGCAAAGCTAGAAGTTGGCCAGTTTTTTTATGCACTAGATGCAGCCTAAAATGCAACGTTAGGTTGATAGTTTCCTGTTTTGGTCTGTAGAGCATACACTGGGCAAAGGCAAACTGAGATGGGTCACTGGTCAGGGGAAGGTTTCCACTAATATTATGGAAAGGATCTGAAAATTAATCTAGAAGCACAAACCCCCTCCCTGTAAATTTGTAAAGAATTATAAAAAAAAAAAAGGTTTGTTTTATGTAACTGTGACAAACTTGGTCATATCTTGCAATGGCAATGAATCCTTAAAAAAATCAGGTGGTGATCCAAATCCACAACACTTTTTTTCTTTCTCTAAAATTTCATCAGATTTATTTATTTTTTTACTTCAAGTTAATGTTTATTTATTAATCATGACCTTTTGATGTCTGTAGCTAACAAAATTACATTTGCATAACTTTTGAACAAATAAACAACTAACGCTAGCCCTAAAATTGAATTTGGTACAGTCTTTTGTAAATATTAGTGACAAAGGTAATTAGTTGTATAATACTAATTAGTCCATAGCAAATTTCTAAATTGCCATAATCCACCTGAAGTCAGGTTTTACTATTCCACAGATGGCACTAGTCCTATTTTTATTGCAATATACTACTTGTTGCATTCCACATCTTATCTCAAGAATGCACAGTCTTTATGGCAACTACTTTTTTTTTTTTCAAAAATGTTACCTAATGCTTCCTCAATATTGTTACAGTCTCACTGTCTTTATTTGAACAGATCATTCCAGTGTTGTTAGACCATGCTGAAGACATGTGACTTCTGTGATTGACAGCTCATTTATCATGAGCTTTAAAGGTGTACCTCACTGTGTGACCCTCATGCTTCATCTTTTCCCAAATGTCCTTTTTTAATATGGCAATTACTTTTGGCTCAGTCTGCCAATGTCATCAGCTTGTAATCTTTATTTCAAGGGTGATGTCTAAGTTCATTTGTCCTTCATATTGCCTTATTTTCTGTTTAAACCATTGTGAGAAATGATAGAAACTATAATTTATCCACAAAAGAACATAAACATAACTAAGATATTTTATCTTTTCATGACAAAGCAAGAAAATACTGGAAAATAAAGTTTTACTATAAAGAAAACAGCTAGAGGAGCAGTTTGCAACTAAGTATGTTCATTTGCAACACTTAAGTAAGATGTCTGAGTGTAAAAGGAGCACAGAGACACATGAAGACAGACAATTCACTCTCACATTATATCACTATGGGCAATTTAGAGTCTCCAACTCATCACACGCATGTCTTTGGACGGTGGGAGGAATCCAGGAAGAACCCATGGTAACATGGGTTGCAGACTTAAAGAGATTGTGTGATGACGGGTCCAAGGATCTCAAAACCTCCTTGCTGGGAGGCAAGAGCACTAACCTCTCTGCCACCGTTCCCCTTGAAAGACGAGCGGCACTGCATTTAAAACATAATGATTATGTACTGGAAATCACTGTCTGTCTCTGAGCACAGTTAGCCATGAAGAAATGACAGAATGACAATAACTACATTATCCATGTGTTACTCCCAGAGAAATCAGGGTATATTATTTTTTTATGATTTACTCATTAGTATTGCAGTTTTTGTGTGACTAACCCATCTCTTTATTAATATACCCTAACATTTCAGTTTTGTGTAATGGGTGACTGTTTTGGTTTAAACAATAACCATGCACATTTTAAATCATTAACAGCTGAAACCAATCAAGGTGGAATGCAAGAGCCAGTCTGTCTGGTCTGTGTAGTGGTGGTATATAATAATGATATAGTAAGCTTAGATTAAAGGTGTGGTCTTCAGGCTCTGGTTCCACCGCATTACTTTTACATTACATCATAAAACAGTGAAAATATTTATGCTGCAATCTGTCACAAGGTCATAGAAAAGTGTTAATCTTCCTATTGGAGCCATGATTTCATTACCATAAATATGATTTATGTACAAGTTATTCATCCTGTTTTGTCATTTTTACCTGTATCATGAGGACGTCATGTGACTAGGATAGAACACAGCAGCCATTAGCTGTAGTTCTTTGGTGAAAAGTGTGGTTCTGGATGCATTATGAGAAAGCAAAACTAGGCCTTGCAGGCTAACCGTCTTGCTCTGTGTCATGCATATGGCAGCTTATAGGTTAACACCTCATACCAACACTGCTAAATATGCAGTTCCTGTAGTGCAAGCACTTAATGTGCATAGTGAAAGAATGTCATGTTGCTACTAATTTAAATGTAAAGCATGATTTTTCATCTTATCCATCATTTGATGTGTAAGATAAGATTGAGTGTTGATAAATTATTAAAGCCCACAGTTGTCCAGAGCCTCACAATTTGCTAAAAAAAAAAGCCATGAGATGATTTTTGTACCATAACATTTTCGATTTAAAGCCAAGATTGGCCAAATACTTGGAAATCCAAAGGATTATGTTCCTGGCTCAAGAAGTTGTGGTTCTCTCCAGCTTCCTTCCATCTGTCCAAAGACATGCATTTAACGTATGCTTATAGATGAATTAGTGAATCTAAACTGCCCATGGTGAATGAATGTGAGACTGTATGGAGTTGTTGTGCCTGTGCTAGCCCTGCAATTAAGTGGCCACTGTGCTTGATGTACTCCGCCTCAGGTCCAAAGTAGGGTTGTTCCGATTTTCTGCCAACATCACACACAAAAAAAAAAAAAAAAAAAAAAAATTGGGTATCAGTGAGTGGGTAAACCCATTTACCGATCCACTACCATACAGTATACAGTACCATACACATAGATATGCATTAGGGCTGCAACAACTAATGGGATTAATCGAATAATCGTCAACTAATTTAGTAATCATTCAATCATTTACTGAGGTATTCATAGTGGAGCCCGACCGATATGGATTTTTTGAAGCCGATGCCAATATTAGGTAACATAAAAATACTGATATCTGATACATCGGCCAATACAGTTATACATTAAGAAAAAGTATTTTAAAGCATTTTTCTTTCCGCTCTTGTTTACATGAATATGGTGTGTACATCCCAGGCCACTTTATTAGACTAATTTATTAAACAAGACCTTTCAGGCCATGAGAGGGCGAGGGTTTCCTATGAACCTCAGTGTAAAATCCCAACTGTTTGGGAACACCAGTGCCCTCTGCTGCACAAATAGCAGAAGGCCATAATTTGCAAGTAAACAGGTCTTATTCCAGCACTCCAGAACAGTTTATATCGGCAGATATCGGCCAGATTTCGGCCAATATATCGGTCGGGCTCCCAGCCTGTCTGGCCTCTTCAGACACCTCAGCAGCACTGCTACATGTTTCCTGTTATTTTGGCTCCCTACAGTGGCTAACACAGGTGTGTGGTGATTGTTAGAGAGAGCTGATTGTCTGTGACCTCATAGCTCCTTGTGGATGTCAGACATCATGTTTGTTAATTTGAAAATCCTCAAGAGCTTAAATAAGCAAATTAAGTTGATATGAACCTTCTCTGGTCAAGTTTAGTTCTCGGTAAAGCACAGTATCCTAGTGTCATAGTAGGGCTCTGCCAAAAATTTAAAGTTGAATTGCGATTAAGTACAGGGTCGATCTCGGTGATAAGCTTAGAGCCCTTTTATTTGCAGCAGCAGATAACAGAGTGGCTGAGAGGCACACTTACGGTTACCGCGTGAGCAACAGAGAACAAGAGTGCATGCTGTGGTTTGCAGTAAAGCTGAAGGAGCGCACAGCCGCGGTGCGTCAAATGCATGACGCGCGTCAATGCCACATCTTGTTTTTAAAAAGGTTTTGTGATCAGCACGGAGTTTAAATTAGGTGATTTTACTGTTAATAGTCTGACAAAATGAGAGAACTAGGTCGTGGAAGTGTGTGGAGAGACAGGACAGTCCTATAGAAACAGACAGGAGTTTTCATTTCATTACTGGAGCAGCTCCAGTCCAGACGCTGCTCTCTCACAGCAAGAAACTGGACGTATTCAGTTCTTTAACGCTTACAACATATCATCCTCTCTTATTTGTTTAAATTATTACAGTCATTATTGTATAAAAACTAAGCCTTGCAATGAAAGACTTTACATTAATGTCCCACTTTCCTATAAAATCTAAATTTAAGGATGAGCCATGATTATTAGTTTTTAATTGTAAACATAAAATCGAATGAAAAATCGAGATCGACCAATATGGGAAAAAATTGTGGATTAAATCTTTTGCCATATTGCCCAGCCCTGGTTTAGAATTAGTCCCAAACCTTTTTAATTGGCAGTAAATTGACTATTATATGGTCACACCAGTTTGATTGGACTACTTGAGATAGTTGAAGTTGTATTGTTGACTTAAAATGATGAAATAGCCCACCCAACATCTTTACATGTCCACTCTGGTCAGTCATTCATTAAAAGGTAAATGCATTTTGTCAAAATATAGGATAAGGTGCCTGGTGTGATTTAACAGTGTTTTGCATCTCTCGAATCTACAGGATATGGTGTAGTCAGCTAATTTGCATGAGGACAAACAAATAGTGAACAAGACAATTGAAAGCTGACCAGTTAGTTCCCTTAAAATGGACACCTAATACAATAAGAAAAGTATGTTTGTAAGGTAATTTTCAAAAATGAAACTATATTTATTATTAACATTTTTTATGGGTTTAAGCTAAGCTAGGCAACTTTGCTTGTTTCTTTGCTGTTTTGGTCACATTTTCTGCTTGACTCCTGTGTGACCCCTCACTTGACTTGACTCTCATTTTCTCCTCCTTGTATCTGTATGAAGGTTTCCTTTGCCCTTTTGCCATTCTGCAGTGACAATAATCTTAAAAATCCATTGCTGGTTCATTGCTGTAGCAAACCAGGACTTATAGTATAGTAAACCTGACTTCAGAGACACCAGGTCAGTGCTCTCATTGTGGCAAGGCACTTTTTTATTTTTTATTTTATTTTTTATTTTTTTTATGAAGATAGGCCAGGGGGAGATGAAGGAAACTTCATTTACTCTGTAACAACTCATTTAGCCACCACACACCAACATTGTTTAAGGTAAAAAAAATAAAAGTTGCATTGTTTCCCTTTTTTAATTTCTCTATTCACACTCAATTCTGGAACATTTACTCATCACCACGGCATTCACACACTTTACATAACAATGCTGGATAGTATTGAGTTTTAAAGGCTGTTTACACATTGCCAGAATGCAACTGGTGTCTCTTAGGTGTATAATGTGTGCTTATCTCTCTGTCACATTGGAGACTGGGATTTGATTCCTAGATACTGTATATTTGATTGGAATGAGTCAAAATACACTTCATATGGAATTGATGCTCTCACTTTCTGCCTTTAAAAGCAGATTAAAGGACAATTTTAAGGACTCATGTAATGTTTTACTAATGAACAGTTGTTTTTATGTCTTCTTGCATATGTATAAATTTTCACTTTGCTCCTCTCTTCTTTTTCCCTTCAAGTGTTCTCTAGCCTTTCCAGATCAACACTGTAAATAAAAATTTGTTCCTAATGTTCTACCTGGTAAAATAAAGGTTAAATGAAAAATATATATATATTTCTATATATATTTATATTATATTTATTGTTAACGCAACATCAGCAAACACAATATTTGTATCACAAGAAACTAAATCTGTTTCAGTAATATTAAGATACACAGATTTACTGAATCATTGTTCCATTAGAGCCTTCAGTAAAATGCTTTGTGTTCAAGTAACACTAACAATATATAATAAAAAAACGTATTCTTATTCTATCATTTAATCCTGTTTTAGCTTTTATTAGTCCTGGTTTAGTTTTCATTAGGAATTCATTTACATTATTATCACAGTATTTCACATGCTTTATTCCATATTGCAGCTTTTTCTAATATTTTGCAGTAGGGCTGCACAATTATTCGAAATCGAATCAAAATCACAATTTAAACTGTTGTAATTAGCAATCGCAAAGGCTGCAGTTATTTAGGTGATATAATGTCCTCTGCAGAGAACATTTTATCCCATCTCCACAGGGTCCTAATGTGTATAAATCATGCTACAGCTGTAGTTCAGACCCCTACAGACAGGATCTGAAAGGCTGTGATTCCTTGTATTAGTTTAGCAGTGAACAATTCAGTTTTCTCTGAAGTGTTGATGCTCCATCACATGCATAAAAGGTACATTTCCAACTAAACATTGATTTTATAACATATATCGCAAATCAAATCGCAACCACAATGTCTATCAGAAAAATTGCAATTAGATAATTTTTTCTAAATCATTCAGCCCTATCGTGCAGCCTTTAATAACCTATGCCATTTTACCACTTTGGCTTCTCCTGAAAGACAGGGAGCTTACTCCAATTATGAGGGCAATAATTTCATTTCTTTTAAACAGAGAAACACCTGGATAATGCAATTTAATGTTGTTTCATGCTTACATGAACTAGTATGGACAAACTTCTTTTAGTATACTTCAGAGCTGGACATCAGTAGTCATCAGTTGGTGCATCCCATCAGTGTGTGGCTTTTGCCATAAAAATTCTCACTCCAAATTCTTCAGAACACAGCCTTCCCTGCAGATGACTTGAAATGTAGTGGTTCTTGATGTGGTAAATGGGAAAATTATAGAAGTCTGTGGAAGGCCGCTTCTTTGATTTTCATAGGAACCAGATATCTGTTAGAATTTTTCACTTTTCTCTTTTGCCTGTATAGCTCCATTGTCAGTGTTGAGTGGACGTCCTCTTGGTTCCCTGACCACCACTCTGGCCCCTCCCCCTCCGAGGTGCTTTCACTGACACTGTGGAGAATTTCATTTAGTTTTGGAGCCTCAGCTGCTCGCTCCCATCCCCCCCTTCATCATCATGTCCTCATCCACCATCCATTACTTGGGACACAGCAAATTATATCCCTTCAAATCTATCCTCCGTCTGACAAAACAGAACAAAACGCGCTCACAAGATCACTGCACAAGATCACAAGAAATATGCAGGCCTCCATCACAGTGTAAAGATGTATAGATTTTAAAATGTTTGGGGAAAAAATCTCAGTATTGCCAAACTACATAATAGTTTTAGTCTAGTCCAGTTTCCTCTGTCCATAGATATGCATGTGTTAAGTGATTTGGTGACTCTAAATGGCTCCTAGTAAATGAATGTGAAAGTAAATGATTGTCTGTCGGTGTATGTCTGTGTGTCAGCCCTGCGACTGTCCAGGGTGTACCCCACCTAAGGCCCAAAGTTACTGTGATAGTAACTCTACTATACTCTATACTCTACTACCCATGACGGGAATAAGCAGAAGATTAATTTATTTATTTTATTTTATTTAACCTTTATTTTACCACGAAGTCCCTTTAGATAAAATCTCTTTTTTGAGGGAAACCTGAATGAATCATTTTGTAATTTTGTGGTTTTCCTTTTGCTTCGCTTTTACATTTGTTAAAGGTGCTATGTAATGCTTTAATCCATATTTTTAAACCAATTTTGGTCACCTCTAGAACATAATTACATGTTTTACAACCTTAAAAAAACATTGTGACTAAAAGAAAATGTTCTCTACTGGTGCCATAAAAAACAACAACAACAGAGGTCCTTTGAACATAATCAGTGGAAAAAAAAAAAACCTATAGTATGATGCCATTTACTTACAAAATGAAAAATACCTGTGAGCATGAGGTCAGTGGGCGGGGGTTTGTGGGAGAGGCGGAAGTTTGTGGAACCGAGCGTACTGAGGCCTCAGAAAATCAGAGAATACAGGATTCCTAAAATAGGTGTGAATGAAGCAAAACACCACTCCACCATTCTGTTTTTGATGAGGGAAAATTATAACATGGTAGAAAACTCAGAAAAGTCAATTTTGCAAATTACATCACTTCACATAACATCAACTATAGGAACCAGTAGCTCATTTGCTACTATAGTAGTACACTATACCACAAAATCATGTATTTCTACTGCCAGCTAGTTAAAATTGTAATTATCATAAGTGGCATTTTACTATGACGCATTTTACTGGATTGGCTTGCACCAGATGAGAATGTAGAACAAACTATCTCCACTGGGTTCTGATAAGACTTTGTTTTTAAACTGTATGTTGCTACAGCGGTTGACTCGCCTGGAGGAATTGTGTCTTTTTGCGGCTTGCACTTTTGCATTTGTTTCATGGGACTTTACTTTATGGCTGACACAATGAATATTTATCTCCAGCGTGGCTCACATTTAAATATACTCTCCGGCTGTGTAAAATATCAGGTAGGGGACAACACAAAGCCACTCTGGTCAAATGTTATTGTGCCTATTGTGTAGTTGTGTGTGGACGTCCCATGTGACCACAGGCTGTTCTCCGCAGTGTACACCCCCTGCTTCCACACTCTTTTGTTGCAGCTTCCCTTCGCACCTCGCTGTGTCAGGTAGTGGTTGTAAAAAAAAATACAGTGGTGCAAACAGAAAGCCCCTTTGTTCCAATAGAAATTGGGTTGTGATGGTATGAAGCAGAATGGTTAGGTTGAGACTACCATTTCAAGGATGGCAGATCATATTTGTCCAGTTGAGTAAACATTTTATGCACAAATATTTGAAATCCTGTCAAGGCAAATAGATGCTCTGTCATCCTGAGGTAAAAGTGGATTGGAAAGAATGTCAGTCAGTTTGGGGGTAAATGTGGGTTTCTGACATAAAAAAAGTGTTTTTTTTTTTTTTTTACTTGATTCTTGGTCCATTACAAAATTTCACTGAAATCCACCGGTAACATTTTGTAGTGGTTGTAGTGGTGGTTGACTGATTTTTTTTTTTTTTTTAATTTTTCTGCCATAACCAGATTCTTGCACTTCTATGCCGATTTCTTGTCTGGCACATGTCCGGGCAACCATGTGACTGAAGGACCCCAGCTTCCCCAACTATTTTTTTGCAGTTTTAACATCTTACATTGCAGTGCATAGGAAACTTCCAAAATTGCTTTATCTTGGCATGAAAAGCTCAACTTTTTTTTTTTTTTTTTTGCTCATTTCACTGACTCACTCAGCAAAAAATCCAAATGAATTTTGTAGCTCTCCCCAGCTCTACTTGCACAGCAAGTTTAATTAAGATTGCCATAATGATTTTCTCTAAACACTCATCTAACACATTTGTTTGCATTTTAATAAGCGTTACTAAAACAAATTATATTAAATTAATTTATTTTATAAAATTAAGAAAGAGAACAAAAACTGATTTATTTAACTAACTCCTCCCAGCAGAGGACAGAGAGGTGAGAGAGAGAGATGTGGACAGTAGTTAACGAAGTGGCTCTATGGGCTGATGATTCCTGAAGAGGCTGTGACCTTTATATTATAGCAGTTCTATGTGTGTTCTGTTATATTTTCTTAGTAAATAGTTTGAAAAGTTTTTGGCTAATGAGTAACATTAAAAAGGTATAAAAATATCTAAAGACTGTGTCAAGCAGGAAACACTTAACATTAATGAATTCAAGGTGTGATTAAATAAAATCTTGCCATATGGGGATGCCAATTTTAAATACTGTAAATACTGTAATAATATGAGGAAAGCTTTTAATGAAAGAAATGCTCAGTGTTTCCTTCAGTAGAGATGGGTAAAGAGACCCAGTATTATAATGGCACCGGTGCCACGTCATGACCAGTCCACGTGGCTCGATAAGCTTCTGCCTTAACTTTTCTCTCAATGGTACTGACTGAGTAGTCACGGTAAATGCCATGTAGTCAAATAAGTACGTGAAATCTTTTTGCTCCTCTCATAAAAGACAAGACATCGCAGTTCCCTCGGCTGCTGGTGTCTGTGGGAGCAGAGCAGAGTGGGTGGGGCTGCCACACAGCAGTGCGCTGCGAATGCGCATGCTGCACACAGACGGAGAGAGGAAAAGTGTGGCTCAATTTCACCATAGTAGTTGCCGACACCACGAGCAGACACAGCGAGGACCAGCGCTGCATGACAGCGCAACAACACAGTGAACACAGAAAGATGGTAGGCTAATGTTATGCTAGCAGCCCACCTCTCGCTGAACGGGTTGACTGAGGCGGAGACCAGTGCACACAAACTCTAGCCCCGTTTTATTGCTCTGGTTATAGGGACCACTAACTCTGCTCTGTGGCCGCACTAGCCCGAGACACACCCACAACGCTGAGGTGCGTGTCGGTAGCTGATAAAGTCAAATGCCACAGGCTAAACAGTACATGCACAACTTGTGGACGCACAACCAGAGCCAAAACGCTAAGTAAACATGAAAATACTGCTCTCACCGTGTTCACCGTTATTAGACAACCATCCTCTCCTGTCCAGTAGGGGATAGAAACAGTTTCCACAACCCCGAAAAGTACAACTTGCACACAGAGTGTCTTGGCTCGACGACTTTCTCTTCAAACCCACAGTGCTCCCAAACAACCGAATTTGTCTTGCCTTTTCTGTTAACCAAGCGTTTCTCCTTGTTTTCTTTCTGCAGTTTCTAACAACTCCACATGTAGCCTAGCACGTAGCTAACAGAGTGCAGGCCTTAAGAGGTGAGGGGCGGAGCACGAGTGTGCATTCAAAACACACTTCAAAGTTAATGTAATTATTTGTTTTTTCTTGATTACATAATTTTTGTAATTGTAGGGTGTAATAATCAAAATTGTAATCGGAATTTAATTACTTGCACAGCCCTAGACCACACACAATTTATGCATTTATTTAGCCTATATAAGAATAGGTTACAGCTTTTTCTTATATTATAGATTTCATTTAATATTTTTATTTAGATTTAAATTCCTAATATTAAAAAATAATTTTATATTACAAAGATAAAGCAGCCTAGCTGCTTTATCTTTGTAATCTAAAATTATTTTTTAATGAAAAATGTCCAAAAAGGTTTAAAAACAGAGTAATTAATGTTCTTTATTAAATTTTTGCACAAAAAAGTGTCATTGAGAGCACCACTAAAAGACCGGATCGAGTAGTAGAGTAGTAGAAGAGTAGTAGTATTGGTAAAATCTTAATGATACCCATCCCTATCCTTCAGTGGTGTCAATAATTGTTGACAATCGTGAAATCACCATATTTCTTCTCACAATAATTGTAATACTAAAATTTAACATTGTGTCATCCCTAGTTATGTTGAAACAAAATTCTTGCAATATTAAAGAATCCTTTAAAAGCGCCAGCCTCCAGGGGTCAGTAAAGGAACAATTAAAGGATTTGTGCGTTCTTAGCCATTGTGAGGGTTAAGGAATTGGTGGCTCAATGGATCGAGCATGTACCTCTGAATAAGAAGAGTCCAGTTCGAGTCCAGGCCTGGGCACTACAAAATATTACCTCCGAGCTTTTTCAGGAGGTCTGCTTGCCAATCATCTCTCAACAGTTGATTACACACACGTTAATGAAGTCGGCTTCTGGAGTTCAGACATGAGAGGAGAATGCTGGAGCATTTTTATTAAGTGGGGTGTGACAGAGCAGGGTATGACCCCCAGTTTGCACAGCTGTTGGCAATGCAAAGCTAACCGATAAATGAGCTAAGCTACTGTGTTTAAGCTCTGAAATTGTCACAGTAATGTATGAGAAAATACATGCTACAAAAGTAAACAGTGAAAAGTAAAGCACAAAAACGTTTGAGACGCACAGTGTATGCCTCATTGGAATTACGCTTCATTATGCGAGAGGGTCAGGGTGAGTGTGTGTCTGAAAAGGGCTTGTGGTTATTGTGAGATGGGGAGGTCTGTATTCTCTGAGTTCTCCAATGTTTAGTTTTGTATGAAAACAAAGGTTTTGTTATGTACCTTATTAAGCTAACTTCCATTACTGTGAAAAAATAAACACAAAGGGGCATTTCTGCTTGTTCACCTCTTTTATTACTATTAAAATGATTAACATCTTGTATTTGAAAAGTTTATTTTTTGCCAGTGATCAAATATTTTCAAACTCCACTTTACTAAGCACATAAAGAAAACAATCTATTGTAATACTGTTTGAATTGATAGTATTAATGGGGGCCCAAGTCCTTTTGTCCTGGGAAGTGATTGGCTGATGGAGAAATGAGAAGTTTTTTTCAAACCAATTCAGATTTGTATACTGTATCTGTGCGTTTCTGTTTACGGATCTTTTGTGTTTGCTCTGTACAGACAGACACTAGACTGTCAGTGTATACATTGTGTGGAAATGCTGGTGAGGGTGATCATTATGCCCCCTCCCCCACCTCTACACAACATGCATATTTTATACAGGGAACCAGGTTTTGTCGCTAGCAGGCATGTAACGGTCAGGGCTGCAACCAAACACTGACCATTTTGGAATTGGAGTCTTTGCATTGTATGTCCTCTGTGAATCATGTGTTCAATGTATTTTTAAGAGGACAAACAACTAAAAAGTAAATGTTTTTTCCTGGAAACTGATTTATTTATTGTGGGCATAAACAAGTACGTTGCCTGGTGATGTACACTGTAATTTGAGATTACAGGTTACAGAGCATGATTGCACAAAATGAAGTAGTCTTTTGCAGTCCTTACTAAAACAATGGATTCTTCTGTATTAAATGGAAATATTACTGAATGAGAATGTTTAGCGTGTACCAACAGGTTTTGGCCAATCACATGCTTGCGTACAATACAGCCTCAAATAGAATATTATCTGCAGCTTGCCTATTTGAATTAACAGAAGCACTGATGCCTTTAAAAGCCAGAGACAAGCCTTTTGAAGAAGCAAGAGGGGACCCAAGTCTGATTGTTTCAGTGTTATTTTTATATTAAACACATGTTGAAATAACAGCCTGATATCAGTGAATAGAAAAGGGTTTGTTGGCCCGTTGACTTACACTGACATTTGTGTTCACAGTTATTTTTCAACTGCATTGTCGTTTTGGTAAATCTGTAGTTTAAGAGTGCAATGACAGATATCGCTAAAGGTGAACCATGTAGTCTAGGCTACCCATTCCAGCTGACTTCCACCTGTTTTTGGACTGTAGACTGCAGTAGTGAAGAGTGGCTGGTCCATATGTTGTTCGTGTTGAAGTGCACAGACAGACAGCAGCTGTGTTGGCGCACCTCTGATTGAGCAGCATGTCCGCCGCTGTCACAGGCTGACTGATATGTTTTTATAACCACTCTCTGATTCATAGCCACAGCGTTGGAAATACATGGCCATATGGAGGTCTGCGCCGCTTTTTTCTCTCCTGTATATGGCTGTAGCATATGTCTGAGGGCAGGACAGCTCTGTGTCCTGACTGCTAATTAGCTCCTGCCATTTGTATACATTTACATTGGCTCCTTTGTGATTGCACTGTTGCTATCTGCACACGCATAACTGCATGTGCAGCGAGTGTACACAGGACAGTGTTTGGAGTGTAAACAGCGGCTGAGCGGCAGAATACTGTCACTCACAACAGTCTGCACAGAGAAAAACTGTTTCAAGGACTGCACCAATACCTCTCCTTCATAGAATCTCACAACTTTTGAGGAAAATGATGACTCTAAATGTTTCAAATGCCTAATATACAGTTTATTATTTTACCTTGCTTCTGCTGTTAAGGTTGGGGCCTATCCCAGCTGCTTTGGTTGGGTCTGGTCAGTTTAAAACTATCTAGCTATCTGCAACAGTCAAAGCAGGATTCGCTTGCAAATGACTAACATGACCTGACACAGTTTGTTGTGGGATTTGTTGACATTGTTCTGTACACAGTGTACGATGGCTGTGTGAAAATAACTAACCTCTCATGGGCAATCGCCAAAATCTTAGCAGAGCTTTAAAGACATTCTTAAAGGCATTCTTCTCCCATTCATTCCATATAGGCCCCTTTTCACCTGTATGCATGTTATTGGAGAAAGCTGACTAATGAGAATCCCCTCAAAAAAGTTTAAATACCCACTCTTATGGCTGTTTAGCCTGGCCAGACAGCCCCCACCTACGTTCTTTTCTAAAGCAGTAGAGTCTAGAATCTCAGCCATACACAGTTGTTTCCAATCAAATTGCTGATACTGACCTACAGCCGGTTAACTGCAGCATGTCTTTTGTGTCTAAGCGGAATATCTCCAATCAAAAATAACCAAAATGATTATAACTTCACTCACCTCTGATTAATGGTGTTTAATTTTTTCCTTCATTACCTGTTGATTCTGCTGAAGTCTGCTTTGTTATTCAGTCCTCTGTGGGACTGTTTTCTGCACATTCAATCATATTAACTTTTTCCACAAGTCTTTGGACAACTTTTGTTGCTGTCCCCGTTCATAAATTAGTAAAGAGTTGCTAAAAAAAACAGCAGATTCTGGTGTTTTATGGCACAACCATCAATTCTTCATAAGTTCATGTTTCTTTTGGATACGGCTCAGCGGTGCTCTGCTTATCTCCCACCCTTTCCTCTGATTGGTTACTGCACCTGTGATTGTGCCGCCCATGGAAATTCAACTCAGACCAAGAGGTACCGGATTAACTTCTTTGTATAGAATAGGAAAAGAGTTATTCTGGCTGGCCAGGCTAATGGCTAATATGCAGGGGCAGATCTAGAGGGGTGGCATGGGGTGGCAGCTGCAACCTCTCAAAGAGCCCTTGCGTGGAGACGCAGTGTGCCTTTGGTGGCACGGGGGTTGAGTGCGGAGGTGTGACGCGTTCACGGTGGCACGGGGTTGAGACCGGAGGTGTGGCGTGGAGGTGTGACGCGCTCACAGTGGCACGGGGTTCAAGGCTTTCCAGCAGCAGTGGTGCACGTGGGGATGAGAGTTAATGGGCCTATTTCTTCTGGTTTTCTCTAATTTCACACTGAAAAGCCACAGGTCTGCGTTGGTGGTGACACACGTTGAATAAAATTTTGAGACCAATGTTTAAACTTTAGATAATTTGGTAAGCTAATAGCACATCTGAAAACAGAAATATACCTAGGTATAGCATAGCATCCTTCTGCCTGTTTTGTAAAGACTGGGTGTACAGCACACAACAGAGAGGCAAGCATGTGTAGAAACAGGGTAGCCTTATAACATTTACAATGTGCTACAGGGCAGGTAATAGCTTATTACTATTACTACATTACCATGTATCTCACATGTTAAAACAATGTTTTGTTAGCTTTTGTCGAAGCCAATATATATAAAAATAGATCTAATAAAAAAAAAAAAAAACAGGGTATAGGCCTACTTTTTACCTATGATTATAATGATACCAATCACAAGGAAATTCTCTGCAAAATTATACATTTTAGTCCAAACAATAACAAAAATCTTGGATGGACTGGAGAGCATCTCCCTGTTATAACATGCAAAGTTGCAGCAGGGCAGGTATTTTCATTCAGAAGTGAAGCTCTTAATGTAATAAGCCGTACAGTTGGCCGTGCTTCCAGGGCCCTTAACCTCATGCATTTGCAGTGAGGCATGTATATCACGCTCCAGACACTGTAAAACAAGTTGTCCTGTTGTTGGTGCAATCATAGAGAATGACAAAAAATCATGAACATTAGGAGCAGTTTTGAGCCCATAAAGTTCGGCTACACTTCTCGATCTTCAAATCAGTTTTTGTTTGATGACAGTTCACCTCAATTAACCTCGTATAACCTCATGATATTATTATAGATAGCTCTTTGAAATAAAATATGGAGTTATATGCGACACAATCCAAAGCATCGCGGAGGTGTGCCACCCCTAAAATTGTTCATTACCCTTCTTGCCATGTTTTTTTCTAGATCTGTCCCTGCTAATATGTCTAAACATGTGGCATGCAAATTTATCTTGTTATACCATCTCCACACAAACAATTAAAACATAATTTTTTCCTGTATAACCCAAAATTTAATAAGTACTGCTAGTGTGTTTTTTTTCCAACACAGTTTTGATTACTTAAAGATTATTAAACATTTTTTAAATGTAGTTCCTCAGTGCTGTACATATATGAGGGCATTTCTGTGTTTTATTGCATAATCTCTAGCTTTACAGTAAATAGAAGCACTTTGGGGTTTCACTTCCTTCAAAACTAGTCACTGACTTTAACAACTATTTAGCTGTGCAGTCCAACTAGCACACACTTTGACTTTTACATGACCCTAGCCATGTAAATCATATGTAGTGTATGGCACTCCCATATTGTAAGTATATTGTTATTGCCATATATCACTTTATTTCCGTTACATCTTGTGCTATAGTGCTGCCCAACTATAATTTGTTATTTTTATACCTCCCCTATGCATTTGATGATCCCGGTCTGGGACCACCCACTAGGACAAGAGTTTGTTTTCATTTTAGTGGTCTGTCCTGTGTAGTTTGATGCAGTCAGTAACGTCAAGTGTTTATAACATCACAAGAAAGTACAGTATATATTTTTATATATGTATTTTTTTTAACTGCACACAAAGATTAGCGTGGTCCACTTTTCTTTAAATAACTTTTCAAGTGAGTGACCCCGAGCCCTGCCACTAATGTCTGTAGTGCATATGACATGAACATGTGGCCCAGAGAGCCTTGATCTCTGTTTTGTATTAACATAAAAAAACAACCTATGTGTGCCTTAGCACAGTGATTCCCAACCTTTTTGGTGTGTAACCCCAGGACCTGATGTAGTCCTGGTTTGGACCCAGCGCAGTCCAAGTTTAGAGTTTAGTTCTGGTTTAATCTTAATTTAGTCAGGGTTTGGCCTGACACAACTTGTTTTAGACCTAGTTTAGTTCTGGTTTAGACTTTGTTTGTTCCTGGTATTGTTCGGTTTATTTTTGGTTAAGTTTTGGGTTTAGACCTTTTTAAGTCTTTTTTTGTCCTTCTTTTATGTCGCATCCCTCGCTATAGTCCTAGGTTAGTCTTGAATTAGGTTTATTTTAGTCTTTGAAATATAAAGGTACTATAAATGAGCACGTAACTCCACATACCCCCAGCAATGTGCTCGCATACCCCTAGGGGTCCCTGTACCCTGGTTGGGAAACACTGCCTTAGAAGACCTGTGGGTAGTTAGTTCAGCAAAAATCTGGGACAGTCTAACTGCCCATCTTAATCATTTGGTTTCATTTAGGCTTTCTTCTGTTTAGTCTACTCTGATGAATCCTGTAATTTAAACAAATTTAATATTTTAAATCCATTTCCTTTTTGTGTTTTCTCCAGCAAATCATAAAAATCTACTTAAATTTCCTGACCTGCTTCATCCACAGAACTTAAATCAAAGCAAACTGAGCTGTGTTTTTATAGCCAAGCCCTCAGATGTTTATTTGCATAAAACATTGAAGAGAGCACAAAAGTACCTTTGAGCAGATCCCTCAAGATCAGATAAGACTTGGGAGTCTGAGCTGAATATAATATCATGTCTCATAAGTTCTCATGATGTTTTTTTTTTTTTTTTTTTTTTGCCCTTTTTCCAGCAAATGGTAATGAGCCTGCGGGTGTCGGAGCTGCAGGTGCTGCTGGGCTACGCTGGACGCAACAAACACGGACGAAAACACGAGCTGCTCACCAAGGCCCTCCACCTGCTCAAGTCCGGCTGTAGCCCCGCCATTCACATGAAGGTCAAGGAGCTGTACCGGCGCCGCTTTCCCGCCAAAATGATGTCACACACCGAGCTGGCGCTGGCCGGACCGCACCACCCGGCTACAGCGGGGGGTGCCGCTCTGCCCGCCGGCCTCACACAGCTAGCGTACGAGGGACATGCGGGTCACGGAGGAGCCCCCTCGCCTGCCGCCTTACTGCCCCTGTCTCTGCTGGGGCCAGGCAAACACGAGTTGAGCGGGATGACCCATCACCTGCCAAACTCCACCTCCCTCCACCCGGTCCACCCTGACGTCAAACTGCAGCGGCTAGCCTTCTACGACATGCTGGACGAGCTCATCAAGCCCACCAGCCTAGGTAAGGAAAGGGGGGATAGTTAAGCATTTTGTAAAAAGAGGGACTTAAAAATCTGAATATTTGATATGCAGTTGTATTTAGTAACAATATTAGATCTTCTAAATAAGTTTGAGAAACTTGTAGGGGCATGCAGGGCAGAAGCAGGTCAGCTAGATTTGAACAGAGTTTGAAGAAAAGTGAGTCATTTGTTATTTTGGGTGCTGTAGGACTTTCTATAACAGTAGTCTTCTGCAGTAGAATCCAAGCTACTCATTTAGGATGTTGATATGCCTCAGGTAGTTTTTCCATATTTCTTGTCTTTCTAACCTACCGACAATAAGATGGGACATTTTGACATTGTTTTTCTCATGGATATCTATTTAGCTTTGAATGCTTATGGGTGGATCTTGTAAAAGAATAAGAATGTATTATAGATGTGGTCAAGCTGCATGTTATGTTGTGATATGTAATTCATGTTCACAATATGATTTTTTTTTTTTACGAGTTCCGACAGAATAAGCTGTTGTCCAATTATGACATTTTTAAATAATTTGTGTCCCCTTATCAAACTAAAATTGTCAAAATTATTTTATAAACAGAAATTAAATATTAATGATACATTATGTTAGATATTGGCTATAAATTGACATATCTCACATCAAAATAACAAAAAAGTAACACGTTTTAAGACACTGTTTTAAAATGCCATCACAATTTATTTATCTAAATCTTTACTCTTTTGCATTGTTACATCCCCATTAGCCAGTCCTATTCAATTAGCAGCCTGGGTATCAGCACACAAACAATACAAATACAATATAATAGTCAAAATAAAATATACAGTCAAATATTCAAAGAGGTAGTTCTCAAGGGTTGTACTGGACAACAGACCAATAACTCTCTGGGGAAAACAATTTTTCTTTTATTCACTAATTTAACAGGATTTGGTAAATTCATATTGTACAAGGATAAAGGATGTATTTGGTGCAAAGCAGAATATTACCCATTCCTTTATGAACCTTTTTAGCAAAATAGAGCCACTGAATGCACCACCGCTCTATTACTAGTCACATGTGACCACACTGACTATTTTGCTGACTCCTCGCCTATATATATATTTTTTTTTTGACTTGACCATCTGCAAGATTCCATGTGAAAGGGTGTAAAAATATATGTAGAAATTTCTTAAATTTTTCCCATATCATTGAGGTCACCATAAACATTAGTCATAAAGTTCTCTGTAGGTTTTTTGTAGCACAGATATTTGTTGCGCTTTATCAACTTCAAGAGCAATGATAAGCCACATTGCTCTCTCACAATATTTTAGGGTTGCACTTTCTTAGAAAAACATGCAATATGTAATAGTGAATATTAAAATTACTGATATGGTGAACAGTTTAGAATAACTTACACTAATAAGCATTAGTTAAGGATTAGTTAATGGTTAGTAAAAAGTTTATTAATTATTTTCAAAATTAATAAACACAACTGAGTTATACATTTTATTTTACACCACACTTAGTACAGTGCGTCTACATTGTAACTACTATGTAACACAGACTGTAACAAACTGTAGTATTATGTAACTATGTTGTACTTAAATAAGGGCTTTTGTGTACCTACCGTTTCTAGATACAAATGTAAAACAAAATACTTGTTACACTACTCTATTTAAGTTCATGTTACTTCTGCAAAAACAATACAGTAAGACTACTTTACGAGGTGGTACTTGGACTTTGGTAGAGTAGTCTAACAAGTATTTTTACATTTGTACCTAGAAACTATAAGTACACAAAATTCCATTATGTAAGTACATGTTATTACAGTTTGTTACACTATAACAACTTGTAACAACAAGTATGGTGTAAAACAGTGTTACCAAACATTATTAACTTCTTAATTATTGAGTAGTAAGCTCAGGTAACACAATACAAAAACAAATAAATAAAATACTGTGATTTAATATTTCATTACTGCTTTATTGTGGTGAGCTATTGTAAAGTCTTACCCTGATATCTGATTTTTAAATGTCCCCATTGGCAGAATTTATATGGCTAAATCAGTGTTAAACAAACATTGTACCTGAACTAAAACAGGTCTAAAATAATCAGGCTAGGACTAAATGTAGAAAGATGAATGTCCAAAAGTTTTTTCCTTGACACACACAATAGGTTTTTAATTTCACATGATGTATAGAATCAGGACTAAACCAGGTCTTAACTAGGATTTGGACTTTTACATTGAAAGGCTAAGAGTAAACTGCACATAAAAGACAATTATTGCAATGGTAGTTTTTTGGTGCAGCATTGATCATAGCAAAAAAAAAAAAAAAAAAAATGGCATAGATGAATTTTAAGGCTTGCATTGCACATTTGTAGCACTAATTAACAATAGAGGCTACATTTATGGGCGCACAGATGAAAAGGCTCAGGGAAGTGTCGTGTTTTTACTGTGGTAATTTGAGGGGCCTCCTTCTCAAAGCGACTCGTATGAATAATAAGAGGAAAATTATGTTTTATGTGGCTGTTAATATTTTCATGTTTGGATTGCTTTGAACAATGTTTTTGTAGTGTAGTCCAGCCTGCTGTCATATGATGAATCGGAGTAATATTTTTTGGTGATAAAAAGTTACACAGGCGTCACAGCTAGATAAATATTGTGTACCTGCTGGTTCCAAATGAAACATGAATTCAGGCTTGGCTCATATTTAAAAAAAAAAAGCCTCTCAGTGAGAAAGCTGTAAGACAAGATGGTATCGTTGCATGTTTTATTTTTGATATACACACCCTCCATCAGTATAGTCCCACTCCCGTCACCAGTACTCATTATAGTCCCTTCATAAAGGTGTTTTGATGACTTCAGTAGTTTCATCCATAAGTGGAGGAAACATGTACTTTTCATTGACTACTATGGCTTTTTGGCAAATAGCATTGAAGACCTCAGTATCAGAAAAGTCAGATTAACATAAATGGGGACCTTTAAGAATGTTTATTATTAACTGTCATCAACTGAGATAGCATTAGTCTTTGCATCCCTGAATAAGGGTTATATGTAGGGCTGCACAATATATCGCAAAATTATTCTTATTGCAATATCAGCAAATGCAATATCCGTATCGCAATAATATAAATATATCACAATAACGCTGTGATCTTCCATCTGACAGAGATTCACACTGAAGAATCATTTTCCACCAGAGGCTTAAAAGAACATGTGTTGTGACTAAATAAAAATGTTTAAAAAGTCCAGTTTTAGTGGTAATTTAATTAATTTAGTCACAGCTTAGCCTTGTTTTAGTCCTGCTTTAGTCTGTGTTAAGTTTTGATTTTGTCGCTTTTTTGGCTTGTAAATACAGGAACTTACATTTTTGTGAAATGTAGTGAATTTAACTTACTATGTTTGAAAAGTAGGCTCTATTTTCAAATATTGCAATAATATTGTTATTGCAATTCAACATAGTTATCAAATATTGCATGTTTCCTCCATATCGTGCAGCCCTAGTTATATGGTATTTAAATCATTGTTACCTGAAAAATGTTTTATTACTTTGTTGCCACCTGGCATCCAGAATTATACTTTTTACATCACTGAAATGTGCACCAAGCTCAATAGTTTAGGGATAGTGCCAAACCCTGAGGAAAAGTAAGGTATAATTGGACAACATGCATAATCAGAGTCATATTTTTTAATGAAACACACACTTCAGATATAGTTTTTCACTGTTGTTTACATATTGTATATCTTACCTTTGTTTGTATGTGTGCTGCTGTTTTGCCCAGAAACTGTTGAAACATGACTTGTATCCAGCCAGCTTTTTAGCATAACAACACTGTGTAAATTATGGCAAATATATGGGAACATCTAGATTTTCCCACATTAGCATTTTAATAGCGCTAGAGTCCATCTTATGATTAATTTGCCTTCCGATGTGTGTATAAACATCGTCTAGGTCTGCTGTCACATCTCTCTCTTCCTCTCATTTTTCCATAGGCTCTGTCTATCCTTCACATAAAGACCCATTGCTGCAAACTGTTCATGCACCAGAGTCCAGTCTAAAATCTGCACTATTCTCACTAGTAATATACAAAATTTGTGGGCACATATTGTTCTCCTCAGCAGCACTTAAATAATGTATGCTGTTAATATTTTCCCCTAGACAAAGGCAGAGTGAGGGGAAAAAAACATGACTGTACATAATTGATTTAATTTGTGGGCTCATAAATGAAACGGAGCTGTGGCTTAGTGGCCATCTTTATGTGCTGCTGTTGTGCTGCACATAATGAAGCTGCTTAATTATATTTCATACATATTTTCATTTTTCTATTTAGACAATGGGTTTTCTTCTTGGATTACACACCACACTGCACGGCTGTGGCTTTTCTGTTTGTCTCTGGACTTTCTCATGTTTAAGTATTGATATTTGGACATGATGCATCACAGTGGGGTGTAATGCTATATCTATGCTAATACTATATCTGTTTTCAAAAACAGGACTGGTTAGAAGCTAAAAAGGGCATGGTACTCTTATTTGGTACAGATATATTTTTTGAGGGATATATAAAACGGTCATCTCATGATGTTAATAATACAGCACACAGACCACAGCAACAAGTCATGAACCACAACTGGGCTTGGCATTTTGCTAAATCATGATGTACCATCAGTGTCTGCTGTAGGCCTTAGTGGCTCATAACTAGCAAGAGCTAAACTCTAAAATCTGATATTATAATCCAGTACAACTGTGTCTGGGTGAGCAACTTAAACATAATCATGGTTAGTTTGAGGCTGATGTATTGCCCATTCTTTGGCCCAGGCTACACATAAAGACAGGGCTGAAACTAACGATTACTTAGATTAATCTGTCGATTATTGTTTCGATTAATAGGATAGTGAAGCATGTTTGGTTAAAGTGGTTAAAAACCTACGTTGTTTTATAGTTCCCATTAAAAATTGTGTAAATTTTACAAAAAAATCACTTAATTTTAAAAAAAATTGAACCAGCCAAAGCGACAACTATGTCACTGGAGGACATGTGGATAGAGCCTACACACATACATACACAAACAATCTTTTTAATCAAAAACACAAAATGTATAATGTTTTTAACTGTTTTTGTTGCATTACTGCTCTGTGTTGGTAATAAACCCTCCTCTCTCAGTACATGGCATGTTTTAAAGTCTATAAATATCCCAGTTAACGATTATCTGATTATTAAATGAGTTAGCGATTATTTCAATAATCGATTTATAATTGATTCATTTGATTAGTTGTTGCAGCCCTACATACACAAACATTTTTTTATGCTGTACGGCGGGGGTCAGGACTCACTCGCCATTTCACTGCAAAAGTAAAACAAACACACTGCATGGATACAGTGACCGTGGGTGAAGATAACAGATCCTGTGTTTGCATGCCTGTAGCCAAGAAGAAATTACAGTCCCTCCAATCAGTGTAAAACTAAAAACTAAAGCAATATTTGAAATATCGGCACTTGCCTGTACAGAATCACACACAGAATATTAACAGACAGTTCAGTCACACGTCCTTAAATGTGAAATTGTGGATATTTGACCTGGTCATCATTGTTGAAAATAACTGTGGTCAGTCACAGTTTGATTGCTGTAGAAGACATAGCTGCCTGCTGGTAGCATGATCCTTCTATTGTTTGTTACTGCTGAACTTCTTACACTTACTGTAGCTTTGCACTGAAAATCACAAAAGTCATAACTACTGTAGGTATAAATGGGCAAAGAAAGAGAGTTTACATTAGCAATACAACTTTAGTATTATTACATTGGCTCAAAGTAACATGCACTTCACACTTTATCTGTGCCAGCGTTTGCAGAAACTGCTCTAGTACTGTACTATTGCCATGGCGACCTAATGGTCTGGTTCCGGCCTCATATCCAGCATTATCTGTCCTTTGTACTCCTCTAGACCTCAGTGCTCATTATACATTTCACTGTGAGCTTTATACATGATTAAATTACTATTCTAGGAGGCCATTCTTTGATACAAGCTCACGCTGGACTTGATGAACTGTTGACATGATTAGTCTCTTTCATTGAAGATCGGAGGTCTGGCATTAATGTAGCCGTATAGAGTTCTTGTAGTTCTGCACTTGAATTTGTAAATCTAAAAGATGCCGGGTGAATGGGTGCATATGGGTGTGTTGTTAGTGACATTCAAGCCAGACAAAGGCAAACAGGGCTGTAGTCAATGAAAGCATACATCAGACGAGCAAATCAATATTCAGAGACAAAACAGACTCCAATTCTATCATGTGGAACCTGTGACGGTAGCCCTAGAGGGACAATCTGGGACAAAACCAGTGGAAATAGATGTTAAGTTCATGCAATTTTTATTTCTTCATGCAATGATGTGAGAAACTGAAACATGGCTGTAGGAAATAGAAACATGGTATGCTTCTCATCTTGTAGTTTTCAGGAACATTCATTGGATCCTGTGGAGCTTTGAAGGTCTTTTTAAATTGGCTTGTAATTATTCCATTATAGACTTTTTTAGTGTTTGTAAACAGAAAGTCTGTGTTCCAAAGAATGGTACCTGAACGTTAAAAAGATATTAATACAGTTTTAATGGAGCAATTAGCATTCAGCCACAAAGGATTGCCAATTATGAATGACAAGATGATTTTGGAAACTGACAGCCTATCGACCACATGTGTGTAATGTCAGAACCTGGTTGGATGATATTAGTGAATGTGTCAATGTTTAGCTGCTTTATTTAATGTAGAAATTAGCGTATAATGAGGATGTAAGCTAAAGGCTACGCAGTTTACATTTAGTAATTGTAATGTTATGTTGGTCAGTAGTTACAGAAATAAGGCAATTACAATAGTTTGTCAGTGTATGCTCAGATTTATTCCAACAGTCTTCCCTAATCCAACTTTAATAAGTGAACTATAGCAACTATCGCTGACACTCAGGTCTGTGTCATATTAATACATAGTGAATTTTAACAAATATATAAACAACAGCCATTCATTTCAGCAGTCTAAAAGCATCAGAATTAATATTTTTATTTTTGCTTTCTCAAAATGAATGGGATAGAAAGTTAATCTCAGTACCAAGTTGCGTTCACAACTTATTTGATCACGCCACTTATGGAAGGGTGCATACAGTAAACACTGAACCTTTAATCACACGTCATAAGCAGACATGTACAATTAACAACTCTTGAACTATCACAACCAATTTTTTTGCCTTACAGGTTGCATGCTTTTTTCAGGCTTTTTTGGAATAATTTTGGACACCACTGTCGTTAAAGTAATGTATGTGCAAGGGAAACGTCTTCTTTTGGGGAGTTGTTACTTTGACCTTGCAGAGAATGCTTGGATTAGGTGTCTGTCGCCCCCTGCTGGCAATGGTGGGGACTGGGCAGAGTATAAAATGGCTTATTAGCACGGCTATTAGCAGATGATGCTAACAGATAGATAAATGAGCTACTGCTTTGCAGTAACTGGAATTTAAGCACTGAAATTATCCAAACGAGTCTAGAGACGGTGTTTGGACTTTAGAAACACACAGGAGTACTTCCTGGTTTCAGGTGTTTCTGTAGAGCCGTGAGGCCGAGCGTTTTCACCTCTTTAGAAAGGGACAACCTCAGCATACAAATACTATATTTTTTATGCAAACAGTGGTTTATCCTCCACCACTCTGATACCTCTGTAGTCAGAAACTAGTACAGAAATTAGTTTGTATATGTGATCCAAAATTACTTCAGATTATGATAAATGATTCCTCAAAGGTAAAGTTTAATTACAGTTTACCTGTTTCCATTTTCTATAAATGGTAGTAGGTTATTAGGCTGCAGTAGCCATGGTTCATATTTATATTGTGGCCACAGTCATTGACAGTGATGGGTCAGACAGAGTCAGGACCACAGTGGTCCTTTAAATATGGTCACTTTGCTAACACTAACAGCTCTCTCCTTGCTCCACTGGTAACGAGACATTTGTAGTTACATTTAGGCTGTTTTATGTCTGTTTGGAACGATGCCGCTGCGCAGTGACTCCCAGATCGGAGCGCGCTCGGTCCACTCAGGATGTCCCAAGGAAACTCCCACGGAAAGCCCGCTGCGCTCGTGCAGCGGCACTCGAGGTCTTTGCGCAGCGGTGATAGCAGCGAGCGAGTGAACACCTTTTAGTAAATTGTATTTAAAGAACAGTTTTGATGGAGGAAAGTTTTCTGCTGCGCTGACTGAGCCTGTCCTCCTCCTGTACTCATCACTAGATGGGAGGGGCTGTGCCTTGTGTTTCTGCAGCGCAGGTAAAGACGTCACATTATCGATACTTTTCCAAATGAATTTAGATACTCGTTTTAGTATCGATTAATATCTTGGTATCGATTTTTTTGACAACCCTACTCCAGGTATGTTTTTGAGATGAAAACACAACATGGTTAAAAGCTCAAAGTATTTATAGTCAGTAACAGAAGGTGTTTTATACTGTTCAATGATCAGTATAGGCTACTTTCATAGTCTTCTTTCCTTTTGCTGTTACCTCTAAATTAATTCTCCAAGATCACAGTATGAAGCCTGCTGCATCTTATACTGAGGCAGTATTATTTTGATACAATGATCAAAACATTATTGTGGTTAATTATTGATGTATCCCAGCAAAAGACCTGCATTATACACAGGCAGTTCTAAATTTGTATCCATGGGCAGTAGCATAGAGAACCAAGAAAGTGATGCTTGAGATTCAGCCATTAGTGCAGCATTATGTAAATTGATGCAATTATCTGCCATATTATCCCTCTGCATTATAATATCTGTGTAAGAACAAACCACATTTTATTTTTTATTTTTTTACAAATGCTACCGTCTCTGTCTATTTCTATACATATAAGATTATTGGTTATAGTTTTAGTGAAAACATTTTAAAATGTTAATATAAATCTGGTAATGTAGAAGAATAAATTTTGAATAAATTCATAATTTTAATTAGGTTTAAGATGGTGAAAGCCAAATTTTACAGAGCATATCTTTACAGACAGATTCATAGGAGTGTAATGGGCCATTTTGTACTATGGACAGTATATTGGCAATAAGTATGTTTCTTCATAATCACAGCAGCAGTGGAGCCAGCTGCATTTCTCTGTCTGGCACCTCCTGTTGGGATGATTCATGTCTAAAGAAATATTAATATAGTATAAGGACACAGTATATGTTGCCAAAATGTAATCCTCAACAGATCTACCATTAAACCTTAATTAGATTTTAAATGTGATCTTTCATTTTGTTTCAAGAGAATTAAATTTATTCTCAGTTTAGCTTTATTGTTTAATTTAAACAAGGTTTAAATTATAAATTGTAAATTATTTCAAATACTTAATTTATTGATTGTACTTTAAAATTCTTCCATGCCTCTATTTTAATCAGACCCTTTCTAAATTGATTTGTTTTCAATCTGTGCAACAATTAAATGGCTAGACAAATTTAGGGTTTGCAGTAATTATCCCCATTCTATAGATGTGAATCGACCCGTGTAAGTTGCCCTGTGCACATTGTGCTTGCCCTTGCTCTTGTCTGTGAATCAGGACAGATAACATCACAGTCATTATCAGCTGCCTACAGTAGATTACTGTGGCAGTGTTCCTAAACACATGAAACACTGAAGCAATCTCCTTTCTTTAAATCCAGACCTGAGCTTTGTGCTGACCCACGTTTGATCCTCAGTGAAATGATTTGATCTCACTGTAAACAGCTCAGCCCGCTCCAAACAAATGAACGCAGCCTGCTGCACTCAAGTATAAAAACACAAAATGGCCTCTCTCTTCTGTACTGCTATTGCACCATAGCGTTGTCAACCTCATAAGATGATGCTTTCAGACATATGACTTAGCCGTGATCTGTATCATTAATTGCAAATTGCATTAATTGGTAGTCATTTGAATTTCCCTTAGTTGAACTGACACCCCTGGATAATGTGATAGATTGTCAGACTCAGAGCTAGACATTTTTAGACCTGTAAAGACACATATGGGTCCCTCCTCTGCTAGCTTGTTTTTTTATTGTTTCAGAGTAAATGCTTGACTGTTGTAACTTATGATACAGTTATGTGGCTTTGTGAGGCACATTTACTAAGTAAGGACCAACATTTTCTGACTTTGTTGCATTTCATTTTCTACAGCTGAAGCATTACTGTTGATATGTATTAGTAAAACTATGATTACCGATCCAATGAGCTACATTTATTAGCAATTATTGCAACTAACTTTTATCGCCACTTGAATGCACCACAACACTGTCGATTCAGTAGTTCAGCTCTCTGATGTGCTTGTAGATTGAGACAAAAGCGGTTTGGCCAGTCCCCTGGAGAAATCAGACTTAAGACTGACTATGAGCGTACTCGGACTATGCTGTGCATGTAAACATAGTGAGTGCAACATTTTATCGTTTGAATCTATTGTTGGTCAATTTAAGAGTAAGGCCTCGTAAATTAGACTATGGCAGTAGCCCAGTATCTCTTCAGTGCATGAGACACAGTGTGTTGACAGGGGAGTGAGGCCAGCTGCCAGACTGGGAACACTTAATGCCAGTCTGAGGAATCTGTAAGCACAATGGAATGTCCTAATGAGCCCTGTCAATACAGAGCTTATGCAGATAATCAGGAACAGAGAAGAGGAAGTAACACCCGTGGAAAGTTCTCAGTTATTTTGAAGGTGGCTTTAGTATCCAGGAAGCTGTTACACAAAGTCATTTGAATAAACTGTGTTGCAAAGTAAATTTAGACTTCACAGTTTGTTCAATTGGGCTTGTTTAGTGCCATTGGTTATTATCTTTCTCTCTCAATCAAAGATTATATCCTCAACCAATGATTTCTTAGCACACTTGTGCCAACGAGCGGCAGTGAACAGCTAAAAGCATTTATAGTATCACAAAGAAGACACACCAATGCCCATCCACCGTCTGAAAAGGCAGGCCAGTGTTTCCTAGCCTTCAGGAACAAGATGGCAGATTGTTGAAAACATTGGTAAAGGTTGTGAGCAATAATAATCTCTTCTTAATTGCTTTTTTGCTGTTGTAATAAAAAATAAAACCGAAGCAGGGTAACGATGTAGTGTTAAGTTATGGTGGTAAAATCCCATCAAAACCACAGTTTCTTGAGCAAGAAAATAAACTTACTCAACTTACTTGGGTCAGTTTAGTGGCTTTGTGGAGTCGGAGTCAGGACTTGTATTTTTGTGACATGGCAGGGCCTGTAAATGTTGTGCTGATCTCTTTACCATTCACTTGTGGGGGTTGAGCTCCCTTAAGTGGACAAGATGTGGGTCCCCGTAGTGTAAATCTTTCAATTTGAGATGGAGGCTTGGGTGTGTTGTGGTCAGATTAGCTTTGCAGTAAATGAACGTAAAGTCCCTGAACACTTGGAGCCACACTTCATATTCGTGTGCACAGGCCTGTGTGTGTGTCTGTGGTGAACCGGAGGGTGGAAAAGTAGCAAAGCCACTAACACGTTAATCGACTCCAGCTGGGCTTTGTTGTGCTCAAGTCTTTCTATAAAGTCCAGAACATTCGACATATGTTTGCTCTCTCTACTTTACACTTTTTTTTCTTTATACTGAAAGTACTAGGTTAACCCGTGCCATTGCAGCTGTGTGAAAATTAGGTCAAAATATTAGTTTAGGAGAGCTGCGATGTTGCAACAGTTGATATCTGAAATTTGCGCTGCAGAGGTATACACGTGATCTGATAATGAGACCAAAACACTCTTTCACTATTTCACTCTTCCACTATTTTATTCCAATGTGCATAATGTAAATGTTTGCAGTTAAACCAGCTTGAACGCATCTGTCAGTACTGTTAATAATCTAATATTTCAAAATTACTACCACTGCTATTACTACTTCTAGCATCTACTACTACTACTACTTTTACCTTTATTACTAGTTTGGTTTCAAAGCCAATCCATTCTCACAATTATTTTTAGTCAGTTTGTTTATAGGTCACAGCATGTCCAAAAAGGACCGCTATAGCTGTTCACATGCCAATGAAGGAGTGTGCATTATGGGACTGCAGTTTTCTACTTTTACCACCAGATGTTACTACAAAGACAAGACTTCCATTCCCAACCTTTAAAGGGGAAAGAATATGATATATTCATATTTTAAAATTTTGGTTACCTCTAGAACAGCAGTTCACATTTACAACCTTTAAAAACATTATATAAATACTCTACTGGTGCCATAAAGAAACAGGTGAAGAGACCAGCAGAGGGCAGCAGAGTGCAGATTGTTGTGGTTTTGAACAAAATTCAAATCCTTAAACTATTTATATGATGCCATTTCACTACAAAATTAAAAATAGCTGCGTGGAATCAGTGGAAACAGAGCTGTACGCCGTTTTTTGTGATAAATAAATGAGAGCAGACTGAATGTAGAGGGCTTGTTGATCGGTCAGTGCTGGAGTGGGCGGGTGTTGTTGGGACTGGTGGAGGTTCATGCGACCGAGCATTTTGAGGGCTCCAAACAGCCGTGCTAGAGAATAGAGGATTACTTAAACATGCGTGAATGAAGCAAAACACAGATCTAGGTATGTTTTTGATGAGGGAACATTATAACATTGTAGAAAGCTAAAAAAAAGTAAATTTTGTATAATATAGCCCCTTCAAGACATTTGTCTTATACACTAACAAAAAAAAAAAAGTCTACAACTATAACATGTCTATGAATTTGATTGATTTTACTGTTTTAATTGTAATTCTTATCTACTTTTTTATGTACCTTTACCTTGTCTTTTTTTCTGTAAAACACTTACACTTACTTAATTACTCTGTCTGAATTGTGCGATACAAAAACTTGCCTTGCCATAGTTTTGCTCAAACAATTGTCTGTTTTTGACCAGGACATGTAACTCATGGAAATGATAATTGAATTTAAATTAATTTTCACAGCACCTGGCCAATACATAGGACCAAGTGCCGGCTTTAACGCAACGATTACCTAAAATATCAGCCTAGATGCCTTTATCCTGCCACTTTGATTAGTTGTTTCATCAAATGAGACCAGTTTTTTGCTGCTGTGTTTAATAGTAACATTATTTGTGATTACAGTGATGAAAGCCACCAGTTTTCTCTGCTGCAGTAATTACACTCCCATCATAAAATTAATGTCCCGATGATTTATTCATGTTTATATTCTAATAAGCACCATTAAACACAAATTAGAATACATGCAGTGACAGAAATGTGTTTAACAACTGTAATTACACTACGGGCAAATAGACGTATTCATTTTGGGTCCTCTTTCCATGAGGTTGATTAGACACTATTTATTCAAATTACATTCTGAACTCTAAAAAAAGACTCTGTTCATGAACTGTCTTAATTCTACATCAGACACATCTAATAAACTTGGATAAGGAATGTTTGCTGACTACAGATTCTATAATTTAGAGCAACATTCAACATTAGCGTCTTAAAAAGAGAACATGCAAATTTTCATGTAGTAGTTCCTGTGCAACCAAACACCATCAAAACTTGCCTCTAAAACTGAATGTATGGCTGGGGTGGTAATTGGAGTTCGACTGAATTTTCCATTTTTGGCTGATTCTTGGACTTTTATGCCAATATAGGTTTAGGCGCATGTCCGGGCAAGCATGTGACTGAAGGAAACAGAGGTGCAGGTGACAGAGAATATCATCACTGTGTCCAGGGCTTGACATTAACTTTTTTGCTCACTGGCCATTTTGGCTAGTGCTCTTAGGTTTTTCACCAGCCATAGAGGTTAAAATACTGATTCGTGTGTAGTGTATGAATAATCTATTGTTTTTACAATACTTTTAAAAACCACCAAAAAAGTATTTTTAAAATTGTAATTTATCATCATCAAAAAGAAAATACATATATGTATTTATATGTACTATTTATATATACAGTATATTTATTTAAATCTGTATATTTTAGTTTTTGTTGTCTTTTTTTTTGTTTTTGTTTTTTTTGTTTGCCGTATTTTCCAGACTATACGTCGCTCCGGAGTATAAGTCACACTAGCCAAAAAATGCATTATGAAGAAGAAAAAAAACGTATATAAGTCGCATTTTTTGGGGGAAATTTATTTTACACAATCCGACACCAAGAACAAAACCAAGTTATAGTAATAATAGAATAGAGAACAACAGGCTGAATAGGTGTGCGGTTTGCTAACGTAACACATTGATGGTTATTCAGCTACATGAAGCATAAACAACGAACTGAATAGGTGTCTCGTATGTTAACGTAATATAGTAACAGTTATTCACATAACTATAGCATAAAGAACATAATATAACAAGTTCACCAAACTCACCATCTCACTCCTAATCGCTAAATCCTTTAAATTCTTCATCCTCGGTGTCGCTTCTGAACAACTCCACCAACTCCGGAGGTAGACGAAGCGCCGCTTCCTCCTCTGCGTGGCTGTCGTCAGACTCAGCATCAGTTCCATTTCCAATTATTCCACTCTTTCTCAGTTGTCTTTATAGCCTAAGTTGTTAGCGGTAATGTTTATATTTTAAATTGTCAGTGGTACAGGTGCAGCAGATGCTGGTACACAAGCCTAGAGCGCCCTCTAACCAACACCTGAAATATTTTAATATATAAGTTGCACCTGAGTATACGTCGCACCCCTAGCCAGACTATGAAAAAAGTGCGACTTATAGTCCAGAAAATACGGTACATGTTTTTTGTTATGTTATGCCATGATTTTAATTAAGAGCCTAATTTAGTCTCTCCACTGATGATTTACTATAGGTTTTAAATCATTGGGATTTATAAGTATAGCACCAGAAAGTCAGGTCTAAAGTTCAAATTCACATAAACAATCCAACCAGACAAAGTGGGTTGTGAGACTGAATATGTTACTGTTGGCTAGTGTTAATGTCAAGCTTTGACTAGGGGTAGGACGATAAACGATTATACCGCTAATCGTGATAAAAACAGTGGAGATTAATTGATTGTGGCCATTTTTGATTATCGTGATAATCGTTCATGGAGATAATCACCATTATTATGACATGAGAGAGCGTGTGCCCTCTGCTATTTGCTATGTTTACAGCAAAGTATACTTCAGGAAGACTCAAAGCTTGTCTTCAGTCCAATTTCTTCAGAACTGGTTAAAATACTTGATCTACAGCAGAGCAGACAGATGGACTGAGACATACAATGGACTGTGAGGCATTCAAGCCGTCTGGGGATTTAGCAGTAGCACTAAATGTTTGTAGCACTACATGCTAATAAACACGGCTAATTTAAAAGATAATCATAAGTTATTAAATATAAACAGTTCAAAGTGTCACTGTTTATATTTATTACTTTACAAAATGAAACTCAACAAAGTTAGAGAATGCAGTTAGGTAAATGCGTCTCACACAGCCCCATAAGCTACAGCTAACATGCTTTCACTTTAAACTTTTACAACGCAATGATTTAAAATGCGTATTTCTGTGATCTGTATGCATTGTTCTGACAGTAGTACCACTGAGTACTGTTTGAATGCCACTCCTAGCTCCATTGAAGTATGCTGTATAGCTGCAGCAGTCCAACAGGTCACCGCGTTATCCAGGTCACTACAGCCGTTGTTTACAAGTGTATTCTAAATTTTGGCCACAAGGGGGAGCTGTGTGTTTGCAATAATTTATCCTAAAATCATAAACTGGAGTCTGTTGTGTCACTGTAAAGTAATTCCAGTATTTTTAGTTACGTTTTCAAACAACAAGAATATTTTCATAATTATCAGGATAATATAATTTATCGCAATTATTGTGGCCAAGATAATTGTGAAATAAAATTTTATTATCGTCCCATGCCTAGCACTGACTGTGTCACATATTTATTCATCAGTTCATTAGAGGCCATTGTGGCAGCCCTGCTACACACCTTAGAGATTTGGAACTTAAGATGCTTTGGGAAGTCATAAGAAGCTAATTTCCCCCCCAATTTTTTATCTTATTTTATCTCGGCGCGAAAAGCACAAAACTGCAATAAAAAGGTTTTTTCTAATTTCTCTGGCAAAGAACCTTGTAGAACAATAAAACCAAAATGCATTTTGTAGCTTTCCCAAGCGTCACTTGAACTGCAAGTTTGACTGAGATGGCCTGAATGGTTTTCTCAAAAAACTCATCTTTAACTGTTCTCACTTCCAATTTGCCCAAATAAACACATTTGTTTCCGCTTTAATAAGAATTACTAAAACAAATGGGTATATTAAATAATTTTTTTCCATAAAATTAAGAAAATTACATATTTTGGACATATTTGTCCAAAAATCTGTAGTGTTTATCAACCATCGGCTGCTCTGAATTTTAAAAAACAGCACTGAGCATAGAAAAACCCATATCAGTTCACCTCTAGTGGCAAAGATAAAAGTAATTACAGCATGTAATTTTTAAAATAGCAATGAAGCAGTCAGAAGATTGGGTAGGTAGTAGGTATTGCATTTTTATAAAACAGGATGGTAATTTATTGTAGCTTTCTGGATGAAAAGCTAACATTTCGACCAGGACAGATTAAGTAAAAATAATCAGACAAATGAATAATGAGTTACTGATTTATTAGTTACTATTTAATATGCGAGAGAGTTTGGTGCTTAGACCCCGGCAGGAAGAGACGGTGAGTGATGAGATGTAGGAGACTTAGATTTTAGGGCAGAGCTTGCCCCGAAGCCTAGACCCTGGTGGTGGCTGAGAAAAGGTTTGGAGAGAAATGGTTCTGTTGCTGATTTGGTGATGGAGGAGAGAGAAATGGTTCTACTGCTTAAGTAGTGATGGGGTGGAGTAGGGCTTCGGCTCAGATCTGAAAAACAGCAGAATGACCCAATGGTTTTAATTTAGACAGCTGAGCTCTGATTGGCTGAGAGACTGAGGAAGCAGGATGGGACTGGCTGAGAGGACATAAAAGGCGCTTTTCTACAAGGACAGAACAGGGCAGGATGGTTTGGTTTGGGGGTGTTTCCACTTCCCATAGCATTCCAAGGTGTTCCCAAAAAGCAGTCCAAACTGTTCTACTTTTGGCTCTCCTCCCCGATGAGGTCCAGCTCGGTTAAGCAGTCTCAAACGGTTAGATGTGGGCATTGCTGCGAGCTGATTGGACGAGAGCGAATCCTCACTTAGGCAAAAACAACAAGCCAAATGACAGAAATAATGTTGCTTTTTTTTGTTTTTTTTTTGATCGAACGTGCACTTGTCCTTGTGATAAACAGCTGTATTCACAGAGAGGACGAGCTAATGTTGTTGTTTTCTAATAATGCTAGTGTATATTAGCAACAGCTTTCCAGTTTAATGAATTATGGCTCTCACTTCGAGAATTAGAACAAATCTTCTATAGTTTAGATTGGATAAAACACAAGTTAAACTCATGTTGTTCTATGGTCAGTGTTTAAAATGTGTTAAAGTGGCACAGAGAAGTGGATTTAATGCACCAAAAGCTGGTGGTAAACCAGAAGTAGTCTCCTGTTTACTGAAGCTAATATAGCTTTAGCTCCAGCCTCTCACTGACCACTGTACTATTCTCCCCAGAGGAAAAGCCTTAAAGTGGGAGGAAAGACCAGTCTTCCTCGTTGAAATTACGCTTCAGCTTCATTTAGCATAGGAGCAGCTAAGTTTCTATATGTGCCACTAGATGAGGTAATGAGCTAATTATTCTTTATAAATAGAAACAGTTAGTCAGGTCCCAGGGCAATTTGAGTTTTGCTTCCAAGAGGCAGAAAAGGACTCTGAAGTAAACCAATCAGAAACTGGAAACTGTATCAACATACGTAGATTACACTTGACCTGTCTGATCTGAATGAACTTAGTGGAAGCAGTTTGAAGGGGAGATGTTTCTCAACTCACCTCACCTCACTTTGATAAGAAAGAGAATGGTTCTGGCTAAAGAGCTACTAAGAATTTTCTAATAAATACTTGACTGATACCACAGAAAACAGGTGAAGACATCAGCAGAGTGCACTTCTGTTACACTCTTTTGAACAGAATCAGAGAAAAAAATTTTTTTTACTTCCTTTAAGAGTAACTCAACCCTGTTTATACCTTTCCTCTGTCAACAAAACTGAAAAACTGAAAAAGTGCGTTGAGACCGACCAGAGACAGAGGGGGAGTACTGAGGGTGGAGCGGGGTCTGGACCTGTGATTGACAGTTGTCACCTCTGTGGCAGGGTTGCCAAGTGCCAGAAAAAAATCCAGTTCTAATTACACATCAGAACCATCTCATTGGGAAAAATGTCCAATTTTGTGTAAATTTATACTTGTTATATTTATGTTTGTTCTCTACAATTAGTCAGTATTTATATCAAACCTAATAACTAAATCAGTTCTAAAAAGAAGTCATGTGGATGTAATGTGGAGAGTAAATCCCTTTGTGACTTCCTTTATTCTGTATTTATTCTGTCGTTTTTGGCCCACAAATGCCAAAGCACTTTTATTTTGTAGGCAACATCAAGTTTTTGTAATCAAGCATTCTGAGGCCTCAGAAGCTCAGCGCCAGAGAATACAGGATTATTCAAACATGTGACAATGAAATAAAACCCAACTCTATGTTAATAACACTATGTTTTTGATGGAAGAACATCAAAAAAGTTCATTTTTGCACAGTATAGCCCCTAGGGGTGTAACAATACAGTAACTGTATCGATGTATCGATTTTTTTTCCTATGATACAGCTACATCGATACACTTGACCTTGTATCGAATCATATCGTTTTCTAGGAAGTGAATATCGATACACATGAAGTATCGATCGATAATATCGGAAATATCGAAATTAGAAATTTGTATGTTAAAATAAAACCAGATATGGCTTTTTGGAGATAAATTTTGTGTTTTTAATTAAATAAAATGTTATATTCAACTTTTCTTCACTCTCTGTCTGCTGGACATAATCAACCCCGGCCGCGGTCCTACATTTGTGAGTAAACTTTTATGATTTTTGGCAAAAAGTTGCTGTATCGATTATCGATACGAAGGTGTTGAATCGTATCGAAACATATTGTTCCAAATTAGCCAATATTGTTCTTGAATCGTATCGAAACACTTCTAATCGATACATATCGTATCGTTGCAAAAACGTATCGTTACACCCCTAATAGCCCCTTTTAAATCAGTCACAAAGATGTCTAAAAAAAAAACATTCAGGAGGGCTTGTTTTATTACTTTGTTCCACTAGATGGAGTCATGAGCGATTTGAACCATTTTCATTCATTCACCATTGTCATCATCTGGTGTTGATAAAACAATGATTTCATTGGCTGTTTCATTTCAGCTTCCATAAAGATGTCATTAAGTTGTCTTGCTTAGCTTTATAACACATTAAAATAAAAAATTTAGACGCTCAGCATTTGACAAAGAGGAGGACATTCATCAGAACTCATTATTATGACCCTTCTCATTTCATTTTAAGCACCAACACTGAAACAGCCGAAACAATCTCCCTTCACAGTGGGTGAGTTATAGTTGGAGAGTGAGAGCGGAGTGAGGACAGAGTGAGAGAGCACTCTTCTATTTATAGTCTGCGTGCCCGGAGAGGAGGAAGACTAGTGCGAAAGCTCACTGTATTATTTGGCTTGAGCAGTACAAAGACGTGCACCAAAAAAAACAGCAATGGAAATAAGCGAGAAAAATATATGTTCCATAAATTACATGGTATTTGTCTGGAAGGTAAGTTGTCATTAGGGGCAAATTAATGACTGTTTGAAAGGCTAATGAAAGAGAAGCATGACTGGTGCAGACTTACCCCCCTCAGTGGAAAAATATGACCTCAGCATACCTTATCTATGTGTATATATTTCTGCATGTGCTTTTTATATATTTAAATCAGCCATGTATTGACAGTTCAACGTTGCCTGACAAAATTAAAGTAACAGATGGAGTTGGATTCATTAATTCACGTTATGTTTCTAGGAAAAAGTCTCCAGCTGAGACTTGAAAATTACATTTCACTGAATATGCCTCTCTCACAAAGAAAATTTTGAACTAAATGAAACACTTTTCTTACCATGTTATGTTTAAACTGTCTTCTCTTTGGATTTAGATCAGATGATTAAATTATGCTAAGTCGACTTTTGAGCTTTTTACCATGTTATACTGTTGTTTCCACCTCAAAAACATGCTTGGAGTAGTTCTTTGTTTTATTCACAGGTTTGAGTAATTCTCTATGCTGAAATGGTACCTTTCCAGTTGGACTTGCCACCGACATTACTCCAGTGTATACAGACATGCATGAGTGTAGACTAGAGATTTTGCCTTTTTAGGCAATTGGCCAATTCTTTCCCTTTAATGCTGATTTTTGGTCAGGCACATGCCCGGGCAACCACGTGACTGAAGGACTCCAGCTTACCATCTTGCAGCAGTTTGGGCTCTTACTCTGCAGTTTAGTTTAAACCTCCGAAAACACTTTATCTCACCCTGAAAAGCTCAAAACAGCAATAAAAAGGTTTTGCTAATTTTTCTGGCATAGAACTTCATAGAACAAAAATTTAATTTAAGCATTTTGTGGCTCTCCCCAAACTCTACTCACACAGCAAGTTTGATTGATTTCCATATTGGTTTTCTCAAAAAATCATCTTAACTGTTCTCACTGTCACATTCTGACATATTTGTTTGTATTACTAAGACAAATGGCTATATAATCTTTTTTTTTATAAAATTAGGAAAAAACGGCCCTGAATACCCCCAGTGGGTAGTGTTTATCGGTATCGGCCACAGAAAAACCCATATTGGTTGACCTCTAGTGTAGACCCAGTATTGAATTGGTCCCAAATTGGACCACCCCCCTTTGTTCTGAGCATGTGATTGGTCCAAAAACATCAGTCCATGCTCTAGTTAGCTCTGTTAAAAACACTTTATCATAATAATTTCATCTCAGAGTCTTGTCTTTTCAGAGATGACTTCTATTATGCTGCGCTATTGACTCAGTAGTCTTCCTCAAATATAAGGAAAAATAAATGGGTAGTGCATCTTTAACAAGGCTTATATAACTTTAACTTTAAAATCACATCTTTACCTGCTCCATTAATAGCACCATATCTTAGTCTGCTTCTCTAAACTGCATGGCACTACCAAACCAGTGGCAGTTCCATAGCTTCTTCTCCTTCTTTGTTGAGCTGCCATGGACAAACACTTGCTTTTTTAATTACACATTTGTGCATCAGAGTTTTAGGACATTAGTTTAATAAATAGTTTTTATATTTTTTGTATAGACGTGAATAGGGCACATTTCCACCAGATTTGTTTATGTACAGTTCAGTTGTTTATAAGCACAGTCTCTTATGTAACAACTAGATGCCATCAAAAACTACACACTGCACTTTTAACAAAAATGTCTTTTGCATGACCATACTTCATCTCTATCTATATTTTTCAAAATGCAAGCAAAGCCCATGAACAATTTTAGCTTCAAGGTAAGTTGGAGGTTACAAAACCAACTGTATCTGAAAGGATATAGATAAATGTTTATAGACAGGTGTCATCCCAGTTAAACAGACTGCAGTTCCTAACAGAGTCTGGGTTTGGTAGAGCCAGGTCTATGGCTGCTCTAAAAATAGACCAAACTGAACAGTTATTGACTCCTTAAGGCCATCTGTTTTTAAAGTGCAGGTGTTCTTCACTTTGGCCAACACTACTTATTCTGCAAATGGCATCTAAAAAAAAACAAGATATACAGCCTTACATTCTTCATTCTAGATGGCTTTAAAAGTTATTTGTGCAATGCCATTTACTTGGTCTTCTTTTGTGTGTTTCTCTATAGCATCAGACAACAGCCAGCGCTTTCAGGAGACGTGTTTTGCCTTCGCATTAACGCCACAGCAGGTCCAGCAGATCAGCAGTTCAATGTAAGGGAATGGCTTTTATAGCGGCCTTTGTCATTGTAGCAGGCCGAGCACTCGATAAATAATGTCTGCAGACGTGTTGATGAGCGTGTGTCTGTCCTCACAGGGACATCTCCGGGACCAAGTGTGACTTCTCAGTCCAAGTTCAGCTGCGGTTCTGCCTGTCGGAGACGAGCTGTCCACAGGAGGACCATTTCCCGCCCAATCTGTGTGTCAAAGTCAACGGGAAGCCATGTAACCTGCCTGTGAGTCGTCATAATTGTCAAGCCGTTCAAAAAATAAATAAACTGGCATTAAATAAGACTGTAATCCCTTCGCTTCACAGCCATTTTTACTTGAAATCCTCAAAATTCTTTTCTAGGTTGGATTGTAACTATTCACTGTCACTGTCTGAACCCTGAAAAGTTGTATCCATAAAGACTTAACTGAGTCTCACCAGAATTCCCCTGAATTTAGTGAGACCTTCCCATTTTGCCTAAATAGAAACACTTAAAAGAGACTTAAGAGACCATAATATATATATATATAGATTTCAGTTTTTGATACTTTACCTCAGCATTCCAAATAAATGTTCATTATTTCTTGTTTATATTTGTGCCTTTCAGGGTTATCTCCCTCCAACCAAAAACGGCGTGGAGCCTAAGCGGCCCAGTCGGCCCATCAACATTACCTCGCTAGTCAGACTTTCCACCACTGTCCCCAACACTATTGTAGTGTCGTGGACAGGAGAGATTGGAAGGGTAAGGACTACCCTGGTTTTATATTAATACATAATAATATTAATCTTAATCCTTATGTCTATATTTCTGTTCACAGAGTTACTCAATGGCAGTGTACCTGGTAAAGCAGCAGTCATCTACAGTACTGTTACAGAGACTACGGGCCAAAGGCATCAGAAACCCTGACCACTCCAGAGCTCTAAGTAAGAACTATCTTCATTACTCAGGTTGACTTTGTGGTGCATACACAGAATGTACTGAACGTGTTTCTCTCTCACCTACAGTTAAAGAGAAGCTAACAGCAGACCCAGACAGTGAAATAGCAACAACCAGTCTTCGGGTCTCATTACTTTGTCCGGTAAATTACATATTTCAAAATTAAATGGATTTCTGATTTAGCATTGTATGGGGTACTTGTATAAAGTCAGTGTAGATTTTAATGGAGCATTAAAATTCCTTTGAAAATATTTTAAGCCTTTACTAGGTAAAATACTTTGTCAAGTTTGAACACATCTGCTCAATCTTTTTTTTTCTCCTGTTTTGTCCCAACCTGCCCTTCATTCCTGCTTACATTCATAATCCATCTGTCCAACTTTCTCCTTCTTTTTACCCTTATTATGTTTTTGGTTGTATATGGGCTTGTCTCTAACATGTCGGCCTCCCCTATACCCCATTGGTGGTGCAGCTGGGGAAGATGCGTCTGACCATCCCATGCCGCTCGCTCACATGCTCCCACCTGCAGTGCTTCGACGCCACGCTGTACATCCAGATGAACGAGAAGAAGCCCACCTGGGTCTGCCCCGTCTGTGACAAGAAGGCTCCATATGAACATCTCATCATAGACGGGTAAGACACGCTGCCCCCATGATGTCCTGAAGAACAACATGTGAACAATGTGGTGGTATCTGCCTATTTATAGAAACAACAGCTACTACAGCAATATATAAAAAAATGTAGCATGTAATATATTGTTAGAACACTAGCACAGTACATTAAAGATTGGTAGCGAAGACTAATTTGTATTCTGTGATGGAGTCTGATGGAGAAGTAGTCTTATTTTGACCCAAAACAAGGCATACTAAACCAATATTCTTCAGAAAAAGGATTGATAAATTTGCAGAATTTATATGAAATGATGTGGTATGTGTTAGAACTCTACAGAAAACTGAAAGATTAGCCAAATATGAACAAAATGACAAGTTAGTTTCATCGCAGCAGCTGGAGATGAGAAGCTGATAATAAACAGAAGCTTCACCTGGAAGTCTGTCAGTTTTGGTTTTAAGGAACCAGTTACTTTTTCATTACTCCTAGCTAAGTCCACCCATATGATAACTTTGAGAGGAAACAGAATAGGTTTGCACAAGAGGGTGCACATAGTAGCAACATTGCAAATAAGTGCTATAGCATCTAATGGTATAATTTTTATGCAATAGTTCAATTTTTAAATTGGTCTGATAAGCTACATTCACAAAAACTGAACATACTCTTTATATAGAGTAGATTTAGGGTGTCTGGGTAGCACTCAAAGCATATGCCTACAACTATAATCAGCAGTTTTACCAATAGATTAGTATTTGGGTTCCACTTATATTAGATTAGATTGATTAGATAGATACTTTATTGATCCCGAAGGAAGGACAGATACTGTAGGGAGCTTTTGTTTTGTCCTTGGGGTAAACCCAGGATTTTTAAGGCAAGGATCTTGCTGCAGCTTGAAATGAGTATAAATTTAATTGGATCATAAAAGGGTGCATTGGTATGTCTTTCTGGCATTGCTATACATACACAATTAAACAATCACCTGTGAGAGGTGCAGTTTTTCATTTCTGCCTTTGCAAGTGACAGTTATTTTATCTTTGACTTTACCACTGCACCTGGTTTGCTGCAAGTAACGACTCTCTTCACACATTATGGCACGACTAAACATGTAAATAATAGTTACAGAAAGCGGTTTGACCAAATATCTACCTTTAGTACTGGTCATTGTTTTCATGTCTCTTTCACTCTCCTAGGCTCTTTGTGGAGATTCTGAACAACTGCATGGACTGTGATGAGATCCAGTTCAAGGAGGATGGCAGCTGGGCCCCCATGAGGTCGAAGAAGGAAGTGCAGGAAGTCTCGGCGGCCTCGTATAACAACGGGCTGGATGGTAAGGGAGAGCAGGCAGGAGGAGGCAGTGAGCGGCGCTGAGAGGCCACTAATTAAGTTAGGATTAAAGAGAGAGCATTTACATGTCCTCCCCCTTTGTTTATGCCTGTCACTTTGAATTTGGTGAGCCATCATTTATAATAGCACAGCAGTAAACTGTTTGTTCCCATAGTAACATCATACAGCAGCACAAAGAAAAGGGAAATGCACATCTATATAACATTTAGGCATGGAGGGTACTGATACCTTTTTACATTTAACACAGTATATCTTTAGCTCTAGTACAATGAGTTACTTCGAGCTCGAGTAAATGAAGAAATATACGGTATTGGGTGACCTACCATTATACAATTTATTACAACTAATTGATTTTTTTCCCACAACCTTTAGAGGTTATGTGGGTGTGGAGCCTGTCCATGCTACTTTTGGACTGAGGCAGGGTACATCCTGGGCAATTGCCAGTTAATCACAGGGCAGACTTTCCACTGACAGACAACCATTTGCTGTGGGCGAACGTATAGACCTGCAATATACTACATGCATATGAATTATACAACTTATATTTGTGGAAAAGTGCTACTTTTTTCACTTTTTTGATTAAAAAACTAAATCTGGACCTATTTGTCACCACAAATGTTAAGAGATTACCTTAAACTTTTGACTGTGTGTTCAGTGTTAGAGCATGTGTGAGGCTGCAGTTCTCTACCTCATTAAACATATCACAAATGCAGTGCCAGTATTACCTGTGATTAGCTTTACTACCATTTTTTAAGTTCACTGTGACACCAGACCAGTGACTAGAATAGACACGTTCTCTGTGTTATCAGTAGCCATTAATTTAATGTTGACAAATTATTCACAGAGTACCACCTCAGAAAATATTTGGCTTTTGCAAGTACCGTCTTTAATGAGCCAGGGGCTAAGCAGAGACTAATCCTAAGCTCTGAATCACAGCTAAACCAGGAATAAAGGAAGACTAAACCAGGACTAAACCAGGTCTAAAAGAGAAGAAAAGCCAGGCCTATACCAGGTCTAAACCAGGTCCAAAACAGAACAAAGCCAGGTCTAAAGCATTTAAGCGCCATCTATCGCAGGACTAAATTAAAATAAATCAGGATTTAAACTGTAAAAAATTCTTGCGTACCGCCAAGTTTGAGAACCACTGATTAGATTAGATAGATACTTTATTGATCCTGAAGGATGGTTAGACCAGAAAGCCAATGAAAGCATCCTTAACACAAGACCATGTGTCAACCATTCTAATCTATTCAAAATTATTGATAATAAAGCCGAGATTAAGGTATTTGTCACTGTTCATTCCTATTACAGTACACTGTTAGCTGCTCCATCAGTTTTCCTCAAATGCATGAAAATTTCATTGTCAAGTTTCAGTGTCTATACCTGTATATACTTTACTTGTATTTGGATCATAAGAATAAAATCAGTGCATGAATTGCTATAAAGTAATTTCTTAAAATTCTCTCCTCTCCGCAGACTCGTGTCGGAGCGCTGCATCCTCAGACCAGCGCAGCTCCTCGTCGTCAGGTCACAACAACCACAGCAGTAACAGTAAGAAGGTGGAGGTGATCGACCTGACCCTGGACAGCTCCTCAGAGGATGAAGGCGCAGACTCTCCTCCTCCTCCTCCTCCGCCTCCTCCTCAGCCTCAGCCTCAGCCTCTACAATCCCCTCAGCCTCAGTCTCAGTCTCAGCCTCTGCCTCCTCCAATCAAAAGAGCCTGTCCTTCCATGTCCCCAACATCGCCCCCTGTCATCAACAAAGGGTCAGGAACTCTCACTACTTATTGCTCCGTTAACAGCTGAACGTTTATGAGTATTTATATTTTGTGATACTTGGTGGCTAACGCTAATTCCTCCATAGAAAATGTATTATGGTCTGCTAGGTTTGTTGCACTACTCTATGGAATGCAGCTGGCTCTGGTAAAATGGTCAAGTCAATTTTCTCACAGTTCATCCTCTACCCATATTTTTTTTAATCCTAATTTGACATAAATATTCTACCCACTAGGTAACTTTAACAGTGTTCTGATCAGCTTTTACCTGCAATTAGCACCTAAGGAGATAAAAATAGCGTTCTGTTGTATATAGACTCGTCAGCAGGCAATAGGTTTATGTCAACAGAAAATTGAAGCAAAATTGTAAGTGCTGTGATAATTTAGCAGAGATAACTTCTAGTGTCCTACTTAAAAACTCCAGCGTAAACAGCCATTAGCCTAAATGTGACTTCTGGGTTCTAAATAGGAGGGTACAGACTGCTGCTGAGTACATTTGTTCTGCAGCATGACATAGATTTTGACTCTCGACTCCAGTATGAGGCCATGTTATTGAGGGTGCAGAGTTATCTACTAGCAAGTCCTGTGTATTTTTTGTATGCAAGTTGTAAGTAAACATGGCTAATATACATAATACAGATGTGTATTTATTGTGTAATGACCAGCTATAGACTTCTCCTCTTGAAAATGTGCCTGTATCCAGTCTAGAATCCCAATAACAGACAATAATTTATCAATTTATGTTTTAACGCTTACCATTAGAGGTTACAGGTGGCTGGAGCCTGTCCCAGTAACTATGGGCCTTAGCAAGGTACAATCTGGACAGGGTTGCCAGATCTCACAGAACTTCAGAACAGAACCCACCCAACACAATAAAAACCATCCCAAATCACAACCACTCTAAATGTTAAAACCATTATATGTAAGAAAAAAACACAAAATTTAACAGCAGCACCATAAAAAGTAAACCAAAAAGGTTCCCCATAAAGAGTGCAATCAGACAACAAAAGCCTTCTTGGTCAGGGCGTCATAGAAACCACAACAAATGTATGAAATACAAACATAAAATATGTGCAACCGAACATAATTCACTCATTTTAAAACAAATGAACTAATGATATGAGTGGGAGGACACAGCAGTTTATTGAAACGTGTATTCCTACTTCGCCATAAAATAACAATTACTTTGTAGGGATTATCTACAAATTATTTTATAAACCAGCCCAAAGCTATTTTATCCAGCCCAAGGTGTTTTAAGAAGCTGTTGCAGGGCTAACACTTATAGATATACACTGAGAGACAACAATTCACTCCCACATTTATTCACTGGGAACAATTTCAGCTAGGAGACTAGACTTGCTGGATGCTTTTGGCAGCTCTCTTTGTGGTGAACTAGGGATTTTGAAACAGAGGATCTAGCTGCAGCTTGCAATGAAGATAAAATTCATTGGATCATAAAACTCGGTGTGTCTTTCTGGCGTCATGGTACATACCCATGTAAGTCACCCTGGCAGCGGGGTTCACCTGTGAGTTTGACGTTTATAGTTGCAGTTTCTGTCAACTACTAACCACACCTGTATCTTATCATACCGTTAGTGTCACAATCGCGCAATCAGCAGTTCAAGAAAGGTTATTCCAGAGCAGTAAAGTTGCTGAGGTGACAAGTCAGCGCCTCTGCTATTTCACTCATAGTTTCTTATTCATGTAATGTGACAAATAGTCTGACTGTAGCCTGCACCACTGTTTAAATATGTAAATGTTTCATAATTCATGCTTCAAGTGTCCTTTTCCATATGAGCAGCACTTAAGGACACAGGCTTGAAGCGATTGGTGTCTTATTTTAGAACTTTATATTATGCAGGTTAGAACATGTTTCATATTAAAGGTTACTGTATTTACGTAAGCAGCTAATGCAAGTAACATTTAGTTTTAAGTTGTCCTCTCTCTCTCTCTCTCTCACTGTTTCCTTATTCCGACAGTCATTTAAAAGTGTCAAGCAGAACATGCTTCTTATGAATATTACATAAAATGGCCTAATTCTAAAAATAGTGTCTCCTTGTTCAAATGTTTGTACAGAGTGTTGAACCTGCACCACCAGGCGTCCCCTGTGAGCCGGACTCCCAGCATGCCCACAGTGGACCCGGGCTACATCCCACCGGTGCCCCCCCTCATCCAGGACTACAGGCCGTACTACCACACTCCCAACGACCTATCAGGTAGCAGCACACACAGACAGGGCGGGGCTTATCACAGGGCTGTACAGCATGGTGATTATTAAGAAGACTGAAAATAATGTTAGGTCCAGTTTATAGAATGGTGCTAGTGCATTTCTCCATGTTGAAATTCTCATTTATTGAAGATTTGTTGTCTGTTTTACTCCTAAGCTACAAAAGGATAAACCAATCATAGTGAACAGGGGCTTTGGCAGTGGCATCAAAAATGCATAATAGAAAAGTACATCTTTCGTAGTTAAGTTTATTTCAGTCATATAAAAATATAATAATTTGTTCAAATGCACTTTGTAGTACATATACATATACAGTACATATATACAAGAGAAAAGCAATAACATTTTAACCGGAAAGGCATAGGCTGAAGCTACAGCTTTTTACTTGACTACATCTACCCTGTGATATTAGACAATTTCTTTAAAGAATAGTATGTTCCTGTTTTTGACAGAAGATCACACATATACAAACACAAACAAAAAATACAACTCAAATTTCATTTTCATACGTGTTTAAAATAAAAAAATTTGAACTGTTTTTTCAAGTAAATTAGTGAATTACTCCTTTTAAGTTCATCTGTAATACCAGAATTCCACAATTTTACCCCTTAAGCAGAATTACAGTTCTTTATTTTAGTTCAACCCACCAGTTTTTAAATGTGTCCTCTTCCAGTAAGATCATATTTATCATCCCTGTCTTCAAACATACACAATACACTATTTGGCAATAAACTCTTTGTTACTTTATACATAAATTATGCTGTATTAAGACTCACTAAATCATAGAATTTTAACGCTTTAAATTTGATAAATATTTGTTAAGTAGTTTCATTGTAAGCAGAATGGTTAATAATCCTCAATGGCTTTTTTCTGTAAAATAAAAATTGGTTTTATATTTGATGCATGAATGTGCCCCCAAACTTTAACACAGTAGGTCATATATGTAAGCTTCCATCTTGCAAAATCATTTGATCAAAATTCATATAAAAATAAAAAAATAAAAGTGTGTTACTGAGTTGGTCTGTTATACAAAACAGACAGTATTCCTCAGCTTACTAAAGACACATTTGACAAATAACCAAACAACTTCTAAACTAGCTTTGGGGTAGAAACACTGTGTCTTCCGCTGGATCCAGACCCATCCTGATCCACTCCAAAAATTAAATCTTTATTCTTTTCCCCAGTTGTGACCTTTCTCAAAAGTCTCAATAAAATCTGCTCAGTTAGTGGCCTTAGGTCTATGTCAGAGGTGGAAGAATTACTCAATTTCTTTATTTAAGTAAAAGTACAAATAAAGAAGCAAAAATGTACCTTAAAAATATCACCTTAAAATGTCTACTTAAGTAAAAGTATAAAAGCACTCGTTTTTAAATGTACTTGCAGGTAAAAAAGTAAAAGTATTTCACACAGACTCAACAACTCAATAATGTGTTATTGTGCTGATTACTAATTAACAAACTGGCACAGTAAAAGAGACTGAATCTGTTGGTGAGGTCTTCTGTCTTTATTATTCTGATGTTTCTAAAGCAGTACTACTTTACTGCATCTGTTATATTTAAGTACTGTGTGTCTACAATGAGGGTATGACAGAAATGAAGTGGTGTAAGTACTTCTTGTAAAATTTACTCAAGGTAAGTACAGATACGATCAAATTTTTCTTACATAAAGTAACTAAGTACTTTTACCTTTAAGTTTCATTCCACCACTGGTCTATGTTGTACAAAAGTCAACATAGACTACAGGTCTGCTACTTTTCTTGCTTTTGTTTGGCTTACTTTGATAAAGAAATACTGAACAACCTTAATAACAAATGATATCCTAGGCACTAGTTCTTTGCTTTTGGTTGATTATATCTTTTTTATTGTAAAAGGTACTGACTCTCATCATTTGTGTGATTTCTCTAGAGTTGAATTTCTTCTCTTTTCTTCAAGGCGACAATCATCAGGTAACTATTGTGTATTGTGCCACTGATTCCACTATGTAAGAGAACTTGTAGTAAAAAGGATGAACGTCTCCTCTTATCCACCCACAACTCCCTTTTGTTTATGTCAAAGATAAACAATAGACAAGTGTGCCTTTTGTACTTCCTACAAACCACAATAGAGAATCAAAACACTGAAAATATCAAGTTGGAGTTGGTCTGTTATACAAGGTAGACATTAGTTCTCTGCATACTACGACTGTAACACTTGTAACAAAAAAAAATGCTTTTTTATTTATTTATAATAATTTATAGCTTTTTTATTCCTTTTGACTTTCAAGTGTTTACCTTAAAATCTAATGTCATATAGATTAAGTTTGGTTTGGTGGCTATTAGTGGTGAAACGATACATTTTTGCACTGATACTATACGTATCGATTAAAATTGTTTAGATCCGATTCAAGAACGACATTTACAACAATACGGTTTGATACGATTCAACACCTTCATATTCATACAACCAATAAAGCAACTTTTCATAAAAGTTTACCCTCAAATGTAGCATCGCGGCCAGGGTTGATTATGTCCAGCAGACAGAGAGCGAAGAAGAGTCGAAGATATTTTATTTTATTAAAAACATAAAAATGATATTCAAAAACACGTATCTGGTTTTATTTTGACAAGCAAACTTCTAATATTGATATTTCCTACATTATAGATTTTTTCCATGTATATCGATATACACTACCTGGAAAACGATATGATTTGATACAAGGTGATGCGTATTGATATATTTGTATTGTAGGAATAAAAACATCTATATAGTAACTGTGTTGTTACACCCATAGTAGCTATTGCTCTTTTGTCAATTTAAATGTATTATGTAAGAATGTAGAATCTATAGGAAATAAATACATTTATATTATTGTTAGAATAACAATAATATGTTTTTGCCACTCCATCAGCATTACAACATGGTTATGGCTGCAGCCGCCGCTGCCTCTGCTTCGGATGACCACGAGCTGCTCCTCAACCGCTTCCTGCCCTACACCACCTCCTCGGGCCCCTCTCAGATGTACCTCAACCAATCAGGAGCCACCTCCGTCCCCTCACTGACCACGCCCACCAACGGAGTCAGCAGCTCTTCTGGCAGCAGCAACAGCACCCACAACCACAGCAGCACTGGCCTGGTATCGTCCGGCCATTTACGGGACACTCATCCAAACTCACATACTCCTTCACACGCTTCTTCACACATCTCCTCGCACGTTTCCTCTCACACACATCCCGGAGTGTTAGCCAGCCGTGGGAGCAACGAAGCGGCCATGGCAGCTATTTACGGCGGTATACCAGACATTATATCACTAGACTGACTAAGAAAGCATCGGGACATAAAAAATGACTGACTTTGTGATTGCAGGGTAACTCAAACTTTTGGAGTAGTTTGGCGACAGACTGCCTAAGAGCACTCAAAGGCCAGGGCTCCATTTGTGAGAATACAACTAGCTTAAAATCCCAAAGCTCACCATCTGAGGATTGAGGATTGAACTAAGGAGCTTCTGAGCACAGTTCTGGTACCGATCTGGCACAAACATGTAGAAAAGCTCTTTTTTTTATAAGAGGGGTGTTGTGTACAGAGAACAAAATCTATTTTCCTCTTTTACTTTTGTATGTTCACGCCGGAAAGTCTAGTGCTTGTTTATTAAGAGCTTTCTCTCACTTAAGGCTTATACATTTGCCGGTCGCCATGTACAATATTTGATATGTTTGTTTTCTCTACTCCTGGAGCTTTCACAGTGTACTAATAATTTTGATTATGCTATTAAGTTATTTATAATATTTAAACAGCTATATCTATATATATATATATATTTATGCATTCCCATAGATGTTCAGGCTATTGCTATGGGAGTGTGTAAGTGGAAATTTAGCCATTTCTCTTTAGTTTTTTTTTTTTTTTTTTTTTTTTTTTTTTCTTTAGTATCACAGCAGCTAAATGTGGTGGCTAAGAAGTGCAAAACAAAGATGCAAAGTAAAAAAGGCCTTTACAATGTATGCAAAAATAGTTAGTCTTTTCTAAACATTTTTACATTCTAGTTAACATTTTTACAAAAACAAGACAAACAGTTGTATGCAAAATAGTTACATTTGTCTAAACGTTTTTAACATTTTTTAAACAAATGTACAAAAGCAAAACAAAGTTACCAATGTCAAATCAAATTTAGAAAACATTAGACAAATTGAACCAGTTGAATTTAAACATGTTTAAAAACATTTCAGCAAGTTCTGAAAAGAAAAAAAAAGTCCAAAACATAGATTTAACCGGAAAGGGAACAGTTCAGACAACAGAAGTGCAAGTGAGAATGGCTAATGCGCTGGTTGCTACTCAACTTTCAACTTGAACAACAGAGAGCGAGAAGTGAAGCTAATGGGGAAAAAACAGTATAAGAGTATACATTATATCAGTTATGTTTTGTTTTTAATTACTGAATCAATGCATACAAAAGAAAGTGTCTGCCCAAAAATGTTTGCAGCTCCCCACTGACAATGAATTGCTTTATTTTAACTGGAGATGTAAAATGTATGTTTTACATTTCTGACATATGTGACATATGTGACATATGTGACATATGTGACATATGTGACATATGGAAAATGCAATTCATTGTCACCCTATTTTTGCTTTTACACAGATTACTCAGTTCCCCATTCAAAAAGAAAAGTCTGGCGCCGCATATATCTCAGTTGGAAGAGCCGCGGAACACATACAAGGCAACTACAGCCTGCCTCGGCGTAGTTTGCCAAATGTCTCTTTTTTCCATGCTCCCTCCTTTTTGTAATACTCTGTCCTATCAATAAAGCCTAAAAAATGGCATAAAGATTTTTTTTTTTTTTTTAAGTGTCTTGGAAACAGAGGTTGAGTAGAAACTAGTACAGAGCAACTTAATTCTGTAACTACAATGTACAGACGTAGGCCTAAGCCATTAGACTTAAGCAGTGAATCTTTTAGTTCAGGCGTAAATGCTCTACCATCACCCACAAAGACCTATATCTCACAATGGCCCACACTTAAAAGTAATTGTTTGTTCTTTTACTGACCCCTTGTGGCTGGGGTTAATATCTGCAGCAGCTCACTGAAAACAATTTCTTTCCAGGGCCATTATTGATCCAAAAATCATAAAATGGTTAGATAAATGTAAATATGTTTCTATATTGTAATGCTGTTTCGTACTAGGTATATTTGTTTTCTACCTCTCAGCCACCGTAGCTACAAGAAGAATCTTTGTCAGTTTGAAGTTTTCAGCTGGAACCATTTATTTTACTTTTACTTTTTGCACAATGCCAAAAAACGTTGATAATGGTAAGCATAACGCGAGTGCAGTAGAACGTGTGTGCCACCTCTGACTGTTGGGAAGTGTCAAAACAACGGGACAGTGTACCGGGCTCACTGCAGTGGTGAATGAGGCCTGCACATCCACGCTGGGATTCCTCTAGTGCCTGCTCCGGAGCTAAACTTAAAGGAATGTCTTAAACGGTCGTCAACATCCCTCGGAACCTTTTCTTGACGCTTCTTTGTCCCGACCCCAAAGAAATGTAGGCAGGCGACGAGAGAGGGACGCGTGACCATGCCAAGTGGGAACCGAGCCCAGCGCTTTAAATCCACACAGACTGCAGGGAACATTCGGAGCTTGTGTGATGACGGTGAGGCTTCAGGACACCGCAGGGGTTCGCTCATGAATGTATTGTACAGTTGTTGATGTTGGGTGATTCTTTGTTGCTTATTTATTTTTGTGCAGAGGTGAGACGCACAGTAGACATGTTAATCTGTGGACAAAATACAAAATAATAACTCGTCCCGCACTGGAATACTCCCCATAACACAGCATTAAACATAGCACTAAGGCTGCATCCAGAATAATAGGTTTCCTATTTAAAGGTGCAGTGTATCAAATGTAGCAGTATTAAGTATGTATATAGTAAGTAATAATAATGCATTAATTAGGGCTGCACGATATGGTGAAAACATGCGATATTTGATAACTATGTTGAAAATTGCAATAACGATATTATTGTGATATTTGAAAATAGACTACTTTTCGAACATAGCAAGTTCCTGTATTTACAAGTCAAAACAGCGACAAAATCAAAACTTAACACAGACTAAACCAGGAATAAACAAGGCTAAGCTGTGACTAAATTAATTAAATTACCACTAAAACTGGACTTTTTACACATTTTTATTTAGTCACAACACATGTTCTTTTAAGGCTCTGATGGAAAATGATTCTTCAGTGTAAATCTCTGTCAGATGGAAGGCCACAGCGTTATTGTGATATATTTAGATTCTTGCGATGCGGATATTGCGTTTGCTGATATTGTGATAACGGTAATTTTGCGATATATTGTGCAGCCCTGGCATTAATCTTATATAGCACTTTTCTAGACTAAGACTAGACTTTTTCCTCAAAGTTGCTTTACAATTTGGTGCATTATTCATTCACTCCTCAGTCGCACTCAGTGGTGGCACAGCTGCCCTGGGGCAGACTGACGGAAGCGTGGCTGCCAATCTGTGCCTGCGGCCCTTCAGACTACCACCAGACACAGTCACACAGACATATTTATACTGGCATGGTGGGTGAAGTGTGAAGGATATGACAGTATCCTTGGGCAAGTAGTAACGACAGTATGCAATGCCAGTAGCAAGGATTGAACTGCCAACCTTCAGGTTAGTGTGCAAACATTTCTACAGACTGAGCTACCGTCGCCGTAAATATAGGAAATGGAACACATCAATCAGAACAATGTATATAATCCTGTCAAAACAATAATTCTTGTATTAGGACAGGAAGATATTTTTTGGATTATTAAATTACTTTTGCTCAATGTATAAAACAGTAACAGACAAAGCACAGCCCCAGTGTGCATTACCTACAGAGTGAACATAAAGCAGGTTAGGTTTGATGTCCTCTAGTTTTATCACTCTCTGTCTCTATAGACCATCTTTTACATGCCATTGAAAGTCACTGTTAAATCAAAGCACATGGCTAATTTGCATAAATCAACAAACAGACAATAAACAGACTCTACTCTAGGGGCCATATTTACTAAGATGGGTGCTAAATTATGAGTGCAGATTGAAAAAAAAGTGTTTGCTGTATGTGGGCATGATGCATGTGATTTACTCTACGCAAATAAATGCCGCCTCAAATCTGATATGTAAATGTTATTCAAAATCAGTAGCCTATGAGAGTAGGTTTGTGCTGACTTTAGTTGACTGGATATGTTCACTGTCTTTGTAATAATGAAATAATAATGATTTATTGTACAGTCCTAAATGTAAAAGATGCCCTAAAAAGCAGCAGAAATCATGCAGTTTAGAATGATAAACATTATTCTGGATGTAGCCTAAATGGGAGACGACCATTGGCCCTGGATACTTCGTCCACTAATGCCAGACCTAACCCAGTTTCTACAAGTCTGTTCTCTGGGGCATTATAGCATTTGTCTGGTTGTGCATATTATAGACATGGACAAAATTGATTGTTCTTTTCATTAAACAAAGAAAGGCATGATAATTTAAATCAGACATTGCTTTTGAATTGTGATTCCCTAGATCTTTTCAAGCTCAGTCTCAGTCTGCCTATTTAATTATGAAAGTGGGAAAGTAGACACTGTGCTGTTTGATGTCATTGTGTGCACCACGCTGAACATGGACCAGAGAGTTGTCTGAGAAGCTAAGAGCAAAGATTTTAGACACAGATGTAAAGCACAATAAAGGTTATAAGACCAGAGGTGAGCTCCAAATTCCTGGTAGATCAGTTTTTGATTGCACCATACGTCAGTGTTTGAGTCAAAGTGGACCTATGGGAGATGACCAAGGAGGACCCCCTACTGTTAAAAGTAAATTCTTTTGAGTCACAACAATTGAGAAGCAATGTCTGATTTTTATTAATCAATTTTCCTTTCAATTTCGAGTTATTTCAGTCAACATTGTGGGATTTTCTTTCTTTAATGGAAGGTACCAACAATTTGTCTGTCTGAATTTATTTGTATGTTCTTTCTATATATTATATTCTTACAGTTAATTTCTGTGACCATGTGATCCATTGCTGTTATTTGCTCTCAGAAAATGTATTTTTAGCACATAACATCACAACAGAGATTTGGAACCGTTTAAATACTGTTGGGAGATATTTCTTACAATTTCTGTTCTCAGTCTCATCAACCTGTTAAGACTCACTGGCTGCTTGTGGTTGAGTTGGATTGTAAGCAGTGTTTTAAAGCTTAACAACTGTAGTACTTAGCTACGAAAGAACCAGGGAAAGCAAACGGATGCACTGATGGAAGCTAAATGATGTAACAAAAAAAAAAAAACTTTATTGGCTTTGACAGAGTGCTATAAAGCCTAATTTCCTCCATACATTTTAACAGGGAACTATGTAGCTTTGCTTGTTTCTTTGCTGCTTTGGTCACATTTTTCTCCGTGGATAAACATAAAAGTTAAACATAAAAACTTGTGAGTCTGGTTGACTCCTGTGTGACCCCTCGCTCGCTCGTTTTCTCCTCCTTGTTTATGTACAAATGTTTCTTTTGCCTTTTAGCGGCTCTGCCAGGAATAGAATCTAAACCATTGCTAGTTTGTTGTCATGACTAATCAGGACATGATGCTTTCTTGTGAGATCTGAGGCTCCAAGCACACTAGGTCAGTGTTCCTATTCTTGCAAGGGTGTTTTTTTTGCCAAGCTATGCCATGGAGAGGTGCAGGGCGCTTTATTCACCATGCGGAAAGTCACTAAAGCCTTGTCCACATGGAGACGAGCTTAAGTGCGTCCGCAAAGGTTTTTTTTATCGTACAGGCATTTCATCAACTCAGATCCGGCATTTTGGGACCTCAGATACGATCATCTTTGAAACCAGGTCCCGTAGTGGAAAGATTTCAAAACACCATTTACATGTTTCTTTGTTTACAGCCCATACGCATTTTTTTCTGAAACTTTAGCATCAACAACAATGGCGACTTGTGGTGTTGCATTTGAGCTGCAGACGCTACTGAGCTTCGTATGGCTTCTACAGCAAAATATTCTGCTCGTTCCCCTAAAGACTGAGGTCCCCTTTCTAGCTCGCATATTCATATTCGCTGCCATGTTCTTATGTTTACAGCGCTCGAGTTTTCTGTGCATGCACCATGTGTTCTTGTCTATTTTTAGTGTTTCTGTGGCAGCATTACAGCACCACTAACAGGCCTGGCATATGAATTACAGCATTTTAGTGGGTTTGTGCGGAAAGACGTTGTGATAACATTTTTATCTCCGTGTGGATATGGCCTTTGGACAATGTCTCTGAAACTGTTTAAGGGGAAAAAGTTACATTGTTCCCCTTTAAAGACTCATTTATGAACGTCACAATTTTTGCTAATGTTAGAAGGAATGTTCCCAGCAAATGCAACATTGCAAGTCCTGTGAGTCACCAGCTAAGACATTGTAGCATATGAGCTTAATCTCTCTTGTGTTTAGCCTGCAATAATACATTTTGCGCATCTCTCTATCCTTCAGTCAACTAGTTCCATCTTGTAACCATACAATGTTGTAACCAAAGCTGAGGGGTTGCCAGAAGAGTTGCACATTTTCAAGCAAGGAGTTGAGCTTTTTTTTTTTTTTTTCCTAAGACAGTGTGTTCCATTTTGTATGGTTCTCTGCTGTAGTAGTACTATTATTTTGCATATTCCAAATCTAGGTCATAGTAATTTTTATAATAACACTGCTAACTATCTGAATTATTGAAAGCTGGCAGCCAGTGTGTCCTATTGTGACCTCCCACATTCACTTTGTGTGTTCAAACTCAAACCATGTCAAATTTTTCTTTATTCTGCCAGTCCCTGGGGTAAGTCCAGTCAAAGCCTTTTCACTGCACCACTCGCTGCATCCTTCTATTCCACTATTCCAGTCGGCCATTGTAGCTTTTCTCTCTCACTGTCATTCTCCCCAAGATTGAGTCCTTTGTTCAAAAATGTTAGTAATGGATAAGTGCAGTCTATTGTAACTGGGCTGCAATATGGGGGGAAAAATGAATAGAATAAGGCCACTATAGCTGAAAAAAATGTTTGGACCCCCCCTCCAAGTCTCCACTGCATATAAAGGGAAAAGTGTGTATATTAAGTCTTGAAAATTCAAATCTGATGTGTTTCTTGTCTGTTTGTATGCTTTTGTGTGTCAGTCCGGGGTGAAAGGATAAATTATTTTATATATTTTTTAGAAAATAAAAGCTGTACTATAAAAAATAAAATAAAAAATCTACGGACTGTGGCCAATAAAAGAATCTTCTCGGAGTCAGACTACAGCTCACTGCCTTAAGACACTCACAGTTTGGTGAGACAGCTCTGGAGATGGGAAGATGACGTTCGGAGGAGTGGACAGTAGGTGTACAGTAGACGTCAGTTTGTATAAAAATAAGTGACAAAAATATTTATTACCTGCATTCGAAGATATTGTTTACTTCTTGAATGTTATTGTTTATGTAGAAAAGTTTAGATGTAATAAAAATCCATTCTGTTAATTCACTGTCTCTGCTTTCACTGGTTGCAATTGTCATTTATGATATACTGTATATTTGAAAACATGCATATACTGCTGATGTCAGGTTGGAATCAGCAATTCTAAACAACAGAAACTAAAGATAGAACTGGACAACAGCAAACAAGATCAACAACCAAGAACTGCTTTTCCAAGAAATATAAAGAGAAGGTAAACTGTATCAAGTGCACATCAAACATGAATTTGTCCAACTTACTTTACTTTATCACCTTGCTGTGTGGGCCACATTTGTGCCATGTTTCCAAAATCTGCGCATGCCAGGGTTTTGGAATGCTTTATGAGGCACCAGACCTGTTGTGGCACCAGAGATCTAATAGTTAAAACATTACATCTCACTGTGGCAATGTTTGCATAAGTTTATTTTTAATTTTGTAAACTAATCATTCTTTAGTGACCTGGTGGCTGGATTTTTTTTCAGTCTCACAATGATAAAGAATTCTTTCGAAAATTCCTGATTCACACAATGTTCAGGATCGAATCTACTAATCAGCTTTGCGCACGGCAGTTATTTTTTCTTTTGCTACACTGACTTATTTTTTGTTGCTAATTGATGCCAGTGTTATATCTCCAAATATTACTGCGGCACATACAGATCCATAAAATACAGTTCGATTGATGTGTAGATTTATAATATACAATATAATGATAATGTTGGTGATATTTTATGTTTTCAAAACCAAGTCTCTGCCTCACACCAAGTCATTATGTCATATAAAACAACAGTACACATGCTGAGATTAAAACCAAGACTCTGATTGGCTGTGTTTGGCATGAATGCACAGCAGATGTTTATACACTGTGCACTGATGAAGTGCGTAGACGTGAAAACATGGCAGTGGCTGTTCCTCAGATTGGACACTAGATGGAGACAGAGACCCGACTTGTCTAACTTCTTCTCTTATAAAAACACGATCTCCCGTTATTCCCCTGCAGTCGTTCACTGAACCTGACACGGGCTGTGTTGAACATGTGGACTTGACATGTTTAATCGGAAGTTGTTGTTTTTAAATCGACAGTGTGCATGATTAAACCCTCCCACTTCAGCCGCCGTTACGCACAAAGCTGCTCCAAAGCGTGTATTTAAGGAAGGGGTCCACTCCTCCCTGTGCGCGCAGAGGGACTGAAGCGCGGACAGGACTCAGCTCTCTCAGTTAGACATAGGACCGGAGCTGGACCAGAGCTGGATGGAGCTGATGATGTGGGTCACAATTGACGCGTCGTAGCGCACAGATGCGCGCACCTCAGTCTCCGGTGTAGACCCAGATCCAACATGAGCGAGGACAACTGCAGCGCGGCTTTGAACGTGTCCGGGGTCTTTTTAGACCTGGAGGACATCGACGTGAGCGCGGACGGCAGCCCGGTGCTGCGCCTGCTCATCTGCCTCGTGTACAGCGTGGTGTGCGCCGCTGGGCTGGTGGGCAACCTGCTCGTATTGTTCTTCATAAAGGTCCGGCACGAGCGCAAGACGTCCCGCGTGAACCTGTTCGTACTGAACTTGGCAGTCACGGATCTGCAGTTTGTGCTGACGTTGCCCTTCTGGGCCGTGGACACTGCGCTGGACTTTAGCTGGCCCTTTGGGGACGCCATGTGCAGGATCGTCCTGTCAGTGACCGTCATGAACATGTACGCCAGCGTCTTTTTCCTCACCGCCATGAGCGTCACGCGCTACTGGTCCTTGGCTTCGGCGCTAAACAACACCGCGACGCACGGCTCTTGCTCAGCCAAATGGCAATGCGCTTTTATCTGGACTCTGGCTTCAGTGGCCACGGCGCCAACCCCCATCTTCTCCACCGTCAGCAACGTGACTGGAGAGAACCTGTGTCTGCTGCGCTTCCCCGGGGGCCAGTACTGGCTCGGGCTCTACCACATCCAGAAGATCCTCGTGGGCTTCGTGCTGCCCATGTGTATCGTGTCTGTCAGCTACATGTTGCTGCTCAAAGTCATTAGGGACCGCAGCATGAAGTGCACAAACCCAAAGAGGCGCTCACGCGTCACCAGGTCCGTCACTATAGTGGTTCTGTCCTTCTTTTTGTGCTGGATGCCGAACCACGCCATCACTTTGTGGAGCGTACTGGTCAAACTGAACGCGGCGCACTTCGACAAGGCTTACTACGTGGTGCACACCTACGTGTTCCCGCTGACCGTGTGCCTCGCGCACACCAACAGTTGCCTGAATCCCGTTATCTACTGCCTCATGAGGAAGGAGTTTAGGGACAAGCTTAGGGGGCTCTTGCACCGGGGCTAGGACAAAGCTGTGCGGACCGGGGCGCCAGAGGCGTGCGTAATGTACTGTACACGCACAGCAGGACGCACTGAAACAACAGGCGGTTGGATTTTACAAACTCTGATCCACTTTTCCTCTGAAAAACTTACAGTCATCTGTAAGGCTTATAGTGGGAAGAGAACTGCTGTGGTGTGCGCTCATGTCTCTTTCACTCAGCAGCGGGACAGTGAATGTAGTAGAGAACACTATTAGTATAAAAAAAATGCAAACACTATGAAAAAATAAATGTTATAATGAATGTTGTAATAATATTATGGTAAATAATTGTGTATCCACAATGTAACAATAAAAATGTGCTGCTTTCGCTTATATCAGTGCATGTTTATCACTCTCTGTGACTTAATGTCGCATAAGACTGTGTTCACTGTTCACAATATTGTTATTTAGTATCCACGTAGAAGTAAGGAATGAGGAGGATGGATAAGATTAGGAATGAATAGAGGGACAGCTTATGTTCAAAGCTGGCCAAATGGTTTGGACATGTAGGGACAGTGAGTATATGGGTAGAAGGATGCTGAGGTTACAGCTTCAAGGCAGGAGGCCTTGAGGAAGACCAAATAAAAGATTTGGGAAATGAAGCTAGGTGGAAGAGAAGATGATGCAGAGGATGTGCTTGAACGGAGGCAGATAATTTGCTGCAGTGACCTCTGAAATGCACATTTTGAAAGAACAAGACAAGCATTTAGCCCTATCCACTGACTCTACTGGACCCTGTGTGTACATACACTATGATGGACATGCTGTCATAACTCATGACAAAAAAAAAAATCTTTTTACAAAAAAATTAGTGACTTGAAAGCCAACGATACATTTCTTGTCACTTAATCTTAGCTCTCCTGAATAAGAGTTCTGTATAAAATGTAGCTTAATGCTTTTATTTATGCATTTAATTTTAAAGAAATCACGGTGATCTCTAGAACAACACTGTCTGTTTTAAAATGGCATGGGACTAAAAGAAAGTGTTACCAATAAATAGTTTAAAACTGCCATAAAGAAACAGGTGAAGAGACCAGCAGAGGGCAGGAGAGTGCAGGTTTGTTTACAAGAAATGAAAAATGGCTGTGAGAAATCAGTGGAAACAGAGCCGTACACTGTTTTTAGATAAATGAAAGAGAGCAGTCTGGATGTAGAGGGCTTAATTTTTTCAGTGCTTCCTGGAGTGGGCGGGGGTTTGTGGAACTGAGCGTCTCAGGCCTCATAAAGTCAGCTCCAGAGAGGACAGGATTACTCAGACAGGTGTGAATAAAACCAAACACTACTTTAGGAAAAACATTGTACTGACTTACAAGGCCGTAAATGGTATGATCCCATCCTACTGAAAAGGGGCTATATTATCCTTTTTTGTTAGTCTTTTAAATTAATTTAGGACACATCCAGATCTGCATCTTACATTTTGTTGGTCAGAAAACAAAATAATTATTGAAAAAAACTTATTTGAAGAAACTCATCATTTGACTCTGAGAGAAACGCTCAGATTATGTCCCTGTCACTTTAAGAGCCCTCCCTCCCTGCTGCCCTGCCTTCTGTCTCGCCCCTTCAGCAGTTCGACGCCTGTGGAGTTCACATGGTTTGTTTGGTGAAACGAGCCATTTTGGCCTCTCACAAACTCATTGTAAAAAAATACAGGATTACTCAAACATGCATGAATAAAACAAAAACACAACTCCAGGTATGTTATTGATGAGGAAACAACATTTTAACATGGTAGAAAGCTCAGAAAAGTCAATTTTGCATAATATAGCTCCTTTAATGATGTTATAGTGCTGAGGCAACCAGAATACTGCATTCACAAAATGCAGGTCTATTAGTGGTTCCCAGGGTTTCTAAAAGTACAGTTGGAGGTAGAGCCTTTAGTTACTAAGCTCCTGTTTTATGGAATCAGCTTCCAGCTCATGTTAGAGAGGCAGACACAGTCTCTACATTTAAGGTAGGGCTTAAAACGTTCCTCTGTGAGAAAGCTTATGGTCAGGCAAAGCTAGGAACAGGGTTAACTCCACAGCTGAAGCTAGGCTGCTCAAGGAGCCAGAAGCTGGGGGAAGTATGGTGCACTGACCTCTGACCTCTGGTTTCATCTGCTGCTCCTCCTCTATCACTGTCATTAATATTATCTAATATTCTATATCTTTAATCAGTTTCATAGCTGTTCACAAGTTGTCCCTCTCTCCCCCTCTCCCTCTGGAGGAGTGGGTACTGTTTCAGATGCCTGAGCAGTGACAACTGGACCTTAGCTGACCCCATCTGTGGTACTGTCCCAATCTGTGGGTCCTCACCCTCATCTCCTATGGACTTCCTGGACCCCTACCTCACCCTCACTCCCCTGTCTGGATGAGGCCCACCTGCTGCATCCTCACAGACCTGAACTATGATCCTATACATGAGCTAATGGACTAACAGTCCTGATACATTTATGGCCTGTCCATCTTGGGAGAGGAGCCCTCCTTCAATGTGGTCTCCATAAGCTTTCTTCTTTTTTTTCCCCATAGCTGAGTTTTTCCTTACCAAGGAGGGTCTAACTCTGCGTTCATGTAGTCCTCAGGTGCTTCTCTTTCTGAGATGAGAAGTTTTTTTCCTGACTTATTCATGTTCTTGTGTTTTTATCTCAGAAAGTTGGGATACTGACGTCTCCATATGCAGACCAACGAAGTTACTGCTCTGTAATGTTATTAATTAGCATTTAATACAGCTAACTTGTCAGTTTTAAGGTTAGCCTTCTCACTACAAATGGGCTGAATGTTAATACATTTTGCAAATATATCTTTAGCCAAAGAGCTTGGAGGTTGGACGTAATATAAAATAACAGCAAAGATGAGCATTTCTAATGCAATTCTCATACCTCTGTATGAGCAACAGCTAATAGTACACTCATTGTATTAGCAACAAGCTCATTTATAAAATGTACATAAATAAATCAGCTGCTTTTCTGCTCTGTCCATGAAGCAGGTGACGTCAGAAGTCAGGCAGCAGGGTTTGAGCCAAGTTCCCGAGTTCTTTTCCGACTTGTGCAGGTGTTCATGTGCATTTTTCAACACAGAAAAACATTTTCCCGAGTGAAGACCACATAACTGCACCACAGGGACAGGGTATGTCCTGGGTCTGTTGTTTATGTCAGGTTGTGTGTTTATGTCTGATTGTATGTTTATGTTTGATTGTGAGTTTGTTTGTGTGTTGTGTGCAGGACGTCTGTGAACATACTGGTGCACGTGTACACTTAATAAGTTCAAGCTATATTTCTGTATCAGTTTTGCCAGAGTACAAAAACTTAATAAAACTCTTTTTTACGAAGAATGGGTGACTTGAAAACCAACCATATCATTAGAAATCTTGACGTATCACTTGCGCCTTAGCCTTAACTAGTCATTCTAATGTAAAATCTTTTAAAAGTTTTCTTAAATTGAATGTCATGTGGTCTACTTGGAAAACAGACCCATTCAAGACACGGTAAAGAATTCCTGAGTCACGTAGAACGCCTAAACGTTCCCAGCTCAGAATAATGTTCTCATTATTATGGTACAGTAATATCCAAACATTAACATGCAGAATGAGCCTAAAAGCACATTGGCTATAGAGGTTGCAGAGGCACGGTGCAGCCTACAGTCACATGCACACACCTCTAATAAAATAAAGTGGAGGGCATGCGCACACACACACACACACACACACACACACACACACACACACACACACACACACACACACACACACACACACACACACACACACACACACACACACACACACACACACACACACACACACACACACACACACACACACACAAGCTTAGAGTAATGACAATCCTTCATTCTTCTTCAACCACTGATGTCATTCATATTCGAAATGTATTTGGATCTATTAGTGTGACTCTCGTGCATGAAGTAAAATGGATGGGAATGACAAACGTTCTTTAAATACAAAGTATAGATTATGAAACAGTCAGTCTTCAGTATTGTCACCATATGATCAGGAACATCATCGCTGTTGATGTCAGAAAGATTTAAAAGCAACTAAAGAATGAAGAGCTTTGAACTTGCCTGTTCATCTGCACTGATTGGTTTATTATTATTATTATTATTATTATTATTATTATTATTATTATTATTATTATTATTAATAATAATAATAATAATAATAATAATAATAATAATAATAATAATAATAATAATAATATATCTAGCACTTTTCTTTTCAAAGTTGCTTTACAACATACGACCAGCATAATCACACTAACATTAATACGCCAGTATTACACACACTGGTGGCAAGTGGGTAAAGTTTCTTGCCCATGGACACAATGGCAGAATGCAATGCTGGTAGCGGGGATCGATCCGCCAACGTATACACTAAGGACCATATTTACTAAGACAGGTGCAAAATTGCGAGTGCAGCTTAAAAAATAGCGTTTGTTATTTGTGGGCGTGTTGCGTGTGATATATTAAGGGAAACTGCGCAAATAATTGCTGCTGCAAATCTGATCTGTAAATCAGAATTTTGCATGAGCAAAAGACGCAACAATAAAGGGAGCAACTATGCTCAGCTTGACTGGATCTTTCTCCATAGCAATGCAATGCAAAAGTCAATGTCTCGTGCAATTCTGGCACTGACCAGAGTGTGACACAAGTGGAGAGAGGAAAGATAAAATCATATTCACTGTCTGTCAGAGCCAGTAACCTTTCAAACAAATATATGAAATGTATCAAGTAGCAGCCTATATGCTGTGCTGATGGTGATCAAATAAATATAAAAATTAAAAATATTATTGATTTCCTCTGCTCGTACATTAAACAGCAGCGTAGCCTCGATCCACTGTGGGCAACTGTCAATCAAGCGCCACAGCGAGCATTGGGTGGCAATGGGATAAACACAACGGGACTGAGACTCATTGTGTTGTCTTTACACAGCGTTTAAAGACTCTTCAGTCTTCATCGTAAGGATTTAAAAGGACATGGAACAAACTGAAAACCCAGAGACAGGAGCTGTAAAAGGCTGAATTTCAGGGAAATAAGAGCAAAAATCAAGGAAAAAGTGTCACAGGTAAAGTCTGTTTCTTTGCTTCCTCCGACTTCAAATCAACACTTTACTGTTGTATCTTTGTAAATAAACCCTGTTAAAGCAGTATAACTTATTTTCAATGCCAATCTGTGCACTAAAAGCTGCACTCTTTCCGCCGCAAAACTTTTGCGGCTGCTTCTCAGACTTGCTAAATTTTCACGCAGATTTAGCTTCCCCTAGTCCTGATAAATCAAACAGTGACCGTTAAGCGATTTCATTTGTATTTTCTACACCTTAAATTTTGCATGTTCTGGCGAGAACACCTTGTTTTAAATATTCATTGAGTCACCCAGGTGCAGCTGAGATTTGTGTCTCTCACAGGAGCAAAATGAGCCCGGCGCAGATTTTGCTCCTGTGAGAGACACAAATCTCAGCTGCACCTGGGTTTGCTCCACTCTTAGCGCGTCTTATTTATTTAACTTATTCATGCCTGCAAACCTTTGCTAAATCTGGCCCTTGTGTGAACGACTCCATCTACTGAGTTAGTGTCACCCCCCAGTGGTTGTTGGAGGTAACAATAGTCTGCTTATTCCTGTCAAGGGTTGCAGTTGATCGGAGTCTAAGCCAGCAACTATGGGCCTTCAGTGGGGTACACTTTAGGCAACAGCCAGATCTGGATACAATGGTAAAGAATCCACTGAAATTTTCCGTTACTAAAACCTTGAAGCTGAGTTATTATTGGCCATCTTGCAATGTTACAGATGTTTTAAAAAAATCTGTAACCAGATGGTGCTCTAACAATAAGTTCTTCCTTACTGACCCTAAAGTACTTACTTACAGACAAAATCCTCTGCTTTTTCCTGTCAAGGGTTGCAGGTGATGTGTGCCTGTCTTTGGACCAGTGCCGGCTCTAACCAATTTGTCTCCTCAGGAAAGATTTTAGGTGGGGCCCCCATTGTATTGCACTAAATACCTCTGCCAGTAACAGGACTTAATAGCTTTGTTTTTGACATTATCTTTATTTACACTTCATTTAAACTTTATTTAAATATACATTATCATTATGTCACACAAGGTGCCCAATCAAAACAGTAAGCAAGAAGTAAAATAAGAAAGTTAAATAAATTAGAAAGTACAAAAAAGAAGAAGAAGAAGCAAGAAAGAAAGAAAGAAAAAAGAAAGAAAGAAAAGAAATACAGTTAGGTTCATAAGTATTTGGACACTGACTCAAGTTTTGTTATTTTAGCTTTTAATCAAAATATATTCAAAATACAGTTATATAATTCATATGTGCTTAGTGTAGACTCTCAGCTGTAATTTGAGAGTACTCACATCCAAATCAGGCAAAGGGTTTAGTAGTTACAGTTTTTTAAAGTGTAGCTGCCTCTTTTTCAGGGGCTCAAATGTAATTGGACAGATGAACAAGAATAAAATGTTCAGTTTTTCGCCATTTTTTGACCCAGGCTAAGGATGGTCTGGTTCACTTCCATTGAGAGACTGCATGTTGTGATTTCACAGAAACAGCTTTCAAATGCAAATGTAACACCTGGAATCAAGTCCAGACCTTTTACCTGCTCAGTTTATGATGGATTAATGAGGGAAACAGGCCATGCAGCTCAAGAAATAGCTATTGAAGCAACTGTCCGAATACTGTTGAGCCCCTGAAAAAGAGGTAGTTACATATTAAAGAGCTGTAATTCCTAAACCCTTCCTCTGATTTGGACGTGAATACTCTCAAAACTCTATTTTGAATATCTAAAATAACAAAACTTGAGTCAGTGTTCAAATACTTATTGACCTAACTGTACAATATAAATAACCTACACAAAATATAATGGCAACACTTTGTGGCGCCTCCTGGCCGGACGGTGCCCTGAGCATTTGCCTATACTGCCACGGGCCGGCTGTGCATTGAATGTTGGTAAGAAGCTGGCGTATACCCAGAGAGAATCAGTGGTAACACAGGGAGGGCATGCAGATGAACCCACAACCTCCTTGCCGAGAAGTGATGGCGCTAATTATAACTGTGCCTCGGTGCACCACTGGATCGACATTGTTGCAGAACTATTTTGCGGTGACGGATGAGATGGCTTGCTCCAGCAGATGTCCCTTGGTTTGTTTCCGCTTGGTGTTATGGTTTTGGTTTGGTTGGTATGTCAGTAAGAGCCATTTTCAAACATCTCAAACAGCTGAAATACTTTGGAAAGTCTTAACCTTTTATTTTAGCAGCAGTTGCTAAGGGTGGAGCTAAACACTGCAGTCTGTTGATTGGAGGATAGAGGATACTTAGGATTAAATATAACAAAATGCTGAAACAAAATGCTTTTTCAAGTTTGTCCTGTCCTTGCAAAGGCAGCTCTACTGTTCAGAGAAATACAAGCAGTGCTTTTGTGGGGGAAGCACTCTGAAATTAAATGCTGAAGATGAGGTTAAAACTGCTAACCCCAGAAGCTAGGCTCTTGTCTTGGTTGGTTTGAGGTGATGCAGTGGATGTGGGCGTCTACTTTCATGATGCGCTGTAATATCTTTTTATTTGACAGACAATCTCTCATTCATTTGGCTTTATGTGCAATGCCCTACTCATTGCCCTTTTCATTTCCTGTGACTGAATTTCCTTCCCATGGGATGAATTCTGTTTTCATCTTCATGGTCAATCTCAATGAAGAGGTTACATGTGGGTCTAGATTAGAAGGTGACACAATCTGCTTGAAGTAAATAAAGGAGGGAACAGTTCAGTGTGGAGTGTATGAAAAACATTTGCAAGTGGGGAGGGACTTTCAGAAAAAATATCTAGAAATGATTGGATGAAAAACCAGCTTATGACTGCTACTACAACCCGAATTCTGGAAATATTGGGACTTTTTTTTTTATTTGAAAAAAAAGAAAACTAATAGACTTTTAAATCACATAAGCCAATATTTTATTCACAATAGAAAATAGATTACATAACAAATATTTACTCTGAGAAATTAAGAAAGTTTTTTCATTTTAATTTTATTCAAATTTTAAAACGTCCCAACATTTCCAGAATTTGGGTTGCACCATGATTGACCATGTTTTAGCCAATTATAGCAATGACTCACATGACAACAACAATCCATTATTATAGTGGCAGCTATGGAGCTGTATGCTACATGTTTCATGAGTTTGGTGCATGGATCTATGGTTTAGTGTGGTCTGTAGATGGTATTTGTAATATTGACTGTCTCTGTGATGTTGGCGTGATTGATTATTTAGCGCCGACTCCGCCTGTTCAACAAGAAAGCGCTCACAACTTCACAAAGTGAGTCAATAACCTGCATCATAGCACTGCTAATCCAGAGACGCTCATGTTTGGTTAAGGTCAAACAGCTTTGTAGTACAGGGCTCAGGTGATTTACAACAATCACTAAGAGGCTTGTTGCTATTGGCAAACCAAAAACCTACCCACGTGCTGAAGTACAGCCACACCATTGGTCAAACCATCACCGTTTGGGCTTCCAAATGCACAAGCTTGAGCCTGCATGACAAGATGGCTTTTGATGAGTTTGTAAGCTCACAAATCTCTGGAGAATTCATGTAAGGTGTACCCCGCCTAAGGCCCAAGTTGCTGGGATTGGTGTCACCAAGAAGAAGCGAGAAGAAGTGAATGAATGAGAAATGCATTGTGGTCTATACCTAATTTCTATTGGTGTGTTTTGTTTTTGGATCCAGACTACATGATATTATTACATAAGGCTCTGGGGTGTGTGTACCATATGGTGAAGAGACAGGAATCAATACGATTTTATCAATGTCAATGCCATTGTCGATTCTGTTTATCAATTCTGATTCTTTATTGATTTTCTTATCAATTCCTGATAAATCTGTGAATTAAAAATTAAATAGATTTGAGGCCATACAGTTTATTATGAATCAGAAATAGAATCTTATTTTTATTTTCATGTATGTGGGCCTATTTTAACCTGGGCTCACTAAACAGAAGTAACATGTATTGAATGTAGAGCTGTTAAATTCCGGGAAATTTATGCTTTTTAAATAAACAGGATTGTGGCTTTAATGTTAATTTAGGAGCAGCAAGAGCAGCTTTGTGCCTGTCTGAATAAACCAATCATTAAACTTATTAAACTAAACAGTAGTCTGTGTTACTGTGACAGTGCAAAGCGGGGAGGGGCCACATCGTTGTCAGACAGGTGAGACAGGATTCAACGTCTTCTGTGGTAATTTCTCGCTCTTTCTGTCGCTCCGTCCGTTACATACTGTATTTCTTATGCAGGGGAATGAGCTCCTGCTGTCTCTGTGTGCGAGCATTTACCTCCTACCTCCGTGGCTCTCTGGCCTCAGCTGTTGGGTGTCCACACTGTGTGACACGAGCGCGCCAGTCTCCGTGCGTCTCTACCGCCGCGCTGCCGTGTCCCGTGAGCGTATGTGCATTACAGTTTTTCTCAATCGCTTTGACACATTTCTCCATTCAGAATTGTCATTTGCAAAACAGGTCACGCAAAGAATCCAAACAGGATTTCAGGTTCTCAAAACAAACACTTTTCTTTGCAAAATGTTCTGTAAAACTTTTATATTATCTCCCAAAAGCAAGTTTTTACATCAAAATGATCAAACTGCAATGACATGTTTTCATTTGCACATTCACTCTTTTCACACAGCAGCTCAGACTCTGAGTCCTGCTCTCAGTGACTGCAGCTCTCACTGATTCAGTGCAGCGAGTGTTTAGGGTTCATACTGCACACAAAGGAATGAACAGGAGACTGTGGCTATTTTTGCTACCGAAAACCTGACCGCTTTCATATTGAAACATGAAAAATACAGACAAAATATTTTTACATAAATATAAAATGTGCATTTACATATGGTACTGTACTGTATTTTATTTTACACAAGTCTTTGGTTACTGTGAATGTGCAGTGGTGTATTTTTTAATACTGTAGTATGTATACTGTAAGACATACATGTCAAACTCAGGCCCGCGGGCCAAATTTGGCCTGTAATATAATTACCCGCGAAATCTTTTCCAATTTATATTAATAATGGCCCGGCGGAATGCTACGCTCAACTTGTTTGAACTCCCATAATGCACTGCAGAAGGAAATTTAACTTTCCACAAAATAAATGGACAAAGAGGGGTCAGTAAGAGCAGGAACTTCTTAAACAGGTGGGACTGTCTGTCAACACTCAACACTTTGTTTGTTAAGCTAATGTGACAGTAATAAAAACAGGCTCTAACCACACAGCATTGTAAGAACATCACCTGTACAAACCCCGTCTCCAAAAAGAAGCTACAGACAGCAGCAGTTTAAAAAAAGCCTGTGTCAGTAAAGCCATGTTATCAGGCTGAAGAGTTGTCTAAGTTCATTCACGGCACTGCCCTCCGTCGCTAATTCCTCGTCACTACTTGTGCTCTAATGCACTCATTAACAACACACAGCGAGCTGAAGCTGCACAGCTGCTCTGTAAAAGTACAGAAGGCCTGTGTTTGTGTGTAGTTGCTGACTCCTCTGCAGGATTAAAGTTGTGCTAGGATGATATTTATTCACATAAGGGGCTTGACATGCACCTTAATATTAATCTGCTAATACCCACTGTCACAGTAAAGCAGAGTGGACCTGGTGAAAACACCTGTCTTATATGAGGAGTTAGGTAAATAACACTTCATAAATAAATAATTGGTCAGTGTTAGTCTGAGTCTGTGGCCTATTTGTTATTTGTTGAGTTCTAAGTTCTGATTTAATACCAAGCCCCTTAAAACCACAAATCTACATTTGTAGTTCTGTGGGGAAGTATTATTTTATGTTAAAAAGCCTATTGTAGCCTAACTGAGAACAAAAATACAGTAGGCTGGCTTTATTATTTATACAATTCTCTTATTCGGCCCACGACCAAGACTGGTTTTCTAATTTTGGCCCCAGCTCTGATTGAGTTTGACACCACAACCATTACAGTACAGCAAACTGAGCAAGGAACATTAATTTTATTCTACATCCTGACATCTTTACCACTGTCAGTGGGAGCACTGTTAACAATAATGAGAATATATTTTTTCTGATGAAGAAAAAGATTATGTATACCTCCTCCTGGGATGACTGAAAAAACCCTCTTGAGAGACAGATTCAACCTCAACAGTTGTTCTCAGTCCTTATGGTTTATTTTTTAATATAAAATATATACTCTCTGTACTCTGTGTGTAACCACTGAAACAGAAGTCATTTCCTAATCAGATGCTGAGTGCTCACATATGTTAGATTCTTGCAGCTATGTTTAAGTTTCTGTATTTAAAGAAACAGCATTTTGGACAAAGGCTCTTTCCATGTGCAAAAAAGACTACTGCATTGACCAAACAAAGTGATTTCAGTGAAGCTGTGTGTCTCTGTGTGAGAGCCGTGTGAAGAGTTTTAAGAAAGAGTTTCAAAACTGTGTGAAATGATGAGAAATGTTCTAAATGATTTGCAAACAGACAATCCTAGTGGAACCAGGTTTCAGTAAATGAGCTAAAGCAGCTGAGAAAAGGCAGAGAGGGCAGGACGACATTCACTGCGAGCTGAGCGCCGTGCGTTGTCGGCTACTCATCGAAGACGACTTTGGGCCGGGTGAGTCTCGGAGCAAAACCCACTGCTCACACAAACTGCAACTGCCCAAAGCGGTCTCGATAAGAAGAATCATGAACAGAGGAGGCATACAATTCCAATGGATTAGAAAAACTAGAACTGGTTCTTGGGTAGAACCGAGGTTTGATGCCGATTCCTAAATGTGACACACAGACAGACACCTGTGTGCAGAGGCAAGAGGTGACGAGGAGGGCTACGAGCAGAGCCAGTTAGAGAAGGAAGACAGTCAGATACAATTTACAATCCACCAGAACAAAGCCTCTGTAAGGGCCAGACTGTTGCACATATGATGTTAGGTGCTGGTTACAAAATGCTGAGAGTTTATATGACACAAAGGTGAACGTGTGCTAGTCTTTTGAAGAGAGTATGAACACAATGAGGGCTGTACCGACACATTAGTGTTGTAGTTATTCATGTGAAAGTGCCTGCCTATTTGCAAATGCATTCTTTGCTAACCTCATGAGATAGAAGTATAGGTTGAACCTTGAGCACTGCAGAGATTCATTTTGCCTGGTTGCTTGGCCAACATGAAACCATCTTAGACCTACAGCCCGCAGTAAAGAGAATAAGAGTACAGTGAATGTGAAATGGCCAGTAGTTGAAGGTGCGCACAATCCCTGGACACAGAAACTATTCTTGAAACTGATGGAGAAGAGGAAAGAATCCGAATGAATTTATTTATTTAAGTGTCGTGCACCATTGGCGCCCAGCCCGCATGGGCTTATAAGACACTCCACAGAAACAAGATGACTACAAACTGATCATCTGCTCCACAACAAAAAATAAATAAATAAAAAAGAAAAATAATAAAAAGAAAAATACTTTACACTACATTAACATTTAACTTAGACAGGATACAGCACTCGGTGCCTTCTATCCCAGGCTTTGCAAACAAAACCAACTAAAGCAAAAATCTCCTTATTACAAATACAACTCATAATTTCATCATCAGATAACCAGGACACATCCGGGTTACTTCTATTTATGTGTTCAAATAAAACATGTCTTAAATCAGAGTACAAGGGACAATAAAGAACAAAATGATACTCATCTTCCACCAAATTGAGGTCACAAAAAACACAAATTCTCTTCTCTTCAGGAAGACCTTTAAACCAACCCACTTCACCTGCCAGAGGTTAGCTACCCGTTCTTAACTGGGCACAAAGGGACCGCTGCTTTCTAGATAAATTAAATTTTACATAGGGTTCTGTTTGATACTCATCTTTGAATTGAATGTAATTTCTCAGTTTTGATTTTCTACATATGTCATGTTTCCACAGTTTTTTATATTCATTGAAGAATCTTTGTTGTACCAATCTTAGATTATATTGCAATCCATTTCTAAAAATATAATTTAAACCACAAATGGAGAATAATGTAGCAGTTTCTTTAGTCCAAGGATAATAATTTGAACACTCCCATAATAATAATGTAATCTCTGTGGAGGAGTACGCCACACTTTTCCACTATAATCTGCGAGAGTCTTGACATTTTGCTGAAGAGTGTCCTGAGAGGCAGCAGATTGTGTCCACACCTTAATGAAGAGGACGTGGCCAGGTCCGCAAAGGTCACTTCTTTTGTCACATGGCATTTCTGTGGCAGAGGCTTTGGTGAACTGAGAGAACCAGAAAGTAATCCAGTTTACACACCACCTACATAAAGCCATAGCCGTGACATTGTCCTCATCCAGACAGTGACAGTTGTTTTAAGCTGATGTAGTCAAGATACTTGTTGACCAGGTCTGTCCAAACTGTGGCCTGAGGGCCAAATGGTGCCCGCTGACATTTTTTTATTGGCCCTTCTCAATTCGCCCAATTTTCCACAGTTGTTTACTGCAAGGTGAAAAGCTTTAAACAACTCTGTAATGTCTCTATGAGGTGACTCTGGACAACCTGGCTTTTTAACCCTCAGGCCCTCCTTTAAAAATATCACTGGGTCACATTTAAAAATATAAAACATGAAGCAAAAAACTTTTTGCTTACCTAAATGCCAGTTTGTTCACAGACCCCCCCCCCTCCATAAGAAGATGGTGGATCTGATGATGATCTTTTTAGTTTGCGTATTATTTAGCCGCTAACTGACAGGGTTACAGAGGAATTAACATGATTTAACATTTCTGTATTGCAATGGCAGCAGAGTGAGTCTAAGTGATTTTAATGTGAGCAAAAAGGGGACCAAAAAGGGCTTTAAGAGGAAGAGTGTGAGTTTTTCTGTCTAGACAGTAAAAAAGATTTTTTCAGCTGTGAAGCTGAAATTCTAAAATTAATTTATTAATGAACACCTATGTCAATTATCATCACCCTAGCATAAGAAATGCCACAATAAGAGCAAAAAACACATGTGAAAAACCCTAAGAGGGTGCCGGGGAGCCTGAGGCTTAAGAAGCTATCATAACGTGCATTAACGTGCATATATTTCTTTGAATAAAAAGGTTATAAGACACCAACCAAAATCTATTGGTAATTAGAATGCACCCTGCTCCTTGTGGAAATGAATAACAGCTGGTTCAGTTCCAGCTGATGGCCTATATAAAGGTATCTCATTACCAAGGTTTCAGACAGGACGGTGGGTAAAAGCAAAGAGCTCTCCAGGACCTTCATAACCTGCAGAACCTACTGATTGCATTGGTTACAGAAAGATTTCTACACATGCGAATGTTCTAGTGGACACTGTTGGGGCCATGATCCGAAAGTGGAGAAGACATAATTTCACCATAAACAGGCCAGAACTAAGTGCTCCTTGCTAGATTTCTGCCAGAGGAGTGAAAAGAATTATCAAAAGAGTCCGAACAGCCAAGGACCAATTGTGGAGAGCTTCAGAAAGACCTGGACATAGCAAGTACAGTTGTTTAAAGAGTAAGTAATGCACTCAACCTGTATGCACGCTCACCATGCAAGACTCTGTTGCTGAAGAAAAAACAAAAGTTGAGTATTAAGAAAACTTTAAACAAGCTTCAGCATGGTGGAACATTCAGATGTGTAGAAATCTTTCTGGAACTAATGCCTTTACTGAGGCCCTTGTCTTTGTTGCCTCAGTTGGGACTGAATCAGCTGATATTCAGTTCCACTGACACAGGGCAGAGGTACTTTCTAATGTATTCATTACTTTTTTCCCATAAGTTATGTGTCCATTTTATGACACATAACTTAATTTCTGAACTTAATTTCTTTGTTATTTGTATATTTTGATTACTTGGGTTCTCACTGACATTTGTTAAAAATTATAGCACCTTTGAAAATATATTTACTGAGAAAAATGTTTACATGAAAGAGTTTGTTCTTGTACTCACGTTGAGCACATCAGCAGCATTTTTTGTTGTCCCAAATATAATATTACTGTGAACTCATAAATGCATCTGTCAGCCCACTTACCTACAGTGTCACAGCTCACAGCCACCACAGAATATGACCATTTCCCATCAGGCTGTGCAGAAAAATCCAATGACGTTTTAAAAATAGTCCAGAGAAATAGGTTTGGATTAAATGGAACATCTTGTGTACTGTATGGAAAATAATTGTGGTCTTCTATTAAAGTCAGAAGTGCATTTCTCACCGTTCAAAGTATTTAAAAATAAGTCATTTTCCTCTTCCCATGAGTCTGTTTTAGTTGTGTTAAATGATTCTGTGACATATTCTCATCAGTTTTATGTGAGAGCATTTATATTTTTCTGTTCTAATAAGTGCACCCATCACTATTGTGTAAACACTATGCCATTTTAAAATGTTTCTTAATAATAAATGATTCTGTAGACTCCCGCCGTCTCTAATTATTGTTAGGACAAACAGTGTGCACCATATTCACACTGATGCTTGCAGTGCTCTGAGTTCATGAGAATCCTGTGACATTACAGTGTGCTCCCAGGACGGGCAAGGCCAGGAGGTCCCACTGCGGAGGAGCGCTGTCTGTAATTTCCTCTTATTCTGGTATTACTAATTCACAAATACACTCAACCCTTGCTTTCATGTTAATGTTAAATGGGAATGGATACAGGGATCCCACACTTCCACCACCGAGTGTGACTGAGGAGAGAATGAATAATGCACCAATAATCGATCAGTTTGGTTACCTGATGCAGTCCTACATCACATATTACCTTACACCAATACCAAATTTTTCACACAGACTTATAGTTTTCAGAGCGTTCACATTGTCCAATGGGGCAATAGTCTATAAAGTTCAAATTCCCTATAAAATACTGAAAAACGAGGCTTATGGCCAGCAAATTTACATTTATGTATGTGGAACTTTGCCAATAAGAGCAAAAGATTTATAATGTATGCCTTATCTTTTTCTTTTTCCTTGTATAAAACATAACCAAAAATGACATGAGTATAAAATAACTTAAAATTCATATGTAGCTTTTCCATAATACATTATCTAATTCCTTCCATAATTTTTTTGTTGAATCACAGTGCCAGAAAAGGTGGAGTACTGTTTCGGGTTGCACACAACAAAAAGAGCAGCTAATATCAATATCATGTTTAAATTTTTTCATGAATTGCCTTACTGTATACTTTACCTGACTTTATTAGTTATTATGTATTTTTGAGGCAACCTTTGTCCAAGGGATATTACACATAAGTTTAGCCCAATATGTGATAACATAAGGTTTTGTAGAAATCTCATTTTGAAATAGTTCTCTTACAGATCTGTTATTTCTGTGCATCCCAAAACATATTTTTCCACAAGATGTATTAATCGGGTTAATAACACACACACTTCACTGAGATGAAAAACCTTTTTACATAACAGAATTCCTTATAGGCTACAGGAAAATCATACTTTCTAATAAATTCTTCATAACTCATGAACAGGGGTGAGCATCTGAGCTACTAAATTTATGTTCCTGTCCCATCAGTTCTTTAAAAAAAGGCTCTTAAGCTTAGTATAGAACCAGGTCATGTGTTAATTTGTCCTGAAATTATATGACCTGTTAAACAGAATTATTAACAAATGTTGACAGAAAGGTATCAGAATTAATCAATACCATCATGTTTGCCCTCAACACAGGCTTTAGTCCATCCATCCATCCATCCATCTTCTTCCGCTTTATCCGGGGCCGGGTCGCGGAGGCAGCAGTCTAAGCAGGGACACCCAGACATCCCTCTCCCCGGACACTTCCTCCAGCTCCTCAGGAGGAACCCCAAGGCGTTCCCAGGCCAGCCGAGAGACGTAGTCCCTCCAGCGTGTCCTAGGTCTTCCCCGGGGCCTCCTCCTGGTGGGACATGCCCGGAACACCTCCCCAGGGAGGCGTCCGGGAGGCATCCGGAACAGATGCCCGAGCCACCTCAACTGACTCCTCTCGATGTGGAGGAGCAGCGGCTCTACTCCGAGCTCCTCCCGGGTAACCGAGCTCCTCACCTTATCTCTAAGGGAGCGCCCAGCCACCCTGCGGAGGAAACTCATTTCGGCCGCTTGTATCCGGGATCTTGTCCTTTCGGTCATGACCCAAAGCTCATGACCATAGGTGAGAGTAGGAACGTAGATCGACCGGTAAATCGAGAGCTTCGCCTTTCGACTCAGCTCCTTCTTTACCACAACAGACTGATACAACGACCGCATTACTGCAGACGCTGCACCGATCCGTCTGTCAATCTCACGCTCCATCCTTCCCTCACTCGTGAACAAGACCCCGAGATACTTAAACTCCTCCACTTGAGGCAGGAACTCTCCTCCGACCTGGAGAGGGCAAGCCACCCTTTTCCTGGTCGAGAACCATGGCCTCGGACTTGGAGGTGCTGATTCTTATCCCAGCCGCTTCACACTCGGCTGCAAACCGTCCCAGTGCACACTGAAGGTCCTGGCCTGAGGAAGTCAACAGGACAACATCATCTGCAAAAAGCAGAGATGAAATCCTGTGGTCCCCAAACCTGACTCCCTCCTGGCCCCTGACTGCACCTAGAAATTCTGTCCATAAAAATAATGAACAGAACCGGTGTCACAGGCTTTAGTGTTATCAGATATATAAATATCATCATCATCTGGACACGCCTTCTGGACTTCAGGCCACAGCTTTATTAGGATTGTTCATTTTGGGTGTAAGCATCAAAGAGGACGATGATTCAGAAGTATAACCAAGTCAGAAGGTTTATTTTAGTATCACACAGGTAAGGTAACAACAGCTGTGCCCCACTGAAAGGGATAGGGTGAACAAGCCGTCCAAAAAGGAGTGGTCACAGTTTTTATACTGTGTATGACAATGTATGACGATTTCTGCATATCATTATATTGTTTTCTTCAAGAAACTCCTGTGCTTCGACCAGGCCAGAGTTCTCATTACTGCGGTGCGTAATCTTCGTTATCTTCAGGAGCGTCCCACGCAACGGCAGGGAGCCCCCACCTGTAACCTTGAGTTTCCTAACTTTGTAACCAGCTCATTATTGTGCACTTTTGCAAATGCACAATGTACCTAATCGCAGAGTGACCTTTAGAGTGAAAGGAGAAAAACATCCTTTAGAATCAAAGCATTCTTAGTACTATTGAAGCGTTTATTAACCTTAGCAGTAGTACATCAAAATATAGTTTATTGGTAATACGCAAAGCTATATGTAGAAATATTCAACAGCTTCTCCCTCCTCTCTCTGTCCCCTGACTCTTAACTACGGCTGCTTTTTTTCCGAAAGACTTCTGGTCCGTGAACGCCCCAGAGCGTCACCACGCCGCGCTGGCCACGTGACCCGGAGGCAGTCAGGCCTGTGACGCTGCTGTGCGCCGCTGTGGCTCCATGTCGGAGGGCTTTGTGCACGGAAGAAATGGACTCTGGCAATGCACGAATTTAATCAATCAGCCATCCCGCCGGCCCGTGTCTGTGAATGGCGCCAAAACAGGACCCTAAGCCCAAATTTACTGAAGGTTAGAGCGGGAACAGGGCGCGGGACTGGAGGATGAAGGGGGCGGGTTTGTTGTTGTCGGTGCAGCTTCACAATGGAAAACACAGCTGTAGGGCATTTTAATAAACACGTTTGAAAGGGACAGAGTCTTGGCGTGTAAACAAAAATGTTAACAATTTATTTGTCTATGTTGGCTACATGTTAGGCCTTTTTGGCGTCGACCTAATGATTGCTAGCATGTTTGTAACAATGTAACCTGCCTCATATCAGCGGTACACACATTATTTAGCCTAGTAGCTACCATACAAATACACTGATCATGTATTTATTCTGAGCATGTGACCTTTTCTCTGTTTGCAGGTGAACGAGTCCTGTGCTTTCATGGGCCATTGCTCTATGAGGCAAAGGTTTGAGAGCCTATCACCGCCGTTGGCAGTATTGCTTTATTAAAAACCACTGAAATCTGGCAAATCTTTTTCACATGGCTTTGTCTGTGTTTTGCAGTGTGTAAAGATCAACATAAAGGATAAGCAGATCAAATACTTTATTCATTATAGTGGATGGAACAAAAAGTAAGCTGCTGTTATTACATGCAAGCATGTTTGTGAAAGTGTGCCATCGTCACTAACATGAACTGTCTCTGTCAGCAGCTGGGATGAATGGGTCCCTGAAAGCAGAGTTCTCAAATATGTGGACAGTAATCTTGCCAGACAAAAAGAGCTTCAGAAGGCCAATCAGTGAGTACCAAACACTCACATCGACTATCAACTGTGGACTAGTGTTGTCACTTACTCTAAAGCTATTGTAAGATACCATATTTATTAAATGAACTGAACTAACAAAGGTTGGACTAGAAATCTCATTCTGCTTGTGATATGTAAATCCTAACCCTAACCCACAAATTGAACCCTAGACAGAGAATCTTGCTGGTGTTTACTGGTCTGTGATTAATAATTACACCAATTTTGTGTTTTCCCCTCCTTCTCTAGGGACCACTATGTTGAGGGAAAGATGAGGGGACTAGCACCAAGCAAGAAGATTGCTGCTGTGCAGCAGAAAAATGTTGATTTGTAAGTGCCCTTCATTAATCGTGTGTGCGTGAGCTTCAAGGACCATCTATTACACTATAATGGTGTGGATAGTGCTTTGTTTAATAAGAATGTTCTGTCATTTTGTAAAGGTTTAAGACACAATGCATCCCTTAGCTGTCTATTACAGTATACTCACACTCAGTGTCCTGTTATACCCGTGTTGACATAGTAATAACATAATAGTTAGATAGTAACAAGAGGAAGGTCTTTGTTATGTCTTAGCTAATGATTGAGCTACTACTATATTTATGACTGAGGCTAGGCCTTTGACAAATGGCTGAATCCAAAGACATGTCTTCTGCATGCTAAAAATACGTTAAAATATAATTGTAAATAAGTAGAATAACTCTTTATTCATGAAAGCATTCATGAAAGTTTTTGAAGAAGGCCTTAAAGTATTTAAAACTGTCTACACCTTGCATAAGTTCAGTCAATAAATGATTTGATTTGCAGCTGATCTTGTACCTTCATCAGGATAAATATTTACATTTTTTGTTTTTCTTTTCAGAAAAGTCAAAAAGGCAAAACAGAAGAGTAAGTTCAAGATCATTTTCTTTTTTCTTCTAGAAGATTGAATGAAATTTATGCAGTATCCATGTATTTTTTAATCATATTAAATTAAGGTCTTGTATTTCCACCGTTGTTTTCTCTTACAATATGATGCTAGGTGAATAAACAGAGAAAAAGTCTATGCATTTTGTTTCTTAGGAAGATAAGTACAATAAAAACACAAATGTTTTTTTTTTCAGCCCCTGCACCAGGTGAGGGCACGAGCAGTGGAGAAGCAGCTCAGGGCCCCCGCAAGAAGCGGGCTCGTGTGGACCCCAGCGCCGAGAGCGTGAGTGCCTGTGATTATGGAAAGCACTTTGGAACTTGTTCAGAAAAGTGCTACAGAAATAAAGATTATTATTATTATTATGGGGAAAACTATAGAGTCCTAAGTATTTCACTGAAATAATCAAAAGCTTTTAAACTAATTATACCAGTGTTAATGTGGCCTTGTCGAACTGGAAAAATAATATCTCAAATGAACAAATTGGCCCTTGAAAGTGCATGTGAACCTTGTTTGAACTTGTTTACAAATATTTGCTATGGGCCAAACAAGGTGAGCAGCTGTTATGTTTATGTGAGGTATTTTTAAGTTCCTGGACTAACTTAATGGACCTTCATTTTAGTAGGAAAGATACTTCAAGATAAAATGTCTGGGTCATCATTTTGTCTACAGTCATAGCACAACAAGTCATTACTGGATGAGTATAGTTACCACGTTGGCCATATCCATCAAGTCATTTTCTTCAGTTTATTCTTTATATGTGGTTGGAGCTAGCACAGCAACTATGGGCATTAGGTGGGGCACATCCTGGACAATGGCCACTTGACAGACAACCACTCTCACATTGATTGACAATTTAGAAAACTATTCTATTTGTGACTTGCTGTACTATATATTTTACTCAAGCACTGATGGTTGTGTTGATATGAAACATACAATAGTTATTTCCCCCACTGTATATGAGTAAAACCTTTGTGTCACTTGCTTCTAGGTATGATACCCACCTTTAATTAACTTTCACAATGATTTCACAACACGTTACATGGGGATGACATGCAGAGTTGTCAGCTTCAGCCCAGTAATGAACTAGTCCATATCCAGGATCATGTACTGTGCCCCCCTGCGGGCCCAAAGTAGCTTCGATTTTTTGCAGAATTCACATAACAGTGGTTGTTTTTCATTGAGCAGCACCTGCAATTGTTATGTACATAGTCAGCAAAAGATGTTTATGCAATTATAATTTTAAGATTGTATTCGGTGTTGTGTAGCCTGTTATTTCTCTTAGCACTTTTTGATTAAAACTGATAAAAACAGTAATTCATGAAAGAAAACATAACCCCAAAATATCACTCATATTTCTCAGACTTAATACTTGCTTTTCAATCAGTGGAGCTGAGGAGCACAGGGTGAGGGAACTATCAACATAGCGTTGCGGTTCTTCTGACTGAACCACATCAAGTTAAAGTTCATGTCACGGTCACGTGTGTTGTGGTTAGGGAAATTTAATTCTCTAAATACATAAAAATTGCATATGTTCTTTTGTGTTCAGGAGGAAATGTTTGCAAACCGCGTAGAGGTAAAAGTGAAGATTCCTGAAGAGTTGAAGCCATGGTTAGTGGACGACTGGGACCTCATTACACGCCAGAAACAGGTTAGTGCCCTGCATTCTCAAACACATACAACAGTAAAGTTGGCCCATACAGTGCGACAGGACATCCAGCAACAAAAAAGACGGTAGATTGTTAGCAAGTTGCAAATACACAACACAAAGGCATTAGAGAGTTCACATTATTATTATTGAAATCACATAATAGTAACCATTGTGATCTATCTATATTTTTTTCTGTAGTTACCTTTTCAAAACAGTCATTAGAAAATGTGCTTAGTGAGTAAAGTGATTCTGCTTCTTGAAAGTTGACAAAAAAATAAATATTTAAAAGCACAAAGCTGTTAGAAAAAAATCTGATAGCTATACAACCCTAAGGTCAGTGCAATTATACAGCAGACAGTACCTAAAACACTACATCTGACTAATGACTGTTGGCAAAGCTAGACCTTTTGAATGCATTTGATTAAATGAGTCACATTTGCTTAAAATTACATGATGATTATAGAAATTCTACTGAGATACACTTGGACTGAACTGTTGAACTGTGAACTGTGAACTACACGAGAAGTTTAGCAGGCAGCAACATATTTTCAATGGACAAAACAAAATTAGATACCAAGATGAGCAAATTCTACATGAGCAAGATGAGTTTGGAAGTGGCAGCCATTAGCATTTAGGTGCTGTTAGAGAGTGGATAGAAAACATTAGCGAGAACATGTAGAAAAAAGCACATTACAGTCATACAGAAATTGCTTTAGGACCTGTGCTATTCCATCAAAGACTGATGAAGTGAGATCTAAGTTACACAGTGCTCTTCAACACCGACAACTTCAATAGGACAATCACAGTAAAATTTATATTGCTATTATAGACATTAAGGACATTATTCGAACAAATAAGAAAGGTAATATGCAATGTCATATGTAATAATGACAGTTGTGCAAAAATAAGTAAAAGACTGTATAGACCCTTGTGTGCAATTTGCTTATATATGAATGAGTGAGTTATTGTGTGTTTGCTGGTGGTAATATGAAGCCAAAGTCTCTTTATATTAGTGCATTATTCATTCACTCCTCAGTCACACTCGGTGGTGGTGAACCACTTCTGTAGCCACAGCTGCCCTGGGGCAGACTGACGGAGAGATGGCTGCCATTCAACGCCTAGAAAAGTGTCTAGAGAAACGCATTATTGTCTTGTATGCTTCATTAGCCAAAGTTAATTTAAGTTTATGATGTTTGGTGGATCGATTGCGGTCTGCCATTGTTCTGTAACTACTTGTTCAGCATAACATAATAAGTCAATGACTTAGTATGTAGCCATTAGTTTATCTAGTGCTAACTGTTCTTTTAAATAAAACAGCTAACATCTGATACACAGACAAATGCATGACATGAACAGTTGCCAAAACTTTACATTTTTGCATTTTGGCTATTGCTAATTTGTCTATTCAAAATTAATTGCAGCCCCACAACACGATTGTAGCCATGTTGTTTACACTTAAATGATTTAAAGCTTCTTAGCATTTTTGCTCAATTTCTTAATAGTTCATTACAGTGCAATGACAGTCACCATACTAACATACAGACATAGAACTTCATCATCAGTAGATGATTGACTTGAGTCATGGTATTTTCATTCATGTTTCTATGCAAATTACGAGGAATTCATTTCAGGGAATTTTAATTTGTGCGAGAAGCGCTAAAGTGTTAATGAGTAATGAGAAGGCAGATCAGTTGACATGTTAGGTTTTTTTTTGTTTATTTTAGTTAGTTTAGTTAGTTAGTTAGTTAGTAGTTAGTTTATTCAGTCATTAGAATAGACAAGAAACAGTACCATGCTTCCACCAAATACAAAGAAGAGACCGAAAGGGCTTAGGCTGAAGTCGAGACTTATTATGCCTAACCCAATTAACATCTAAGTAGAAGTCGCCAAGTAAACCTGGCTATACTTCACAGCTAACAACAAAGCAGATAAATAAAATAAAAAAAGAAATATAACACAAGGAGGAAAAAGGAAAAAAAAATCACAATAATTAACATTCAAAAGGCAAAGAAATATCTTTTTACTATTGCATTATCACTGTATTATAATAGATGAGACTACATTATCAGACTAATGCTCTGTATTTACCTATAATGTTAGATTTATACAACTTTTTAAATGTACTCAGTGAAGTACATCATTTAGTTCATTGTCCAGACTGTTCCATAAAATTACCCCAGAGACAGAGATACATCTACTTTTTTTTATTAGTTCTTGACACATTTCTTTTTAAAATGCCCATTCCTCTCAAGTTATATCGACTCTCTCTGAGCTCAAACATCTCCTGGATACAGTAATGGAGCTTATGGTTATAAGCCTTATACATAACAACTGCAGTATTGAGGTCAACAAGATCATGTAGTTTTAAGGTATTTAATTTAATAAAAAGGGGATTTGTTGGTGCATAATAATCTACTTGATTAACAATTCTCACTGCTTTTTTTGGAGTAAAAAGATAGGATTGATATTTGATTTATAATTATTCCCCCATATTTCCACACAATAATTAAGGTATGGAAGTATGAGAGAGGACTACAACAAGCAAAGTGACCCATGATTTAGGTAAGTTTTCACTTTGCACATTACAGCAATAGTTTTGGCTATTTTTATCCTTAAAAAATGTATATGCCATTTCCAGTTGAGCTTATCATCAATATTAATACCCAAAAATGTATTTACAGACACCCCTTCTAGGCCCGAGCCCCAAGGGTGGCGCAGGGCCTGTTGTGTTTAATTTTCCTTTCACCAAAAATAATATATTTGGTTTTACTTAAGTTCATTGATAATTTATTAATGTCAAACCATTTTTTTTTTATATTGTGAGCTCATTTTCTACTGTATCCAGAAGTTGCTCCATACCGTTCCCTGAACGGTAGAGGCTGGTATCATCAGCAAACAGAATACACTTTAACTCCTTTAAAACGTCACAGACATCATTTATATACATAATAAACAATTTGGGCCCCAATACAGAGCCTTGAGGAACTCGTGAGTAATAATTTTCTTTTCAGAGCTAACATTATTCATATGTACATATTGATGTCTGTCACTAAGATAACTTTTTAACCAAGCATGTGCTGGTCCTCTGACACCATATCCTTCCAATTTTCTCAAAAGCAGTGGATGGTCAATGGTGTCCAAGGCCTTGGATAAATCTATAAAAACACCAACTGCATATTCTTTTTTATCCATTGCCGTTGCTATTCCCTCTACCAACTCCATGGCTGCCATCGAATGTGCTCATGGTACGTTGTGTAATGTTCCCGCTCTCATTTACATTACTGCCTTGTTAGCAAATTACTTGCTGTTATAGCTCTTCATCTGGGTAGTATGAAATTTGATATTCTGAGAAATCACTTCCAACACATTTGCGCTTTCCACTTAATTGCTAGGACTGCGTAAGGCTCTGTCTTTGACTGTATTTTTTCTGACTATAGAATAAGAATTTATTATTGCAGATGAACAGTTTTTTTTTACTTTTTTTAAGTTAGAGAAGACCAAAAATGTAAAAGAACAAAAGATTATGGAAACCTATTGATATGCACATTGGAACTGACTTTTACAGTAAATCTTGCGGGACAGGATTAAAGTACTGCCAAGTGGGTTGCAGCTTGCAGGCATGATTGTTAGTGGATTGTGGAGTGAAGAAGTGTGGCCAAATACTGCTTAACTCTTTTAATATAATATTTCTGACTGGGATTAGGATATGATAAGGTTAGGGTTGAGCTCTATTGCAGACAAGATTGTAAAGCTGCGAAAAAGTGGATCTCAACAAAATGAGGGTGAAAACCAAGGGCCCTAAGATGACACTGGTTGAAGATCACTGCCTTAAATAAACCTCTAAAGGGTTTAAGAGAGACACATCCTGGACAATGGCTAGTTAGTCACAGGGCTCACACTTACATAGACACATGCACTCAATCATATACACCTGTAACATTAAACTATGGGTCCAAGTTGAACATTACTGCCTTAAATGAACCGGCAACCACACTGCCAACATTTTTAATGATTTTTTTTTTTGTCTTGCAGTTATTTCATCTACCTGCTAAGAAGAATATTGAAAGTGTCCTGGAGGACTATGCAAACTATAAGAAATCTAAAGGAAACTCAGACAATAAGTAAGAACATGAGTCATATTTACATACTGAATGATGCTACCAATGTCATATTCCGCTTAGGTTCACTTGAAGGCCATTCATCACACCATTAAGAGGAAGAACTTCCACTGACTTGTACATATCACTTGTCTATGTAATTTTCATCATCTCTGTATCAAAACCAAACAATCATCCTTTTAAAGCTACATTGAAACTAGTAGAAGTTATTTGACTTTTTCTTCCTGGTTGTAGAGCTCCCCTTAGAGGACAACGTGAGCACTGCTGGAAGAAAAGCACACTCAATTTTCTAATTCCACACACATTAGCATTTATAATTTGACTTGATTTTAACATTTAACATGTAATTAGAACTGCACCTATTTGTTTTTTCATAAACTACAGTATGTTCACACTTGCTGATCCGCAGGACTCAGCACGCTTTGGGACAAAAGTCCGCATCGATGTTGTCACTGGTCTGGTTTGAGTTCACCTTGAGCTCTGTCAAACGAACTGAACTGATTGAATTAGCAGTAACAAACCTCGGCTGTAGGGGGCAGCGCGTCAGTATTTACTGAGAGAAACTTAGGAAGAAGAAATCCTGCTCGTTTATTGGTCCAAAGTCTGCCTTTTCAGCTCCCTATAGCCCAGTAATATCACATGGCACACTTTAATTAATATTCAATGAAGTCTTACGTTTAGAGCAGAGATGTTGGCTGAATACAGTTGTGGTCTCTCTCTCTGGTGATTAATCTGAAATCTGTGTTGTTTCAGCAGTGTTTTTGCATTTGTGTGCTAATGTTAGCAACATTTTTTATTTACAGTATATTTGTATTTTTCCTTATAGTCAATTAGATATGCTGCTTCTATGCCCTTGATAAAGTCCGTAGTTTGGTTCGTGTTGTGTTCGCACTTCACAGTACACCAGGGCTCAAAGTGCACCGCACCTCAGATTTCATGCTGTCCAGCATTCACTTGTTTGGTGCGCACTTGAGTCTGATTGCATGTTCCCACCTGCTCAAATGAACCGGACTTTCCCAGGAAGTGCACCAGAGTTCCATTGAAGCGAACCAAACACGGCACGTGTGAACAAACCCTTAAGAGTCTAAGGGGTTACCAGGGGCTGGAGCCTATCCCAGCTAACTTTAAGCGGGACAGACCCAGGGCAATGGCTATTTAGTCAAAGGGCTCACACTTATATAGACACATCCACTCACAAGTTCTTAAATTCATATAGCAATTTATAATTCACCTACACCAGTAACATTACAACCACCTGCCTAATATGCAGCCGCTGTGTATTCTGACACTTTTTTATCAGAACCAGCATTAACTCCTTTAACTCAAATCCTGTGAGGACGTTAGAAATGTGTGATGTGTTGGGAGCAAGAACAAAGGCCAAGCATAAGGATTTGAGCGAGTTTAGCAAGGGCCAAAAGGTGATGCCTAGAGGGCTGGGTCAGAGCATCTCCAAATCTGTAACTCTTGCTTTGAACTAGCGACAGGTGATGCACCTTGGGAGTGAAGACTGGCCTGATTGGTCCAATCCAACAGACGAGCTACTGCAGACGAGCTACTGCAGACGAGCTACTGCAGACGAGCTACTGCAGACGAGCTACTGCAGACGAGCTACTGCAGACGAGCTACTGCAGACGAGCTACTGTAGACGAGCTACTGTAGTTTAAATCTGGTTCTAATAGACAGGTATCAGAATACACAGTACATCACAGTTTGGTGCTTATGGGGGTGCATTAGGCAAATGGTCATAACAAATAATATGACCCCCAAACAGACAGGTGGTCATAATGTTATGCTTGATGTACCATGTACATGCATGCAGTGGGAGGAAGCTAGCGAGCACATACGGTAACTAGGGCTGGGTATTAAAGCTCCGATAGGTCGTGGTATCAAAAAATAACTATCTTTCAGTACCAAGTTTCAGTACCTGGCGGGTCATGAGAGAGCACAGTGTTTTCTACAGAAGGTACACGACAGCCGCATCACATTTAGCCTCATGTTTTGAGCAGAGTTTTCAAGTTTAGCCTTGGTTATACATCCCCTCTGTACATCCCCACCAGAGAGCACGGGGCAGACTTGTGTCCATGTATAAGTGTTTTTATTTACTCAAACACTTATGGAGCTAACGCTAACCAGCTGCTAAGTGGTAAAAGGTCTCTTATTTTTTGGTTTCGTATACATCTTTGGTTAAGTATTTAAAAAAGTATTGTTCAGGTACAATTATCATAAATCTGTACGTAGCATACGATACCCACTAGTCATTTGGGTAACACAGGGAGGACATGTAAACTCCACACAAAGAGACTGTTGGGGGACAAGTCAGGAATCAAAATAATCAGTCATGTACATTCTACAAAGATAAATGGGCAGAGTAATATCATAAGACCAATATATTTAAACTTTGCAAAATTAAACGCCATTGTCCTTGCTTGCTCATTTGCCTCACATTGTTCTTTGTTGACTTGAAAGAACAGCTGCTTCTTTTAAATTAGGTGTGGGACAGTCTTTGAAAGCCATGATACCTGTCATTGACTCTTACATAAGCTGTAGTGTAATTTAAGCTGAGTGTTGCCACTTTAGCTGATTAGGCTCTGAGAACTCTGTATTAATCATCTGCTGTGATTTTGAATGCTTATGCTTTCTTACCCTTAAATGTGAAAGGAGAGGCCAGATGACTTTGTATCATTTATTCCCAGGAAAGCTGTCTTTAATGTGTTTTTAATTTTTGTATTCTCTCTAGAGAGTATGCAGTAAACGAAGTAGTGGCTGGGATTCGGGAGTACTTCAATGTCATGCTGGGCACTCAGTTGCTGTACAAGTTTGAGCGGCCGCAGTACGCAGAGATCTTGGCCGAACACCCTGAAATGCCAATGTCCCAGGTGTATGGAGGCCCACACCTGCTACGTCTGTTTGGTACAACATAATAAACCTGTTATTCTCACACAGTTACACTTGAAATTATACAACAGAACAACAAAGTCATTATGAGTTGTTTTAGCCATGTTTATTTTTATGTTCATGTGTAATAGCAATTAGAAAGCAGTTTTAATTTAATTTATGTAGCACGATTATACAACAATAGTGGCCTCAAAGGGCTTTGCAGACTTGAGAAGATGACACCTCCTGACCTTAGAGAGGGGAAAAAGTGAGGAAAACGTCATAAAAATCCAGCCAATGAAAAAGCATGCAAGACAGATAACACCAAAGGAACCAGTGCAATATACTGCCCACAACGTTTAGGATTAGAAAATCTTGCTATATTATATTATTAGCTATATTATGCCCCTTATTTCTACCATGTTATAATGTTCCCTCATTGCAAACATACCTGGCGTTGTGTTTTGTTTCATTCACACCTGTTTGAGTAATCCTGTATTCTCTGGTGCTCAGTTTCTGAGGCCACAGAACGCTTGGTTCCACAAACCCCCGCCCACTCCCAGAAACACTGACCAATCAACAAGCCCTCTGCATCCAGTCTGATCTCATTAATTTATCCAAAAAAACAGTGTACAGCTGTTTTCACTGATTCCTCACAGCTGAGCTATTTTTTCATTTTGTATTAAAGTGCTATCATACAAAAAGTATGGAAAAAGGAAATAAAAAGCCTTTTTCTATGTTTCTGTTCACATCTAGAAAATGTCTTTACTTGTACTTGAGAAAATGTTCTTAAAAAATGTACTTGAGTAAAAGTGTCTTGCTACTTTCCTGTTCTGGAAAGCACAGAGGTGCTGTCTCTTGCAATAATAAATCCAATAGTAAGTGTTATGTGAATAATGAGTGTATAAAGTGGACTCCTGTTGTTTAGTGCATTGTGTTCTGTCATATTGTCTATTTTTTTTTCCTACTCGTCTTCCGCTGTTCTCACCTCTGTTGGCCCCTCTCTTTTGCAGTTCGTATTGGGGCCATGCTGGCCTACACTCCCCTCGACGAGAAGAGTTTGGCGCTGCTGCTCAGTTACCTCCAAGATTTTCTCAAGTAAGAGAGTTCCCCTCAGCACACCAGGAAAGGATGTGATGCTCACTTTCAAATGTCAACTAGCACACACACACACAATCATAGCTCTGCCCCCAAGGATTTTGCGCTAAAAACTTTAAGCCTTGAAATTAATGTTTCTGCTCTAGAAAATGCATTTTGCACACAACTTGGCAGATTGTCATAAGGTGTTTTTTTTTTAATGGCTTGACTTTTAAAAATAGGTCTACATGTACTGTATACAGCAATGTTTTGGGCTCCTTGTTCACATGCAAACTGCCTTTTCATAACTCCAAACTTGTTTTCCTTGAGGAAAATATATAAGAATCATCTGTACAAAAGGGACGACTTTATATGCCCTTTACATCTAGGCATTATAAGTCCCTACTGGTTGATCTTGATCACTTGTCGATATTGAATTAATGGCCATTGATAATAGAAAAAAAAAACCTTATACTTATACTTACTTATAAAAAAAAAACGTGTTGATAAATTACATCTAAACTTAGGAGATTGCTAATGGTGAAGACGCTAAATGAACACAGCTTTCCCTAGAAAATGATTAGCCTATAAGAAGTAGCCCAGGCAGCAGTGGTTAAGATCTAGCTGGAACCGAGTCCTGATGCTTCTCACCTGTCTGTCTCCCTGCCCCGAGCCCCGCCTGCTCTTCTGAGTGACAGCAGTGGCGTTCAGTCCAGCCTTTCTGTTGGCTGTATCTCTCCTAGGAGTTGTCAAGTGATAGCTCACGTTTGTTTATAAGGCTTAAAATGGCACTTGTGACCGCGTTTTCTGAAAAGAAAAAAAAGAAAAGTTCATATGCGCCACCACGCCGCTACGTTCATTCCATTTGTGTCTCGGTTGGTCTATGAATCCACACACTTCTCTGTTACTTGAAGAGCGGCTTTTGAACTAAACACACATAGAAACTTTGCCTGGAAATTCCAGACTCACCGCTGTACCTAACCCTAACCCTAACCCTGTACCAGCGGATGAGTCTGGGCGCCTTAGAATCAATTCGATTTCTAGGGCGGAGCAAACCCGAGTTAACGGACAGCGGAGTTAGCCAATCAGAAAATGGCGGACGTGATGTTAACAAAGCGGCAAGAAAGTGAGAAAGTAAACAAACGGAGTATTGAAGCCATGAGGGAGGAACGAGGGAGTTATTTCAACATTACCGTACCATACCGCTGAATGAAACAAACTCTCGGCTCCTCGGTGCCATCTTGATTGTTGTCGGTGAGGAGACGCGTACGAGTGACGCTGCTCACGAAGAACACGTGACTTAAATAAACCAATCAAAATGCACGGTACGGTTTGGATTTGAGTAAACCACTGTGGACGGCGTGGTGACCAGACTGATATGTCTCTGTAGAATAACACAGAGACATATCAGTCTGGATGTTCCAGGCAAATAGAAACTGCCTTTAATCCTTTAACGCTGTTGCAAGAAAGAGACAGAGATGCGTGCAGCAGTTTGTGTGCTAAATGTTAGCAAAGCAGGTATATTTACTGAGGGCTGGCTCCTGGCATAAACTCTCCAGGAGAAGTCATGTGGTTGGTTAGGGCCACAAACACTAGGGGGGCCACATGAGCAGAGAGGTTCTGACCACATTCAATTTAGATGCACACTGTTTTTATTTTTAATTACTAGTGGCATTTGTGAAGTTCATATTAAAATTTTCAAAAGAAAATTTTAGCAGTGCTAAATGGTGGAAAAAACAAAATTGGAGATGGGGGGGTGGGGGGAGGGGGGGGGGGGGGGCACAGGATAAAGGTAACATTTATGTTTATTTCATTATTTTGCACTCCTTTATCTATTCCTATTTATTCTTCAAAACTATTTTTTTTATTGGTTTATTTGCTACAATAGACCTTTTTCAAATAAAGTAAGAGCTGCGTGAGTAATTCATTTCTTATCTTTATTATATTATATACTGTGTATATAAAGGCCTATGTGTCTGTGTCATTTGGTGGGCCAGAAACAAAATCTTGTTTAGGGCCACCAAAAGCCTACAGCCAGCCCTGTATTTACCTGTGGTGCTGTTTCCTCCTGAGCAGTGCTGATTGAGAAATTAACTAATTTAGTTTAGCTCTTTAGTGTAGTGACAATGATTTGTTTGTCACCTGATCAGTTGCGGAACAATGATTATAAATCGCTTACTAAAATAAAAAGTGCAGTATTAACACAGTATATTTACTGTATTATCAAAAACTTGAGTTTAGACATTTGTACAGTTTTTTTCTGCAGCCTCTAATCTCCACAGTAAAGTCTAGAGTAGACCAAAGGTCTACCAGTCCCTATTACACAAACATCTCATGGTATTAAATGTTTTGTCTTGATTCTTGTAGTGGAATAAAACCATAAATTGTACCCACATTTTACTTCAACCTGGAGCCATATAAAATGCACCAGAATGCAGGAAATTACATCTGTTGTGTTCAGATTTTTCTGGGGGAGAACCCCCAGACCCCTTTTGCAAACCATGGTCTCATAGACTTACAACAGAGATATCCACATGAACACCTGCTTCAAGACATACAAATATAATAATACACCTCATAGATTAAAGAAATTACTTGTTTTTGTATAGATGTCAAAAATGTGTTGACCCCTACTCGTCTTGCCAAAAAAAAAAAAAAGTTCAGGTTCAGAGATTTTTTTATAGTACTAGCTATAAAACCTCAGAACCTTGCTCTGTGCAAGTGGTTATTAACCCAAAGCTATTTGTCCTCTTACATAACGTCTGACTAGTGAGCCATCTACTGGAGCCTTTGTCGTTTATTTGAATTGAATTGATTACTCTTAGTAAAAACATTTCTCAACATTTAAATTGATTTTCTTCACTGCCGTTCTCCAGCTAGGGTCACTTGGTCGATGGCTGTCTCACAATGAAACCCTTCTATTTCTTAGGTACCTGGTGAAAAACTCAGCTACGCTCTTCAATGCCAGCGACTACGAGGTGGCCCCCCCGGAGTACCACCGCAAGGCTGTGTGAGCGCTCTCTGTCCCGGACTACATGTAAAATAACCATTACATCAGAGTGCCCCACGGGATGAAATTTTTCCCTTGAACTGATGCGCTTCTCTTACAAAGCTCTCAGAAGACTGATGCTGTTATGAAAAAAGGAAGAAAAAAATATCTCATTTTTGAGCAAGAAATTTTGTCCTTTTTCTTCTTACCTCTGAAAATAGATTTTTCTGTGAAGAGGTTCATGGCTATACGTACATGGATATTTTTATAAACTTATATTATCTTCATTGCTACAGTACTACAAATGCTCAAGATAAGTTCTATAGACCCTTTCAGTGTTTTTAAACAGAACGGTTGCGTTCCAAAGAATGGCGTCACAAAATAAACATTTTCTTACATTTTCTATAGAGGATTTAGCATTAGCCACAAAATATCGCGAATTATGAATAATAAAGATGGTTTTGGCAAGTGATGACCAATTAACCACATGTAACAGCCATTTTAATTGATGTAGCAATTAAAGCAGAAATATGTCGGACCACAAATTGTAAGCTCAGATTTAATCCACAAATCCCACATTAGTTAACTTTAGTAAATGGAACAGACTGATCCGGGTGCTATTAATTATATCAAATATATTTTAACAAATACAACAACCATTTGTTTTACCCATCTAAAAACGTCAAATTTATTGGTTTTTAATTTGCTCCCTCATAAAAAATGTATGGGAAAGAATGCTATTTTTGTAACCAAACTGCGTGCACATCTTATCTGAAAGTCACTCATTGAAGGCTATATTGAATAATTACTGTTAATCTAATGAAAATAACACGTGCTATTAATATTATAGTAGTTATATTTTTCACTTTTTAGTAACGCAGCAGCACCCAGGACCATGTTGGATTTTCTAACTCGGGGCTGGCTTGCTACCATGAATGTATTATTAAAGATCTTATTATACATCTATGACTGCTACCTGAGTTCCTGAGCAGGAATTCCACACGTTCTTCGATGGCGTCTGAAACTCAGATGGAGGGCAGGGACCAGCATTACTGTATAGGCTTGACACTATAAAAAAAAAATCCAATCAGGAAATCCACTTATGTTGAAGCATATATTTGTTTAGGGATTGGGTTCAAAAACTCACTATATTAATCTTGGCTTAAGGCGCTGTCTACTGACAACAATCATGCCTGTGTGATTGAATAATATGACCACTTTTTGACACTATAGTGAAAAAAATCTAACTTTCAGTAATTTGTGTTGACAAATAGGACATTGAAGTTTATGCTAGTTTTTGTTTCATGTGGATAGACCCAATAATTGCAGAGATATTAACTACAAACTGCGCCAAGGCATGGGCATATTGAATCTTTTGAATTTTAGCCTGCCCTCCATCTCAGTGTTACAACAAAGGCCCTTTACTATGTTACGACATCACATAAACCCCCAAATTTACAACTCTGAACTCTGAACTCTTAATATAGCGGCTAACATTCAGGCAGAAATCAATGACTTAGACAAATCTGAGCTTGTACACTGAGTTTGTGTTTTACTTTTGCAGCTAAAATCATTTTATGTATCAGCAATGTTGAATGATTGCTTGATATGAACAGATAATGAGATGGCACCAAGGTCAAGTTAACAATTATGCTTTTAGTGCTATTTTTTCCCAAACCAGTTCACGGCTGCTGTAGTTGTGGCATTACCATGGACAGGCACATACTCAGTTAATAACCACCGGTCAGTACGAGTACAAAAATCCCTGTTTTGTCTGTCTAAACGTCTGTGCTGTTTTCATAGTTTTTAAAAAGCTTCATTTTGAAAACTTTTAAAAATTCTGTTTGTGTTGTGAAAACTGTTTACTTGTGGATGGCCCAAATGCATAGAAAAAATATGCTTAAAAAATATCAGCGTGCGTGTAGCCAGGCCCTAAAAGATGAACTTATGCATTCCATTTGGTAACTGTTACTATTGCATGTGTGTATTTATTTGGACTGACATGTGGTCAGGTTGGTAGCGGGTGAGGCAGACTCTTTGACAGTCAGATATACAAACAGAAAAGCATTACTTTTTGGCCTCTTCACACTGGCAGCTGGCTGGCTGCCTTTCCCTTACCACCCCTCTGCATACAAGAGGAAGAGGAACAATCTGCCCCACTTCCAGCTTTTCTTCTGTGAGGTCTATATCAGAGCAGCAATGTTGAATATATGCTCACACTTACTATACAATATACTCTGATCTAGATAATGGAAATTCAAGACACATGATAAACATTATTTCAGTGTCATATGGAAAAACAGTAAGAAGCATGTGCCCAATAAACACGCTCAGTTCAGTTTTGAATAGCACAGGGATCTCAGAGTGAGGCATCATTTCACACTATATCAACAAAAAATATAAATATTGGAATATTTTTGACCATACAATTTACAAAATGATGACTGTGCAGAAAGTGCATTTATAACATTATTAAGAGGTACTGGTAGAAATGTTTATTTTATCATTATTAGTTGACTTCATGTCATGATGGCACTGCCTCCCCTGCCTCCCCTGACTGCACATCACTCTTTGTGTTTTCTTGCCAAATTTGCTGTAATGTATAATGCAGAGAAGCACTGAGCACTTAGGAGTTATGGACTTTGTATTGGTTCTGTGTATTTGTATCAATTTGTAATAATAAGTTTCTACACATTTCATTGTTTACTGTTTTTCCTGGTTTAAATAATTCTGACCTTTTACTAAATAAGATAAAATGGCAATGCTGAATGTATCCCAGTAGGCTAGCTCTGCCAAGGCAGGTTACTTTTCACATCCTCTGACAGATGGTGTACTATGACATTCATTTTTCATGCACATGTCTTGGATGTATTAAAAACAGGCTGACATCATGTGAGTGGCTGTCACATGGAGCAGCAGTGCATGTAAATTAGCTCTCATTCTAAAAGCAGGTGATGTGGTAGCTTGGTTTCTCTATATTTAAAGATATACTATGTAGGAATTCCTTGGCAAGGTCTCTAAGGAGCTACTTTTAGGCTCTAAGTCACGTCATGCTCACAAAATCACAAAATATATTCACAATGGAACAACACATCATTTTATCAATTCATAAAAAAGGATTTCTCTGCCTGTTAGTGACATGGCACTACTTTGGTGCAGTCAGGTTGTTCTGGGGTTCAATGCTTTGACATGGAGCCAAGCCACAATACCGTTATGTGCTGGTCCCAAGCCCGGATAACGTGATGGGTGTTGCCTGTAAAACCCTGCCAAAGTTCTTGTGCGAATGATTTGCTGTGGTAAATGCTGAAAAAAATAGAGTAGCCATTAAGGACTTGATAGCTCTTTTTGAATTTCAATGCAGCAACACATCTCAGTCACTGATCTCTAATAAAAGACATTCTGCCTCTCTAAAAAGCATTATATCCAGCCATCTTTCTGAAAAATTGCCAGTTAACTTAATTTAGTAAAATCTCTCTTTTACTAGTAGCCATGCACAGTAGGCTTATGAAAGAAACAGTACATGCATACAGTATACATGCATACAGTATATATGCATACAGTATACATGCATACAGTATATATGCTAATTTGTACGAAATAAATAGATTTTCACCATTTTTTATTTTTTTAGGCACAACCTTAAAGTAGCCAGTAACTGAAGAACTGTAAAAATATTGCACTGCTTTTAAAATAGGTGTATGTTGCATGTGAACACCTAGTGGGACCAAATTGCATGTCACAACTTTGTTACTATGGTAACTGTCAGTCATGTTAACCAGTAGGCTAATAACAACAAACAGGAAGGAAAACAACAAACATAGTTTGCATTACCCCACAGTGAAGGCTTTCTGTTTCTCATGTGAAGTGGTGCTCAGGGAAACGTGTTCTGTAGGCATACTACTGCTCTTACTACTACTCCTCTTACTACTAATACTGCTTTGTCACTGAGCAATACATAAATAAATACACAATTAAATAATGACTTTCCCCCCAAAATTAACTAAAGTAAAAGTGAATTAACTTTTTTTAAAAGTAAAACTATTACTTTTCCATCTGGACCAGTAGGTGTATAACGCTCAAAAAATTGTGGTTTGCTATTTGGTAAAACATATACTATAAACTAATGTAAAGTGCTTTATAAATAAAAATAATAAAAAATATATATACACCTCATGAGAGTGGTATAGCTAGAATATTTCACAAGTTAATATTGGCTTATCAAATACTCACAAGAAGGGCCAGTTGCATGAACCAGCACACAACCTGTTTGCACTGAGTAGTGTAGTGTTACAGTAGTTCACCTGTTCTGTTCCAGAAGGCAGTCGTGTGTTATTAGAACACTAAAGTGTCTTGGTTCAGCTCAGGCCAGACCCAATTATTATTATTATACTATCATTAAATGGCTCTAGGTCTGGCCCTTAACAACCTCTCTGTTGCCAAGTGTCCTATTAGCAGGCCAGTTAGTTTGGCACCCCCCAGTCAGACCGACCCAACTTTGCTCACAATGAAGACTCCATAGTTACACTGTTGCCATGGCAGCACATTGGCAGGCGCATTTCCTCAAAGCACCAGCTCTTAGCCGACAAAGTAGAACAATCAGACACAAGACACAGCAGTCAGACGTTTACAGCAGACATCAGACTGCCAGTAAAGAAGGAACTAAAGTAGCTTACAATGTCAGAGCTGTTTAAAATATTATATTGCAACAGTAAACAATGACATTATATATGTTATATATATGTTTGTTTTTTTTTCAATATAAGCTCACTAAAGTTTGTAAGTGAAACGCATGGACTCGTTTTGCCACCAGGGGTCATTAAATCTCAAACAAAATGCGTCGTGGCCACAGGCTCAAAATCACCTGTTGATGCTTTTGTTGTTGTGACTTCAGTCTTTTTTTTGTTTTGTTTTTTACCTGTACGAGTAAACCTGCCTATTATTTACTTAGGCTATGTAAAAGTGTGATAAGGCCACAACAAAACTTATGATATCTGACTACTGTAAAAATGCCCTATTACTTTTGACCAAAGGTGTATTATAGGTCTTAGTATACATCCAGACTTTTGACTAGTTAGCCATTTATACATTATAAATTATTATATTATTATACATTTATCTTATCTTGTTCATCGGCAACTCATTGAACTTGAATCATGTTTTTTAAGCTGGCACATTTTTTATTTTTTTTTATTTTTTACTTTCTTTTACAGTAAATCAATTCAATCATGAATAAATAAACAGTTATCCAGTAGCCCTGTTGTTTTTTGTTTGCTTATATTCACATAATACCCTCAAAACTTTTTTAGGCTAACTAGCTCCCACCTCTAGCCACTTCTTCTCGGCTAGCCTAGGCTGGCTAATTAAATCAAATTATTTATCTGTCACAGTACACTTACTAGGCTACTTAACGCTCAATTTAGCTATGTTTACCTAGGCCTAAAGACTATGTTTAAAGTAATGAATAACCAGTAAAAATAATATGACCATTTGCTTTCACAAGCTTCAGCTGAAGTTCAAGCTAGGTAGGTGCATTTTGGACCAAGTTTAGCCTCACATGCCTTGGTACAAGTGTGCGTAAACTGGAGTAATTGCGCGCCATTTCTGGTAATTTTCCAGGTATTACGCTCAGGTATACGTGACGTCATCCACATCCTCTTTTCTGTGTCCCAGGATATCTCCCAGGTTCTCCCAGCAGCGACTCAAAACCAGGAAGTCCCGCCCTCCTCTCAACCCCATTGGCTCTTGCGTAAACCACCGCGCTCGTCGTTTTGATTTGGATTGGACGAGCTGTGCGCCACTCAAGGCTCTGGACCTAAGTTTTGCGGTTAGGCGTCAGGTGAAACTCGCCCCGTAAGAGAGGAGAAAGACGGGGAATTAACTTAATTTGCTGGAAGTTTCTTGACATTGTTTTTGTACTGTTCATGAATTTATTTACCAAAGAAGGCTATTAAAGAGCTGGACTAACCACGGAGCATCATGAAGAGCCTCAAGTATCGGCTGAAAAAGCACGAAGTTAACATTACAGTAAGTTGTAGGCGCTTTGTTTTTGTTTCTCTAAAGCATTCCCGTTTGCAGGCAAATTGTAACCAATGGTGGTCGTTTTGTTGGTTAGATGGTTGGTGGAATGTAGCCTAAATAGTACGTTGATGACCTTTTTGTCCATATTTTACACTTTTCTTGGTGAATATTCCTAGGATAGTAACGCTGTCCCGCTTCTGGCAGCGGTCTAAGCACCTGCACCTGAACAAGTGCTGGACGTGGCCTGACACCGTTCAACTCTTCTACATAGACAGGCATATTCCCATGTTTTTCTTTTTAAGAGCAGGTCCAAATATGAAGCACCTGACTGCTGTTGTTGTGGACAGGCGAATGTGTTCCCATGGACGCTGCTGTTAGCCTCCACAGTGAGCCATTATACTCTTTGTTAGGCTTGCAAATTAACTTAGTTTGTAAGATGGCCTGGGACTTTGAGTTGTAGGTTATTGGGCCATTCTGCGCCAATTCACGTGATTCATACTTGATATACTTTAAACCAGTGTTTGACGTTGTTTTGGGAGACCATCCTAAAAGCAGAGTTTTTGAGTTGGCTGTAGTTTTATTCTATTAGTGTTTTTAAGAAGCTGAGATTTTTTTTTTTTTTTTAAAGTTTACATTAAAAATGATTTTTGACTTTGCAACTGGAGGTTTTCTAGTTGTCCCTGTTGCTTGGGAAACACTGCTCAGTATGTATTGCCTTAGTTTTGGATATAGTAAGAAAATATGGCAAAGGAGTGCTGTGCTGTTCAGCCACTCAACAATCAGTGCAAGTTATGATGAGTGGCTTAATATTTTTAGAGGTAGCTCCATGACTTAGTTGCACATTCATTACTAAACTATAAGGTTATTACCTCTTTTGCCACATTTAGTGGTAAGTTTAGATCAAGTGCACAAGCATTATTAGTATTGTTTAATATAGTATAGATTAGTAGTATTGTGTTTGTTCTTAGCCATGATTAATTTCCAGATGGAACAGTTGTTGCGAAAATAAATAGTTCTGGTTTCTTATTACCAGAAAAAGCTTAAGTATTTAGGGTGGCACGATATGGCACTACCTTACGCAGATATGTTGGTTGCACGTTGTAGCAGGTCCAAAGTCGGCCATTAGACCTGTATATCTGTGTTTTTAGGACAATTGTTGTGATGATTGCTCGACTGTATAGTGGTTAGCTAGTGGGGCATGTAAACAAACTTTTCCTTCACTTTTTTTTTTTGCAACACTGAAGCCTATTTAATCTTCCCAAATTCCTGCTTGACATTTTCTGATCCTGCTTGTTTTTGATCAGAGTTGACATGTAGCCTTGATTCATACGCTTGCACAGTATGGGAGGCATCACGATGCAGGTCTTTACTGACCTGAGTGTGCCATGTACTAATTGTTTCAGATTTCAAATTATGACTGTGCATAACCTTAATCGTTACATAATAATCATTTGTTGGTGAATGTGTTTTTCAGCTTTTTGTCAGAAGGTTTTATGAGTTTGTGAATACAATGGCATTGAGATGTGATTTAGTTGCTTTTGTATGACACAACCTAGCAACACAATGCTGAAGAGAACTTGGAGCACAAACACTGGCTTCGATGTACACGTTCAAATGCCAGGGATACATAACCTATAACCTTATGTACTGTAGAATAGCTGCTTTCCACTCCGATCCTTGCCTATATAACCCTGCTTATAAAGAGTAAGTACTATTCTACACACTTGAAAATGCCGTGGGAGTCTGGCTCTGCACTCACTAATTACCATGAGAAAGGCTCTAAGGCTGTGGAACTGTGTGTGGTAAACTATCTGTCCTTTTTATGGGGGAGAAGCCTTTCAATGAGAATGCGTTCTCAGAATCTAAAGGCACTATAGAATGTAAAAGTACAAACTAAATGAAGTGAATTTTTGAGCATTCCTAGAAAAGTTGATTGTTGATTGAAAGAGTTGTTTACACATATTATTTGACAGTTTTGCAGTTTCTGTCGGTGCATTCGCCTGTGCAGGCAGTGTACTGAAGAAAAGCAAAAGGATGGGTCGTACCATGTGAAAGCAAACATCTAATGTCTGTCTTGGATTTTCTTCAAACTTAACATACATGAACACTGTTTCCCAGATTATTTTCAGGGAACACAAAAGATCTGTGGCACAATTACCCAAACATTTTGGTCAATATTAAAGAGAACACATTATGCTTTTTTTCCCCAAGCTTTTTAAAATGGTTTTGGACACCTTTGCATTAGTATTTCACATTTAATAATGTTCAATAAACTTAAAAATAATGTACATGTATTGAAAACTCTTTTGGGGAACTTTATTTCGCAGAGAATGCTTGGATTAGGTGTCTCTTGCCCCCTGGCACCGGTGGGGGAATGGACAGAGCATAAAATGGCTGTTTGGCAGGGCTATTAGCAACATTATGCTAACTGATAGATTAATGAGCTGAATGCTTTGTAGTGACGGCAATTGAAGCACCGGTTGATGGTGTATGGGCTTTAGAAATGCACAGGAGCACTTCCTGGTTTCGCATGTCTACCTAGAGTGGTGAGACCGAGTGTTTTCATCTCTTGAGAAAGAAATGGACGCAGCATACATGATTGCTCAAACATGCGTGAATGAAACAAAATGTTACTCCAGGTATGTTTTTCAGGTGCAGATGACATTTTAACATGATTAAAAGCTCAAAAAAGTCAATTTAGCATAATAGGGGATCTTTAAGTGTTTGGATTACTTGAATGATAATTGGATGGAACTTGGATAATTAATTTTTTGACCTAGAATTTCCTGATAATATCCATGGACTTTGCTTGAAGCCTTGCTCTATTAAGTGTGATTTAAGAGTTCACTGTAGAGCACTATACTGCGTGTGCTCCACCTTCACTGCTCTAAAGCCTTTGATGTTTGAGAGTCATAAATCATTTTACAGTATAGAAATTTATTAAGCTACACACATAGTGTTGTTGTAAATGGCTTGTCACTGTTTTGCAATGCACTTGAGGTGAACCCAGTCACTATTTCCTGGTGCAGCGAGTAATAATTAAAAGTTCTCACGGAATAAGCCCTGGGGAATTCAATTAAGGAAATGCAATTGGAAGACAAACTGAATACAATATATAATGAATGTTATGATAAAATGATTTTTTTCTGTTCTTGTGCAATCAAATCTGTCTCCTCAAAAGTAATTGGTCTAATGAAATATTCTTTCTCATACTTTAATCTATCTTCTGCACACAAGGAATGCAACTGTGGCCATATCTGTGAAGATAGACTGCCATAAAACAAAACTGAAACAATATCTAACCAGGAGACGGTTTCACAGCATCTTTTGTTGAGTATCACTTCTCTGGTATCTAATTATTTCTGACTTGTCATAAAGAAGGCCGTAGCCATGTTGCCTCCATTACACCTCCACACAATCTCAACAATCTACGGTATTATCAGTCGCTAAGCAGCACATCACAGTGGATGGTAATGCTTAGGTTAGTTTTGTATACTCTTTCTTTCCGTGTCTGTAGCTGCAAGGTTTGTTTTTCTGGCTCTACCAATGTGTATGCAAACGTTAATAGTTGATGAGGAAGCAAAGGTCCTAAAATCACAAAGTACAGCATAAGCATCCAGTAAAGTACTTTGTAGCCTAAATGCATAAATCAGCTAAATGTTCTTAAAACAAATGTTCTCGGTGGATTATATACTTGAATAAAGATGCTTTTACTCTCATTGTAGTACTTGTTTGTCGTAACAGGAAAAGGTCTGTATTTCTGTAAAGATGTGTAGTAAAATAGAATAGGACGGCCATGCGGTTGCTTCAAAAGTAACTAGGTATTTGTTACCATAACCTTGGTAGATTAAAATTACAATACTTTTTAAAGCAAAAAGTATACTAAAGAAAGTCAAGTAGGATAGAAGACACACACACAGAGTCCATGTGATGGCTAAATGAGTTGTTGCAGGGTGAATAAATCCCCCTGTACCTCCCCCTGGTAGCTTGGCAAAAAAACAATCTTGCAAGACTGGCAGAACCAGGGTCCCTGAAATCTAGTGTCACGACACGACACGTCCCGGTTAGACATAACAACAAGCTAGCAATGGCTTTATTTCTGAGATTTTCCACATTGCACCCAAAAAGTCAGAGTAAACCAATGTACAGATACGAGGAGAAGAAAATGAGAGTTAAGTCGAGCAAGGAGTCTGCTGGACTTGTGAGTTTATACAATAGTGCACAACCAGAATAACAACGAAACAAGCAAAGTTATATAGTTTCATTCATGAAAAGCCTTTGCATCTGAATAGGTCAGTCTCTGGCTATCATAGCATAGCAAGAATATATGAGATATTTCTTAATGAGCAGCATTTTTTTTTGTCAAAGAAACCATCATTTGTCGTATGTCTTTGTGTGTACAGTAATGACCTCTGGCTATACTGAGGAACTGGATTTCCTGGTTGGTTTGGGGATCAACTAAAACTGTCACACGCAACGTGTCTCTATTAGCTTCGAAGTGTCATTATTGAGTGTGGCTCTTTTTTACCCTTAACAGCATGGATAGTGTGCGACATTTGTGTTTTCAACCAAGGCCAGAACACTGCAAGAGAAGCAGTCATAGAAAAGCTTGTTTCAAAGTGTGTTTCTGGGTAAAGTCTCAAGAGCTTTGGCTGATATTGTGCTCAGTGAATCATGAACTGGCGGCAGTGCCATGAAATATTCCGTGTTTTCAGTCTGTACTTTATCGATCGTCTTTGCTTCAGCTTCACAAAGTAATGAGGAGTCTTTCAAAGTAAGATCCCATTGAGATTTCTGGTAATGTTCAGCAGTAAAAGCTTTCAGAGGTCAAATTCTTCTGTTTTAATAAATAGAGTAATGAGGATTCTGAAAAATATCTTTGCTATACATAAAATAGGATTACGCAGGCAGTTTGGTAGTTCTTTTTTAAAATAGTCAAATTTCAAGGACATAAGTATCTGAGTTCAGTCAGAGCTGATGGTCCTCTCTCAGCAGAGGCACCAGCAGTGTCTGTAGTGAGAGTCACTGCTGCACTGTGGTAAAAGTAGGGACCAAACATGGTCTTGTTCCTTCCATTGGCTTTTTGCCCTTTATTGTAAAACAAAAGACTAACATTATTGGGTATAAAGCAAACATCTTGTTAGAGAAAAACATAAAACATGGATTCAAAATAAATGATTAAATGTAAATGAAGGACTAACAGATGTAATGTATGTATATAGAGTCACATGTGGTCTGTATAGGAAACATTATCATCTCGCAGCAGAGGAGTTCAGGAGTAAATAAATAAATAAAAAGTTTAAAAAAAAAATCAAATGTCTCCAGTGGTGCTGTGGTAAATTGCAGTGGCTTTGCCAGAGGAAATTTGATGGTGAGATGGATCCAGCTGCAGTGATGAGGAGACTAGAGAGATGGGACACAACATTGTTACATCAAACTCCAAAGTGTGTACAACTAAAGTTATTGTACCAACAGAAGCTTGTGGTACTGTTGACATTACATTTGACTTATTTTATTTACACTGAGCCCTTTGGAGTGCTCCCACAGTCCATGCTGAAGCATTAAGTTAAACAGAATAAAAAACATAAAATGAATAATTTTGTTCAGCATCGGGTCACTGTACAGATGTGTAGTCTGTGACCTGTTGCTGGTTTGATGCTAACAGTATGTGTGAGGTGAGTACAGAGGAATACTATACACTCTAGGCTGACTTAAACTTCCGCGTCAAATTGACGGCGAAGCTACGTGGACCCCTTTGCGGCACTACGAACCCTCTCAAAACCTACGCCGTAGCCCTCACGTGCACCTGCCCGAAAATGTAACCACGCGTCAAAGCAACGTGGACCGCAAGTGCTGCGATTGGTTGCCTGATCTTACGGAGAACTGGCACTGCATAAAACGACGCAGAGAAGCAACGCAGAAATCCAAAGGTTTTACAATGCCGTCGAGACAACAACGTTTGTATGTCGTCAGGAAGACGTGGCAGTATAAATCTGCTTTCAGGCCACACAGGTGTGATACAGTGATAGGGAATTATAGCGGAGTAGAGATGAATACTACACACTCAGACTGCACAGGTGTGACAACAGAGATATGAAACTACAGCGAGCAGGTTCAGACTGACAGGAGTTAATGTAATGTTACCTCTTGATGTGAAAAGCACAAATACAACAGAACCAGGCTGAACCAGAACAGCAGTGTACCCTTACCTAGTTCAGAGGAGAGGAGCATCACTGTCTGCAGCTGCTCAGGTGATCAGTCACCTGTCCACTTCTCCAGGTGTGCTGCTGCTGCTGCTACAGTGCTGTTTATTAGCATAAATAAAACATCATGTAACTGCAGGAAGAGCATTCCATCAAACAGATGCAGTACACAGTTTGTGTTGTAGCCCTGTCTGTGGAGCATAGGACTCACTTTTCTGAATGAGACAGGCCACAGGTGAGTATTGAAGCAATATTTAGCTTTTAAATGGCAATATCTGTAAAATAAACTAACTTGTCCTATCAGTAACACCACATAAGCTAAACAATGGGGAAATGTGAGCCATAACAAGCACAGATGACTGTAAGTTTTATTTGTACAAATTACGTACCCTGAACCGAAGGGACTCGAACACTAAACTTCACCTACTGCAAGTGAGGAAGTCACCTCACAAGCACGGGGGAAACATAGTATTACATGTAGCATACTGTGTTTTGGAGCGGCTACTGACAGGCATCTGACAGTGCAGCGTATATAAAAAACGCTGTGACTGTAAACAGCTATCTTTAGCTGTCAACAAACAGCCTAAATGCATGCTCATAGATATCATATTGTGTTGTGGTTTATAACAACGTCTAGTGTCCAGATGACTGTGTCCGGTCCTTACCAAATTAGTTTCATTACAATATATTTTTAATAAAACAATTGTATGCACTTGTCATATTGTCAGTAACGCTAATTTAAAATACTTGAAAGGAATTTTAATTTATTTCTGCATAATTTTTTGCATTTTCCAAAATCTTATAAATTTAACCTTTTAAAAACATTATCGGATTAAAAGTAAATGTTTCTAATAAATATTTTACTGGTGCCCTAAAGAAACGGGGGACAAAACACAACAATGTTGCCTGCTAAATGAAGGCATCACAGAGGTCATATGAATTGTTTCTGACATTATTAAAGTTGTGAGTATTTAAGCTGCTCTGTGTAGAGTATCAAATCAGATACAGTAGCTTCTAAAATTCCTCCTTCTGTGATATTCATAATTATGGATAATTAGGTTAATCCTGACTTCCCTAAATAGGCAAAATCTCAGTTTAACTATGTTTGATCAATAGAACAACTAAATGTCAATTACTGTTCTCTACCCACTCACTTACAAATACTAAATAGTCCTTAAATACTAGTTATTAGAATATTGCTAGTCAGATAGTTATTGCAGTGTTTCAACTTCAGAAGTAGAACTCAGTAACTTTTGTACCTTTTTATAAACAGTTTCTGAGTCCGTGTGATGGTTAAATGAGTTGTTGTGGGGTAAATGAAGTGTGCGGCATCTCCCCCTGGTGTCTCTGGGCCGAAAATGACACTTGCAACAGTGAGCGCTGTCGACCCGGAGTCACAGAAGTCTTGGGTCTCGCGAGAAAGCGGCACATCCCGGTTAGCAAAACAACAAGCTAGCGATGGCTTTATTTCTTGATTTTCGCCATGGCAGAGCGGCCAAATGGCAGAAAAAACTTTGTACAGATAGGCAGAAAGGAAAACAAAAGTAAAGATAAGCGAGGGGGTCACACAGGAGTCAAATGAGCTTGTGAATATTTACGATAGTGCTTTACCCCGAACTGTAGGGGGAGCTTTATAGAGGAAAATAAGGCAAAAAGAGCGAAAAAAACACAAGCAGAGTTACTGAGTTCCGCTTTAACCTGTATGTGCCAGTGTTCATCTGTGCAGCTCCCTCTGAGAGTCAAGACTGCTCCTTAGATCAGCCTTTAACCTGTGAGCCCACTCTTCTCTATGACACAGCAGTGAGTCATGGAGCAGGCCACATGACGCCTAATTCAGGTTTTTAATAACTGCTGATTTCTCCTGTTTTTCTCAGGATGTCGGGCTGGGAGTTTTCCGTCACACCCTGTCCTCTCTGCTGAGCCTCCAGGATGAAATGTAGCCCGTCTGAAGCACTCGGAGTGGTGTTGTTTTACCAAATAAAGCCGGGCTTGGGTGTTGTTGTGAGTGGCTTAGACATAGAGCAGGAGAGGCAGATGAGAAGCAGGTTGGAACAGCTCTTGTGTTTTGAACAAAAGCAGGTTGGGAGCAGGCAGCGCAACTGGTTCTGAACTTCCAAAAGTGTGAATCATCAATCAATGAATCCAAATATATTAGTGACTACAGTATGAGAGTGGTTATATAAAAGGATTGCACACTCCCACTAGGAAAGACCTGCTGAGATTGAGTTATCTCTCAGAAGATCAGTGTTTGTGTTAAGTTTTAGATACTAAAATTGCAACATGGAGTAATAAAATTTCCCCGTTTAAGCGCTCTTCTCTGTGTAGAGGCTTCATGTTGCTGTGGGTTCTCTCCAGCTTCTTCCCACCATCCAAAGACATAATAATGGTGACTTTAAAATGCCAGTAGAAAATAAATAAGTGAGTGAATGTTTTCCATGTCTGGCTCCAACTGTCAGTCCTGTGACAAACTGGCCCAAAGGACTCAAGTTTGGATCAGTTTTCTTAAAGTTATACCAATCAAACAGAGCAAACTAAACCTGTTGTTGAGGTTTAGAAATCATTCCTGAAAGACTAGCGGATTACTATTGTGAACTTGGTATTAAGTCTGTCTCTCCTAATCCAATCTAATTCCTAATCAAATTGAAATGGGTTTATTTAACCGACTGTGGTGTTGTCCCTGTCTTAGTTTAAGAGTTAAAGGGTTAGTTTAATTGTATAAAATATCCCAGTCGTCATACAAATTTTCTTTTAATTTCTATTTTCAGCCTGTGGTTGCTTGGTCGTTTAATCGGTCGATGAGTTCTTGGTCAACTACAATTTTGCTGGTCAATTACTGTATTTTCCGGACTATACATCGCTTCGGAGTATAAGTTGCACTAGCCAAAAAATGCATAATGAAGAAAAAACGTATATAAGTTGCACTTGGACTATAAGTCACATTTTTTGGGGGAAATTTATTTTACAAAATCTGACGCCAAGAACAGACATTTCATCTTGAAAGGCAAGTTATAGTAATAATAGAATAGAGAACAACAGGCTGAACAGGTGTGCGGTTTGCTAACGTAACACACTGATGGTTATTCAGCTACATGAAGCATAAACAACGAACTGAATAGGTGTCTCGTATGTTAATTCTTCATCCTCGGTGTCGCTTCTGAACAACTCCACCAACTCCGGAGGTAGACGAAGCGCCGCTTCCTCCTCTGCGTGGCTGTCGTCAGACTCAGCATCAGTTCCACTTCCAATTATTCCGCTCTTTCTCAGTTGTCTTTATAGCCTAAGTTGTTAGTGGTAATGTTTACATTTTAAATTGTCAGTGGTACAGGTGCCTAGAGTGACTTCTCATGGCTGTCTGTGTGAAAACAATGAACACTTGAAATATTTTGACATATAAGTCGCACCTGATTATACGTAGCACCCCTAGCCAGACTGTGAAAAAAAAGCACGATTTATAGTCTGGAAAATACGGTAGTTGCATCCATTCTTTGCATCAGTAAAGCTGGTCTAATTTATTACTTTATAACTTCTTTTCTTTTTTTGTAAAGATAGCATAGATGATTTTTCTAAATGTTTTATCATCTAATTAATGTGAAGCCACTTGTTTGTTTAAGGCTCTGGTAAGTGGATTTTGGTCGATTAATACTACAGCCCTACTATTTTCCTGTCTTTATCACGATTTGCATACTTGCATACTTACATTTTCTTACTTACATTATGGGTTAGAACACTATGTTAAGGCCAATCGTTGTTTTGCCTGAGTGCGTTAGCATGCTAAAACTTTTGAAAGACCGTGACTCAGGGTAATGCTCTGCAGAGGTCAGCTAGTCGTAAATTCTTTGCACCACAGTAGTACAATGTGGTGTATACATTAACCAGCAGCTATCTAATGTTCCTTGTAAGCCAGTTGTCTGTATTTGTGGTTTAAAATAGTTTTATTTTTATTCATCTTTTGTCTTTATGCTTTTTAAATCGATACAGAGGCACATGAGACATAGGTGGCCATTTGACTTGCAAGCCAAAATGTGCAGCAGCTTTTCATTTAACCCCCACTGTACAGAGTCAAGGAAATCAAATGACAAACCAAGAATCTGTCCAGTGCAGCAGTGACTGTGTGTTGTGTGTTCCCAGGTGAGGTAAAGCTGGACCACAATTTCACTTCTCAACATTTCACTGTTACTGAGAAATGGAAGTGAAATTTGGAATGAGTTGGATTAGTCGTGATTTGTCAACAGCTCCCACTCTGAGTAATGGGCTCATATGTAATAATGACAAAGCTGATTGCTGTTAAAATAAAAAAGAAATCAGTCTGAAATGTCACTGGGAAAATAGCACATTGTGTAAATCAGAGTTTCCCACATATTTTCTTTAAGTCTGTTGGGGGTAATACATGTCATTTATCAATAAGTCAATAAGAGTTTTGTTTCTTTTAGATTATTTGAGTTAAAAAAAATCTATAAACATATTTAACAATTTTTCAAGAGTTTTACTGTGCTTAAATTTTGTTTCTATGGGCGGAACAATCAAAGGCGGAGTAACCAATTAGAGAAAGGAAGGGCACCACTGACCTAAAAGAAAACATGGTGGATTCTTGCTGGTTTTGCTGTATTTTTGCAGCTCTTTACTTATTTCTGAAGGACAGCAGCAGAAGCCAGTTGTACAGAGACTTCAGGTTTTTTTTTAATATGGTTATGTCGGACGTCAACAAGACTTAACTGTTGTTAAAATGGAAAAGGAGGAAGAAAAAAATGACACAGATGACTGAATAACAATGCAGACTTTAGCAGAATCAACAGGTGACAGAAGAACGCCGTTAATTGGGTGAGGGAATTTATACAATTTGTTTTAGTGCCATCTTGGTTATTTCCGATAGGAGATTAGCTTCCGCATTTGTAAGATGTGCTGCAGATAAATGGCTGTGATAGGCCAGTTCCAAATTGACTGGAGAGAAACGGTTTGCTGTGATTGAGGAACCAGACTGTCCTGCCCTATAATGTCAGAAGTTATCCCAGTAAACACCACATTACTTTGGCTACATAGGCTATAGTCTTCTTAATAATGGGAAACTCTGTACAGTAACTACTAACTAAGGCTGTGTGATTAGGATCAAATGTTATTTGTCATTTTTTAATGAATTCTTTGTTCTTGCTAGCTAAACAATAAAAATATTTTACACATAATGTATAAAATAAAAATATTTTGTACATAAAAGCATTGTTAAAACATGCTAAAAGCACTATTAAATCAACTTTTATCGATTTCCTTCCACCCGTTTAGTGTGTACACAACATAGTCTACACGTGTTTGTTGTGTTGAAACTTAAACTCAAACTACCCGTTTTTTTTTTTTTTTTTCTTGGACGTGTGTAATCATCTCATAGTATATTGTAGGGTTGAAGATGTTTAACGAGGTGGAGATGATTTCTTTTTTGCATCAGACTATTGTTAAACTCAGCACTAGAGTTTTAGGGTAAGCTCCAAATGTCAGTTTGATGTTACATATTATTATACATTTTATATATCCTATTTTTAGGTGTCAAATTGGTCAAGATTTACATTTGTTTGTATTAAATAAAAGCAGAAAAAGTTACTATACTGTGGTTGTTTGTGAGTGGTTAGGTTGGAAACACTTTAGTAACAGATTTTGTTGTAATAGCAGCAGGGGTCACAAGTGGGAACATTTGGCAAGATTTAAGCAGACCTCAATGTATTTTTAACTGACAAATTAGCATTAGCTATCAAAATTACAAAATGGGCATAACCAAGTTGATCTGGATTGGGATATTGTAATGGACTCTGTGTTAAATAGGACATTAGCAAATTGTACATCTTTTTATTTATTTATTTTGTTTATATGTTTGGGCAATGAGTAGTCTATTAATTTCTGTTCAGAGTTTGCAAGACATTTTTCAAAATCACTCAAACCTCATATAAGTAGCACTTTTCACATTACAGCCATATGATGAAATGAATCAAATAGATTTATTGCCTTGCATTAAATGTACCTGTGATGTTCTGTAGTGCAGTGGATCTCATTAAGCAACATCTGTTGCAAGGCTGACAGAAAACTAAAACGAAAACTTTACTTAAACTTGTTTTAGTCATTACAGATGCCAGACTGAATATATGTTCAGTTATAGAATTCTCAAAGTAAATCTTTCTTAAAGCAAGCTACAGATAGAGGTTAGCCAAGTCTAATAAACATGACACTTTTGTTAGAAGTTGGGGATGCCTGGAGTAATCTCTGAAACTTCAGGGGCAATACTGCTTGTTATCTTTTAGCCAGTTGAGACTTTAAGTTGAAGATACCCCATGGGCGTCTTACCCCTTCGCTGGTGGAGGTTAAAGGGTTTAGGATTAGAAAAATCCTCTTTGGCGTCCACTTTTTTGCTTTTGGTTTGAGCTATATGGATGGAGTGCTTTAGCAGTGCTAAATGTTAGCTAGAATTGAAAACAATTACATTGGTCTTTGACAAACACCTGTCAGACAGAAAATTGCGGGTCTTCTTGCAGGCTTGTCAAGCTGGTGATTACACTGTACAGTGGAGCAAAGGCTGCTGTCAAACTTAAATACATGGAATCAAACCAAGGACAATTTTGTCATTCTGAAAATATGTCCCCATTTATCTAGAGCACGAAACAGCACTGTGACAGAGGAGATGTGTTGCCCTCTGATTTAAAGACAAGTTAAAGGGCTCATTTAACAATTGCCATCTAAATGCCATGAAGCTGCATTATTTCTGTGGAAAGTTGGATGTCTACGTATATCCACTTTAACCAGGGCTGCGTGATGTATAAAAATTACAAAATTTTCAAGGTTTCTTTATTAATAGCCAAGGGTAAATTTGTTTGCAGTAGGGATTACAGGGATTCTAACTATATTTTGAAGGATTTGTTGCATATATGCTGTTCAACTTTCACTTAACTCAATATGACAAATTTATAAATATTGCATTTTCAACAATGCTAATACTTAGAGAATTGCTCAAATTTTGTGTAATGAATTACATTATTCTATGTCAGTGATTTTCAACTGGTCTGATTGTGAGACACAGATAATGTTATTGTTATTTTTACAGAACCAAAATAATAATTTTAAACTATTTCTCTGGTCCTGTGTATTTCAAGATCTGTTTCACCATGTCATGTATTTAAAATAATATTTAGGCATCAAATAAGCTGAGCTGAAACTGAAACTATATTCAACCTTCCCACAACTTACATTTACACACGATTTTGGAAACACTGTTGTATGTGAGAGTTATTCACTACTCACAATTCTGTAAATACAACTGAACTGAATTTGCAAGTCACAATTGATCCAGTCCAGCCTTAAATCAACTGTAATGTTAGAAATTGAAGTTATTTGTCCAGAGCCTCGTGTTTCTTTGTCTTTGTTAGAACTGAACCTTTATTATGCCAAAGTGGCCAATGAAAAATATGATATAATGTTATATTCTACATTTTGCATATGCAGTGTTTTCAGATATTGCACATTTGCATTAGCATTTAATTTAGCTAATTTATTAAACTCTTTTTCACACATTTACTCTTTTATAAAGACTTTGTTTGGTCCTTGTTGATTTGACTTAGATTTTTTTGGGGGTGGAACGAGATTACACTACCTCTGAATGCATCTAGACATACAGCTAATCAGAGTTCAGGGGGCAGTACTAACATATGGAAACTTTGAAAAACCTACAGGCAATCAGACAACAAAGCACTCCATAAAGCCCACCCATTTTCGATAATGAGTTTTGATTGGTCAGGAAGCATTGTTTTTGTTGGGTATTATGGGAAAGCTTCTACACCCGGGTTATTTCTACAGGAAAGCAGCAGGGCTCGATGGGCCATTCTTCCTACTTATACACAACTAGAAATTTTATTGAATTGTCAGCTCAACAGGCATTTCAAGAAACCTTTTCCCCGTGATTGCACCAATGCACAATAAATGGAAAATGATATAAAGTTATCATTCTCTATATCACAAAAGACTGCTTGAACTGCAATCAAACGTTGATTATTGTTCATTTTTGATGGCAATAAATGGAGTAAACCCAAAGTGCAAAGGCAACATTTTTCTATTCAGTCTTGAAGTGGAAATGTAATAGCTTTTTGAAATTAGATTGGGCTTTTTATGTTGTTCTTTGTACAACCCGAATTATCAAAATGTTGGTATGTTTTTAAAATTTAAATAACATGAAAACTAAAAACCATTCAAATCACAGGAGCCAATATTTTATTCACAATAGAAAATAAAGTCGATGCTCAGACTTCTTCAGACTGTTTTGAAAGAAGAGGAGGTGCTACTCCATGATAAACATGCCCTGTCCCAACTATTATGAGACCTGTAGGCATCACATTTGAAATGAGCTTATTTTGTGCATAAGTGTAAAATTTTTGTGTAAACATTTGTTATGTTATTTATGTTCTATTGTCAATAAAATATTGGCTCATTTGAAAGTTTGTTTTTAGTTTTCATTTATTCCAAATTTTAAAAATGTCCCAACATTTCCAGAACTCAGGTTGTAAATGGTATGGGCAAATGTTCTACCCACATTCTTCAAAATAAAACAGAGTCTGTGTGCAGAGTCTTCCTGTCAACACCAGAGGAGTTCCCATCAAGGAATTATGTCTTTTTTTTAATCCAATTTCTTTATTCATAAGGGGTTTTAATATTGTGATTTTTTTTTTTTTAAACATGACTAAACCTATACCAGGAATTGAACATAGGCTGTGCTTTATGTGGCACGTGTTCTACTAGGTGAGCTACCAACGCATCCTATGAAAATCATCAAAATATTCAGTGATAATGCTTGTAGTATAATTGTGTTTCCTTAGTACACCCTGGCCAGTCAGACCCATTGACTTAGTGAAGTGCGTCTTCCATTAAAGGTGGTTTCCTGTTACTGTATGTTTGAGCCTACTTGACCAACTCTTTACCAGCGATGTATTTTTCATATTGCTTTGAATACTATTTTACCACCCGCATGGACAAATCTCATATGTGCCAAATGATAAATTGAATTTCTGATTTGTTGACCTATTGTCTAGGTGTTTCATAATATAAGCACTTATTTGTTGTTCTTCCCTGTAGTTTGATTGAGGAATCTCGCTCTCAGGCAGGATGTGCAGCAGTTTGTTTAAATGGGGCTGCGACGCGGCTGCAGTCTGGGTGGTAGCGTGACGCTCTGTGTTTTTAGGATTAGCGTCTGGCTCCATAGGGGCAGCCATGAGGTCACGTCACCGGCAGAGTTCCCAGGCTGCACTGTGGATACATGCACAGACAAGACAGTGAGTTACAAACTGAATGTGATAGTTTTGTACTTAGACTGTTGCCTTTGCTGCTCACAATGGAATAATATTAGCTGTAGCTTTTTCAGTCACATTCATTAACATCTCAACGTACCGAGGCTGTCATCACTTTAAAACTACATGTCTTTATTTAATTTCTTTCACATTCTCTGGGGTCAGTCTGTAGAAAAGCCTACCTCATACCCAAAATTTTGTTAAAAATTGTCCAGCCAATTATTATCTTAAAGTTACACTGTGTAAGATTCCTGGTCTTGCGCCTCTAGAGGCCACAGGTGCCACTGCACCGTCGCAAAACGTAAACACTAGGGCCCCTCCTCCTTCTGAAACTGTGCGAGCGTGCGTCTATTTCCATCATTGTTTCAGCTTTAGTTGACCTGCTGCTACCTTTGGAAGTTTGGACTGGATCTTCTATGGAGTTAGTGCTAGCGTTAGCTTATCAACAAATATCGCACAATGGTCGCAGTAAAAACAACTAATAACTGTATGAAAAAGCACGTTCTAAAGAAAAAATAAATAGGTTAATTTACCTGCCCAACAATAAAGATGCAAAAACGTGATCTGATTTGCAGCCTTCTCTGTCTCTCATCTGACGCCAGCGAGCAAAAGTCTGTCCGATGTTGACTCTTGTCTGGGATCTGGTGCGGTCCCTTTCACATTTTCTTTTTCTTGCCTCGTCCGACATTGTCTTCATCTTCTTGTGTCCTTTGGCCCTGACGAACTGGCGAAAATAACAACGCTAAAAGTAGCTTCATGGTTATACTGCACCTCAGGTATAAGAGTAGAAGGGAATGTCGTAAAGCAAGTCGTTCCCTGTCACGTGACTTTTCCTGAACAGCGGAGCGCTCCCGGCCAAGTTGCGAGGGTGGTTTCTCAGTACAGAAGCCCCGCTCGGAGCAACAGATCGCGCCTCAGGTCTTATAATCGCTCAAAAAATCACAAAAACAAGTCAGTATGCCCCACATATTTAGGAGAAAAGTTACACAGTGTAACTTTAACTAAGGGATTACTGATAACTTTATATTGGCACCTTGCAACCTATCTCTAGTTCTAAAAAAAAGCAATTTTTAAGTTAGCACTAGGGCCTTGTTAGAAGCAAATATATATTAGCATTTCTAACTTTGCTATAGGTGGCATTTCCCAAAGCTAGACCATTCAAAACATTGTATCTTTCTGGCTCCATGAACTCAACATAGGGACAGAGATTCTCACAAGATGAGCTAGCTGAGTAGAGATGAGCAAGATGTGTTTTTGGTCAGTGGGTGATGCCATGTTGTATTAGTTTAATTCTCTTCACAGTCAGTGACCCTGCTGGTATAAAGGTGAATAACAGGGAACATTTGCTGTCAGTGGAGGAGAGGTTAGCCGCTGGGGGGAGGTTCTGAGCTGGTGCAGTGTCTGGATGGGTGGGCCCCCGCTGACATTAGCACACACCCAGCACACAGCCACACATGTAGCATCATGCTGCAGAGCTACAGCAACACAAAGATTGTGCTGATGGGGACAAACTGCTGTGAAATGGCTCAGACTAAGCCTTGTCAAGCTGTGCTCTTATTGGTGTGTCTCTGTTCATGTCCACAGCAGATTAGACACACTTTCCACGCACAACACTCGAGGGTAGAACTTTTTGGAGACTTTTTGTTTACTTTACTACGCATCATTTCTCTTCTTGAGCAAAATATCTGCACTTTAATATTGATAGGCTCTTCTTGTTCTGTTTCAGTGTTAGACATGTTGGAATTTTGTTAGAATAATGCAATTCTCTTACCAACTTTTTATGGAAATGAAGCAGTGAGACAAAATCTACACCAAAATACACAAACAACAATAGAGAAATATTTTTTGGCATACTGTTTTTCAGCTTGGTTCTAATAAGACAGAAAGAGACAGGATTTAGGACTGGTGTTTCAAATGCAAGGCTCTATTTGCAGTTGTAAATTTATTTTGCTACTGTTTTCCAGCCAGACAGTGCATGCTGGACAGTATTAATCACATTTAACACAGTTTTAAGTTAAATTTTTTACAAAAATATGGCAAAATCCATATTTAGTCAATAGCTGCTTATAGGAAAATCATTAAGGGCATGTGTAAATTGTGTTGCCAAAATATCATAATTCATAAAGCACAGAACACATTTTTAGTTACCAAATTAATGTTGAACATTGATGCCTTTTTGCAATGCCATGTAACTCCATTGGGTTTACAAATGCAATGTTTAAATTTGTGGTGACTGATAAATTAATAAAGTCAATAAATAAATAAACCTACCTCTGTAAAGAACAATGTAGAAACCTGCTCATCTTTTTCAGATTGTATTGCTAATGTTTTACTCAAAAACAATCAGAAAAGACATATTTACTTAGTACTGACTTTAATGGGATGAATGAAACAAAGTGGGATGAGATGAAAGATGAGGAGGCAGTGAGGAGAGGAGGCAGCACATCACATGTGAGAGGTTCAGGGGCATAAACTCCCAATCATGGAATCATAGTGAAACTATATCTATCTTGAACAGACACATTCTTGAAAAGATAGTCCATTAGTAAGAGGCAGTCACAGTGGTGTAACTTGGTAATCTTGGTAATTTCAGAATGGGCCCCAAAGCAATTATCCTGCTTAGGGCACCCAACAGGTAGCAGCGGTCCTAAGATTTGGGTTTTCCGGTAGAAGAAAAAAACTTTTGTGGTAAATCATTAGCGGTATTTACATTCCCTGCATATAATTGTTAAAAATTAAGTTACTGCTATCAAAATGCTTTTTTTCCATTTTGTAATGTTCAGTTATTTAAAATAAAGATAAAATGTTTGAATGAAAAAAAAATCTTCCACAATTTATTAAAAATAGTGTAAAGATCTCGTCTCGATCTTGTGAGCCCGATCTCATGGCTCTTCTCTTCTCATCTTGTGGGATTTGTGTCTTGTCACACCTCTACTTTTAATATATATTACTTTAACACGAGCGTGCTGGCATTTTGATCAAAGCTTCAGAACAGTCCAATGTACAATTTACCTGGAAAATCCAGACTGATATGTCTCTGTGTTATTCTACAGAGAAATATCAGTCTGGTCACCACGCCGCAGCGGTTTACTCAAATCCCAACCATACCGTGCATTTTGATTGGTTTATTTAAGTCACGTGTTCTTCGCGAGCAGCGTCACTCGTACGCCTCTCCTCTCCGACAACAATCAAGATGGCGCACCGAGGAGCCGAGAGTTTGTTTCATTCAGCGGTATGGTACGGTAATGTTGAAATAACTCCCTCGTTCCTCCCTCGTGGCTTCACTACTCCGTTTGTTTACTTTCTCACTTTCTTGCTGCTTTGTTAACGTCACGTCCGCCATTTTCTGATTGGCTAACTCCGCTGTCCGTTAATTCGGGTTTGCTCCGCCCTAGAAATCGAATTGATTCTAAGGCGACCAGACTCATCCGCTGGTACAGCGGTGAGTCTGGAATTTCCAGGCAAATATACAATATGTGTGCTAGCCAAACTATTACACTTAAAAATTACTTAAGCTTTAGTTTAATTAGGAACATTTGAATGGTTATGGTTCATATTTTTTCTTATTGTCTACAACTAATTACAGTATCTACAAGGACCTCATAAACATGAGCAGATTTGGGCTGTGGACTATGAGTTTAACTAATTTAGACTCTTCTGTCCTTTGCTACAAACTAATGGGGTTTTCAACTTGACCTACTTTATTTTTCTGTAGCAATGATTACCATCAAGCATCAGATGAAAATAATATTTAGTTCTGCTCTTTACATTTTAAAAATTGATTAAGTGGCAGCACATTTTAGTTTGGATACAGCCTGCATGTTTCCCAAAGCTCCGTCACATTCCTTACCTCTCGTTTGTGTGACCACATGGAATGCTGGCCAGACATCAACGCCATCATTTGTCTCCAAGCACCAACATGCCCCTACAAGTTCCTGTTTATCCAAACATGGCTGCAACAGGCATGGGCTGTTTTTACTACTTCATCAGTTTTATATAGGGACAACATGTTATTTGGGCTCTTCACTGTGACACTAATACTAATACTATCTTGTCATGTTATTTATTGTTGCGTATTGGCCATATAGGAATGATGCGCGACCCTCCGGCTTGGTGTCTGGCCCATTCTTTTCTTTTATCTCATCATGGCCACACCAGCTGAAAAAACATTAACCACCACATCAGCCAAATCCAATAATAATAATAAGTGCTTGTTTTCAATTCTCTCGCTGCAGGACATTGTTATTGCAGTGCTAGCTATTAGAATGTGCCATCCAGGGGCCGGCCAGTTCAGGAGCAAATGGTATTTTAATAACCTCATACACAAGCTGCAGACATGATGCACTAAATACTTGGGTTATTTCTTCCTTTTTGCGTGAATGTGAAACAATGTGGTTATTCTGGACTTGTGGAGATGAGATGACAGTGTGTGTTGCATTAATAGATTCAAAATGTCATTGCTCTGTTTGTTACTGCATTCTGTTATTGTGTTGGTTGCTCATGTTTATGCTCCTCACAAAACATTTTGTTTATAATGTTATAATATATCCAGGATTCTGAGGGGGGTGGGGTGGGGTGAATGAACTCCTGGTGTCGTTACTTACCGTATTTTCCAGACTATAAGTCACTCCGGAGTATAAGTCGCACTAGCCAAAAAATGTATAATGAAGAAGAAAAAAAAAACGTATATAAGTCGCACTGGACTATAAGTTGCATTTCTATTTTACAAAATCCGACACCAAGAACAGACATTTCATCTTGAAAGGCAAGTTATAGTAATAATAGAATAGAGAACAACAGCTGAATAGGCGTGCGGTTTGCTAACGTAACACATTGATGGTTATTCAGCTACATGAAGCATAAACAACGAACTGAATAGGTGTCTCGTATGTTAACGTAACATATATAAACACATAACTATAGCATAAAGAACATAATATAACAAGTTCACCAAACTCACCATCTCACTCCTAATCACTAAATCCTTTAAATTCTTCATCCTCAGGTGTCGCTTCTGAACAACTCCACCAACTCCGGAGGTAGACGAAGCGCCGCTTCCTCCTCTGCGTGGCCTGTCGTCAGACTCAGCATCAGTTCCATTTTGTTCCAAGTTGTTAGCCGTAATGTTTACATTTTAAATTGTCAGTGGTACAGGTGCAGCAGATGCTGGTACACAAGCCTAGAGCGCCCTCTAACCGAACACCTAGAAATATTTTAATATATAAGTCGCACCTGAGTATACGTCACACCCCTAGCCAGACTAGTGAAGAAAAGTGTGACTTATAGTCCAGAAAATACAGTAATTAATTTGCATGTTGTACTTGTAGGCTTTAAGTATTGTTTACTTAATATTGGTTTACTATGAGCTGTCACTCACATAGTGACCTGGTTATACAGAACATTGGTTAAGCTATATTTTGAATATTCAGCTTTTAATTGGAACAAATCAAACATTTTTTTTAACCTGTGAGCTGTGTTAAATGCTAGCAATCAAGAGTGCCAATGTGTCAGTCTAGTAATAATAATACTATTCCAGCAAAAACACAACATGGTCGGAAAAACAGCTTTGAAGTATAAAATGTATGAAAGGTGTGCGTTAACCCTGCCACTCTATTTCAGTTTAAGTTTTTTTTTTGTGTGTATATTTTTGTACAAATATTTTAACCAATCACGGTCCATCAGTCATCAAAAAGAAACCAATCAGAACAGGGGGTGGAAGTCACATCATGGTATTGTCGCTTCTCTTCTAGTTTTTCACTGTTACTATACAATGGCTTGAATTAACACTGAGTTTTATTGACATTTAGCAACAAATACTGATAATTAAAGAATGACCAATGTGTTTTACTAAAGTGTTTTTATTAAAACTAGGTTAAGAGTAGATACCACCTCTGCTGGAGCTGAGGGTCAAAGGTCACAGGGTTGGGCCAGTAGAAAGCTGAGCTCCTGCCCCACAGCGAGTGTCGGAAGTAGCGGGACATAGCAGAGAAATGTAGGGCCCCGGGGGTCAGTTAAAATGGTGAGAGCCAGCAGCTGGACAGACCTCCAACTTGGATGGGGTAAATGGGTTTTTTGTTTTGTACTTTTGGCCCCGTTCAGACCTTGTATTTGAATCCGTCTTCTCAGGGTCTGGTCCAGCTGTTGTATTGAAACTTGATATGTCCTCAGTCAGTGCTCACTTTCTAGCTTAATTTCCAAATGTACCGTGGACTAAACACTGCACTCAGTAATGAATGGTTTTGAACACTAATCCACTACTTTTTGGTCACAGTTAATCATGTGACCCTAGCATAACAGTAAAAAAAAACAAAACAAACTCCACTCGTATTGGACTTTCGTAAATTAAAGGTACTGTAAACAGCATGCTCTCATCCTGGTTTGAAAACAGTACTGCAGTCTAAATCAAAACAATGGTCTGTGGGTTACCTGTGGGTCTTTCTGTTTTTCTGATTGGACGACTGGCAATGCAGTTGTAGAACCAAAACAAAAACAACTTAGCCATATGTAAAATATATTTTTTAATTGTGAATAAATCAACTGTAACAATGTTATCAGTAAAAGTAATACTTGATTTTATTTTTATTTTTTTATTTAACCATTCTTTAACCAGGAAAATCTTATTGAGATTCACAGATTTCTTTTTCAAGGGAGTCCTGGCCAAGAAGCATCAACAACACAACCCACATTTCAGTTAAACATTACCTCATATCTTGGGACACGTGTGGGTAATTTTTTATGAAATATAAAAAATATATACTGCTCATAATACCTTTTAACTTGTCAGGACATAATGCTATGTCAGAACTTAGTGATTTATTGTACTTGTAGATTTAAAAAAAGAAGAAGCTTGTGTTAAGCAGGTCTTATAACATTAATGAATAAAACCGAGACTATTACAATTGTTTTTGCCTTAAGACTGAAACTGTCATATCTTTGGACAGCTAATCTAAGCTAGCTGTTGTATTTCTGCACAGTAACAGCTTATTTATTAACAAAAAGGATTATAAAACCTCATTGCATCCTTATAGCTTGTTTCAATCAAATGTGTTGTGTAGCGTTTAAAGACATCTCACGATCGTGCTGTTCTCTGAAAGCATTATGGACTGTTTTGACTGTCTAGTGACCATTGCTGTGTTTTTCATGATACTACTACTTTTCAGGCACTAGACAATTGAACACTACAACAAAATGGCGTTAATGACTAGGAACTATCGAGTGATTAGGGAGGTAATTCACACAGTCACTGACTATTGTGGTATATGTGAGGGGTTATTGAACCTATTGTACTGCAGACAGACACGATTGCTCACTTATTCACCACACGGTTACTAAATCTTGACATGCTTGCAAAAACACATGTTGGAGGTGTCAGTGCATATACAGTACACCTTGGATTAATGCTTTGGATCTGTCCAAATCCATGGTCTGAAGAGGGTCATTGACAAAATCTTGTGGACTAGAATAAACATGGAGAAAAGTACTGGTCTGGAGCTAATAAGAAATTTGTCATTGGGGGTCCCCGGTGGCAGAGTGGTTAGCGCCTCAATTGCATGGTGATTAATGTTTCAATATGACATAAATAAAGGTGACATTGTCAGAGTGAATTGTTTACCCTTACTAGTGCCATTGGCTGACCTGGTTTGTATTGTTTTCTTGCGTATTGAGAACTAACTTATCTGCTTATGAAGACAGTCTGCTTTTGTTTAAATGTTTATCACCCTGACCTTGTTCTTATCTTAACAGTAACTGCCTCACTTATCAGGCCCTTTGACAACAACCAATAATATTTAATCAAAGTCTTTCATATTTGTCTCCTTTCACTTCATTCAACATACAAACCATGCGTTCCATATTAAATTCAGGTCTATGATAAATTGATACTGAAGACCCTGCTGACATGATGAATACATGTTGCGCAACATTTGTCATGTCCACACATCAATAATTTACATCATAAATAAAGCATAACAAGTTGTGCAGCAGTCCCTATTGTGGCTCTGTCATAGCAGTTTATTTTTATTTTTGGAAAGTGGCACAACTTGGCCTTGGCAAACTTAATCTTTTTGTATGATGCCATTTTACAACAAAATAAAAAAAACAAAATAGCTTTGAGGAATCAACAGAAAGAGAGATGTACACTGTTTTTTGGATGAATGATTGAGAGCAGACTGGATGCAGAGGGCTTGTTGATTGGTCAGAGCTTCCTGGAGTGGGCGGGGGTTTGTGGAAGAGGCGGAGATTCATGGAACTGAGCGTTCTTAGGCCTCAGAAACCAGAGAATATAGGATTACTTAAACGGGCGCTAATAAAACAAAACACAACTCTAGGTATATTTTTGATGAGGGAACAACATTATAACATGGTCAAAGTAAAGTAAGTCAAGTGCTTTATTTGTCATTATACATAGAAGTTGTACAACGAAATTACGTAGATCAGATGGAGGGTTAGTCCTGAGTCGCTCCGGCTTGTGGTCATAACAAGACTATGACCACCAGTAATAGGCAGGTCGTCATAGGCCTGATCGCTGTATGTGACCTAATATGCTTAGAGCTTATGTTGTTCACAGCTACCTAAAGGATGTACAAACATGGATGTATAAACATGATGTTGGGCAAATATTTTTTTTATCACACACACACACACAAAAAAAGCTTTTTTTTGTTAAACCAAAATGACCAATAAAGGTTTCTAATTGAATATACAGTACAAAATCCTGTAGCCAGTATATACTGCTCACCACCAGGGGGCGAATATGTCACATACTGTCTTTACATTGACTTCCCCACTCTGCCCAGAGAGAGCCGACCCGTGTATAGCTCCAAACCAAAAGTGGACACCTGGCCGCAACAGTCACTGACCACATCCAGGAGGGACTTCTACCTCACTACACCATCAGCTGATCTGTCCCACTTCGCACGGTGACTCGTCCTCCCCATACCGCTTTTACTTTTCACTTTACATGACAGACGATTCCGACCTCTCTCCCTCCCCTCCCTGTCTCCCTGAGGGGTCTGACTCCGACTCAACATGCCCAGGCAGTTGCACTTCACGCTTACACATTAGAAAGGCTGGGAGCTTAAGGGTGTGTGGTTTGAAGTGTAAAAGTGCGACTGCAAACAGCCTGCTGACTGCGCCTCTCTGCTATTTACCAATGCACAACCAAACACATTTGCACTCGGAGTGGGGTTGCTTATTTAATGACCTAACAGATGTGGCTCTCATGCGGTTTGTCTTGCACTGTTCTGACTTCTTATGCTATACTCTTGCTGAAACAGCTAGTCTCTGAGCTTTCCCTGACACAGTATGTTGCATCATTGAAAAGATATCAAAGTGCAGGCTGCTATGTTTCTGCAACAAACGGGCATGAGTCAGTGGAAATTGAACAACAATTTGTGTCTTGTTGGGTCTTGTTCAGACGCAGCTTGGAGTACTTTGTGTACACTTTTTGTTTTGGATTTGATGTTTAGCACAACAGACTCTATCAGGGGTGGGCCGTAGACAAACTTGATATATAAGTGTTCTGTATGTTGAATAAGATATCCTCTTGTGTCCCATTATTTTATTTTTGTTTTCTGTGGTGGACACAGCCATGGGTGTTAGACATGTTAGTGAAAAATCAATCATGCAGTTTTTGTAACTCCTGTTGTCCTGTCAAGAGGACATCATGGGCTTTTATAATAATATATAATGTTGCGTGCGGTTTGTCTGACTGAGCATCTGAGCTTTGGCAGTAATTTCATCAGCCACATTTTTTGGCACAAAGCACTCAAAGTGCTCTACATTTTGTATTATTTCATAATAACAATCCCATAAATCTATATTTATACTGGCCTAAACCTATTGTTGACTATAACCATAACCCAACCTAGGACATATCCACATGTCCTCTACAAAGGACATTTGATTAAAAACTAAATAAATAAAATGTTAGTAATATGTTTTTTTCAGAGCTTATACTTAAATTATTACAGAAATTAAAATATTTTTTTTTCTTATGGGTCTCAGGAGGCTATTATAGTGTTATAGGTCTGGTAATGTGGCTAAAAAATATTTTTATTTTATTTTTCTGTCTGACCTAAAAAGCAATCTCTGTTTCTAAATGTCAGGTCTATATAATACACCATTTGAAGTTTTTTAAGTTCCAGAGCACAAGGATAATCTGCATATAAACAGAGCTGGAGCACTGCACACCACATATGCTGTTTGTTTTTGCTGCCACCTGCTATACAAAAACATTACAAAGGTAATCTGACTCCTTTCTCTGTAATTATTAGTGTTTTAGCGTTGAGTCTCCTCAGACAGTCTGTGGGCACTAGCAGTAACATCCAGCCACAACGCCTTGGACAGTCCACTGCATGGAGGACACAATTTCCACTAAATTAGATGTTTCAATTACGCTATTTTTGACATCGCCCAAAATTACAAACACAAATTTTTGAATGTAATTTTGTACCCACCTGTCCTACTGCAAGGTGTCACAAACCAGTGTACTCTTTGTTCCAAACCCATGCCTGGATGAATGGAGAGGTTCGTCAAGGACATCCAACGTAAAACCATTGCCAAATCCATACATCACTAAACTCTGATTTACTATGGAGACCACAAAAGGGAAGAAGATGCGTAATTTGAAGTCTCCTTTGTCAGAAAATAAAAAGTTGTTTTCAAAATATACAAGAGTACAATATCAGTAGAAGAACAACTTAGAGTTAAGAAGATGAACTTATTAACTGGTTTTGCCACCTTTGTATTAGTAGTGTTTCACGTTATATAACTGAAAATAATGTATATGTGTGGAAAACGTCTTCTTCTGGGGAGCTGTTACTTTAAATGGACAGAGCATAAAATGACTTATTAGCATGGCTATTAGCAACATGACGATAACTGAGCTGACATGTTTTGTGACAGCAGTTTAAGTGCTGAAATTATCAGAAAGAGTCCAGTGACTCTGTTAGAAATGCGCAGAAGTCGTTCCTGGTATCATGTGTCTGTGTAGAGCATTTTCAGGTCTTGAGAAAGAGACAGGCTCAGCATATAGGATTACTCAGTGAATGAATGAAACAAAATACTACCCTAGGTATATTTTGGAAGTGGAAACATTATAACATGGATGAAAGCTTTAAAAAGTATATTTAGGGGACCTTTACGTCAAGTGCTTGAGTGAGTTCTTATCTCATGTTGATGTCAGCTGTAAATGATAGGATCTTACAGCGGAACTAAAGCTCTTATCTGCTGCTGTTTTTGTCCTATTGTCAGTGGTTCATGCTCTTACACATGGCTTAAAACAGGATACATTTTACCCCCCCCCAACCCCTAACCCCCCCCCCCCCACACACACACACACACACACAAACAGACACTACTTACTAACACCTTCTGAATGACAACTTTTGTAACCATACATTTGCAGTCTATATGTGAGTTCTCTTTCATTCTAGATCTGTGTCATATTGTATGTAATGCATTTGCTCTCATTAAATACCTCTGGCTGATATTTGATGACATAATGTCTCCACGCAGAGGTCCCGAGGTGTTGCTATCACATCACACTCATAATCCTACAAAACCCATACGATTACTGCAGACACTACTATCGCCTGTCATATTGGCGTGTAACTTTATGTTTTGGTCTGGCCTCGGTGCGTTTGTCAGATGACGGTGTATTTTCTGCTGATGATTTCATCTGTCTGGACAACAGAAAGCCATTAGTCTGACCAGGGCCGAGCAGTGGGAGCAGAGGTTCACCATTTCAAGCTATGCTAGACACAGCAATGTTATTACTTGTTTTTTCAGTTCAGCAGTTTGTCTTACCAAACTTTGCCTTCACTACTGACTTGCACAAATATTTCCAGTTGGACATTTTATTATTGTTTTGCAGTGATGCTTGTTTGGTCTTTGTTATAAGGCCTCATGTCTTGTGCATACAGTTTAATTGGTAGTACCTCAGTCAGTAGCCCACTAATCCCGCTGCTGGCATTGCATACTGTTGTGTCCATGGGCAAGACACTTAACCCACCTTGCCTGTTTGAATGTGTTTGTGTAATGTGTGTTTGGTGGTGGTTGGAGGGGCCGTAGGCACAGATTGGCAGCCACACTTCTGTCAGTCTGCCCCAGGGCAGCTGTGGCTAAAGAAGTTGCTCATCACCACCAAGTGTGACTGATGAGTGAATGAATAATGCACCAAAATTAGTAAAGAGAATTTGAGTGTCTAGAGAAGCGCTTATATAAGACTAATGCATCATTATTATTATTATCTCACAGAAACAGCCACAAGTCTGTAATTAAAGTATGAATATGTGCATTATCCTAGCTTCATTTTTGCCCCACAACCACCAACACTGACAACCCACAATCCCTGGAAACCAAGACATCACAAATGTAAAACTTTCCTTCGTGAGCAATTATCTTTTCAAGCAATTACTGATCACTTGCTAATATATAAGCCGACGCAGCGTTAGCAGCAGGGTTTTTGTTCATGCTACTATTTTTGTTAAATCTGTGCTATTTGTTTCTTGAGGGTAAAGCTGAATGCAGTGAACTCAGTGACTTTTTCTAAGAATCAAAACACATTTCGTGAAAGTCTTATAAAGGATCTGTATACCTTTCGTCAACTACAGATTGGGGTTATTATCCAGCAGCAGAATAGACTCTCATTACCTGTTAATTAAATGCCAAATATAGTTTTAACTGTATTCTACCATTATAACCAAAAAAGTGAGACTGACTCATTAGATGGGGACACGTTCTGCATTTGGGACATGTGTGGAGATAAAGGTAACACCTGTTCCTCTAAGTCTTCATATCTACCATGAATAATTTAGATGAATGTGAAACATGCATGTTGCAGTGCTTTAAATGTTCATCACTGGAAACAAGCTGGTTCTATTGAACTGAAGCTTCATCTTAAGCTATAATAACAAAAATGTCACGTTGCTTAAAGAAAGTTACCTCTTATTTCTGTTCTGTCTTTTTGCTTGTATCCAGGACTCATTGTACCTAAAGGCAGGAAAGTGATGCAAGCATAAGATGAGAGAGGCTGTGGTAATAATAAGGGCTTTAATTTATATTGCGCTTTACAAGCTTCTCAAAGTGCTTTACATTAGTCCATTATTCATTATCTTCAGTTACACTCAGTGGTGGTGAGCTTCTTCTGTAGCTGCAGCTGCCCTGGGGCAGACTGACGGAAGCGTGGCTGCCAATCTGCGCCTGTTGTCCCTCCACTACCAAACACAGTCACACTGACACATTCATACATAGGCAAGTGTCTTGCTCTAGGACACCACGAAAGTATGCAATGCCGGTAGCTGGGGGTCGAACTGCCAACCTTCGGGTTGGTAGAGCATGTGGTGCGGCACATGCAGAGTGACTACAGCTGTGTTCTGGGTGGCTGTCCTTCATGATTTTCCTGTCACCACTTAACTATCCTGCCTAATAAAGTCTAGAAAGGTCAAACAAAACGATTACATCAATGGTTTACTGGGGAGTCAAATTTCAAATTGTAAAAACCTAGTCTTTCTCTGGTGAATGTCTGCAGTGAGCTCTCGTCATAGGTGAGATCCAAGATAAGGCAACAGACAGTACAGTACAATGTAAAAATTTAGTCAGTGCAAAAAAAAAAAAAAAAAAAAAAGTCCCAGGCCAGCGTAACAAATAATTTTGGGTCTGTTTTACTCTATGTTGGTCTCTTAGATGTATGGGAAACATTGCCTTGTGTTACAAGCAAGTTGGCTTCTCTGGGTTTGGACAATTAGACATTTTATTCCCAATTCCACAATACAATTATATATATTTAAAAAAAGACATCTAAGTTTGACACCAAATTATTTTTGTACAACTTGCTGTGTTGTAGCATCCTGATAAAACAGTAGTGATAAGCAGCCCTGGATGTGACAGCTGCAGACTACTCACTGGGCATTAAAATTAATGAAGCCTATTAAAAATCTAATAGTATTTGAAAAATACATGAATCATGATGAAACATAATTAGGTAACCATATATCATTTTGTCTATGGGTACTTGACATTTGGAAGTGAAACACCTTTTTTTCCCTGTGGTGTGACACAACTTAGTAAAGTAAAATAGTTCAAATAAAAATCAGTTGTATAAAAAGTGTAAAGAAAGCTTTTTTGCAAACAACTCTATTATTTCTTAGTCCTGTGGTGTGACTTTTTCTGTCACATACAGGACATTCCTTAACCCTAACCCTACATTTAGGTCATTTTAAATTCTTTCCATAAATTACTCACCATGTCTGTTGTGCTAACTTTATGAACATATTCCTGTCCCATCCTAAAACAAGATTTTTATAACATTCAGAATTTGATTTAGTTAAAAATACAGCTGTCACACTGCAGGACACCAAGCATCAACCAAACACCAAAACCTAACAGTTTTTTAAGAAATTTAGATTTTACTACTAATAATAAAATAACAGTTCCTTTTGACCTTTAGCTCGGCTCTCTTAACTCCAGAGGTCTTTCTATAAATGACAGATTGGGTTCTGTAGGTTTTGTTGCCATCTATCTGTTTAAATGCTGTATCTTTCATGTCATGCCAGAGGATGACATTTTCATTGCAAGATTAAACATATTTTCATTATGATTGTAGTATTCAGGTGCAGTTAAAAGTGTAGTTTTTGTAATTTTGCCAGAATTTTGGAGGAAAAACATAATTTTGCAAAGCAATTAATAATAAATCTATTGATTACTAAACTAAAGTTGCCGTCATGTCAAATACGCAATTATTGATGCCTCCCTTGTCCTACTCTTTTCAAGTCTGTGTCCTCTATTTAGTACATTTCACTCCCTTCGACTTCTTTTTGACAGTTTTTTTTCTGCCAGTGCTTGCTAACAGGCCTATTCTTAACCAGTGCATAAACAGATTCCTAAACAAATACACACAAGCTCACCGTGTCAGATATTTACGTGACCCATGTACAGTATGCCACATGGCCAGGTGCCATTTTGGTGCCTTTGTCTCCATGCTGCGGTGAGCAACTTTAGTAAGTCGACACCCGCTCCTTCATACGATATGTCATCTGGAGGGGGACTTTTTGCATGTTTGTGCGTATCAGCGCCGCTACCATAACGCCAGTCTGGCCGCGGTCAGTAACACGATTCTGCCGTGATCTGATGCAGTGTGTAAATTAAACGGCTCATCTTCTGCCTCCTCGTGCTTTCCCTGCTTGGCTAACCTTCTCCTGTGACATTTTACCGTTATGTTTACAGTCATGCCTTTAGTAGTAGGTAATCTTTTGTGGTGTGGCCCATGTAGTGTAGCCCTGAAGAGGGCCTGCGCTCTCAGACAGCTGGTTGTAAAAGACTGACATCTAGCCTCGCTACCGTACCGCTGGGATCACGGGGCTTTGGAAGCACAGCACCCTTTTAGATGGGCAGGTTAACAACATCCAATAGCCCTGCAGTGTCCTATAAGGGCCATTGCCAAGACCACTTCAAATGTGCAAAGCATAATCCCCCGGCGACATTCATATTTTCAGTTAGGGCGAGTGGGGAGCACAGTGTGGGGCTGGCCCGTTCTGGTTGGCCTTGCTTCAGGCTGGCAGCGCTGATAGACACTAAAGCCATTACTCACGGCCGAGGCATGTCCAGAATGTATTCTTAGCTCCTGTCTTCCTATCAGTCACTACAGGGAGGTTGGGGGTCAAAAAATAAAGAGGTAACCAGTCTACAGCACTGTCTGCACCAGCGCTGTTTACCAGGGAGGGAGGATATTTTAAACCTGCAGGAGCTCTCATATTTACCCCACTCCACTCACTGACCCAGCATTTGGAGAGGTGAAGACTCTGGATAGCACTGACAGCAGAACCGACAGGCGAAGAAAGAGACTCTTCATAACGAGTAGCCACAGCTTTTCAAACAGGAAACAGCCCAGAGACAGGAGCAGCAGAAGACTTTAAAACACAGCCCTGAGGGTGAACAGCTGACAGCAGGAGGACTGTGGGAGGCCAGAGTCAGCCAGGCTGAGCTGACTGTTTCCCAGAGGAGGAGTTGCAGTAGCCGGCCAGGGCAGGTCCCGGGGCTGGCAGGGCTGGCCCTACTGCTTCTCCACCTCCATTCCCTCTTTTCTACTCCTCCTTCCACTCCCCTGAACTGTGTCTAAACTGCTGTGCAGTGATGAACTTACGGGCAGAGCCTGTGAGCAAATCAGGAATGCTTACTAAATCTTGCCAAATGAACTTTTCTTCAAGTGTGATAAGACTTAACCTTCTAGAAAGGACCGTCTGTGCTGTATGAACTATCTGACTTTTATCTTTTTGCATGGTTGTTGTGCTCACTGGCTGAGTGCACTGAGAGACTGAGGGAACTTTTTTTTTCTTCTGTGTTGTTGCATTTGTAAACCGGAAAACTGGCAACCTTCTCAGTAGCACGGTGCAAGGACCAGCTGCCCTCACCCAAGATGAGCCGCTGGCTGAAGTGCACTTCTATGCCTTTTGTATGTATTCTTGTCTTTAATGTCTTTAATCCTGTGTTGATGGTTTTACTGAGAACAGATTTATTAAGCTGCATGTTTTCAGGCTGCTCATATGTTATGTGTTCAGGGCACTTCTTGTTACAGCCACTAAGAAGACCACTGAGTGCTGTTTTAACTTTGAACAGTTACAGCATGTTACAACATTGTTTTGCACATACATTTCCTAAATTCAGTGCATGCCTAATATAGTTCACTGTATGCTCCTCCAGAACACTGATTGGAACAAGTACGATGACCGGCTGATGAAAGCTGTGGAGCGGGGTGAGGTGGACAAGGTGGCGGCTGTGCTGGGCAAAAAGGGCATCATTCCCACCAAGCTGGACGTGGAGGGCCGCTCTGCGTGAGTCATTACACATCTCCACACACTCATGTCCACTCATGTGCCTGGTAACTGAACTTTAAATAGACAAAATGAAAGTGAACCAGTTAAACAGAATCATCTGTACTGTGTTCGGTGCAAATCACTGTTGTTTTCTTGTTCTTCTATGATCACGCCCTGAGATGATAGTGTAATTTCATTCCCACCCAAAGCCTTTAAATGGGAATTCCCTTCTGCTTAGATCATGCAGACTCTTGCCTCCTTTTCTGAAATAAAAGCCAGGTCCCTAAATGACCCTCAAAAAGTAATCCCACCCACACTCTGCACTGCAGGGACCCTCAGTGTATAGCTATAAATCATCCATAACTTAACAGATACCAAAAGCTTCTAGTCTCTTTAAAGGATGAAGTTAGTCATACCATTATTAATGTCCATGTTATTTCCAGAAATCTTTGAGTATGCATGTGTCTCTGGAGGTCATGGTGGTATGAGTCTCTTTAAAGAATGCTGGCGACTCTCGAAGCCCTGACCGCTTCGACCACGAGCTGTTTATCTAGTCCCCACAGGAAATGACTCCCTGCAAATTCAGATCAGATCCACTCCACTGCTTGCGACATCCACTAATACGACCAGGCCCAGCTGAGGACCATTATAGGGAGGCATGTTGTACATTGAAGGGACTGCTCTGCATTGCTAATGTCAGTTTAGGTTAATCTGTTTATCATGAGGGATTATGGGAGACAACGTTGGTTAGTGAATGCTGTTGACACCCTAATTGCAATCATCAGAATCATTTTAGAAAGTCTGGTGCCTCAAAACATCCTGTCATGGGAGCGAGACCTCAAGACATCAGCTAGATTTTATATTAAAGAATTTAATAAACAAAATGTTCAGTGTCCACCGAGTTTTTTAAGTACTTGCAGCTAATGTACTCTCAAATTAGGGCTGTTTCTATTGGCTATAGGCTGTACAGCACTTGTCAACACAAAAAAAAAATGAAATAAAAAAAAATAATTCAGTGGGAATGGCTGTTTCAGCACTTGCTATGTCTGATTACAATAAACATAATCACACAAATGGAACTAGATATGAAATGCAGATAAATATCAGCAATGCACTCACAATGCTTAACAAGATGAAGATACTAAACGTATACAGTTATAATTTAATGTGATTGCATTTGGTCTGTTCTGGTTCCAGCCGAAGCACAGCTACCCTCCCTATTTTTCTTTTATTAAAAAAAAAGAAGTTAAAATAGTTTCATGTCCCTGCCGCAAAATACTATGAAACTACATCAAACTGAAGTTTGGAGCTTACCTCAAACCTTTAGCTCTACAGAAATGTATTCCCATTTGACTTCATATTCCTTTTTTTTTTTTTTTTTATTTCTTCTGTTTCTTTTTTGCACTGGTTTGCTGTGTAAACAGGTATTGGGAGTGCTGGAATAGACACTTTCTCCTCCTGCCAATGTTTATTGAGTGTGCTAGCACATTAAAAATTCTTAATAAAAAACCCTAGATGGCAGCTTAAAGTCTTTTTTCCCCCACAGATTATTGTTTTAATAATATGCTATAAAATAAACAGAACAAACAAAAAAAATGTATAGGTTGCTATGTTATTATGGGGCTGAAGGTTAGGGGTGTTGCTACATGTCTCTGTGCCTTATTTTGACAAAGACTTTGTTTCAGCACTTTGGTATGCCAAGCCAGATACCAGAAAAAGTATTTTCAGCATTGTGTGAAATTCCCTCAAAGCTCCGGCGCATGCTGCAGCCATGCTATACAATACACAAGTGGCTGCCAATAAATGATAAATGCCTGTTCTCATAATAAGGTGCTAGAATTCAGCAGGACTATATTAGGGGCCTCCAATAGCTGCACAGACATTCTCATACACGTGCACCACGAACACCAAGGAGCTTTTAATTTTAAAATGAGGACACCATCTTGACAGAACATTTATGGAGAGGTCACGGTTTTGTTGAGTCTACTCAAAACAACAGCGAACCGCTCTCCACACTCAGCATTTCTGCTTATAGTTCAGTGGGCCACACACCAGCTAACATGTGTCTCTGGCATCCAGGGATCTGCCAACAAGGGAATGCCAAATCACGACTCTTGTAATAACGGTTCTCAGTGGGCAAGCTAATTACAAACTGTTAGCTGGCACATATAATTCACTGTAGCCTGGATTAGCCTCACTGTGTTCGGATAATAGATTTAGATCTAACTGTTCTACTGAGACTCCCAGCTGAGTAAATAGCATTAGCTAACTCTGTGTCTGCTAAGCCACACCTGTCTTTTAGACAAGGACAGCTTTGGGACTATCAAAATGATGATAGATTTGGATGATTTAAGCTAGCAAAGGATAGACAACGTACATTTTACTTGGCCATTTTAGGACGTGGGAGTTTTAATCCATTTCTCTTTTAATATGAACACATTTTAAAGAGACTTTTTAGCACTATTTTTGGTCATTTAAATTTTAATTAACAACTTTATCAAAACCAGATGGCAAGACTGTAGAACTATTTATTTTTCTAAATCATTAATCAATAACATCTCCGCTTGCAGTTCTTTTAAGAATAGGCTAACAGTCTTTTCACACCACCACAAGACATTCTAAAAGACCCAATAGCAAAGGCATACATTTACATGCAGTTTGGTTGGTAACCTTATAGGAGCCTCTCTGCTCTTTTCCTGCACAGGGCCTACATGCTGTGTGTGGTTGGTTTGGCAAGGAGAGCGTTGCATTCAGTTGTGATGTTCAATGCCAACATTTTATGTTTGCCTTGTCAGACTTTATTTAACAAATGCATTTCCATCTTGTTTTGATGTTTATTAAAATCTTTCGATTTTTTAACTCCAGGTGCTATCATTACACAAAATGTATTGTCCCAATCAACCACCACTCTTCAAAACTCTGACTTATACTTCTCAGTGCCATTCACAATTCCTAATAGAAGAATTTCAAACCAATGCCCAGACAATGACTATGTTTACATGAAGGTTGAGAAAACTGAGTTATTGCCTTACTCCGATTATACCAGGAGTTTTAAACAGCATGCAAACCCAGAACTCTGTGTAGGGGGATAGTCATTTGAATTTCTATTAATCGGAGTGGAGCAATGGGATAATGTCGTTCATTGAATCCGATTAAGCTAGGAGAGGCATTTACCAGCACTCAGTAGCGTACTGAACAGGAAGAACATGAGCCCAGTGTGTAGAGACATATTTGGGCATTTTTAGACCGGATAGGACACATATTATGGGTCCCTCCACTGCTTGTGTTTTATTATTGCTCAAAAGTGAATGCTAGGCTGCTGTAGCTTTGATACATTTATGAGGCTGCGTGAGACGCTTTTACCATGTACTTGAACATATTTTTCTAACTTTGTTAAGTTTCATTTAGTAAAGTAAAAGTGTTACAGTTTCTATTTATTGGTAAAACTATGATTACCATGTAACTTAGCTGTGTTTATTTGCATTTGCTGCTGCAAAGTTTTAGTGCTGCTGATAAATCCTCAGGCCACTTGAACGTCTCACAGCCCTGTGGTCTCAGTAATTCGGCTCTCAAGAGTGGTTTGACCAATCCTCTGGAGAAACCAGACAATGAGCATAGTTCTCTGCATGTAAACGTAAGTGATCCCATAGAAAAGGAATTTGCTGTTTAGGGGCCACTGAGAGTGTTGAAGGAGGCCTTGAAAACCCCTGAGGGTGGATTATACCATATACTACATTATACTATACTATACTATACTATACTATACTATACTATACTATACTACACTATAGTATACTACTATATACACTTTTAATCAAATGAAGCTGATTCATCGCCCCACCCTAGCTTGAAGAAATTACTAAAATGTTATACTATCTAGGTTTTAGGTATTTATTTGTATTTAGAATCTTCAGTTCTGCACAAATAAAACAGTATTAGATACATTTTTGAGCTGCTACAACCGCAGCTATAGTACTTGGGCACTTTTGCTTTTAAAGCCACTCTTCCCTGTGCTTCGTCTTAAAATAGCAGCCATATTCTCTGTGTCAACCTGAAAGCCAGCCAAGGAGCAGGTGTGAAAATGAAATGACAGGGCTAAATGTGCTCTTCTGAAGCCATTAGGCTTTCTCTCAAATGTTTTTTGCAGATGGAAAAACTTTTCAGTGTCAATTAATCTTCTGTTAGATTTACAGTGTACGAGTGTGCCAGTTTGTGTAGATGTATGATATAGTGTTGCTCACCTTTATTTACTAGGGCACAGTATGTCTTTGAATTAAAGCTGGAGCTTTATATTCTATGATACTGTGTATATATACTCTGACATGTGGAAATGTACTCCAAGTTAAAGTACTTGAATTAAAGTAATACTACTACTTTTACTACTACTACTTCTACTATCCACTTTCTTTCTTTTCCTTCACAATTTACAGTATGTTCAAGTACATACTCAAAAGTATCTTTTTTCAATAAATGTAGTTAAGTAAAATACTTGACTATCTACAGTATAATTCCCAATAAACTATGCACAGTTAAAATACATCTCTCTTTGTGAAAAATGCAGTGGCTGATCAGCAGTTGTAACCAGTCACATAACTTGCTAGCTCCTGTAAATTGGATAGTATGGTCTGCTTCCCGTCTGCTCTTGGCCCGGGGAGGTCAGGACCCCACGGTGCTCCCCGGAGGTGCACCACCTCCTAACCATCAACACAGCTTTTAATACCGCGCCAGTGTTGAGGTGACAGCCGCACTGTCTCCTTGGCAGATAGCTCAGGGTTAGTGCATAAGCAGGTTCATGTGACTTGACGGTGACACACTCAGATAGATTTACACTTGAGTGTCCCTCAGACCCCCTGGCTGCTGGCAGAGGCTCTGAGCACCGGGACACATCCTAGGAGGGAGACGAAAGCTACTGTTTCCAGTCAAAAGTGATGATTAAAGACATGTTGGCAAGTGTGAGCTTCAGAGAACCGCTCAATTAGGATAGCAGCTCGCTTTATGCGGATTGAAACATTAATATAACTAGGAACTTGCTGGATCTGGAAGATGTGCAGTGTAATGGTGTTAGCAATAAATCTTCTGATTTTTGACCATTTCAATGAAGAAAAAAATTAATTTGATGGGAATGCTTTCTGTTTTATGGGTCTCTAGCTCAGGAGTGTCCGAATTCAGAGCTAATTTTGAGAAATATGCCAAATCTCAAAGGGCTACCAGTCCCTGACAGTTTATGTAGTCTTGTCTTTTGGCCATAAACTCAGACTGAATTTTATTTCCAACAAATTAATAAAAAGTCCAAGTCTATCTTCAGATTAGCTGAGGAGACATTGACATCAAAATGATGATGCATTCATTTATTTTTGTACTAACCAGAGGTGAAAAAGGTGCTCAAAATCTGGTCTTCAAGTAAAGATACTGTTACTTTACTTTAAAGTGGTTCAGATGGTAAAGTGGTCGTTTCATAACTGGAAGGTTGGCGGTTCAAATCCCGCTCTTGCAGTTCATACTGTTGTTGTGTCTTTTGGCAGGACACTTCACCCACCTTGCCTGTATAAATGTTTTTGTGTGATTGTGTGTTTTGTGGTGGTCATAGAGGTTGCACAGAATGGCTGCCGCGTCTCTGTCAGTCTGCCCCCAGGCAGCAGTGGCTACAAAAGTAGTTTACCACCACTGAGTGTGACTGAGAGGTGAATGAATTATGGACTAATGTAAAGCACTTTGAGAAGCCTGAGAGGCTCGGAGAGCGAAATATAAATCTATTCCATTATTATTATTACCTTAAAATGATATTACTCAAGTAAGTAAGTAAGTACTTAGTAGGGGAGTAACGATACGTTGGTGCAACGATATGTATCGATTACAATTGTTTCAATTCAAGAGCGATATTGACTGATTAGAACAATACAGTTTGATACAATTCAACACCTTCATATCATCAGTTTACTCTCAAATGTAGCACCGCGGCCGGGGTTGATTATATCAAGCAAACAAAGAGCGATATAACATTTTATTTTATTAAACACACAAATTACATCCAAAAAGACGTATCTGGTTTGACTTTAACTAGGGATGTCCCGATCTAGAGATCGGTATGGGCCGCGGATTAAGGAATTTTTAAATGATCGGATCGAATCTAGTCATGTGATCAGGCTGATCTTGTGTTTTACATCTGCTGCAAACCAAAACATAAACCATCGCACCATGTAGTAGTGTTGCAGTAGGGTTAGGCAAAAAATTAATTAATTTGATTAATTTACTTTTTGTTTTGTTTTCTTTTACCTTGGACGATGTTAAATCAACTTTATTGGAATAGGTCCTCCAAGAGCTGCAGCTTTTAGCGATGTTGTGGCTAATGCTAGCGCCCAGAGCTGCTTAAATAGTAACTATGGAGATTGTGCAGACACCAAAAAGACTAATCACAAAGAAAAAGTCCCTTTACCTCAGTGAAGCCTCTGTTTAAATGTGGCAGCAGTTTCGTCAAACGAACAGCGTAGTGTGATGTGCAGCCTTCAGCGCTAACTTTACATGTCTTTGTTTATGTATGCTAATTAGCCACATGCTCTGCTTAGTCTTTTCACTTTGCTCTCATGGTGTATTTTATAACAGACCCGGCCTTTAGAAGCAGAGAGGACTTAAACTAAAAGACATTTAGGTCTTTACTGATGTCACTGTGAGAGTAATATATACTGCTGCTGTTTTACTGCTGTTTTGTTCAGACATTTAGCATAAAAACATAGCTATACAATTTATTACCAAATGCAAAAAAAAAAAAGATGAAATAGATCGGTTTCAGGACTCAGATCGGCCAAAACCAAATATAAAATGATCAGTATCAGATCAGAAACCAAAGTTCACCAACCAAGTTGATTGGGACATCCCTAATTTTAATAAGCAAATTTCTAATATTGATATTTTTGATATTATTGATTTTTTTCCATGTATATTGATATACACTACCTAGAAAATGATATGATTCAATACAAGGTAATGCATATTGATATAGTTGTATCATAAAAAAACTATTTAGTTACTGTATTGTTACACCACTAGTACTTAGAAGAACATACTTTTGGTAGTTGTTTTTGCACAGCATCTACTGCTACTACCCACTTCTGGATATCTAGTAAAAGTGTGATTCAGACAGTGTGTTTTTTTTAAGTACTTCAGTAAATGTATCCAGTTAGCATCTGTTTGTCCTGTTACTCATAACCAATGCTATTATCCCTGTATAAGGAGAGTGGCTTGTGACTTAACAGTGACTAAGAGCAGTACAGTTTTGTGCAAATGGCTTCTCTCATTTTACTACGTCAGCCTCAGTCCAATCCTAGTATCACTTGTGTTTAATTATTATAGGATTCAGTTTTTCCCTAGTATAATTGCTGAATTATGTAGCTACATCACATTAGTAGTTCCACATTTTTCTTTTAAAATTGTGATCGTCATAAATGGAACGGAACTGGCATAAATTTTCAGTGCCTCTCATGTTATGTCGTTAACTTTCTGCCTCTGGAGTACAGTCTGGAGCACATTTTCACTTTTCCACCTCTCGCTGTGCACCCTCGACCCTGTCTGTTCAGCCAACACCTCCTGTTATTCTCTTTAATCTTTTACTTTGTATTTTTTCCTGTTGTAGGTTTCATTTGGCTGCAACCAGAGGACATCTAGACTGCCTGAATCTCATTCTGGGACACAACGTTGACATCACCGCCACTGATGCAACAGGTCTGTGTAGTCACCCTGGCAATGGTCAGAGGTGGAACAAGCACTCAAAATCTGTACATGTTTAAAGGTAAGGCTGGGCGATATGATGATATATTGACCAGACCTATTTAAAAGTATTATTTCAAAAAACATTGCTCAAGTAGAAGTAAAAATACTCATGATTAGAACTTACAATATTGAAGAAGAAAGTACTTTTGAAACTGAGCAACAAAAGCTACTGCTACTACTGGTCCCACTATTGTTCCTAAATCACTACTACACCTTTTGACTGTTATACACCTTGCCACTCAAGATAAACACAAAAAATGCTTCCACTCATTTAGAAAATTTACTCACAAAATAAAATCCTAAGCAATAGAAAATGTTCTCTTAAAACAAATAAAGTTTAAAGTATGTTATGCTTTTATTTATCTTTTTAAACCAATCTTGGTCACCTCTAGAACATCACTGTATGTTTTACAATTTTTAAAAAACATTGTGACTTAAAAAAAAGCGTAGCCAATAATTACTTTAGTCCTACCATAAAGAAACAGGTTATGAGACCAGCAGAGGGCAGCAGAGTGCTATGCTCTTTTCAGCAGAATCAGAGAGAGAGAGAAAAAAAAACTTCAAAGTTCTTGTGTGATGCCATTTTACTACAAAATGAAAAATAGCTGTGAGGAATCAGTGAAAACAGAGCTGTGTATCATTTATTTGGTAAATGAATGAGAGCAGAGGTTCCAAAGCCTTAGAAACTCTGCTCTACTGCTCAAACAGGTGTGAATGTAACAAAACACAACTCCAGGTTTTGATGAGGGAACATTGTAACATGGTAGAAAGCTCAAAAAAGTAGATTTTGCACAATATGGCCCCTTTAACTTAATTACCAGAACAAAAGTATCTATTTTTTTTTTTTTTTTTTTTTTTACATAATCATCATAGTTACTTTTGAGCTCTTTGATGCTAATTTTACCAAGTAGCATTCAGTTTGGTCTAATTAATGGTCTATTAGCGTTGCTTAGACACATTCCTCTTTTCAAAATATGTAAATTTTTTTATCATTATAATGTGATAATGTGAGGGTCAGACATTGGGACGGAACATTATTTTTATATTCCGAATTCAAACAAAAAGCAGGAAGAGGCCAAAGCATGAGTATAAAATTTACTTCTACTACTAATGGCAGCTAACTACATGCGCGCTGTTAATGTGTTGGTAGAGAGCATTAGCAAATGGCTCAGTATTCTATTGCTTTATTAAGAATTTAGTCACTCAATGCTAAGAATTATGTTATGATTGACTAGGGTGCACCAAATTATAACACAGGTAGAATCCAAAGTTGTATGTGGATTTTTTGGGACCTTTTCAAAAACTACTTCTGCTTATTTTTATGGGCTTCAGCCAAATACACCGTAGACAGTGGCCAGTTCGCTTTTGTTGTCAGGTTTGCATGTGATGACAAAGGTCTGATATATGCAGTTTGTATATTTTGGATAATGACTACTTCATCTATTGTAAAATAAAGCCACAAAAGGGACCTGTGTGGCTTGGGAATACCATCTTACTATTACTTACTACTATTAACTTTAACCTGACTTGTCAGATGGTCTGTAACACAGAACTATCTGGGTAGGCTTCCCCAGAAAGCCTTTGTAAAGAACATGTACTTGATTATTTAGTAGGGGAGTGAATGAACCACTTGATTATTTCGCAGGTTTTAATCAATGACATGTTTACATTAGTAAAATCACTGCAAGTCAGGAGAACATTGGCTATAGCTTCAAGTTGTTTTTTTGAGTAAATTCTCAAATCTTGCGAGAATCCAGCTGCTTTGAACTGTGAAGTTCCATGTTACAAATAAACATATGAAAATGTTTTGATGAAGTCTAACTAGGAGTGTAACAATATGTATCGAGAGTAGAATTGTTTTGAACCAATTCAAGAACAATATTGGTTAATTTAGAGCGATACAATTTGATACTATTCAACGCCTTTATATTGATACAATCAATACAGTAACTTTTTGCCAAAAATCATACAAAGTATCCTCAAAATCTAACATTGCGGATGTGGTTGATTATGTCAAGCAGACAGTGAGGACAGCAAAGTTGAATATAACTTTTTTTTCTCCATCAAAAACACAAAAAATCACCCAAATTGGCATATCTGGTTTTATTTTAACACGTACATTTCTAAT